>OY856412.1:1246071776-1247460109 GCA_963693085.1 Alisma plantago-aquatica
TTTTTTAGTGGCATTTCTAAAAGGCCACTAATGTGAGTGTTTGCTGTAGTGTTTCCGATACGGAAGGTGGTGTTGCATGGTTTAATGTGAAAATGGAGATATTTCCCTTCTATAGGCAGTTGAATGGATTCCATAGTTTTGTCGTCAAGGGTGTAGTTCATGGGTTGGATGAACGGCTTCATGGTAGGTTGTGTTGAGGTTTATGAGAACACTAGGAATGGTAGAAGGAGGTATGCTATTCCAAAGTGGGTGAAAGGGCAAGAACCATCAGCCACAGTGACAAAATGAGAGCACTGGAACTTAAAAGAAGAGGATAGCATGCCTCGTGAGGAGGGTTGGGTTGGTGGTGGA
The DNA here is from genome assembly GCA_963693085.1 of Alisma plantago-aquatica. NCBI lineage: Eukaryota > Viridiplantae > Streptophyta > Magnoliopsida > Alismatales > Alismataceae > Alisma > Alisma plantago-aquatica. The sequence goes on from OY856412.1 coordinate 1,246,072,128, forward strand.
GGTACTGGGGAGTATTTCCACAAGAGTTACTTTACAAAGTACTACAATTATATTTTTTAACACTAGAGCTACTTTTTATATTGTCACAGTTACTTCTGGTGTTGTCACAGTTACTCTTAGTGTTGTCATAGTTACTCTAGTGTTGTCACAGTTACTCTTAGTGTTGTCACAGTTACTCTAGTGTTGTCACAGTTACTTTTTATATTGTCACAGTTACTCTTAGTGTTGTCACAGTTACTTTTTATATGTTACTCTTTTGAAGAATATTTTTTTTTATCTTCATGTGTAATGGATACTCTTTTCTTCTGAAATACATACATTTTTGGATTAGTACAGTTTCTTTCATGTTTTGTTTAGTTTACTCACGAAATGTCATTTTTTGCTACTATGTGGTTCACATACACTGGTTTCGTGTTTTTGACAAACCTTTAGCCACAAGAGTTACTTTCTGAATGCTGGAGTTACTTTTTATAACATCACAGTTACTCTCAGTGTTCTCTCAGTTACTCTCAGTGCTCTCACAGTTACTCTTAGTGCTGCCACAGTTACTCTCAGTGTTCTCTCAGTTACTCTTTAGTGATGTCACATTTACCTTATGGATTACCTCTTTTTTTTAGAGTTACTCTTACAAAGTATGTGAGTTACTCCTTTGAATCATACGGTTACTTTTCTAGACTATCATAGTTACTCTTAGTGTTCTTATAATTACTCTATGTGTTACGATATTATCATCACTCTTTCTCTTGTGTTGTTTTTTTTGTTTGGCAGTCTAACTCAAAGTATATATCTCCATACAAAATCACAGCAGTTTTACATTCAAGAACACAACATTCAAAGCACAAAACGTTATATATTAAACCCAGAAATACTCGTATTTGCAATATGATTTAGATCAAAAATGTAATTTTCAAGCTTTTCACAACACACAAGTAAATGTGTCTCATAGAGGTTACACATCAGAATTCCAGAAGCAAACTGTTCAAGTTTTACATTTCAATTAATAATTCACTATTTCAGTTAAAATTCAGCCATTTATCTAGGCTTGAAACAGCTTCTTCCTCTGCGCTCTTCTCTTCATCTGCTGCTTCTATCTTCTCTTCTTCTTGCTTCTTCTGACCTTCATCTCTTCCTCCCTTGTTCTCCTCAGATGGGCCTTTTCTGATGTCTTCATTGTTATCTTTTTCATGCGCTTGTACAGGCTGTATCTCCCCCCTCACCATCATTCTCTGAAAAATATCAGCCCTTATGGTCGGCATGTCCTTACAGGTGAAGCCCATGTGTTTTCCATTTATCAGGCATTCTAGGTACTTCATGACGAAGATCCCACAGTCAAGTGAGTCTTCTTCCTGTTGTGGGCACAGCGGGTACTCCCATCCCCATTGTGACAGTTGGTCCCCTTTTTCTGCCCCCTGAAGAATTCGTGCACAATACCCACCTGCATTAAAAATACACAGCTCTTATTAATCATCAATCAACAAACATTAACCCTGTCAATCAACTACAAATAGAGTTACTTTTATAGATCACTTACCCATCTAAGGTTCCTTTTTTGACTTTCTATTTCCACTCATTGAGTTATAAGATTGGTGTTCTCCATCCCTGAAACTTGCCTCGTACAAGTTCCAGTGGTTGTCGTTGTTCAGTATTGTGAACACTGAGTCCATTGTGTCCCAATTTTCATCGGGACGTTGAATAGTGGAGATAGCATGTCGATATGCTCCATGGTTATGTTTTCAACATCAAACGCCAGCTTCTGCTACAAATGCATAATTTAAAAAATTTACATCTATAAGTTTCAGTTTTTGTGTATATATTTTTGTATTTTTGATGTAATTTTGTATACCAATTTTGTTGTTCTTACCGGAGCATATGTGCCCAAGCAGTGCCATGACAGACCCTTCTTCCTCCTTTTTCTTGTGGTAACTTTGAGCATCTGTACAAAGCAGTTCATAACCTAAAAGAAAAAAAAACCACAAGCTTTCTTTGTTTAGAAAAAAACCACAATATTTCAAAGAGTTACACTACTATTTATTTGTTTCTTACTGGTGATTGCGTCATTTGATCTTTGTACAGTAGGGTGGTGAGGTCCTTCCCCGTGCACCAAGTGTCATCACTGAATCTCCATTCTCATTTTGACCTGCCAATCATTTTTATAGATGTTATACATTTTAGTTTTGGATATTGAATAAGTGATGTTTTATCTGTGTACACTTGACAAAATAACCAATTCTCTTACATTTCTTCTATGTTGTCCATGAGGTGGTGGACAATTTCCCTGGTTTATTTTGTTTTGAAATGCTCAAAACCAATGAAGTTTGACAGCTTGTGCTGTCAATAACAAAAGAGCAGTCCATGTTAGAATCAATCTTCATTTTCTACTAGTTACACTGTTGATATGTCGTACAGTTACTATAGACCATCGTACAGTTACTCTTTATGTTCCTACAGTTACTCTTCTAATTCACAGAGTTACTCTAGACTATCGTAGAGTTACTCTTTATATTACTACAGTTACTCTACAATATCACACAGTTACTCTACTGTATTTAAATAGTTACTCAAGTATTGATATACTTTAAAGGAGATGCAACCTTACCTTTTCCTCCCTCCTCTTCTTCACGTTCTTCTCGATGCTCCCTATGATTTGTTGTTCCATCTTCTTCCTCTTTGACAACTTTTTTTCTGGGCTCCTCCTTCTACCCTTCTTCTTCTTCTTCGATTATATTCTCTTGTTGTTCCCCTGTTTCTTCTTTGCTCTTTTCTTCTGCATCTCGTGCAGACTTTCCCTGGTCAGAACCTTCTGCTGATTTTTCTTTCTTCTCCTCCTCATCACCATTTTTCTTACCATCATTCTCATCTTCTGAGTCCTTCTCTTCCACATATTTTCTTCTGAGGCTCAGCCTACCTCGTTTCCTCAGTGTGTCATCCTTATCCACACCTTCCTTCTCTACTTTGCCCACTGTATCAACATCCTTCTCGGTTAGCACATATGAACTGTCTTTGGGTTCTTGAACATTCCCCGATGTAAACCCCTCAATAGATTGTTCGAATCCACTGGCAGGTGACTGTAATTTGTCACCTTCATCTCCGCATTTTCTCCTCAGATTTCTATTCTCCTCTTCCAGCTCAGCTATTCTATTTTCTAGTTGTTTCTTCTCTCTCTGCATTTCAATGAATGCCTCAACAGTTATTTTCGTGCATATCTCCTTCTACATCTTTAGCTCCTCCTCGAGTATGTGAATTCTTCTCTCTAGGTTGGAGTCCTCAATAGGCACTTATTTTTTGATGACCGGCTTTGCTGGCACCTTGTCTAGCGTTTGCTTACTTTTCGCCCTTTTCTCCGCAAGGTAGTAGAGCATGTCCTTCATTGTTCTTGAAGCTCACCAATCATCCCCCTGGTCTATCTTCATACTTTTACAAACCTATCCATAAAAAATAAAAAATAATATGTAACAATGCAAACTTGCAGGATTATGTTGTATATTAGCTTTTATAACAAATAAGAAATATTCTTACATCCTTAGGGTCCATAGCCCCTAAATCCATCAACTTCTCGACTGGTGCAGCCCACTTCTTTATCCTTGGCTTTGCGTCAAGGAATGTTAGATTTGCCATCTTTGTCATCTCATATGCACAAACCTACATGTAAATAGAGAGAAAATTTAATGCATATGTAACTACCCCCCATAGTCATCATTGTAACATTTTTTTAGATGAAAATAATTTCGTTCACTTACGCATAGGCACATCACACACCCTGTTGTGTAGAGGGTGGTTTTTCCTTTCTCCCCTTTCCTCCTTAGTTGGACATTCTGCTTCAGCATCTTCATATTCCTGAAGATACTCCCATGCCCCAACTTTGCCCAATTCATCTGCCTCGTGGCAGTAACATCGTCTAGGTAGTGCATTATGTAGATTGGTGTGCAATAACTGGTGTCTATGAGTAGGAATGTTGTCGGCATGTGCAACATCCACGCACGGAACATGTTCTGGTAGTCTACTGGATCGTCGGTCCTTGCAAATTCTTGCCAAAGCTTTGCAAAGTTGTCCTTGTACATGACATCCTTTTCCCTCAACCTCTTCGAGGTCTCCCCTTCATTTCCTTGTTTACCTGTTGCCCTGGAAAATTGTTTCCATATTGAGCTCACAGTCTCAGAATTTTTCCTAGGTATGATGTCCATACCTTTGCTTGGGATACCTAGAATTACCCCAACATCCTCAACTGTCATCCTTCTTTCCACCCCTATGGCCAGCAAAAACCTGTCATCATCCACATATATGCATATCAAATCCTCTAAGAGGCCTACGTCAACCATAAGATTCGGCATCTTTATCATGTTTGCAAATGTCGTCACCCTCATCATTCTCAGCTGATTACTTGTAAACACCACGCTCTGGCTGGTGGTTATGTAGCTCTTTATGTAACACCTGTGGTACAGCCTCTTTATCCCCACTGCAAACATATGAAAAGTTACTCTTAGTTTTCTTTTTTTGCTTATTACTTGTTACTCAGTTAAGTTACTCTTCAATTTTTCACATTTCAATCCACGTGGTAGGTTGATAACATTTTTAATGCTAACTGTTTATTCTCGTAACAGCAATTTTAATAAAGTGCAAGTAAGTGTCATATGATAGTAACAGCAATTTAATATACTTATAAATACATTCAAGATTACCTTCAGCTGCCTTTCCTTTCTCCTTTTCTGTCCTCTTAATTCTCTCCTCTTTTCCTCCCTCATAGGTAGCATTTTCCTTTTCCTTCTCTTTCTTCCTCCTTCTTTCCTCTTCTCCTATCTTGTCAGCAGCCTTCTCTGTATCCTTAGTTGCTTCGGCCTTCCATTTCTCTTCCCTTTCTTTTCCTACATACGAATGAAGTTACTCTAAATTTTTAGTCTTTTTTAGCTTAACAATATAGTTTTCATATGTTAACTGCTATGTAAAGTGTGTGAGTTACTCTTTGTTCTGTAATAGTTACTTCAACATTTACTCCAGTTACTCCAGGCTGTCGTACAGTTACTCCAATGTTCTATATCAGTTACTCTAGGTATCGTCTAGTTACTCTACTTCTTATAACAGTTACTCTTTTAACATGCATTGTTACTTTCTATATGAAATCTTTTTGTTTCTTGTTTGTAATGTACATGCAAGCACAAATTACCTTATCGTTCTTCGCTCTCTGCTTTGTCATGTGGAGGTTTGCCAGTCTCGGTAGCTCCATTGCCTTCTTTCTCAGCAGTAAATTGTTACTCCTTGAGACCATCGCACTGCCCTCGCTCAGACCATCACTCTGCCTCGCTCTGCACCTGCATTCTCATGCAAAAATCACCGGCGACCAAATCACCACAACCCCCTCCATCCCCAACTCCTCTGTCTCCACTCGCTCCTCAAATGTAGAGGGTTACTTAACCTTGCAAATTGTTACTTTGCATGCATAAATAGTTACATTTGTAACAGCTATAACAAATATGTAATTACATATATATTTGTTGTGTATGTTGTCCGGTTTTACTTTTTTAGTCGTTTAGTTAGTTTTTTATCAACAAGTTATTTTTTTAGAGAGTTACTTTTTTGACCATATAGTTACTTTTCGGGATGCACTGGTGACAAAAATTTAGGCTACGAGCTGGGCAACGAATGACAACCTCTATGTGTGTGTGTGTGCACGTGCGCATGTGTATGAAGTATGTATAGATATATTAATTTATATATATATGTATATATACATATGTATATATATAATAAGTGAGTTTTGTAATTATGGTGTTGATAGTCACGTGGTTGTCAATAAGACAACTATTGTCTCTCTAAGAGTCATACCAGATCCTAATTAGAGGTGATAATGAAAGATTTCACAATATAGAGAACTTTCATCGGGTAATTTTAGAAATGGACATCCCTAAATTGAATAGATAAACTCCCTAAGGGCTTGTATTTGTAATATATATGCTTAGCAAAGATTCTCCAAGAGGTATAGGTGGCATGGTATAGAAACCTACAAAGAGGGGAGTCTAAGTTAGATGGCACTCCATCCACCATGTTCTCTGGGTTGGCATATATCACTTAATTCAACCAAATTAATCTTCTTTGAGATGTTGTACTTCTACAAAGAGAGTCTCTACACATCTTGTCTATTTTTTGTTTAATTTCTTAGATAGAGGTGTCCAACTAATATAGTATGATGGGAATCTGTAAATGTAGAGTTTATCAAAGTGAGTCTATAAGCTAAACAAAGAATTTAGACCAATGATAAAAGTCTAAGGATGATTTTTTCCAGTAGTGGGTCTCTAAGGGAATAGTTCAATTTTTGTGATAAGAGAGATAGGTGTACATACTTTATAGTAACAGAAACCTCTTGACATTGCAATGTGTGGTGAAATAATCTCATATCAACTTCACAAGCATTAAAATAACTAATAGATGACTTGTTGAAGTTGATTTTGTTCCATATAGATTTTACATATATCTAATATTTAGATAACAAAGATAACGTCAGCATTTAATAGTTTCATGAAGATGTGTGGCATTAACAAATTGGAAGATGGTGTTTTCTTTGCAAACTAGGAAGTGTGAGTTATTGAGAAGTTTTTTTCGGTGACAGGTTTGAGCATATTTTCTAGGCTGAATGTAGTAATGATGAATGGAGGGTGAAAGAGGCTCACCTTGTTTTAGTCCAATTGAGCTAGTAGAGTTATTAAATGGTGATTGATTAGAATTAAGATAAAGCTTGTTTTGATGCAACACTCAATCCATGAGATCCATCATATACGAAAGTCATACCTATGCAGACACTAGTAAGAAGATGCAAATTGATGTTGTCATACCATTTCTCAAAGTTGACTTGGAGAATGAGCAAGGAGTATTTCATATGGTGACATAAATGGATTGTATCCCTTTCCAATATATAATCATCAACGCACCTTACCTCAAAAAAGGCAGTTTGGTCATCCTCAATGATGTGTATAAGGCGTATAGTGAAGTCCATGTTTTTCTATGATGTTGAATCAATTATTTATTAGTATTGATGGACTATAGTGGTTAGGTTAGTGGGGTTGTCCACTTCTTTTACAACAATGATGTATGTGTTTTTTGAGTACCCTTATTTGTGTGGCAGTGTCATCACTAGACTTAAATGTTTGAAATATGTCAAGCAAAGTGTTGTTAATAGTGTCCCAGCATTTACGGTATGATTCCATACTAAACACATCCATGAAAAGAGATAGGTCGCGTCCTAGGATTTTGATATCCTCTACTCTTTTTGAGGGAAGATAAACTTCTAATGAATGAAAGAGGGTTTGTATGATTTTGGGAAAAAAGTCAAATTTAAAGAATTTACTATCATGGTTGAAAATGTGGTAGAAGTGTTGTGTTATTTGTATAATGATATAGGTTTTTTATGGGTTTCATGTCTATTGATCATGAGGAAGTATATCATATGTCCCCTTTTACTTGCATGACATATCTTAGGGAATAATTTGGTATTCGTTTCATCTTCTCTGAGCTAATTGATCTTCGACCTTTTCTTTCATAGAGCTCTTGTTGGTAGACGTTGACTATAGTATGTATGTTTTCAAATTCATAAATATTAGAATTATGGAAGGTCTCTAAGGCAAAGAGATCTTTTCAATTTAGTGTATTATGAATATTGTGATCGACAATAAGAAAGTTGTTGTGTTTCTTTTGTTGCATTTCTTGAGATCATTGTGAAGCTTCCATGAGGACTCATTGGAGGATTATTAGAAGGATCAAAAGATGTTGATTTCTTTGGTGAAGTATGTGTGCAAGGTTCAAAATCTTTCAAGTTTGGAGTTGTTTGGGGCCCATGGACTGAAGTTGTTAATGATAATTGGGAGTTCGTATGAGATAATGTATCCCTCACCTAGTGTGTTAACCAACAAGTAATGATCATCCCATGTTGGGTTACACATGAATCTATCACAAAAAGTCCATTGGTCATATAAATGTGACCAAGTAATATAGGTGCTACTGACATTGATATCAATTGGATTACTCATGTTAGTGAAGATGTTTTAATGAGATCAACTACGTCGATGAAGGCACCCTTGACCTATAGTGGAGATATGCAAACACTACGCACAACCTTTATGACCCCTCTTCTTTCCCATCTTATATTTATATTCTCAAAGCTCAATTATCCCCTCACCCTCTAAAAAGTCTTCTTCTTTACGAAGACATTGTCTACAAAACCAAAATCATTTCTCCAAATAAAGTGTTTGTGTAATTTTTAGACGGGTATAAAAGTATGGAAGCATCACCACTACATTGTGGAAGTAAACATTGAGTTGGTTTTAGTTTTCTTTCTTCATATTTTCACCAAAACCATTCTTTTCATATCTTTCTATAGATATCCTTTTGTCTATTCAAGCATAGGCTTCTCGTTACGCCACAAATGTATTGTCTAAAGAGAAAATTTACATGTATAACTTCTATATGACATGAAAGGTCTATAGGAGAGAAAAGAGACAACATCCCCTCAAGTATGTCCGTGTCTTTCAAGAAAATTAAAGAATCAAAATTGGCTCGCCAACCAGCCAATCATGAAGCTACCATACAGCAAGTGGAATTCAACGAGACAAGAACCTCAAACATGTCGTATGTGTAAGGAAGAAGAGCCGAAGTGAAATATTCCAATGGAAGGATGTTTGTCAAAAAATGTTTTTCTGTTGAGGACAACTATAAATTCATTACATTCCACCTTCTAGAGATCCATGTAGTATTGTAGATGAGTACTCACATGGTTGCATACATAAGCAAGAACCCAAAATAGAGGACAACACTTGCATCAGGGGCCGTGATTCCCGCACTACGATTTCCAAAAATGGGCTATACATGGAAGAAAAACGATTCACACAACGCATTATAGTACACGGACCAGACTGCAATGGCACAACAACAACCCAACTGTACATAAACCATTTTTAACGGCCCAACGCAGAGTAGTTTTGTTTATTGCCATGTGTATTATTGGGTACTACTATGTGTATTTGGAGTACTTTTTCACTTTAAAATTTCAAAATGGCTAGTAGGGACATAACAATAATAACCAGAGACACGTACTTTTTTAAAATTTATAAGCAACTATATTTTTACAATAACATTACTACACATAATAGGTTGACACATGACTGCTACCCACTATTACCCGAGTAGATTTCCAGGTCTGGGCCATGTTTTGGGCATCAAGATCCATTCACGTATATCTAATCACATTAAATCCGGTCGAAGCTACCAATCTTATAAGCGTTTGAAAAATGAACATCTTATATTTAATTAAAACGCTTTTGTTATTGTATAGCAATCAAAAGAAATATAAAGATCTTCCCCTGAGCGTCGTTTTTTCTTCTTGACCTAGGCTGGAATTAAAATAGTTGAAGGATTCCCCCACAAGACAAAACCTTCATTCCCATACTGTATCGTTTTCATATGCCATGTTCTCAAATAAATTTCTGTTTGTAGTTCAGAAATTTCTTTTAATATAAAACCTTTCTTATGTGGCAATTGCAACACAATTAAGAAGAGACTAGGCCAATGAATTTGATCGACACTTGCTGATATGCTATCATGATTTAGAATGTGAAGCAGTGTAAGCTCAAGCGACTATGGGGCCTCGAGTGGACACGAATACCGTCAAAAAAGCTAAAAGATTGGAACTGGTCATCATGAAAGCTAGAAGAATTATTTGCTAAGTGACATGTTTTACAAATAGTCGGGACACACATAAAGAAGCTCCCTAGAACATCGAACTAGCTGCATTAAAGGGTGCAGAAGTATGAGAAAACACCCTCTTGGCTTGAGCGTATCAGAAACTATATGTTGGATATTTTGGTTACTTGATCCGAAATTTCCACCCTGAAGTTTACTTCCCTCTAGAATCATCACCTAACACTTCAACAAAACACACTGGACATACCTGCAATATAAGAAACTGTAGTCAGAATATCCAAAGAGGAAGCAATATGTTTGAGAATATGATCCAAAACACAATCACTTTCAAATCAACTGAACCGAAACTAGTCACAATGCCAGTACTTAAATTTATGACATAGAGAAGATCATAGCAACAATACCTTGTTAATACCTAGCCACTGGCTTACACAGCCAGCATGGTAGACATGCTTACATGGCAGGGTCATTTGTCTATCCCCTCTTTTGTACTCCATTTGGCAAACAACACATCTGTTACCAAAAATGTCTTAGATGTTAAAGTGAATACAGAAGATAAAACAGACTAGTCGTGGTAGAAACAAAAACTGTCCACTGACATCAAAACAAAACCAATTTCACTATAATTTCGTCAAAATTCAAGAATATGAACCGACTATCAAGTGTATCTGCATTATGAATACATTGTGTTCCACTTATATATCTCTATGGTTGATCATTTGTATAGCATTACCCCTCGGATAACACCAAGCAGAACTATGTTGTTGCGGATAAGAGTTCATGAGAATGGAAACTAGCTAAACACTGGTATACTACGTTATAGCAACGAATTGGAGGCTGGACCCTAAGTCACCTTTATGGTTACGTATGAAGACCATGTAATTGAAATCTAAGCAGAAGTACATCTGACGGTTTCTCAAAAAGAGATCTAACCCACTAAGGGTTTTCATGGCAATTACTGTCATGTGAAGCCTTGTATATATATTTTTCCTTCAAAAACCATAACAAATTAGATAGTCGAGAGCCGAAATAGTCTAATGTTTGTCTCATAGGCACAGTAACACAGCAACATTCAAATTCATCTTTGTTTGGATCTAATTAATATGATAGTTTTGACCCATATGCACCAAAAATTGGCGTCAAGTCTGTTGAGAGGGTGATGGTCATCCTCACTCGTGTGGCCCATATGCACCAGAAATTGGCACCGTGTAAGATGTAGAGAGTCAATGTGGGAAGAGAATCCATAGTCAGAAAGATCCAATTCGAAAAACTCATTTGGAGGCGAGGAAGGGGGCAAAGGCAGTGCAACTGAAGAAGATGTCAGATTCATGAAAAGTAATATCAGTCGAAACATGCATGTGTTGGTTGCTTGGGCTATAGCATCTGTAACCTTTTTAAAAGGTAGAACAACCATTTTGATAGAACAACCATTTTGGTAGAACAACCAATTTGTTGATTTTAGCATCCAAAAATTTAGAGAGATAGGTGAAAGACTGTCCATTTGTCGTCATGGAAGGCAATACAAAATGGGATTTTTTTTCCGAAGGACAGAAGACGGTTGATGTGAAATAAGGTCTTGGGACCAATAAGATATGGGCATTTGAGGTTGAAACAAAAGGGCATAAGTGATGTCCAACAAGTGGTGATTCTTGCACTCATAACTCCATTTTGTTATGGAGTGTGAGCACAAGATTTTTGATGAATCATCCCAATGTCAAAGCAAAACTTTGTTATGGGACCAGAGACATATTTTAAGGCATTATCAGTTTGAACTACACCTTAACGGATTTATTAAACTGAGTTTGAATCATTTTCATAAACATTTGAAATATACCAAAATAGCATCACAAAGTTTTACCAAATATATCCATGTGATCCTGAATAGCACTATGTCTATCGTTGCCTGCACTGCAACTTATCTTCTTCTCCACAGCCAAACAGGCTTGGGATCCTTTTTTAGATATACTCTCTCAAGGGCAACACCTATCGGATCTTTGAGTTGCACAAGAAACTCAATAGCCTACACCTCACTGACGCTGGCTCCTTTACTTTTCATTATGAGTCTAGGGAGATAAATTTTCTTCACCTTCTCACACTAATTTAAAGGTTTTGCAGCAACAGTCCAGCTTGTTTAGTTCTTGGCTTCTATACTGCCAACCTATGAGTCAATCCGACAACAAATCCTTGGGTCAAATTCCTTATCAGCACTTCATGAAGTTTATACTCGTCTTGCTCAGCTCACATTGAATACTTCCTCTATTATTATTGATTCCTCTGCCATTCCAGTTCAATTTTTCCAAAGGGCCATCGACCCAGAAACTTCCATGGTCGTTCGTCTGCACCCACCTCTCAGCATCACTACCACTTCTGCGGCCGAATAGATAACATCAAAGAAAAATGTTCGCTGAAACATGGAAAAGCCTAACTAGGCCAATTTGGTTACAATTGTTGAGATGGAATCTAATGTAGTCCCCACCTCCAACATTGTTATCACCCGTAAGATCGTATTCGACCAATTTAGAAAACACATTTAGCTTCCTTTTGAGCTCCTCAAGCAAACATTGCTCAGTATTAGGGTGATGGTACTTGCTAGCATACTTCTACTCATACGCCATCCTGGATTCTGGAGCAACATCCCACATAACATGAGATTCATCCATGTTTTCAACTCTGAAGTATTCTCGTCACCCCTTGGTCACTTAATTGATGGGTCAAGCTCAGGGTTTTTTTCAGTTGATGGGTCGACCTCAGTTGTTGGCATTGGGACTACAACCAAGCTGCCTTGTCATTCACCTCCATCATGTTTGACCGCTAAGTTTCTTTTAAAATTACATCTATCGGCAAGGTTAGAAAATTTATGTATTGCAATATAATATACTTTCCTTACTCTATTTCCTTGCAGGATCTAAAGGCCAAGAAAATGGTTGGTGGGAGACATGAAGTGGACAAGGCAATTGTCATGTTGAAACCCATATTTGACTGACTCAATCAGAACCAATCCAATTAAAATGGGTATGGGTCTTGATTCATTAATGGCCAGAAATGGGGACTGACAACGAGTACCATTTTATGCATGGGACCGATTATACCCATCAGGACCCACTAACATCCGGTAACTCGGTCTCTAAAAGCAACCCTTTGCTCCACAGGTCATCTCTTCATTGAAATCGTGTGAGCCACGCACACTAGGCTCACACTCTGCCCCGTTTATTTCACTAGACTCAGCTTAGTCTGCATAGTTGTGGCAACCAATTGCGTGCTCTAGTAGTGGCTACATGTGTGAGGACCATTGGCGGCGACGGCCATTGGAGACGGGATGTTGTCATCCATGATGTTGTCCCTACTACCTCCCTCGAGCCCCACGTTTTCACCCTCGTCCTCCACTAAAGTCGTCACACTAGGAAGTCTGTCACTGTCGTCGTCCCTGCTCTTTAGGGGTCATCTCTTCATTGAAATCGTGTGAGCCACGCACACTAGGCTCACACTCTGCCCCGTTTATTTCACTAGACTCAGCTTAGTCTGCATAGTTGTGGCAACCAATTGCGTGCTCTAGTAGTGGCTACATGTGTGAGGACCATTGGCGGCGACGGCCATTGGAGACGGGATGTTGTCATCCATGATGTTGTCCCTACTACCTCCCTCGAGCCCCACGTTTTCACCCTCGTCCTCCACTAAAGTCGTCACACTAGGAAGTCTGTCACTGTCGTCGTCCCTGCTCTTTAGGTGGTGTTTGGTTATATCTCTCAGATGGGAGCCTTTGCCCCCTCAACAGTGACTTTCCCCATGGCTGGCGTCGAGGGGTTGTACTACAGTGGTGATGTGTGCAGGGGAGAGATGGGGGCTATGGAAGTGTGTCGTCTTCCTATGTATTGAAAAGAGAAAACTCGCTTCTATAAATAGAAGGAGGTTGTACATGGAAGCAGAGCAGAAAACCCTAATGGGCCTGGTTATACCAAGGCCCATGTTACATGACAAGTAACAATCTAGGAAGCACGGATACGGATACGTTTTGGATACGGGTACGAGTATGGGGATACGACAATTTTTGAAAATATAGGATACGAGTACGGCATGGATACGACAATTTTTTAATATTTATTTAAATATTTTCAAAAATAAATAGTATATTTATTTTAAAAATAGATGAAGGCAGTCAAATTTCATTTATAAATCACAATATATGTAAAGGAAATGGAAACCAGTTCCATAGTATCGAACAATGATATAAAAAGGGGTCTTTCATTCATATTAATGTCAGATAGAAGTTACAAAAAGACGTCATAAAATCATATTCTAAACCATTCACATTTCATGTATCATTTAATTTGTGTTGTAAAGTGTGTCATGTCATTTGTGACACCAAACCATCTTCTTTCGTCTATAAGAAGTAATTAAATATTTATGTATACAAGAAGAAAATCCAAATTCCAAAATTAAAAAAAATGAACTGAAATATGAAACAGCAGAGGCAATTATAGACAAGTAGGTATATTAACAGCAAGACACGGTGAGAAAATCAGAACTACTAAATAGCAAAATTAGAGAAAGCTAGAGAGGCTTACGTTCAAAAGGGATGAACAAAGGCAATGCCAAAATAGAATTTCGAAAAGAGTTAAGGTAGAAATTCAGAGGCTGGAGGCTATAACCACCAATAGAAAATTGAATCTCTTTGGAGAAGATGAGGCACAAAGGTTCTACGTTAACCACCAATAGCCCATTGGAGAAGATGAGGCACAAGCCGCACAACAATAGAAATATGATGTGGACTGAAGCAAAACCAAGTTTCAAAATGTATCGCACAGGCCAAAGGAGCCGTTTTACTGATTTGCACAGAGAATCAGTAAAACTACAGGTCAATCCGTTAAAAGGTCTTAAAAATGAAAAAAAGGCTTAAATGGGCCGGGCCGTATCCAAAATGTATCCAGGCAAAAAAAAAAAAAAAAAAAAGGGGATACAACTGGAGAGGTATACGATACGTATTTAGGTGTATCCATGGAGTATTGGTATCCGATACGTATTGGATACAGGTACGACACCTATTTGGAGTATCCGTGCTTCCTAGGTAACAATAAGAAACAGGAAATATAAAAGTACAACAATATATCTCAATACTCCCCCTTAAGTAGGAGCATAGATGTCAATCATGTGCAACTTGCAGCACAGCTCCGCAACTCTCTTGCCAGAAAGAGGCTTAGTGAAGTTATCTGCAATTTGCTCTTGTGATGGCAGAAAAGGAGTAGCAATCTTCTTATTCATTACTTCATCTTGGAGAAAATGGCAGTCAACTTCAATATGCTTGGTCCTCTCGTGGAAAATAGGGTTACTAGCGATGAAGGTAGCAGCACGATTATCACAATACATCGTGATAGCATAAGTGATAGGGAATCCAAAGTTTGCAAGAATAGATGTAATCCATAACAGATCACAAGTAGTATGTGCCATAGCACGATACTCGGACTGTGCACTAAATCTGGCAACAACATTTTGTTTCTTACTTCTCCAAGTAATATGGAGATCAATAGAGCAATGCAATTAGAGTTGTCTCCCAAAGGTGATTCTTCTTTAAAAGTTACATCTAGGTCTGATTCCAAATCTAAGTCCGATGGTTGTGGCGATGATGATAACGGAGGTGGTGAGTGCTCTCCAAAATATCCTCCATCTATTGATCTTGAGCATGATGACCACCCTAATGTTTCTAGGGCGGCAACTCCTCTTCCTAAATAGACAATAACCCATGGCTGAAAAGATCATTAAAGGAAGAAACCCTACGGCGGGAAAGGCTACAACGGTGCACTGCCACATGAGGCTACAACTACAGGTTCCTACACTCCACATTACCATAGTGATAATCATTCCGGTATTGTTGAATTGATGGGGAACATCAGCATTTTTTATTCTCAAGGTTCATTCGGTGATCAGTTGTTTGGGCAAGCATAACCATACCCTCTCACACGGGTTTCTACATATGATTATCAACCACCAGTACAACCACATGCTCTGTTACAGAACATATCAGATATTCATATAGTACAAATATCTTGGGAACATATCAGTACAGCTCTGTTGTGTATATGTGGGGGGGGGGGGGGGGGGGCATACATGGAGTATATCAAGCACGTTCCTCTTTCTCAAGCTCAAGCACGGGTCATACCTCCTCAACCTCCAGCCCCTTCAAGCAAGACAGAGTATATCAAAGATTTGGAACAATTTATCCAAAGATTGGGATGATGCCACATGTGAATGATGATGTGAACGACACAACATTATACAACAAAGCTTACAAGAACTACATGTCATGGGAGCAATATGTTAATCAAAACAATCCAAAACTTATGCAAAACCAGTGTGGCATTCAACATACAATTAGGCTCGGATTGGTTTCCTGTAACTGGAGTTTTTTCTAGAAGTCATTTTCCAGGAATTGAACTTGAGTTCCAGGAAATCTAGTTTAGGTGATTGGTTTAATATTTATACTTTTCTAGGAAAACAACTTCTATATAATTGGTTTATTGTAATTTCGATATGAAAATCTAAAGAAACGCATGCAAGAGATTTGTCTACAATCTTTTTAACATTTTGACCATCATATCATATCATATAATAAAGGGACTTCATGACCAACAAAGTAGCAACGCATGCAAGAGATTTGTCTACAATCTTTTTAACATTTTGACCATCATATCATATCATATAATAAAAGGACTTCATGACCAACAAAGTAGCAAGTTAGTATTCATGAAAATTCATACAAAACATTGAACAAGCATAGAAAAGTATGAAGTTGACATAAAAATTGTACTTTATGATACGGAGTTCAAAATCAATGATAACATATTATAATAAAAATGTTGACAACTATCCATAAAATATATACATCAATTAGCAGTGAAGCGCTAGAAT
This sequence comes from Alisma plantago-aquatica, assembly GCA_963693085.1. Lineage (NCBI taxonomy): Eukaryota > Viridiplantae > Streptophyta > Magnoliopsida > Alismatales > Alismataceae > Alisma > Alisma plantago-aquatica. The sequence continues at coordinate 1,246,088,709 of OY856412.1, forward strand.
ACACCTATGATTAAGAAACAAATCATACAAGATTTGACAATACCATTCAATCCAAAGTATGCAAGTATATGTAATCCAACTTGCTCGGCTATTATAAAATTAGAAGTGTAACCACATAATAGGATGTAGTGCATAAAGAAAATGTAGACATCGCGACATGTTAGACAACAGAAAAGAAGAAGCATGTGGTACTTGTTTACACGAATAAGATGCTTTGTCTTTGCTCCAGATAACAAGGATAGATCGCACACAAGGATGGAACACAGCAGCCGCCGGCCGCATATGCGTAAAGAAGGGAACTCGTTTTCACCCTTTTTTGGGGGGAATTCTGGCCGGAAAAGCTATTTATATGTATGGAAGTCTGGAAAATTCCAGGAAACTAATTATCCTTGGATACCGGACCAATCAATGAAAATATATCCTGGAACTTGAGTTCCTTATTTTCTTCACCTACTTACAGCAAACCAAGTGGAGCCTTAGTGTAAGTTACTATGTTATTTATGTGTTATAAATTTAGATATCGTGGAGAATATCTTGTCAATAAAAAAAAAAATCAGTTGTGTTCAGAATTGGTTTCTCCTCCCCATACTAGAGAAAATATTTGCAGTCTATGATTTTATTAACCAGGAGTCAATAAGTAGACGCCTTTATCGCTGTGAAGAAACAAAAACTGTTGCCTTTGTACCGCTGAGAAACGAACGGCATGATGAACAACAGGACGATGGATTCGCTTTGGAGCAACATGGCAGTGCTTGTGTTGGTACCGTGAAAAGAATCTTTGATTTTGCTCTAGATTGAAAAGATGCTTTGTCTTTGCTCCAGATAACAAGGATAGATCGCACACAAGGATGGAACGCAGCAGCCGCCGGCCGCATATGCGCAAAGAAGGGAACTCGTTTTCACCCTTTTTTGGGTGGAATTCTGGCCGGAAAAGCTATTTATATGTATGGAAGTCCGGAAAATTCCAGGAAACCAATTTTCCTTAGATACCGAACCAATCAATGAAAATATATCCTGGAACTTGAGTTCCTTATTTTCTTCACCTACTTACAGCAAACCAAGCGGAGCCTTAGTGTAAGTTACTATGTTTTTTATGTGTTATAAATTTAGACTTAACACAACTCAAACCCCATGCGTCACTTATTGTATTATATTTACTTAATGGGTTATTTGCAATGTTTATTGCCATTTTTTATGCTTATTGCCAATTTGATTATCAAGTCAGTGTTCGACTGGCAACCTGACAACTGCTACATATCAACCCAATCAAAACATACTCATGACCATGGAACAAGACTTGGACTTCGAGTCCACTTTGACAGGTATGAAAGTGCAAGTTTGTGGAAACATGAAGGAAATTTCGACGATTTTTACAACTAAATTTTGACACAATTTTGACAAAGATTAAGCTAAAAATATTCATTTTGTGATGAAAATCGATAGATTTCATCAAATCTAGCTAAAAACACAATATATGTTTAAATATAGCCACCCATATAGGTTTACATATGTAGAAAAATACACGATTACGTACAGTCGTCTATAGACTACAGAATTCTTCCATATATAAAGTTTATAACAACAAACAAACTACATATAAATGGTATAAATCTATGGTAGATCTAGCAGAGAGGGGTTTGATCTATTAATATTAGCTTAGAATAATAAAAAAATAACATAAAAATTATCTTATCTCAAGCTCCAACACTTTTTCCCCCTCTCACGGCAATCTCCACAAAACATCAGAAGAATGTTGCCAACTTCGACTGATGTCGAGGAAATTGGGGAATTTTTTAATGGACCTGGGCCCACTTTGTTGACATATGGAGAAATGTCGACAACTTCGACGAAATGTTGAAGATGTTGTGGAATGAGATGTTTACCTGGATTCAGCATCGCCAGCTGTCGACATCCACAAAATCAGAGGAATTTCGCCTTATGTTGGCGACATTTAATACCATGCTCGTGACACCCAGAATATCTGAATTGTGATATTATTGCATAGTATGTGGATTTAAGTTAAGGATTGTGCTAGTAAAAATTTAGAACTTAATTCCAACATATTGTCATTGAAATCCCCAAGAAACGGGCCGATTTCCTTGCCTCCCACATGTAGAACCCCTCCCCAACACACATCTAAATAGAATTTTATTGCATAAATGATGCGTTTAGGTGCATACGTTACACGTATAAGATCATCATCATCATCTAAGCCTCAGTCCCAACTATGTTGGGGTCGGTTACATGGATCCTTCGTTTCCATTCAGCTCTATCATGGGCCATATTCTGGTTAAGATGTAGACATTCAAAATCTCTCTTTATAAGCTCATCCCATGTTAATTTAGACCTTCCTCTTCTTCTACTTATTGTGCTTGACTCAATAGCATTGTTTCATATAGGCGCATTAGTCGATCTGCGTTGCACATGTCCGTACCATCTGAGTCGGCCCTCACGCAACTTGTCCTCAATGCTCGCCACCCCCACTTTATTCCTAATATAGTCATTTCTCAGGCGATCTTTTCTTGTCTTCCCACACATCCATCTCAGCATACGCATTTCAGCCACGTTCATCTTGTTGAGACCTTGTTTCTTTACCGCCCAACATTCACTCCCGTAGAGCATGGCTGGTCGTATAGCTGTTCTATAAAACTTACTTTTTAACTTGAGAGGGATCTTCCGATCACATAAAACTCCAGTTGCACTCCTCCATTTCAACCATCTTGCAGTGATCCTGTGACAAACGTCATTTTGAACATCCCCATCTATTTGAATAATAGAACCCAAGTAACGGAATCTATCACATTTTGGTATATCTACTCCGTCCAACTTGGCTCCAATGCATTTCTCCAACGTTCAACTTTATCATTCAATCCATCTTTAATTTCGTCAATCAAAACAATATCATCTACAAATAACATACACCAAGGGATATCATCCTGAACATTCTTTGTCAACTCATCCATAACAAGAACGAACAGATATAGACTAAGTGTGGATCCTTGATGTACCCCAACTGTGAAATTCGTTCATTTTGGCATTGAAAAGGCCAGGATAGCATATGTGGACAATTATGTCAGTATGCTGGTACATACATATTTCTACGTTGTCGAAACTGCATCTGTATCAGGTATCTGGTTCCTTGGCACCAACAAGATCAAACTTTTAAGCAACTAAATATAAGAACTAGCGAGCAGGCTGCCTTTTATTTGAAAGTCGCTATTAACAGTTTACATCAGCTATCATAATGCAAATATGCAAATTAAATTCAGACAAGGTTGAATGATATACATATTAGTCATTTAGAGGCAGTGTCGTAAAAGGCTCAAAATATCCATGATACTACTGAATTGCACATGCAATAGATGTTGGTATATCTAATCTAGGAAAATAGAATAGTACCTCTCAGCTTTGTTCCTTCTCCATGTAAATAACCTACATTTGTACTTCGAAATTGGAAGAGAAGAAATGAGTTCTTGTGAAAGGCCACGACTTTGAGTACCAACTGTCTCACCTAAATCCAATAATTCCTGATCACGAAAAAGTACTGTCAGTCATCCTTTTAATGATTTTCCTAAGGATGAATATTGCTTCAGTGAGAAGAAGAAGAAATATCATACACATGTTTGAAATTTAGCAATATCTAATGCAAACTATTCTCTTTCAGTGTGTACAGATGGATTTAGTTAACTCCCCCCCCCCCGCCTCCCCCTCTCCCTCTAGATATCCACAACGAAAGCAGCAAGTCAGCAACAGTGGATGAAATTACACCATCATGTGACAAAACACGAGATATGCATACCAAAAATTCTGTAAGATAATAGGCCAAAGGGGCGAAAAGTCGATCCATTATCATTTTGTAATGAACCGAACCTTAAAGTTCAGGCATTTTAAAAGCAACCCATCGAGAATGAAAAATGGATGCAATGTAGAGGTTAACTATTCCAGTCTCACTCAACCCACCATTCCTGAAGTCTATATGTACTAGTTTTACAAAGACTCCTATCCCATCACACATCACATACTTTAAATTACCCCTCATTCCAAACTATAAACTTGAACAATGGTATTACTAGATAACAAACTATCTAGAAGAAACCTTTCCAGGATAAAATATGATGCTCTATGGATGCCAAAGGTGGTAATGTATTGTTTGACACACCAAAAAAAAAAATGTTTAGAGTTAAGATGTTAGAATCTCATTCTTTTTTTTTTTTGGAAAAGGATAACCTTTTATTAAACCTACTCAAAAAGAGTAGAGAACAGTTACATAATACATCAAAAGGTACAAAGACACCAACAAGTGAGATTGTGGCATGGTCGTCAAGACAGCAATGCAGTGCTCTGGCCTTGCTGAGGGGCTATACCACATGGGTGCTTAAGTGCATGGGTTTTTTTCCTATGTATTTTAAAGTATTAAATATAATATATATCTCACGTATAAGGCACTTGATGTAATTATTCAATTGTCTACACCCCAAATGATCATGTAAGAGTGAAGTAGAGGCTAAGAACACGTCAAAAACATTTACACGAGTTGAATATGATATTTGAACACATGATCTGATTCATCTGGGACTCATTCGCAACCATGTGGGGTTCAGCTAACATGGATACTTCTTAAGACTGACAGTCGCACGCCTGGCTACCAACCTAACCAACCCTTCTTCTTCCAGGCTTGGGACGAGGTATACTTGTACATATTAAAACAGCACATACAACATAATATAATTCAGGGGGGAAGTGGCCCTAGGCGGCCGCTTAGCCCGTCCAAGGTGCCCAGTTTTCTATTGAATAGGTGGCAGTCTATGTGAACCCTCCTAGGGTGCATAGCCGCCTAAGTGACAGCTAGGCAACTGCTTCAGCAACTGTGTTATGACAATGAACCAGAAGACATTATCAACATCAACAACACTACTCAAGCAGCTTATAATTTGCATATCCATGATCATGCTAACGCAAGCAATGACCATGTACAATGCAAAAAAACTTAGTATAAACTATAAAGTATCAAGATGAGTGTAAGAGAAACCTACTCTTTATAGGTAGATAGTCGAGCAAGGTGAAACACTATTCGCAAATTTTTACTTTTTAAATTCCATGTCGGTTTTTATGCAGAGAAGGTTACATCCAAACTTCGCAAGAAGCCCGTGAAACCTAGATTTTGCAAATCGTTCCTGAATTTCATGACTTGTTACCATATTTCTTGATTTATTTTCATGATTTTTCTAGGATGCATGATGAATCTAGTCATCCAGGTGCTATCTATGAGTAGTTATTTTCATGATTTTTCTAGGATGCATGATTAATCTAGCATGTCCAGGTGCTATCCATGTAATTACTTACCTATTCTATCAGTTATTTGCAATTTTTCTATATTGAGCTTTTGTTAAGCTGGGTAGTTTACTAGGATTGGTTGTAATTGCTATCTTTAGGCCTTGTGTGGGGCTTGCTTGATGATTGAAATCAAAAGGATATATGCTTGGTCATTAAGTATAAAATTTAAGTAGTTCTTATTTAAGTCATTAGGTTCCACATCAAAACAAATCAGTAGGAGCATACTCTGCGAGTTCTGAATTTAAGAATAAATAACCAACATGAAAATTATGTGTGTGCATATGTCACTATAGATCAATGTGTGTATCATGTGCATTTATATAAATGCACTCATATGGTAATATCGGGGTTTTTTCTTTGAATAGTCGACCAAACTTAACCAATTTGTGCCAAATTTTATCCAATTTTCCACATGATTTCCAGATGACAAATCATCTCCCATGATGTTTTAGGATCATCTATATTTTTGAAAAATAAACCATGTATGCAGTCGTTGCTAGCATATTCATCTCCTTCCCTCTCCAGACATCGTCCTCCCTTGCCCCATGTTATCCCTTAGATAGGGTTTACCTTGCACCCCCATTGTTTGTATCTTCTCCTTATTGATCCCCATTCCCTCTCTCCTACTAAATATTGGTGAGTGATATGATAGCGTTGTTGTAGAACCGTCGAAGATACGCCAAGTATGACCATCTTTGAAAGAGACACTACTCTTCACCTCACCCATTTACGCTTTCCCCTTGGGCTAAAACAAGTAACAACCAACCTAAGACAAATTTGGGGCTGACAAGACCCAAGAGTTGGCACAATAGCCCCTTACCCTTCATGGTGATGGTGGCTTGACATGTTGGACTTCCACCGCCACCAAGTTGATCAACATTGCTTCCACACCTTGGGGCCAACACTATTAGGTGCACCATGCCTTTCCCCACAACTATAGGTGGCTTCTTTGACCAAAAGCAATGAGAGGAGGATGTATTGTCCACCCATGTATCACCTGTTGCAATACATTGATGTTGTATTATCACAGGAGTGATTATGGATCGTTCCATCCTTTTTCTCCCCCTACCTTGCCATTCGAGCATCTCTAGGGTGTGTTGGGCATTATCGGCTATTGCTTTTGGGCAACCAACCATGTGGGTCTAGAGCCAACCTAGTTGCACAGTTTTGCCTTCTGTTAAAAACCAAGGGTGCACCAAGCCCCTTCCCCCACAGCCACAGGTGGCTTCTTGAAGTCACGAGATACACTGATGTTGCATTTTCATAGCAGTGCTTATGGGTTGTTTGCCACTTTTTATCCATCCCTCTCGCCATCCATGCATCCCTAGGAAGTGTGTCATCAGCGTCTACCATGAACCTTGCGTTAACCCACTGCGTGGTCTAGCTACCAACCTGGTTGTACGATTTTCAAGGAAAAAATCGTGCATTCTTCTAACAAGGACTGCAATGTCAAAGTTGTCGTGATCAACGACCAATTGAATAACTACTTGCGCCTCGAGAATACCAAGACCGTGCTTGGCACATACACGACAAGTTAAACTGCTTCCTGCAGCAATAGGAATAGCCAAATACCAAAGTCGGTCTCATCATTATAAACATTTGGACACTAAACCACAACATGACTATATCCTAAAGGTTGATGTTTCTCACATCCATGATACAGGTGAACACAAATAGTTACACGATATTGAAGCTATCTTCAAAATGGAACCAGCTTACAAAAGATTGTTCCAACATGTTGAAGATCACTTACAAGGTATAGTACTCGCATGGTAGAAGCAACTCTCCAACATCCATTGCATCTACATTAGAACCAACATGAAGGTAAACATAAGATTCCTTCATCCCTATCTTCTATGAACAACAGTTGTGGCTCAAGTTCTCTAACTTAGCAAGACTCGAACCCAAGAAAAGAGTACACATGAAAGTTCTACGACCTAGTCTATAGAGCAAATGTCAATTGAGACAAACTACACCAATCACCACATATCATCATAGTCTCTCCACACTTATTGCCACCACATACGTTACCTTACGCATCTACAACATGGATGCATCCATGTTGCGACACAGATCGAGCGTAAGGAAAACATGGCGAGCTTCCTGGAAGAGTAGGCCACGTGGAGGCATCAGCCCACTTGTACCCTAACTATCAGCACTATGACTTCCACTCCAACATCATCTTCAAAGGCCACATCTTGCCTAGTAAATATGCTTCTCAAAATAAGGCTAAGGGCCTAGTTGTGTGATGAAGGTGCCTTAGACACTAAGAATGAAGAAAATGAATATGAGTACATGCTCCAACCTAGCAAGCCCAATGGTAACGAGGATGAGTGTGAGGGTCACAAATATTGTCCTAGTTCTATAGCCTTTGGAGCTTTCCCGTCCTAATTCCCTCTCGAACCAGTCTCTTTTAAACTGAGGTTGAATGTAGAAAGAAGATGTGCATTGTTATTATCAACCGTGGAAGTGCCACTAATGTTGTTTCTACGACAACTATTCTCTTGGAGTTATGCACTAGAACCTCACCAAAAATAGTGGGAAGCATGGACATTTCAAAACATGTGTCATACCCGTACTAGATACATATTAGACGCACATACTCCTTAGAAACGCTTAAATTCATATTGGCCCTCTCCAGTCCATGGTCGAAATCTCAAAATTTCAGCTTCTATCGGATATAGAAATGCACCTCCCCAGTCCCCAAGAACATGTAAGTAAAATTTCAAAATATCCTGGGGGAAAATTTGACAACACCAATTTCGGTGAAAAAGACCCCGGTTGGTCCTGTATTTTGCAAAACACACACGAAATGGGTTCACAATTTCAAGAACCACCAACAAAAAGCATGTTGCACTTGAAGGGTTACTTGTTGGCGATTTTTTACATTCTCTTGCTCTTGAAGGCTTTCTTTCTCAGATCTAAGGTAAGTTTACTCTCTCTCCTTACCATCTACATCTATTTCTTCTACTTCTAACCCCTTCTATCTAAAAAGATTACACCAAAATTGTGTGTTGCAAGTGATCGACTACAACTGAAACTTGTAGATTGATGAAATTATGCTATAAGTTACGAACATCTACAATTGTTTTACAAATCTAACTTGATATGTATCCTAATTCTCAAGATAATGGATAAATTATTTCCAAAATGAGTTTTTTTGAGGTTTTTTAACATTATGTTTATATATTTTGTGACACTTCACGAATGTTAAATTTATAATTTAATATATTATTTGAGATGATTTTGTTCAAAAATAGTTTATAATTATATTATATTATATATTAAACTAATTAATATATAATTTTGGACCTTAAAATGAAACTTTAAAATAGGAAAAAACAGAATTGTTATGTATGATGTTAACTTATATCCATCAAATTTCAAATTCTGGTGGGAACAATATACAGTTAGATGTATCCAATGGATATATTCAATATATTAGACTATTAGTATCAACTTTAGTAATTTGTATATGTTTCATGAATAATTTCATACCTAGATCGAGACTACTTTAGTATTTTCGCTCTTTGATGATCTATAGCATAAGCTATTAAGTATCACTTAAAATTGATAATTAACATATTGATCTTTGTTGCTTGATTTTAACATTTTCCGAGATGGCATCTTCAGGTAGTTGTGATGGTGCAACTTCCCCAATTGGTAGCAGCAAGAGTGTTGTAAAACCTAAGTTGTAGTAGATTGTGCTTGAAAGGTTATATAAACTAATTCCTTATGTCACTGAAATTAGTATCGAAATTTCCATCAAAATATTTCGGCTTCTTTCACTCACATTTAGGGCACACACCCCACCCCCACCCCCCGAATCAATTTATGATTTTCTTGCATAAATAGGCTTGTTTATGTTTGTAAACTATCCTGGTAAAAAAACATGACAGAATTCCTTTGTTTGGTCATCAAAATCTTGTGTCAACGGGAGTGTAATTGTCAATTTCCTTCAAATTTATGTAAATCTCTGTTTTTAGCCCATCAAAAATGGCGTCAAATCTGACATTTTAAACAATGCTCTAGCCATGCCCAACATTTTTTTTCATTTTTTATAGTTGGACACTTCTCCAACTGTGTCCTGCGTTTTTTTCATTTCTTATAGTTGGACGTGTTTGACACTTGTTGGACACGGCCCAACCCATTTCAACCCCACAGATTAACACGCTAATTTTTGTACCAAAATTTCCGAAATCTCTTGACTGTTGCAACTACTTGTAGGCTTGAGGCCTTCATCTATATGTGCGCAACTGATTAATTACACCAAAGGTTAATTATCAACCGTTAATCCTTATTATTCTAATAAATGAGTCTAGTACAGCCTCATATCTTGATTCTTAAGAGTGAATACCTCCACCTTGTTCTTCTAATGTTTCTCTATATCCTCTTTCTTCAATGTTCGATTGTGATTGTATCTTAACTGTTGCTACCTAAATAAATTGTTCAGAATTGTATCAAAAGTTATTTGAATGTTCATTGTTTATTGATGCATGTGTAAATATTGTATACACAATTTGACATTTCAATTGGATCTACTAGTTGTTCATTAAACTTCTCTGTCATACATCTTGAGGTCATGTAGGAGACTAGGATGAAGCTTAGTGGTATTGTCCATTCTATACAATACATGACAAGGGGTGGCATTAGTACTTCATAGTCTTATTAGATGATTGGGCATTATACATGAAATATGGATGGCCTTCAGTATGTCTTTTTTGTAACTTGTATTGGACAAATGAAACAACCTCTTTCATGGATATCATTCTTCAATGTTGTAGTTATACAATTGCCGGTTGTTTTTTTTGAGTTAATCTTAAATCAAATGAGATTGTCTTAGTTTGCAATTCTTATGTATGTGTATGTGTGTATTGTCGTATCCATCGTCGTGAATGTGTCCTATATTTCCAAAATCAATTGTATCTATTGTTAATATACGTGCTTCCTAGACAGAGACGGTAGAGATGGACACGGCACAAAGCATTTTTTAAAATTAGGACACGGAGACGACACTGGACAAGGCATATACATAACACATTTGACGTGAAAACTGATGCAAATAACATATATCCATCCGTCCTCCGAAGCTATAAAGTAAGTCACAGCAAGGGATTTATAGTAACCAACACAAAAGAAGGATAAAATCAAACCCAAACTTCATTTACGATAAGAAAATAAGTTCAAATATTATGATACCTTGGTGTGCTTACATTACAAAATCAAACATTATCTATTGAGAACTGTTAGTATAAGTGGTTTTAGTTTGTTTGGGCTTAGGCCCATTATCTTTATAATATGTCTTATGTTAGTATACTTAAGTGGGGATCCATGTACTCACTTAAGTGTACCCATGCTCCTTCATATAGGAGGCCATGTATCTCATTATTTGTTAATTGAAACATTGTTGCTTTGCACATGGTATCATAGCAATGCATCCCTTAAAACCCTTGTCATCTGAAGTACTATAGCGTCGCATTGTAGCAGTGTATTGTAGTATCATACTGTAGCAGTGTATTGTAGCACATTACTATAGCAGACAGTACTGTAGCGACAGTACTATAGCAACCTCCAACAAATTGCGGCTTTGCAAGGGCAGTCGTCGTCGTCGCCAACAGCTAGGAGCAGCCACGACGGCACCATAAGGCCGTTGTTTAGGACATTTAGGACAACAAACTATGACAGTTTTAGATATTTTATACCTTTGTGGATCAGTTTTCACAAATGACTTGGTTGTATCTTCTTAAAGTCGTGATGAGGCTCTTCCCCCTTTTCACGTGTTTCATAAAATGATCTCAATTCAATCCTCCATTTCCATGAAATATTCTCGGGATTGACAATGCCCTTGAATACACTCAACAACCCATTTCATTCTTTTGTCATGTATGGGGATAATTCAGCAGTGCCCATGAGCTTATTCTCCCAGCAAATTGGTATTGCTCACTTACCATTCATGTCAATCTTACAAAAAATCTTTTGTCTGACGCGGTCTTACCACCTATTTCTCAATCAATCGTCAACCGTCCTTGGTTCTCAAAAAGAAAACTCCTTTTCCGATTCTCTATTAAAAGAAACAATTGTTTCCCTTGTTTCCTCGAATATTTGGTTGTGTTGCCTTCGTTCATAATTTTGATATCCACCTTCACCACCACTACCATCCTCTATACCACCATAGTTCTTTTCCAACGTCTATCACCAGCGCACGGAAGTTGATCCCACATTCGGCCGCATTTATGTTAATTGCGGATGTCACTTTTCAAGAGGATGAGTTTTTCTTCTCTTTGTTACCTTCTTTCCAGGCAATTCAAATGAGATGGTCTCGCTTCCAGACCTCTTTACTCCACCATCACCACCCTCTACACCACTACCATTCCATTCTTTTGTCATGTATGGGGATAATTCAGCAGTGCCCATATGCTTATTCTCACAGCAAACTGGTATTGCTCACTTACCATTCATGTCAATCTTCCAAAAAATCTTTTGTCTGACGCAGTCTTACCACCTATTTCTCAATCAATCGTCAACCGTCCTCGATTCTCAAAAAGAAAACTCCTTTTCCGATTCTCTATTAAAAGAAACAATTGTTTCCCTTGTTTCCTCGAATTTTTGGGTGTGTTGCCTTCGCTCATAATTTTGATCCCAAGGCGAACAAACTTTCTCCATGAGCAATCAAAACGGTTTTCCCTAGATATATATGTTCTCAAAAATGATCAGATGCCTTGATCCCACATCCGTCCACATTTATGTTTTCGCAGATGTCACTTCTAAAGAGGATGAGTTTTTCTTCTCTTTGTTACCTTCTTCCCAGGCAGTTATCAATGAGATGGTCTTGCTTCTAGACCTCTTTACTCCACCTTCACCACCACTACCATCCTCTATACCACCATAGTTCTTTTCCAACGTCTATCACCAGCGCACGGAAGTTGATCCCACATTCGGCCGCATTTATGTTAATTGTGGATGTCACTTTTCAAGAGGATGAGTTTTTCTTCTCTTTGTTACCTTCTTTCCAGGCAATTCAAATGAGATGGTCTCGCTTCCAGACCTCTTTACTCCACCATCACCACCCTCTACACCACTACCATTCCATTCTTTTGTCATGTATGGGGATAATTCAGCAGTGCCCATGTGCTTATTCTCCCAGCAAACTGGTATTGCTCACTTACCATTCATGTCAATCTTCCAAAAAATCTTTTGTCTGACGCGGTCTTACCACCTATTTCTCAATCAATCGTCAACCGTCCTCGATTCTCAAAAAGAAAACTCCTTTTCCGATTCTCTATCAAAAGAAACAATTGTTTCCCTTATTTCCTCGAATTTTTGGTTGTGTTTCCTTCGCTCATAATTTTGATCCCAAGGCGAACAAACTTTCTCCATGAGCAATCAAAACGGTTTTCCCTAGATATATATGTTCTCAAAAATGATCAAATGCCTTGATCCCACATCCGTCCACATTTATGTTTTCGCAGATGTCACTTCTAAAGAGGATGAGTTTTTCTTCTCTTTGTTACCTTCTTCCCAGGCAGTTATCAATGAGATGGTCTTGCTTCTAGACCTCTTTACTCCACCTTCACCACCACTACCGTCCTCTATACCACCATAGTTCTTTTCCAACGTCTATCACCAGCGCACGGAAGTTGATCCTACATTCGGCCGCATTTATGTTAATCGCGGATGTCACTTTTCAAGAGGATGAGTTTTTCTTCTCTTTGTTACCTTCTTTCTAGGCAATTCAAATGAGATGGTCTCGCTTCCAGACCTCTTTACTCCACCGTCACCACCCTCTACACCACTACCATCCTCTACACCACCATAGTTCTTTTCCAACGTTACTCACCGGCACACGAAAGTTGATCCTCAAGCAACTACCCCTCCATCATCATCAGTTCCAGCCTAATCTGACTTACCAATCACGCTCATCAAAGGTATACACTCTTGTACCATCAAACATCCCATTTTTGACACATGTTGCCTAGCTCGTCTTTCTCCTACTTATGATTTTACCACAACTTTGGATTCCATTTCCATTTGCAAACATCCAGCATGTCCACTCTGAAATCTTGGATGGAACGTTGCTATAATAGATGAGATGCAAGCTCTACGCGGCCATGGCACGTTGGACCTAGTTGACCCTCCACTTGGGAAGAACATTGTTGGTTGTCGGTGGGTCTTCGGGTTAAACACCGTTCTAATGGCATTGTCGAGCGGTTGAAAGCATGAATGGTTGCCAAAGGTTTACTTAAACCTTTCACATGGATTATTTTGACACCTTCTCTTCGGTGACAAGGATTGCTTATGTCCGCAACTTGATTTTGTTGGCAACCCTTTTTGACTGCGTGCTATTACAACTGGATATCAAAAACACCTTTCTGCATGGTGATCTCTTGTAAAAAGTCTATCACAACAACCTTCGAGCTTTGTTGTTTAGGGGTAGTTTTCTCATAAGGTTCGTCTTTGCCATTCTATATACGGCCTTACGCCATCCCCAACAGCCTAGTTCAATAAACTAAGCATGGTCCTTGAAGAACTAGGATTTTAGAGATCTAAGACGGATCACTCATTATTTTCTTCTTGATCCTCAAGAGGACATATCATCCTTGCAGTGTATGTGAATGACATTGTGATCACTAGCAACGACACTGGCGGCATCTCCAGTCTAGAGAAATCCTTACGAGCTCAGTTCCACACGAAGGATCTAGGAATGTGTGGTACTTTCTAGGCATAGAAGTCCTTCGCTCCCCACGGAGATCAATTCGTCTCAACGACAGTATGTCTTGAACTTCACGAGACTTGGATGACAAATTCCACACTTGTCTCCACTCCAATGGACTATCACATAAAGGCTCGAACACATGGGAACTCTTTCTTAATCCAAAAAGTATGGTCAGGCGGTTGAAAATTTGATTTAGTTGATGATCAGAAGACTTAACAACACTTACGTTGGCTTGGTCAGTCAGAATATGATTATACCACTTCAAGCTCATTGGTGCAATATTCAACGCATCTTATGCTACCTCAAGAATGCTTATTCTGTAGTCATCCTAAGTAGAAGATATTACTATTTCTGGGTATGCAGATGCAGATTGGGCAGGGGATGCTCAAGACCTCCGCTCCACATCTGGTTTTTTCATCATGATAGGCAATCACTCAGTGGCCTCGAGAAGCAAGAAACATTTTGTGGTTGCCAAAACTCTATCATTGAAGTTGAATATTGAGCTATGGCTCATGCGTGTTGTTGCCTACAATGGGTACAATCTATTCTGACTGACTTTTGAATTCCTATTCAAACTCCAGCTACTCTATATTGTGACAATCAAGTTGCCATACACATTGACGACAATCTAGTATTTCAGGAACGGACAAAGGCGCTAAGATGGATTATCACTTTGTATGAGACATGGTCAAAGCCAAAAATATTATGACTCCTCATATTCAACCAATGATCAGATCGTTGATATCCTCACTAAACCAATACCTCGAGAGTGCTTATTCTACAGTCGTCCTAAGCAGAAGACAATTACTATTTCAGGGTATGTATATGCAGATTGGGCAGAGGATGCTCAAGATCGTTGCTCCACATCTAGTTTTGTCATCGTGACAGGCAATCACTCAATGGCCTGGAGAAGCAAGAAACAATTTGTGGTTGCCAACTCTATTATTGGGCTATGGATCATGCGTGTTGTGATCTACAATGGGTACAATCTATTCTGACTGACTTTGGAATTTCTATTCAGACTCCAGCTACTCTATATTGTGACAATCAAGTTGCCATACACATTGCCAACAATTCAATATTTCATGAACATACAAAGCACGTTAAGGTGGATTGTCACTTTGTACGAGACCTAGTCAAAGCCAAAAAGATTGTGACTCCTCACACTTGACTAGTGATCAGATCGTTGATATCCTCACTAAACCACTTGCTCCAACTCTTTTACAATACATGGGTGCCAAGCTAGGATTACACAATGTATACTCTCCAACTTGAGGGCGGGCGTTAGTTTAAGTGGTTTTCGTTGTTTGGGCTTAGGCCCATTATCTTTATATTATGTCTTGTTTAGTATTACTTCAGTGTGGATCCATTTACTCACTTAAATGTACCCATGTTCCTATGTATAGGAGGCCATGTATCTCATTACCTCTTAAGTGGGGAAAGATGAATCATAATAAATTTGCATGTCAAATTCCTTGAGCATTCTTTATAAGAATGATGAATATATATCTACAACAATGACGTATAATAGATTATTGTCTGTCTAATAGGAGGGGAGGAGACATACAAGCAGTGGTGGTGTCCTAGAGTAAGGGGGAGATAACATAATATTTATATTTTTTTCATATAGGGAGTTTGTTTGTCCATGATGCTCATGCCATCCATGGAGTGTCCCGCCCTAAAAAATGGACAGGTCTGGGTTGTATCCACTCCGTGTTCAACCATGTCCAGTGTGTTTGTGTCTGATACATGTCCTAGGACGATCTTAGCAGCCACGAGGAAGTGTTTCTGCTTCCTACCTAAAACACCTTGCTAGATTGACAACACTCACTCAATGTGTCGTTCATTGATGCCCCACCATTTTTTATCACTATGTCTACGTCCACAAGGTGCTATATTGATGTGCAATGGTAGTATGACTTTTGCAAGTAGCACAACAGCTTCGTCAATACTTCCTCGTTTCGGACTCCTAGCGGTTTCTCTTGACGACATGCTCATTCGACTATACCTTCTCGACGAGCTCTCAGCCACTGCCATTTGATGTGACTTTGACAGGCATCATTGAGCCTCTGCTTAACTTGCTAGAGTGTCATCTTTCTCAGCTAGGGGAGCCGCTGTAGGATAGCCTACACATCCAACCTATCTTCATACTTGAGAAGCCCCATGAGAGCATGGTTACGAGTTGATTAGTTATTTTGGTGTATTATTTATTTTCAGGGGTGTAGATGCAGGTCTTCAAGCCTTAATATTTTACTTCAGCTTGTCAATTTGAAGTATTTTATTTATCTTGTACCTCATCTTTGATTTCTCTAGTAAGAAATGATGAACAAGGACAGACAAAATGATGATCTAGATGTTGTATGCACAAGGATCGAAAAAAGATGCTCTAGATGTTGTCTATTATATAATTTTTAGGGGTGTAGTTGCAGTTTTCAAGCTTTAATATTTTATTAAAAATTGTCAATTCTGAGCATTTTATTTATCTTATACCTCATCTTTGATATTTCCGGTAACAAGTAATGCACAAGGACGGACAAAATGATGCTCTAGATGTTGTATGCATAAGGACAAAAACATGATGCTCCACATGTTGATCATGTAGCTTGCTCTCCAGTTCAAGACTCGACCTGCTGGTAAGGAGCAGGCAAAAGATGGAAATGAGAAACGTAAGGAGGGAAAGAAGGAAAACAATGAAGTATGGATTCAATTATGAAAAGAAGTGACTTGAACATCTCGACGCAAGAGTGTATGTGCACAACAAAAGTTATTATAACATTTAACCAAGGTGATGGCATTTGTAAACGAGAGGATGAGAATGTACTAGTACAATATTTTTTTAATTTAACCAATATGATGTCATGGTTATCTAATTGTTGCCCAACAAGTACTGTTGCCATCTCTACAACTCAATGGTGATCTTAGTTGTTGATATAAAATCAACTACAAAGGACGACCAAAATGCTCTGCTGACAGCATATGTTGCCTTGCAGCAGACAAACACTTTACACACATACACACGTACACATTTTTCCAATAATAGTTGACTGAACTTCAACCAGGTTTTTGAGTAGCAGATTTTTCAGGCAAGCCGAAGTTGCCAAATCCATAATTCGTAATCAGGATCAAACTGAGTATAGTATAGTGTTGCCTTCCTCATAATATCAAAGAGGACAGAATACCAATTACAGCCTTTACATGTATATTAGAACCGTGTAATCACAATTATGACGCCACCACAGTTAGTACAATACTTTAAATGCAAGACTAGTTTAAAAATACTATTAGTTACCATGGGTAATATAGAATACTTGTTCAAAATAGTGGTCGAACATTTCACTACAAGATTGTGTCACAACAGAATCATACAGAAAGTTATCAAAGTCAGGGAAAAAACATATCAATTAAGGAATTTAATAATATGGAACTCAAACCTCATATGTCATATTATCTGGATCTATGTTGTCCTGCCAAAAAACCTGCAGACATAGAAAAGCACCTACCGGTCATGAAAATTTCGGATGCAGAAGCATAACCAAGTCAAGGAACAAAGAGAGACATGGTGAGCAGCATATACTAAGAATGGAAGCACATAAGAGATATAGATATAACTACGAAAGCATTCACTCCAATCTAGCTAAACTACAAGGAAAACATTGGAATAAATTAACCAGCATAACTCCAACTTTGAAAGCACTACTGTACACTAAAAAAAGGCAAACCCTTATCTAATTTTATTATATGTCAGGAATGCTTTGGAACTTCCAATCGTCTCATTGATTACCATTTTATAAACGTAAAAAGTATAACCTAAAATTTTGCAGTAAGAAATGTCATGGTAGCATTTCATGTAAAGAATGATTTGCTTTTACCGTTCAAGAATATGTCAGGTATATATGGAACGTAAATAGATACAACACAGACCACATGACGGTTCCCGTATTTTGTGCATTCTCAAATCGATTACGGGAATACAGATCTGGCATCATACAATAAGAAAGACGCATTATTATCATTTTGGGAGTGACAACAGTACAAAATAATATGGACAATCCTAGAATACTTTTTTGTGATATATCATATACCAGATGAGTGGTGAATGTGGGACTCATTCTGGACCCCAACCACAGAATTTGTGGATACTATGGATAAAAAAACACATAGCTTAACTGTCAATTGGGAAGCTTTACTATATGCACCTGAAAAAGGAAGCCCCAGATTCAAGGTTTGTACCTAATACTGCACATGCCATTTGAAAAAGGGTGTATGCATGGGCGGTGTATGTGTCTTGGGAGGGGTATATAATACATAAAGTTCATATTTTATTATAAGATTTAGTTTACATAAGAGTATATAATTGTAGAAGCGACAATAATGAAAGTTCCATGTGTATATTTCATATGGATAGATGGGCAGACCCCTCTCCTATATATAGGAAAGGAGACAAGTACAAGGAAGCGGGAAAACCCTAATGGGCTAGGAGTCCAAACACAAGTGGGCCAAATAGACTTAGGCCCATATACATAAAAAACAAAATAGACTAAATAACTATTACTCTCAACGCTCGCCCTGAAACTGGAGCTTGTGAAAATTACAAAACATTTAAACAAATAAGCCAAATAAAAGGGTAAACCAAGCCTATACGAGAATATTACCCCCCAGTCAATATTACAATCCAACACTCAACACTTCACCTCAAATATATACTTGTCAAGGCGCGCCTAGGCGGCCGCCTAAGCGGCAAGGCGTCCCAGGGCTGCGCCTAGGCGAGGACGCTTTATTTATAATGCTACAGTGACCTAGTTTTGCGGGTCTGGTTGTATATTCACTTATTTTAATGTTTGATATGGCTACATTAATGTTCAAAATTAATAGTGTTGCCTATTTTATGTGCCAAATATCACTTTTAATTGGATCTAATACTCTTTTTTGGGTTTGACTGGATCTAATACTCTTTTTTTGTTTGACTGGATCTAATACTCTTAGTACACATTTGATTTTTCTTAGTTTGCACCTTCAATTCAGATTGTATTAAGTAGCTATGCTATGAAGGATAGTGATTATGATTACATTGCTTAATACTTGTAGCTATGTATGACAATAAATATATATTATATTTGTTGATCACTCTCTTACATTCTTTATAATAATTCTTTTCGTGTCCTTGACATTATTGTCAATGACAATATATTAGAAATGTAATTGGTTATTTTTTCATACAATAATATATATATATATGGGGAGATAGACCATAAATTTGTAGATAACTACATATATAACTATACAATGTGTGTATATGAGTGGGGAAAAACCATGACACATGTATATATACATAAAATATATACATAAATTATTATTTTTTAAAGGTCGCTTAGGCGACGCCTAGGCGCGCCTAGTCGCGCTTTGGCACAAGGCGTCCAGCCCCAACGTCGTGTCGCCTTGCCGCCTTAACAAGTATGCTCAAGTAGATAATCCAAAGCAGGTACAAGGGCAGGTAGAAGGAGCTTCTCGGTCAAAAATAAGTGGCATATGTGGTGGTGGTGGTGGTGGTGGTAGTAGTAGTAACAGTAGATAGGCATCAGGCTATTAATCGCAGTCGCTAACATCATTAAGTAGACCAGAGAATACTGGAACACAAGTAAACCAGAGAGTGTTGGAATGTGAGGTACTAGTAGTCGACGTGTAAAACAGTAGCACGGGGAAATAGTAGCAAAGGGGTGATGCAGTTGCGATGAGTAGCCCATTGCACAAAGAAGCACACAAATGGAAGACTCTAAGATGCAATCTTGTAGCAGAGTAGTAGCAAAAATATGAGACTTTGAAGTGGCATATGTAGTATTAGTAAATAGCAGTAGATAGGCGTCAGGGTCTTCATCTCAGTCGCTAACATCATTAAGTAGATCAAAGAGTATTGGAACACAGGCAGACCAGAGAGTGTTGGAACATGAGGTACTAGTAGTCAACGTGCAAAATAGTAGCAGGGACAAATAGTAGCAAAGAGGTGATGTAGCCATAATGAGTAGCCCATTGCGCAAAGAAGCACACAGATACAAGACTCCAAGATGCAATGTTGTAGCATAGTAGCAGAAAGATGAGGCTCTGATGTAACACCTACAAGTATAAGTCACCAAAGAATCTTCATCATCTTCTCTACATATAATAATTATCACAGTATCAGACGTTGCAGTCTAGAAGGTGTGGGGTCATAGTCTAGAGAGTATTGAGTAACAAGTAGGTGCTTGGAAGCACGGATACGGATACGTATCAGACACAGGTACGGGTACGGGGATACGGCAATTTTCAAAAATATAGGATACGGGTACACCATGGATACGGCAATTTTTTAATGTTTATTTTGATATTTTTAAAAATAACCAATATATTTATTTTAAAAATAGATGAAGACAATCAAATTTAATTAAAAATCACAATATTTCTAAAGAAAATGAAAACCAATACCATAATATCAAACGATGATATAAAAAGGGTCTTTCATTCATATTAATGTGAGACAGAAGTTACAAAAAAACATGATAATATCATATTCTAAACCTTTCACATTTCAAGTATCATGTAATGTTGTGTTGTAAAGCGAGTTGTGTCATCTGTGATACCAAACTGTGACAGCCTTGCTGCAAGCTACTACTTAACAGAGAGGGTTGAGACGGGAGCTGGTGTGAAACGCTAATCAAGCAATGTCATGCCCAAATTTTTTTTCTAGTTTTTACCGACTGGATACAGCTTAGATACGGCATGGATACGAATTAGGAGTATCTGATACGTATCCAGGAGTATTGGTATCCGATACGTATCGGATACGGGTACGGCACCTATTTTGGAGTATCCATGCTTCATAGAGTAGGTGGCAGTCGACGTGTAGATAAAGCATGGACAAGCACAAAGTCAACATGCAAATAAAGCAAGAACGGCAGATAGTGCAAAAGCATAGAGCAGCAAAAAAATGTGCTAATGAAAGCACAAATAGCAAGAACGACGTCGTTGGATAGAAGACCATTAGTTAAAATATGCAGGTGATATATCATCCAATCAACATAGCACATGTGAACATAGTTTTAAAAAGCAGTATGTGTTATGCGTGCGGAAAGGTCACCTTATATAGTATATGCGGTCTGCGGGAGTATATGCTTTTTGGATTTTTTTTATTAATTATATATAGCATAGAAATATATATTTCATTTGTAGAACACAAATTATATATATAAGTGTCCATGCAAATATAGATGGTAAAATATATTCAAATATTCATATATGTGTACCATAAATAGCATATGTGAAATATGCATGTGTATTATATGTAGATATATACATATTGACATGTAAATGTACATACAGTATATGCATATATATGGAAATGTGTACCATATGGAAATGTGTGTATGTAGATGTAAATATAGATGGTAAAATATATATAAGTGTCCATGCAAATATAGATGGTAAAATATATACAAATATTCATATATGTGTACCATAAATAGCATATGTGAAATATGCATGTGTATTATATGTAGATATATACATATTGACATGTAAATGTACATACAGTATATGCATATATATGGAAATGTGTGTATGTAGTTGTCAATATATATCATATATGCATGTCCATATTTTATCAAAATGCATATACATAAAATCATGGACGGAGGGAAGGTGGGGCCAGCGGGGGCCTTGCCCCCCCCCAAAAAAAAAATCTGAAAATATAAAAATTAGTCATTAATAATTAACTAGGAGTTATTTCTTGTACGTTCTTGTTCCACTTTTTTGAAACGTCCAATGTTTGACCTCTTTATTTTCTTATTTACATTCTCTCTTATCTTTCAGTCATC
Organism: Alisma plantago-aquatica; assembly: GCA_963693085.1. NCBI lineage: Eukaryota > Viridiplantae > Streptophyta > Magnoliopsida > Alismatales > Alismataceae > Alisma > Alisma plantago-aquatica. The sequence goes on from OY856412.1 coordinate 1,246,110,600, forward strand.
TTTCTCTCTCTACTCTCGTTCATTAATATACATGTAACTTATAACAACAACCGTCCAAAGAAATGTGTTATTGGTAGTAAGTTTTAACGTTTATACAAAAGAGGCACCTAACAAATAAAAATTAAATTATAACAATACTTGTCTTATTTAATCAACCAAACTAGATTTAAAATTTTAATTGACAGGATTAGTTCAATTCCAAAGAACCTGTCTCTTGTATTTTAAAACTCCCTAATTTATAGAAATCTAAGTAAATGCATAAAATCAAGCTTTCTCTCAATCTAGTGCTTACATTTTGCAGAAGTCAAAATATATTTATATGGTATGCATGAACATTTTGTTATATTACTAACACAATTTGTATAAGCTTTTCGCATGCAATAAATTCTACTGGTCAAAGGTCTTCCTTTGCACACGGTCCAAGGGGAGTCGTCTCATAATTTACTCCTTACACACACATCGTAAATACAAACTTTTACTTTGAAGGAAAAGCCATTTCTCCGTCACATTTTTTTTCCTAATCTCTTTATAATCTGTATACCAAAATTAATTGTAACTTTGACAAAACGATATAAAAACCACCACTAGTCCAAGATCATATTCCACAAGATCTAATGCAAAAATATAGAGGTTCAACTTGTTGTACGCCATCGTTAATCTAGTTCTCAAGGAGCACCATTCATTGAAGAAAAAAAACAGGAGCAATTACATATATACTCCAGTGTCGAGGACTTGTCAGATATATATCGACAACAAATGGCTTGAATTCTCTAGATGGAGAAAAAGGTACACATTCATCTTCATATGTTGCTTTATTTTTTTAATTGATACGTCTATTGTGAATACATGATATTATTGACATATTATTAATTTGTTAAATCACACTCAAGACAACGCATGCATGATGTATCCTTTAGAGCAACTAGTTAGATAAAAGCTACTTTTATGTCTTATAGAACTATATAACAATCATTTAACATCATATGTAAGATATTTTATGTATTATAACGATTCTTTATGTAAATTTAAGTCACGATTTTCATATCTTAGAACAAATTATTGATTTATTCTATGAAGAGTCGCAGAGTACAACTCAAATATTACTTGTAAGAATGTTGTTTGAATAATAGTCCAATATATGTGTATAATTTTTTTTTCAAGTTGGATTACTTGGCTATGCCCCCCCCCCAATGTCATGTTGTTGGCTCCGTCCCTGCATAAAATAGAATATTACACATTTGACAATGTGTATTATATGTAACTATGACATTGATGTATTACTACTATATATATAGATATAGATAGATGTTGAAAGGTATTAATACATATACATATAGATACACATGTACATGTGGGTGTGTGGGTAAATAAGTAGTTTAAATTAATTTGAAACAAATTAAATTTTAAAAAAAAAATCTGCAGAACTTCTAATAATTACGACCGCATATACCGCTTACGATCCGCACAGGACGCTCCATAGCAGCAGATGAGGCAGATTATAATAAATAAGCTCCACAAACTCTCCATATGATGAAACACACAATAGAAGTAGATGAACGATCAACAGCTTATATAGCAGCATGAAGATCCATAGAGATAGTAGAAAAAATAAATTCTTCCTCTCTTCATGTCTTCTCCTCTATCTCATCTCTTCCCTCTACTCATTTGCCTCTATTTTTTCTTTTTCTTTTTTGATGACGTGGGACGACCCCCAAGGAAGCGCCACGATTGTGACCCCCTTGACAGTGTAAACCCCGCGGCTTCCCCCAACCACCCTCACATAAGGGTCGGCAAGGTAAACTCACGCAGAGACCGAGGTGCGTGATGGGACCAAGGATCGTCGAAGTTGCACAATCGGGGATTCGAACCCGGGTCCCTACTCTGGGGATCTCGGGCCTTCTCCACCGAGCTACAACCCCCTCGACGTGACTCTATTTTTCCTTCATGCCAACTATGAAAAGAATCAAAAGAGTGGTTGGGTAGAGAGTTATAAACATATGGTAGAGGTAATGGGTATCTGGGTAAATATGTGATGGAGGGTACCTAATAATGAGAGTCAATGAATTGCATGACCTGATTATATAAATTTCAGTAGAAAGACAAATGGATCTTTGTGCGCCTCGAGAAGTCAAAAATCATATACGATCTTGGGTGTACTCACGGAAGAGGTCTAATGGTCTTCATGCATGGGAGTGACTCATGAGCTAGTTATCATAGCAACACAAGTATTGAGGGAGGTACAACTATGTGTATGTAGACTTGGAAGGGGGAGAAACTAAAAAATATAAAAAGAGTTGGAAAGGAAAGATAAATGTTGTTGTTATGGAAATAGGGTCGTGCTAAGTATTGAATACCTATGCCATGTGATAGTGTAGTGGTGGATGAATTTGCGCACGTTTAGATGTAGTCAGTGAAGAAAATAGACGGCATCTCATGTTTGAAGGAGGCACGCCGTGTCAGATAGTAGATGTCAAAGCTAGCAAGAGACATGGTGTGTATATTATAAGTGACATGCCATGTCAGTTAACAGCTCTAATACCATGTGGAAAAGGACAAAAATGGGAAAGTTCCTTGTATATTTTTTATTGATAGATGGCCAGACCCCTCTCCTATATATAGAAAAGGAGGTAAGTACAAGGAAGTGGGAAAACCCTAATGAACTAGGAGTGTAGATTCCAATGGGTCAAATAGAATTAGGCTCATATACAAAATAAACTAAATAGGCTAAATAATTAATACTCTAAACAATAATTATTATTATACTAGTTTAAGAGATAGTTGTAGGTCCTAAATTAGATCAAAATCATCTAACAAGTCCTCAATCAAACCCAAAATGATAAACAAGTAGGTAGCACCAAATTTTTTATTGACATCAGGTAATCGGTCCTTACTTGACACAAAATAGATAAACCACCTTTAATATTATACAAATAGTCAAAAAAATCAAATAGTTACATATCGATAAATGAAACTCAATAAAAACACCAAAAAGTTATAATTTAACATACCATACATAAAAAAGCAATTAAGTTCTCCAATCTATTCTGAAGTCTATCATTAAAAACCCTCAGTAATCAATGATTATGTCGTAGCAAAAGCAGATCATTAGTAGCAACAGAAACTGGTGAGCATTGAGCTCGGCATGAAACATGCGCATCTAGTTGGCCTGAATACTGGATATGGGGATACCATAACAAGCACAGTTGCACAGTAGCCATTCATCAATATTTTATGTGTTTCAATGGTTGCATCCGTATACTAGGCCATATATGCACATATCGTACACTAAAAGTTGTAAAAATAGTTGTCTCTCACAACATGTACTAACATCAATAGTTGAACTATCACACATGCCTTCATTGTCATGAGCCCCTTCTCAAAATCTACCAAAGAATTTTTCACGGTACCCAAACATAAGCATTTTCTTTGTCGTTTAAAACCAAATGAACATTTCCTTTGTTTTCTTTGCATTTCACCAATTTTCGTTGGAAAACAGTGATGCAGTGTTGGTGTCCTCTCTGTTTCTAATTGTGATCGCCCTCCATCTTCTAAATTTTATCCCATATTTTGTAGTTGTACAGCCTAAGGCCTTCCCAAATGCAACACTTAGCAAGCACCATACCGCAGTGTCTTTCTTTAATGATTGAAATATGCAAAGAGTTTGGTTTTCCTAGTGTTTCTCTCAGATGCCCTAAGCATAGAGTATTTGGCCAACTTATCCAGATGCCCAAACCTTATCGTGTGAGCTTCTTCAGTCACTAAGTATTTATTGAGTCCTCTATTTAAGTCAACACAACACACTGCCTCTTATCTCCCGCCCACAAGTTCTTTATTTTAACCGAAAACATGTTGCTCTATTCTTAAATTCCTCTACTGTAACTTAATGCAGATTCCCCCATGTCATTTTCAAATTACTCTAATACACGAACATCAAAATGATAATCATCGCATACCCAATATTGCAGACTGAGATATATTGAACTACCTTGAGAGATATTCCAAGCATGTTTCAATTCATTTGCATGGAGCTTCTATTTTCTCCTATATCATCATCAATTCATGCCTTCTCAGAAGCCCATAAATGATGCCAACGTTGGTGCTCAGCATGCACTACATGGTGGGCATACTACTAATCTTAGTCCCATTTATGCCACATCATGCACACAAATGGGCAATTTGCACTTCTTACATTTATTAAATGATTGAGAAATGCATTCCAGCTACTATATTGACAGTGTATCCTCCACACTTGTGTTGTGTTGTGTGACATTGTAACTAAGTTGTTCATGTCTGTTCTAGATGTTCATCTTTCTCTATGTTGTGTCCCTATGACACCTCATTTAGTGTGCAATGTGTGATTTTTCGTGGGTCTTTTATCTTGGACTAGCACGTCCAAGTAGAACACTGACATACTCCATGCTCCAACAGTCCAACTAGAGTAGAATGGTAAAGAGTTGATTCGATTTTATTTATAATCAATGTTTTAAAAATCGGTATGTGTTATGCGTGCGGAGAGGTCACCTTGTAGAGTATATGCGGTATGCAGGAGTATATGCGGAAGTATATGCGGTTTTGGATTTTTTAATAATTTTATTATTGTATATAAATGAATCACACAATTGCATATTTAATTGATACAATTACATATTTGGACCCTAAAATTTGAGATAGATTTAAATATAAAGTTTCAATGAAAAGTAAACACCATTTAGAATGTATTCTAGAATTATTTAAGCATAAACTTCAATGAAGCATGCACGAAATGGTTTAACACAAGTAGATAAGAATGAAGACTAACCAAATCATACAAAAAGATTCTAACATGTTTTAGAGGTCCAAAACAACAAGCATTAAATGAGCATCCAACTCATGTACAAAACATCAACAAAATAGTACATTAAAACTATAATCTAGTTTGGGCTGAGATAACAAATATCTGTCAAAAAAGTGCTAACTAATCGGCCTTATAAGCGGTTAAGTATATGTGGGGGGCTTATGCGACCTGTGCGGCCTTTTTTTGAAACACTGTTTATGATTGATGATATTTTATGCCATGGACCTAGGATAATAACCCCTTAGTAATAGAGCACGGTTTTTCTCTTGTAAAGAGCCCTCTCACTATATATGATGAGAGTAGGGTTTACCTGTGGATACCATTTACACTCTTCTTATTTGTTGACAAGGTTTTTACAAGAGCTCTTCTTCAAAGAGAAAGGTTGAAGTTTGAGGAGGAAACTCAAGGAAAACTATAATCAGGGGTTTCAACCAATAACATAACCATCAAAATAATAAATTACCATGTGTCTTGAAGCTAAGAAGGGTTAAAGCATAAAATTAAAGATTGCAAGATCTAAAACTCGGCAAGATGAATGCATTAAAAGAAGGCAAATTTGATTATCTATGACTTTCATTTACTATGTTAAAATAACAAGAATAAAACATAGAAGGTGGGAATTTGTGTACCTAGAACAAACTTAATTAAAAACAAACTTGACATAATTTAGGTTATGGACATGAAAAATTAAAGCAATGCTAAGGCCTAACTAAAATCGAAAGAATATGCAAATGGAACATACACCAAACACTATGCAACTCAATGCTTGGAAGGTTGTAAACTAACTACAAAGTTGTGAAATAATAGGCCAAATTGGTTTAACCCAGAACAACTATACATGGTCGTCTAATGGGCACATTAAAGGAGACCGACACCCCCATTATCTATAAATTGCATGGTAGGAAAAGGCCCTTTGGTATATATAGTTGCCAGCTTAGATGAAATCATCCATGTCTTTCATGTTTTTCCACGCTGACTAAATGATGATTGAGCCAAAAGCCAAGAAGATTGAGCAAGAGTACCTACTCCCTAAAGGTACTCATGGTGGTTGGAAAGATGGGAGACAAGAATTGGACTAGAGGCTGAGGAACCCTAGAAGTCACATGTGCATAGAGGTTTTACGGGCACTGGGTTGAAGGGCCACACAACTTCTAGAGATGTTGATTCACCATGTAAGTTTTAAGATGTTCAAGTGACTTAGAGATGCGAGGTCCAAAGTTTAGATGTTTCAATAATATCAATGATATGGATTATAAAAAGATTTTATATGTTTCAATAGTGCAAAAATAGTCTAAATTAAAAGAAAAGGAGTATATAATGTATTGGTTCGATGAAGATGCATCCCTTCCATATTTGTAAGGAATAATATTTATAATCTTATGATTATTTGTTAATTGAATCTCATAAAGGCGCCAGAGATGCAACTTTACATTATTTGTTATTGACTACTAGTGGAGAACACATGCTAAGCACGTGTAATACAATTAAACTAATATAAAAATAAAATGGTCACCACAATTTTTTTGTCAAAATGATATCTTTTGTTCATACAATTTGATTCTTATTTTCAATGATGCAATATTCCTTGTATTGTACATACATTGTAAAAAATAGCCTAATTTCAATTTAGAAATCAACTTCTAAACCTAATACCAATTATTCCAAGTTAGACATTGTTTGTGTCATGGCTCCAGACAGAACTTTAACAACCATAGTTGTTAGTGATTTTTGTTGTTAAAATTGTGTATTTAACAAATGACAACAATGATATGATGAATAAGATCAAGCGGTGAGGTGTTGCTAAATAAAGAAGCAGACAAAGAAGCGTCATCCTGAAATAGAACCAGACATGTCTCATTTGATATCTAGATATAGATATCAATATGTAGACATTGGTCGTCAAAATGTTGCAGTGGGCCCAAAATAAAAGAAAATTAAGCAGTAAAGTAGGCTAGAGGTAAAGCGTACAAATAAGCTCGCCAGCCATACTCATACAAAAAGGAAAACATGTTGCTAGAAAAAGCAGGCATGTCACCCTCCATATGTTGATATTGATTTGCTGTTAAAACTGTGTATTTAACAAATGACAACAATGATATGATGAATAAGATTGAGCGGTGAGGTGTCGCTAAAAATGAAGCGAATATGTTGAAAAAGAACCAGACATGTCTCATTTGATATCTAGATATAGATATTAATATGTAGACATTGGTCGTCAAAATGTTGCAATGAGTCCAAAATAAAAGAAAATTAAGCATACATATAAGCTCGCCGCTCGTACTCATAAAAAAACAGCAAACATGTTGCTAGAAAAAGCAGGCATGTCACCCGCCATATGTAGACATTGATATAAGTGCATACATAATTGTCGGAAAAGTGATCACCAGCTTCCAACCCAGGACTTCAACCACCAATACTCAGTGTAGTGATAAACACCCAAAGTTGGGCCAAGGTTTATAATGTCTAACCCATAACAGATTTTGAATTCTATAGTCTTCAATAAATATTCAAAAAGTATTGATTTGCATAAAATGTTAGCCTGGATGGTCTAAATTGTTCAACCCGAACAAACCTCGATAGAAAAACTTCAAATTTGAAACCCACTCGGCTTTAGTGTAGACACCACATTATTTATTGACTTCCAACTCACGATTAAACTAAAACCACAATTTTAATGTAGTGATATACTTGGATCTGAACCCATTTTTGTAAGGTCTAACCCAGAACAATATCGAATTCTATAGTCTCAACACACATGAATGTAATATTGATATTAATTGCATGTTAGAACATATATTGTTCAAAGTAGCCAAGTCGGAATTGCCTCAGATTCACAAAATTCAAACTCATAAACGACATGTGTTACTTTAAACTGTTAGAAAATATTTTTGTATTTATGTACCTCTTTCCCATTTCCTTTTCTGTTGGGTCTATTATGTAAATGTTCTCACCTTATATAATAAAAGAGAAGCCGTTCTAGCCGGTTATCGCTTTGACTCAAATACTTTCACATGGTATCAGAGCAAGTCATGCTACTGTAACCCTAACCGTCGGCCTCTCCTCTCTCTTTGTGTTTGTCTCTCTCTGCTAGCGTCGCCCGTCGCCGGGTACAGTCGCTGCCGGTCTTGGTTCTTGCCAGGTTGGTCTTCCTCCGTCTCTAGGGATGAGCATCGGGTCGGTCCGGCCCGATCCGACCCACGACCCAGCCCGCATAAGCCGACCCAGACCCGAATCCAACTTATAATATGAGTGGGCCGGACCTAAAATTTAAACCGATATTTTATTACGGTTGGGTATGGGCTGAGGTAAACCCAGGCTTGAAAACCCAAATGCCCATATTAGATTTTATGTACATTGTATGCATATACATCTATGTTTGTCTTGAAAGAAAAATATATAGATTTCTTGATGCAATATGTAGTACGTATCCAACCAATCGCAACATGGATGATCCGTAATCAGTCAACATGATTAGTGAATTGATACTAGTAAGATAACTATCATTGACAGGGATAGACGTACTTGATTTCTTTGTTTTGATCTCACAGTGTCATTCAAATGGAACCTTTTGTTGTTTAGCTATATATATTTTAACAAATGAATAAAATATGACATCCATACTTTGATTTGCAATGTATATAACACTCGGAAAAGTCATGTCGTTAGTTCATTAAAGAAAAATAAAGAAGCAACTAGCTCAGTGCATAGTAGATTCTGCTCATTTTTTTGCTCATATGCCCACATGTAGGAGACATATGATCTTTTGCCCTCTTCCAACACCCATTTCATTGTATATATAGGATGAAGAAGAAAAAAGCCACAACATTGTAGATTTCACTAATTTTTTAAGTCTCATTCATTCACATGTACGAGAATATGATTTGCTGCTCTTTCAATATCCATTTCATTGCTATAGGGGATCACAAAACTCAGGTATACATATTCCGGCTGCACATCACAAAGTATATATATATATATATATATATATATATATATATATATATATATATATATATATTTTAAGGTTGATCACAAAGTATATATCATACTAATTTATTTTTCATGTTAGCAAGTTAGATCTAGCAAATTTTGGTATGCTCATTCAATGTTATATAGGCAAACCCGAACCCGGCCCGAAACCCAGCATTCTTATATGGGCCGGATATGGGTTGACATTTTTCAATTTTATTCGGGCCCAAACCCGGCCCGCAAGGGCCGCAACCCGCTTTAAATGTGGGTTCGGGTTTGGGACAGACAAAACCTGGTATAGCTCGGCCCGATGCTCATCCCTATCCGTCTCCACTAGAGCATAGTGGTTGCTTGATGGAGGAGAAAACCCTCGTTTAATCCCATAGAGGAGCAACTCCTTTCTCGTCTTCTTTCCTCTCCACGTAGTCCCCGTACGTGGATGAGTGCCTAAGTCATTTAGGGGTTGTTGATGTGTAAGATTCACATCATCAATTGACAAGTGACGGTGCTAATTCCTATCATCCCCGATGCGTCTTCTGGAATTATCTTCCTCCCGGGCGCGTCTTCCCGGTGTCCTTTATTTCTTTGACGTAGCTAATTCCCGTCAAGATGACAAGATCTACGTCAGCCGCCAACAACACGGCATGTTGTCCAAGCAACAGGGCATGTTGTAGCCCAGAGTTTGTTCTGACGGCGTAGATCTTCACTCTGATCGCAAGTTACACTGCATGTTCCCGACTGACACGGCGTACTGACGGCTACTAGAGTTTACGCATCCGACGGGTACACACGGTGTGTCCCATCTGTGACACGGCGTGGTGACGACTACTGGAGTTTACGCCTCCGATAAGTACACGACGTGTCTCCTACTTACACAACGCGTGGAAGAGACTCACAAAGTTTGTCTTTTGTCTTCACCAACGGACACGATGTTTCAAGAGTTCAACAAAAGGAGTCAAAGATATTCAGAAAGTATGTCTCCGTCTTCGCCAACTGACACGACATATCCAGTGTTCAACACGACGTGTTGTAGCCATACACGTCGTGCCAAGTCTTCTACATGTTGTGTTGCTTGTCTTATTTGTTGTTGTTATCTTGATCCAATCTCAATATGGGAGACGAATAGCCAACTACTTCCACTACAATCGTCTACAACGATCAATCTTAAATAACTTCTGTGAAGCTTAACTCACAAAATTATCTCCTCTGGATGAATGCTATCCGTCTTTACATTGTTTTTGGATCTCGAGAGCAAGTGGATGTTATTGAGTTAGCAAAGACTACCCTACTTGGTGGAAAAATAATGGGTTGGTGAAGTCCTGGTTTTGGAATAGCATGGACCCCCAGATTGCTTCTGGGTTTATGTTCAACTCTACAGCCAAACAAATCTGGGAAGCTGCAAGGAAACACTTCTCTCGCGAGAAGAATGCTCTCCGTCTTTATATTGGTTACGACTCGTCTCTTCGCAGAAAAACAAATAGTTGCTCTCTAGAGGATTATTTTGGTGATATATAATACATTTCTCAAGAACTTAGTTTCTACCAACCGCTAAAGAAAGATGATCAGATGAAAGATAGAGTGATCTAGTAACGGCAAGGTTTCTATCTGGCTTAAATCCTATCTATGCTTCAGCCAGGAGTGTTATTCTTGCCATAGAAAAACTACCAAGCCTTGATGAAGCCTTTGTGAGGATTCAACAACCTTCATTTGAATATGTTTCTGCTACTCTAGGAGAACAACACTTTAAGAATCATGCCTCTCTTGATGATGTTGCCAAAGGAACTGGACGAGGTACTGCTCGGGGACGAGGCAATCGTCTTAGAGACAAACGTACATTTTGTGGGAAACTTGGGCATACTTAAGAAAATGCTCCTCGTTGGTGCTGATGATATTGCCAAAGGAACTGGACGAGGTGCTGCTCGAGGACGAGGCAATCGTCTTAGAGACGAACGTACATTTTGTGGGAAACTTGGGCATACAGAAGAAAATGCTCCGGCAGGGGCAACTACATCTGGAGCCTCTAAACAAGTGCAATCAAATGTTACAATTCAAGGAGGAGTATGATCGTCTTCTTCAGGCTACCCAGCAAGCTTTCCTTAGCTCCTCCATCAATCTAGTTTGAGATATAGGTAACTAGGAGACTTTGCTTGTTGCCTCTCATCCATCTTCTGCATGGGTGGTGGATTCAAGGGCCTCTCAGCATATGACATGTTTACGATCTATGCTTCTCTCTTCTGACTCGTATATCTCGCATTCTTCTGTGACACTTGATGATGGGTCTATGCTTGTGGCATTGTACAAGCATCATCTGATTTGATTGTATAGTTTGTACGTTATGTACGAAACTTTCCGTTTAACTTAATGTTTTTGCTAAGCCGGTTGATTCTTTGAAATGTTTGGTAACATTCGGAGACTTTTTCGTTGTGTTACAGGATCCCAGGAGTTGGAAGATGATTGGTGGGGGATCTAGGAAAGGTGATCTCTACTTCTTTGAAGGTGGTCGCCCAGCTTGCCAGATTCCATCTACCCCATCTATCGTTTTCAGTTGCTCTCCCTTACAATGGCATTGTCACTATGGACATCCGTCCTTGCAGAGTCTTCAAAAGCTTGTTTCAGGCTTAACATCAATAAAGTCATTAAGAGTGTCATTCATGTCAACTAGGCAAGCATAATCATATTTCTTTTCCGAGTCGCATTGTGAAACACTCTACGCGTCCTTTTGATCTTATTCATAGTAATGTTTAGGGTCCTATTAAAGAGCCAAGTTATAATGACTTTCAATATTTTCTTTCATTGATGATTTCTCCTGCATGACTTGAGTATACTTAAGTCTCTGGATGAAGTTTTGTCTATCATTAAAACTTTTCATCAGTTAATAAAAATTCAGTTTGATGCTCATATAGAGATTATTCGTACTGGCAATGCCCTAGAATACGTTGAAAAGGTTGTTACCACTTTTGTAATCTGTTGGCATGATTCACCAAACGACTTGTCCTCATACACCTCAACAAAATGGGGTTGTTGAATGCAAAAAATGACATTTACTTGATGTAGCACGTACGCTGCTTCTAAGATGTCTGTGCTAAAGAAATATTGGTCTAATGCTCCTCACTGCATGTTTTTTGATTAACCGTCAGCCATCTTTTGTCTTACATGAGGCTACCCACTTATTTGTTTTACGACCTGACGAACAACTTTTTCCAGTTCCTCTTCGTGTGTTTGGTTGTACTGCATTTGTTCATGTGTTTGATCCATGTTCTGACAATTCGTCTCCTTGCGCAGTTTGCACCGTTTTTTGGGATACTCTCCCACACATAAGGGATACATATGTTATTGCCCTCGTCTTTGTCTCCTTTTTGTCTCGGCTGACGTTACTTTTAATGAGTCTGCTCCATTCTTTAGTGACTTTTTTCAGCGTGAGAGGGAGCACAATACTGAGACTGACTACACATTTGGGCGTGAGAGAGAGCCACCACTTCATGTGTAGTGTGTGATGAGAGTACTAGATACCACCCACACTTTACCACCTACACTTCCACCGATTCAACCTTTTCCACTGGTTTACACCAAGCGAGCAGGGCATCACTAAGAGGATGAAGTGTCAGTAGTCCAACAGATTGCCTCCTCATCGTCAGACACTCCTCAGGTAATTGTTCCTACTAAGAGTTCTCTTGATGCTTCTGTTTCAGACTTACACCTTTTAGTTGCAGCTAATAAAGGTGTTCGCTCTTGCACTATACGTCATCCACTGTCGAGTGTTTGTTGCTTGTCTCAACTACCACCAACAACTCGCATGTTTGCTCTTCAGCTTGATTCTGTGATTGTTCCTTGCTCCTATATAGAAGCAGTCCAACATGATGGATGGATCCAAGCTATGGACAGTGAGATCACAGCTCTTCATGAGAACTCCACCTGGAACTTGGTAGATCCTCCTCCTGGCAAGTCCATTGTGGGTTGTCGTTGGGTTTATACTATGAAAAATAGAGACCAAATGGTTCTATTGATCGCTTGAAGGCTCGTTTGGTGGAAAGGGGTACACTTAGACATATGTAGACTTCTTTGAGACTTTCTCCCGAGTTGCTCAACTCAATTCTGTGTGGATCCTTATCTCTGTTACTACTCATTTTGACTAGCCTCTCCTTCAGTTGGACGTCAAAAATACTTTTCTTTATGGTGATCTTCTTGAGGAAGTATACATGCAGCAACCTCCTGGGTATGTTGCTCAAGGGGAGTGTCAGAAGGTATGCAAATTGAAGAAATCCTTCTCTAGTCGGAAGCAGTCACCACAGGCACAATTTGATAAATTTAGTGATGCACTTATACAATTTGGGTTCACTCGGTCATCTACTGATCATTCTTTATTCATGTATGTGTCTTCAAGTGGCACTATTATTCTGGTTGTCTATGTAGATGATATTGTCATCACATGTGATGACTCTATTGGCATTTTATAGCTCAAAAAGTGGTTGCAAACACAATTTCAGACAAAAGACTTGGGTAACCTCCACTATTTTCTTAGAATAGAAGTACTATGTTCTAAGAAGGGCACAAACCTCTCTCTCAGCGGAAATATGTTCTTGACCTTTTTTCAGAGACAGGCATGGCATAGTGCAAACCAGTCTCCATGCCTGTGGATTATCATACCAAGGCATCTATTTCAGATGACAGTGACTTTTCTGATCCAGTAAAGTATAGAAGGATTGTAGGAAAATTGATTTACTTGACAGTTACTTGTCCTGATATCTCATATGTTGTGGGAGTTGTTAGCTAATTCATGAGTGCGCCCAAGATGTCACATTGGATGGCAGTCACCCGGATTCTACATTATGTTAAAGAATCGACAGGGAAGGGCCTTACTTACTTTACATGGAAAGATCTCGCACACATATCGTTGAAGCTCATTGGATTCCCTGATGTTGATTGGGCAGGTGATGTTGGAGATAGACGGTCTACTTCTACTATTGTGTGTTCCTTGGAACACACTTGGTGACTTGGAGGAGCAACAAACAAAATGTGGTAGAACAATCCAGCATAGAAGTTGAATATCGAGCAATGGCACTTGCTTGTTGTGAGCTACAGTGGGTTATGTCTATATTGTCTAAAATGGGAGTGTTTGTTGAAACACCAATCTCTCTCATGGGTGATAACCATGCAGCCATTCATATTGCCAGCAATCTGGTGTTCCATGAGCGGACCAAGCATATTGAAGTGGACTACCACTACGTTTGTGATTTTGTTCTTTCCAAGAAAATTCAAACTCCTCATGTTTGGACTGGACAACAAGTAGCAGATATCTTCACCAAGCCATCTTCAGCTTTCAAATATATGAATTCCAAGTTGGGCATGCATGATGTGTATGCTTTAACTTGAGGGGGAGTGTTAGAAAATAGTTTCATTATTTACGTATCTCTTTCCTAGTTCTTTTTCTATTGGGTTTATTATGTAAATGTTCTCACTTATATAATAAAGGAGACCTGCTCCAGTCGAGTATCGTTTGACCTAAATACTTTCACACAAACATCAACTTTCCATAGACGTTGATTGAATTTATTTTAAGTGAAATTGATTTATCGAGTCGGAGCAAGTAGGGTTCGCAGGGCGTACACACTTCATACACAATATTTGTAAGCCTAACTCAAAATGCACTGCCAATGGTACACATATTTGTCTATTAGTAGAAACCCACCAAACCATGCTGCAAATTTTGTACATTCCAAACAGTATGCCAAAAAAGCATTGGGAAATAGAACCTCAAGGGAGGAACAGCTCAATGAAAAAACAAAGCCCGCTAACAAAAAAAAAGATATAAGGTTTTGAGGTGCGCTACCGAGTAAGCAGCTCGAATAGCAAAACACCATATTCTCTTATTTATAGGGTTGCATACTAGTGGTACATGATAGCGGCCGGTTTCTAATAGGCTACATTTCTAACAAAGACCATAATAATTCAAAAAGATCAAGGATTGTTCCCTTAAGAGACTCGTGTCAAGTAGAATGCATCAAGAATGAAAATGGTAGTGTGCTGGTGAAGGATGATGATATTAAGAACCAATGGAGAAACTACTTTCATAAGCTTTTCAATGGAGAACTGTGAATAATGTAAGAGACTCGTGAGACATGAATACAAGAGATATCACTTATACACAAATAAGTTTCACTATTTGAGGTCAAGAATGTTTCGAAAAGATGAAAATGAGAAGGCATGCAGACCAAACGGTATTCCCATCGATGTATGGAAGAGTATGGGGGATGAAGGAGCTTTGTGGTTAAAGAATTTCTTTAATAAGATTATGAAGACCAAGAAGATGTTGAATAAGTAGAGAAATAGTACTATAATCCCCACCTAAAAGAACAAAGAACATGTTCAGAAGCGAAACAAACTACAGAGGTATCAAGTTGATGACTCACACTATGAAGCTTTGGGAGAGGATTATTGAGTAAAGGTTAAGATCTACAACGCATATATCAAACAACCAATTCATGCCTCAGAGATCAACAATGGATGTTATTTTCTAATGAGAAGGCTTATGGAGAAGTATAGAGAGAGCAGAAGATATATTCATATGATTTTTATTAATTTGGAAAAGGCTTATGATCGAGTACCCAGGGAAGTGTTTTGGATGGTTATGGAGAAAAGGGTGTTCCAATGTAATGCATTAACTTGATTAAAGACATGTATGATAGCTCGACTACAAGTGTGAAGACTCCTGGAGGAGAGACATCAACTTTTCCTATCATAGTTGGGGTACATCAAAGATCAACACTCAGTCGATATCTATTCATTCTTGTTATGGATGAGTTGACAAAGCATGTTCAAGCTCATGCTCCTTGGTGCATTTTATTTGTTGATGATGTTGTGTTCATTGACGAAACCAAAGATGGATTGAATGATAAAGTTGAACTTTGGGGAAATGTGTTAGAATCGAATGAATTGACAATCAGTAGGAGCAAAACTGAGTATATCCATTTCAATTTTAGCCAAGATCTAGAATTACGAATGGTCGGGCCAAGTTGGATAGAGTGAATGTACCAAAATGTGACAAATTTTGTTACTTGGGTTCTATTATTCATAAAGGTGGGGATGTTCAAGATGATGTTGGTCACTGGATCATTTTTGGATGGTATAAATGGAGGAATACAACAGGAGTGTGACCTCCCTCCCAGATTGGAAAGTATGTCTATATGGGAGAGAATGTTGGGCGGTGAAGAAACAAGGTCTCAACAAGATGAATGTAGCCGAAATGTGTACACTGAGATGGATGTGTAGGATGACAAGAAAAGATTGTGTAAAAAATGACTATATCAGGAACAAAGTGGGGGTGGCGAGCATTGAGACAAGTTGCGCGAGGGCCGACTGAGATGTTATGGACATGTGCAAGGTAGACCGACTAACACACCTATACGAAGTGTAACATCCCAGGATTTGAGGCCTCGAATAAAATGATCTTCAAAGGAATGATTGGACTACCCATATTACCAAGGTGTGCCTCCTTTTCAGGGAGCCCATCACTAAGTACTATGGTGGTTAAGCATGCTCCGCCCAGAGTAGTACTAAGATGAGCGACCAGTCAGTAAGTTGATTTCGGCTTGTGTGTGAGTGAGGACAAAGCGCACAGTTAAGGTTAGTGGTGGTATGTAGGGCCAGTCACCATTCCTGAAACTCTAATAGAGCCTTAGCCTTAGGCAGTGGGCCCGGGCGTTACACGAAGCAATGCTATTGAGTTAAGTACAATTAAAAGAATTAGATGCAGGCCTAAAATTAACCTGGGAAGAGCTTATAAAGAGAGATTTTAAATCTTCATATCAGAATATGGCCCATAATGGTGTTTCTATGAAGCACGGATACTCCAAAACAGGTGTCGTACCCGTATCCGATACCAATACTTTGTGGATACTCCCAGATACGTATCGGATACTCTTGAGCCGTATCCATGTCGTATCCAAGCCATATCCAACTAGTAAAAACTAGAAGAAAAAAATATGGGTATGGCCTGCCTCAATTAGCACCTGACACTAGTTCATGTCTCAACCCTCTCTGATAAGTAGCAGCTAGCAGCAAAGTTGTGACAATTGTTCCCTTGATGTTAGTTCTTTTATACGAGTTTCCATGTCCAATCGTAGATTTTTACTTGATTCTTCATTGCAAACCAGTTTGCTCACCTTTATATGGTACTTTTGGATGCTTTCCCTAGCTGAGGTGCAAGTTTTATGACGTTGATGTCCTTCACATTCTCTGAAAAGCTTTAGTTTAGTATTGTTGGCTAACGTGCCACTTATTGTGGTGACTAAATCCAATGTGGTTTATTCTGGATTTCTATCTAGTTCGTCTCTATACCTTCTTTGATTTAGTAGAAAGCCCGGTTCAAGCCATCTTCATGGTTGTTTAGCTTCTATGCTAGGCAGTGCTAAAAAAGAAGGATTGATTAAGCTAAAGCAATTTAGATGTCGACTACTACCAAAGTCGAACTACAACTTAAGACCTTGTCTCAACTTGGAAAAGAATAAGAAAATCAATGGTAGTTGATGGCTTGCTCAAGTATCATATCAAACCTTTTTTATTTACGAGGGGAGATAAGATGAAATACATATGTTGCAAGTACTCCTTGTATCAGGTATTAGAATCCCCCCTGACATCGTTGGATTCCCTACTTGCGGAGGAGCGTCTATCAATAGGAAGATGTTATTGTCAAATTGCAGCCTCGCCCCAGAGTCAGTCTTATCTTACTCTTCACTCCTTCCAACAGGGGACCGAGGAATGGTAATAGATGGGACAGCCAACGAAGTCAGAGAAAGATGGGTGAGGTGCTCAGGTCTCAGCAAGGGACCTGTTGAATGACCCTTCAACAATATATATTTCATCTCCTTTATAGATACACATTGCATCCCCAGCCTTCTGTCTCCCCCTATGAAGCACCAATACTCTAAAATAGGTGTCCTACCGTTACTGAATACATATATGATACCAATACTCCCTAGATACTCTAATACGTGCCAGATACTTCTTAATCTGTATCCCATTTTTTATTAGAAGGATACAACCTCAATACATCTCGGATACCGCCAACCCATTTAGCAGTCAAGTGAGCGGCACCCCAGTTACATGATCCCTGAAATTCCCGAAACCATGTCACTCCCCAACTCTAGACTCCTCCTAATATATTGTGATTTGAGAACAAAATGGGATTGTCTTATTCTATTTTTTTAAGATAATTTGTTATTTTTTTGTTAAACATTTTATACAAATATTAAAAAATTGATGTATCCACGTCGTACCCATATCCTATATTTTCAAAAATTGCCATATCCCCGTACCATACTCGTACTCGTATCCATGCTTCATAGCAGAGTTGATTGGGAAAGAAGGATCCATGTAGTTGAACCCCAACATGGTTGGGATTGAGGCTTAGGTGATAATGAAAGATTGTTCCCTTGAGTTTTTTATCTTTTTATCAGCATAAGTACAACCAGACAGAACTTATTATCAAATTGTAGTATAATTAGATAAAGTACAACCAAAATACGGCAAAAGGGTTCGTGATCGCTCTGGCGATCCTGTAGACCCCGGTGGCGGTGCTTCCTGCTCGGGGGGGAGGCGGCGGGCGCTCTCTGGCTGGAACCCTCTCCCCCTGGGCTCGTCCTCACCTCCCTCACGATCGGCCGAGTTTCTTTTGCTCTCTGGTTGCGAGCCATCTCCCGCGGGTTTGTTGTTTCTCCTTTCTCTGCGGCGCCTGGTTTTCCTGCTCGTGAGCACGTGCCCCCGGTGGCCTCACCCCAGATGGCGGCCCGGATCCTGGAGGACGGCGACGGGTGGTGGCGAGCGCTAGATGGCGGCGGGCTGCTGGTCGAGTCCCTCTCTTTCTGTCTGGGTCTGGTTGCAGGTCGGGGCGTTGGGTGCTCCTATGGATGGACGGAGAGGTTGTGCGACTCCTTGGTGCACCGGCAGAGGGAGAGAAACCGGGTTACGTGCTTTGGGAGGATGCTCTCGTCCCCTGCTCGCAGGGGTGCTTCGGAGTGGTGGTGGGGTTATCCGGAGCTTTCTACCTCCCACCTTCAATCCTCGCAGGCCCTTTCTCCTCTGAGTATGCGCAAGCGGAGCTTTTTGCCCCCTTCCCAGATATCCGGGGTGTTGCACCCAAGCTGTTTGAGTAATTGCCTGTGTGAGCGCTCTGTGAGCTTAGGCAGCTTCTTGATTGGCCTCAACTTTTGTTCTTTTCTTGGTTTTTTTTGGTTTATGTTGTTAACAACAAGATGCTCATTTTGCTTGTTGTGGTTTGGGTCGAGCTCTCTAATTGTCCGGTGGCCTCTAGCATGGATGAGATAGTGATCTCTGTTGGTGGTATCTTACAGGTCTCTGCCTGCGGCTACACAAACTCCTTTCCCGATAGACTCATAGGCTCTTAAAGATTGATGAATTCCATCCCAGATAGTTGTTTTAGACAGCCACCACAAGAGGTGGACGGTGCATAAATTTACCTATCGCATCCCAATCTGAGTCTTGTGCTATGTCTTTCCGCAAAAGGAGTCGTTGCTTGGTTAGTTGATGAGAGATCTTTATCTTGTAGATGCCGTATGGCCTTTTTTTAATGATGTCGAGTTATTTTCAAAAAAAAAAAAGTACAACCAAATGCAACTTATCTAATTGAATACATTATATTACTAAATGAAATTCGTTATAATCAGCAGCTTACCAAGGACCAGACTTCATAGTACAAATTAGACAATATTCACGAGATTTAATTTGAACCTTGGCAATTAGAGTAGTCGTGTCATAGCTTGTTTAAGAGTATTTACTAAACTCTTAATGTCAATGAAGAAATACGTAGTAGTGATAAGTAATTCTAACACAAACAAAACAATAAGATAGAAGAGATCCCTAGCTTTGCAAAACAAGTTCCATACTCAAATAAAAAAAATATAAGAGCTATATCATTCTTGAACTACCTCACCAACTTAGAAAGTGAGGAAAAAGATGACAGTTGAAGAAAGTTGTACGATTCTCGTGAATTGTCTCATGAAACCAACAAAGAGAAGAAAAAAAATCCATGAACATAAATTTAATTCTCACTTGATGAATTGTATTATTTTGAGCTCGGATGCCTGGAAAAAGATCAAATGACTAGTGTCAGAATACTATAAGAACTATTAAGACATGATTAAGAAACAAGTGAACTCTACGAGATATTTAGTCATTGTTGTCAATAAGAAGCTTCAAATTTTGTTGTTTCCATAGGAAAAAAGCAACAACATTTCAAAAAAAAATCACTTCTCGCAATTTTTCGGTCATCCAAACGTTTTGCTCAAATAAAGCATAGGTCAATGATTTTTCACATTTTAGAATTTAACGTCTGGTGAAATTTTCTATTTTCACCATTTTGAGTTTAAAAACATTTTTAAAAGTCAAGCTTTGAGTTATATTTCTAACAAGGTTAGTAACCCTTTGATGTCACATTCCAAATCTAGTTTATCAACAGCTCTCTATCCCCCTTACTATGCAATCTAAGGTTTCCACTCTCATGTGTTGCAGCAATCGGTTCAGTCTTTGTTTAAATCTTAAATTCTTAAATGATACCATGTTATATGTGTATGTCTCTAGGCATGAGTGCATGTATCTCAATTTTCCCTGATTAATTGAACAAATTTTAAAGGATTCTTCCTCAAATTTTCCTTAATATTCTCCAATTTTGAACTATTCATTCAATTAGACAAGCTATCACACATTTTCTATTTGTCACTATAGTTGTTCATATCATGCTTGTATTTTTGAAGATGGTGTCTTGCATTAAAAGACATACAAATTTATACTTTTCAACAAGCAAGAAGGAAAATAATTTGGTCAATAAGTTTTACTCCTTTACAGTCAACTAATAGAATACTTTTTTAATTATCATTCTTATCACCCTATTTTTCATTAGTTCCATATCGATTATATCTCTTTAGAGTTTCCTCTATGTTCCTATATAAAGAGAGGACATATATTGTGTTTTAATCATCCAATAATTTTTTTCCTTCTAACATAGTATCAGAGTGGGTTTGAATCTTAAATTCTTAAATGATACCATGTTATATGTGTATGTCTCTAGGCATGAGTGCATGTATCTCAATTTTCCCTGATTAATTGAACAAATTTTAAAGGATTCTTCCTCACATTTTCCTTAATATTCTCCAGTTTCGAACTATTCACTCAATTAGACAAGCTATCACACATTTTTTATTTGTCATTATAGTTGTTCATATCATGCTTGTATTTCTGAAGATGGTATCTTGCATTTAAAGACATACAAATTTATACTTTTCAACAAGCAAGAAGGAAAATGATTTGGTCAATAAGTTTACTCCTTTACAGTCAACTAATAGAATACTTTTTTTATTATCATTCTTATCACCTTGTTTTTCATTAGTTCCATATTGGTTATATCTCTTTAGAGTTTCCTCTATGTTCCTATATAAAGAGAGGACATATATCGTGTTTTAATCATCCAATAAAGTTTTTCCTTCTAACATGGTATCAGAGTGAGTTTTTTACTCCTTTGTCTCTCTCTCTCAAGAGTGATGGTCACAAAGGGCCATCCTACTACCGCCAATCCCTCCTAGGGGGGCAGGGTTCATGTTGTTGCCTTCAAGGGTCTTTCTGTTGACGCCAGCCGCTCTTCTAGAAATCAATGTTGCAACCCCCTCTCACAGAAAACCTTATCACTGCCTCCTTCCAAGGATCCATGTCACCATCAACGCCTCCAAGGGAGCCACTGGCTTAGTCGAACCCCTTCTACAAAGGCAGTTGTTGATTTTGACCCCATATGAGCTCCTCCCTAGATTGGTGTCCCCCCCCAGGCCATCCTCGAGGAATTTGTTGTTGCCTCTGATGGCCTCTTGATTGAAATATATTGTGGGGCATTAAAGGAATTATCCCTCTTCTTTATGTAGGGTGGGGGGTCTTCCCTCATTTTTCATACATCACATGCATTTGTAAAAAGTAAGTGTGGCATATTCCACTTTTCTTGTATCAATGCTACTAGCCCTACTTGTGGCGTTTTGGTAAAAAAAACACAATCTTTTTCTCTAATGTCTCAGGATTATGGCAACCTCTACTCCTGGATTTTGAGAGCAACAAGTTACAATGGTGGATTTGGACATTACCAACTTTCACACCTAGAATGCCTCCTTTGAGTTGTATGTGAAAGCCCCAGGGGCTTCCATCTTACTAAGGTTGCTCCTACAAAGCCTGACTTTTCCTCCTTTATATTAAAGCCATATAGGCCTTTGATCAATGGGTCAAAGACTACTCAAGATTCATGACATGGATGGTCAATGCACTAAAACAAAGACCAACACCTACTTGTCCTAAGGACCGCCAAAGAAATGTCAGATTAGCTTGCACATGTCTACTCCCATCCACAAAACCTAAGGGCAAATTTTGAGATCTTCAAGTTAGGCATGGCAATGGGTCAAGTTTTGTTGAACCCGACCCGAACATGCTCAAACCCAAACCTGATCTGACCCGTACAAGGCATTTAAAAGGTCGGACTAGAAGTGACCCAAACCCTCATAGACCGACCCGACCCGATGATTATATAAGATATTTATACAAATATATGAAAAAAATACAAAATAAATTTATGACAACCCAAAACTCGACCTGGCGCTATCTAGACATGAACCCACCCAAGTCAACTCAAACAATATTTGACCCAACCTGACACAAATCGACCCAAAACCCTAACTAAATTTGACTCAACGTGACCTAACATGAAACAATGAATTTCGGGTTGGGTTGGGTTGGCTCGGGTTGGTTTGGTTTTTTTAGCTTCCCTACTTTAAGTTCCTTACTAAGAAAGATTGTAGTATTGACACTTTAGTAGAGGATTATACTCTCAATATAAGGCGCTTTGGGACAAGCTTGATATTTATCACACGTTGACTATTGATGTTACCAAAATGAGAAGTCGGCACAAGGAGCTTCAGTTTGTTGAGTTTCTTGCAGGATTGTCATCATCCTTTACAGGAGTTGTTGATCATATCATGGCAAGTATCATTTCCCCTCTGTGGATGATGTCCTCAAGCACATCCAATGTGTTCCCTTTTTCACTTCTCCGCCTGTGAAAACACCAACCAAGTCAGCTCTTGCTTTTGTCCCGACAGTCGTGATCGTGATCGTGGTCGAGGTCATGGTCGTGATTGTGCCACAGGCGGAGCAGGACGAGAACAGGTTGTCCCCGTTACTCATCAATGCAACTTTTATGGGCAAAACAACCGTATTAAATATCATTATTGGCCAAAGCATGGTACACTTGCAGGGTCAATCAAGTATCTTCTGAACTAATAAATTCATACTTTGCTACTGCCTCAGCATATAGACATTTAATCCTATTAACCGGCTTCTCTCTAGTCTCGACAAACTTCTACATGAACAGCTTCACACTCGTACAACTATGGCTCGATAGGATGAAGGTTCATCTTATCTTGCTAATCATGTTTCCTATGGTAAGCATAGATCAGTGATAGACTCTAGCCCCTCATCTCACATTTCTGGAAATTCCTCTTTATTTACATGTCTTATTGAAAAATCAATTTCAATGTAGGATCTGGACCAAAATTAGGGTATGGTACGAGATAGTGCAAACCGAATGATATTACATATGCTTAAGAGCAAGCTATATGACACCAACCGGTATACGACTAAAACTCGAGTGGCTTATACAATAGTACAAAATAAGGAAAGCACACCCTAGGTGGTTTATGATTCCATAAAAATTTTGAAAAGCACAATGTGAAATAACCAACTAAATCCTACTAGTAAAAATTACCATTACTATTATATTGCTCAAAATTAAAGAGAATTGTCTTCTAGAAAACACTTATATTACTTTTGACGAAGGAAAGTTGATTAGACATTCCAGTGATCATTAGTCATCTACATCAATGAGAGCACTGCAATGTCCTAACAAGATGGCCACGTTCCATGTGGAGAAGTATTATTTAGGAAGCATGGACACTTCCCGGAGGTTGTCATGTCCGTGTGCAACACGTATCCAACATGGACACACGGTGGAACGCGTGGACATGTGGTGGACAACCCAGACGTGTCCAAGTCCTTTTTTTATTAGAAGTTGGACACAACCCGGACACAGCTTGGATAAAGCCAGGATATGGTTCAACACTAAGAAGGGGAAACACCTCCATCACTATATACACTCTCCTTTTCTATAAATAATAACATACCTCCCTCTTCTTTCTTAGTTGTCTACCACCACCTGTATTTTTTTACTATCCGAAATTAGTATGCAAAATATTATATTGTGTTCATTCTTGTGGTATTTGACTCATATTGTTATTGTTTTAAGAAATTGACTATAAGGTTGAATGTTATTGTGATTACAGTGTGGGTTTGTTTGATAGTATGTCTTTGATGCCTTAATTTTATGATGTATGCAATGTGTGTTTGAATGTAAATATGAAATTGGATATAGCGTGGATGGGATGATCTTTGCGTTTGGATGTGTTTTTCTATTTTGTATTTATACATAGAAATAATATACATATATATATATATTTGTCGTGTTCATGTCCTATATTTTTTAAAATTCCCGTGTCGTGTTTGTGACCGTGTCCATACTTCCTTGAGTATTAATGCACAAAACATATAGTGAAACCATTTAAATATAGCACTAATGCAGCTTATGCCAACATTAGAACTTTGCCCATACACTTGGATGGAGAAAACATCTAAGACTAGCATTCAAGAGATTTTGTGCATCATCAAACGTGCAAAGGCATGTCCATGATGTTTGACGATATAACTGAGGCATAGAAATTTCAAAAAGAACATTTTACAATAGTTATGAGAATTGGAAGCGGGAAGAAAAGAAAAGTATGTTCATTATTGCTTGAGCAAGGGAAAAAATAATATAAGGGTACATTATGCTGAGTTTGTTTCGAGCTTACATTCCTCAAGATCGGCAGTATCACCAGCATCGGCAACTTCAACATGTAGAACCTGTGACGCGAGCTGCTCGTTGCCCATTATAGATGGGCTATCCCAGACCCTCCTTCCAAAATCTAGCCTCATAGAGTGGTCACTAACTTCATATGTGTGGCTGAAGTTGTAGTAATAGTTACTGGTCGTCGGACCAGAGTAGCCGTATTTGTATCCATTCGTGTGCATCATAGGCCAGTGAGAGCTACCCTGGATCAGCATCGATTAGCAAATCACTCAAAAGAAATCACACATGGTACAAAGTCAAGTTGATGTTGCTACTAAGAGGCAGCTGTGAAGACTCCTAAACCGAGATTAAAGTTACCAGAGAAACAAGCTACACAAAGGTACAGTCAACAAAGCAGAACCAAGCAATGATAAGATGGAACAGCGATTTCATTAACTGTGATATGAGCTTACCTGGTCCTGCTGCAAAGCTCCTGCTAGAGCAGAAGCATCTGTCTGGACATATGTGAGCCCCTCAAACAAATCCATGAAGCTCTCCGTGGCAGTGTATGGTAGACCAGTGTTGATGTAATGGATCTCGACCTGCCTGTTACTGTTCATTCCTGTGGAGCAGCCAACTGTTCACCGGCAGTCAAACTGACTCATGTGGAAACCAAAAGAAATTTTACTGGCTGTGAGATATACAGCAGAGGAGGTGGCGAGAGAGATCTCCAATAAAGAAGGGGGCATTAGAAAAAAAAGGAGGCTACAAAGAATATATGCCTTGCTTACACAGTAGTTATAATACGGAAGGGCTATGAGCTTAAACTCGGTCATACAGGAGAAGGCACTCGGCGACAGCGTCATTCATGAGCGTAACCTGAAATTCACAGCGGAGAGGGGAAAAACGACATCAAGAGGTTTTCAGTTTTCAAGCTGAGCTAGTAAGCCAAAACTTATGGTCGGCAACTGGAGTTGTATCAAACCGAATAACTCCCAGAAACAGAAAGCGGAGTAAGAAACAAAAAGGAACAGGGTCGTCAGATCAGATGCCTAAGGAGCAGTTCAATAAATGAGATGGATGGAATCGCATTGGAAGCGTGTAGGCCTCTAGATAGCCTATAATGCATATCCAACAGTAAAAGATATTCGTGTGGCAAAAGTAACGGCGAGTGAACTTTGTCAGAGATGGAAAAAGCATCCGGCAATCGTCGCCGATGCTTGATCCTTACGAAACCGTCGGATTCTCTCAACACCCTTAACGCCACCCCCCACCCACCCAACCCCCCCGTCCGTCCCCTTCTCACATAACCCACCCACCCCCTCGGCATTTGCTTGAAACCACCGACGAAGGCGACGGGAAAGGCTGAGGCTAGACCGGAAGCACATAGACCCGGAATGCCGACCTGACCGTCTCTTTCGATTTCATCGACCAGTCGTCACGTCAGCGCCCGCACACCTAACCGAGGAAGGGAAGAAAGAGGTGGCATTACCCGATAGTTTGGAGAAATGGCAGCAAGCGCAGAAACCGGCGAGCTCCATCACGACCCTCCTGGCTCCTACCCAGAATTCACGCAGCCAAGGGCGGTGAGAAGAGGAGGGGGGAGGCCGAATCACGCGAACCACGCCTTGGTTGGAAAACAGATGGAGCGTGGTTCTGGCAACTGGATCTATTGAAACGGAATGGAGAAGAAGGGAGAGAGAAACTGGTGAGAGAGGAGAAGAGGGAGGTGGTGGCGGATGCCGTGCCGTATAAATGGCGGGGAGGGGAACGGCGAAGATGTCGGTTTAACGGAGGGCCGAAGGGGAGGAGGGGCGTTTTATTCCTGACTCCTGAAGAAACATCGTGTAAAGAGAGAAAGTAGATGAGGGGGGAAATGGTGAAAAACGTCTTCTGGAGAGAGAGAGAGAAGAGAGAGGTGAGATGGGCAATTGACAACACCAGGAGAGATAAAAGGATTAACGGAGTGACGATGCACTTCTTCAGCGTGGCTCCTTCAAGAAGTACTCTCCATTCCTCGTATACGGAGAGATGAGGGGGACAGGTGATGCTGGAAGAGAAAAGCGAGGAGGCAAGGTGGGGTGTGAGTAAGGGGACCGCCGGGAGTCGGACATGCGAGTTGGTGGTGAGGAAGCTGACTATATGAGTGAGGGAGTGGTCTGCCCGTTGCAGCGGAACGTTAAGAATTCCCACTCATCCTCATGCTTATCAAGTATCAACTTGTCATGCATGCACTGAAACAAAAATCTCTTGCGTGAAGACAAAGCATTCGGGCACGTATTGCGGAACGAATGTTTATATTCTGTGATGTGGAATTTACAGTTTATACATCTCGCGATGGAAATTAGTAATGGTTCTGATGAAGTTCCATTCAGACTTCAGAATTAAGATAAAAAGATTAGCTCCAACTCCAAGCAAATGGTGGATTTAGGGTTTGAATGTGTCAAACAGACGGCGTTTAGCGTTTACTTCTGCACATAGGTACTCTGATTCGATTAGTCGACAAGAACGATATCGAACGGGACTTTTTGAGTTATATAAATTTGTTTGCGCCGGTCAAATGTTATTGTCCTTGATTTACTTCCACTTGAATGACTTTGGGGCATTGCAGTTTTTGGGTTTCAAAGGGTGGACTCCTCATTGTGGACTTCATTACAATTAATAAATTTATTTGCCGACAATGAGCTTAGTTGAGCTAGTGAGCTACTCAAGACGGTTGCACTTATGTCTAGTGTCACGGGTGTCATTCACTTGTTTGGGTGGTGTCCTACTCATTGGAAGTAGTTCCGATGACCAACTTCTAGTGTGATTATGGTTTCATCATATGATCATGATATTTGAGATTGAACAATGGACACCCAAATCAACACTATCAGATCCACTCCTTGATTCAATTGCAGATTACTTGAATTCATTGAATTAAGAATTGTTGATGACGTCGACATGAAGGTCGTTAGATATATGTCCCATCATGGGTGGCTTGTTGCAACCACATTGGTTCACCTAGAAGAATCCAAAAAATCTAGGGCTAGCAAGTACCTAATCTCAAAAAAAAATGTCATGGGTGAAGTCCATCAATTTATACACACTCCCCTAGTGTGTTTTCCTCTTAACTATGTCCATGTGAGTGCCTCGACTGAATTTGATTGAAGTGATAGACTCCTTCTCCCTTTTTTCTCTTTACTTTTCTGTAGTTTCATACAGTTGGAGTCAATAAGGAGAAACTTGAATGCATTATCCATCATTACCATTCCTCGTATCATATATGTAGGAAATAGGGGAAAGTAGGGTTTCCAAAAACCCTTTCTGGATCAAGAAACGGGTTTTGTGGAAGATTGCTCACATTCACACCATAACCTATGGCTGACTGCAGTAATTTTCTAGTCATGGCTATGGCAGATAATGATGACTGGGTCATTTATTATAACATTTATAATACGGCCCATCTTCCACTTCGTGTGTGCTAACTCTTTTGTCTGTGGCTATGTATGCATATCTAATCATAGACCAATGCATAAGCACATCCTAAGATTTGTGCCATGCAATTAAACTAAGACATACTTGATCATGTGCGTTCAAGACTAACTGCAATGTTAAGAAAATATTTTGCATAAAATTTGTCAGGTATACCATCACAAGAAAGTATTATATCGCCTTCATTTTCATTCATATAAGATCAATCAAACATCATTTATTGATGTCATTTTACGTCCTATTTGTGTACAAGATTTACGTCTGTTATTATAAAATCATGAGTGATAAATATGTTGCTATAAATCACCATGTTTGGGATTCGAGTAAATAGGGATGACTCTCTACTACAATGATCACACCTCAAGGTGATTAATTCGTATTCTACCATTGTGGAGGTGAAGACTAGTCACCAAGTAATCGTATGGGGGCTGTTGAGACACTAAAAACATTGAAACAACAAGGCAAGTCAATAATTCTAGAAGATGATGAAACTCATGTAAAAAAAGGTACAAAATTCTACATATTTCGACTAAGCACGTACATAAATGGAAAGGGGTATTCAAGAATATGCTTGAAAATTAAAAGCATGCACAATGAAAATAAAATGAACCTATTATATAAATTATATCGACATGGCTTTTTATACATTTATAATATTTGATGGGGTTAAGTTGAAATGTACATGATACACAAGTCACATAAAGATCTACATAGCCCAAATAATAATATCATAGGATTATTGGTCCCGCTAAGATCTCACTATACGTTGGTAGATTTGATTATATAACAGTGCAGTGGCTAATTGGTTTTTGACCTACATAAAATTTAGGACCGATCTAAGTGATAAGGAAGGGATATTGTATCATATCCAGTACAACAATATTTGGGGTAAGGTATGCCAAGGTTCAAGTCACGTGAAGTCATTTGACCTTATGTTATATCAGTCTCGAAAAATCCCAATGGATCTTTTGGTTGTGGAAATAACTAAAAAGAAAAGAAAGGATAATAAATCAATAAAACTTGGAGTCGCCACCCAATTTTATACGTAAAATAAGGAAAAAGAATAAATTAGCGTTCAAACGAGCGGGAAAACGCATTAAAACCCCATTTTGACTCCACTCAAGGGGGGATAATGTCGGGCCCTCTCTTTTAATCAGCACTAAAGCCAGTCATTAGATGGAAACCCAAAGCCTGAACCTAGTTATGAAGTAAAATAACTATTTCTCAACAAACGCAAATAACAC
The DNA here is from genome assembly GCA_963693085.1 of Alisma plantago-aquatica. Taxonomy (NCBI): domain Eukaryota; kingdom Viridiplantae; phylum Streptophyta; class Magnoliopsida; order Alismatales; family Alismataceae; genus Alisma; species Alisma plantago-aquatica. The sequence continues at coordinate 1,246,140,037 of OY856412.1, forward strand.
AATATATGAAAAACACATATACATGTTTCCTTTTTGTTCCTCGTAAAACCTCATAACAATACCACCTCAATGACAATATATTTAATCAATACAATTCGTGTTCAACTCTGTTAAAACTAGAATCAAGACTTATTGCTCAAATGTGATTGAATTCACATCAATTACATGAATATGAAAGAACTAATTCGATCTACAACCCATCCCTAGAAAGAGAGAGTATAGGGACATTCTATTGTATCTAGATTATTCTATTTACATTATTTTTGTCACGACCTCTCCGCTAAATATCGTTATACCTAAAATATTTGAAATAACCTCATGAGACTCATATAGAGCTCCAGTGAGTGGATACCTCCCACTCAAGGTGAGTATCTACATAAGCATCAAATTAAGTATAATGAACTTCAAAGTAACTTGTAGATATCATAAAGTCTAGAAAATAGTTATAGCATCTAATCAAATCCATTTTATAAAGGTAATCTAATCAAATGGATAAAATAATCACTTAAACCAAATATAACTTTAAAATATCTTTTATAGCATGTCTATGAACAAATCAGTAAATAGTTTTTCGTTCATATTAACAATCCTTTAGCATGAGTAACAAGCCAATATCTAAATATTTTGAATCAATATATAACAATAACATCATCTTTGTGACACTCCACCAGCTAGACTAGGAACACATCATGTAGTCCTGAAGTTGAAGTACACATAAGACATATCTATTAGACAATACTAGCATATGGCAAGCAATCCAAATCATATTCAATGTGGATCTAAAAATCAAATGACAAGCAGTCCAAATCATATTCAGAGTGGATATAAATCCCAACATTTACTACTTGTCAACAAGATAGAGCAGAACATGAAACAGATAATCTCTATAATAGATCGATTACTTTTCACAACATGAAACATAATCAATAATGACAAATTATTGGCTAGTAGTCCAAGGAATGTAACAAACATTCAAATTATATTCTACAAGGCTTGTCATATTTTATTAATTTGCCCTGAAACTACTAGGCTTATACCTCACCAAGTAGAAGTTGCCAACCCTGATTCTCATGTCAACGACTCACCGTCACTATCTTAGGGTTTAGTTGGCCACCCTAAGATATCACAACGAACCCTGGTCCACTAAATGTAGCCTAACGAGGCTCACATCTAAAGAGGCTCACGTCCTCATCTGGGTACTGGAGATACAAACCAGCAAAACAATATATCACATATCACATCATTTCTCATTTTTTCATATTTCACATATTTTATTTCATCAGAGTCTATTCCTCATGCACATAGACTGTCACAGAAAGGATTTAGGGGCAAAGCCACTCCAGATGACTCACTCCTAAATCCTGGTGGTCTAACCTTTAAGGTTTCAATCCACACTCTAGAAATCCTTCTCATAATTCTCTGATTACTACAAGGAGGTCCATTTCATTTTTCCAGTGTGGTACTCGGGGGAAACTTACAGTGTTCATGGCACCTAACTATATATGTCACTATTTCACTTGTTATTAATCCCTTTAGTCATCTTTTCAAGGAATTCAAAACATCATTAATCATATGTGTGTATTTTCGGGCAACTAGAATGACATAAAGAGGATTAAACTTATCAAGAGACAAAGAGTAAAACAAGAATCACGACAATATGTAGTCTTGCAACACATCTAATTCTTTCCACTTTCACATGACATCATAGCAATCATTATCATTGGGCCTTCATCCCAAGATATAATCTCATTATCTGTTGTTTACCCTAAACATGATTTCTCAGAAGTAATCATTGCATGTTAATTCATTTTCAACATTTTTCTTATATATTCACTTCATATCAAAATTCTAATAAAGTATTAAAGGAACATTAGAACCAGTAAAAATATAATCATATAAACATCTCATGTCATTCATCATGCTTAAAGCAAGCTTTTCAATCCACATATACTTATTTCATTTAATTTCTATGCATATGAATAAATCTCAAAGCATAAACATACGTAACACACTTAATACTTCTCTCTTACTATTTACCAATGTTCAGTTAGGATACTATTCAACACATAAGTGATGTCATTTGAAATCCATTAGAGAATATCATTCTCAAAATACAAGTATCCTAACATACAAAGGCATTCCAATCATGTATTTTATGAATCAGTTCACATCCTTGGTATGGCAACCCGCAACGCTCAACGAGATTACTCAAAACCAAAATGTCAATCAAGCACTAATCAATCATATCACCATAAAGGTATATAACTAAAAATGGAATAAACCTTTTAAACATGTCCTAGAACATTTAAACAAAGGTCCAACATCTTGCATACATATACAACCATACCAGGTATTCTTTACATCTGTGTAGTGGTCTCAACCACAACCTATATACAAAATATATCGTCCACATCTTTACAATATGTACAAGCATCAGTACACTACAAAATCTCGATTTGATGTACATCATCTACAAAACTTCTCTGTCTAGACCTGAGAGTACAAGGATGACTCTAGGACTCACCAAACAACCCAACAACCTTCTTTCTCTATGGATCTTCAAATTGCTCCTCCTCGCTACCACGGGTCTGAAAGCACTGCTGACAATCACCTAAAAGGATGTGGTGATCCACGAGGTGAGACCCATGTCCTAGCGAGAGATATAAATTATAAAAGCATCTATTGCTTACAGAAAAATTATGTACAATTAAAGCAAATAATGTTACAAACTTGAAAGATTATACAACTTACACACAAGAACCTATAGAGCTAGAGTTATAAGCAGAACTGATTTCCTCTTACCACATTTTAGACCATCTACAACTAAAAGGAACAAAGCAAGGATCATCATTCAACGTGAGTTACAAAGTAACCCTAACAAATATGCTACATGTCTGGATTACATATTTTATTAAGCCCTCAGTAGTTTGATGTGTACCTCTCAAAATATTAGTTGACCACTGTGAAGTCACAATCAGTCTGGTACAAGATCTAGGATGACTAGAATCCTACAATCTCTTTGCCTTAGTCAGTTCGAATAGCAACCATAGTGGCACGTCGACTCAACTACCAAAACAACCTAGTCCGCCCTGGGTACAGAACATGGGACTAGAAAATAGTGTATATAAAACCTATGTAATCTGAGTCACGAACACAGTCTCTCTTAGCACATAATAAATTTGAGACACTACCTCGACCATTCTCTAAAACATTAGGATTTGGATGGTACATATATACCCTCCCTGCGCCTGCATATATTCAACAGTATATGACTCCGGGCTCCTCTTGAGATTACTCATTTCACAATCCAACATATTTTGATGTTGAAATAGTTTTACGGACTCAGGGCACTACAAGATTAGTGTTACACTTGATTAATTATGTAGTTTAGGTATCTTGACTACACCAACCAAGTTACATACAATATCTTAAAGTATACTTACAAAGTAAATTGCATAATATAGTTATCAAATATATAAAAATATGAGATTTGTTCCATGTCATTGTATAATGGTATGTTCGATCACTCTTGGCCCTATAGAGGCCTCAGCATCAAACTAGGGCACATCACAACCTAAAATTTCATTTCGACAAAACACTAATAACTTCCTATAAGAACATTATAATCATCTAAAATTTTGCAGAAGGATAACATGTCATAATCAAAGTTTTTACTTTCATGTTTAGCATAAGTGTTCATCACTCATAGGAAATATGAAATTTCTAAGAGTAGCATAAAAGAGTTACTTCTAACATTATGAATTTGTCCAAATAGTACTTCATCATCATTAAAAGATAAAAGCACTAAAACCATCACCAGTTAACCATTATAAGGAAAGTATTAAAGGAGTGGACGACTTTGTATTACCAATATAGTACACATTAGCAAACCATCGATTCTTACACTAAGCAAAACCATTAGTTTATACACTGAGTAAGACCAACAATTCTTACACTAAGTAAGACTGTCGCGACCCGATTGTAAATCAGACCACAACTATGTAATCAAATGCGGAATAAACACAATCAGTGGAATAACCAAAAATCAGTGAAAATTAAAACCTTTTTCAAAGAGATTCATATAAAGGAAAACTCTTCCAACAAGAACCATAGTATAACAAACATCTTGGTTCATATATACATAACTTGCATCATCTCCTTTTGAGGAGTACACCACTAACTGCCCTGTCAAAACTTTACATAGACAGTTTATATTTCTTGAGGCATCAAGCCAAAATCTCAGATCGTCTCGTTAAAAACACAACTACTAACTCCTAGGACCTGAGAGTACAGAGACGACACATAGGACTACTATACAAAACTTGACAGCCCCTATCCCCACCTGGGATATCACTGCAGTCTCTGTTGCTGCTGCTCTTCCCCTACTGTAGAGTTTTTGCCTCTCCTTCTGCGTCTACCTAAAAATGATTCCCACGGGGGTGAGACAATTATAAAATTGCCCCAACGAGAGATATAACTCTCCACCAAAACATTATTATTGCAGATTAATAGAATAAAACTGAGCATATGAACCATTTATTATCAGCAGTTGATATATTAGTAACTAAACAGTTTAGAGCAACATTCTTATGCAAAGCACTTCAGATATAACTTGATAAGGTAGCATGCTGCATATCTTTAAAGAGATTGAAGAACATATATAACATTTATTCTTCTAAATCATTCTAAGTAAGATAACATCAACCAATGATTCTCGTATTTCAAACTTAAGCAAATACGCTACACGACTGTTTACATTTTACATTCAAACTATTTGCCTGAGGAGATGAGGTATACCACTCATACTCTAACCGACCACTGTGAAGTCGAAATAGGTACCATACATAGGTCAAGAAAGAGCCAGATTTTCTATGGTCTCATCCTCCCCATTCAGTGTGAGGACAACAATGCAGGACATCTGGCGTCTCTGCTTAAATAGCTTTCCAGGGTATACTGGCAACTTCGCTATAGAGTTACAGTGGCATTCTATACTCTCTTCGCAGTTGAAAGATTTCATATTTATCTTCATCGACCCGGCATTAATAATATTATTGGGAGATTAGTGATACATCCATCCCAATCTTTGGGAGATTTATGTTACATCCATCCCGGATAACATGTAATGAAGAATTGAGAGATTTAGTGTTTATCTCACTTCAATTCCTTCATTAGGGTGTAAGGATATCTACACCTATAACCCCCACATACTCAAAAGTATGTCGTCCAGGAGTTCCCTTAGGAAAACCTATTTCACCATCACCTTACTGCTGACGATGATGGATCTATGGTCAGGGCTCTACATGATAATGTTTCTCTTGATTAATTAAGTACATTATCATATTCTTTTAACATCAATCAAGTTCTCAAACATGAGTTATTATAACAAATGCTATAAAGAAATATGTTCAACACATAGCAAGTATTTTTTTCAAAGCTTATACCACCTTGGGATCTTAATCCCTTAACATATCATAATATTCTCATCCTTTAATAGTTTATCATCATAATACAAGAACATGGATATTCAAACCCTCAGTTCATCATTTACCACTTGTCACCATACTTATCAGATAACTAATATCTTCATGTCATCTGACCAAAATAAACATAATACTTGATATTCAAGTATTCCATTTGGCTCACAAGGCCCATTTTATCATTTCTTATTAAATAACAAACATGAATGGCTCACAAGGCCCATTGAGTAATTTCAATGAATAACACATCATAATTCATACCTGGCTATGTTCATCATCTCAGGAAACCTGCATGGTTAGTACATATGATAATCATCCATTTCAGTTACACATCTCATCATGTATTACAAGAATAATATCACTATTCCTTCATTAGGTTTAGGGTTTCACATCTCATGTCAACTATTAGCACTCAATTCATTTCTCACAATAAGGGATAGGGTTAATCATCATATTACCCAAATTAGGGTTCCACCTTCCTCCATCTTGCATTAGGGTTATGATTCATGTAGCATTACAAAACATTACCCTGAATCACATATATACTTATCATCACTGTTTTAGAGTTCATAACACATCACTGAATTAGGTTCTTTACACTGCATCTCCCTATATTAAGGTTTCACATATCGTCACCCTAGATTAGGGTTTCTCTTCACATTACCCTAAGTTAGGTTTTACTATTCATCCCAATTAGGGTTTACCTCAACTTTACCCTGAATTAGGGTTAGGGTTCATCATCCTTCTCAATTAGGGTTTCATTATATTTCATACCCTAATTACATGTTAATTCTACTACAAGTGATGAGGTTTAACCTCCACATGATCATGGTAACTATTATACGAATTCACTTCTCTCATTCTTATTAGAGGGATCGAATGTCTCAAACTTGATTGGATTAGGTCAATCCCTCAATAAAGTGTCTAATTCTAGGGTTAGCTTACTATGATGAAGCTTTACCTTTATGAGCATCAAAGATTAACCCTCTTGAGTGTACTTAATCAACCAAGTACATTAGGGTTTCAACCATTGTAATCACCTTTGATTCATTCTATCAATAAACCAACATTTGATTGTCCTACAATTGTATTAAGTGTTTTAGTCAAGTTGAATCTTAAGTGACTTTAAGTGTTTAGACCCCAAACAGTCTTAGCCATTCAGACCTCAAACGGTCTTGACTTCTTAGACCTCAAACGGTTTGAAACCGAATGCACACATTTGCTTTGAAACCGCATAAACAATTCATGTTGAAACCGCATGAACTTGGGACTCCAAACGGTTTGATACCGTTTGGTCCAAACCATCTCAAAACTGAATGGACCAAAAAGTCCTCATCAACTCAATCGATTTCAAAGTTTCACTTGTTGAATCCACCCATCGATTGAATATTGAATCAACCTCAATGGCACCATAAAATCAACCTTCAATTGATCCATCAATTAGGATTTTAAGGCAATTGAACTAGGATTCTCAATCAAGGAATCCATCAATTAGTGTTTATAAATTGAAGAACCATCAACGGTTAACATTGTGAAACTATTGTAATTGAAATCAATGAATTGTCATCAAACTATAACTCAACCTAACTTCAAACGGTCTTGAGGTTGTTTGACCTCAAACGGTCTTGAGACCATTTGACTCATTCATCTCTGAAATTAGTAAAATCCAATTAGGGTTTGAATCATAGAATCAATCATCAATTGAGTTATTGATTGTACTTCAATTGGTATCAATGGATTTTCAATTACTCAACCATGCTTAACCCTATACCTACAAATGGTCTTGGTTAACCTCCAAACGGTCTTGAGACCGTTTGGGTGACCTCCAAACTATTTGAAACCATTTGGGTTATTCAACCCAAAAATCTAAATCAACTAATTTGAATTTCAACACTTAACCCAATTAGGGTTTGCTAATTGATGGACCTTCAAATAATGAACCCTTTGGAATTATTCAATCATATTTGATGGGTCATCAACCATCATCATTAGCATCAGAATTTCCAAATGGTCAACCCTGGTCAACTCTCCCAAACGGTTTGAAACCATTTAGCTTCAAACTATTTGATGAAACTGTTTGCTTTCAAACGGTTTTGTTGAAACCGAATGAACATTTGTTGAAACCAAATGAAAAGCCATTTTCTTGGGATATATGTCTAGGATGATGTCATCATCATATACCTTCTTCCATGTAACTTATAATATTTCTGATTTCATAGATTTACCAATTCCAACAAGCAATCAATCAAGAAGATGAAGGAATCAACAAAATTGCAAGATTAATGGCTAAATAACAATGTAAATGGGTTCAAGTTATATAACCCACCTTCCAAGTGCGAGATAAGCTTAAAGATTCACATTACTAATGGTGAATGGAGTTTCTTTCACTTCCCAAGGCTTGTTCTCAAGTCTTTGGATGAAATGGACGGCTGAAGTTGAAGATTGAAGGAAGTAAAGAAGAAATCAAGCATTGTTTTGAGATTTTCACCATGAAATCAAGGTGAAAAGTGATCAAGAAGCTTACCTACAGGTTGGGGTTCGTATTTATCCTTCTCCTAAGCTCCCTTGAGTTTGTCCAAAGCAATGGAAGAAGAAAGGGTCGAAAAATCCTTTCAATTGAGTTGGAAATGAAGTTTTTATAAAGAAAATTGAAGAGAGAGAAAGTATTTTCAATTCCCTTCGATTCTCAAATTTGTGCCACATAAACCCCTTCACTTCCTTGATCACGAAGACATCTTACTTGCCTTTTATTTCCTTCAATTATCCATGAATTAATAGAAACAAAATTAAGCACCTTAAATCATTTTATATTAATATCCATAAGTGAGTGGATATTACTTTTTCTTATAATAATGTGAGTGGGCTCTCCACTCACTTAAATATTTTTGTGACCTTTGCTAGGAACAAAGGTGTTAAAACTTGAGCAATTTCAACCATCTCATTTTTGGTTGAAGGAACTTCAATTAATATATATTATTTTTGCATTAAATTGATTTAGGTTCAATTATGATTAAATCATGATTATTTTAATATCAAGATTCTCTCTCCTTCAAAGAGGTACAAATGAGATGCCCCTCTTATTTTATTTTCTCCACATGATCCCAAGAATCATTAGGTGCAGTTTTGAAGTGGTAATTTGCATATTGAACCCTAGATTTTGGGTAAATTGCACATTACACCAAAACTAGGTTTTAATGCACAAACATTGATTAAAAAGCTCTTTCTTGGTGCTCAGGCTTCCATAGCCATTCCTCTGTGTCATTATCACTCTCATGATGCTTCAACACTTTAGGAACGTCTTTTCATGTGATATTTGCAATTTGACCCCTCAACTTGGGCAATTTGCACTTTAGTCCAAAACAAGCACATCATTGATTTCAACATTATTCAAAAAGGGCTAAAATTGAAATATAAATTCCTCTTGAGCCTTAATTACTTTTCATAAGATAAGAACAAACATATAATCACCTTTATTAAACAAAACACCTAGGGTTAAAGCATAACCCAGGTCAGGGATGTTACAAAGACCATCTGCTCTTACACTAAACAAAGCCATCGATTCATACGCTAAGTAAGACCATCAATTCTTACATTAAGTAAGACCATAGACTCTTACATTAAGAAAAGCCATCAGTTCTTACACTAAGTAAGAACATAGGTTCTTACACTAAGCAAAGCCATTTGTTCTTACACTATGTAAGACCATCCGTTCTTGCACTAAGTAAGACCACCATCAGTTCTTACACTAAGCAACACATCGTTTCTTGCACTAAGTAAATCCATCAGTTCTAACTTTGCAAGTCCGATATAGCTCACTTCATAGGAATGAACATTCATAAGATCTGAGGGTAGTTTAACAACACAAATAACTACCACACACATGTTCAAACAGTGCACAAAAAACCATTTTTCTTCATATTATGGATTTTCTAGAATAAGATTTACATAAAACAAGTTATAAGTAGGAAAAAATGTATTAAAGGTTATATCACTCACCTCAAGGTGAAGAAGAACGTCCAAATAGAAAGAAAACTTGAAGAAAGGAAGGAAGACTCGAGATTTGCACTCCAAAAGCTCCAAGATATCTCCTATCTTCAAGAATGGGTAGATCTAGGGAATAATAAAGAAGGAAGAGGGTTCTTCATCCATATACATGAGTTTTCAACAAAGATTATTATGGATCTCAAACATGGTGAAGGGAAGAAGAGGGAGAATTGCAAGAAAATGGGTTTATGGAAGAAGATCTTACATGTATGGAGCAAGGAACTAGGTAAGAGAGCTTTGATCCTTCCTAGAAGAGCTAGATCCAAGTCCTACCTTAGAATGCAATGATGATCTAGCAAGGTTTCGTTCTCAAGAAGCTTCTCTTTCACCAACTGATGGTTTTGGATGAACTACATCAACAAGAACGTTTTTGGAGTGGAAAAGTTTGTTTGAGGAAAGAGGGGAGGGTGTATATAGTTAGGATGAGAGAGAAAGGTGGTCAAAGGTCAAAAAGTACTTTATCATTAGTAAAAGGTTGAGTTTTGCATCTACTTATATAACTAGAACAACAATCAACTTGTATCTCCCAAGGAAAACCATTTAGTGTTTGAGTGTAGAACAACCATCTAGTGTTTGATTCAGAACGACCATTTGATGTTTGAGTCAAAATAACCATTGGATTGTGACTCCTCTAAGGGAAAATCATCAAGTGTTTGAGTCAGAACAACCATCAAATTCTCCAAGGGAAAACCATTGAATATTGAACCCAACCAAGTATAAGAAGGTGTAATTGCCTTCACGTATACACCAAAAGAACATCAAGGTTGATACCTTCATGCATCAAGGTTCTAAAGCATTCAAATAAGACAAACTTTATTGAATTATGAAGAATACCATGAAGTAAAATATACATGTGTTAAAAATTGTAGTTAGATCCCTAGAAGAGGTAAAATTGCATAAAGGTCCACATAAGTACATAAATATGCAAAACTTATGCAAACTAAGTCAGATTTGGACCAAATTTGAAACATAGCTTAATCAACTGATATCAAAACATAATATAAGGTTTAATTAAGAAATAAATCACCCAATTAAATCAAACAAGCATGTTTTAAGCATTATGCCATGTCAGGGGTCTCACAACCATAAATCAATAATAGATATTTCACCCCCAAAATCCTAAGCAAATAAGAATGGATAATTCCTATGCATCTCATCTGCTAACTCCCATGTGACTTCCTTCACACCACATTGATGCCACAACACCTTCACTAGGTCTATGTCCTTTCTCAGCCTTTGAACACGCCTACCTAAGGTAAAAATTGGACCTTCAATATAAGAAACATCCTCATCCAACTGCACTTCTACTGGTTGTATCATTAGCTTTGTATCGGGGTGACACTTTCTCAACATAGAAACATGGAAAATGTTGTGCAACTCTAGCAGTAACTCTAGCTTGTATGCCACTTTTCCAACCCGTATTGAGATAGGGTAAGGTCTCATAATTAATATGAGTGGGAGCTGTGACAATTGCTTTAGCAGGTGTTGTCGTCGGCGTTTGGAATGTCTTCAGCCCATTGATTCATTCCATAGCTAGAAATCCATCACTAGCTAAACAATTATTTGGCAATGAAATTTTGGGATTTTCTTTAATTGAATCCATAGCATTATTTTCCCTAATGAAGGCCCTTTTAATCTCATTTGTCTTCTAGGTCTTTGTCTCAATCGGAGAAGATGAATGTAAGATACCGAATCTTGGACCCTACCCTAAGTTTGGCCTTTTGGGTTTGACCAACCACGGTTGATGTTAGAGTGATCCTAATAATCAAATGCATGAAAAATGTAATCTAATATGTCATATAATTCATTTGGAGATAATAAGATGATAAAGAACTTAATTGGTGAAGTAATTAAGATAATGGGCCATTAGTGGGCCAATTCACATATCTCATAAAAAGAAGTCCCAAAAGTGAAATCTAAGTTTAAAATTATGTTCCTTGGGTCCCAATTACCTTGAGGGTCAAGTTTCACATTATTTACATTATAATAACTAATTTAATTCAATTTGGAAAGAAAATTTTTGAGTTTTCCCCAATATATAAAATAAAATAATAAATTACTCCAAAAGTGGAAAATAATCTTAGATTCGTAATCTACACAATAATTATGGCCTTTGGGTGAATTTTCATCCAATTTGGAGAAAGTTTGCATAAAAGGTGAAATCATGAGAGAGAAAGTGTGTAGAACCTTCAAAATATTAAATAAATGCTCAAATAACTCCAATATGTAAAATTGATGGCAAATTTGTATCCAACACATCAAATATGACTTTTGGGTCAAGTTTCATCAAATTTGGATAATCCTAATGTCATTAATGAAGGAGGAAAGAGAAAATGAGATTTGATTTATTGAACACATTAAAAGTTCTCAAAAGTCAAATCTAATTTCATATTCAAAATCTACATACTTTTATTAGACTATGTGCAAAATTTCATCTAGTTTGGGTTTCGTTTGTGCCCTCAAAAGATGAAAGAGAAAAAGAATAATAATGCAATGTCACTTTATTAATTAAAATCGATTTCTGTCTGTCACGCGTATCTTCTGCCTTAGTTTAATGTTTGATCTAATCATGGCCGTCTGTTTTGTTTTAAGCAATTCAGATTATCTCTCCTATCTCCCACCTGCAACTTTCCTTTTCTTTCCCAGCACCAACGAGAATTGGTTCCCTCTCCGATTTCTACTCCTTCCTTCTTTCTTCGCCCCAGGTTTTCCTCCTCTACTTCCACGTCTCCTTTCACACCCTCTGACCCTATAAAACTCGAACCCCTATGGATTTCTCACCAATTTTTCAACCACATTTTTGTTCCCCTGTTCCTTCTCTGTGGCACCCCTGTTTTCTTTCTCCACGCTTCACCGGGCCATCGGACCCCCTCCAGACCCTCCCTGATGTTCGCCGCCTAGTTTGGAATCTCATGACTCGTAGCTCTCCAACCTGCAAGCCAACTCCTGCCACCAGCCTCAAGGCTCTGTTATAGATTAGCACTTGACATATACCCTCAATCGACCTTCTACCAACCCACCAAGATTCGTGGTGGTACTCCGAAGCCGTCCTTATCCTTGCTTCCATCTAATTCGAGGTATTCTAGGTTTTCCCTTTTTGGTCACTTTGTTCTGATCGAAGATCGGGTCCCTCGCTGGCTTCTCACATTTGACGAAGTGAAGAAGATGGTTCAGTACCTTCTTACCTATCTACCCTTCGTTTCCTTTCTGTTTTATTTTCTCACCAGGGGTACTTTCATCATTTTGTATTCTTTTTCCTTAGCCTTAGACGAGTCAGAGAGGGCCATTGCCTCACTAACCCGACGGCCCTTGATTGGACCAAGCTAGCAAGACCCTAGCCCATTCTCCCTTCTCTCTCTCGCATGGAACACAGACTTGGCTTTTTGCTAATTTTTTGATTGGTTGCTTTTATAAAATTCGTAGAAATTAACTTTTGGAAAAATACAAATAAACACTCTTTGGATTTAGAAAAATAAGACGTAACTAATGGTATAAGTTTGGATGGCTAAATCTAATATTTAATAACATGTGTTTTCAATGAATCTAATTAATGATGAATTAACTTCTAAAATATGTTTTGGACTCCTAATAACATAATCTAAAATATGGCATGGCTTTGATAACCTAATTCTTTAATAATAAAAAGGCAATTTTTAGGGGTTTGAATAGTTAATGGAAACCTAACCCTAATTCCACATATATGCATCATAGGTTCTTTGGAGGTCTAATCTTGGACCTGGACTTGGCTTTGTACAGAGTAGACTATGAAGTTGAGGTATGTTGCATCCCCTATTATTCTATGTTGAGCAATTCGCCTATTTTATTCTTTCTCTTGATCCTATGGACAATAGCCTATACACAATGTCTTTTCTTTTGATATCATGGTTCTTGTGAACTATCTTGCTTGTTATGGACTTGGATATTCTCTTGGAATCCTATCTTATTTCCTTGGTGCAAGTTGGACTTTTGATATTATATGCCCACTGTGATGTGGAAGTTTGCTTGTTGATATATGCCCACTATGATGTGGATGTTTACATGTTTGTGTTGTCCATTGTGTGATGGCAACCATGAATTATTCTGACTATACTTTCTACTTGCCTCTACATCAAATATGCTATGTGATTAAGTAGCAATAGAGTAGTATAATTGCATTGGTTTTGTTTATATCATATGATGGCAGAAGTTTTTCACAACAAATCATTTTCCATATAATACTATATGTACAAAACAAAATGTTTTCTCTGGATTTTCCCCAAAGTAATCTTGAATCAACTCACAATGAAGAGAAACTCTAGTTTAAGTAGAATCTAACCTTAGTTTTATGGCTAGGAATGATATAATGGTGTAGTCGACCTACCCTATGACTTTTGGATGCTCATGTAGGATTGATAGGTTAGAGACACAAGGACCTAAAAATCAACCCTAGATGGTGATTCTTAGTTGGATACATGAGAAACAAAAATCTTAAAAAAAATTCACAACTAAGAGATATGGGTAGCTCTAAAAAATTGTTTAGTTTGACTTGTTAGGTTGAACCCTTTAAGGGGTGAAGATTAGTTAGTTGTTGATGTTTGGATCTATATATTTTGAGGTTGAAATCCTTTTAAGAGGTGGAGTGTTGTAACATATCATATCTGGGACCCAACCCTGGAAGTTTGACCTTTTGGGTTTGACTAAACATGGTTGAGGTTAGAGTGATCCTAATAATCAAATGCATGAATAAAGTAATCTAATATGTCATATAATTCATTTGGAGATAATAAGATGATAAAGAACTTAATTGGTTAAGTAATTAAGATAATGGTCCATTAGCAGGCCAAGAGACATATCTCATAAAAAGAAGTCCCAAAAGTGAAATATAAGTTTAAAATTGTGTTCCTTGGGTCCCAGTTACCTTGAAGGTCAAGTTTCACATTATTTACATTATAATAACTAATTTAATTCATTTTGGAAAAAAAGATCTGAGTTTTCCCCAATATATCAAATAAAATAATAAATGAATCCAAAAGAGGAAAAAAATCTTAGATTCGTAATCTACATAATAATTATGGACTTTGGGTGAATTTTCATCCAATTTGGAGAAAGTTTGCTTAAAAGGTGAAATCAGGAGAGAGAAAGTATGTAGAACTTTCAAAATATTAAATAAATACTCAAATAACTCCAATATGTAAAATTGATGGCAAATTCATATCCAACACATTAAATATGACTTTTGGGTCAAGTTTCATCAAATTTGGATAATCTTAATGCCAATAAAAAGGAGGAAAGAGAAAATGAGATTTGATTTATTTAACACATTAAAAGTTCTCTAAAGGCAAATCTAATTTCATATTCAAAATCTACATACTTTAATTACCCTTTGTTCACACTTTCATCTAGTTTGGGTTTCATTTGTGCCCTCAAAAGAGGAAAGAGAAAAAGAATAATAATGCAATGTCACTTTATTAATTAAAATTGATTTCTGTCTGTCACGCGTATCTTCTGCCTCAGTTTAATGTTTGATCTAGTCGTGGCCATCCATTTTGTTTTCAAAAGTTAGGATTATCTCTCCTAGATCCCACCTTGACTTTCCTTTTCTTTCCCAGCGCCAGCGGGAATCAGTTCCCTCTCCGATTTCTACTCCTTCTTCCTTCCTTCTTCGCCCCAGGTTTTCCTCCTCTACCTTCCACGTCTCCTTCCGCACCCTCTAACCCTATAAAAACCCGACCCCTACGACTTTCTCACCAGTTTTTCAACCCCATTTTTGCTCCCCTATTCCTTCTCTGTGGTGCCCCTATTTTCTTTCTCCTCGCTTCACCGGGCCATCGGACCCCCTTCCAGACCCTCCCTGACGTTCGCCGCCTCACCGGGAGTTCACACATGGCACTGGTTTAGAATCCTATGACTTGGAGCTCCCAAACCTACAAACCAACTCCTGCCTCCAGCCTCAAGGCTCCATTGCGGGTCAGCACCTGACGTCTGCCCTCAATCGACCTTCTATCAACCCATCGAGATTCGTTGTGGTACTCCAAAGTAATCCTTATCCTTGGTTCCATCTGATTGGAGGTATTCCAAGTTTTCCCTTTTTGGTTGCTTTATTCTAATCAAAGATCAGGTCCCTTACTGGATTCTCACATTTGACGAAGTGAAGAAGATTGTTCAGTGCCTTCTTACCTATCTACCCTTCATTTCCTTTCTGTTTTGTTTTCTCGCCAGGGGTACTTTCATCATTTTGTATTCTTTTCCTTATCCTTGGACGAGTCAAAGTGGGCCATTGCCTCACTGACATGGTGGCCCTTGATTGGACCAAGCTAGCAGGACCCCGACCCACTCTCCCTTCTCTCTCTCTCGCCTAGAACGCTGACTTGGCTTTTTGCTAATTTTCCGATTGGCTGCTTTTGTAAAATTCATAGAAATTAACTTACTGATTCTAAAAATACAAATAAATATTCTTTAGATTTAGAAAAATAAGACATAACTAATGGTATAAGTTTGTATGGATAAATCTAGTATTTAACAACATGCGTTTTCAATGAATCTAATTAATGATGAATTAACTTATAAAATGCATAACTAATTATATATAACTCAGAAAAATGTAATCAAATATGTTTTGGACTCCTAATAACATAATATAAAATATGACATGGTTTTGATAACCTAATTCATTAATAATAAAAAGTCAATTTGTAGGGTTTTAAATAATTAATGGAAACCTAACCCTAATTCCACATATATGCATCATAGGTTCTTTGGAGGTCTAGGCTTGGACCTTGACTTGGCTTTGGACAGAGTAGACTTTGAAGTTGAGGTATGTCACATCCCCTATTATTCTATGCTGAGCAATTCACCTATTTTATTCTTTCTCTTGGTCCTATGGACAATAGCCTATACACAATGTCTTTTCTTTTGATATCATGGTTCGTGTGAACTATCTTGCTTGTTATGGACTTGGATATTCTATTAGAATCCTATCTCGTTTCCTTGGTGCAAGTTGGACTTTTGATATTATATGCCCATTGTGATGTGGAAGTTTACTTTTTGATATATGCCCACTATGATGTGGATGTTTATATGTTTGTGTTGTCCATTGTGTGATGGAAACCATGAATTATTCTGACTATACTTTCTACTTGCCTCTACATTAAACATGCTATGTGATTTAGTAGCACTGGAGTAGTGTAATTGCACTGGTTTTGTTTATAGCATATGTGATATTTCTTGCTCTTTTGGGATGGCAAGGAACCTCATAACCATGGCAAGATGTGTGATTCCTGGCCCATGTCTTTATTTATATTTGGGAGTTTGGTTATGTGCCATTCTCTACCAAGTTTCGACTTTATGAGGGTTGGCTGCCAATTGTTATTTATATTGTTCTAGGGCTATGTTTATTTCACATGCATGCATGTTATTGATGATGATTGTGGGGTGTGTTCCCTACTCTCTTTTTGTGCCAGTATTGCACATTCTTTATGGTTTTGTTTTATGGAAAGTATCTCTTTTGTTGTGATATTTTCTCTTGATACCCGCTTGGGTGGTACTTATCTTTTCTATGGGAAGCTTCATTTTATATTTGTTGTCCTTTATTTCATAATGTTGCTCAATTTCCTTTTTGTATGCACATACCAGCCTTTGCTGATGTCTCCTATTGTTTCTCTTTTGCTGGGGTATGCTTCCAACCCTAGGTGGAGGACTTGGATGACAAGGCATGTTGACCTGGATTTAGCTTGAGATAATGAAGCTTGGAGACAATATTGAGGTGATTTAGATTTCCTCTACATGGATCCTTATGTTGTAAGTTTAGGATGTTCCCTTGTTTTATAAATGAATATAGTCATGTTTTTATTCCGCTTCCATTCTTTGGTCTTTTGTTACCATTATATAAAGATTTGAAAATTTTACACCCACTCCATCATACCTTTCGAGAATGTTTGGACTAGAGGTTTTATTGTTCAAATGTTTAGTAAGGAGGTGATTTCACTTCTTTACAATGAAGTACTCTTTTCTCGTCCATCGTGGAAAGGGGATGTTCTATTTCAACAATGGGGTAGGATAAGAGGGGAGTGGTGAGGTGGGCCCCTCCTCACCTAGAAGACTAATTGTAGTGGAGGACATGTTGGATTTGATAGGAAAAATGTTGACAACATACTTTGGAGGAGGGTACTTCCCTCGGGGTATAGCTTAGGATTTAGAAAGCCAACTTACCCTTCTTAACAGACCTCAACACACCCTTCCAAAGGGATAACTTGATATACACAATGTATACAACTTGGAACCATAGCGGTCTGTGGTGGTTATCAACATATGATTTCTATCTGTCTTGACCGACTTTAGCTATTGTTGGATCACCTTGATCTTCTCTCTAGTTTGTTGAACTAACTCAGGGCTCAACATTTGATACTCACCTATCTGTACCAACAAAGAGTTGACCAACAATGCCTCTCGTACAAAGCCTCATGCAGTGCCATGTCTATGATTCTTTGATAGCTGTTGTTGTAGGCAAACTCAATCAGACTTAGGTGGATATACCAACTCCCAAAAAACTAAAGAACACATGCTCTTAAAATATCCTCTAATGTTTAAATGGTCCTTTCTAATTGGACATCTATCTGTGGGTGGAAGGTTGTACTAAACCTCAAATGTATCCCTAATGATGTATGTAGACACTCCCAAAACCTTCTCATGAACTAAGGACCTCTATCAGATACTATGGTAACTAGTATGCCATGAAGATGAACTATATCATCTATGTAGACTTGTTCCATCTTCTCTATTGTATATGTCATCTTAACTAGAAGAAAGTGAGATGACTTTATCAAGCGGGCAATGAATACCTAAGTAGAGTCATGACCTTTAGTTGTTCTTGGAAGGCCAACCACAAAATCCATAGTTATGTGATCCCATTTCCACTGTAGAATTGGTAAAGGCTGTAACTCCCTACAGGCTTCTGATGATCTGCCTTGACCTGTTGACAGACTGGACACTTGGCCACAAACTTGCCACATCATGCTTCAGACTTGGCCACCAATACAAATCTTTTATATTATGATACATCTTTTTACTCCTGCGATGCGTCAAGTACCATCTCCCTTAGACCACTGGTGTCAATAATCACTATTCTATTGTGGAAGCACACTGTCCCATCATCTATCTCATGAAATCCATCGTGCTTTCCATTGACAAACTCTAATCTGACATTTTCTATCACAATATCATCCTTTTGTGCATCTTTGATCTAATGTACCGGTGTCAGATTGACTTGTAGTTGTGCCAAAAAGGAAACCTGCAACTGTACATTCATCTGTCGAGGCGGCACTAGCATGTCCCTCTTGTGAAATTCCATGGAGTGTTACTTCAATTTATCTGTAGATGATGACATAGATGAGGCTCAATGCATCAGTCAATGCATTTGCCTTTCCAGGGTGACATATATGACATGACTGAGAAAAGATACATTGATCAGCCAAATCTCACACTCACTAAAATTAACATAGAATTGATGTTGCCTCATCAGCTCCAATGCTTAACAAATATGTTGCTCACGTGGTTGACTGTCCATGGGGTAAATCAAGATATCATCAATGAACACCAACACAAACTGATCAAGATACAGTCTGAACACTTTGTTCATCAACCCTATAAATGTTGTCGATACATTGGTTAGCCCAAACGACATAGCCACAAACTCATAAACACCATACCTAGTCCTAAAAGTAGGCTTAGGATGTCATCCGCCTTGATTCTCAATTGGTTCTATCACAACCCTCAAGTGTATGTTGAAAAACATTGTAGCACCTCTTAACTAGTGAAACATATCAACTATCCTTAGCAACAGATACTTGTTCTTCACTATAAACTTGTTTAACTACTAATAGTCTATGCAAAGCCTCATAGAACCATCCTTTTTCACTGGAGCACCCCAAGGGTAACTTCTCAGTCGTATGAAACCCTTCTCCATGAACTGCTTCTTCAACTCCTTCATCTCAGCCAGTGCCATCCTACAGTTTGCCTGAGCTATGAGTTGCATTCCAGGAACTAGATTGATCTCAAAATCAATCTCTCTAGGGGGTGGAATGCTAGGAAACTCATCTGGAAAAACGTCCTCAAACTCACATACCACAAGTACATCCAAATACTAGGACTCATCACCTTGGTATCCACTACAGGAGCTAAGAAAGATTCACACCCTTGTCTCATCCAATTCTTTACTATCACAGCTGACACCGGACAAGTTGGAAGAATCTTCCTATCCCCTTGGAAAGTCCAAGAGACATCCCTATCACAAAACACTGCAACTTTGGAACTATCTCCAAAGAAATCTTATACTTCTCCAAGGTATATATCCCTAGGATCACATCGAATCCATGCATATCAAGTGGCATAATATCCAATTGGATGTTGCATCCTGAGAAAGAAAGAATACAAGACAGACACACCTCTCACTACACTACAGAACCAAACAAAGGGTTTTCTAACAAAAGGCTACCAGTTCTACTACAAACATGCAAATTACAACTATTTATCACCTCTTTGGTGGTAAATGAGTGTGTCACATCTGGGTCAACTAAAATAGATACAAATGTAGAAGTAGATATGTCTGAATGAAAAAGTTCCATCTGACATGTCACGACTCATGGGTTGACTGCTCCTTCCGCCTGACTCATAGTGTAGAATCTAGATGTCGCTTGTTGTTTTCCTCGACCTCTACTAGTTGGTCATGAAGACCCTACATATGATGTCTTCCCATGTCCTCTACTGCCATAGCTGATGTACTATTATTGTTGTGAGCCCTACTGGCTCTGTCTTAATTGTTGCATCACCTCCTCATTCTTCATGGTATAAGATCATCTCACATGCCCAACCTGGCCGCACTTGAAACACATTCTTGTATCTCACTACTTCCTTGATGGCCCTATCATAGACACTAAACCTAAACTATTTTCCCTTGTTGGCAAAAAATTGTGACATCTCCCTTTACTAGGGGACAACTGCAACTGCACTTGTGTCCTTGGTTTAGAAAAAGTATAACTCTATTGGTATTATTGGTGTTGCAGTGAGGAAAGCATTGGCTTCTTGAATCTTATAGACGATTACCCTTGAAACTAGACTAACCTCTTCCTTGCATTAACTTCTCATTTTTCCACACATGTCCTCTCTATCCTCCTCACAGACTCCATAAAGGTGGAAAAATTCTCTCGATTCTCTAAAGTAGATGCCATCATTGCCAACTTAGTGTTCAAACCCCTCTCAAACCTTTTGATTCTCTCCTCTCTATATTTTTCATGTGAGGACAAAATCTCATCAACTCCATAAATTTCACCTTGTAGTCATTGATAGACAATAATCCTTGGCAAAACCATTCAAACTGAGCCATTTTCTCCTTCACATATATCTCCAAGAAGTAACGACTAACAAACTCTCACTGAAACTCCTCCCAACTGATCGTCTCTCCAAGGCTCTTCTCCCAGTGGCACATCAATGATCAACACTACCCTTTAAAAGGTAGACTGCATGCTTAACCTTATCCTCCTATGAGATATTTAGAATCATAAAGGCCTTCTCCATCTATTAGCTGTATATCTGCATCGGCAGGGTTAGTCGTGTCCTCATACTTTGTGGCTTCTACCTATTTTAGCCTCTCAAAGGTCTTCCCCAGATCATGAGATTATGCATTATGAACATGTGCCTTTGTTGAGGTGTAGACACCCTATCCATCGAATACATAATCGTCACCATAATATGTCCAACCATAGATTGAAAATGTGAATTAGCCATGGTTGAAGGGTCAAATAGAAGCATGACTAGTTTTTCTGGCCTCGTATCAGGTACTCTTCCTTCTGGTACCAGTCTCCTACCACCACCTCATGGTACCACAAAGCTACTTTCTGCATGCTCTTGACATTGTCCATACATATCTGCATGACCATAACCTACGGTGAGATATGTTGGATTACGTAAGAATAGACACAACAACCGAAATCTTATGTCCATGTAGGCTCAACAAGCCCTAAACATTGATACCACCAAATGTGGTGACCCATAACACTAAACGAGAATATTCAAAATCAAAATGGCGATCAAACACTAATCAATCATATAACCATAAAGATAAATAATTAAAACCAAAATAAACCTTTTAAGCATGTCCTAGAACATTTAACAAAGGTCCAACATCTTGCATACATATACAACCATACTAGTTATATTTACATTTGTTCCGTGGTCTCACCCACAACCTGTATACAAAATATATTATCCACATATTTACAGCATGTACAAGCATTAGTACATTACCAAAATATCAGGTACATCTTATACAAAACTTCCCCACATGTACCTGAGAGTACAAGGACGACTCTAGGACTCACTAAACGACTCACCAACCTTCTTTCTCTACGGATCTCCAAATTTCTCCTCCTCATTACCACATGTCTCATGGCGCTGCTTACAATCACCTAAAAGGAGTGGTGATTCACTAAGTGAGACCCATGTTCCAGAGAGAGATATAACTTCTAAAAGCATCTATCGCTCACACAAAGATAATGTACAATTGAAGTAGATAATATTACCAAGTTGAAAGACTATACAACTTACACATAAGAACCGACATAGTTAGAGTTATAAGAACATTTGATTTCTCCTACAACATTTTAAACCATATACAACTAAAAGGAATAAAGCAAGGATCATTATTCAGTGTGAGTAGCTAAGCAACCCTAATAGATATTCTACACGACTAGATTATATATTTTATTAAGCCATGGTGTTGTGTGATTTATATACCATCTTTTCACATGATATCACACACAAATTTGGTTCATTCTAATATAATTCAGCCTTTTTTCATATTACTTTTGCCATCATTTCATCATTTTACCCATTTCATAACTCGCATTGAAGATTTACCCCAAAAAGGACTGATTTTAGTGTTTAATTCTGCAGAAACAACAGAGTGCATGGCGTGCAAAGAATATGCACGGCGTGCACCTTTCCAGAAGAGCACAGAAAGAAAAATGCACGGCATGCATAGAGTCATACGGCGTGCACCTGAAGCGTAAATCAACCCAGGAAAGTTCTGGAATGTCGCACGGTGTGTACAACTGAAATGCACGGCGTGTGAGTTTCCAGAAAAGCATAGAAAGACAAGTGCACGGCGTGTACCTGAAACGCAAACAACAAAAGAAAGTTATGGAAAGTCGTACGACGTGCACATCTACAGCGCACGATGTGCGCTGTTCAGCCTGTTGCAAACCGAACTACATGTGCACGACGTGCATCCCCGGTGCACGGCGTGCACCTGGCAGTTTTAGAATTTCAAAAGTTCAAAATACGATTTTAAAAGGAGGGAACTTAAAGAACGGTTATATTCGGCCATTTGAGAAGTTTTTCTCGTCCCAGAGCCAGAGGAGAGAGAGGGAGGCGACTTGGGAGAGATCGAAGGTGTTTTCTTACAAAAAAGGAGACGATTTCTTCCTCTCTTCTTCTCCATTGTCTTCTCCAAGGTGCAGCCAAGCTTCCCCAACTTCAAGCAGCTTCTTGGGAAAGGAGCTAGTACGTCTTGGAGCAACTAAAGAAGGAGATTTTCATCCTCAAACCAGAATTCTTCCTTCTTGTGGTTACATCTTTAGTTCTCTTTGTCTTTTCCCTTCTAAATCATGTTCAGAACTGAAATTTCTGTCATAAATCTACAAGGCATGGTTTTGGACGAGTAGTTCTTCTTTTCTTGGGCATGGGAGAGTAGCTCCCATGTCATAGCATGTATGGAACAAGAAATTTCATACTAAATACTATGTTCCTTATTTCTTTACCATGAAAGTACCAGCTTATCCCCTTCTTGCATGTATTGCTGGCCACTTTATATGCATGTTTTCTGCATTTTTACTTGATTTGAGAAGATGAGTAGAAATGTATGGAGGTACTCTTCTTGGCAATTCTTTCTCTTCTATGAGAATAGAGAAGAATGAGTTGAGGAACTATTTGTGATCAAAAATGAAATTCATACACGAGAGTGTTGTTTAAGTTGAGATCGTTGCATTTACACCGGGAGGTGAAATGTAACACAACAATTCCTTGAAACAAGAACTTGTGTATGCTTAAATTACTGTGTTCCTTTAATTGCCATGGTGTGTGAACGAAATTTTAATGTCCAAGATTCCCAATATTTCTAAAATTAAACTTCTTCTAGTAATTCTTACTTTGTTAGTTTAAATCTGAATTTTGTTTCCACCTTTAGATAAATATCATTGCCCTCTTTTAAACTGATCTAGATTGTTGAACTTTAGTATTGTTGCGCTCAATTGAATTAGCCAATCTCCTTGTGTTCGATCTCGACTACATCTACCTCTGTATACTTGTGGAGATCGATTAAGTTGAGTAAACTATCCTATTGTTTGGATTGAAACTCATTAGCCTAAATAGCCAACAAGTTTTTGGCGCCGTTGTCGGGGAGCTACGATAATTTAATTAGGGTAACAAGTACTGATTAGTATTCGAGACTAGATCATCATTTCCATTTTCAAATTTCCATATACCTTTTAGTTGTGATATTAAATTCCTCTTGTTATTTTGCAGGTTGTATGCGTCGCTCACAACGAGGTCTTCAAACATCTACTTTGTTAGATCTTGAAATAGAGCGAACTCTTTCAAGTTTGAGAAGAACAAGAAGAATAGAGCAGCCACTGCTAGGAGGTATTCCACCGCCACCATCATCACCACCACTGTCTTCTTCACCCTTTGAGGAAGCTACACCAAGAAATCCAGCCATGGAGGATGACTGACCTTTAAAAGATTTTGCGATGTCGGTTGCCACAAACATCTGTGGGGCCATTGATTTGCCAGTTGCGGAAGCAAACAATTTTTCAATTGCTCCTTCTATGATGCAAATGATACAACGGAATTGCTTTGGAGGTACAGCCAATGAAGACCCAAGTCTTCATGTTGCTGAGTTCTTAGAATATCTGAATACCTTCAAGATTAATGGAGTGTCTGTTGATGGGATTAGACTCATGTTATTTCCTTTCACCTTAAGAGATAAAGCCAAGGCGTGGCTTTTGTCTCTTCCAAAGAAGTCAATTAAAAGTTGGGACCAACTTCCTAACGTGTTCCTTGCAAAATATTTTCTGCTTAGGAAGACAGCCCATTTGAGGAACCAGCTCACCAATTTCTCTCAGAGTGAAGGAGAAACTCTTTATGACACATGGGAGTGGTTTAAGGATCTTCAACGCCTTTGCCCGCACCACGGTTTGACGAATTGGCTTCTACTTCAAACTTTCTTTAATGGACTATTCTACAATACCGGTTGACTTTAGATGCCGCAGCTGGTGGTGCTTTAATGACTAAGTCTTATAGAGAAGCTTATGATATTATTGAAGATATATCACTAAACCACTGCCAATGGGGAGGAGATAGAGGAGCAAAATCAACCTCTACAGCAAGTTCTTCAACTGAAAAATAAGGAGGAAAACACACTGTTGACGTCGTTGACCTTATTGCTGCCAAGTTAGATGTGCTTACACAAAAATTTGAGAAGATGACTGCCTTGCCAATTCAATCTGCTGAAGCAACATGTGAAGCTTGTGGTAATGCAGGTTATACTTCTTCTTCATGTTTTGTCCCTAATGTAATTGAAGGAAACTTTGAGCAGATCAATGCTATTGGAATGCAAGGGAATAAGAAATATAATCCCTATTCCAACCAGTACAATTCGGGATGGAGAGATTATCATAATTTCTCTTATCGGAACATAAGCAATTCTCAAAACTTCCAATAAGGACAACAACAACCGCAGCAAAAACATGCCAACCGTCAAGGAAATCCGCCGGGTTTCAACAATAGGGGTTACCAACAACCACAACAACCCCAAGGTTCTTCTCTAGAAGCTATGATGGGAAAATTCATATCTACACAAATGCAATAGAATGAGGAACTCTGGGGGAATGACAAGCTTTTAAAAGATGCCATTGCACAACTTTCTGCAAAGGTGGATGGAATCTCCACTCACACCAAGATGTTAGAAAACCAAATAGCACAACAAGCTCTAAACCAACAAAGGACTTCGCAGTCTGGTTCTCTTCCAAGCCAACCAGAAGTGAACCCAAGGCAGCAAGCTCATGCAATTATCCTAAGAAATGGAGCTGAGATTGAAAGACCTTCTCCATCCAAGGAGAAAGACATGAAGGTAACTGATGAAGAGGAGTCAAATACTCCTAATTGTAGTAAGGAGAAAGGTAAAGTTGAAACACCACCTTCTTTCAAAGCCACTGCACCTTTTCCTCAAAGACTTGCTAATAAGAAAGAAGACCAAAAATTCAAGATGGCTTTTTACGCCAAATTCCTTAAAGATATTTTGACTAAAAGAAGAAAAGTTGATCAAGTTGAAACAGTAATGCTTTCAGAACGAGTGAGTTCTATTATTCAAAATTGTCTTCCACAAAAGCTTGATGACTTGGGAGCGTTTACACTGCCATGCAAGATAAATGATACCACTTTTGATAAGGGTCTAGTAGATCTCAGTGCTAGTATTAGTCTCATCCCGTTTACCTTATGGCAAGAACTAGATCTTGGGGATTTGAAGCCCACAAGGATGGCTATTGAATTAGCCGATCATTCTATTAAGTACCCAAAAGGTATAGTGGAAGATGTGCTTGTACAAATCGGGAAATTTTATATACCCAGTGATTTTGTTGTTCTTGACATGGCAGAAGTTCTTTCCAACCCCGTTCTTTTTGGAAGGTCATTCTTGAGGACTGCCGGATGTCTTATTGATGTTCGGGAAGGAAAGCTCACTCTACGTGTTGGGGAAGAAGCTATGGAATTCTCTATTTATGAAGCCATGAAAGCACCCGCACGTGTTGAAGAAATCTATTTGCTAGATATTATTGATCCTATTGAGAATGATAATGAAGATTATGATGTTGACTTGATAATTGATCTTTATGATGATGAACCTCAACAATTCTGAAATTCTGGAGCGCTCTCTATTTCCAAAGCAGCAGCTATCAATGAAGATGCTCCACTTGATGATGATAAGTTGATGAAAGTACAACAGGGAAAAAGGTAGAACTAAAAGCCCTTCCACTCGGGCTAAGGTATGAATTTCTTGACCCAAATTCTACATCTCCTGTTATAATAAATAATGAATTAACCAATGACCAAGAAAGTAAATTGCCTGCCGAACTACGTTTGTATAAAGAAGTCATTGGTTATTCCATAGAAGATTTAAAAGGCATTCATCCTTCAATTTGTATGCATAGAATAAATATGGAAGATGATGCAAAACCAACAGTTGAACCACCTAGATGCCTAAATCAAAATATGCTTGAAGTGGTTAAGAAAGAAAATTTCAAATTAATTGATGTTGGAATCATTTATCCTATAAGTGACAGCCCTTGGGTTAGTGCCATTCACATGGTACCTAAGAAGGGGGGTGCAACTGTTATTAAAGGAGACAATGACGAGTTAATAAAACATGCATGGTTACCGACTGGCGTATATGTATTGACTACTGGTGTTTGAATAAGGCAACCCACAAGGATCATTTTCCATTGCCATTCATTGATTTGATGCTTGAACACCTTGCCAAGCACTCTTATTTTTGTTACTTGGACGGGTATTTTGGATTTTTTCAGATTCCTATCTATCCACCCGACTAAGAGAAAACCATATTTACTTGTACTTATGGAACATATGCTTATCGCTGTATGCCGTTTGGTCTTTGCAACGCTCCCGCTACTTTTCAGCAGTGTATGATGGCCATATTCTCTGATTTTATTGAAAATATAATGGAGATTTTTATGGATGATTTTAGCATTTACGGTGATTCTTTTGATCAATGTTTATTAAACCTATCTCTAGTCTTAGCCCGTGTAAAAAGGTTAACCTAGTGCTAAACTGGGGAAAATGCCATTTTGATGGTACAATCCAGTGTAGTACTAGGACATGTTGTATCTAACAAGGGCATTGAAGTAGACAGGGCAAAGGTCAAAGCAATTGAGAAGATGTCTACTCCATCTTCAGTTAAAGACATCCGCAGTTTTCTAGGACATGTAGGTTTTTGTAGAAGACTCATTAAAGATTTCTCCAAAATTGCAAAGCCGTTGTGTTCCCTACTTGCAAAGGATGCAGAGTTTGTGTTTGATGATGATTGCCATGCAGCCTTTTCTAAGCTCAAAGAGGCCCTCATTTCAGCCCCAATTATTCAACCTCCAGATTGGGATTCTCCATTCGAGCTAATGTGTGATGCAAGCGATTATGCAGTGGGGGCTATTTTAGGACAGCGGAGAGACAAGAAACTCCATGCCATCTATTATGCTAGCAAAACTCTTGATGAAGCACAAATCAACTATACAACCACGGAGAAGGAAATGCTTGCAATTGTATATGTATTTGACAAGTTCTGACAGTATTGGGTAGGATCGAGGGTGATTGTATATATTGATCATGCTGCCATAAAATATTTGCTGAACAAGAAAGATGCTAAACCATGCCTCATTCACTGGATATTACTTCTACAAGAGTTTGATCTTGAAATCTAAGACAAGAAAGGTACAGAAAATAGTGTTGCCGATCACCTTTCCAGACTGACCACAGAGGCTGGAGATCTACTACCAATTGAGGATCATTTGCCTATTGAAAAGCTCTACGCACTGTCATCCACTCAAGCACCATGGTTTGCAGACATCGCCAATTTTCTTGCTAATGGACAACTCCCACCAGACTTGACATATCAACAAAAGAATAAATTCTTTCATGATGTTAAATTCTATTACTGGGATGACCCATTGCTATTCAAGCATGGAAGTGATGGACTAATCTGAAGGTGTGTTGTTGAGGAGGAGATCCCAAACATCATTGTCGAATGCCATGCCTCTCCTTATGGAGGACACTTCAGAGGAGAGAAGACTGCTGCCAAAATACTTCAAGCTGGTTTCTATTGGCCTACATTATTCAAAGATGTCAATCTATTTGTCAAATCTTGTGATAGATGCCAAAGGACAGGAAGCATATCCCGCCGTGACGACATGCCACTCAACTCTATCTTAGAGGTTGAGGTGTTCGATGTATGGGGAGTGGACTACATGGGACCATTCCCATCTTCTTACAGGTATCAATACATTCTTGTCGCCCGTGAATATGTGTCCAAATGGGTTGAAGCCATTCCAACCCAAGCACCAGATGCCAAATCAGTAATCAAACTTTTTCAAAAGATTATTTTCCCTCAGTTTGGAGTTCCATGTGCTGTAATTTCTGATGGAGGCACACATTTTGCTGAAAAATAGTTCAACAATCTTCTCTCCAAGTATGGCGTGACTCATAAGATCTCTACACCCTATCACCCTGAAACATCCGGGCAAGTGGAGGTTTCAAATAGGCAGCTGAAGAATATTCTTAAAAAGACTATCTCTAGTTCAAGGAAAGATTGGGCATTAAAGATAGATGATGCACTATGGGCATATCGCACAGCCTACAAGACCATCATCAGGACTACTCCATTCAAGTTAATCTACGACAAATCATGTCACCTTCCACTTGAGCTGGAACATCGTGCCTGGTGAGCAATTAAGTTCTTAAATTTTGATATGAAGAGGGCAGAAGAAAAGTGCCTATTGCAGCTGCAGGAGCTTGAAGAACTCCATCTTGACGCCTATGAGAATGCAAAATTGTACACGGAAAGGACAAAGACTTGGCATGATAAAAGAATTTACAGGAAAGATTTCTAAGAAGGAGACAAAGTCTTACTCTTCAACTCCAGATTAAAGCTATTCCCAGGGAAGCTGAAATCAAAATGGTTTGGCCCGTTCCTAGTGCTAAAGATTTTTCCATATGGAGCTGTAGAACTCCAAGGCAAGGATGGAACCTTCAAAATGAATGGACAACGTTGCAAACTCTATTCTCACGGTGAAGAAGTGGAGAAAGGAGCCTCTTGCTCCCTCCATGATGCTTGAAGATTTAGAAGAGTCTTACTCCGGACTCTAAATGGAGGAACTTGTGGGAGTTGACCCCACAATAGGGTAGATTTATTTTAAGTTTTTCGAGTCAAAAACACTCTTTCATTTCATTAATAAGCTTGTCATAGATGAATGTAATAATCTAGACTTGATTTCCATGCTATCCTTTTTTGTTTACTGTTGACTGACTGTAATTTTCTGTAGAAACTACAAAGTACACGACGTGCATTTCAGATGCATGGCGTGCACCTCAACGAAAATCACACAGATAATTGTTCTGGAAACTAACACGGCGTGCATTTTCTCCATGCACGCCGTGCACTTGGAGAGTTCAAGATTTCGGGAGAGTTCGGGAATATCGCACGCCATGCATTCTACAATGCACGACGTGCACCTGGGAACTGAAGACACATAAATATGTTTGGGAAACGTGCACGCCGTGCATTTTCACCATGCACGATGTGCACCTGGACTGCCGCACAAGGAGAATAAGTTCTGGAAACTTGCACGACGTGCATTTTTTATTTGCACGCCGTGCACCTGGTCGTTGAAAGAGAATTCAAAAACCAAATTTGATGAAGTGCACGACGTGCACCCTCAGTGCACGCCGTGCACTTTCTCGTAAAAATTAAATAAAAAGGGCTGGAGTGCACGACCTAATTTCCCACATTTAGCAGTCGTGCACTCTAACTCTATTAGCCGTGTGAGCCGCTGCCAGCAGAGTCCGTCAAACCCTAGCTGCCTTGCCGCCACCATCCACCAGTGCTAAAGCAAAATGCACGCCGTTCCATCAGCCGTGCGCTACTTTTCTTCTTCCCCAAGTATCAGCTACTCCACCATCCAACATCGCGAGCCGCCAACAACCCAGCCGCCTGAGCAGCTGTGATGATGATCAGTAGGCCGTCGCAAAGTAACCTCCGCCGTACACCTTACCTCCATTCTTTTCTTCACCGACACTGCAACACAGCCGCCGCCATCGTCTTCCACTCCAGCAGCATCTCCGACGTCCTTCGACACCATTGCGCCGCTACCCGAGAAGGTGCTCTGCCGTCCAGCACCCAACAAGCTACCAACCAACATACCGGCATAGCACGAAAGCAGCACCAAGTCGCCTAAGCAGCCGTCAGTGTAGATTTTAGAATTGCTGTAGATATACAGACGCACACCGTGCGTTCATTTTGCAAGCCGTGCACATCCCTGTTGAAGCCATGTCACCATTTAGGAGGGGTTCAGGTCGACGTCATGGAAGACCTTCTTCATCTTCCGTACCTACCGTTGATGATGCACCACCAACTGCGACAACATCAGCACATTTTGTTCCCTCCACTCAATTCTGAGTCACGCCTGAGGAGGACCCAGATTATCAATTCCTCATCACGAGAAGAGTTCTTCCTACCTGCTATGCTTGCGATGAAACCCTTAACAAGTTGGGTTTCAAAAATGAGGTATATGCACATCTCACGTTCGTAGGGCTACATCTTCTTTGCACTAGAGTGTGCAAGACTTATCCCCGCCTGGTTTATGAGTTTTTGACTATTTTCAAGACACAAGAGGACCCTCTCCACCGTCGTACACCTTATCCACAAATCAATTTTTGCCTTCTTGATAAATGTTTTTCTATGGATCTTAAAAGGTTTTCTGAATTACCTAACTGCAACTATGGAGGTTTCACTGATTATCCACCCGAATTCCATAGTGATTCTTTTTGGTCTGAAATTTCTTCTAAAACGGTGCATGAGGCAAGGAATGCCCGAGCTTCATCAATCCACAACCCAATTTTTAGGGTTATGCATCGTCTTCTCAACACCGGGCCTTTTGCTAAGAATGAAACTCAAGGTGTAGTGGGAAAACTTGATCTTTTCTTTTTATGGTGCATTGCAAAAGATGAACAAATCAGCTCTGGCTATTACATTGTTAACAAGCTTCTAGAAACAAAGAAAAAGAAACAAAGGGAGGCAGGTGACATAATGTGTGGAGGGATAATCAGTCTTCTTGCACTACGGCTGAATCTAGATTTGGTTAGATTAGAGCCTGCACCAGGGAAGAACCTTGTAGATCTCAATTATCTCATTTCTTATGGTCTAATCTCAAGACATGGAAACAACACATCTAAATTCAAGGTCTTCATCACCAAGAAGCAGTTCATAATTATTCCTGATGCAACTCGAAGCGACATCAAGAATAAGGCCACCTGGAAAGTAGAGTTACAGGCAGAGGTAGATGAGGAGCAAACCACTCGAGGTGCCATCAGCTCTACACCAGCCCCCACTCCGATAGCCCCTACTCCACTTCCATCACCCGCTAGCACTTAGACAGAGTATAGTTGGATGATGTCGGATGTGCATCACCTCTACGGGTACGTTCAGTAGAGATTTGACCACATTGAGACCCGTTTTGACCAGATGAGTGCACAGATGGATACCCATTTCGACCATTTGGGTGCACAGTACACTGCCATGTATGACATGGTCAACCAGATGGATACTTGGCACATCTCTCAGGGCTACTACCCTACCCCACAAGTTTTCCAGACTCCTCCTCGCCAGCCACAACAGTTCTAGGAGCAGTAGCCCGACTCATCCACCCAGCCGATGGACATCCCTGATCTCGTCAGTCAGTTCTTCCCTGAGCAGGGGAGCGACGGGCCTTTTCTCTGATTCGTTTCATGACAGGTTTCCAGTTGTGAACTCCATAAGTTCGATTGAGGCAGTGAGGACACTACTGATTTCAAGCTTGGGGGGGCGCAATCAGCCGGTAGTTGTACTTTTCATTCAGTTTTCCTTTATTGAGTCAGTTGTGTCAGTCATTTTCTTTCCCTTTTTCATTTCCATTTCCATGTTCTGTTCCTCGATGGTAAAATTTGTATGTCTTGAGGCTATTTTGTTAGAATGAACCCCCTCCACCATGCTGAAATTTTCTGTCCTCTATGAGTTTTGGCTATATTTAAGAGAGAAAAATTAAGAGCATGTTTGAATGAAATGGAAGTAGAAAAATTCCCATGTACATTGATGTGATTTGTGTTTGTGGTTTGATATCTCAGATTTTTACATCTTGGACTACTCAATACATGTAACAATTTCAAGTTCTTGCAGATTAATCAATTTGCAAACTCTTTGGAATACGGGATACTTTTGCCAAACTTTTAGTGCATTTGCAATCATTCAGTGAAAATTTTTCAAAAGAATGATCGAATTCTTGCTAGCTTTAACTTTCTTGTTGACTCTTTGGTGTTGAGCCATAAATAGCTTATCATTACCAAATAAAAGATGGCAAATGGCCCACATATTATGCTAGCCTAGTGTGAGTCTGATCTGGCAACGATGGTTAGGTGATATGAAAATTTAAAGAGGGTATAAGCAACACCCCAACCGGCGTTCCTCGTGAGCATAAGCCTAAATTAGCAGCCGAATGCCAGAAACCCAAAAGTTCCATCATCATATCCTTAAGAAAAAGAGTGCAACTAAGTTTGTTAATTTTGGCGTTGATTTGATCATTTTACATCCGTACTAGCTGAAAATCTTGTAATGCATATGCAATGACTGTTTGGCTTGATTATCCAAATTCCATTTAGTGTTGTCCAGTTGAGTTTTTCTGCAAAGATTTGAAGCCAACCCTGCTGAACTTAATTTCTCTATCTTGGATGTTGAAAATTTTGAGAAGATTATAATGAACACAAGCACAATGTACACACTTGACAGAGCTAATCGCATACCTTCTTTTCATATTACTCATGCATGAATTTAATTTTTCTCCTTGAAGATAGCCCTGTTCCTTTTTGCTTGAGGACAAGCAATAGTTCAAGCTTAGGGAGATTTGTTGTGTGATTTATATACCATATTTTCACACGATATCACACACAAATTTGGTTCATTCTAATATAATTCCGCCTTTTTTTCATATTACTTTTGCCATCATTTCATCATTTTACCCATTTCATAACTCGCATTGCAGATTTACCCCAAAAAGGACTGATTTCAGTGTTTAATTCTGCAGAAGCAACAGAGTGCATGGCGTGCACGTTTCCAGAAGAGCACAAAAAGCAAAATGCATGGTGTTCATAGAGTCGCACGGCAGGCACCTGGAGCATAAATCAACCCAAGAAAGTTATGGAATGTCACACAGCGTGTACAACTGAAATGCACGACGTGCGAGTTTCCAGAAAAGCATAGAAAGACAAGTGCACGTCGTGCATATCGATATGCATGACATGTACCTGGAACACAAACAATAAAAGAAAGTTCTGGAAAGTCGCACGACGTGCACATCTACGACGCATGGCATGCGCTGTTCAGCCTATTGCAAATCGAACTGCATGTGCACGACGTGCATCCAAGGTACACGACGTGCACTTGGCAGTTTTAGAATTTTGAAATTTCAGAATACAATTTTTAAAGAAGGAGGGAACTTAAAGAATGATTATGTTCGGCCATTTGAGAAGTGTTTCTCGTCCCAGAGCCAGAGGAGAGAGAGGGAGGCAACTTGGGAGAGATCTAAGGTGTTTTCTTGCAAAAAGGAGACCATTTCTTCCTCTCTTCTTCTCCATTGTCTTCTCCAAGGTGCAGCCAAGCTTCCCCAACTTCGAGCAACTTCTTGGGAAAGGAGCTAATACATCTTGGAGTAGCTAAAGAATGATAATTTCATCCTCAAGCCAGAATTCTTCCTTCTTGTGGTTACATCTTTAGTTCTCTTTGTCTTTTCCCTTCTAAATCATGTTCAGAACTGAAATTTCTGTAATAAATCTGCAAGGCATGGTTATGGACGAGTAGTTCTTCTTTTCTTGGGCATGGGAGAGTAGCTCCCATGTCATAGCATGTATGGAACAAGAAATTTCG
Source organism: Alisma plantago-aquatica (assembly GCA_963693085.1). Lineage (NCBI taxonomy): Eukaryota > Viridiplantae > Streptophyta > Magnoliopsida > Alismatales > Alismataceae > Alisma > Alisma plantago-aquatica. Next base: position 1,246,174,318 of record OY856412.1, read on the forward strand.
TACTAAATACTATGTTCCTTGTTTCTTTACCATGAAAGTACCGGTTTATCCCCTTCTTGCATGTATTTCTGGCCACTTTATATGCATGTTATCTGCATTTTTACTTGATTTGAGAAGATGAGTAGAAATGTATGGAGGTACTCTTCTTGGCAATTCTTTCTCTTCTATGAGAATAGAGAAGAATGAGTTGAGGAACTGTTTGTGATAAAAAATGAAATTCATACACGAGAGTGTTGTTTAAGTTGAGATCGTTGCATTTACACCGGGAGGTGAAATGTAACACAACAATTCCTTGAAACAAGAACTTATGTATGCTTAAATTAATGTGTTCCTTTGATTGCTATGGTGTGTGAACAAAATTTTAATGTCCAAGATTCCCAATAATTCTGAAATTAAACTTCTTCTAGTAATTCTTACTTTGTTAGTTTAAATTTGAATTTTGTTTCCGCCTTTAGATAAATATCATTGCCCTCTTTTAAACCGATCTAGATTGTTGAACTTTAGTATTGTTGCGCTCAATTGAATTAGCCAAGCTCCTTGTGTTCGATCTCGACTACATCTACCTCTGTATACTTGTGGAGATCAGTTAAGTTGAGTAAACTATCCTATTGTTTGGATTGAAACTCGTTAGCCTAAATAGCCAACACATGGGTTGTTTGAGGCATGTCCTAAACTACTAGCTTACCACTGCAAAGTAGCAATCAACGCCGTACAATCTCCTAATGTACACTTACAAGGTAAATTGTAGAATATAATTTCCCAAAATATAAAACATATGAAATTTGTTCCATGTCACTCCATAATGATATGTTCAATCACTCTTGGCCCTGTTGAGGCCTAAGCATCAAACTAGGGCACATCACAACCCAAAATGTCATTTTAACAAAATAATAATAACTCTTGTTGGAACATTAAAATCATCTGAAATTTTGCAGAATGTTCGACATGTCACCAACGAACTTGTTACTTCCATGCTTAGCATAAGTGTTCATCAGTCATAGGAATTATGACATTTCCAAGGGTAGAAAAAAGTAGTTACTTATAGCATTATGAATATGTTTGACTATTACTTCAACATTGGTAATAGATAAAAGCATTAAAACCATCATCAATTAACCATTATAAGAAAAGGTTTAAAGGTGTTGATTGACTTTGTATTACCAAAATAGTACACATTAGCAAAACCATCATTCTTACACTAAGCAAACCTATCGATTCATACACTAAGTAAGATCATCAGTTCTTAAACTAAGTAAGACCATCATCTCTTACACTAAGTAAAGCCATCAATTTTATACACTAGGTAAGATGACTAGTTCTTACACTAAGTAAGACCATCAACTCTTACACTAAGAAAAGACATCAACTCTTACACTAATCAAGACCATCGGTTCTTACACTAATTAAGACCATCGATTCTTACACTAAGAAAAGCCATCAGTTCTTACACTAAGTAAGACCATCAGTTCTTACACTAAGAAAAGACATTGGTTCTAACTTTACAGGTCCAAGTTTTCTCACTTTAGAGGTAGGAGCATTCATAAGCTTTGAGGGTAGTTTAACAACACACAACTACCACACATATGTGCAAACAATGCACAAAAGACCATCTTTTTTCATATTATGGATTTTCTAGAATAAGATTTATATAAAATAAGTTATAAGTAGGCAAGAAACATGTTAGAGGTTATATCACTTGCCTTAATGTGAAGAAGAATGTCCAAACAACTAGAAAACTCAAAGAAAGAAAGGAAGACCCGAGCTTTGCATTCCAAAAGTTCCAAGATAGCTCCTATCTTCAAGAATGGGGTAGATTTAGGGAAAAAGAAAGAAGGAATAGGGTTTTTCATCCATGTGCACAAGTTTTCAACAAACAATACCATGGATCTCGACTATGGTGAAGGGAAAAAAAGGAGAACTACAAGAAAAATGGGGTTAGGGAAGAAGATCTTACATGTATGGAGCAAGAAACTAGGTAAGAGATCTTCTATCCTTCCTAGAAGATCTAGATCCAAGTCCTACCCTAGAATGCAACCACAATCTAGTAAGGCTTCATTCTCAAGAAGCTTTCCTTTCACCAATCGATGGTTTTGGATGAGCTCCAACAACAAGAATGTTTTTGGAGTGGAAATGTTTGTTTGAGGAAAGAGGGGAGGGGTATATATAGCTAGGATGAGAGAGAAAGGTAGCCAAAGGTCGATTTTTTTTACCATTGTCCAAAGGTCGATTCTTCCATCTACTTGAACAACCAGAACAACCAGAAATTTGTATATCCCAAGGAAAACCATTTAGTGTGTGAGTACAGAACAAAAATATATTGTTTGAGTCATAATAATAATCAAATGTTTGAGTCAGAACAACCATCATATTATAAGTTCTCAAAGGGAAAACCATCTAGCATTTGAGTTAGAACAACCACCAGATTATAACTCCTCCAAGGGAGAACCATCGGATGTTGAACCCAACCAAGTATAAGAAGATGTAATTACCTTTACTTATACATCAAAAGAATATCAAGGCTGATACCTTCATGCATCAAGGTTCCAAAGCATTCAAATATGGCAGACTTTATTAAATTATGAAGAATAACATGAAGCAAAATATACATGTGTTAAAAATTGCAGTTAATACCTAGAAGAGGGGAAATTTCATAAAAGGTCCACATAAGTACATGAATTTGCAAAACTTAAGCAAATGAAGTTAGATTTGGACCAAATTTGAAACTCAGCTTAATCAACTGATATTAAATTATAATCTAAGGTTTAATTAAAAATTCAAGAACCTAATTTAATCAAATAAGCATGTTTGGGCATTCAAATAGATCAGGGAGCTTACACTTCGGGTTCATCTTACAATTCAATCAAACTATACTTATTTACATTCTCCAATCCCTCATCTAATATTTTTATCTATGATTATCATGTATATCAACACATCAGGGTTAGATTCTTAGATCCAATTATGACCTTTCTTCAATTTTACTTTATTCCATACTCACTAGTCATACCTTCTTTGATATCACGTTCACTAGTACTCTTGGAATCAAAACATTCTAAAATTACTAAATGTGTATAGTTTCTCTCTCATTGAATTCCTTCATAATGTGGTTTTAATGTAATTTATTCAGTTTAGGTCAACCCACATGTAATAAAAAATAAATAGACTATATAGGTGACGACCATAGTTGTAAAGATGGCGAGATCACCTCTCTACTAAAAAGAAAAGACATGGCCACATCCCTTAAAACAAATACCATAGAAATTTTTTCACCAAGGGATGTGTACCAATACTTTCACATGTATGTATCATTACACAAGGAGTAGCAGCAGAAAAGAACATTATCTAACAATTTACAAAGCTCGATAACATGATACAATACTTCACCACATATGGGTGTCCAAAGGGAAAACTAAACATAAAAGCCGAAGATCAAGCCAAGGGTCATCTAACCACCTCTTCGAAGTCTCTCAAAAGCTCAACTACAATATTGAAGTCCAAGTACTCCTTGTTCTACCTGGGGTTGGAAGCATACCCCAGTAAGAAGAGAAAAATAGATGACATCAGCAAAGGCTGGTATGAGCATACTAAAATAGGAAATTGAGCACTATATGAAAATAAGGATATCAATTATAAATGCTTCCCATAGAAGAGGAAAGTAATACCCAAAGGGGCATAAAATAAAAGAACATTCATATCATGATGGAAGCATAATATAAGTTCAAAGCATCCATGTGTTTCACCTGTAACAAAACTAGAATAATATATCATGTAGGTAGGAAATACACATCTACCAATAATGTAGAGCGAGCAGGGTCTTGTATACATATGCTCTATAAAAGGGCGGCGGCAGGGTTTGTCAACATCTTCCTAGCAGGAATTTTCACATCTGCCAATATATATAAAAATATGCAGGGATTTTCACATCTGCATTCATATGTGGGAATTTTCACATCCACATAAATTCACATTCAACATTAAACTAGTAGTCACCACATGATGCATAACAAGGACATATAAGAGATATGAAATCAAAGATATCCAATAAGGTGTGCTAATACATCCACTACCATGGTGGGAAAATAAGCACAAAACATCCACTACAAGGTGGGCATAAACATCCACATCAATGCGGGCACAAAGAACAGGATAAGAGTCCAAGAGAATATACAAGGTCATAATAATAATCTAGTTCATACCTAATATATGAATTTTTTTACACAAAACTTCAATTCAGACCTTGAGAATATCACCACTGACTTATTTAGGTTTTTATAATTAAGAAAACATATATATTTGCATATTTTGGAGTTACGAAGTTTAAAGTGTATTTTTGGTTATTTTTAGGTATTTAATTCATTTTCTAAAAACTCTTTTGGACAAAAATGAAAATAAATAATTGGAAATATTTTTATTAAAAATAACATGTTTTTTCAAGTTCATAACATATTTTACTTTAATTTTGGACAAACGAATCAAAAGTTATGAATTATTAAAAATTGACCAATTAGAAATCAACACATCATCAAATTGAACGAGATAAGTGAAGAGAGAGTGGGGAAACACAATTTGACCCAAGATCAGGGTTGTAGATTCATACTTAACCAAACTTGATATTCTAGATAAGGTAAAATGGTAAGAAACCAAAACCCTAGAAGAACGTCGTAAAAAAAGATGGAAATCATCAATTTTTAACATAAGATCATGAGTTTTAAGCATGTAATAAGAAATATATGGGAAGGGGTTATGAAACTCATACCTAGGTAAGATAAGAAGGTACAAATAGCAAGGATCCTGATCTTATAAGGTCTGGTTGCTCCAAGCCTAGCTCTTTTCTTGAACAAAGATCACCTTCTCAACTTAGAGGTGATAAACCCTAGCAAAAGAGCATGGAGATGAGATGCTTTAGGATTCTTATGTGGGGTTTCACCATGGAAGGCCATGGTTATAACATGTAATAGGGTGTAAGGAAGTCTAAAATCATGAAAATAGGGAAGGGAAGGAGGCAACTTACTAGTTTTGGTTGAAATCACCAAGGATGAGCTTAAGAAATCCAAAATCGAGAAATTTGGAACCCTAGGAGCCTTCTTCACCAAGGTAGGCACCTTCTTTTACCTTGGGACAGCAACCTTTATGAAAAAACATAGTAGGAATGATGTTCTAAGATGGAGGATAGAAAATATAGAAAGGGTATTCGAATTGGGAGTTGGGGAAGGGGTATGTATGGCTATATAAAAGGTCAAGCATGATGTATTTTATGGGACTTTCCATGTGTCTTTAGCCTAGGGCTTCATGGCCATGCAAGTGGACACCTCATGGAGGCTCTAGAATATGCAAGGTCGGTTTATGTACCCTTATAGGCCATCCCAACCAACCTCCATCAAATAAATAACCCCATTGGTCAATAGCTTTTAAAGATAAGCTCACTTATAAAGTGGAAACACTTATAAAGTGGAAAACCCAAAATGCCCTTGGAAAGAAATACAATCAAACCAAGGTAAAACTAGGTGCTACCATGGTTTTAGGATTATAGAATGGTAAGGTGGTATCTAATTATTATAATTCATGTGATAATTTGCAAAGGAACCTCCCAATTGGGTAAATTGCATGAAAGTCCAAAATGTACCTAAAATTGCATAACTTGCACAAACAACATCCAAATTGGACTAAACTTCATCCACAAGTTATATTTGATGTATAGAATATGAATTTACCATTATTTCCATATTTTTAAGTTATATAATCACAATATTCATTACTTATGCCTTTTACTCATTTTCTCCCTCCTAAACTTATCCTAATATTTCAAGGTTGTCCAAATTAGATGAAATTTGACGTGTAGGATAATTTTGATATGTAGATTTCGAATTTGAAGTTTGTTTCCTATTTTGAGACTTCTTTTTATGAGATATGTCATATGTCCCATTAATGGCCCATTATCTAAATTATTCATTCAATTAAGTTTCTTACCTTCGTATTACCACCAAAATGAGTTATGTGGTATATTTTATGTATCCATTATGAACCTAAGATTAATTTAGAATGTTATGTTATATTAAGGTGATCTATACATGCATTAACTCATTGGTATTATACTAAACATCTATTTAAGTCTAACCTTCAACTGTGTTTGGCTAAGTCCAAAGAGTCAACTTCCAAGGTAGGGTCTGAGATCTAGTGTGTTACAATAGCCACACAAAGTGTGATTTCTCAAAACAAAGCGTAGAATTAACACTAGCTAACAATATTACCACAAAACAAGGTAAAATAAAACCATTTTTTGAACACAACATGTCAATTAAATATTTTATATACAAGCCTCAAAAGTAGGCCACTTGTATTCCATATATACTAAAATATAATACATATAATGTTCAAGGGCTATCTAGCCATATATGTTACATATTACAACCTGTTTATATGTACATGTCATTTCAATACATCATGGCATAAAGACAAAATATACGTGTCGATAAACAAAACAACAAAATCTTTTCAAAGATCTGAGAGTGCATGGATGACACATAGGACTTCTCTACTATGACACACTAGTAGCATGTCCAATCTTCTGACAACTACTGTTCTCCTTGTTGCCCAACACCATCTCCATGACCTCGACCTCCTCATCCACAACCACCTAAAAAGTTGTAGAACCCATAGAGTGAGACCATACATCCCAATGAGAGATATAACTTTTCACTGAAAACTATTATAAGCATAGTTAATTAAGCATGTAGATAAATTACTTAACAAGCTGAGCAGATTCAATTCAATGTTATGTATCCAACAGATAGTGCAAATTAAACAAACTAGGCAGTTCTCATTGAGTAGTAGGTCTATTAATATCCTGAGAAGGAATACGAAGAACATGTATAACTCTCGATTTCTCTTACCGCGTTATAATTCAAGAAGTTATTGCAAATTTAGGACAAGGGGTCATCCAATGTTATTCATATAAGACCTTAAGTGAATGCACTACACGACTATGTTACTCCTTTTATTAATGCCCTGAGGGTTTGAGGTGTACCACTCAAATCCAACTGACCACTACTAAGTCAAAATCAGTATCATACAAGATTCATGGAAGAGCCGAACTCCATGATCATCACAAGCACTACTTGGTCAGTTCAAGTCTGTAATGTAGTGACACATTAGTCAAACTGCTAAATGACAACTTATAGTCAAAGCTATAGTCCTATAGAGACAACAACTCATATTCAAGGCTATGGTCCTATATAACAACTAGCCTACCTTGGACATGGCACAACACTAGAGAATAGGCACACTCATTAACATTCTATAATAATGTATCATTTCACTATTTAACAACGATTTAAGGATAAAAGAAGGTAATTCAACTTGCACCCCACAAATTCAACAATATGCACTCTGAGTTTCCTGTAGGAGTTACTCATTTCACCATCCATCTAGATACTGACACTGAGGATGGATCTATGGTATAGGGCAACTACATGATTAGGGTTTCACTTGATTCGATATTCCAATTGGGTATCTTTTAATGCATAAATCAAGTTATAATGTATAAACCCTAAACAAACTCTATGAATTTAAGGGTGAGGTACAACTTCAAAAGATATCAACGTATAAAGTGAGAACATGTCTCATCATCACATGACACTTGTATGACAACCATTACAAGGTCATCGGTAATATCACATTACTATGGGATATCAATCCCTCAATTATTTCTCAACATCATTCATAATCACCACCCTTTATTATTCAAGTTTCATCATAGCACTCACATGGCTATGCCTATCTCACTTGTAACGTTAGAGTTTCATAAACCAGAGAAAGAAAACATTATCACATGATAATAATATTCAAGCAAAATGAGCAAATGTATCTTCATATCTCTAGATTGGGGTTAGGGTTTCATATGCAACTAATTGGGGTTTCATCATAACCTTCAACCACCAAACCCTAATTCCATCACCTCCCACATTGTTAGAGAGTACAAGGTGTATCATTACTTTTTGATGATTTAAGCATTCATAACTACATCACCATATGTAGACCGCTACACTATGGTTGTAAGATCCTCGATTTTGGAAAAATCAAATTATATAAATATAAATCCATGTTTAGATAAATGATTTTCCTCAATGGTATTATTGGTAGAATATTAATGTTAATCACCATTATAGCTTGAGTTCTTGTGGCAAGTTAAATAAAAGGAATATATACATGAGTAAATAATAATTGCTTTTGAAAAGGAAATAGTTTCTAAGTTTCCCAAAGGAAAAAAATAAAATACATGGTGGTTTAGATAATTAAAATGATAATTATCTCATCAAGTGTGGCAACACACTATGAAGACACCAAATAACATTATCTCGAATTAGTCTTTGTATACTTGAAAATAATAATTTGGAAAGGTAGTAGTGAAATTCCATGGAATAAATGTGAATGATTTAAAGGATATATCAAAGGGAGAGGTTTCCCATATATCTCAAGGATCAAATATAACTTTGAAAATTAAGTATTAATTGTTTCCCTGATTAATGTTTTATGGGAGATGGAGATTTAATTCACATGGAAAAGAGATTCATAGCATAAAAGGCTTAAGAGTAAAAAAAAAATATAGAAGGCATATAGTTAATTCTTTCCAATATGTATGTCTTGCTAAGACCAGAGTTCTGGGCAGCAACATCATACCCTGGTGCAAGCTGGGGTCTAGGGAGGACGATGATAACAAAGAGAGACCTATGTCTAGCCCTTGCTAGGCGGCACCATGGGAAGAGTGTGAGGCTGAAAGGGAAGAAGAATCAAGATTTGTGAGCATGGAGGCGAAACTAACGAGCATGAGACAAATCAGGCGCGATAAGGAGCATGGTGATGTTGAACAACATTAGCTAGTATTTAGATGAATTTTGGCCCTGACAACTAACCACGAAGGTCTCGCGACAACAAGGAAGTTCGTCGGGTGTTCTAAGGTACTCCCGTGATGCCCATGTACCTCTTTTTATCTTTCCACCGTGTTTTCCAACTCAGACATCTGTAGAATAACCCTAGATATGTCTCTCTACACGGGTGCCCTCTGATAGAACTGAGATGGTCCTTGAGTCTAGGAGGGATAGACAGAGTCAAGTGGATGCCTTGTGGTCATTCCCCATTCCAAGGAAGGGAGTCAGGATCCCGGTTGAACCCTCATGGTTTCCTACGTGCCCTTCCACAAGGAATGAGACAACGTCATGTCTTTGGACAAATTTTCCCCTAGGTGTGTGGCAACCAAGCCACTACACATGGGGTAGAAGTGTCTTTTCTTTTATATAATAGCTTGACACAAGTAAATAGATAAAAGGAAAGCAAAGGCTAATGTCGACATATTATTGGCTTGGATAACATTATCTTGCAAATATTCAAAATATATCAAAATTATATATCAAAATGATTGGGAGAATGAGAGGAACACAAATAACATATAATTGAGATCTAATAAGGTTTCTTATTCCGAAAGTAGTGCTAGACATGACTAAGTGGTGATTAAAACACCAAAAAATGACATTTTTGTATTAAAATGATTGAATATGCTAAAAACGTTTACTTTGACATATTTACTAATATTGTTGAATAAGAAGAAAAATCAAGGCAATTAGGACCATATTCATGATAGTGAGAGTTGTTTATGAGGATAATCATGCACATGAAAGATTAGGGTTAAATGTCACACCTTGCAATGTTAATAATGAACTTACTTGGATATAAGTGATCATAAAGAAGGGGATATGTTGTATATAATGATTAGGATTTAGAAGCTAATTTCCTTATTCATTAGGATCTTAAAGTTGCATAATTTCACATACTTTCCCTAATGGCATAAAAGCCTAACTTGATAATCAGGATAACACATGATGTTTAATGTGGAGTTATAACTTTAATGAACTATTATGCAAAAGAAATGGGCCCTTAATCCATATCTTTAACCTGAGGCAACTCTAAACCCCAGATTAGAGCCGAATAGCATTTAATGTGATTAATATGTGATGGTGACACTTTGGGATCTATATTCATGCAGACTAAAAGGTGGATTGCTTGATTAGCTTGTTGATTGGATAATATGCTTGAAGTGTATTCTACATGATAATCTGCATGGCTCACCATCAAGGTATGTGGTTATGCCTATGGCTATCTGGAATATAGTTTTTCAATGTTTTTTGAATGATTTCTGAGGAATGATTTGATAAATAAACTGCTTATGGTTTGTTTAATTATATTCAACTATAATGCCAATATGAGTATCATATAAGTAAATGATAATATTCTGAACCCTAGGCCGACGTATTCAAGGGGTGATGCACATGAGCCCTGGATGGGACAATGATCACACCCAAGATAATATATTCAATAAGGGCAGGATATGTAAAGAATATGCCAATTCTTATTTGCAATATTTGATGCTTATTATGTGATCATGGTAGTTCCACACGTTGTGGTTGCACCCCACATACACAATATAGTAATATGCTGACCGTATTTTGTTTGTCGACGTTTTAGGTATATGTTTCACATGATAAAATACATGAACAATAATATGAAAGATTTAAAAGGTATTAAAGCTATACCAATGAGGACTAGATAGATAATACTTATTCTCAATAGGTACTAGTTTCATAAGTATATCATTTTACAATTTGTAAATGCTATTTGACATTTAATTGGAATTATTTTATATTATTTGTTATTTGACTAATATGGATCCTTGGGAATATAGGCAATGACTCTCAACTTCAAGGTCCTTCCTTCATTGGGGGACGTTGAAAGCGAGGTCATTACAATGGTTGATCGTGTAGTTACATATGTATAGGTGTCTCAACCATCCTCAACATATGTGTCTTGACCACTCATGTGTTTCGACCCCTCATGACACATGGGTGTCTCGACTGTAACAAATCAGATGGTCATGACGCACCATTACATCTAGTCACGACTGAGATATCAACATGTCTCGGCCAAAACACAACAGCCACACTACCACCCGGATATGGTGTTGCGACCAAGACACATCAAGGTGGCCCACAAGTGTAATGACCACTACCAACTTGTTCTTGACCGGTTACGACCCTAACACAACCTGCACATATGTTTCGACCCTCATACTTAGTCAGTCATGGGCACGACATCAACTTAACAAGTTGAGTGGTCATGCAGCAACGCTGCATTAGGTTCAATAGGCTTAGGCAACCATGCAACAACGTTGCATAGTGGTCAAACCTTAGGGTTAGGGTTGTCACAGTCGAAACCACCCCTAGCATGGGTATCGACTGTAAAAGAATACCAAGGGATGTCTCAACCACCTTCTCAACACCATGGAAAATCTGAATCAAGGTTGAAATAGATGATCAAACCAAGAATACCAACCATCAATAGGGTGAACAATGCCCTAAACTAAGGTGTGCAACAAACCCTAAACATGATCATAGAAGATCATCAAAAGAGATATACTTAGAGGGAGAAAACCATGATTCTTGTGCATATATAACAAATCAAAACTTTCTATTATTCAAGTATAATGAACCATATAGAAACTAAAATAAGATCAGGTTTAAGATGCACATAATAGAGCTAGGAAAAGTTATATGACCCACTTATTTTGAAGAGAAACTAACTCCTATTATCTCAAGCTCCAAAAGCTTCAACCAATCTTCAATTTTTTTAACCAAAGGATCACAACCAAGAAGAAGAAATCCATGATCCCAAGGGAGTTCAAGAAAGAAGGAAAATAGATATAGGTCAAACCAAGAAATAAAAGAGAAAGAGAATAAATAATCCCATAACTAGTTGCCACCATGTCAAAACACAGACTAAGGCCTTTTTGAAGAGGAGTTTCTCTCAAGAAAGCCACCATGAATAGTCCATGGTCTATGTCCAAGGAGGAATAAGAAGGTGATCGGGATTTTAGAAGAGAAAACGTGATCTAAAGAAGAAAATCACTTATGAAAAGGGAATTCACCAAGAATCACCACCGAAAGTCAATCCTAGCACAAGATCTTTAATATCCATGATGGATCGGCCACCCAAGGTTTCAGATCTGACCTTCCTTGCTCTTGGAACTCCAAGGATGATCTTAAGGTAGAAGAAGAAGTGTAGGACCAAAAAAGATTAATTGCTTGTAAATAGAAGGGGTTATATACCCAAAGGAGGAGGGAAGTAGGGATTTATGAGGTGTCAACAAGATAGATCATCAAGGGACTCATGCCTTTCAAAGAGATAATCTTTTCTTCACTCACATGAAAAAAATAGAAATGTTCATATATATCCAGCGAAGATGTTATGACCATCTAGGTTGGCTACCCCCTTGTCTCAGTCGAGATACTATCATCTACATGTCTCGGTCGAGACACTTCCTCATAGGTCGAAACCCTAGGTCACAAGTACACATGGTAAAGACTCTAGAGGACAGACTATCTCAATCTCCCCCTCTAGGTTATCTCAGTCGAGACAACACTACACAAGGTGTTTGTTACGATCGCTACCCTTACCACAAGTGGTGTAGGGTCAAAACTCTCTAACCCTAAGTTAATAACCACATCAACTAAGGCAAAACCCTAGAAACCCTAGAATCATCATGTGATGTCACATCACCAAACATGATTCAAATAAGACGCTCCATATCATAAACTTATCTCTCATGCAATAAAAACACAAGATTGCACTCTCTTCATGTTAAATTTTGCAAGATAACCCTCACTTATGTCTAAATTACAAACTAGTATAAAACATGCACATATATAGCAAAGATAGCTCAAACATCAATCAACTTGGACCAAACTAAAAATATAAACTTGTCACGTGATATTTAGAGCAACTCACAAGAATAGATTAAGGTTTAGGCATATAATTATGCAAAGTCATTACAATTAAGCATAAATCTAGGTATGGGATCTTACAACTATAAAACCCTAATAGGGATTTCGCCCCCGAAATCCTATGCAAAAAGAGACATATACTTCTTCTACATCTCATCTTCAAGACCCCACATGGCTTCTTCTATTCCACGATGATGCCATAACACTTTGATTAACACAATGTCCTCTTTCTTCAACTTCTTGACTGTTCTGTGTAGGATCAGAACAAGACCTTCGATGTAAGATACATCATTATCTATTTCCACCTCCACGTGCTAAAGAATCAAATCCGTATCAGAGTGACACTTCCTCAACATAGAGATATGAAACACATGATGCAACTTACTCAACTTAGGTGGCAACTCCAACTTATAGGCCACCTTCCTAACACGTGCAACCTCAGGATAAGGTCCCATATATCTGGGAGCTAACTTACCCTTTTTCCCAAACCTTAGAACTCCTTTCCAAGGAGAGACTTTGAGGTACTCCAGGTCTCCCACTTGGAACTCTAAAGGTTTATGATGGTTGTCAACATAAGACTTCTGTCTATCATGAGCTGCCTTCAACTGTTGCCAAATCATTTTAATATTTTCTACTGTTTGTTGTACTAATTTAGGACCTAGAAGCTAATATTCTCCCATCTTGTACCAGTACAAAAGCGATATGCAATCTCTCCCATACAACACTTCATATGGTGCCATGTTGATGCTTCTATAGTAGCTATTGTTGTAGGCAAACTCTATCAAACTGAGATGTATATCCCAACTGTCCAATAACTATAATACACTGGCTCTTAATAGATCTTCCAATGTTTCTATTGTCCTCTCAGACTGTCCATATGTCTGTAGATGGAACGCTGTATTGAACCTCAATTGAGTATCCATTGTAGTTTGCAAGCCTTCAAAAGTGACTAGTGAACTGTGGACCTCTGTCTTACACAATAATAGTTGGGATACCATGTAAACATACTATCTCATTGACATACACCTGTGAAAGCTTCTCTATTGTATACATCATCTTTATTGGAAAAAAGTGTGCTGGCTTAGTTAATCTATCCATTATTACTTAGATGGAATCATGACATTTGGCTATCCTTGAAAGTCCAACCACAAAGTCCATTGTGATATGATCCCACTTCCACTAAGGTATAGGCAATGATTGCAAAGTCCCTGCATGCTTCTAATATTTGTCTTTAACATGCTGGCATACTACACACTTAGCCATGAACTCAGCTACATCACATTTTAATCCTATCCACCAATACATGTCTTTCAAATTCTGATACATCTCGATGCTACTATGATGTATAGTGTACATAGAAGAGTGAGCCTCTTTTGTAACTAATGTCTTCAGATTATCCACATATGGTACAATTGTTTTTCCATGATAACACATTGTCCCATCATCAGATTCATGGAAGCCATCAATGTTTCAAAAAGCGGTATGCGTTATGCGTTCGGAGAGGTCACCTTGTAGAGTATATGCGGTATGCGGGAGTATATGCGGTTTTGGATTTTTTTAATTAATTATTATATATATATTAATCATGATTTACATATTTAATTTGTGCAATTGTGTATCTAAATGGTACAATTACAAGAATAATGGATGCAATTATGCAAATATGCAATCATCACAACTTAAATAAATACAATCATACACTATAATCTAAATTTAAACAAACACAGATGAATTTAAATGTATAAAAAAAATCAGAATATCTCTAACTAAAAATCAGGGTATAATCGGCCTTGTATGCGGCCGTACCACCGATTATGCGGCTTGGTCCGCTTTTTGGGCCGATTTGTGTTATGCGGATTTTTGGAGGACCGAACCTTGTATGTGGCCGCATAGCCTGATTTTTAAAACACTGGAAGCCATCACGCTTCCCACTGCCCAACTATATTTGAATATGTTGTATCATAGTATCATTCTGCTACACATCTCTGATCTATTGATTCAATGTCAGCTTTACTTGTAACTGTGCCAATAGACATGCTAATATGGACATCTCCAACTGTAAATTCATATGTCACAGGATACCAACATATTAGTCTTATGGCATATCAAATCACTCAACTGTGCTTTCTTAGTAGATGATGACCAATAAGATTTCCTACTTAAAGTATATGTTACTACATTCACCTTTCCTAGATGGTGATCTATGGTACAATCATAGTCTTTGATTAGCTCCATCTAGCATCGTTGTCACATGTTCAACTACTACTTTGGAAAGATGCATTGTAGGTTCTTGTGGTCGGTGAAGATCATGCACTTCTTCCATACAAGTAGTGTCTCCAAATCTTCAAGGTATGGACCATATCGGCTAACTCTAAATCATGCATTGTGTAGTTATCCTTGTGTTTCTTAAGCTTTCACAAAAAGAAAGAAATCACATTCTTATCATGGATCAAGACACAACCTAGACCATTCTTGGATGCATCACAAACAACAATATACCCCTTTCCTTGTTCTGGCAGCACTAACACTGGTGCATTAGTCAACCTCTCCTTTAGAGTCATAAATGATCATTGACATCTGTCATCCCAGTCAAATGGAACATCCTTCCTAGTTAGCTTTGTTAGGGGGTAAGGCTACTACACTAAAGTTCTCAATGAACCTTCTGTAATACCTTGCCAAACCTATAAAGCTGCAAACTTCTGTAGGCATCTTCGACTGATCCCACTCCAGCACTAACTCTACTTTCTTTGGGTCTACACAAACTCCTTATGAAGATATCATGTACCCTAGAAAAGTCACTTCCTTTAACCAAAACTCACACTTACTGAATCTGACATATAATTGGTACTGCCTCAACAAAGTCAAAGCATGACATAAGTGTTGCTTGTGCTACTAAATATCCCTAGAGTAGACAATAATATCATCTATAAATACAACTACAAACTGATCTAGATGTGGTATGAACACTCTATTCATTAGGTCCACAGGCGATGTTGGTGCATTGGTTAGCCCAAACGACATAACCATAAACTCATAATGATATACCTAATCCTTAAGGCTGACTTAGATATGCCATCTACCTTAATCTGTAACTGAAAATAACCTGACCTCATATCTATCTTAGAGAAGACTTTGGCACCTCATAACTAATCAAACAAATCATCTATACATGGCAACAAATACTTATTCTTAATCTTCATCTTATTCAACTATCGGTAATTAATACATAAAATCATCGATCCATCCTTCTTCTTTACAAATAGAACGAGAGCACCCAAAGGAAACATGTTCAGACTAATGAAAACTTTTTCAAGTATTTCTTACAACTATTTCTTTAGTTCCTACATCTCGGCTAGTGCCATCGTATACGGTGTTTGTGCTACAGGTTGGGTACCTTGAACTAGATTGATCTCAAAACCAATCTCTGTAGGAGGAGGTATACTTGGAAGATCATCAGAAAATACATACTCAAACTCATGTACAACTGGAACTTCTTGAATACTAGGATCTTTGCCTTTGTATCTACCACATGTGCCAAAAATCCATCAGAATCCTATCTCATCCACTTTTATGCTGTCATAGCAGAAACTAAACATGTCAGAAGAATCTTCCTATCTCCCTGGAAAACCTATGATGCATCACCATCGACAACCGCTGCTATCTTGGAAGTACAATCCAAGATCACCCAATACTTTCCAAAGTATCCATTCCAAGGATTGCATCAAACCCATGCATATCAAGTGGTAGGAGATTCACTTGAATTCTACGTCCTAACAAGGAAAGAACATAGGATGGACATACTTCTCGTAGTTCAACAGATTCAACTAAAGGAGTTTCTAGATCAAGACTATCGTGTCTACATCTAATAGGTAAGAAACAACTAGAAATCACTTATCTAGTGATAAAGGAGTGTGTCGTACCTGGGTCAATCAAAACAAATACAAAACATGAAGAAGACAAATCAGAATGAAATAGTTCCATTTGACCTGTCATAATCCAAGGGTTAATGAATCCTTCTAGATGACTCATCGCATAGAATCAATTCGTCTCCTATTGTTACCCTCTTCCTCTACCAACATGTCCTGAAGAACCATCATGTGACACTTGACTGTATCATCTACCTCTGCCACTGTACTGTTGTCACTACTACAATCCTTGCTAACTCTACCTAGACTGTTTGAGTCACCTCCTCATCTTTCACAGGACAAAATCATTTAGTATGCCCCACATGTCCACACTTTCAATAGGTTTGTTCTCTTACCACGGACTAGACGAACCTATCAAAGATACTGACATTGCACTGTGAGCTCATCTAGGTGGAAAACTAAAGCCTCTGCCTCTGCTCTGTGTCCACCATTACTGAGTCAATGACCTTTGCTGAGACTGAGGTGTAGAATACATAGGCTTCTTGGTGCCTCCATAAGATTGTCTTTGGTACTGTACATGCCTCTTCTTGGCCTTCATCTCACGCTTCTCTATCACATACCTCTCCACTCTCCTAACTGATTTCACAAAAGTGCCAAACCTCTCTCTGTTATCTAAGGAAGACATTGGGGTTGTCAGCTCAGAACTCACACCCTTCTCAAAATTCCTGATCCTCTCCTTGTTTGATGCAGCCATATGCAGACAGAACCTTAGAAGCTCCATAAAATTGGCTTCATAGGCACTAAGTGACATATATCCTTATCAAATATTCTCAAATTATACAATCTTCTCATCCAGATGGGTCTCTAGGAAGTACTGACTTACAAACTCCCATCAGAACTCCTCCCAAGTAATCACAACATAGACCTTTTCTCTTCTTTAATGGCCCACTAATGGCCAACACTCCCTTTTAACAAGTACACATCATATTTACCTTGTCTTCCTCAGGGATGTTAAGGATCATAAAGGCCTTTTCCAGCTCAGTCAGCACAAATATACATCAAATGTTCCACATACTCCAATGCTCCTACACATGAAGTATTTTAAAGGTCTTACGTGAACCATGAGTTTCAGCACCGGGAACCATTGCCCTAGGTTGATTTGTAGGCATCCTGTCCATCATATAGTTCATTATAGTCGTAAATTGTCCAACCATGGACTCCATGGTAGGATTGTATACATAAATTCGATTAACTTGTAGCACTTCTGGTACATCCTCTGTCCTTTCTTGCCTCCTGGAACCATCTCCTAGTGCAGCAACACCACTTTCAGCAAATGTTCTTCATGTTCTCTAGAAATCTTTCCTTTTCTTCTTCTTCTTCTTCCTCTTCTTCTTCTACATAAGCATAAGTGACCATAAGATACATAGGAGGGCACTAGAACAGACTTAACCCTAGTCCTATGTCCCTATAGACAAAGCAAACCTATAGCTCTGATACCAACTTAACTGTGACAACCGTTTTCACACAAAGTGAGGTTTCTCAAAACAAAGCACATAATAAACATTAACCAACAATATTACCACAAAATAGGGTAAAATAAAACCATTTTTGAACACAACATGTCAATTTAAATATTTCATATACAAGCCTCAAAAGTAGGCCGCCTCTATTCTATATATACTGAAAGATGTTACATATCATGTTCAAGGGCTATCTAGCCATATCTATTACATATTACAGTCTGTTTATATGTACATGCCATTTCTATACAATCATGGCATAAAGCCAAAATCTACGTGTCAATAAATAAAACAACAAAATTTCCCCAAAGACATGAGAGTATAGGGACGACACATAGGACTTGTCTACTACGAAACACTAATAGCATGTCCAACCTTCTGATAGCTAATGTTCTCCTTGTTGCTCAACACCTGCACCACGACCTAGACCTCCTCATCCACGACCACCTAAAAGTTGTGAAACCCACAGGGTGAGACCATACATCCCAGCGAGAGATATAACTCTTCATTGACAACTATTATAAGCATAGTTAATCAAGCATGTAGATAAATTACTTAACAAGCTGAGAAGATTCAGTTCAATGACATGTATCCAATAGATAGTGCAGACTAAACAAACTAGGCAATTATCATTGAGTAGTAGATCAAATAATATTATGAGAAGGAATACGAAGAACATGTATAACATTTGATTTCACCTACCACATTATAATTTAAGAAATCAATACAAAGATAGGCCAAGGGGTCATCCAATGTTATTTGTATAGGACCCTAAGCAAATGCACTAGATGACTGTGTTACTCATTTTATTAATGCCCTGAGGATTTGAGGCATACCATTCAAATCCAACTGACCACTGCTAACTCAAAATCAGTACCATATAAGATTCATGGAAGAGTTAGACTCCATGATCATGACCAGAACTACTTGGTCAGTTCAAGTCTGCAATGCAGTGACACATTAGTCAAATTACTAAACAACAACTTATACTCAAAGCTATAGTCTTGTAGATACAACAACTCATAGTCAAGGCTATTCTTGTAGAGATAACAACTCATAGTCAAGACTATGGTCTTTTATAACAACTACCCTACCTTGGTACATGGTAAAACACTATAGAACACGCTCATGCATGGCCGTTCTATAATAACATATCATTTCACAATTTAACAACAATTTAAGGATGCAAAAAGGTAATTCAACTTGCACCCCATATATTCATTAATATGCACTCTGAGTTTCTCATAGGAGCCACTTGTTTCACCATCCAACTACATACTTATACTGAGGATGGATCTATGGTACATGGTAACTACATGATTAGGATTTTACTTGATTAGATATTATAATTGGGAATCTTTTAATGCATAATCAAGTTACAATGTATAAACCCTAAAAAAACTCTAAAAATTTAAGGATGAGGTATAGCTTAAGAAGATATCAAATGTATAAAGTGAGAACTTGTCTCATCATCACATGACACTTGTATCACATCCGTTATAAGGTCATCAATAATATCACGTTACTATGGTATATCAATCCCTCTATTATTTCTCAACATTTCTCAAATCACCACCCTGTATTTTTCAGGTTTCATCATTGCACTCACATAGATATGCCATTTATCTCACCTATAAGGTTAGAGTTTCATAAATAGGAGAGAGAACACATTATCACATGATAATAATATTCAAGCAAAATGAGAAAATGTATTTTCATATCTCTAGATTAGGGTTAGGGTTTCATCATAACCTTCAACCACTAAACCCTAATTCCATCACCTCCCACATTTTTGGAGAGTATAAGGTTTACACATTACTTTTTGATGATTTAAGCAGTCATTACTATATCACCACATGTAGACCATGGCACTATGGCTGACCATGTACTTATATATGTATAGGTGTCTTAACCATCCTCAACATATGTGTCTCGACCACTCATGTCTATCGACCCCTCATGTGTCTTGACCCCTCATGATAGATGGATGTATCGACTATAACACATCACACAGTCACAACCCACCATTACACCTAGTCACGACTGAGACATCAACATGTATCGACCGAAACACAACAACCACTCTACCACCCTAACATGGCATCACGGTTGAGACACAAGACACAAGGAGATGCCCCAAATAGAATGTTGTGTTTGAGACAGGACCAAGGTGTTGCGATTAAAACACCACCAAGGTGTCCTAATCGAGACACAACATGTGTCACCCCACAAGTGTAACAACCACTACCAACTTGTTCTTAACTAGTTATGACCCTAACACAACATGCACATATGTTTTGACCATCATACTTAGTCAGTCCTAGACACAACATTGACTTTACAGGTTGAGTGGCCATGCAACTATGGCTGTGTCATTATCAATAGGCTTAGGCAACCATGCAACAACACTGCATTGTGATCAAATCTTAGGGTTAGGGTTGTCGTGGTCAAAACCACTCATATCTTGGGTATCGACCATAAAAGAATACCAAGGGATGTCTCGACCACCTACTCAACACCATGACATATCTGAACCAAGATCAAAACAAATGATCAAACCAAGAATACCAACCATCAATAGGGTGAAAAATACCCTAAACTAAGGTGTTCAACAAACCCTAAACATGATCATAGAATATCATCAAAAGAGATATATTTATAGGGAGAAAACCAAGATTCTTGTACATATATAACATATCAAAACTTCATGTTATTCAAGTATAACGAACCATACATAAACTAGTATAAGATCAGGTTTAAGATGCACATAATAGAGGTAGGAAAAGTTATAAGACCCACCTGTTTAGAAAAGAAACTAACTCCAATGATCTCAAGATCCAAAAGCTTCAACCAAGCTTTAATTTTTTTCGGCCAAAGGATGACCTCCAAGAATAAGAAAGACATGATCACAAGGGAGTTCAAGAAAGAAGGAAAATATATCTAGGCCAAACCAAGAAAGAAAGGAGAAAGAGAAGAAATCATTCTCTCACTATTTTCCACCATGTAAAAACACAATCTAAGGTCTTTGTGAAGAGGATTTTCTCTCAAAAAAGCCACCATGAATAGTCCATGGTCTACAACCAAGGCAGAAGAAGAAGGTGATGGGGATTTCATAAGATAAAACATGATCAAAAGAAGAAGATCACCTACCCAAAGAAGAAGGTCAATTATCCAAAGAAGAATCACCAAGGATCACCACCAAAATTTGATCCTAGCATAAGATCTTTAATATCCAAGTTGGATCGGCCACCCAAGGTTTTCGATCTGACCTTCCTTGCTCCTGGATTTCCAAGGATGATCTCAAGGCAGAAGAAGTGTAGGAGCAAAAATGATTACTTTCTTATGTATAGAAGGGGTTATTTACCCAAAGTAGGAGAGAAGTAGGGATTTATGAGATGTCAACAACATAGATCATCAAGTGACACATGCCTTTCAAAGAGATAATCTTTTCTCCACTCACATGAAAAAATAGAAATGTTCATATATATCTAGCAAAGATGTCGTGTCCATCTAGGTAGATTGCCCCTTGTCTCGATCGAGACACTATCATTTACTTATCTCGGTCAAGACACTTTCTCATAGGTCGAAACCCTAGATCACATGTACACATGGTCGAGACACTAGAGGACAAACTATCTCGACCTCCCCTCTCTAGGTTGTATCAGTCAATACAACACTACACAAGGTGTGTGTTGTGGTCGCTATCATTACCACAAGTGGTGTAGGGTCAAAACTCTCTAACCCTGTGTTAATCACCACATCAACTAAAGCAAAACCCTAGAAACCCTATAATCATTATGTGATGTCACATCACCAGCCATGATTCAAACAAGGCACCCCATATCATAAACTTCTCTCCTCATGCTATAAAAACACAAGATGCACTCTCTTCATGTGGAATTTTGCAAGATAACCCTCACTTATGGGTAAATTGCAAACTAGTCCAAAACATGCACATACATAGCAAAGATAGCTCAAACATCAATCAACTTGAATTGAACTGAAAATATAAACATGTTACATGATATTTAAAGCATATCACAAAAATAGATTAAGGTTTAAGCATCTCATTATTTGAAGTCATTACTATTGAGCATAATGCTAGGTCAAGAATCTTATAACATACTTTATCATGCCCATTTTATTAATTTCATTCTTAATTTTCCGTCACTATTCAATTCATTCTTGTCCATTTCCTTTCTTATAATTAATGAGTGCACCATGTCATTGACTTCCAATGGCATTCTAATAGCTAGCAAATATCACTTAATTCCTAATTATAATACTCACTTTTATGTAAAGAATGGATTAGGTTACATCTTCTTACATCATAATATCTAATCATCCTTCCAATTCATTGTTATTTAGCTTGTATAAAAGGACCAACATTCATGTGAGGGTTGACTCATCATTTCATAAGTCATGCTAAAATAGATACATTAGGCTTGTATCATATTAGTAAAATTCACCATCTTCCTATTGAAGTATTAATACCTACAATTCAACATTTTATCACATTTACAACATTATATACCCGTTCTAGCTTACTCATAATCGTCTTAGTACTAAACTTCTAGAGTTTTCAAGAAGTCATACTTAGTTCAACACATAATAAGAATCATATCATTTAGTAATCTCATCATGGTGCATAGGGGTTCACTAGGGCTGTTCACACACATAGAAACTCTAGTTTCCATTTCCACATATTTCATTCATCGATCATAAGTATACATTGATTCATTAGCTCATTTGATTCAATACGTCAATGAAAATTCTAAACCTGGAAAATCACCACCTCATATTGATCCTTATGTATGTATTAAATTCAATTTCTATAAGACCCAACAATACACTCATGTAATTCATTCTAATACAATTCAATAGGATTATTTACATGTCAAATCATTTTCCAATCATATCATTTGATAGTTGGTTTTAGGAAACATTCATATGAAGCAACATAATTCTATGTCCATGAGATTATTCATTAAACTTAAAACAATAGGTCATAAACTAGACAAATATTAATCAATGAAAAGGATCTAAATCAATCCCATTTATTTCCCCAGAATCATTTCCCATTGGTTATACCATTACATACAAGTACAATAATGATCTTGATTATTTTAGCTGGATATAATTGGGCTTTTAACATGATTATAGATCTTAATAGGGAGATAAACACTCAGATTAGGTGACAAGCACATTAAAAACGTAGGTCAAACTCTGAATTTCTAGAAATCCACCAAAGTTCTATCTATTGAAACCATTTCTTCCTCCTCTCAACTCAGAAACCCTAGAAATAAAGA
This sequence comes from Alisma plantago-aquatica, assembly GCA_963693085.1. Lineage (NCBI taxonomy): Eukaryota > Viridiplantae > Streptophyta > Magnoliopsida > Alismatales > Alismataceae > Alisma > Alisma plantago-aquatica. The sequence goes on from OY856412.1 coordinate 1,246,197,840, forward strand.
ATAGGAGATAAAGAGTGAGAAAAAAGGAGGACTTGATATCATTTTAAATCAAATTAGAGGACAGACAAAATCTTGACATGTGAGAGAATATTCACCATAAAAGACTATGCAAAGAAGCTAAACTTACTTGATTTCATCATTTTTCATTTGGTGAAACCCCAGCTCAACATCTTCACCACTTTGTCCTCTCAAAACCCTAGCTCTCCTCTCTCTAGAATTTTATTATCTAATAACAATGATGATATATGAGATCTCCTTGGGTTCTAGGTTACTAATATAGTTTATTTAAGGTGCTTAAGTCAATTGCAAATTAACCCAGCTATACTTTCTTTTATTTTAGCTGGATTTTTTGTCATGAATATGTTACTACAAATCATTAGCTTAATAGGTCCAAAATCCTCCAAAAATTGTGAAACTTTAGCAAGTTGTGTGGGATTGAATTTTAGAGCTCCAATAAAAAAATTAGACCATTCAACAAATAAATAAAAATCAATACTACATTGCTATACTACAATCTATAACATGGTATAAGAAGCGCAATCGACACCACATTCTATAAAACTAAAACATCATCCAAAAAATTATGAAAATTCAATATTTTTCCAAGAATTAAGTTTTCCAACTACAACTAAAATTTTAGATCAATTAGATGTACCAATAGAAAGATAAAATTTAAATACCAGACTGCTATAGTTCATCCTAAATGCATGGTCGACTGAGTTTGTCCTGCAGAAACTCGATTGACGAACATGTCATAAAACATTTTAAAATTCTATTATTTTTCATAAATGCTTAAATTTTTAGTTCTCCAAATCATATCCAAATTCAAGTAAATCAAAGTTTTAAATAAAATACTAAAAATCATTTAATAGACCACTATATTTATCATATGCTACCGAAACCCTAATTTTGGTCAATTAGGATTTTGAATTTAATCCTAGTTATTTGAAATAAAAGTATATTCAAAAAATTTCCACATGTTTAAAGAATCATAATTATAATATAATCGTTAATCAACCTTAAACAATGATCAATCCAATTAAACATATAATCATCCAAGTAAACCCTATTTAGATGGCTAATTTGAAAACATGTTGCTACAAATTCTCCCCTCCTTTTAAGATTTCATCCTAAAATTCATTAAAAGATCTGGAAGAATATCATATCATCTATTTTTTCATCTCTCTTGGTACCAAGTTAGAAAGATATCGATTTTATACTTCTTTCTAATGACACCATTTTTTTGGCATTAGGTAGATATTTCATCTGTTGTCATCATCAAAATTCTCTTTGAGTATTACAAACACATACTTCACAAATATTAGTAATACATTATTTATCAAGATATGAATCACATCACCTTTCATATTCTTTTAAATTTTGATTATGTACCTCGTGGATCAAGATTATAATTCATTTTTGCATTATTATCCTCATTCATTAGTTTTCTTCATAAAGAAGATGACTTAGTGGGCTTCTTCCTCAGTTATCAACTTTTTCTTATAATTTCAAATTCAATCTCATCTCCAAATTCAATAGGAAATTATCTTCATAGTCCATCAGACTTTCATATTTCTCATATGAAATATTCTGCTTGTCTTAGATTCCATTTTGAACTATAAAATCCTTTCTCTTCCACCGTTTTATCATTTTACCATTTTTTTTTATCATACATCTTATTATACTCCCAAACTGTCTTCATCTTAATGGTTGGTGAAGGCATCTAAAAGAAGTACAATGGACAAAGCCATACTAGCTTATCTCAATACCCATATACTTGACCAGAGTATCTAGATATTGAGTTCAACCAGTATGCATATCATTTAGGTTTTGTTCAACATCCATATTATCATTTATCCCTAGAACCTATTGTCCCTACATACTCATATAACCCAAGCTCTGATACCATGTTGTCAGGCCCTCTCTTTTGATCAACATTAATGCCAATCATTAGAGGGAAACCCAAAACCTAAACCCATGTTATGAAGCAAAACAACCAATTTTCAGCAAACGCGATTAACACAATATATAAAGAACACATATTAATTTTTCCTTTTTATTCATCATAACAATCTCACCTCAATGACAATATATTTAATCACCACATTTTATATTCAACATTTTTAAAACCAGAACCAAGATTTACTGCCCATATGTGTTTCAGTTTGCATTAGTTACATGAATATGAAATTAAAAAACTTGATCAACAACCCATCCCGAGAACAAGAGAGTACATGTATATTCTATTCTATCTAGATTATTCTATTTACATCTTCTTTGTCATGACCTCTCTGTTGGATATAGTTATACCTAAAAGCATTTGAAACAACCACATAAGACTCATATAGAGCCCCAATGAGTGTATACCTCCCACTTAAGCTGAGTACATCCATCAACACCAAATTAAGTATAATATACTTGTAGAACTTGAAAAGTCTAGCAGATAATTACAACATCTAATGGAATCTAGTTTATAATGGTAATCTAGTCAAGCTGATAAGATAATCACTTAAACCAAATATAATTTAAAACATCTTTTAGATCATGTCCATGAACAAATCAGTAAATACTTCTTAGTTCAAATTAACAATCCTTTAGATGAGTAACAAGTCAAGATCTAAACATTTTGAATCTATACATAACACTACATCTTTATGACACTCCACCGTTCAGACCAAGAACACATCTTGTATTCTTGAATTTGAAGTACACATAAGACCTATCTACCAAACAATACTATCAAATGACAAGCAACCCAAATTATATTCAGAGTGGATCTAAAAATCAAATGATGAGCAATAAAAATCATATTCAGAGTGGATATAAATCTCAACATGTACTAATTGTTAGCTAGACAAATCATAATATGAGATAGATAATCTCTATAATAGAATGATTACTTTCCATAGTAAGAAACATAATCAACAATGGCAAATTATATGCTATCATTATAAGGAATGTAACAAACATTAAAATCATTTTCTACACAGCTCATCATCTTCTATTGGTTTGCCCTAAAACTACTTGGCTTGTACCTCACCAAGTAGAATTCACCACACATAATTCTCATGTCAACAATTCACCATCACTATATTTGGGTTTAGGCAGACATGCTAAGATATAAACTATAGACCCTAGCCCACCATAGGCTGCCTAAAGAGGCTTATGACTCATCTTAGGTACAAGAGATAGGAACCAACAAAACAATGTATCACATATCACAAGATTTCTCATATTTTCATATTTCATTTCATCAGAGTCTATTCTTCATGGACATAGACTATCACAACAAGGATTTAGGGCAAAAGCCACTCCATATGACTCACTCCTAAATCTTGATGGCCTAACCTTGAAGGTCTCGATCCACACTACGTAAATCCTTGTCATAATTCTCTAATTACCACAAGGAGATCCGTTTAATTTCCCCAGTGTGGCACTCAAGGGAGACTCACAATGTTTAGGGCACCTAACTAGAGTGTTATCATTTCAGTTATTATTAATCCCTTTTAGTCATCTTCAAAGAATTCAAAACATCATTAATCATATATGTGTATTTTTGCACAACTAGAATGACATAAAGATAATTTAGGTTATCAAGAGAGACAAAGACTAAAACAAGAATCACAACAATATGTAATTTTGAAACACATATGACTCTTTCCATTTTCACATCACATCATAGAAATCATTATCATTGGACCTTCAACCTGAGACATAATGTCATTGTCCATCATTTACCCTAAACATGGTTTCTTAGAAGTAATTATTACATGGTAATTCATTCCCAACATTTTTCTTATTCGTTCATTTAATATCAAAATTCTCATGAAGTATGAACAAAGACATTAGAACTAGAAACAATATAAGTATATAAAAATATTATGTCATTCATCATGCTCAGAGCAAGTTTTTAATTCAACATATAATTATTTTATTCAATTTGTATGCATATGAATAAATCTCAAAGCATTAAGGTACATTAAACACTTAATTCTTCTTTCTTACCATCGACCATTGTTCAATTAGGCTACTATTAAACACATAAATGATCTTATTTGAAATCCATCAAAGAAGAACATTCTCAGAATACAAGTATCTTAACATACAATTACATTCCAAACATGTATTTTTATGAATCAATTCACATACTTGGGATTCATCTTGTAGTTGAATAAAACTATACTTAAGTACATTTTCCAATCCCTCATCTAAGATTATTGTCCATTACTATCATGTATCTCACCACATTAGGATTAGGGTTAGGTTCTTAGATCCAATTGTTGCCTTTCTTCATTTTTCCTTCATTTTAATACTCACTATTCATAACTTCTTTGATATCATGTTCACTACTACTCCTGGAGTCAAAACATTCTAAATTTACTAAATGTATAAATTTTCTCTCTCATTGAATTCCTTCATAATATGATTTTAATATACCTAATTCAATTTAGGTCAACCCACATGTAATTAAAATAAATAGGCTATAAATTTATCAACCCATTTCATTAATTTCATTCTTAACTTTTCATCACCACTCAATTAAGCCTTGTCCATTTCCTCTATTGTAATTAGATGAGTTTACGATGTCATTGAATTTAATGGCATTCTCATACTGAACAAAGATCACTTAGCTCCTTATAATACTACTCACTTTTAGGTTAAAAGAATGGATTAGGTTACATCTTGTTACATCATAATCTCTAATATCCTTCCCAATTCATTGTTATGTAGCTTGTATAAAAGGACCCACATTCATGTGAGGGTTTGCTCATCATTTCATAAGTCACACTAAAATATATGTATTAGGATGAGAACATATTATTAAAACACACCATATTCAATTGAAGTATTGATACCTACAATTCAGCATATCATCACATTTACAACGCTATATACAAATTCTAACTTTATCACTCATACTCATCGTAATAATAAACTTCTGGGGTTTTCAAGAACTCATTGTTAGTTCAACACATCATAAGAATCACATCATTTAGTAATTGCATCATCCTGCACATGGGTTCATAGGTCTATTCACATTCATGGAAACCTTAGTTTCCATTTCCACATATTTCATTCATCAATCATAAGTATATACATTTATTCATTAGCTCATTTGGTTCAGTACCTCAATGCAAAGGGAAAATAACTACCTCATATTGATATTTATGTATTTATCATATTCAATTTTAGTAGGACTCAACAATACACTTGTGTAATTGATTCTAATACAATTCAATATGATTCTATACATGTCAACTAATTTTCCTAGCATATCATTAGATAGTTGGTTCTAGGCAACATTCACATGAAACAACATAATTCTATGTCCATGATATTATTCATAGAACTTAAATTGATAGGTCATGAACTAGATAAATATTAAATAATGAAAAAGGATCTAAATCTGTAGCATTTATTTTCCCAAAATCATGCCAATCGGTTATACAATCACATACAAGTACTAACAATGATCTTAATTACTTTAGATGGATATAATTAGGCTTTCAACATGATTATAGAGCTTAATAGGGATAAAATCACTCACCTATGGTAACAAACACTTTAAAAAAGGTAGGTCAAACTATGAATTCTAGAAATCCAACAAAGTTCTAGCTATTGAATCCATTTCTTCCTTCTCTCAAACCAGAAACCCCAGAGATGGAGAATAGGAGAGAAAGAGTGAGCGAAGAGGAAAATTTGATATCATTTTGAGTCAAATCAGGAGAAGGATAGAACCTTGCTATGTGAGAGAAGATTCACCATGTATGACTGTGCGAAGAAGTTAAATTTACTTGATTCCATCATTTCTCAGATGGTGAAACCCTAAGTCAGCGTCTCCACCACTTTCTCATTTCAAAAACCTAGCTCTCCTCTCGATCTCTCTCTAGAATTTCATTTCTCTAATAGGAATGATAAAATATGAGATCTCCTTGGGTTCTAGGTTACTCATATAGTTTATTTAAGGTGCTTGGGTCAATTTGCAAATTGACCCAACTTTACACTTTCTTTTATTTCAGTCAATTTTTTGTCAAATTATTTACTTAATAGGTACAAGCTCCTCCAAAAATTGTGAAACTCCTACATGTTGTGTGAGATGAAAATTTTAAAGCTCCAGTAAAAATTTCAAATCATTTAGAGTTAATGCAAATAAATAAAAATCAGACCCTACACTGCTATACTGCAGTCTATATCATGTTCGGTTGAGTTGTTACTAATAAGAAATGTGTGTTGGCCTAGAGGTTATACATTGTCCATATTATGATAATGAATTAACCATTCCATTCATATGTATCTAATATGTGTATTCAAGATTGATTTCAGGTGTTAGGTATACTAAAAGGATCAAATTACACAAGCCCTAGCTTGTCAAAGTTCAAGTCAAAAGCAATGCAAGTGTGCTAATAAGGAAATCCATGTAAATGACCTTAGAAGATTTTATAATCACTTGTATTGATGATATGACTTGTAACTAAGATGAGAAAAATATGTGGGACACTTAGAACCAAGTTTAATCACTTTTTAATCACTGTGGAAAATTGATCACAGGCTGTTGATCGGTTGAGTTCCAATCTCGACCGATCCATTGGATCAATTTTCTAGAGATGGGATCGGCTGAGTTGTGCATTCACATAATCGACCGATTGGGTTACTGACCAAATGTGATTTTCATTAGTCGGTCGAGTTTCCCCAGGACAACTCAATCGATGGTTTGAATATCGGGTTTGTCTTTTAGCCGATCGATCGAGTTACTTTTATTGAATCTCGATCGAATGCACTGTATAGAATATGCAGAAAAAGCAATTCTAACTGTTGGTGACTTATTTGGATGAAAATAGATCTGTTGCCTTGAGAAAAAATGGCTATAATTTGGCCCTAAGTGTTCTCCAACTCAACGGGGCACCCCCAGCTATAAATAGGACCACTTAGATTTCATTCTAAGGTTGTGCATTCACTACATACAAGGTCCTTGCTATAGTTGAGTGTGCTACCACCCTTTGAGCCCCTTTCTCTCTCTAGTTTACACTTCATTTCATGATTTGTGAGTGAGTTAGGATTATTGTAAGAGAGTTCCACCTTTGTGCATGTAAAGCTCTCAATCCTCCACCACTTCCCTACCCCCTTCTTGTATGAAGAAAAGATGAAGGAAGGAAGCTCCATCGAGTGAAGAAGGAGATGCTGCTGGTCCTCTTCAAGGTTGATGAAGAGGTGGTGATCTTCTCCAGGTGAAGGAGAAGGCAAAGGTGGAAGATTCAAGAGGAGAAGAAAAGTCCTTCAATACTGAAGACTTGAGCTTGAATGGGTAAGACCTAGGAGAAGGCTGAAGACTCAAGCTAAGTGGGTAAGTTCCTTATGAACATGGAGATCTCCTTGTAGATGGATGGGTAAGTCATTTGGTGGTCTATTGTTGTAATCTCTATGGTGATTAATAGCGAAAAGCACTTGCAAATTCCTAGAGGTTGACCTCTCTATGTAGTGGACTGACTCACTTCTAGTTTGAAGTGTGGAACCACTCTACATCCCTTTGTTAAGTGCTTGCTATCAATCTCTATCATCCTTGATGTGCTTGTTAGTTAGTACTTCAAATTGCCATTCAGCTATTGCTCCTAATTGATATAATTTGAAGGTCTAATATATTTGGTGAGAAATTTTGTAGCTCTATTCACCCCTTCTAGAGCCCTTAGATCCATCAAGTGGTATCAAAGCCAAGGATCTTCTCCAACAATCTCCCATGAGATGAGAAGATGGGTGACAACCTACTTAATTCACTCAACCTAGAGGGAGGCTTCTTCATATGTCCTCCAGTCTTTGATGGCACCAAATTCCTCTATTAGAAGAGAAGACTACAGTTCTACATTCAAGGGATGAACTTTGACATGTGGAAGGTGATGGTCACACCATAAAGGAGCCTATTGTAGATATTGCAACATGGAGTGAAGCTGCTCTCAAGGAGGCTCAATTCAATGCAAAGGCAATTAACATCCTCTATGCTTCCCTCACCCCTACGGAGTTCAATCAGATCTCATCATTGGACACCGCCTATGATATTTGGGACTAGTTGTGCATCACATATGAAGGCACAAAGCAAGTTAAGGAGGCAGAGATCTACATGTTGAATAGCCTCCTAGAGAACTTCAATATGCGCAAGAAAGAAGGCATTGTGGAGACTTACTCAAGGCTTAATGTCATCATCAACATGCTGGCTGCATTGGGCAATACTTTGGATAGAGGCGTCATCAACTCAAAGATCTTGAGAACTCTTCCAAAGAGATGGGAGTCAAAGGTCACATCCATTGAAGAAGCGAGGAGACTTAGTGACATCCCAACTGAAGAGCTCATTGGAATCTTCAAGCCTATGATCCTAGACTTGACAAATAAGAAGAAGAAGCCAAGCAAGAAGAGAAGGAAGCCAAGAAGATCAAAGATAGTGCTTTCAAAGCATAAGTGGAGGCTGCCATCCTTCAACAACAACTTGCTTGCCAGACTTCCTCTCCCTCCTCTAGTGAAGATGAAGGCCCAAGTGAGCATGAAGCCAACTACATCAAGGCCAAGCACTTCAAGGGAAAGCAAGCCTCGTTCTCCTCTACTCCTAGATGCTACAAGTGTGGTCAAAAGGGGCACTACAAGAGTGAATGCCCAAAGTCAAGAAAGTCACATCATAAGAGCAGCTCAAGGAAAGAAGAGGACTACAAGAAGGAGAGCAAGCACAAGAGGAAGGACAAGGTAGAAAAGAGACACAAGAATGTAGCTCATGCTGCTTGGGAAGCTTCATGTTCAAGTAGCTCTAGCTTTGAAGAAGATGGAGAGTGCCATCTTGACCTCATGACCTCTACAAGTGAAGACATTGGTGAGGTAAGTGAGGTAAGCTTGCATGAATTGCCTAAAGAAACTATGATTGACATGCTTGTTACTACCACTTTTTCTTTTGCAAAATGTAAATCTAAAAGAAAACAATTAGGTAAAATTATTGATGATCTTTATGCTAAGCTTGAAATTTTGGAATTGAATGAGAAAACCAATCTTGTGAGTATTGATGATTTGCAAGGGCAATATCTTGATCTTGAACTTCATTTAATGAAGTTGAAGTTGAGAATGGTATCTACCTTAAGAACATTAAAAAACCTAAGGAAGAGAACCAAAATTGCATAAAGGAACTTGAATTTCTTAAAATTGAAAATGCTAAATATTAGTTTCTTATTGATGCTTGTAGGGAAGAGAGAGATGTTTATCTTAAAGAGATTCAAGTGCTAAAATCTGAAAATGCTAGGTTGCTTAGTCAAGTAAATGATTTATCTTTTAGACCTTTGTTGCCTAGTGATAATGTAGCTACTATTTCTCTTGAAAGGGATTCATATCTTACTAAAACTTTATGTCTTGAGGCTGATCTTGTTCATGCTAGGGATGACATATCTAGTTTATCTTCCACTATTGCTTCTTTGAATGATGATAACCATAGATTAAGAGCATCCCTATAGAAATTCCTCAAAGGAAAGAACTCCCTAAATGAAATCCTTGATCATTCTACCCAACTAAGTGGTACTAGTGGTTTGGGATTTGTAGGGGGAGCCTCAAAGGGCAAGAGAAAGCCAAAGGTAAGAAAAAGAGCAAGGAGATCTCTTTCTTTGTAGGAGAATCTTTGGACATTAAGAAGCCTATGGTTTTTTCTTATTGCAAATGTGATGATCATTATTCTACTTATTGTCCTTACAAGTCTAAGGGGACCAACCCAAAGATGAACGCGGTCCCCAAGCTAACTTTGAATCCCAAAGTTTGAGTTGGGAACTGACATTCTCCTTTCTTGTAGGGAAAAGATAGATGAATTTTTGATAGTGGCTGCACAAAGCACATGACAGGTGATATAAGGCATTTCAACAATCTCACAAAGAAGAAAGGAGGATCTGTCACCTTTAGGGACAACAAGAAAGGTAAAGTCAAAGATGAGGGTGATGTAGGTGAATCCCTATGCATTAAGAATGTTCTTTTTGTGGATGGCCTACATCACAATTTAATAAGTGTTAGTCAACTTTGTGATAATGGTTACCTTGTTCTATTTACTGCTTTTGAATGATTGATTCTAGATTCCCTCACCTATCAAGTTATATATAAGGGAACTAGAAGTAGCAATGTATATGTTATTGTTCTTAACTCTATTAAGCATGTGGTTGATAGATGCCTTGTATCCAATTTGAATGATATTTATCTTTGACACCATGGCTTGGTCATGTAAACATGCAACAATTAAAGAAGTTGAGCAAAAAGGACTTAGTTAAGGGACTTTCTAAATTGAATTTTGAAAAGGATGAGGAATACCAACCTTGTATACAAGAAAAGCAAACCAAGTCCTCCTTCAAATTTCAAAGGAGTCCTTAGCACTAAGAGAGCTCTTGAACTTCTTCATATTGATCTATTTGGACCAATGAGAGTGCAATCACTTTGTGGTTCCAAGTATTGCCTTGCTATTATCGATGATTTCTCTAGACATACTTGGACCTTGTTTCTCATTTCAAAAAGTGATATACTTGATGTTTTCTTGAGTTTTTGTAAACGAGTTGAGAATGAAGCTTCTTGCCTAATTGTTTCTATCAGTAGTGACCATGGGGGAGATTTTGAAAATGAGCTTTTTGAGAATTTTTGTCTTGAATCAGGCTATGCACACAACTTTTCTTCACCTCAAACACCTCAACAAAATGGGGCTGTAGAGAGGAAGAACAGGTCTCTACAGGAGATGGCTAGGACCATGCTTCTTAAGTATGATACTCATAAGAAGTTTTGGGCTGAAGCTGTCAGTACCTCTTATTTTGTGCAAAATCATGTTTTCACTCATCCTTCGCTTAAGAAAACCCCCTATGAGCTATGGCGTGGTAAGAAGCCTTCTATAAAGTATTTCCATGTTTTTGGATGTCCTTATTTTGTTTTGAATAAGAAAGATTCTCTTGACAAGTCTGATTTGAAATCGTATAAGGCTTTCTTTGTTGGCTATAACACTACTAGCAAGGCATATAGAGCCTATAATGTTGATCTCGCTAAGGTAGAAGAATCTATTAATGTCAACTTTATTGAGACTAACCCCTCTATTCCCAAATATATTGTTTCAAATGATGATGTTGTAGATGAAGTAATTCCTATTCTTAAAGAACTCAACATCACCCAAAAGGGAAAAGAGGTGGCTACTCAAGTAGAAGAAAAAGATGATGATAAGAAGGATCCAACTCCCTAATTTGCAAAGAATCATCCTAAGGAGCTGATTTTAGATGATCCATTTGAAAGAGTGAAGACGTGAGCTGCATTCAACAAAGAACAAACCAACATCACCTTCATCTCACAACTAAGGCCTAAAGATGTAAAGGAAGCTCTTGGGGATGAAGAATAGATCCTAGATATGCAAGAGGAGCTAGAACAGTTTAAGAAGAAGACCAAGTGATAGAAAGATCATTGGCACCAAATGGGTCTACCGCAACAAGCTAGATGAAAGTGAAAAAGTGGTAAGAAACAAAGCAAGGTTAGTGGCTCAAGGCTACAATCAATAAGAAGGTATTGACTTTGATGAAACATATGCACCTTTAGCTAGACTTGAGTCCATTCGTATGCTTCTTACTTTTACTAGTCATAACAACTTTCTTTTGTATCAAATGGATGTTAAATGTGCATTTTTAAATGGTACAATTGAGGAAGTGTATGTTGCACAACCTCTGGGATTTGAACATGATAGTCTACCTAACCATGTTTATTTGTTGCAAAAATCTCTCTACGGACTCAAAAAAGAACCAAGGGCTTGATATGAGAAATTAAAGAACTTTTTGTTAGATCATGGTTATATCATGGGCAAAGTGGATTCTACCTTGTTTCTAAAGCACACTTCTAACAATTTTCTTATCATACAAATATATGTTGATGATAAAATTATGGTAGAACTAACCTTGATCTTTGTAAAGAATTTAGTGATCTTATACAGAGTGAATTCGAAATGAGTATGATGGGTGAACTCACATTCTTCCTCGACTTTCAAATCAAATAAACAAAATATGGGAACTTTATCAACTAAGGTAAGTACACAAGTGAACTACTTAAGTGCTTTGGGATGGAGAATACCAAGCTGATGGACACACCCATGTCAAACACCGCCAAAATTAATAAAGATGAAGAAGGTGAGAAGGTATATGAGAAGATCTATAGAGGTATGATTGAAAGTTTACTTTATTTAACCGCCTCTAAACATGACATAATGTTTCGTGTTGGCTTGTGTGCTAGATTTCAATCAAATCCTAAGAAATCTCATCTTATAGATGTTAAGAGGATTTTAAGGTACCTAGCCAAAACTCAAAACTTTGGACTATGGTATCCCAAGTCAAGGGACTTTACTCCTACTGCTTATAATGATGCCGGCTATGCAGGCTGCTTGATTTATAGAAAGTGCACAAGTGACACTTGTTTCCTCCTAGGACCATGCTTGGCATCTTGGTTCTCCAAGAAATAGAGCATCGTGGCATTATCAACCACCTAAGATGAATACATTGTAGACGGGAGTTGTTGTGCCCAGGTCCTATGGATGAAGCAATGCTCCAAGACTTTAACATTTATTTTGATGCTTCTCCTATCTATTGTGATAATACTAGTACAATTAACTTGTCTTACAATCCTATATTGCATAGTAGAGCTAAACATATAGAGGTTCACCATCACTTCCTTTGTGATCACATTGCCAAGAAGGATATTTATATCATGCATGTGGACGCAAAAAGTCAGTTAGCGAATATTTTCACTTAACCTCTAGCTAGAGAGCAATTTAAATTTATTTGATCAAAGTTGCTTATAACTACTTTGGATGAATATGATATGCTTTCTAGCTAGTAGTCATCTATCCTATATGTTTTGCATCTATCTTGATCGTCTTTGAGTGCTAATAGGCTTAAAATTGCTTTTTCATGTTCATATTGCCTTTTTTTCTTGTTTTTGGGTATTTTTTTTGTAAATACTTGTTTTTATCACAAAATAGTACCCAATGATGAGTGGTATGTGCATAATTATGTTCAATATACAAAATGGACTTGAAAAATAAATTTAATAGCATTCAAATGGCTAGAAATTAAGTTTTATGGTTTAGGCCAGGTTGACCATCGGCTAAGTTTCCCCGGGACAAACTTGATCGATTCATGACCGAGAGCTGTTCTGAAATGGACCAATCGGTCGAATTTTTGACTCGTAAAACTCAACCAATTAGTGGGCTAAAGCCAACTTAAGTTGGATTCGGTCAACTATTCTCCCTCTCAACTAGAGAACAGTCGACCGATTCCCCTTCTTCTAGCCCTAAGCTCTCAACCCCAAACCTTATCTTCCCTATCCTAGCCCTGATCCAACCTAGATAGACCATCCTAAACCTTCTCCCTTGCTCAACCTTGGTGTGTGAATGGTTTTGGTGGTTTGTTTTGTGCGTTTGCTCTCTTCTTCTCCTTCTTTCTGCCTCCATGGCTTCTCACACAAGAAAGAGACCCGCCCCTAGCAATGCACCATCCTCTTCTTCATCCTCTCACTTGATTCCTTTTGATGAGACCGTCTTTGTCTCAATAGAGGTTGTAAATATGTATAAGGACCTTCTTCCTAGGAGTCGTTTTCCTTTTAAAGCCTTATTTGAGCCAAGCTCTAGGCGTCAAGCTATCATCAACTAAGTGGCGAGGTTGCTATCCGTTCATCACCTATCCACCCTGGCTGTCAAAAGTGATTGCTTTCATAATTCTATGACAAGTACAAAAGCAGTTCACGAATTCTACGTAAATTTGCATTGGAATTGTGACTCCCTTGTACCCCTCCTGAATACTCAAGTGATCCTTACATCTATGATTTCCAGGAAGAAATTCCAAATCTCTGAGGACATCCTGAATGTTTTCTTTTCTGGATATGATGAGAATGATACCCGGCGTAAGGATTATGGGGAGTATTTTGAACTTTTGGATCCTGAGGGTTTCTACAAGCAGAATGAGATCAATATTCCTGATATCCATTACTATCTGAAGAAACCCAATGTTCCCTATAAGAAGAAGAGCACCCTACCCTCCTCCTCCCTACATTTTAAAAAGGATATATCAGCCCTAGTGGTCAACTGCAACATCCATCCAAAGAAAAATCAAATGGATATTGCAGAGAACACTGCGGTCATAATGTATTGCATTCATGGGAATGTCGACGTCAAGTGGTCTAGAAATATCCTACATCATATGACCTCCTTTGACACTAGAAAGAACACCTGCAACATCCATCTTCCTTATCCAGCCCTGACATGTGGTCTATTTCAATTTGTCACTGAGAAATCATTCTTCTCTGACTTCCACTACATACTTGCCAGGAAGGGAGTGTGTATCAGTGAGACCACAATTTAGAAGTCCGTGCCTATCCTATCCTCCACCACACCTAGTGCTTCACCCTTAGCCTCTGCCTCATCTGCCCCTGCTTCTACCACTACATGATCTCCACCTCCTTAGCCACCTCGACCTAGCTGTGCCTCATTTTGTGTGTCAAATGAAGCCCTCATGGGTTACATGATGCACCAACAGGCATACAACCTCCAGGTCCAGGAGCATATACACCAGGATTTATGTTCAATCATGTCTAACATGAACTTATCTTGTGCATACCCTTACCCCACCTACCAGCCCTACCCAGGTAGTGATTATGCATCCTATGAATACCATCATTACTACCCTACCCCTAAGCCTTCCACTACTGCTCCCACATCCTCTGTTGCTGGTGGTCCTACTCCCATCTTCATGCCATTTCCTGTTGACCCCTTGGCCACTCTACTTGCTAGTCTTGGCAATTCTGCTCCTTCCTTCCCTCAGGCCAATGAGGGGATGAGTAGAATGCACGTTGGCCCGGTTTCGACTTCGGTCCTTCTGTGGATGAGGAGATGGCTGACCAGGTTGATGCTGAGACTGTTGCTGCTGATGACGATAATGGTGATGGTGAGGATGCCTCTGATGATGATGGCTCTGGTGCTGACTCAGGTAATGAAGGCACTACTACTACACCTTCAAATGGAGACGAGGACTACAAGCCTGGTGCTAATGATAATGATGTTGTGGACATAGATAGCTTAGATGTCTAGATGTTCTTAGTTTTTAGTCTAGTTTGCTGATCATATATATTTTTCTAGGCTATTTTGTATTAGAAACATCTGGGTACATGTTCTACGATGTTCTATTTTATCTTTAGCTTTCATTATTTCTCGCTTGTAGTTGCTTTTATGAGAACATGCTTCATGAGTTGTAATCTATCTTTTATGCACTCTTACTCTTTGATCAGTTATATCTTATGAGTTGGTGCCATATTTCACCATATTTTGATTATGTATTAGTTTGTGTGTTTCTCTCATCTCTGGTTGATATATGATATGTGATTGCATGTTTTGAATATATGCTTGATTGTGTTTGGAGAAGACCTGTTTATATGCTTTTCTACCCCCTTTATTTTTTATGATGTCAAAAGGGGGAGAGAACTTCAATGTCTTGAAACTCAATCATATTTCTATCCTTTATCATATTATTGTTTATTGCTTATGAGATCCTTTTTCTTGTTCATTATTTGCTTTATCATGTGACTTGCAAAGGACCATATAGTACATGTATTTTATAATGTTTTGTGTAGATAGACTAACTATGCAGGTTAAAGTAAGCATAGATTGAGGGGGAGCAATTCACATTGTTCAAATCTTGAATCCCCCTAATTCACAAGGCAAAGGTATAATTTCTATATCCTTTTCAATATGTTTGAGGAATGGTTTGTCATTGTCAAAAAGGGGGAGAATGTTGACCTAGAGGTTATACATTATCTATATTTTGATAATGACTTAACCATTCCATTAATATGTATCTAATCTGTGTATTCAAGATTGATTTCAGGTGTTAGGTACATTAAAAGGATCAAATTACACAAGCCCTAGCTTGTCAAAGTTCAAGTCAAAAGCAATGCAAGTGTGCTAATTAGGAAATCCATGTAAATGACCTTAGAAGATTTTTGTAGTCACTTGCATTGATGATATGACTTGTAAATAAGATGAGAAAAATATGTGGGACACTTAGAACCAAGTTTTAATCACTTTTTAATCACTTTGGAAAATTGATCTCAGGATATTGATCGGTCGAGTTCCAATCTTGACCGATCCATTGGATCAATTTTCTGGAGAGTGCATTGGTCGAGTTGTGTATTCACAGAACTCGATCGATCAGATTACTGACCAAATGCGATTTTCATTGGTCGGCCGAGTTTCCCCAGGACAAACTCGACCAATAATTTGAATATCAGGTTTGTCTTTTAGTCGATCAATCAAGTTACCTTTTGAATCTCGACCAAATGCACTGTACAGAAAATGCAAAAAAAGTGATTCTTACAATTGGTGACTTATTTGCACAAAAATAGATCTATTTTCTTGAGAAAAATGGCTATAATTCGGCCCTAATTGTTCCCTAACTCAAAGGGGCACCCCCAACTATAAATAGGACCACTTGGGGTTCATTCCAAGGTTGCTCATTCACTACATACAAGGTCCTTGCTATAGTTGAGTGTGCTACCTCCCTTTGAGCTCCTTTCTCTCTCTAGTTTACACTTCATTTCATGATTTGTGAGTGAGTTAGGATTATTGTAAGAGATTTCCACCTTTGTGCATGTAAAGATCTCAGTTTTCCACCACTTTCATACCCTATTCTTGTATGAGAAAAGTTGAAGGAAGCAAGCTCCATCAAGTGAAGAAGGAGATGTTGTTGGTCCTCTTCAAGATTGATGAAGAGGTGGTGATCTTCTCCAGGTGAAGGGGAAGGAAAAGTTGGAAGATCCAAGAGGATAAGAAAAGTCCTTCAAGGCTGAAGACTTGAGCTTGAATGGGTAAGACCTAGGAGAAGGCTGAAGATTCAAGATAAGTGGGTAAGTTTCTTGTGAAGGTGGAGATCTCCTTGTGGTTGGATGAGTAAGTCCTTTGGTGGTCTATTGCTATAATATCTATGGTGATTAATAGAGAAAAGCACTTGCAAATTCCTAAAGGTTGACCTCTCTAGGTAGTGGACTGACTCACTTCTAGTTTGAAGTGTGGAACCACTCTACATCCCTTTGTCAAGTACTTGCTATCAATCTCTCTCATCCTTGCTGTGCTTGTTAGTTAGGACTTCAAATTGCCATTCAGCTATTGCTCCTAATTGATATAATTTGAAGGTCTAATCTGTTTGGTGAGAAATTTTGTAGCTCTATTCACCCCCCTCTAGATCCCTTAGATCCAACAACGTGGCCGACACCACACTCTGTAAAACTGAAACATCATCCAAAATTAATGAACATTTGACACGGTGTCTATAATGGAGTTTTGCAACTACATTTAAATTTGATATCAATTTTATTTACCAATAAAAGGATAAAATTCAAATACCACTCTGCTATATTTTAGCCTAAATGTATGGTTGGCTGAGTTTGTCCCGGGGAAATATGCCCGAAATATGTCATAAAACATTCCAAAATTCTAATATTTTTTGCAATCACTTAGGTTTAAGTAATCCAAATCATATCAAAATTTCAAGTAAATTAGAGTTGTAAATAGAATAGTAAAAATCATATGATAGACCAATATATTTATCATATGCTACCAAAACCCTTGTTTTGGCCGACTAGGGTTTCAATTCCCAAACTCTAATTATATAATAAAAGCATATTTAAAATTTCTCATTATATGTAAATAATTATATTTTGACTAACATAATTAATGAACTTTAAATAATGATCAACTTAGTTAAACATACAATCATCCAAGTATACCCTAGTTAGATGACTAATTTGAAAATTGGTCATTACAAATTCTCCCCTCCTTTTAGGATTTCGTCCCAAAATCTATGAAAAGATCGATAAGAATATCATATCATCTAATCTTTCATCTCTCTCAGAATCAAGTTAGAAAGAATTTCATTTTATATTTCATTCATTTGACATCATTTTTTTGGACATTAGGTGGATATTTCATCCCTTATCATCATATCTCTCTTTGAGTATTAAAAAATCTTACTTCACAAATCTTACTAATACATTATATATCAAGGCATGATCACATCACCTTTCATATTCTTTTACATTTTGATTATATATCTCATGGATCAAGATTATAAGTCATCCTACATTATTATCCTCATTCATCAGTTTTCTTTGTAAAGAAGATCATTTAGTGGGCTTCATCCTCAATTTTCAACGTTTTCATATAATTTCATATTCAAACTTATATTCAAACTCATTAGGAAATTATGTTCATAATCCATTAGATTTTCATATTTCTCATATTAAATATCCTCCTTGTCACATATTCTATATTGAACTATAAAAGCCTTTCTCTTTCACCATTTTGTCATTTTATCATCATTCATTTTTTATCAAACATATTATTATAGCCCCAAACTGTCTTCATTTGAATGATTGGTCAAGGTTTCTAGAATAAGTATAGTAGACAATGTCATACTAGATTATCTCAATACCAAAATAGTTGACGGAAGTATCTAGATATTGAGTTCATCCAGTATGCATATCGTTCAGGTTTTGTTCAACATCCATATTATCATTTAGCCCTATATCCTATTGTCCCTACAAACTCATCTATCCCAGGCTCTTATAGCATGCTGTTGGGCCTTCTATTTTGATCAACATTAATGCCAACCATTATAAGGAAACCTAAAACCTAAACCCAGATTATGAAGCAAAACAATAAATTCTCAACAAACACAATTAACACGATATATGAAAACACAATTTTTTCCCTTTTTCTTTCTCATAAAACCTCATAACAATGTCACCTCAGTGACAATATATTTAATCACCACAATTCAAATTTAAATCTTTTAAAACTAGAATCAAGACTTATTTCTCAGATGTGATTCAATTTACACCAATTACACGAGATATAAAAGCACAGACTTGATCTACAACATGTTTTGTGAAAGAGAGAGTACAAGGACATCTTGTTCCATATAGATTATTCTATTTACATCTTCTTTGTCACAACCTCTCTGATGGATATTGTTATAACTAAAAACATTTGAAAAACCTCAGGAGACCCATATAGAGCCCCAGTGAGTGGATACATACCATTCAAGCTGAGTACACACGTCAACATCAAATGAAGTATAATGAACTTAAAAGGAACATGCAAATATCAAAAAGTCTAGCAAATAGTTCTACTACCTAATCAAATCCAGTCAATCAGAAAATATAATCACTTAAACCAAACTTTGAAACATCTTTTAGAGCATGTGTATGAAAATATCAGTGAATAATTCTTAGTTCAGAGTAACAATAATTTAGAATGAGTAACAAGTCAAGATCTAAACACTATGAATCAATACATAACATTAACATCATCTTTGTGATGCTCCACCAGTTGAAACAAGAACACACCCTGTAGTCCTGAAGTTGAAGTACACAAAGACATATCTACCAAATAATATTATCAAATGACAAGAAATCCAAATCATATTCATGGTGGATCTAAAAATCAAATGACAAGCAGTACATATCATATTCATAGTGGATGCAAATTCCAATATTTATTACTTGTCAACAAGAAAGCTCATAATATGAAACAAATAATCTCTGTAACAAAATGATTACTTTCCACAATAAGAAGCATAATAAAAAATGGCAAATTATCAGCTAGAAGTGTAAGGAATGTAACAAACATTCAAATCATACTCTAGACGGCTTGTCATACTTTATTTGTTTACCCTAAAATTACTTGACTTGTACCTCACCAGTAGAAATTGCCACACCTGATTCTCATTTCAATGACTCACTGTCACTATCTAAGGGTTTAGACGGTTACCCTAAGATATCAACAATAGACCCTAGTCCACCGTAGGGTTTCCTAAATAGGCTCATGTCCTTATCTCTAGTACATGAGATAGGAACCAACAAAACAATATATCATGTATCGCAACATTTCTCAAATTTTCACACTTCACATATTTCATTTCATTAGAGTCTATTCCTCATGGACATAGACTATTGCAATAAGGATTTACGGCCAGATCCAATCCATATGACTCAGTCCTAAATCTTGATGGTCTAACCTTTAAGGTCTCAATTCACACTCCAGAAATCATTCTCATAATTCTTTGATTACTACAAGGAGATCCATTTCATTTCCCCAATGTGGCACTCAGGGGAAACTCACGGTGTTCAGGGCACCAAAATAGATGTGTTATCATTTTAGTTGTTATTAATCCCTTCTACTAATTTTCATTGAATTCAAAATGTCATTAATCATATGTGTGTATTTTCGTGCAACTGAATGTCAAAAAGAGGATTAAGCTTATCAAGAGAGACAAAGACTAAAACAAGAATTACAATAGTATGTAATTTTGCAACACATCTGATTATTTCCATTTTCACATCACATAATAGCAATCATCATCATTGGGCCTTCAATCTGAGATCTAATCTCATTTTTCTTCATTTATCCTAAACTTGGTTTCTCACAAGTAATCACTGGATGTTAATTCAATCTTAACAATTTTCTTATCCATTAATTTTGTATCAAAATTCTTATCAAGTACTCATAGATACATTAGAACTAGCAACAATATAAGCATATAAACATATCATGTCATTCATCATGCTCAGAGAAAGATTTTAATTAAACATATACTCATTGCATTCAATTTCTATGCATATGAATAAATCTTAAAGCATAAGCATACATAACACACTTCATACTCCCCTCTTACTATTTACCGCTATTCAATTAGGCTACTATTAAACACATAAGTCATCTCATTTGAAAGCCATCAGAGAAGGCCATCTTAGAATAGAAGTATCCTAGCATACAAGTGCATTCCAAACATGTATTTTTATGAATTGATTCACATCCTTGGGTTTCATCTTGTAGTTAAAATAAACTATACTTATATACATTCTCCAATCCCTCGTCTAAGAGTATTATCCATTATTTCATGTATCTAACCACATTAGGTTTAGGGTTAGGGTTAGGTTCTTAGATCCATATATTACCTTTCTTCATTTTTCCTTGATTTCATACTCAATAATCATAACTTCTTTGATATCATGTTCACTACTATTCCTAGAATCAAAACATTCTAAATTTACTAAATGCATAAAGTTTCTCTCGCATTGAATTCCTCCATAATATGGTATAAATGTACTTCGTTTAGTTTAAGTCAATCCACATGTAATTAAAATACATAGACCATATACTTTATCATACCCTTTCATTAATTTCATTCTTTACTTTTCATCACCATTTAGTTCATTCTTGTTCATTTCCTTTCTTGTAATTAATAAGTGTACCATGTCATTGACTTCCAATGGCATTCTCATAATTAACAAAGGTCACTTACTTCCTTAAAATATTGCTCACTTTTAGGTTAAAAGGATGGATTAGGTTACATCTTCTTACATCATAATATCTATTCATCCTTCCCAATTAATCGTTATGTAGCTGGTAGGTGGGCCAATCACCAAAGACTAGTTGATCTCCCCCCATACCCTACTTGATGCAAACTTGACAAAGGATGTCAATGAAGCTGGGGTCATTGTGGAAAGTGCAATCGCCGTACCACGTGGGTATGGTTTCCCTCTTCATCATGGCGGTGTAAAGCTTCTTTTGGTCCTAATCATGGAAGGCCATTCTTGATGGATTTGGGACCATATGCTTGTGCACGCATGTGGAGGAAGCTTGTCTACTTGATTCCAATGTTGTAGAAAATAGAAAGGGGGTCAAGAAAGAGAGCTCACTGTAGACTTGTAATTGTCAGTATGCTCAGTGAAGTCTCTCTATTTGTCGAGTGCTTCAAATGAGATCACCCCTTGTATTCCCTTATATAGTTGTGGTCTTGCCCTATCACACCATGTCAGTGCCACTGACTTGTAATATTGGTGGTATGGACTTCTATCGCTATCCATGGGTGTCAGTGTCATCTGTTGATACTGACAATCTTGAGTTATTGATGCACCAACTCCCAAATCCTCCCATGGTGATGGTACCAACGGGTGTCAGTAGTATCAAATCCTTAAACGTGATCTCAGATCGTTGCCATGACCCTTGGATAATGATGATCCTGGACATTCTTATCGATGCCACATATTCCAACCTTATTGAGTTGGTGCCATCAATGGGATGTTAGTGGTACCAAGCTATAATTTGCACACCTCTAACGTCTGAGTCACTGCTAATGAAGTTTTGTGTCATTTCACCAAGATGTCTCAATTTTGGTCATTCTAGATCTGAGTACTTCAATATCACCGAGCAGCCTCTCAGTGTATCGACTAAATTTTTCTAGGCAACAACTTTTTCCTTGACAATTGTCGGTGTTACTAACTTCCATGTCGGTAGTGTCGAATTCTTACATAAATCAACCTGCTATGGATTCATTGCCATTGACCCTCCTGCCGGTGGTACCAAAAGAATTTGAAATACCCATCAAAATGGAAGTCTCTGTAACGCCCGGGCCCACTGCCCAAGGCTCTAGCAAGGTTTCAGGAATGACGATTGGCCCCACAGATCACCACTAGCCTTAACTACGCACTTTGTCCTCACTCACGCGCAAGTCGGGGTCAACTTCCCAACTGGTCACCCATCCTAGTACTACTCCAAGTTGAGCACGCTTAACTATGTAGTTCTTTAGTGATAGGCTCCCGAAAAAGGAGGTGCACCTTGGTGATATGGGTAGTCCAATCATTCCTTTTAAGGGTATTTTATCTGAGGCCTCAAATCTTGGGATGTTATAATCTCCTCCACTTAGACTCTTGACGTCCTCATCAAGGCTCAACTATAAGGCCTCATAATCTCTTCCCCATTTCAATGCAGACCCACAATGGCCCATGGAAACCCATCTCCCGATCACGGAATACCAGCACAAGGGTGGCTGTGTCAACCATGGACATCCCTTTCCTACGTGCCTGGACCGCACGGCTCAAGACTAGCATGCAATGCCCATGTAGTCCCCACCTACTGAAGGGGTTATGGCTCTAATACCATTTGTAACACCGGGGCCCACTGACCTCTAGTAGAGTTTCAGGAATGACGACTGGCCCCACAGACCACCACTAGCCTTAACTGCATGCTTTGCCCTCACTCACGCGCAAGCTGGGGTCAACTTCCCAACTGGTCACCCACCCTAGTACTAATCCAAGCCGAGCACACTTAACTATGGAGTTCTTTAGTGATGGTCTCCCGAAAAAGGACACACACCTTGGTGATATGGGTAGTCCAATCATTCCTTTTAATATCAACTTATCTGAGGCCTCAAATCGTGGGATGTTACAATCTCCCCCACTTAGACTCTTGACGTCCTCGTCAAGTCTCAACTATATGGCCTCATAATCTAACCCCATTTCAGTGCAGACCCACAATGGATCATGGACACCCAGCTTCCGATCACAGAATACTAGCGTAAGGGTGGCTACGTCAGCCATGGACAACCCTTTCCTACATGCCTGGACCGTACAGATCAAGACTGGCATGCCATGCCCATGTGGGCCCCACCTACTGGAGGGGTTTTGGCTCTGATACAATTTGTAATGCCCGAGCCCACTGCCCAAGGGTCTAGTAGAGTTTCAGAAATGACGACTGGCCCCACAGACCACCACTAGCCTTAACTACGCACTTTGTCCTCACTCACGCACAAGCCGGGGTCAACTTCCCGACTGGTCACTCATCCTAGTACCACTCCAAGTCAAGCATGCTTAACTATGGAGTTCTTTAGTGATGGGCTCCCAAAAAAGGAGGTGCACCTTGGTGATATGGATAGTCCAATCATTCCTTTTAAGAGTGTTTTATTCGAGGCCTCAAATCCTGGGATGTTACAGCTTCTTATAGTTTCCAATCGTGTTATCAATGGTACCAAAATTTGTCATGCCTGCACACCACACAAAAGCATCAAGGCACCTTTTTCATATTTATAAAAATTTTACAAGAAAAAAATAAAAATATCTACTGAAAAGTCCTAAAGAAGAGATAAATGAAAGAAATAAAAACAAATCGGTTGCCTCCCATAATGTCCCTTGCTTAATGTCTTAGGATCGATAATCAATTTCACACATTTCTCAATGAAGCTCAACGAGATTCAACTCCTCCTGATGGACCACATTTCCTCTAGAATAGTGTTTAAGCTGTTGTCCATTAGTCAAGAAGGTATGGGCGCCATCACTAATCTCAAATTGTACCATGTGGGAATACCTTAACTACAACATAGGGTCCTCTCCAACTGGACCTTAATTTATCTGGATGCAATTTCATCCTCAAATTAACAATAGAATCATTGACCCGATAGAAACACCCTATGAACAATATGGTGGTCGTCAATCTGCTTAATCCTATCTTTGTAAATTCTATAACTTTCATAGGCATCCAACCTAATTTCATCTAAAACATTCATTTCTAGTCTACACTTCCTCCCTGAATTAGATAGATCAAAGTTTAGCTTCCTTAAGGCCCATTTGGCTTTATGTTCTAGTTCCATGGGAAAATGACATGCCAACCCTTAAACTACCCTTTAGGGTGTTGTATGTATGGGTATCTTAAAGGTCGTTCTATAATCTCATAGTGCATCATTCAATTGGATGCTCTAATTTGTCATGTTGGTTGAAACATACTTTTCTAGAATCATCCTAATTTCCCTATTTGACACCTCAACCTGGCCTTGAGTCTGGGGATGATATGTGGTTTTGACTCTATGACTAGCTGCATAATTACTCAACAAACCTCTAAATTTCCTATTAATGAAGTGATAACTGTAACGCCTGGGCCCACAGCCCAAGGCTCTAGTAGAGTTTCAAGAATGACGACTGGCCCCACAAACAACCACTAGCCTTAACTGCGTGCTTTGTCCTCACTCACGCGCATGCCAGGATCAACTTCTCGACAGATCACCCATCCCATTACTACTCCAAGCTGAGCATGCTTAACTATGGAGTTCTTAGTGATGGGCTCCCAGAAAAGGAGGTGCACCTTGGTGATATGGGTAGTTCAATCATTCCTTTTAAGATCAACTTATCCAAGGCCTCAAATCCTGGGATGTTACAATCTCCCCCACTTAGACTCTTGACATCCTCGTCAAGGCTCAACTATATGGCCTCATAATCTGACCCCATTTCGGTGCAGACCCACAATGGCCCATGGACACCCAACTCCCGATCACGGAATACCAGCGCAAGGGTGGCTACGTCAACCATGGACAACCCTTTCCTACATGTCTGGACCGCACAACTCAAGACTGGCATGCCATGCCCATGTGGGCCCCACCTACTGGAAGGGTTTGGCTCTGATACCATTTGTAACGCCTGGGCCCACTGCCCA
Source organism: Alisma plantago-aquatica (assembly GCA_963693085.1). Taxonomy (NCBI): domain Eukaryota; kingdom Viridiplantae; phylum Streptophyta; class Magnoliopsida; order Alismatales; family Alismataceae; genus Alisma; species Alisma plantago-aquatica. Next base: position 1,246,223,164 of record OY856412.1, read on the forward strand.
AGGCTCTAGTAGAGTTTCAAGAAGGACGACTGGCCCCACAAACAACCACTAGCCTTAACTGCGCGCTTTGTCCTCACTCACGCGCATGCCAGGATCAACTTCCCGATAGGTCACCCATCCCAGTACTACTCCAAGATGAGCACGCTTAACTATGGAGTTCTTAGTGATGGGCTCCCGAAAAAGGAGGTGCACCTTGGTGATATGGGTAGTTCAATCATTCCTTTTAAGATCAACTTATCTGAGGCCTCAAATCCTGGGATGTTACAATAACCCCCATCACCTATGATCACTATGATAACCCAAACATGTAGAAGATGCAATCTTTCACAAATTTGCATACATCATGTGTGTCATTGGTGCAGGTTGGAATTACTTCTACCCATTTTGACACATAGTCAACGGTAAGAAAAATGTAAAGATTAGAAGTAGAAGAAACAAAGGTTACCATCAAATTTATTCCACATAAATCAAAGACTTATATTTCCTAGAATGTATAAAGAGCATCTCTTGTCTTCTAGATATGTTTCCTGGCTATTGAAGTGTGTAACACCTCCACACAAAATCATACACATCTTTCAATAATGACATCCAAAAAAAACTACTATCTAAAACCTCAACCACCATCCTCGAGCTAGCATGGTGTCCCCAGTGGGTAAGGAATGAAAATGAGAAAATATGTGAAAACCTCTAGAGGGGGGGTGAATAGAGTTTTATAGAGATTTTAAAATAATTTAAACTCAAACAACCAAAGTAAAGATTGAGAAGAGGAACACAGGTGTTTAGAGTGGTTCCACCTTAGCAAATACTAAGGAGTCAGTCCACTACCCGGTTGCTTACCCAACCGGGATTTTGAAAGTACTTAATTTTATTACCTCTCAAGGATATTACATAAAATTTACAATACTTTCTAAACACCCTTTGGACAGCCTTCACCCTGAAGTAGTCTTGCCAACCTCGAAGCAGCCTTCCTTGAAGTAACTTCAAGCTCCCCCTTGAAGTAGCCTTCCTCCTGAAGTAGCTTCCCGTCAAGACAGCCTTCCGAAGTAGTCCAAAGTCCTCCTCTTCACACGAAGAGCTTCAACCTCTCCAATCCGCAGCCTCCTACCTGGAGTAGCAAGGAGAGTACAAGTAATACAAAGGAACGAGAAAGGAATAAAAGAAAATACAACTTATCCTTGTAGCTCAAGGCTTGATTTCCCTAGATCAAGCGTTTGGATTTTCCTAGCCAATATGATGGACTTGTGATTGCTAGGGTTAGGAAAATCTAGCCTATAGGACGAGCTTGAGCTAAGGAGAAAAATGGCCAATTGATCACACAGCTCAGTTCACACAGATTGCACAAGAGGGCTCAAGTATTTTCTCAAGTATAGCAAGTGTAAGAAGTGTATCATAGTGTCCTATGGCTTGTCCTATTTATAGGAATGGTCTAAGTATGCTTAAGGACATTCTAGACAACTTCTAGGGGGTTCCTAGTGCTTAACTAGCCGTTAGGAATAAGTTAGGTGCATTAGCAACGGCTAGTTAATTAATTCTGCAGTTGCTGTCAGAGACCATCTCGGTCGAGGACTTGTCGACCGAGATGTCCAGTCGGTCGAGGATTTGTCGACCGACAGGCTCTCTGGATTAACGTTTATTTGCAACTGTTAACTGCTGTGTCTAACGGCTATTTTTGGTCAATCTCGGTCGAGAGGTTTGTCGACCGAGAGTGTCTCGGTCGAGGAGTGTGGTCGACCGAGATTGACTCTGTTTTCAATCTTTCAATTAAGATACTAAGTGTGTGCATGAGTGTGCATTATGTGATCCTATTGAATGGATGATTAAGGTGTTTAGCTAGGGAAAATCCAATGCTTGATTTACATGCGATTCTAAGTACTTGTACATTATAATTCTGTACAAGTTTTTACAATGATTACATTTGCATGAAAATATAAATACTTCATGTTGGATTTCCCTTATAGTTGTGTCATCCTGCACACTCAAGTAGCTCGTTAGATAAATAAGAATGAAATGTTTGTCATAATCAAAACAAAAGGGATTTTATAGATGTCCATTTAGCCAACAATATGCTCCCAAATTTGCATTTAGGAACACACTTCCTCAGAATTCCATCCCTAAATTTCTCAAGAGAGATAGAGTTATCCCAAACATAGAATCTCAAAGAATGGAATCATTATCTCTCTCTTGATATCCCCAATCTTCTAGTATTTCTCCACAAGCAAAAAAAGCCACTATGTGTGGAAACCAGGGATCCTTGTTTTTCATGGAAAAAAGTTGCTCATCAGGGAACTTGTCAACTAATATGTACCTCCAGCCCCGAGTCATTCACTCTCTCTGACCGAGACAAATGATCTCCTACTTCATTCTCTACTCCATCCTTATCCTTCATTTATATATCAAACTCCTCTAGTAACAAAATCCATCTACTCAACCTGAGTTTGGCATCCTTTTTATGCAAAAGGTAACTAATAGATGTATGATAATTCCACACTATCACTTTGGGTTCAAATATGTTGTCCCCAACTCGCTGTCTTGATGTGTCCCTATTAATATCGACTGTACGCACACCACATTCATTTTTAGGAGTGAGTTTTTGAGTAAATGAAGGGTAAGATTTTTTTTGGGAGACAACAAGGACAACAAGTTTGATACAACATATTTGGAGGCTATCACTTTTGCCTCAATCAAATATTGTCTAAATTTATCAAAGACAAAGAAAATAGGTAAAAGTTCCTTTTCTGTGATGTATAATCAAGTTGGGAATCATTAAGAGTTATATGCGCATAGTAAATGGTTGAAAGAGCATGATTGTAATGTTGGCTTAAAACAACCCCTATTGCATAATCTAACACATCACAAATTAATTCAAACAGTTGAATCCAATCTAGAGTGACCACCACGGGTGCAGAGATTAACTTCTCCTTTAAATTATCAAAAGCTTTCAAACCATGGTCATCAAAATTAAATTCACCATCCTTCTCTAATAGCTTGGAAAGTAGATTTTGTAATATTTGTAAAATCTCTAATGAATTGTTGATGAACATCAACTCGGTGTGTCCTAAAAATATCCTAAATCCCTTCACTGTTGATGGCAGAGGTAGCTTAGAGATAACTTCTATTTTTACATGATCAAACTCCATCCCCTTGTTGGACACCTTGTGTCCCAACACAATTACCTTGCTCACCATTATGTGGCATTTCTCCCAGTTTAAACCAGATGAGTGTCCTTACATCTTTGTAAGAATTTGTCAAGACTAGAAAGGTAGTCCTCAAATGACTTTCCATAAACTGAAAAATCATCTATGAAAATCTGAAGATATCACCCTAATATATCTAAGGAAATAGCAAGCATACATCTTTAAAACGTCGTTGGAGCATTACAATGACCAAACAACATTCGATCATAAGAGGAAGTACCATAGGGACAAGTGAAGGTGGACATGGTGGTTCAATAGAATTCTAGTAGTGGTTGGGTTAACAATCTAGAAAGAAAAACAAAAATGAGAAATTGGTGAGCCTCTCAAGAATCTGATCAATAAATGGGAGCAAAAAGTGATCTTTCAAAGTAAAGACATTGAAATGGTGATAGTCTATACAAACTTGCCACCTAGTCACTAGTCGAGTAAAAAATAACTCACTCATAGAAGTACCAATGACCATAATTCCTGAGTTAGGCTAAACCACTTAAAAGATTTACTACCTCTTTCTCCATCACCTCCATCATGGTAGGTTTTAAGCACCACTTTACTACCTCTATTTTCACCACCTCTGTCATCATTTTGAAATTCGAGTGCAACTAAGCATACATAGCAAGGGAAAGTGATCTTTCAAAGTAGAGACATTCAAACGGTGATAGTCTATACAAACTTGCTACCCAGGCACTAGTTGAGTCAAAACTAACTCACTCACAAAATTAGTAGTGACTGTAACTCCAGAGTTGGGCTAAACCACTTAAAAGCTTTACTATCTCTTTCTCCACCACCTCCATCATGATAGACTTTAGGCGCCACTTTACTACCTCCATATTCACCACCTCTATCATGATTTTGGAATTTGAGTGCAACTAAGTATACATCGCAAGGGAGAGAGAGATTCAGCAAACACCAAATACTATCAGTAATTATATTGGTCCCAACCTCCAAACTAGGAGATGTACATCCACTCCCTAGGGAGGTAAGTCTCTATGATTTTTCAACTATTTCATACTTATATTACATTATAAGACATATATTACATTATAAGACATACAATAATTCCTTCCTTTTCTGAGCCAAGGGTACCCAGCCTTCCCTTTAAGGAGAAGGGAGCCAACAACCTACCAAAGGACTTCCCTATCAAAGACCAAGAGTCTTCAACCTCACCAAGGACTTAACCACTTTTACAATGAGTCTTCTGCCTTCACCAAGGACTTACCCACTCTTGAAACAAGTTTTCCGCCTTGAAGGAATTACCTACTCTTTATGGATCTTTTTCCTTTGACTTCACCTTCACCAAGGAGAAGCTTTCACCATTCTTCTTCTTCACCTCTCTTGGCCATGAGAGAGAATATTTATCATCAAGGTTGAATGAGAGGTTAGGTGGTAGAGGAAATGAGAGCCTCACAAGATATACATGTAGGGATATCTCTCTTACAAATTTCCTACTCACTCTAATGGATGCAACAAGTGATTAAGCTTAGAGTAGAAGGAGGCTCTTGGAGGCACTCAACTATAATATAGGAACCTTTACAGTGGTGCTTGGCTAACCATGAGATGAAGCCCAAGGGGTCCTATTTATAGTTGGGGATGCCTACTAGCGAGTAGAAGCACTTGGGAATATATTCTAGTCGTTTGGGTTGTTGCATTTTAATTTTTGCGACACTCCGACGGCTAGAAACACTTTTTTAGCACATTCTGTACAGTGCAGGCAGTCAAGTTTACTTTTGTAAAACTAGATCGATGGCACCATGCCACAAATCAAATTTGAGTTGTCAGTCGATTTTATTTGGATTAAACTTAGTCGATGGTTTAAATTTGATTTGCTCGTGTAGGGTGTCAATCCTGGGGTAAACTTGGTTGAACCTAGCATTTCCTTGAATCCATCAAGGGTTTCGATCGAGTTTATCAGAGATGAAACTTGGCTGACAAGGGTCCTTGTAATGAATAATGGAAATTTCCATTTGAGTGATTAAATATTCATATTGAATTCTCCTAATTTTTCTGATCTTATTTACAAGTCATACAATCATTACAAGTGATTTATGACATGATTCTTGTGGATGTACATCCTTCTCTACAAAAGTGCACATGCATTGATTTGGACTTGTATATCTCCAAATTAGGATGTGCAATTTGAGGAATTTGGAGTGCGTCTATACCTAATCTCAAATCATTCAAGTAGAAGCATTTGAACAAATAAGTGGAATAGTTAGTCATCATCAAAACATGGGTTTAGTCAAATGAAACAAGGGTTTCTGTTTAGACCTTGAGTCAACATTCTCCCCCTTTTTGAAGTTGACAAATCATTCCATAAATGTATCGAAAGCTTTTAAGGAAAATCATGCATTTGGAGAAACCTAGGGGTTTTGATAGAATTTGACTTCATATGCTCCCCCTCAATTGATGCTAATGGAGTTCTAATACCCCCCGTAGTTGATACTATTTCTCCTTCATGGTTAGCGTTCATAACATTTATAGAAACTATGTTTTCTACTCATAAATGTTCTACATATATGTCTTCTCCCCTTTGCATCTCCCCTAACATAAGACATGTCTTCTCCCCCTTTGTCATTTTCAAAAAGTGAGGGAGTGAAAAACACAACTTGTCAGTAAAAGGAGATACCACATGTTATAAAGGAGAATAGAAGAGCAAAACTAGGGGCTTGTCCAAGAAATTTATATATGGAAAATTAAGACATGCATTAGAATAACCCTATAGGTAATTCTAGAAAGAAAACTAGGTAAATCTATGCAAGCAAGTAACTCAAGATAGTATACATACAAGTCAATAAACAAGCTTGAGTATGTATGAAATAAGATACAAGCATAGCATATAGTTGAATACCACTTGATGTGTTAGATATCAAAAGATTAACAAGGCTAGAACTACATATATATGGCCTATAGTAGATGATATCACAAGTTAGGACTACTGGTAGGATCTAGGTCATAAAAAAAGATGCACAAGTTAAATAATAAGCTATGAGTAGATGTAGGGGAAGATCCAAATGAAAAATATGCAATTTCAGAAGCATGAAAAGATATTACTCACTAGAAAATATGCATCATTATCAAAAGATGATTACCACTAGGAACCTAAAGGTTGAATCAAAACAAGATATACAACTATATAGATGTAGCGAGTAAGAGCACAATGAAAGCAATTTAAGACACAATCAATGCATTCAAAGAGATCGTAATCAAAACCAACATAACAACTCAAGATAGATAATTCCAAGATACAGATATACCAATTTAGCAATCATAAATGTAGATTAGTATGCAAGATAGGTAATTTAAAGCATGGCAATATGCATGTATAAAGGTACCAATAGGAGTGCCAAATAATAAGGCTATTGGTTGACAAAATTTAGTTGAGAGGGAAATTCTCATCCAAAAAGCCAATTGTATATTCTGTGCACAATGTTGTCGATCGAGTTTCTGGGCTAAACTTATCGGTCAACAACAACTTTCAATAACACCCATTAATGCTTGTTGGTCAAATTGCTTACAGGACAAACTCGACCGACAACATCTGCTATAAAAAACACACACACACATATATATGTATGTATGTATACACACACACACACACACACACACACACACACACACATATATATATATATATATATATATATATATATATATATATATATATCAGAAAGTCATATCTAGAGGCATGATAAAAATATAACCCATATCTAATCATGTATAAGTAAGTTAGAAATGCACTATGAAAGCATCAGAAATAGTTTTTGAGTAAGGAAGTGATGAGAATCGTATACTAATTTTGACTCAAAAACTACATGTCTAGTGCATACTAACTTCAAAAAAACACATTATGATTGGATATGAGCAAGAATAACATTACCTCTATTCTTACCATTTCTTTGCCACTTGTGGCAACCCCCTACACATCTCACCTTTCTTCTTTTATGTGGATTTAGAAGTCAATTTGTAAATGAATAGTTCATGTCAATCCAATTGCACGTGACCTACAAGAAGAAGATGAAACAATCTCCAATGATATATTTTGGTCCGAAGGGGTTAGCTTAGCAGCCCAACTCGTATTAATCTTGGGTGCTTTCCTAAATGGGTAATATGTGGAATAATGACCAATTTCATTTCAATGATTACAAGATCTCCTAGCCTTGGAAATAGAGTATTCTTCATTGAAATTGTTCCTTTGGCTACTATCATGTCCAAACCATATATACCCATTTGTTCGATAGTATATCTAGGATTTTATTAAGATACTTTTTATCATGTAAGAATTTATACATAGAATATCTTAAACTATGATTATCATGCATAAGAGAAGTAATAGTAAAAGACAATTGATTCATATCATCTCTAGCATGCAAAAGATTAGTTTTTAAGCAAATAGTGTTGGTCATATAAGAGTCTTTATCAATATGAAGAGTATCAACATTATTCTCTCTACTAGTAGAACTAGAAAAGGATTCAAGGACATTAATTTTAGCAATCAAGGAAGCAATTTTCTTTTTAAGAAAAATAATCTTAGAAAGATAAACACTATTTTCATATTCCAATCCTTGCTAAACTAAATATTTGTCCTCATTTTTAGTTATAAGAACATCAATATCAAGCATGGGAGAATTCACAATATTCCTATGCTCTTCATTATCACTAGGCATAAGAGTTTGAGCTTCTAGAAATCTAATCTTATCAAGCAAGTTAGCATTTTCAAGTTTAAGAGAGTCTACTTGACTAAGATAAGTATTGTTTTCATCTTGCAAAAAAATATTATCATGTTCAAGATTATCTATTTCTACATGCAAGTTATGAACAATTCTAGCAAGTTTTTTCTTTTTATGCTTAGTAGACTTAAGAGATGCACGAGTAGCATGGATAATGGCAATTGAAGACTCTTTATCTAAAAAGGTTAGGTTTACCTCATTTGTATCTTCACTTGTTGAGGCCATGAGCACAAAATAACATTCTCCATCTTCACTAGAGCTTAGCTAGATCCTACACTAGATTCTTCACTTGATCTTGACCTAGAAGAGTCACTAAAGCTTCTGTGTCATTTATCCTTCTTCTTGTGCTTCTCTTCTCTTCTCTTGTGATGATGGGTCTTTTTGCCTTAAGGACAATCTTCCTTATAGTGACCCTTCCTTCCACATTTGTAGCACCTTGCGGAGGAAGAGTTGCCTTTGTAGAGTCTACCCTTAGAGTATGTGGCATCTTCTTCAACTTGAGAGGATGGAGAAGCTCGACCAACAATAGCTCAAATTTGAGCTATTATTTCAGCCTTCTTCATTCTCTTGATCACTTTCTGTAACATATCGAGACTTGGGTTTATTTGCAATTTAACCCATTTTCAACCTTTTCATTTCCTTCATATCCTTTTTGGCCCTTTTCCTAAAATTTCCTATCTTTTCTATCCTTTTTGTCCTCAATGTTGAAATTGAGTTATACTTAGTGGTTTCGAATATATATTTGTTTCACATTGATGCCAACAAACGGGTTTATGCAAAAATACCTCAATTAGTTAGAGTTTAAAATTAAAAATGACAACTAATGAGAGATAATCAGTATTATATCAATGTAGAGTTTTTATAGCCTTTTGGGACAAGGAATAAAAGATAGTGTAATATTGAATTAGATATGAGAGTAACAAGCCCCTTTTCCTTTCTCTCTCCTCCTAAATGAAATTATAGTATAAAAGAGAATATTAAGGTTGGTAACGACTCTTTTGAGTTAGTAAATGATGTATACATTGAATTTCTACTCAAAGATTTAATTAGAAAGTCATTTTCATATTAACTCACCATTGTATACATTAAAATATACATTAATTCCAATATAGTGTCTAGGGACCAAAGCTTGTGAAAAAATGAAATCTAAGAGCACAAGAATACTTTAGACCTTAAAATTATCCTATGGTTCAAATTCCAAGTCATTATGACTTTTTTTGACCCTCAAATTTAATTAGGGAAGAGTTACATATAGTTTTCAATGTCATTTAATTGAAATTTGCATTCAATATCAGATTTTAATCTATAGTGCATGATTTATTATGCTATCACGCATTACTTGGGCCAATTTTACTCCAAAGTGCATGGTCCAATGGCTGACGTGTGGTGTGCTAGATCTAACTTCGATCTGACGGTTGTACCATCATCCTCTTGCTTTAACTTTCTCACAGTCACTAACCGTTTCACAAAATTTTCATTCCTTGAATCGTTCTCTTCCAGTAATGGTCCATTTTGTGTTATTTCTGTGCCTCTAATTTTGTCCCTCTTTTTCAAGTTGAATGATGGGTTACTCACCTTCCCCCGTGGTCTGTGGATGAAACACCCAAAATGGGCTTCTCGTTCTTCGCCACCCAGATCTGAAGACGCCACCATAGCCTCTACTTCACCTATTTAAGGGACCTAAAGGATCCTCTGACCCTAAATGATTTCTCCTCCTTAGCTAATTCCACCCATAGTGTCCTCAGCACCCCCGAACTACGCAATGTGCTCCTTCGACAACCATCACAACACCCCTATCTCCCCTGCCACATCTGACCAAATCGGCGACCTAGAAAGCTTCCTCGACCCTTCCTCCTTCTCCCAATATCAGTTTTCCCTCAACTATTCCCGGGCATCATATCCTATATACCAGTCTCGAGGTATCACTGGCTCTAGTCTCCATGGCAATCCAATGGCCACCCAACCTTCACAATGTGACGAGTCAGATCGCCTAACCTCAAAGATCATTTTCTGGTTTTGGTTGATTCCTATATGCGTAGTTCTGTGGATTCTAACTTCTGAGCCTCTTCCTCGATTCCCCAATTTTCACCATGGCCCTTGGGCATTTCCTGCACTGCACTCCTATCATCTTGGCTTCATCTTGATCACTGAGTTCACTCGAAGCCAGAGAACCAGACTTCTGGGCGCGACATTGATCAAGGGCCGATTTTAGCTATTCACCCGGAGTAGCTTTGTAACGACCCCACTTCTCGGTAACCCCCAATTAAGAGAGACCAAGAATTCAAAGGTGTTATCCCAAAATAGGATCAGTGGTTTTGCAAATAATAAAAAATAATTAATAAATTCTACTAAAGGCTAAACTAAAAACTGGAATAAAATTTTTCTTTTAACATACCTTCAAAATTAGGTAACTGGGTCTTCTACCCGAAGTAGGATTTTATCTACCTAAATCCTCCTTTATTATTTTAACTTAACTCTTCATAGGTGCCACTTTACTATTTATCCAATTTTAGATATCACCTAAAATGCCAGCAAGCAAAATGGCGGTCAGTACAATGAATTATAATGGTATGGAGGGGAACCAATAATTGTGCATTTAATTGTAACAACATATTGCAAGCAATGATGATTTAACAAAATAAACTTTATGTTTTAAACATGACTACTCAATCCTTACATACCCTAGCCTCTTTGCTGTCCCTGTAGTGGACATGGATACTACCTCTCATATGGTAGATCTCAACTAACCCCCATGAACCTACCTTACAGGTAGATCAATACATAGGGTCGTAGAGTCGTATAGTCCTACCCAAGGGTAGACCTATACATAAACTCATGATAACCTGATGATCCTACCTCGCGGGTAGACCATGTACTAGGTCATCTATCTCATCATAATTAGAGCTACAGAGGAGGACCATGATCTGAGCTAATCATGCATGTATACTTATGATGATAGTCATAGTCACTCTATAGTTGCATGAAATAAATGTCAACAAAGCAGTTAATTTCAAGCAACCGATAAAACTTCAGAAATCACTGTGAAACTAGAACAATTAATCATAAGCATAACCACATACCTAATTTGGAAGTCTCAAGGATTTTAAGCAGAATATTGAATCAATCAAGCAGTCAGATAAGCCAAGCAACCAATCAATCCAATCACTTAAGCACAACAAGAAACCTGAAAGGCATGTGTAATCTAATTACTACATATTCATCATGCACTTACTTTATTAAATTGGGATTCCCTCCTAGTGGTTTTTTCTAAGTTGAATTAGGGCTTCCTTAGGGTTCTTTAGATCTATTTCTCAACTTTGCCTTTTTAAGTCAAATAAACCCTAATACAACATTTCTATGTTTTAAAAACCTAATTACTCAATTATTCATTTTAAAGCCTCTTTATTCCCAATTGAGTTTAGGATCAGTTCTAATTTCAGAATAAACATAGGATTTTGAAACATAACTCATTAAAAGTCATAAACACTTAGATTAGGGTTTCTAGGTTTCCTGTATATCTTTATGCACATGAAACCCGAAAACACCCCTTTTATACATCAAAAATCTATTTACTCAAGTTATTTATTCTAAAGACCCTTTATTCTTAATCAGACTTAGGATCATCATATGTCTGTCTCAAGTATGTATTTTTGAGATAAAAACCATTAAAGTCATATTTACCAATATTATAGCTTTTAGGCCCATTAATGCACTTTGTCATACATGGGACCCTAAATTAAGCAATTTTGGCTAAAAGATTACACTTTTAGATCTAACTACTCCTTTTTATGTCCAAAAATCTAAACTTTGATTAATAACATCAACTTAGTTCCTCAAACTCATCCTTAATAAAAAAACTAGGGTTATGATTCACATAAAGCACTGAAGTTACTAACTTCATGTACTTTTCAAATTAGAAGCAGAAAAAGATTCTAAATATATTTTTATTGGATCTCTTATATTTTTCTAAGAAAAAACCATATATTATTTGTATCCATTGTAAAATCCTATGATTTCTTACAATATTAACAAGATAAATCATTTTGGGCCTATCAGATAATGCCATGTAGGAAAAATGGCCTTTTTACCTTTTATCCATGCAGATTAATTGGGCCAATGGCTAGCCGCCAACTCTACAGCTCGTCCCAGTAAGATGGAGAGAGAGGAATAGGGTTTAAAGACCCATTTGCCCTTCACTTCCTGTGATGGACTCATGGGTAGCGTGGACTTTTTACACTTCTTCATCTCCTACCACATGATCTCCCTATTTGCGATTCAGCTCCCAAGTGGGTCAACAAAGGTGTTGACTTTGGGCTTCATGCAATGGGGTGTCAAGGGGAGAATGCGAGCACCTCCGCCAAGGTCCGCCACAATCGTGGGTGGCCTTGATTTTGCCTGAGGTGACCCACAGTAGGCTGACGGTAAGAGTGTCCCTGTCAGTGGATGGAGAAGTAAGAGAGAGACGTAGAGGATACTGGTGATGAAATTCATAGAAGAGAAGGGTTACTTTGAGTTCCTTAGATCGCATAGGACTCCAATCTTCCTCAAAGAAAGGGGTATTATCCCCTTTTATAGCCTATGGCCATGGTGGTTAGACTAGGGAGGGGTCCCAAATATGGGTTTCTTTTTATCACCCTCTAAAGGTACCAAAACTTAGGATGAAACAGTGCGATTTCCTCTCTCAAATTCATTGGAGCAACTTTCATATTCGCCCATGGATTGTGTTGAGAGAAGATCAGTCGAGGGGATTGTAATCACTATTCTCCTTTCCTATTCCTAAAAGAGGTAGGTGGGGGTACAACCACCATTGGATCTCAGATTCAAGGGCTTTCGTTCCACGCACCCAAAAGAAAAAAGATTATCTGAAACTGGATTAAAATAAAGAATGTGACATTTAGTATTTTCCAATTCTTGTACCCTCACTTTATGGACTTTTGTAAAATCCATATCTCTCAAACCATGCATCCTTTTAATCCCAAAATTTAAGGGAAAGTCCATAATGATTTAAAATACTTGCGTGCCAATTTTGGGACTCAAACTTTAAAGTATGAGAGACTGTTCTTCATATGAAAGTATCTCTTAATAAGGCATATTTTCTCTCTCTTATTCTTTTATTCTCTTTATTTGGATTCTTTTTACCAATAGAAACCTTATGGATTCGAAATCTCATCCATGGTGAGTCAATCACCCATATTTCCACATATTTTCTCACATTTTCATTATATTCCCAAATTTTCATCTTAATAATGCATTAATTGATTTCTTCCTTTTCTTTTAATTATATTGGACTCATTAATATATTATGATCCATAAATTCACCTGCACAATGCAAATATTGCAAAGAAATCTACTCCATACATATAATTCGTACAATTCCCACAATCGTACATTTATTGTGGAAATTGCATTTCCCACCACATGAACCCAAAAATTGGGGTTGTAACATCCTTCCCCTCTTATTGGAATTTTTCCCTCAAAATTCCACCAGACATACAAACAATTCAGGATAAGACTTTTTCATGTCCATCATTGGCTCCCATGTGGCTTCATCCTCTCCATGGTGCTTCTAAAGAACCTTTATCATCTTTTATTCTTTACTCCTAATCTCTCTCTCACCTTAGTATCTCGTAACCTCATAGGTGACTCATGGTAACTTAGCTTCCCTTGGAGTTCAATAGGTTCAATGCTCAACACATGGCTCGGGTACTCACATAGTGCTCTAGATCAGATACATGGAACACATCATACATCATATTATCCTAAGGGGTAAGAGTAAACATGAGCAACTCCACCTATCCATCTCAAATGGATCCATGTATCGGGGACTCAACTTTCTCAACTTTAGCTCAGAGGGGTCGATTTTTCATAACACATGTTTACCCATAGTGAACTGCATGTCAGTCTGCTTCGCATCGGTTCATGACTCCAGTCGATCATGGGCTTTCTCATCCATTATTCAATCAAAGCATCTTCATCTGCATACAATGTGGTCTCTTTGACCTTCACTAGGTCCTCTCACCGAAATCATCTAAGTGAAGTGGTGACCGAAACATCCTCCCTTACATAGCGTCATACATCTCGATACTAGATATGGTGGCTATCATAACAAGCAAACTTTGCTAGGGGCATGAACTCCTCCCATGTATCACCCTGAACGAGTACACATGTACCCATCAGACCTTCTAGAGTCTGGCTCCAACTCTCTTGATTGTCCACCATTCAGGGGTGATATGTTGTACTAGCATCAAGTTCTTCTTACACCTACTCTGACAACATGGAAGTGAACTTGAGGTCATGCTCAAGATATTGAACTCAGATCACGATGTAGTTGAACTATCTCTCTCTCTCTCCCTCATATATATATATATAGTTCAACCAAAACTGTCCTACTGATAGTGCTCTCTCTTAAGCAAGGGTTTAGGTCAACTTGGTAAGGTGATCTACCATAACCCATATTGCATCATGACCTCTCTTGGTCCAGAGGAGACCCACCACACTGTCCATGGTGATCCGCTCCCATTCCCACCCAGGGACTTCTCATTATCTGTAGCAACTTAGTGGGTTACTGGTGTTCATCCTTCACCCTCTGGCATTTACGACAATCAGGCACATGCAACACTATATCCTTCTTCATCCCAGGTCCCCAAGGACCACATACAAACCTTAACCATCTTGGTAGTACCACGGTGTACAATGTACTTAAAGTCATGAGCTTCTGGCATGACATGATTCCTCAAGGGTGACTCCTCGAAAACCCTAAAACATTCTACTAGAGGATTTCACCACCTACTTTTCATGAGAAGTGTATCTGAGGTTCTCACAACTATCCTTTTATCTCATCAAGCTCTGGGCTAGCTAACTGAGTAACCACTAACTTGACCAACGAGTGAGGTAATATTCGAGTGTTATCCACATATGTCTCATCTTATAACGATCATGGTTTGGCTTACAACCTTTTCCAGTCTCTCTACTGGCTATGCAAGATAGATGTACACCTGAGCTATATCCTGCTGAGAACATCTTGTTACCACATAAGCATGCTATACATAAACCCTCATGTACTTCAATCATCATTCTCATCTCGGGTTTAGGTCTAACTGAGTCAAGAAAACTTTGAGCTCATCATCTTGGTTATCAAACCCAAACTTATGACTCATAGATTCCAAACTACTTCCAAAGAGGTACATCCTCATATTACCTTTGCTCTTCTCATGATTTCATAACATCTATCCAATATACTTCCAAAAGGGTGTGGAACTTCCTCTAATCCTCAAACATCATAGAAGGGTTTCAACTCATATTACCTCTATCTTTAGTATATGGCATGAATTTTATCCTATCTCTCACACCCATAACAAGATGAAATAAGCATTTGGTTGCAGTCCAAATACAAAGTCCATCCCATTCCAAGAGTAGAGATGGTGCATCACACAATGCCATTACACTTTCCAAACTAAGTTGAAACATACACCTCATGTCTCTACATCATAAACATCTCCAATCTATGTTTACATCCATAGAAAGGTTGTTCCCAAACACTCTTGGGTCTTCACATCACTCTTACATACAATCCTTAGTCATTACATCAAGGTCTCTAGGGTGCCAGTACTTTTGGGGTGATCTGACACTTATGCATCCAAGAAGTGCCTCTCACTTTTACCCCTTAGGCCCCATGAACTCATGAAGGTGGCCAACCTCATAACCCATGGGACTCA
Source organism: Alisma plantago-aquatica (assembly GCA_963693085.1). NCBI lineage: Eukaryota > Viridiplantae > Streptophyta > Magnoliopsida > Alismatales > Alismataceae > Alisma > Alisma plantago-aquatica. The sequence continues at coordinate 1,246,238,797 of OY856412.1, forward strand.
AGCAAAGGTAGTCATTACCTTCTACCCTTAGGCCCCATGAACTCATGAAGGTGGCCAACCTCATAACCCATGGGCCACAGGCAAAGGTAGTCATTACCTCCCGACCCTATGGTCTTGTGCATTCAGGGAACATACAACTCCTACTCCTATTAGTCTTATCCCTACTTGACCTTAGTGTTGACTTAGGATTCTACAACAACTCATGTTTTATGTTTTGATACTCAAGCACATCTCATCCTTGAATCCTCATGCGAATCTCCATCATCTTCCTGGGCACTCATGCTTATTCCCTCATACAAATCATGGCGACCTACCTAACTTAGTCTGGCCCTATACAAGTTGCCTATATGCCAACATATCTTCATGCCCCTTTAGATATGGTCATACATGGGTCTATAGATTCATGTTCATACCACATGCTCCTACTTAGCTCATCAAGCTCTTATAAGTGACCTCTTAAAGTTATCTGAAACCTAAACAAGAGTTGGTGCTCACCCTACATAAAGGGTTCCTTCCCAAGATGGGAGAAAACCATCTTATGAGAGTAACAAAGGTCACAAACGTCCTTACCTTTTGGGTTTAAATCATCATGTATATGCTTAGTTCCTAACATGATACTTTTGCACGTATATAGCAAGAAGACAACCTACTACACCATGCTAAGTTCCTTGGTAGGTCATACATATTTAATATTCCTAAAGGTTGGACCAATATCATATATACATACATCACCAACTTGTGTGAGTGGTTCATCAAACACATATCATAGCTTGAGTGGGTTTCCTTTTGTTGTAACACATGAGGGGTGCCATACTCAAATACTATGAACTCAATCAGTCTCATGAACAACACATGTACAGGTACTATTGCTTCCCCTCCTTTATCTAGGAACCCCAGGTTCACTTCTTATGCGTCAACTATCTAACTGCATGCTCAACTATTCAACCATGAATTGATCCTATACCAGATAGGGCATATACCTCTTAACACTCTTCCATGTGAACAGCCTTTTAGAGTCCTACACTAGGACAACAAACTGGGTGCGGGCCTCACAACTTGGTATCATACCATACCTCTTTAGGGTCTACAAAACTCTCCTTCCTACACCTAAAAGGTAGGCACTTATAACATATGTACATTGGTTCAAGAAGCCTCTTTCTGTCTTCTAGGGTTTGGCTCCTCTAAAGGCATCCAAGGTATGACAAGCCTCCAAGGATCATGCATGAGGCAACCACATACATCTACTTAGGGTTGTTCATTCTAGGTCATATAATACCCAACTTCTCATGATTCTTCATGTCTTGGAGTCAAGGTCTCTAACCTCCTTCATCAGGTCTTTCCCTTTCTCTAGAGCTAACCCTATAATGGGTCCTACCACTAGGAGTTCTCTCTCTAAAGATGGTTCAAGATCATAAGGTTACATGTCTACACCTACCTGGGTGAAAAGTATGATCCAAAACCAATGTCTAACCATGATTATCCAAAGCTACACATGCTCATCTCATGAACATCAAGCATAACCCTTAGAGTATAGGTCTAAAACCTACTATCATCCTTGCTTCTATTCTCTTCTATGTAACTGCATGCCTCTTTTCTACTCATATAAAGCTGTTAGGGTTCCTATACAATTACCACTAACCTCCTCAATGAGGGAGCTATCCCTCACCCTAACAGGCACGACCCTCCCAAGGTCCGGTCATCACAAGGCACTGGGGTCAAACAACTACACATAGTTCATGCTTCTTATGGATACTCAAAACCTCTTTACAACATGCATGTATAACCCATGTGCGTGCATGCATGGTCAACTATGATATCCAAATCATTGTGTCTTCTCTTTCTCTATCCATCGCTTATGGTTTGGTTTAGCATCGTGCTTAGAGAATGCATCAGGTTCTTCCTCTTCTTGGAGGCTTCTTCCTCCAAGGCAACTCTCTCCTCATACTCTTACAAGAAGGTCTAACCTCAAAGCCCTTCTGAGGGCACGACAACACATGCCATGCAACCTAAGCATGTAACTAATCTTTAGTTTACACTTAAACTATTAAAACGTATGTTAATGGCATCTTGTTTACATGCTTTTCATTTTTTTGGTGGAGGATTCCTTAATCCTTATTACTCTTATTCCAAACATATGAGGGTGGTGGAGAGAGAGAATACCCTAAGAACTTAATGTTTCTCTAAAAATAAGAGGTAAAGAAGGGATGAAATTTGATGAGAAGACCTAGAGGTATCTTATTTCAAGTCAGATCCTCTGATTTTGGCTAGGTAGTCACACAATATCTGGGAGTCCTCATAGATTGACTAGCGGGGTGGAGGAAAATCTTGCCAGCCCTCGGATTGTGATCCTTTTCTAGACACCTCCATCATTGGTAAATCCTCTAATAACTCCCTTGTGTTCTATAGAGTTTGTAAGATTTAATAATTATTAGAGATTAAATGGAAAACCATCGCTCTGATACCAAATGTAATGACCCCGCTTCTGAGTGACCCCTAATTAAGGGAGACCAAGAATTCAAAGGTGTTATCCCAAAATAGGATCAATGGTTTTGCAAAAATAAAAAATAATTAATAAATTCTACTAAAGACTAAACTGAAAACTGAAATAAAAATTTTCTTTTAACATACCTTCAAAATTAGGTAACTGGGTCTTCTACCCGAAGTACGATTGTATCTACCTAAATCCTCCTTTGTTATTTTAACTTAACTCTTCATAGGTGCCACTTTCTATTTGTCCAATTTCATATATCACCTAAAACACTGACAAACAAAATGGCGGTCAGTATAACAAATTATACTGGTATGTGGAGGAACCAATAATTGTGCATTTAATTGTAACAACATATTGCAAGCAATTATGATTTAACAAAAAAAATTTACATTTTAAACATGACTACTCAATCCTCACATACCCTAGCCTCTGTGCTGTCCCTATAGTGGACATGGATACTACCTCTCATATGGTAGATCTCAACTAACCCCCATGAACCTACCTTATAGGTAGATCAATATGTAGGGTCGTGGAGTCGTATAGTCCTACCCAAGGGTAGACCTATACATCAACTCATGATATCTTGATGATCCTACCTCACGGGTAGACCATGTACTAGGTCATCTATCTCATCATAATCAGAGCTATAGAGGAGGACCATGATCTGAGCTAATCATGCACATATACTTATGATGATAGTCATAGTCACTCTATAGTTGCATGAAATAAATGTCAACAAAGCAGTTAATTTCAAGCAACCGATAAAACTTCAGAAATCACTATAAAACTAGAACAATTAATCATAAGCGTAACCACATACTTGATTTGGAAGTCTCAAGGATTTCTAAGCAGAATATCGAATCAATCAAGCAGTCAGATAAGCCAAGCAACCAATCAATCCAATCACTTAAGCACAACAAGAAACCTAAATAACATGTGTAATCTAATTACTACGTAATCATCATGCACTTACTTTATTGAATTGGGAATCCCTCCTAGGGTTTTTCCTAAGTTGAATTAAGACTTCCTTAGGGTTATTTAGATCTATTTCTCAAACTTTTCCTCTTTAAGTCAAATAAAATTCCAATACAACATTTATATGTTCTAAACCCTAATTCTCAACTATTCATTTTAAATCCTATTTATTCCCAATTGAGTTTAGGCTTAGTTCTAATTTTAGATTAAAAAATAAAATTTTGAAATATAACTCATTAAAGGTCATAAACACTTAGATTAGGGTTTCTAAATTTCCTAGTATATCTCTATACACATGAAACCCAAAAACACCCCTTTTATACCTTAAAAATATATTTACTCAAGTTATTTATTCTAAACATCCTTTATTCTTAATCAGACTTAGGATCATCATATGTCTGTCTCAAGTATGTATTTTTGAGATAAAAACCATTAAAGTCATATTTTCCAATATTATAGCTTTTAGGCCCATTAATGCACTTTCTCATACATGGGACCATAATTTAAGCAATTTAGGCTTAACGATTACACTTTTAGATCTAACTACTCCTTTTTATGTCCAAAAAGCTAAACTTTGATTAATAACATCAACTTAGTTCCTTAAACTCATCCTTAATAAAGAACTTGGGTTATGATTCACATACAGAACTGAAGTTACTAACTTTATGTACTTTATTAATTAGAAGTAGAAAAAGACTCTAACTATATTTTTACTGGATTTCTTGTATTTTTCTATGCAAAAACCATACATTACTTGTTCCCATTGGACAATCCTATGGTTTCTTACAATATTCACAAGATAAATCATTTGGGCGTACCAAAAAATGCCATGTAGGAAAAAGGGCCTTTTTACCTTTTATCCACGCAGACTAATTGGGCCAATGGGTAGCCACCAACTCTGTAGCTCATCCCAATGAGGTGGATGCATAGGAATATGGTTAAAAGACTCATCTGCTCTTCCCTTCCTATGATGGACTCAGGGGTAGCGTGGACTTTTCCCGCTTCTTCATATCCTACCTCATGATATCCCTATTCACGAGTCGACTCCCAAGTGGGTCAATGAAGGTGTTGACTTTGGGCTTTAGGTAATGGGGAGTCAAGGGGAAAATGTGGGCACCTCCGTCGAGGTCTGCCGCAATCATGGGTGGCCTTGATTTTGCCTGAGGTGACCCACAATAGGCTGAAGGTGAGAGTGTCCCTGCCGATGGATGGAGAAGAAAGAGAGAGATGCTGAAGATATTGTTGATGACATTCATAGAAGAAAAGGGTTGCCCGGAGTTCCTTTGATCATATAGGACTCCTCTCTTCCTTAAAGAAAGGGGTATTATCCCCTTTTATAGCATGTGGCTATGGTGGTTAGACCAGGGAGGGGTCCCGAATCGAGGGTTTCTTTTTATCACCCTCCTAAGGTACCAAAACTGAGGATGAAATAGTGCAATTTCCTCTCTCGAATTCATTGGAGTAACTTTCATATTCACACATGGATTGTGTTGAGAGAAAATCGGTCGAGAAGGTTTGCAATTACTATTTTCCTTTCCTATTCCTAAATGAGGTAGGTGAGGGTACATCCACTGTTGGATCTCAGATCCAAGGGCTGTCATTCCACGTGCCCAAAAGAAAAAAGATTATCTGAAACTGGATTAAAATAAAGAATGTGACATTTAATATTTTACAATTCTTGTACCCTCACTTTATGGATTTTTGTAAAATCCATATATCTCAAACCATGCATCTTTTTAATTCCAAAATTTAAAGGAAAGTCCATAATGACTTAAACTACCTATATGCCAATTTTGGGACTCAAACTTGAAAGTATGAGAGACTTTTCTTCATATGCGAGTTATCTCTTAATAAGGCATATTTTATGCATATTTTCTCTCTCGTATTCTTTTATTCTCTTTATTTGGATTCTTTTTACCAATAGAAACCTTGTAGATTCTATATATCGTCCATGCTAAGTCAATCACCCATATTTCTACATATTTCTTATATTTTCATTATATTCTCAAATTTCCTTCTTAATAATGAATTAATTGATTTCTTCTTTTTCTTTTAATTATATTGGACTCGTTATTATATTGTGATCCATAAAATCACATGCACAAAGCAAATATTGCAAAGAAATCCATTCCATACATATAATTCATACAATTCCCATAATCATACATTTATTGTGGAAATTGCATTTCCCACCATATGAACCCAAAAATTGGGGTTGTAACATCCTTCCCCTCTTATAGGAATTTTGTCCTCAAAATTTCACCAAACATACAAACAATTGAGGATAATAATTTTCCATATCCATCATTGGCTCCCATGTGGCTTCATCCTCCCCATGGTTCTCCCAAAGAAACTTTATCATCTTTCATTCTTTACTCCTGATCTCTTTCTCACCTCGATATCCCGTACCCTCATAGGTGACTCAGGGTAAGTTAGCTTCCCTTGGAGTTCAATAGATTCAATTCTCAACACATGGCTCGGGTACGTCACATAGTGCTCTAGATCGGATACATGGAACACATCATACTATCCTAAGGGGTAAGGGTAAACATGAGAAACTCCACCTATCCATCTCAAATGGACCCATGTATCGGGGACTCAAATTTCTTAGCTTTAGCTCAGAGGGGTCAGGTTTTCATAACACATGTTTAACCATAGTGAATTGCATGTCAGTCTGCTTCACATCGACTCATGATTCCTATTGATCATGGGCTTTCTCAGCCATTGCTCGATCAAAGCATCTTCATCTGCATACACTGTGGTCTCTCTAACCTTCACTAGGTCCTCTCATCGACATCATGTAAATGAAGTGGTGACTGACACATCCTCGCTTAAAAAGCTTCTTACATCCCAATACTGGCTATGGTGGCTATCATACCAAGAAAACTCTGCTAGGGGCAGGAACTGCTCCCATCTATCACCCTGAATGAGCACACATGCTCCCATCAGACCTTCTAGAGTCTGGCTCCAAATCTCTTGACTGTCCACCAGTTAAGGGTGATATGCTGTACTAGCATCGAGTTCTTCTTACACCTACTCCCACACCATGGAAGTGAACTTGAGGTCATGCTCAAGATATTGAACTCAGATCACGATGTAGTTGAACTATCTCTCTCTCTCATATATATAGTTCAACCAAAACTATCCTACTGATAGTGCTGTCTCCTAAGTAAGGGATTAGGTCAACTTGGTAAGTGATCTACCATAACCCATATTGTATCACAACCTCTCTTGGTCTAGGGGAGACCCACCGCACTGTCCTTGGTGATCCACTCCCATTCCCTCTCAGGGACTTCTCATTATCTATAGCAACTCAGTGGGTTACTAGTGTGTTTGGCCTTCACCCTCTGGCATGTACGACAACTGATCATATGCAATACTACATCCTTCTTCATCCCAGTTCATCAAGGACCACATACAAACCTTAACCATCTTGGTAGTACCATGGTGTACAGTGTACTTAAAATCATGAGCTTCTGGCATTACATGATTTCTCAAGGGTGACTCCTCAGAAACCCTAAAACATTCTACTAGAGGATTTCACCACCTTCTTTTCCTAAGAAGTGTATCTGAGATTCTCACAACTATCCTTTTATCTCATCAAGCTCTGGGTTGGCTAACTAAGTAACCACTAACTTGACCAACATTTTAGGTTATATCTAAGTGTTAGCCACATAGGTCTCATCTTCTAACGATCGTAGGGTTTATCTAACAACCTTTTCCAGTCTCTCTACTGGCTATGCAAGACAGATGTACACCTGAGCCGTATCCTACTGAGAACATATTGTTACCACATAAGCATTCTAGACATAAACCCTCATGCACTTCACTCATCAATCTCATCCCAAGTTTAGGTCTAACCGAGTCAAGAAAACTTTGAGATCATCATCTCGATTATCAAACCCAAACTTATGGCTCATAGATTCCAAGCTACTTCCAAAGAGGTACGTACTCATATTACGTTTTTTCTTCTCATGATTTCATATCATCTATCCAATATACTTTCAAAAGGGTGTGGTACTTCCTCTAATCCTCAAACATCATAGAAGGGTTTCAACTCACATTACCTCTATCTTTAGTATATGTCATGAATTTTGTCCTGTCTCTCACACCCATAACAAGATGAAATAAGCATTTGGCTGCAATCCAAATAAAGAATTCATCCCATTCCAAGAGTAGATATGGTGCATCACACAACGCCAATACACTTTCCAAACTAAGTTGAAACATACACCTCATGTCTGTACACCATAAACATCTTAAATCTTTGTTTACATCCACAGAAAGGCTGTTCCCAAACACTCTTGGGATCACATCACTCTTACATACAATCCTTAGTCATTACATCAAGGTCTCTAGGATGCCAATACTTTTGGGGTGATCTGACCCTTATGCATCTAAGGAGTGCCTCTCACTTTTACCCCTTAGGCCCCGTGAACTCATGAAGGTGGCCAACCTCATAACCCATAGGCCTCAGGCAAAGGTAGTCATTACCTCCTGACCCTATGGTCTTGTGCATTTAGGGAACAAACAACTCCTCTCCTATCGATCTTATCCCTACTTGATCTTAGTGTTGACTTAGGATTCTACAACAACTCATGGTTTATGTGTTGATACTCAAGCACATCTCATCCTTGAATCCTCACCCAAATCTCCATCCTCTTCCTGGGCACTCATGGTTATTCCCTCATGGGAATCATGGCGAACTACCTAACTCAGTCTGGCTCTATACAAGTTACCTCTATGGCAACATATCTTCATGCCCCTTTAGAGATGGTCACACATGGGTCTATAGATTCATGTTCATACTATGTGCTCCTACACTTAGCTCATCAAGCTCTTATAAGTGACCTCTTAAGGTTATCTGAAACCTAAACAAGAGTTGGTGCTCACCCTACATAAAGGGTTCCTTCCCAAGATGGGAGAAAACCATCTCTTGATAGCAACAAAGGTCACAATGTCCTTACCTTCACGGTTTAAATCATCATGTATATGCTTAGCTCCTAACATGATACTTATGCACATATCTTGCAAGCAGACAACCTACTACACCATGCTAAGTTCCTTGGTAGGTCATACATACTCAATATTCCTCAAGGTTGGACCAATATCATATATACATACTCACCAACTTGTGTGAGTGGTTCATCAAACATATATCTCAGCTCGAGTGGGTTTTCTTTTCCTGTAACACATGAGGGGCACCATACTCAAATACTATGAACTCAATCAGTCTCGTGAACATCACATGCACTGGTACTGTTGCTTCCCTTCCTTGGTCCAGGAACCCTTGGTTCACCTCTTATGCATCAGCTATCTAACTGCATGCTCAGTTGTTCAACCATGAACTGAACCTATACCAGATAGGGCATATACTTCTTAACACTCTTCCACGTGAATAACCTTTTAGAGTCCTACACCAGCACAACCAACTGGGTGTGAGGCCTCACAAATTGCCATCATACCATACCTCTTTAGGGTCTGCGATATTCTCCTTCCTACACCTAAAAGGTAGGCACTTATAACATATGTACATTGGTTCAAGAAGCCTCTTTCTCTCTTCTAGGGATTGGTTCCTCTAAAGACATCCAAGGTATGACAAGCTTCCAAGGATCATGCATGAGGCAACCACATACATCTACTCAGGGTCGTTAATTCCAGGTTATATAATACCCAATTTCTCATGATTCTTCATATCTTGGGTCAAGGTCTCCAACCTCCTTCATCGAGTCTTGCCCTTTCTCTAGAGATAACCCTACAACGTGTCCTACCACTGGAGTTTCTCTCTAAATATGGTTCAAGCTCATAAGGTTACATGTCTACACCTACTTGAGTGAAAAGTATGATCCAAAACCTATGTCTGACCAAGATTATCCAAAGCTATGCATGCTCGTCTCATGAACATCAGGTGTAACCCTTCAAGTTTAGGTCTACAACCTATTGTCATCCTTGCTTCTATTCTCTTCTATGTAAGTGCATGCCTCTTTTCTACTCATATATAGCTGTTAGGGTTCCTATACAATTACCACTAACCTCCTCAATGAGGGAGCTAACCCTCACCCTAACAGGAACGACCCTTCCAAGGTCAGATCATCACAAGGCACTGGGGTCAAACAACTACATATAGTTCATGCTTCTTATGGATGCTCAAAACTTCTGTACAACATGCATGTCTAACTCACGTGTGTGCATGCATGGTCAACTATGATATCCAACTCATCGTGTCTTCTCTTTCTCTATCCACCACTTACGGTTTGGTTTAGCATCATGCTTAGTGGATGAATCAAGGCTCTTCCTCTTCTTGGAGGCTTCTTCCTCCAAGGCAACTCTCTCCTCATCCTTCTACAAGAAGGTCTAACCTCATAGCCCTTTTGAGGGCACAACAACACACACCATGCAACCTAAGCATGTAACTAATCTTTAGTTTACGCTCAAACTATTAAAACTTATGTCCATGACATCTTATTTACATGCTTTTCATTATTTGGTGGAGGATTTCTTAATCCTTATTACTCTTATCCCAAACACATGAGGGTGGTGGAGAGAGAGAATATCCTAAGAACTTAATGTTTCTCCAGAAATTAGAGGTGAAGAAGGGATGAAATTAGATGAGAAGACCTAGTGGTATCTTATTTTGAGTTAGATCCTCTGATTTTGGCCAGACAGTCACACAATATCTGGGAGTCCTCATAGATCGATTAGAAGGGTGGAGGAAAATCTTGCCAGCCCTCAGATCGTGATCCTTTTCTAGACACCTCCATCATTGGAAAATCCTCTAATAACTCCTTTGGGTTCTACAGAGTTTGTAAAATTTAATAATTATTAGAGACTAAATGGAAAACCATCACTCTGATACCAAATGTAATGACCTCGCTTCACGGCAACCTCCAATTAAGGGAGACCAAGAAGTCAGAGGCGCTATCCCAAAATAGATCAGTGGTTTTGCAAATAATAAAAAATAATTAATAAATTCTACTAAAGACTAAACTGAAAACTGGAATAAATTTTTTCCTTTAACATACCTTCAAAATTAGGTAACTAGGTCTTCTATCCGAGGTAGGATTCTATCTACCTAAATCCTCTTTTTTATTTTAACTTAACTATTCACAGGTGCCACTTTAATATTTGTCCAATTTTAGATATCACCTAAAACACTAAAAAAATGGTAGTCAGTATAACAAATTATACTGGTATGTGGGGGAACCAATAATTGTGCATTTAATTGTAACAACATGTTGCAAGCAATTATGATTTAACGAAACAAACTTTACGTTAAACATGACTACTCAATCCTTACATACCCTAGCCTCTGTGCTATCCCTACAGTGGACATGGATGCTACCTCTCATATGGTAGATCTCAACTAACCCCCATGATCCTACCTTACAGGTTGATCAATACATAGGGTCGTGGAGTCATATGGTCCTACCCTAGGGTAGACCTACACATTGACTCATGATAACCTGATGATACTACCTCACAGGTAGACCATGTACTAGGTCATCTATCTCATCATCATTAGAGATACAAAGGAGGACCAAGATGTGAGCTAATCATGCACGTATACTTATGATGATAGTCATAGTTACTCTATAGTTGCATGAAATATATATCAACCAAGCAGTTAATTTCAAGCAATCGGTAAAACTTCAAAAATCATTATTAAACATAGGATTTCAAAATATAACTCATAGAAGTCATAAACACTTAGATTAGGGTTTTAAGGTTTCCTAGTATATATTTATACACATGAAACCCAAAAAACACCCCATTTATACATTAAAAATCTATTTACTCAAGTTATTTATTCTAAAGATTCTTTATTCTTAATCAGACTTAGGATCATCATATGTCTGTCTCAAGTATGTATTTTTGAGATAAAAACCATTAAAGTCATATTTACCAATATTATAGCTTTTAGGCATGCTACTGCACTTTTTCATACATGGGATCCTAAATTAAGTAATTTAGGTTTAAATATTACACTTTTAGATCTAAATACTCCTTTTTATGTCCAAAAAGCTAAAATTTGATTAATAACATCAACTTAGTTCCTTAAACTCAACCCTAATAAAAAACTAGGGTTATGATTCACATAAAGCACTGAAGTTACTAACTTTATATACTTTTCAAATTAGAAGCAGAACAAGGCTCTAGTTATATTTTTACAGGATTTCTTGTTTTTTCTAAGAAAAAACCATATATTACTTGTTCCCATTGGACAATCCTACAATTTCTTACAATATTCACAAGATAAATTATTTTGGGCCTTTCAGAACATGCCATGTCAGAAAAAAGGCCGTTTTACCTTTTATCCATGCAGACTAATTGGGGCAATGGCCAGCCGCCAACTCTACAGCTCATCCCAGTGAGGTGGAGGCAGAGGAATAGGGTTAAAAGACCCATATACACTTCCCTTCCTATGATGGACTAAGGGGTAGTGTGGACTTTTCCCACTTCTTCATCTCCTACGTCGCGATCTCCCTGTTCACGAGCCGACTCCCAGGTGGGTCAACAATGGTGTTGACTTTGGGCTTCAGGCAACAGGGAGTCAAGGGAAAATGCGGGCACCTTTGTCGAGGTCCGCCATAGTCGTGGGTGGCCTTGATTTCACTTGAGGTGACCCGCAGTAGGCTGACGATGAGAGTGTCCCTGTCGCTAGATGGAGAAGAAACAAAGATGCAGAGTATGCTGGTGGCAAAATTCACAGAAGAGAAAGGTTGCTCTGAGTTCCTTAGATTGCATAAGACTCCGCTCTTCCTCAAAGAAAGGGGTATTACCCCATTTTATAGCATGTGGCCATGATGGTTAGACCATGGATGGGTCCCAAATTTGGGTTTCTTTTTATCAGCCTCCAAAGGTACCAAAACTTAGGATGAAACAGTGCGATTTCCTCTCTCGAAATTCATTGGAGTAACTTTCATATTCGCACATGGATTGTGTTGAGAGAAAATCAGTCCAGGAGATTTGCAATCACTGTTCTCCTTTCCTATTCCTGAATGAGGTAGGTGAGGGTACAAAAAAAAAGATCATCTGAAATTGGATTAAAATAAAGAATGTGACATTTGATATTTTCCAATTCTTGTACCCTCACTTTATGGATTTTTGTAAAATCCATATCTCTCAAACCACACATCCTTTTAATACTAAAATGTAAGGGAAAGTCCATAATGATTTAAACAACTTGTGTGCCAATTTTGGGACTAAAACTCAAACGTATGAGAGACTTTTCTTCATATACACGTTATCTCTTAATAAGGCATATTTTATGCATATTTTCTCTCTCTTATTCTTTTATTCTCTTTATTTGGATTCCTTTTACCAATAGAAACCTGGTGGATTCGAAATCTCATCCATGATGAGTCAATCACCCATATTTCCACATATTTCTCATATTTTCATTATATTCTCAATTTTCCTTCTTAATAATGCATTATTGATTTCTTCTTTTCCTTTAAATTATATTGGACACACTAATATATTATGATCCATAAAATCACATGCACAAAGCAAATATTGCAAAGAAATCCAATCCACACATATAATTCATACATTTCTCATAATCATACATTTATTGTGGAAATTGCATTTCCCACCATATGAACTCAAAAATTGGGGTTGTAACATGCTTCGTAGCCATGGTACATGTTCTTGATGGGGGATGAATCCCCACTATTTACTCTCGTGTTTGCCCTACTGTCTGCTTTTGTTTCTTTTTGTCACCAGGGGCATAACAAACTTTTTGCCCTAGACTTTTGCTCTCTGTGTTGCGTCGAGCCGTGTGTTTAGTTAGATGCTAACTGGGCCAATTTCCCAGAAGCAATTGGGCCGCACCTGCAAGATGACCTAGCCTTTGTGGATAATGTTGATTTGTGTGGATTTTTTTCTAATTCTTTAATTGATCAGTTTTCAAATATTCATAGTAAATCATAGGATGTTCAGAAAAATACAAATAAATAGTTGTTGGAAAGTATTTTTTGAGTAGAATCCAATTTTAGGGTTTTCAAGTCATGCTTTTTTTCCTATTTTGATTTTTATTATGAACACTATTTTATTTATATAATACGCCCTTAAAGTTGTAACTAATTCATTTTCACTCCAAATTTAATAAATAGATATGTTTTAAAATCAGGAGAATCCAACTGATCGAATGGTCTAGGTTTTGAGTCATAAATTGAAGGTTTTCTTAGAAAGTCCAAAATTAGGGTTGCTTACACTTTATGTTTTACAAAACCCTAATACATGTGATATGATTTGTAGTTAGGAAAAATTGGTCTTGTGTTCAAAATTGGTGAAAGTAATGACTAGGACCCTAAAATGAGGTATGTGCTTATGTGCAAATGTGCATTTCTTCACCCTTTAGTTGGGTATTTTATAATCCAACCCTAATATTCCTAATGAGACATATGCTTTACCTTTATTCTTTTTCATTTCCTTTTGGCACATTTACTTCAATTAGTTCTTGGGTCTTGAACCCTCTGCAATATTTCATTATTTACTCTTCCATATGATTCTTTTTCTAGCATATTGAATTATTAGCTATTTTACTAATGTAATTTACTTATGTACAACCACCCATAGTTGGGTTGGGCATGTGTTATTTTTCCCAGGGGAATGTGATTACTCTCCCACTTTTATATATATTTTAGGTGTTTGGGAATGTTTTACTCTCCCTCACCTGTTGGTTGAGGTTAGGTAGGTGCCTCAATCCTGATTTAGTTTTTGTAGTCATATTAATATTTATGCATGCAGCTTTAATATTATTTGACTTGGTTGAATTCTTATTTGTTAAAAGCCTCATACACTTGACTCTTGTTAGCTTAGTTGAATCATTACTCCATGTTTATATTTTTTATACTTTATTTGTTCTTATTCCTCAATTGACACATACCTTGTTTCTTCTCTTGCTGGGTGATCCCAAACACCCAGGTTTAGGAGCAAAGTGCACATCAGGAGCATGGTAGACCAACCTAAGATTATAAAAAATGAGTTCATCCTTTCATTATGAACCTATCTCTTAAAGTTGTTTCCTGGAGACAGATCGATGTAGTTTACTTTCCCTCTATCTTAGATCCTTTTGTTGTATCTATGATGTAAACCCTTATTAGGGATATTTTCATGTACCCTTTATGAAATTGAATATAGTCTATGTTTTATATTCTGCTGCTATTCATTGGTCTTTTGTTTACCATTATTAGTAAATGGGTGTTTAGCCTTCTTTACAACATGGTATCAGAGCCCATGGTAGTCAGAATCTTGACTATTTCAATTTGTCTCCCTAGTTAGAACCCTTACCTTACATACCCCTTTAGTTAAGGTGTTCACCCTAGAATTGACCTTTGTTTTTCATGAGATGAAGAAAGGTTGATTTAGAATCATAAGTTTTTTAGATTAGAAATATATTTAATTAAACTTTAGGTGATGAGCCAATTAGGTAGCTACTAGGACATAATTTTCAAGCAAGGGTGCCTAGAAAAGGTCAAGATTTGGGGGTTGGTAAAATATTCCTCTGTGCCACTAGCTTGGTTTACGAGGACTCCCGGATCCGTATGACACCGGCCTGGCTTGAGCTGGTACTGATTGTCTGAAATAGCATACCTTTAGGCAATAATAGCCTTAACATATATATATTGAGTACCCTTGGAAACCTAATATGATGACCTCGTTACCCAATGAAATTCCCTTATGTCCCATAAGTTCGTTATAGGAGCCTTAGATTTTACATGTTTGAGTAGACTATCCCTAAAACCTAGACTTTAGGTGGAAGTGATAGATCTTATACATGGTTTAGTTAGACTCACCCTTTTTTCCTCAAGTTTTAGTTTGACTTAGTAAATCAAACCTTTTAAGGGATAGTAGTAGTAGTAATAATAACACATCATAGAACATCGATATGCTAATTTGGAGGACAAAGTACTCTTAAGGGTAACAAGCTCTACAATACACCAAAATCTAGCTACTCTAGAATTAGAAACCCTAACTCCATGATTAGGAGGTTAGCGTGCTTAAATCCTTAGATTTGTCTAAAACAAGTTATAGTTGAAAGCCACGTGTTTGTTTATATACCAATGAACATATATAATGAATAGCTCACAACATTTAAACCCTAATGAATACCAAATGCACCTAATATGAGTAACCCACCTATTAATCCTAATTATGGATACACATGATGTTACCCATGTCATAGGACCATTAAACCCTAATGATATGATGACTAAGATAGATGGAACCTAACCTTGAACTTAATGCATGCTAAGAAGGTATAAGTGAAACATAATGGTCATGTTGACCTAAGCCCTAAGATGTAATCATCGAACTTGATATATATATATATATATATATTTGTGTGTGTGTGTATATATATATGTGATGACTTTCATGATACTTTAGTATATATATATGTGTGTATATATATATGTGATGACTTTCATGATACTTTAGTGACATTAGGTGTCATAATTAGATGACATACATTGATACACCTAAATGTTATCAATATGTAATGCATATCACCTTGTTCACTAAAATGCATATAATGACTCAAATATGGTTAATGAGTATTTGATTCACATGAATATGCATGTATAACTAATGTGTTGTTAAATATACATAATTTGTAGTAGGAAGTGAATAAATATGAGAAAATGATTAATGATGACATTAATGTGAGTATGAAAGGTAATGTGACAATGTGTAATATAAATATAAGAAATTAATGTGACATTATTTGAATTAACTGTAGATTTAATAACTAAATGAATAAAATTTCTTATTCCATACAATATAATCTGATATAATTCAATATAGTGGTAGTATGAGAATAATGGAGTCTAAATCCAAATTATTAAGAATAAAGATCTAAGACATTAAGAGATATTGAGATAGTTGAGTAAACCCTAATTGTGCTAAAACTCTTATTGGTATAAATAAAAAGTATATAGGATTTGTGCTTAGTGTTGAGATGTAATTCTTTTGACAATAATGTGAATATAACCTGACATAATTAATAGAATATTAAGGGTGATAAAATTTCATAATGAAGATAATGCTAATAAGCCAAAAATGTTAATTATGATGTATTTGATAAAAGGTAATTTGAATAATGGAACCCTTAGTGAACCATGAGAACCTAACTTATAATTAGAGCATGTGATGTCCCATATATTAGAAGTAACTACCTAGTTTCTTAGTGTTGAGATGTTATGTACTCACCCATCCCTCTTGTTGATATTTTAGGGATAAAATCCTCTTTAACGGGTGGAGTGTTGTAACATAATGAGACTTGAGACTTGGATTTATTTGCAATTTAACCCATTTTCAAGGTTTTCATTTCCTTCATATCCTTTTTGGCCTTTCCTCTAAATTTTCCTATATTTTCTATCCTTTTTGTCCTCAGGTTTAAATTGAGTAATATTTAGTGGTTTCAAATATATTTGTTTCATATTGATGCCAACATATGGGTTTATGCACAAATACCTCAATTAGTGTTTTGATTAGAGTTTAAAATGAAAAAATGACAACTAATGAGAGACAATCAATAGATTATATTAATGTAGAGTTTTTATGGCCTTTTGGGACAAGGAATAAAATATAGTGTAATATTGAGTTAGATATGAGAGTAATGAACCTCTTTTCCTTTATCTCTCCTCCTATATGGAGTTACAGAATAAAAGAGAATATTAAGGTGGGTAATGACTCTTGAGTTAGTAAATGATGTATATATCAAATTTCTACTCAAATATTTAATTAGAAAGACTTTTTCATATTAACTCACCCTTTTACACATTAAAATATACATTAATGTCCAATATAGTGGTTAGGGATCAAAGCTTGTGAAAAAACAAAATCTAAGTGCATAGGAATACTGTAGATATTAAAATTAGTGTATGGTTCAAATTCCAAGCCATTATGACTTTGTTTGACCCTCCAATTTAGGGAAGAGTTACATATAGTCTTCAATGTCATTTAATTGAAATTTGCATTCAATATCAGATTTAAACTGTAGTCCACAATTTATTATGATGTCATGCATTACTTGGATCATTTATACTCCAAAGCACATGATCCAACAGCTGACGTGTGACACGCTAGATCTGACTTCGATCCAATGACCAGATCATCATCCTCTTGCTCTGACTTTCTCACAGACACAAACCAATTCACAGAGTTTTCTTTCCTTGAATTGTTCTCTTCTAGTAATGGTCCATTTTGTGTTATTTTTGTGCCTTGAGTTCGTCCCTCCTCCCCGAGTTGAACGATGTGCTACTTACCTTCCCCCATGAACTGCGGATGAAATGCCCAAAATGGGCTCCTCACTGTTTTCCACCCTAGATATGAAGATGCCACCATAGCCCCTCCTTCACCTATTTAATGGACCCAAAGGACCCTTTGACCCTAAAGCACCTATCCCCCTCAACCAATTCCGCCTATAGTGTCCTCAAAACCCCTGACCTACATGAGGTGCTCCTCCAACAACCACTACAACATCCCAGTCTCCCCTGCCACATCCGACCAAATTGGCGACGTGATAAGCTTCCCTAACCCTTCCTCCTTCTCCCAACATTAGTTTCCCTCAGCTATTCCCAAGCATCGTATCTTGTAGACCAGCCTCGAGGTCTCATTGGTGTTGATTGCCATGGTGATCCAGTGGCCACTCAATCTTCGTAATGCGGTGAGTGAGATTGCCTAACCCTGGAGATCATTTTTCCAATTTCATTTGATTCCTATCTATGTAGTTCCATGGATTCTAGCTTCTAAAACTCTTCCCCTGTTCCCTAGTTTTCACCACAGCCCTTGGGCATTTCCTACACTGCACTCCTACCGTCTTGGCTTCATCTTGATCTTCGAGTTCACTTGAAGCCAGATAGCCCGACTTTTGGGCGCAACATTGATCCATGACTGATTTTGGCTATTTGCTTGGATCTACTTTGTAGCCATGGTGCAGGTCCTCCATGGGGGATGAATCCCCACTATTTACTCTCATGTTTCCCCTTTTGCTTCCTTTTGTTTCTTTTTGTCACCAAGGGCATAATGGACTTTTTTCTGTGTTGCGCCGAGCCATGTGTTTAGATGAATGTTGATTGGGCCAATTTCCCAATAGTGATTGGGCCACACCTGCAAGCCAACCTCACCTTTGTGGATAATGTTGGTTTGTGTGGATTTTTCTAATTATCTGATTGGTCAATTTTCAAATATTCATAGTAAATCATAGGATGTTTAGAAAAATACAAACAAATAGTTGCTCGAAAGGATTTTTTGAGTACAATCTGATTCTTGGGTTTTCAAGTCATGTTTTGGTGTCCTATTTTGATGTTTATCATAAACACTATTTTATTTATGTAATAAGCACTTAAAGTTGTAACTAATTCATTTTAACTCAAAATTTAATAAATAAATATGTTCAATTAATCAGGAGAATCCAACTGATCGAATGGTCTAGGTTTTGAGTCCTAAATTGAAGGTGTTCTTAGAAAGTCCAAAATTAGGGTTTCTTACACCTTATGTTTTACAAAACCCTAATACATGTGATATAATTTGTAATTAGGAAAAAGTAGTCTTGGATTCAAGCTAGTTGGTGAAAGTGATGACTGGGACTCTAAAATGAGGTATGTACTTATGTGCATATGTGAGTATGTGCATTTCTTCACCCTTCAGTTGGGTATTTTGTAGTCCTACCCTAATATTCCTAATGAGGCATTTGCTTAGCCTTTGATCTTTTTCATTGCCTTTTGGGCACATGTACTTCAATTAATTCTTGGGTATTGAACCCCTCTACAATATTTCATTATTTACATTGGCATATGATTCTTTTTCTAACATGATGAATTATTGACTATTGTTCAAGATGATATTCGTTGGTGTATGTTATTTGCTGATGATATTGTTTTGATTGACGAAACTAAAGGTGAATTGAATGATAAAGTTGAACGTTGGAGAAAGGCATTGGAATCAAATGGATTGATGATTAGTAGGAGCAAAACTAAGTATATACATTGCAATTTCAGCTGGTCTCGCAATGTGAATGATGGATCCAAGTTGGACGGAGTAGATATACTAAAATGTGATGAATTTTGTTACTTGGATTCTATTATTCAAATAGATGGGGATGTCCAAAATGATGTTTGTCACTAGATCACTGTAGGATGGTTGAAATGGAGGAGTGCAACTGGAGTATTATGCGATCAGAAGATCCCTCATAGGTTAAAAAGTAAGTTTTATAGAGCAACTAATGACCAGCCATGCTCTATAGGGGTGAATATTGGGCGGTGAAGAAACAAGGTCTCAACAAGATGAAGGTGGCTGAAATGCATATGCTGAGATGGATGTGTGTGAAGACAAGAAAAGATTGCTTGAGAAATGACTATATCAAGAATAAAGTGGGGGTGGCGAGCATTGAGGACAAGTTGCATGAGGGCCGACTCATATGGTATGGACATATGTAGCGTAGACCTACTAATGCGCCTATACGAACAATGCTATTGAGCCAAACACTATAAATAGAATAAGAGGAATGCCTAAATTAACATGGGACGAGCTTATAAAGAGAGATTTTGAATCTCTACATCTCAATCAGAATATGGCCCATGATAGAGTTGAATGGAAATGAAGGATCCACGTAGCCGACCCCAACATAATTGGGACTAAGGCTTAGATGATGTTGATGATGAATTATTGACTATTTAACTAATGTAGTGTACTTATGTACAACCACCCATAGTTGGGCATGTGTTATTTGCCCATGGGAATGCGATTACTCTCCCCACTTTTATATATATTTTAGGTGTTTGGGAATGTGTTACTCTCCCTCACCTATTGGTTGAGGTTAGGTAGGAACCTCGGCCCTACTTTAGCTATTGTAGTCATATTAATATTCATGCATGCAACTTTATTATTATTTGACTTGGTAGAATTCTTATTTTTTAAAAGCCTCATACACTTGACTCTCTTTAGCTTAGTTGAATCATTACTCCATGTTTACATTTTTCTACACTTTATTTGTTCTTATTTCTCAATTGACACATACTTTGTTTCTTATCTTACTGGGTGATCCCAACCACCCAGGTTTAGGATCAGAGTGCACAGTAGAAGCATGGTGGACCAGCCTAATATTAGAAATAAGGAGTTCATCCTTTCATTATGAACCTATCTCTTAAAGTTATTTCATGGAGATAGATTGATTTAGTTTAGTTTCCCTCTATCTTAGATCCTTTTGTTGTTTCTATCATGTAAACCCTTATTGGGGATATTCTGATATACCCTTCATGAAATCAAATATAGCCAATGTTTAATATTCTACTGCTATTCATTGGTCTTTTATTATTTAGACTTCTTTACACTTTATCTTCTTCTCTTTCTTCTTCCTCTTGCTTGCCACGTGTAATTTTATGAGCTTTTAGATTTCTTATGAGATCTTTAATAAGAATATCACCAAGATCTTTGCTTCTTTAATGATAGTCACCTTGGGCTGACATCTCTTGGGGAGAGTTATAAGGATCTTTGAGTATATCTCTCCTCTATCCACAGGATGACCTAGGACAACAAGACCATTTACAATGGCCACTGGTATAGATCTGACGTTTAATGTCACTTAGTGATGTCGGTTCCTTAGAAAAATTGACACCAAATCTACCAACCACGTCGATTCTTCATGCCAACTGTCACCATATGTGAAGTCTTGGCAATTTAGAAAAGACACATGTACAACTTTAACTTTAACGTCAGTTTCAGTTCATAGAAATTGACGTATCGTGAAATATATTTTTTAGGGGAAAACTTACCTCCAAAATTTTCATCCAGGCATCAATTTGTATACAACCGATGATAAAATGTTCACGCCATGTCCCTCAAAAAAATTATCCTCCCATTAGTTGTCAGTTTTACCAAACAAGCGACACTTTCGACCCCTAGGTGAGTCACAATTTTTTTTAGTGATGGGTCTAAATCGTCAGTTTCTTAGAAGAAATCGATGACTGGTGTTTTGCATCATATTCCAGTGAAAATTTTTTCCCCTAAATTTCTTCTTAGTCGTCCTTTTTTCTTACAAAACTGAAAACTGTTTCCCTGACCTGATAGCTAATTTTTTTTGTTTGGATATACAGTTAGCCGTCAGTTTTAACAGACATAAACGACGATTATGTCCCCAAACCAGTGTCTATTTTTTATTTAGTTTAGGAATTAATCATCAATTTTTTTAGTAACTAACAACTATACCCCTAACCTAAGGGAAACTATTTTTGTTTGGATATATAGTTAATCGTCAATTTCTACAGACTTAACTGACAAATATGGCCCCAACCCAATGTCTTTTTTTATTTGGTTTAGGAGTTAATAGCCAGTTTTTTTTGTTCCAATCGATGGTTATGTCCTTAGTTGTTAGTTTTACTATACAATTGATGACTATGGGTAACTTAATAGACCCCGTTCAATACATACTTTCTCCCCATTTTCTATTTCATCACAAATGACATGCTTCTCTCTGACGATTTGTGATCCCCATTGCTGCCTCAGTTGCTACTGCTAGACGTCGCCGCCACTGCTACTACTGAGCTCGTCACCACTCTCGGAAGGTGCTCTTCCTTCAACCTCCACATGTGTGTCATCTCCACCTACTCGTCACCATATTCCACCTCCAGCAGTCGTCATCACCACCACCCACTACTGCCGCCATCATATCCAGTCGTCTCTAGTCACCGTTGTCACTCCAATTATCTCCAATCATCTTCAGTCATTACTGTCGTCTCCAGTTGCTACCGCCAACAGTGAGGTCACTGAAGGTAAGAGCATTTTGTTTTATTTTTGTTTTTTTGGCTATGCTACTGTTGTTTGGACTCTAATGCACATTTATGTGTTGTAATCTTACTCTTATTTGACATCAAACCTCACTATAATAATAATTTAGTAATGATGTGTCCCTATTTGGCATAAATATCATCCCCTTATCCCCTTTTGTTAAGTTTTTTCTAGATAGCATTCAATGCATCCATGTGATACAATTATGGTGATGCATGATCACATTTTTGAATCAAATAATGCTTTGACTTAACTTCATCAATTAATATTTAATGGTGATTTACTAGTTATATTAATTAATTAATATTGCTTTCTTTCTCTGTTATCAGTGATTGATTTAACTTAGTTCAATAATTTCTTTTCAAGATTGTGTAGTTGATTAATGCAGTGTAGTTGATTAATGCAGCGTTTGAAAAAGTGATTACATTCATTGTCGATTGCTCATTGTTGATGGCTCACTGTAATAATTTCTCACAGTGAGAAATGAGAATCCAATAGAGTTGGTCCATCGCTTTGGAGCAAAACACAATGTAAAATGGAAGTGGTGGACAACCATGCATTTGGCAATGCGATTGGTAGCGATTGACCCACTACCCGTGATTGCCCATCGCTGCCCAGGAAATCGCCGCTGCTTTGCCAAAAATAGCATAATATTGATTGATTAGTGTTAATGATGCATGAATGAACTAAATCAAATGGATGAATGAATTGAATTAAATGATGTTACATAAGTCGAGAACTAGGATGGGTGACCAGTAGGGAAGTTGACCCCGGCTTGCGCGTGAGTGAGGAAAAAGCGCGTAGTTAAGGCTAGTGATGGTCTGTGGGGCTAGTCGTCTTTGCTGAAACCTTGTTAGAGCCTTGGGTTGTGGGACCAGGTGTTAAAAATGGTATCAGAGCCAAATCCCCTCCAGTAGGTGGGGCCCACATGGGCATGGCATGCCAGTCTTGAGCCGTGCGGTCCAGGCATGTAGGAAAGGGCTGTCCATGGTTGACGTAGCCACCCTTGCGCTGGTATTCCGTGATCGGGAGCTGGGTGTCCATGGGCCATTATGGGTCTGTACTGAAATGGGGAAGAGATTATGAGGCCTTATAGTTGAGCCATGATGAGGACGTCAAGAGTCTAAGTGGGGGAGATTGTAACATCCCAGGATTTGAGGCCTCAGATAAAACACTGTTAAAAGGAATGATTGGACTACCCATATCACCAAGGTGCACCTCCTTTTCAAAGAGCCCATCTCTAAAGAACTACATAGTTAAGCGTGCTCGACTTGGAGTAGCACTAGGATGGGTGACCAGTCGGGAAGTTGGCCCCGACTTGCGTGTGAGTGAAGACAAAGCACACAGTTAAGGCTAATGGTGGTCTGTGGGGCTAGTCATCATTCTTAAAACCTTGTTAGAGCCTTGGGTTGTGGGCCCAGGTGTTACACTTCCCCATTTGTTCTTGAAGTGCATATGTTGGTGGACATTTTCCCATCTACATTAGTGTAATTGGAGAACTATGGGGAAATGTTGTCAAAATTTTCTTGAAATCTGACTACACATTATAAACTTACTAGTGAGATTAGGTGTTCAAGAATGGGATACGTGGTACACACATTCATCATTGAACCCAAAATCCTAATCTTTAAACCCTAAACCTAAATCCTAAACCCTAATCTATAAACGCTTATCCCTAAATCTAAAACAATAAATTTTAATCTGTCTATAAATCCTTAACCTAATATGTAAACCCTAAACCCTAATACTTATTTTCTCTTTGATCATAGAATGTATAGAGCAAGAATGTCCATTTCAAACCACTGCACCCCAGAGTTTATTACTAATCTTGATTAGCTTATAAGATTTGTAGAGGAACATAGGAAACAACCTGGATATAGGTTCTATTGTCCATATAGGCATTGTAGTAACAACTTGAAAGTCAACACTGGTGATGAGATCAAAAATCATGTCATGTGCAACATGATTACATAGGGCTATATACAATGGCACTATCATGGAGAGATTCCAAACTTGAGATTAGTAGATGTCGATAGCAATACTTAAGTTGAAGAAGAAATTGTCGTCAATGATGTAGATGTGAACGAACCACATTTGATAGACATGATTGATGTGACAAAACCTTCATGTCACTGTACTAATTTTACAAAGATAAGCATTGTGTTGAGATTGTATAATATAAAGTCTAACAATAGATGTAGTGACAAAAGCTTCACGTCATTGTTGTCTTTATTGAAGAAATTTTTTCCTGAAGGCAACGAGCTATTAATTTCAACACACAGATTAATGAAAATGTTATGACCAATGGGAATGAAGGCTAAGAAGATACATGTATGCCCGAGTGATTGTGTGTTATTTTAAAATGACTATGTCTATTTGAAAGATTGTCAAAAATGTGGGGCATTAAGGTATAAAATGACAACTTTGGGGAAGTCCAAAACTGGCTCTCCTACCAAGGTGATGTGGTATATACCTACAATACCATGGTTTCAATGCTTTTTTATCGATCTGGAGGATGCAGAGAATTTAAGGCGGTATGTAGAGGTTAAGAAAAACAATGATCGGATCCTACGACATGCATATAATTCCCAATAGTGGTAGAAGATTGATTTTATGTACCCTAGATTTGATGCAGAATCTAGGAATCTAAGACTTGGGCTTTGTACTAATGGGATGAATCCATACGGCACATTGAACAACCAACATATCACTTAGCCTATCATGCTTTTTATATACAATCTCCCACTAGTTATGTATGAAAGATAAGTACGTTATGTTGTCGTTGTTGATATCGGTCCCTAAACAACTTGGAAATGATAGAGACATTTATCTTGAACCTCTGATTGATGACTTGAAGAAACTTTAGGGTGAAGATGTTATGACCTATGATGCTTCATGTAGAGATACATTTTATTTGCATGCTATATAATTTTGCACTATCAAGTACTTTACAACATATGGGAATTTATCTGGATACAATGTAAAAGGATTCAAAGCATGCCCTATATGTGATGAGAATACTAATTCAATATGACTAAGACATGGCGATAAGACTATATATCATGGTCATCCACGGTTTCTTCCAAAAGTCCATCCTTATTGAAGGTTTCACAAAGTGTTCAATGGATGGAATGAGGAGCGGAGTGCCCCTAAACCTATACCAAGGGAGGTTGTTTATGAAAGACTAAAAGACTTTGTCAATGAATTCTGTAAGAAATCACAATGTACCATTCCCACATAGCATGACAAATCTTTACTCAAGAAGAGGTCAATATTCTTGGATATTCCATATTGGAGTTCTTTGGTAGTTAGGCATTGTATCGATGTCATGCATGTTGAGAAAAATGTCTATGATAGTGTCATTGGTACTCTGTTGAATACAGTAGGTAAGACTAAAGATGACATCAAATCCAGAATGGACCTACGTGAAATGGGAATAGGAAAAAAAGTAACAGAAGTAGTTAGCAGTGATCGAAAAACATATTTTCCTCCTACTTGTTACACGTTGTCTAGAAAGGAGAAGAAAACTTTTTGTGAGTGCTTGCTTAATGTTAAGGTACCACAAGGATAGTTTTCCAATATCTGTAGACTGGTATCAATGAAAGATCTGAAGTTGATAGGTCTTAAATCTCATGACTGTCACTCTCTAATGCAACAAATATTTCCCGTGGCAATTTGATCTATACCACCAAAGCATGTATGGTTTGCAATCACAAAAAGTTGTTTCTTCTTCAACACTCTATGCAACAAAGTTATTGATCTTGAGAATCTCGATAAGTTGCAAAGAGAAGTGGTTGTTACCCTATACTAGCTTGATATGTATTTTTCTCCTTCATTCTTTGATATCATGGTACATCTTGTTGTCCATTTGACTAGGGAAGTGAAAATGTTGGGATAAGTTCTCTTGCATTGGATGTATCCTTTTGAACGATACATGAGTGTTTTTAAAGGTGATGTTTGAAAACATTATTGGCCTGAAGGGAGTATTATTGAGGATTATGTGTTGAGGGAGATTATGGACTTTTTTAGTGACTTTCTGAGTGCAAGTAATCAGTTGTGATTTGTGGGAATAGGCTTACTTGTATATTTTACACAATATCGATGAAGTGAGTATTTATATCACCAAACTTACCAATTTCATCAAGAAACAATATCCTCGAGCCAATTCAATGTGGCTTGCTAGAGAGCATAACAAGACATTTATTAGGTGGTTTGAAGATAAAGTCTTATGTCAACTATCTCAAATACCAAATAATGTTGCTGAAAATATCAAATGCCTCACCTTTAAACCAAAAATGAATCTTATGTCTTGTTAAGGATTTGACATAAATGAGTTCTCATACTACACAAAGTGTCAAGATGATAAGAGTGATCCAAAATAGTGGGGTCACCGTTCAAGAATCTTCATTGATTTTTTCTACTGTGAAGGATTAGAGTCCACGTGAAGCAAAAATGTCATATTATAGTGTCATTGAAGACATATGGGAGTCTGAGTACATAGATTTCAAAATTCCAATCTTTAAGTGTAATTGGGTTGATAACACCAAAGTAGTTGTAGTGGATGAATTGGGGTTCATATTAGTGAAAATTTGAGAATATTGACGAGAAGGGTGAATAATTCATAATGGCATCAAAGGCAAAGCAAGTATTTTATATCAATGATCCTGCAAATGAAAAAATGGTTAGTTGTTATTCATGGTATAGACAGTTCATTAAAGATCTTATAGATGAACAAGAGTACTATGAAAAGTATGATGACTCCAGTCCTTTCTTAATTGTCTTGTCAATACCAAATAATGAAACTGATGCTGACTTATATGTGAATGGAGATCATACTGAGGGAATGTTAACTGGTGAAAAGATCTCTATATTCAGGGCATGCTTTTACTTTTTAAAATGTTAGATGTGCATTTTATAATCTTATATTTCATTATTTGACTATTTTTTATATGAATTTTTTTCCAATGGCATCTGACCATAAGTGTGATGACCATTATGATTTATCACGAAGATGAGAAACATCATGTAGATACAGAAGTACGTTGTGTATTGTTTTATCAACACTTTGTGCATTTTATAATATCTCTATCTTTTTGTATCACACTTAATAGATTATACATATTTATGACCTATATGTGTGTTTCTGTCAAGTTTAGGTTGAGTATGTATGTCCTGAGGATCTTGTTTAGCTTGATGAGCAACATTAAAAAAATCAAAATAAGGGGCATCACCATGATGAAAAATTTGATACAACAAAGGGGTAATGGACCAAAGTTGGTCATGAGTTTATTCAAATAGAAAATCCTATTAGAAAGAACTAGAGCTCTTTTGTTTCATATATAGGTGTAGAATCTTGGAATAAAATTGATAAAAGTAAGTAAGACTTCATATGGAAAGAACTACGTGTGAGATATTATCATTTGCAATTTTGTTTATAAAACTATTTACTATTTTATTTTTAAGAATATTCCATTAGGTATATGAAATTTTGCAGAGCACACTGGACATGGGTGAAAATTCACATCACAAAAGGTGATGCAATGATGTGGGAGGGTTCTGAGGAATTATAGAACAAATCTGACAAGATTATACATACGAGAGGTTGAGAAGAGCAAGAAGTCAGCCATTGGAGTGTCGCCCCTAGAAGCACCATTCTCTCCCGTACAACTCTAGCTTAGAGGAGGGGCTCCTACCGCCCTTGTCTGCTGGCCTTCTCCCTCTGGCCCTTCCTCACTCGAGCCACTGGTTCCCTATACTTCTGGGTGTGTAGTCTGGTCTGAAGGGTTAGATTCTCGACTTCGTCTTGTGGGGAGACTGTGTCAGTGATTGTGCGGTGACAGTTCTTGCTTTCATCAATGTGGTGTGTCGACTCCTCTCTATGGATGGATCTAGAGTTCTATCTCCCTTTGGGTTCCTACGGTTTTGGTCTCCCCCTCCTTTTTTTTTATAATTTCATCTTTCTTGTGTTGTGATTAGTTGTCAGGCTATCGTTCCCCCTCTTCTTTTATTTCCTTTTTGTGTTTTGCCATCTGGGGCTTGGTAGGTGTGCCCTTAGTTTCCCTATTGGCTTGTTGGGGTGGGGGATAATCATGGGTCTTGGGTTGGGAGGTCTTTGCTTCTATTCCCTTCTCAATTTTGATTGAGTTGGGATCGTTGGTAAGTGGTGGTGGGGTTCCGTTGTGCTTTACCCTCCATCCTTGTTCTTTCCTCCAGCCTTTTTTGCTCCTTTTCTTGTCCTGTGTAGGGATTTGTTATGGTTGTTCTATCGGTGACTTAGTGCAGCATGTTATCTTTTCTTTCAGGTCAGTTTTCTTCGGTGTTCTTTTAGGTTCCAGGTGTCTGTGTTGTTTGGTGTCCCTCTCTATGTTAGGTTCATCTTTGTTTCTTTGTTGTATGGAAGTGAGTGTGAAGGTGATCCCTTCTTTGATCACTGGTTTGAAACTTTTAATCTGCCATAGATTTGAGCTCAAGTTGAAGGAATCTCTCATTGAAGGCAGTTAGTATCATCGGAATGGAAGACAGATCTATACATCATTGTACTTATAATGTTCTGATACGAGTTTCTGTATTTGGCATCTGCTCTTCTCCCATAATGGGTCAGTGGGTGTATCTTTCTTAACATGTAGATGTCGTATGGCTCCTCTGTAATGAAATCATGTCTTTACTTTAAAAAAAAAGTCAGCCACTGAGCAATGGAGCTATCTTGACCCAGAGACATGGGAGGCATTTGTTTCTATGAAAAACATTGATGAATTCAAGGTATTAAGCCTCAATCCCCATTTTGAATACATTCTTAGGAATTCATTCTTTTACCTTGACATAGTAGGCTATGTTTTACTTACCGATTACTATTGATTCTTGTCACTAACCAGGATGCAAGCTATGCTCAAAGAGAAAGGCATGTAAAGAATGTGCACAACCACACCATGGGTCAAGGTGGCTATGCAAATCTTTGCCAAAAGCTACTACATGTGTTTTCTTCTCAACAACCTACTCCTGGGACTACTGAGTCCTCTACTACTACTACTGCTACTACTACTACTACTGAATCTCTACTTTGCCATGATATATGTATAGCTGGGAGGCAATCCAAATATGGAGAAATAACCAACCCCTCAACTATTGAGACAGCTGCAAAAATGGTAAAATTTAGTTCTCAGAGCAATTAGTATTGATGATTATTATATTTTACTTACCAATTACTGTTGATGATGATTAGAA
The DNA here is from genome assembly GCA_963693085.1 of Alisma plantago-aquatica. NCBI lineage: Eukaryota > Viridiplantae > Streptophyta > Magnoliopsida > Alismatales > Alismataceae > Alisma > Alisma plantago-aquatica. The sequence goes on from OY856412.1 coordinate 1,246,268,276, forward strand.
GGAGCTCCATAAGCAAAAGAAGCAAGGCAAGTTCATCACTAAGGGCACAAAGGATGGATTGATAGTTGCTCTAGGTAACCAAAGCATCTTGGATGTGTTAGGGTTGTAGGCACTGGTGTGGTATGAGAGCATTCTTTGGGCCATCATAGCACAAATCTGTCTAGAAATGGGAATTATCAAAAGAGGAGGAAAAAGATTTAATTGCAAAGGGAATTTAGGAAGCAACGAGCCAATGAGTTTCTTCTCAGTCAGCTACTCATACGATACTAGCTGTTTCACCCCACTCTTCATACAAGGTGGCCCCCCTATGATAGAGGTGGTTGGGAATAATCCTGTGGACCCAACACCTAGCACATATGCTGTAAGTATTTTTATGACAAAGTTGTCTTTTCAAGATGATATGTTTAGGTATATACACAACATTCTAAGAAAATTTGTAGGGCTTGAGGCCATGCTGTCTAAAATTACAAGACTATGTCATTGTTGTGGGTGAGGCTTACCTACCCCTTGCAAGTGCCATGCTTCATGATGTTCCATTACCTGCCGATGTGGTTCGTGTGTCCCCAAGGCTTGTCTACAAAGATTGGAAGAAGTATCCACTTACATATGCCCACCCCGATGCTAAGAGGATAGGTGAAGCAGAAGGCAGCGTCATCACGTGGCCTAAAACGGGAGTTATCTATATTGATCATGATGTATGGTAAATTTACATTACATTTGTATATGTATATACATGGCAATTGATATGAAATTATATATATACAAGACATAGGGCCTGAGAAACCCCTTACAACTCGTCCTCCTCCCCCTCCACCTTCTCCTGAATTACTTGGTTGGCTTGCATATGACCTATTCGACTTGATAGGTCCTCAATACAGGTGTATGGCACTATTTGTAGATGAACATGAAGAAGATTTGTCTATGATAGTTTCTATTAAGGAGGACGATGTAGGTCAACATTATCATAGTGTATATTTCTACAAGATGTTTTGGAGTTGTTTCATTATGCTTGGTTGAATACATCTGTCATAGAAATTTGGACACAATGAGATCCTATATAGCTATACACCTCATTTTATATATGGTGATTTGTTTTCTTATATATTAATACATACATGATATATGTTTTGCAGCTACTTACATAGGGTCTATGCAAAATTTTCAATGACCCATGTGGGATTTCTAGTTCCATCCTTGATTAGTCGAGTAGTTAAAGACCATGCATTTGTTACTCTATACTTCTCTATCACATTTAAATATTTTGGTAAAAATAAAAAGAGTGTAATATTAGCTCCATACATGTTTTATGAGTTTACTTACTTCTCTTATAATTTTAACTTAAGAAATTACATTTAATTTTGGATTTGAGTTATATTTTGTTTTGTCTTCTTATCACCCAGGAATAACCATTGGGTCTTATTGATTGCTGTCCGTGCAATGTTGACTATTTATTATCTAGATCCTAAGGGTGGCAATGTAGACGATGGGGGACATGATTTGAAAAGAAATTAGTCACGTTAGTAAATTTTTATATTTATATCTGTTAACACACACACACACACACACACACACATATATATATATATATATATATATATATATATATATATATATATATATATTACATGACTATTTCCTAATGTCAATGCAATGTGTTATATTAATATATAGGGCTATAAAATGTTTCATAAAAGTTGGAGGGAAGGTGGACACAAAAAAGAAAACAATGGTTTGGGAGAATGTTGAGGTAGTTTACTGACTCCAATGCATATTTATGCCAACTATGCTTACTTTGATTTATTAACATTTTGAATGTTGAAATATATAGTATTTTGTACAAGACAACGGTCGGGCATGCACATACTATGTGACGCGGTATATGGACATGATTGTCAGATATGCGACACTAGATATTGACAAGATACATAATGTAATATATATATATATATATATATATATATATATATATATATATATATATATATATATATAGTCTTGGTCATCATAAATATAAAGGGGCAATAGATAATATGAACATATCAAACTTATTGATCATATACTTCATTCTCTTTGTAGGTGTTTAAAACAAAAGGAGGGAGGCGGTAGAGGAGTGCTTTCCCAGCCACATAGCGAGGTCTGTCCTAAACATTCCACTTCCACGGTGGGGTGCCAAAGATAGTCTCTTCTGGGAAAAGGAGAGCAATGGGTTCTTTACTGTCAAGAGTGCCTACCACCTGTTGAGGGCGGGTGCTGATTTGTGGGAAGGGGCGGAGGAGGGGACTTGGAAAAGGTTATGGAAAGAAGGGTGGCCACCGAAGCTGAAACACTTTATCTGGAGAGCACTGAGAAACATCCTCCCCACCATGACGGAGCTACAGAAAAAGCAGGTAACACAAGTTGATGCCTGCCATCATTGCGGACAGCGGGAGGATGCGACACATGAACTACTCCATTGTGAGATAGCAAGGAAGATTTGGTCTACTGGGGAGTTTGACTGGCTGGGACTGGTGGATATGCATGACTTAGGGAGCTTTGTGAGTAGTCTCCTTGACGAGGAAGACAGCAGGTGCAAGGAGGAGGGCGCGACACTTCTCTGGGTCACGTGGACAACAAGGAATAAATATATTTTTGATGAGCATCCTCCTTTCCTTCCGGGCCTTGCAGCGAGCTTCATAGACCTCGTTAGGAAGCATGCACGCTACAATGCAGCCGTGAGCAGAACAACTGGCTTATCTTCTCTACCGAGCATAGATACTTGGCGCTGTCCTCCACCGGGATGCGTTAAGATCAACACTGATGCCTCCTTCACTTTATCAGGAGAATGTGGCTGCGGTGTAGCCATACGAGACGACCAAGGACAGCTGTTGTGGACCTTCCAATACCGATTAGAACAGCCGCACTCGGTGCTTAGTGCGGAGGGTGTGGCTATTCTGAGAGGCATGCAGCTGACGCTAGGGAAGGGCTTCACAGATGTAGTGATGGAGACCGACAGTCTTCTCTTGGTGGAGGCCGTGAGGAAGGGTTACTGTGGCCGTGGCTACGAGCACATCATTGTACGGGACATCACCGAGCTTTCTTCTAGTTTTCTTTCTTTCAACCTTTGTTTCGTTAGGAGGCAAGGCAATAGAGTAGCCCATGCCTTGGCCTCACCCACTTGCCATTTTGTTAACCCCATCTATCTTAGAGAGGGGTTTGAGGATCAAATCCTTACACTTGTTTTACACGATTTGATTACTTAATAAAATGGCAGGCGCCCTTTATAAAAAAAAATCATGTTGGATTGTACGACCTCACTGGGTAGCATATAATAGTCATCAGTTTTTAGATATAAACATCACTTTACATCAAAATTTTCGATTATTTGGGCTGCAACCGGAACTATACATCATGATAGGTGTCGGTTTCTACCAAGCTGATGATTTAGGGTCATTTCCCAGTTATAAATGTGACCTAGTATGGCTCTTTCAACGTTGATTTTTGGCATGCAGCCGATGCCTAAGAGCCCTATCTGTATCGGTTTCTTTTTCTATACAACCAACGACTAAGTCTGTGGCGTTAATTTTGTCTTCCCCAAGGAACTGATGTCTTAGGCATGAGGCTATAGTATCTCCCACTTAGGTGTCAGTTTTCAACTGAAGTTAAAGGGTTGTTTTAATCAATGCTAGAGATACTTTTTGTACTTGTGGGTTTTGAGCTTTGAGTACATATTTGCCACCCTTTCCTCCTTTCCTATCTTTTCCAAGAAGCCCTTTGAGCATGTAGACTTTGATTTCCTTCACTTGTCTTGTCCCCTCGTAAGTGACACATAACTTTCTCCATACCTCATGGCTATCTCACAAGAAGAAATTTGATTAAATTCGACGAGGAAATGGAGGCACAAAGAATGTTGATTGATCTTGCATTCAAGGTTGCCTTCTTCAAGGTAGATTCATCCCATTCTTCTATCCTTGTCTCTTGTAACTTGTGTGAAAGGTCCACCATTCTCCATATCTCAAGACTTGATCCTTGGATGTAGTATTGTAACCTTCAGTTCCAATAGAGGAAGTTGGTCCCATCAAAGATTGGAATGTTGATGAGGTATCTCCCACCTTGATAATCTCCCATCTTCTCCTACATGTGGAAGTATAGCTTACAGAAGACCCACTCTGATACCAGTTGTTGGATCCTGAATGATGGGCTCTAGAGGGGGGGGGGTGGATAGAGCTATAAAAACTTAAACCAAAATCATTAGACCTTCAAGATATATCACAATATAAGGTTGCTAATATGAAATTTGAGTGCAAAGAAGCATACATACAAGGAAGAGAGAGATTGAACAAACACTAAATAACATACATATTTATAGTGGTTCCAACCTCCAAACTAGTAGATGTACATTCACTCCCTAAACAGTTCAACCTCTAGGAATTTCAACCATTTCATATTTATATTCCTTATAATACGTACAATAAGACCTTCCTTTTCTGAGCCAAGGATACCCAACCTTTCCCTTAAGGATAAGGGAGACAACAACCTACCAAAGGACTTACATATCCAAGACTAAGAGTTGAAGTCTTCAACCTCACCAAGGACTTACCCACTTCTATAATGAGTCTTCTTCCTTCAATAAGAACTCACCAACTCTTGCAACATGTCTTCTACCTTTAAGGAATTATCCACTCTTCATGGATCTTTCACCTTCAACTTCAACTTTGCCAAGGAGAAGCTTTTACCAAGGGATGCCTTCCCTTCACTTCTCTTAGCCAAGAGAGAGAATCTTCATCTTCAAGGTTGAATGAGAGATTGGGGAGGCAGAGGAAGTGAGATCCTCACAAGATATACATATACGACTATCTCTCTTACAAATATCCTACTCACTCTAATGAATGTATCAAGTGATTAAGATTGAAAGTGGAAGGAGGCTCTTGGAGGCACTCAATTATAAAATAGGGACCTTCATAGTGCTTGGCTAACCATGTGATGAAGCCGAAGGGGTCCTATTTATAGTTGGGAATGCCTAATAGGCAGTATAAGCACTTAGGAATAATTCAAGTTGTTTGGGGTGTTGCAACAGATTTTTTTTAATTTTTGCAACACTCCAACATCTAGAAACACTTTTTCTACACACTCTGTATAGTGAAATCGAACGAGTTTAATTTTGGGAATTTTGACTGATGGCACTATGTGAAAAATCAAATTTGAGTTGTCGCCTAGAGTTTATTCTAGATGAAACTCGGCTGATGGCTTAAATTTGGTTTGCATGTGCATGGTGTAGGTCAAGTTTATCCTAGGTTAAACTCGGTCGAACACGACACTTCCCAATATCTATCAAGGGTGTCAGGCGAGTTTATCAGAGATGAAACTTCTCTGACAAGGGTCCCTATAATGAATTTTGGAAATTGTCCATTTGAGTGCTTACATAAAACCATTAGAAGTGATTTACAACATGATTCTAATGGATATACACCCTTTTCCACAAAATTTGCACTTGCATTGATTTAACTTGTGTTTCTCAAAGTTAGGATACACAAGTTGACACATTCGAAGTGTGTCTATACCTAATATGAAATCACTCAAGTAGAAGAATTAGATACAAATAAGTGGAATGGTTAGTCATCATAAAAATAAGGGTTTAGTCAAATGAAACAAAGGTTTCCATTTAGACTGTGAGTCAACATGAAGGACTACCCCAACAAGAAATAAAATCGAACAACTGGTCTGCCAGTCGACCGACTGGAAAAATATTAAAGGTGGTTTAGGGTTACATTAGATGTAAATCTCTTGGTTGTTTTTCTACAACTCTTGTTGGCTTAAGATGTTGTACTAGTTACCATATCTTATTTTATCTCTTATGGTACTTGTTGTACTATATAATACATGCAATAATATATATGTAATGGTGATTGGATATATATAATTATTATGTAAAATCCCTAGATATATTATTAATGCTTAAGATGACTTCCATTCTACAATACATATAAAAACCTCAATTGACTACATGTGGAATGCCAAAGGGTGGTGCACCGTCTATCTTAGGGAAGTATGATAATAAGTATGTGCATATGCCAAAACAGGGTGCATAGCTTAATGTATTGGCCTTTGTGTTGGACTTGACTAGTTGAACTTAGTAGTATTAAGAACCTAGAAAATAAAAATGGCATATAATTCATAAGATTATTTATGATAAGGAGTTGTGCAACCAACAATCTGAGGTTTGAATTGGATGCAATCGGTAATTGCTACGTACCTAAATAGTTAAGTTGTGAGCAATCATCAAAAGTTGACTAATAACTCAATATAATTATAGATCTTGGCTCACTAGAATATTGCTTATTGTAATCCTATAAATTAATAGTGAGAGATATTAATTTGATCAAAATAGTGGAAGAGTTATTAAGTGAAGTCCAAATTAATATCATCAAGCCAAATTAATTTTGAAATTAAATAGTAAACTCATGCAAATGTTTTATTTTTAGATATAATGGCAAAATGATCAACAACTTCTCATTGCAATCAACCCTTGAAAACAAAATTGAATGGGAATAACTTCCATGACATGTATAGAACATTAATAATTGTTATCACTCATGAGCATAAGCTCTTTTTCTTGAAAACTTCAAAACCATATGAACTGATGTTAAATTCACCTAGAGAAGAAAGCAAGCTTATTGTAAGCATATAATGATGCTATTGACATTAAGTGAATCATACTATTATACATGAATCATGATATTTAGAAGAAGCATGAGACGAGGGACTTCTAGAGGTTTCCACTCATTTCGAGAACATGCCCCAAGAACAAATAAGGCAAGAGAGGTATGATGTCTTAAAGGTCATGTTTGAGGGCAACTTGATTGAAGGAGATCCAATAGAGATGCATCTACTCAAGTTGGTTGGGTACGTGGAAATTCTAGAGAGACTAGGATTTCACTTAGTCTAAGAGTTGGCCGCAGATGTAATCTTGCAATCATTGTTGTACTCTTACAATCAGTTTGTCATGAACTATAATAAAGAATTTTGTTAGACCATTTTCGGAGATGCTTTAAATGTTGAGAACTGTTGAGACTCAAATGAAGAAATACAATCCAAAGCTTATATTGATGATCAACAAAGGAAAGACAAGTGAAAGGGCATGGGAATAGCTAAAAAGAGTTCTAATGGTAGCCAAAATTTTAAGTTTTCTGTGCTTAAAGATAAATTGAGGAGTAGCAAAGGAAAGTAATTGTCACCATTGTCATCGGTCTTTACATTGGAAAAAAATTGACCTCTTTACCTTGAGTATCTATAGAAGAAGGAGGAGGGAACATATATCTCCACTTCAGGTATATATGTTATAGATATAAAATTATATACTTCTTCATCTTGGGTGTTGGATACTAAATGTGGATCTCACACATGATTTAACATGCATGATCTCAAAAGAAGTAAATCATATCAAACAAAGAGATGGATCCAAGAGTAGATAATGGAGAAAGAGTCATTGCCACAGATGTAGGCACCTATAGTTTATCTTTGCCCAAACAAATCCGACCAAAGATGATAGTTTCACCCGTAAAGTTTCAGAGTGGTAACACAGAGAGTTTGAGGAGAATCCATAGATGCCATGAGATATAGGGTGGTGACTGATGCACGTCATTGTACACACATCAGTCACTAGGAGAAGTCCTAAATTTAACCTTCTAAATAGATTGTCAACTTGTTACGAACAACAAATCAACTAAGTATAGGCAGGTATTGATCCAAGGAATGACAAAAAATATGTTGAAATCCAAATCCAAATGCTAAACAAAAAAATAAATTCTGATTTGAGAGAGCCGATTAAGAACCAAGAGCAAAAATAAAGTGCTGAAATAAAGATCTAATCAAGAAATAAAGATCTGAGGGTCTGAAGGATCACCAATAAAACTACATTTCTATTCGACTAATCATCTACTGTTTTTTAAAGATCAAATCAGGACCTTGTGGTTGCATGTCCTTATAGACAAACTCATAAGGGTCAGACTTCTCGTACACCCACTGGTCCCGACATATACAGATCATTGTCCAACCGTCCAACATGCTACTATCCATGGCCATATCAAGAAACATGTGAATTCAAACTAGCATTCAAATCAAGGCTCAGGTGGTTGCGTCACCAAGGGTTATAACAAAAATAAGATTAAAATGACAAAAAGATGATGATCATAATTAAAGGACTATTATTTCACTCTTACGGAGATCCAAGGTCATATCACTCTATAAGAATATATCAGATTATCTTAATAACCAAGTATAAATAGGGAGAGAAAACATCCTTTCAGTGGAACAAAAGAATCAATTATATTAAATAGGATTGGGCTAAGGGGATACTCCCATACCCCAGAAGAATTTACTCAGAGATGATGAGACTAGAAGAAATGCAAACTAAAACTAAATCTGTGATGATACAAGATGTAAACTATAAATGAAATTGGATTTACAAACTAAGACTTGATTTGCAACTAAGACTGGATGTTTTTTCTTGTGGAGTCTCTCCTCTTTTTATAGGAGAAAGTGGTGTTAGAAATCCTAGATAGAAGACTCTTTAGAAGACGCCTGAGCGGCGGATGAAATATTTTTGGATGTAGTCAATAGAGAAAATGGTTGATTGTATTTAATTTTGTTGATCATTTGCATTCTATTTGCTTTAGATTTTCACAATAGCAATTTAGAGCATACTTTTCTCCTATCAAAGGCTCAAAATATATCTAAATAATAGGATTTTCTTTTAGAAAATTAAAAATTTTCTTTCCAACTAATACTTATACACCCAATTTGGAGTTCACACGTAGAAGTTATGTCACTTTTGGTGCTGGGTATACATTAATTTCAGGTACTGCAGGAATTGTGCAAAATATCTTCCAAGAGAAATTGATTATTGAAATGATTAAACTATTTTCCTGCAAAAAAGAACCATATATAATTAAAACTACAAATAAAGAGAAAAAATTGAACTAATACAATTAGTTGAAAAACTAATAAAATAAATAACAAAACTAATCCTAAAAATATATCTAAAATAAGTAAATAAAAAGGATAAGTATACATTTATTAGTGACACACAAGAGGAAGAAGATATAGTGTGACATACACACTAAGCAACAATAGAAGTGGTGAATGATTTGTATTAGTGGATCAGAGAAACCCACACAGAGGCAGCAAAGAGAACCAAAGAGGACCTACACTACTATGAGGATTGTAAATGGGTATAGGTAGACCCGCGGACCCATAAATCTAGACCTTTTAAATACCTTTCATGTCTCTAATGTTTTGTACCCGCATACTCGTAGACACATATATTCTTAGACCCACATATAAGTGGGTCCTCTAGTGGGTATTCTTGGACCAGGACCCGCTACACCCGTGTACCCACTATACATAACTAACTATATAAATAATATGCTATATATATCATACTTTACTTGTCTATATAATATAATATTGGAGATTATATCCTATTCTAACTATAGTAAGGTTGAGACTAGTCTTCCAGTGGAGAATTAACTAATTGAATTACAATAATGAGCAACATATGTATACTTAAAATCAAAATAGTAACATGATACATTGCATAATTACAACTGTATGACAATGACTACAAATATATAACTAATTAACTCAAGAAATCTTCAATTTACAAAGTATTCTAATATTTAATATAACTATTGCATATTAATATCCTACATAATATCAATATCTCATTGTATTAAAATATGTAGAACATCGTCATAACTTTTTTTACATTGACAATATAATATTTTATAGAGAATTGCTTACCCAAATACCCACACCGTATACTACTATTATTACGAGTACATGTATGGTGTCGGTCTATATTTTTATAATGCGGTCTAGGACCGAAACTGAGCCTGCTAAATTAATTGGGTATGTGTATGGGTATAGCCAGACCTATACCATTCTCACATTGTTTACATCCCTAGCCACTGTCTAAGATATTTAGAGAACTATTATTATATACCTATTAGAAATGAAAATATTATTTAATGTACCATTAAACAAGAACAATTTTTAATTTCTATTTCAAGAGATAAGATATAATAATAGTGTCCCAATATCTTGTGGTCTATATTTATTGGAACTTGAGACAATACTACGTAAAAAGATACCAAGAAGTTAAAACTCGATGACTCAAACAAAACTTATCTTTGGCATAGTTATCTTGGGCACATAAATGAGTAACACATATCTAGACTCCACAAAGATGGATATCTAGACTCTTTTGATTTTAAATCAATTGAAACATGTGAATCATGCTTGTTAGGCAAATTGACTAAAGCATCTTTCACGGGAAACAAAGATAGGACAAGTGACATATAATGACTCATACATATTGATGTGTATAGAACTTTTAGAACTTTTTCACTAGTACAAAAATGGCATATAATGTCACATTTGATGGCGTCAGTTAAAACTAAAAAACTGATGCCACCTATGACATCGACTAAAAATGACAACTGCCACCTATATGTGAAGGCCGGTCGATTTACAAAAGACATGAGCATCGCTTTTTCTTTAACTTTAATTTGTTGAAATAAAAATCAACGTCTAAAATCACTCTTGAAATATAATTTTCTAGGTAAAAAAAATTTGCCTCCACAATTCGGCGTTGGTTGCTCCAAAATCGACGACATATGTTTCGCGCCAAGCCCTCGTAAATTTTTTTATCCCCAAGTAGTCGTCAGAATTTGATAAGAAATCGACGACGAAACATCCATCCCACAAAAATATCCCCCCCCCCAATTTGCCTATTCGGCGTCAGTTTTTTGTTGGAAATTGACAATTATGATTATGACTCACAAAGAATTTTTTTATCATGTTATGTGGATAGACGTAGGCTTTTGTATCTAGAAATTGATGACAAACACCCTGAGCGGGTGCAAATTTTTTTGTTTAAAGTTGGAGATAGGTGTCGATTTTGTTGTGTAAACAACGCCTATTGGTTTTAAGTGTCAGACTTTTATAATAACTGACACCGACAGTTAACTTAATACCACCCGCACGAACCAGAATCTTCCCCTTCTCTGTTTCATTCCTGATTGCATGCCGCCAGGTCTAGTGATTCCCATTCGCTGCCACCGCTCGCCGTCACTGTGGAGCTACTACTACTGAGGAGCCGTCGGTGAGGAGCTCGTCGCTGTTGAGGAGCCACTGCTTAGGAGTTTCCAGTGAGGAGACAACTGCCGCTGAGGAGCTTGGGAGGCCTACTGAGGAGCTCTGTGCCATCACTCCAGTCGCAGCCACCGACGCCGCTCGATAAGCTGAAGCCTACTTCACCTCCAGCCATCATCACAGCCCAGCCACCACCTCCAGCCTGCTTTACCTCCAGTCTCTGCCACAACATCTGACCGCCGCCACCTCCGACTTGCTTCAGCTCTAGACTGCTTCACTACCACCTCCCATCGCCACCACCATAGCCTGCTTCACTAGTGCGATAAGTGCAAATCAGTCGTAGATTTGCACTTAGTTTAATATCGATTAATATTGATTAATTAGGGTTAATGATGCCACCATATCTTGCTCTTCCTATAGTTGATTAATAATTATTAATATTGATTAATTAGGGTTAATGATGCATGAGTGAACTTAATTAATTATATTTGCACTTAGTTTCTCTATTGTTAGTGATTGATTTAATTTAGTTCAGTAATTTCTCGTCAAGATTGTGTATTGATTAATATTAATTAATAAGGGTTAAGGATGCATGCATGAATTTAATTAATTAATATTGATTTCTTTCTCTCTTGTTAGTGATTGATTTAACTTAGTTCAATAATTGTTCTTCAAGATTGTGTAGTTGATTAATAATGATTAATTAGGGTTAATGATGAATGAATGAATGAACTAACCCAAATGGAGGAATTAATTGAATTAAATGATGTTACACAAAACCTAGGATATGAACGATGAAACTAGGATTGTAGGTATAGGAATGACAACATACATGTATTTTGTTGGCCTAGAAACTCATCCGAGATTTACTCATTAGGAGTAAATCTTGAATAGTCCCCGATTTGGGACTGTTCTTGAACACCTAGTCTCACTTAGGATGTAAATGTATAATGTATATCCGTTTTTATAATGTTTCATCAGCATTTTCCTATTTGTTCTCTAAGTACATATGTTGGTGGGCATTCACCCATGCACATCAGAGTACTCGGAGAACAGTGAGAAAATGCTGCTGAAATTTTCTTGAAAACCCAATACACATTATATACTTACTAGTGAGATTCAGTGTTCAAGAATGGGATAGGAGGTACATATTTATTATATATATAAAACCTTGAAATCTAATTTTTAAACCCTATACCCTAATCTTTTAATGCTAAACCCTAATCTTTAAATCTTTTAACCCTAAACCCTAATCTTTTAATGCTAAACCCCTAACTTGATATGCAATCCCTAAACCCTAATATATACTTATTTTCTCTTTGATCATAGAATGCATAGATCATGGATGTCCATTCAAAATTGCTACACCCTGAGTTTATTTCTGATCTTGATTAGTTTATTATATTTGAGGAGGACCATAGGAAACAACCTAGAGATAGGTCCTACTATCCATGTAGGCATTGTGGTAACAACTTGAAAGTCAGCACTGGTGACAAAATTAAAAGTCATGTCATGTGCAATAGGACTGTACAAGGCTATACAGAATGGTACTGGCATGGAGAGATTTTAAATCTAAAATTAGTAGATGTTTATAGAAGTTCTTGTGTGGAAGAAGAAATTACCTCCGATGATGTAGATGTAAACGAACTAGTTCCAATAGACATCATTGATGAGATGCTGGATAATTGTGGGGTAGAGAACACTGATCCACCTCCCCTGTTTAAGAACATTGTGCATGATGCAGAGAGACCATTATACATAGGTTGTACTAAGTTTACAAAGCTTAGCATTGCATTGAGATTGTATAAGATGAAGGCTAACAATATAAGGAGCAATAAAAGCTTCACGTCATTGTTGTCTTTGTTGAAAGAAATTCTTTCTAAAGGAAATGAGTTGTCAATCTCAATATACGAGTTAAAGAAATTGTTGTGACAAATGGGAATGGAGGCCAAGAAGATACACGCATGCCTGAATGATTGTGTATTATTTCAAAAGGGCTATGTGGATTTGAAAGATTGTCCAAAATGTGGTGCGTCAAGGTATAAAATGATGACTTCAGGGAAGTCCAAAACAGGTTCTTCTGCCAAGTTGATGTGGTATCTACCTATAATACCATAGTTTTAATGCTTGTTTTCCAATTCGATAGATGCAAAGAAATTGAGGTGGCATGCAGAGGTTTATAACAAATAATGATGGGATCCAACGACATGCGTCTTATTCCCCACAGTGGAAGAAGATTGATTTATTGTACCCTGAATTTGGTGAAGAAGTCAGGAATCTAAGACTTGGGCTTTGTACCGATGGGATGAATCCATACGAGACATTGAGCAGCCAACATAGCACTTGACATGTTATGCTTGTTATATACAATCTTCCTCCCTGGTTGTGTATGAAAAATAAGTATGTTATGCTGTCGTTGTTGATATCGGGCCCTAAACAACCTAGAAATGATATCAATGTTTATCTTGAACCTCTGATTGATGACTTAAAGAAACTTTGGGGTGAAGGTGTGATGACCTATGATGCTTCACATAGAGAGATATTTTGTTTGCACACTATGTTGTTTTACACTTTTAATGACTTCTAGCATATGGGAATGTCTGGATACAGTGTCAAAGTATCTAAAGAAAGTCCTATATGTGAAGAGAAACACTGATTCAATACGACTAAAACATGGCAGCAAGACTGTATATCTTGGTCATCGATGGTTTCTTCCAAAATTCCATCCGTACCGAAGGTTGCGCAAAGTGTTCAATGGATGGAATGATGAACGCAGTGCGCCTAAACCTATACCAGGGGAGGTTTTTTATGAAAGAGTAAAAGACTTTGTCAATGAATTTTGTAAGAGATCACAATGTACCATGGCCACACAGAGTGACAAATCTTTATTTAAGAAGAAGTCAATATTTTGGAATCTTCCTTATTAGAGTTATTTGGCAGTCGGGCATTGTATTGATGTCATGCATGTTGAGAAAATTTTTTGTGATAGCATATTTGGTACTCTGTTGAATATACCTTGTAAGACTAAAGATGGGATCAAATCCAGAATGGACCTATGTGAAATGGGAATAAGGACAGAACCAATAGAAGTAGTTAGTAGTGATCAGAGAACATATTTACCTCCTTCTTGTTATATGTTGTCTAGAAAGAAGAAGAAGGCTTTTTACGAGTGCTTGGTTAATATTAAGGTGCCATAGGGTTACTCATCCAACATCCATAGATACTTATCAATGAAAGATCTGAAGCTGATAGGTCTTAAATCTCATGATTGTCACACTCTAATGCAACAAATATTGCCTATGAAAAATCGATCTATACTGCTAAAGCATGAAAGGTTTGCAATCACCAGACTTTGTTTCTTCTTCAACAATATGTGTAGCAAAGTTATTGATCCTAAGACTCTTGATAAGTTGCAAAGAGAAGTGGTTGTTACCCTATGTCAGCTTGAGATGTATTTTCCTCCTTTGTTCTTTGATATCATGGTACATCTTGTTGTCCACTTGACTAGGGAAGTGAAAATGTTGGGACCAATTTTCTAGCATTGGATGTATCATTTTGAACGATACATGAACATTTTTAAATGTGATGTTCGGAACCGTTATCGGCCTGAAGGGAGTATTATTGAGGGTTATGTGGCGAGAGAGGTTATGGATTTTGCAATGACTTTCTGAGTGGTAATGGCACTCCTATAAATGACAAGAATATTAAAGAGTATTCTGGCAAAGGGATTTTAAGATCACAAATGAAAGTAATCCGTTGTGAGCTATAGGAACAAGCTCACTTGTACATTTTACACAACATCGATGAAGTGAGTGTTTCTATCATGGAACATGCCAATTTCATCAAGAAATAATATCCTCGAGCCAATTCAATGTGGCCTACTAGAGGGCATAACAAGGCAATTATTAAGTGGTTTGAAGATAAAGTCTTACATCAACTATCTCAAACACCAAATAATCTTGCTAAAAATAGAAATGCCTCACCTTTAAACCAAAAATGAATGTTATGTCTTATGAAGGGTTTGATATAAATGGGTTCTCATATCACACAAAGCGTCAAGATGATAAGAGCGTCTTCCAAAATAGTGGGGTCACCCTTCAAGCATCTTCATTATTTTTTGCCAGTGTAAAGGATAAGAGTCCATGTGAATCTAAAATGTCATATTACAGTGTCATTGAAGACATATGGGAGTTTGAGTATGTAGATTTCAAAATTCTACTCTTTAAACGTAATTGGGTTGATAACACCAAAGGAGTTATAGTGGATGAATTGGGTTTGACATTAGTGAACTTTGAAAAAAATGGCGAGAAGGGTGAACCATTCATATTGGAATCACAGGTGAAAACAGTTTTTTATATCAATGATCCTACAAATGAAAAATGGTCAGTTGTTCTTCATGGTAAAAGATAGTTCATTGAAGATTGTATAGATGAAGAAGAGTACTATAATAAGTATGATGACTCAAGTTCATTCTTAGTTGGGGTGCCAACACCAAATATTGAAGCTAACAATGGCTTATATGTGCGCGGAGATCACACAGAAGGAATTTTAATTGATAAAAGATCATAGTATTAGAGGCATGTTTTTATTTTTTATATATTTTTTATATCGTTGTGAACTTTACAATGTTATATTATCTTCTAGTTATGTTAAATGTTAAATGCATGCTTTTTTTAAATGACACTTTCAGATGACTGACCATGAGTATGATGATCGTAATGATGATTACCGTGAGGGTGATGATATCAATGAGGCACCACCTCACATTGTAAGTTTTATATCCTATATTTCTATCTATATGTCCATTTATAAGTTATATCCTATAAGTGTTTTTTTGGTCAATTTTTAGGTTGAGGATGTACCCCCTGAAAACCTTGTGACACTTGATGAGCAACAAAAAAATTTGAAAAAGCGAGGGACATCACTATGATGAACAAGTTACTACAACAAAGGGGCAATGGACCAAAATTGGATGTGGATTTTGATCATGTAGGAAATCCCGTTGGAGTGAACCGCAACTCGTTTATTTCATATCTTGGGGTTCTTTCTCGTAGCCATTGTAGTCCTCATTTAGAATGTTCTTGGCATAATGCTCCTAAAGGGAAGAAAGACTTAATATTGAAAGAACTATGTGTGAGTTATTATCATTTGCAATTCTATTTTGCAGAATACTAATTTTTAGGATATACTAGTCTATTAAATATATGACATTTTGCATAGTATATTTGAACTAGATGAAAGTCTACATCGTAAAAAGGTGATGCATCAGTGTGGGAGGGTCCTAAGGAACTATAGGACAAATCTCACCGACTATACATTTGAGATGCTGAGAATAGGAAGAAATCAGCCACTGATTCAATGGAACTTCCTAGAACCGAAGAACTGGGAGGCGTTTGTTGCCAAGAGAAATATCGATGAATTCAAGGTATTAACCAACTCTTATGAATTCACATATTCACAATTGACCTTTAGTGTTACTAACCAATTCAATGTGATTACCAACAAGGCTATTAGTGATTCTCAAAGAGCAAGGTGTGCACTGAATGTGGATGACCACACGATGGGTCCAAGTGGCTATGCAGGCGTTCGCCAAAAACTACTGGCTGTTATTGCTGTTGAGTCTGCTGCTACTCAGGAGACTGGTGAGTCCTCTATTGTTACTCCCGTACCTCTGCCTCTCCATGCTATGTGGATATCTAGGAGGCAGAATAAGAAAGGAGATATAGCCAAGCCCGTAACTTCTAAGGCAACTACAAAAATGATAAAATTCAACTCTCAGAGCAATCAATATTGATGATTGTTATGCTTACTTACCAATTTCTATCGATGACGATTAGCCAGAGCTTCATGAGCAGAGGAAGCAAGGCAAGTTCATCCCTGAGGGCACAAGGGATGAATTGATAGTTACTCTTAGTAACCCAGAACATCCTGGACGTGTTAGGTTGAAGGTGCTGGTGTGGCAGAAAAGAATTCTTTGGGCCATCACAACACAAACATATCCCAAAAGCGGGATTTTCAAAAGCTGAGGTAACCTATCATTTTTTCAAAATGTTATTGTAAAGAGAATTCAATAATCAAAATCTATCATCTATTTTGTCCATGTATAGGTAGATGAGTTAATTTATTGGAGAGTATAGGAAGTAATAAGCAAGTGGCAGGCATCTCAGGCAACCACTTAGATAATACATTGTCGTGCTGCTCTCCCCTACAGTAGAGGTGGTTGGGAGGAATCTTGTAGACCCACCACCTAGCACGTCCATTGTAAGTATTTTTATGACATAGTAGCTAGTCTTTTCAAGATGATATGTTTATGTATATATGTATATAACATACTCTATGTAAATTTGTAGGGGTTGAGGTCACACCGTCTAAGATTCAAATAATTCGTCATTGTTGAGGCTGAGTCTTACCCACTCCTTCTAGGGCACATGATTCATGGCACTCCAGTACTCGATGGTTATATTTGTGTGAGCCTGAGGCTTGCATTCCCTCATTGGAGGCAGCATCCATTGCCATATGTCCACCTAGATGCTGACACACTTGGAGAAGTAGAAGGCGGAGTGATATTGTGGCCAGAAATGGATGTCGTCTATACTGATCATGTATGGTAAATTTACATTACGTTAATTTGTTAGCATGTATATACAAGTCAATTGGTATGAAATTATATATACAAGAGAAAAGGAAGAAACCTGCTACAGCTCTTCCTCCACCTCCTCCTGCATTACCTAGTTGGCTTCCAAAGGACCTATACGACTTGATAGGTCCTAATTGTAGGGGTATGACAATATGGATAGGCAAACATAACAAACAGTGTCCTATAAACGTTTATATTCTGGAGAATGTTGCAGGATAATCATACTATAACACTATATTTATACAAGATATTTTGAGTTTTTTAGGTATGATTGGCTGAATACATCTATGATAGAGCTATGGATATGGTGAGATCTTGTTTATATATCTATATACCTTATTTTATATATAGTGATCTGGTTTCTTGTATAGTAATGCATACGTAATATATATTTTGCAGCCACTTACATAGGATCTGTAAAGAATTTTCATTTATCCATGTGAGATTTCTAATTCCATCTTTGATCATTCTTATAGATAAAGACCCTCCATCAGTTACCTTATACTGCTCTGTCACTTTTAAATATTTTGGTAGCTTCATTCAATGTTAAGTAAGTTTACTTTGCTTATAATTTGGACTTAAGCAATTACATTTTATTGTGGATTTTAAGTTATATATTTTTAACTTTCTTATCTCTAGTGGTAAGCATTGGGAGTTACTGGTTATTGTCCCCAAGGCATTCACTATTTATTATCTAGATCCCAAGGGGAAGCAATGAGATATACATGGACACGTAATGAAAAGGCCATTATTCATGTGAGAAATTTTTCATATTTATATCCATTAACATCTATTATTACATTACTATTTACTAATGCAATTTAATGTGTTACATTAACATGCATGGCTTTAAAATATTTCAAAAAAGTTGGAGGGAATGTGTGTAAGATAAAGAATAAACCATTAGTTTGGGAGAATGTGAATGTAGTTTCCTGACTCCAATGTATGTATTATTTATGTGAATTATGCTTGTTTTTATTTATTAACATTTTGTATGTTGAAATTTATAGTGTGCTAAACAACATAACAGCTGGGCATGTGCATACTACGTGATGTGATATATGGACCTAATTGTCAGATATGTTGCACTGGATATCGATAACATACAGTAGGTATTATATAGTCTCTCATTAGATAATATGAGATATATCAACCTTATTAATTATATATATTATATAGTCACATTAGATAATATGAAATGCACCCAGTTTATTATTTATATATATATATGTCATTCTCTTTGTAGGTTCTTAAAACTAGTGACTTCATTACAGGTGAAAAGTTATTAGATGTACATAATCCCTATACGATGGAACAATTAGATGATATAAGAGAACAATGGGTAAAAGCCTTAGAAGCGCTGAATTTTGATAATCATTGGAGTACTGATGATGACGATGATGATGATAAAGAATGACATTCCTAAACTTTAATGTCATAATATATTTCTGTATTTGATGACATGTTAAACTTTGAAAGACACACTTATACATACATGTCTGAATGTTTTTTTTTAAATTGTCTTATCTATATACATGTGTGTGAATGTGAAGATGAATGAATGTGCTTCTACATGTCTGTGAATGTGAAAAGAGATGAGTGAATAGAACTGTAGGTTGCTACATGTGTGTGAATATGAAATGGAGGAATGAATGGAACTACATGTTTCTACATGTGTGTGAATCATATGAATGAATTAAATGTGCTTATACACGAGTGTGAATCACATGATCTATATATAATATTGTCCACCTTGTTAATATTGTATATTTGTGGCATTTTGTTGGCTGAAATCAGAGGATGCAATAAACCTACAATCTAGTACTGCAAGTTCTGCACCCTACTGACCAGCTGGACAGTAGGCCTACAAGATAATAATAAGAAAAAAAAGCAAAACATAGTCTTTGGTTAATTGATAAAAATCAACAACAAATGTCCAACTCATCGATTAATTATAGTATGATGTCGGTTATTTTTTTGGTTATCCAAAAAACCATCAATAAGTTGAGTTCAATGGAGTCAGTTATTTATAGAAAACGAACAACTATGGTCTAATTTTGTTTGGGATGGGGAATGGTGTCAGTTTTGGATGAATAATCGAAGCCTATGGTTCCATTGCTGGTGGTTCTTTTTTTAGTTGCAATTGAGGATGACTCTATGTCGTCGATTTTGTAACCGACACTGAAGGCATTTACTTTTAGTGTCACCCACTTGTGTGTCGCTTGGAAATCGATGTCAAAAGTCATATTTAACTGACGTTAGAGGTGATATATGTACTAGTGGTTCTAGAGGGGGATATCAATACAGAGGAGGATATCAATACTTTATCATATTTATTGATGACTCCAATGTATATAGATATGTATGTCTTATGAAACACAAATCAAAATCTCTTAAAAATCTCAAGGAACTCATTAATGAATTACAGATCCAACTTGGCAAGAATATTAAAGCACTGCGATATGATTGTGGTGGAGGATATCTAAGCTAAGGATTTGACGTCCTTCTAAGACACTGTGTTATATTATCATAGTTGACTCCACCTGGAATACCACAAATAATGGTATGTTAGAAAGAATTAATTACACCTTGTTTGACATCGTGTTGGTGATATACCATGAGAACAATAATATGACGATTGAATGACACATCTTGTAATTGGTTTGATTATTAATAAAGGAATTTATTATTATTATGTTTCTTTATATATGTGATAATGAATAAATATAATAATCTCCTAATGTATGACTCAATAACATGTGAATTTAGTTTGAGGACCTGAAAATGACATCATGTGCGTGTGTCACACCCCAATTTTTAAAATCAATTTAGACCTTAGAATGTGGTTTTCCTAAATAATAACAGTTGAGGGGTTTAATGTAAAAAGACCATAAAATGGTATTAATTATAAGAAAATGAAGTTAAAAATTAAAATGAGACTCAAATATATTTTCTCTTTCATACATGCATTATATGATTCAAAAAACTAAAATTGATAAATAGTAGTTCCCCTTTTCTTTCTCTCTCCTCCAAATTAGTATTAAAGCATAAAAAGGGATATAAATTAAATGCTGAGGAGGATTCTCATTTATCATCTCATTTTGAAGTCAAAAGGAGCAATTATGAAAAGATATTACACTTTATTTCAATTTTTACATACATAATTCAAGATAATGACTTTCAATGTGTTAATAGACATACAAGGGACAAAAAGGAAATCTAAGTGCATAAGAATAATCTTGACTCCTTTTTGGGCGTGTGATCCAAATTTGGTCAAGTTTTGACCTTGTTTGGCCCTCTAATTTAATTGGGGAAATTTTCCCTATAGTTTGACTGAGAATTAATGCCAAATTCAATTAATGCAAGCATTTAACCTAAAGTCTTGCATTTTTTCCTGTCATGCGCTACATACTTTTATTTTTCCCTCTCACACACCATCTGAAGGCCTTAAATTGATCATTCAATGATTTAACAGTTGGGGAGTCATCCCCTTTCTCCCACTTTAGTCACAGTCTAAATGCGATCTCACTGTGATTACTTTCTATGATTCGTTCTCCCTCATCTAACGACATATTTGTGATATTTCTTCATTGTTGACCTCACCTCTCTCTTCTAAATTGATTAAGCCATAACCCCCACCTCATGAGCTATGGACAAAACATCCATTTAGGGATGCACTGCCTCACTCTACCAAGAGTTGCAGATGGCAGCCTGAGCCATCTTTCACCTATTAAATGGATAAAAAATGACTCTTAGTCCTCGCCTGTTCCTCCTCCACCTTCAATTGCGTCACCAGTGCCCTGAGACTCCCATGTCTACTCACACCTCATCTCACAATCTAGGCATCGACCCCACCTTCTATTCACCCTCCTATGCAATTGAAGCATCGATGATCATCCCTTCCACCTCTTCTTCGATTCCTCCTAACTAGTTTGCCGTGAGGTTTCCCTACACATTATGTCCTATAGACCGACTTTTTATTCTTCACCGGTTGTTACTGTTGTGCCATCCCAAGTCTTCTCTGACCATGGGATCTCTTCCTTTTGCTTCACCTTCTCCCAAAAAGTGTTTTCAAAGAGTCGGTTTATGCTTATGTGTTGCGGGTTCATAGTTTCGATCTTCCGACCCCTTCACATGTTTCTCGCCTTCTCTGATGCTCCACCTATACACATGGATCCTAGCCCCATATAGTTTCACCTCTGGGATCTGTTAAACCTTAAAGAGGTTTCTTCACCCTTTTTTATCCTTCTGTTGGCCTCATCGACACCTCACCATGGTCTGGTTTTAGTACACCAGTGTACCCTCAAGCATGAATTTCGGCTCACCAACTTTGTATTGATGTAGGGAATCCTTCAACGACTCTCATGTCCTTGGTTGGTTGTTGTCTGTCGAATTCAATCAAAGGTTGAAACCCCTAGAGGTGTGTCTCACACCATGGCTGAGGAAGGAAAAAACTAGGTCAGTCAATGACCATGGTGCCCCTTGTTGTTTGATCAAGTTATTAATATCACAAGGGCATCCTTGGAATTCAACTTTTATTTTAGCCTTCCAGCCATGCACATCGCTTAGCCCCATGTCTATATCTGATTCGGCCATGCCAGCAGTGGGCCTGGACCAGTTGTATGGTGTGTGGGTAATATATTCATATATGTGGTTGTTTCTCTTGTTCTGATTGGTTAAATATTTTGAATTCGTAGTAAATCTATGTTTTATCAAAAAATTATGAATAAATAGTCAGTGGAAAGGATTTTTGATAAGGAATCCAATTTTAGGGTTTGCAAACCATGTTTTACCTATATATTGTGATACTTTAATGAGGAATCCTAAAACCCTAGTTGTTGAGTAATGTGTTCACTAATTCAGTAATATGAAATCAAGTTTTCACAAATGGAATGATCTAAGCTGTAAGCCTAACTGTAATTTGGTACAATAAGACCATGCTTTCCTATAGACTAATTTAGGGTTCAAGATGTTAAATTAAGTGATACTTAATAGGAATCATGTTAATTTTAGGAGATCTAGGATTTGACTCAAGATCAGAGAGACCAACTTAGGATCTACTTTGCTTTAAGGTAAATGGGTTATATTGTTGAGCACAAGTATTTATGATTGATTGAATGCTAAGTATAAAGTAGTATTATGATTTCAAGTTCTAGGTTTAATCGTGTTCATCGTATTAATTTCTTGAGGACTGTTATGTCTTATATTTATAATGTTATTTAAGATTAGAGATATGATTAATAAATCATGAACTTAAGGTTTGAGTTTCAAGAGGGATAAATACCATCATGTTAAAGCTCATAGATCATGTTAATGTTAATTCTAATGATCAAGATAATTAGAATTGAATCGTTTTTTATATTCTCTGGAATCATGGACCTCAAGAGGTCGTCAAGGGCTTTCCTAGCAATCATGTGCTCTTAAGTGAGCGTAATAGTGATATGGATATATCTACTACTCAATTCTTCATGTTATTAACGATTGAAGAATGCCTATAGTTAATTAGTGTCAACTTTTCTTACATGTCAAAAATAATTATTTTTATTATGTTATAAAGTTCTAATACCGTTTATTGATGTGTTGTTTTCCCCTTTGCCTGGTTGGGGATGCAATGTTCCCAGGAGTTGGAGCAAATGAGGCTAAAGAGAAGCAAGACGGATATTTGAAGACCTTCAAGTGCAACCTTATGGGGTTCCATCTACATTAAGCAATCCTATTATCTAGAATGTTTCCTTTCATGATTTGTTTTCCATGTTTAGAAATATCATACTTTATAAAGAAGTCAATTATATTTTCCTATCCAAAGAATAATGTATGAATCTTAATGGTGATTTATTTATTTATTTACAATGATTATCTTAATGTGACATCAGTCTTTCAATATAAATGCTCCCTCTAAGTTATATCACATATCCTAAGGTAGGGTGTTATAGTATGTTAAAAGTATTCATTCTTGTCTGAGTCGGTGGTTAGATATTATTATGGAAATTAGGACAACAATAATATATTAATACCAATATGTGAGTTGATGATGACTACATCTCTTTGGTCATAATATTCGATATCAAATCAAACACGTAGGTACTTGTTATAAACAAGTGTACTGACAGACCCTCTTTGAGTGTGATACATGGAAGCCAATAATGGCCATCAGAATTGCATCTTATTGTGACAATGATGATTGTGGTCCTTAGACCTAAAGTCACTACAATTATTGTATGTTGTTTTGTGTACTTTAACACTACTCAATGTGACCTTGAAAATGGTTTCTATACAAGTAGTGCATAGGTGTGTTCTGACATATTAAATTATTACAAGTGACGTAGATTGAATTTGTCCCTCCCAGTGGAGTGATATCCTTGTCACTTGATGAATGAGCCTATGAAATGCATGAACATGCTCATGTGAGGCAATATATGATATTGAGCTCATGTATCTCCATAGTCTACTCTAGATCATGGAATTTATATTTAACATGAAGAGGATGACATTTCCAAGCCTCAGATTCAATTTGTATATTAGTGTCAAAAGGATTATACAATTACTATAACACTGGTCACAATTCTTTGTTATGAATCGTAGAGGCAGTAAGTGTTGGAAACAACAACAAGAACAACATCAAGAACAACAACAAACTTCTCCACATTTCCTACAAGCAAACTGCGTCAAAAATAATGTACCCAGAAAGAGAGTGCATGAGGTATGTCTTATCATAGAGTAAGTCCAACGAAATCCCTTTGCACAGTGGTGTGTGTTGCTATTCATATGCAAGATCTTTCCTCATCACCATCCTCTAAACTAATTCCCTCAACATCTATGCCTCTATGTAGTCCACATGAATGGACTAGAACTCCTTGTCGCACTGCCTGAGCTGGAGGGAAGGAGCAACCTTTACTAGGTGATTTGCTAGCATTGAGGTCACTCTCCTTCTCTCTCTCTCATTTGGGGATGATGACAACTAGGGTTCACATACAAGAGCATCTCTAAAATCCGTCCATCATGTCCATTGAAATACAAGAGGAAAGGAAGCATGGTTTTCCAAAAAACCCTAGGGGGCGAAAGGTTGCAGCTGTGTTGAAAATGGGCCACTTGTGGACTGCCAAATAGGCAATTAGAATATTCTAAAATCATGTCATTTATTAATTAACCAATTAATCATATTAATTGATTAACTATTTTTTGGCATCTGGCTCTAGCCGGTCGCTCAGGGTTAGCCAGTCGATTTATCATGTGAGTCAAAATTAATTGGCTTAAACCTTTTAACCAATTAACTTAGATTATATTGCAATATTATTCTAGTTGATTACCTAAATATTTTAGTAGTCACTTTGACTTGGAACATTTCCAATCATGTCTACAATTAGAATCGTACTTGATCCTATGTTTGTGACCCTATAGGCTCCAAATTATGTTGGTAGTGATGTTCATAATAAAATTTTGATTTCATAAGAAATTATTGGTATATATCAAGACATTATTGCTACCCAAGCAATTGGAGAAGTTAGAGAAAAACTTAATCTAGTATTCTGACTAGTGTTACAATGATTATATAATCCTTTTGTCTCAAATGTCCAAATTGAATCTGATGCATGGAAACTATTACACCCACAAGCTAAGATTACCATTAATCATGAGATCAGGGAATAAATTAAGAATTAAACATAATGCAAAGATCACCCTTAACTTTTATGTTTTTTTATATTTCAAACTATTGTTTACTCATATTCAATCACATAAACACCTTTACAAGGAAAACTAAATCTTGATTACTCTAATCTGATCTCAATAATAAAGATACATATATAGACATAAATTATGTTTCTCACACATCCATATACACATGAGATGATAATTAGATACATTCTCTATTATTAAGGAAATAAAGTTACACACCATCATTTACACTCTCTCACTTCTTCTCAAGGATCTAGAGTGATAGGGACCAACTGAATTTAACTAATTTGATACATATCTCATGTGGCAAATCTACTTTGGAATTGAAATTCTTCAAATACTCATGGTTTCCCTAAAAATGTGAGTAGAGCGGTGAGCCTACTTGCTCAGTAAATGAGTACTTAAAAAAAAATTATGAAGCACTTTAATAGTCAAAGATATATTATTCAAAAAGTGAATTTAAAGTAAAAAAATAATGAACTATAGAGGAGATAATCATTCAAATGCATACATACATGGTAGGATACTCTAGATATCCAAAAAAAGTAAATCAATGTTTGATCATACTTGCTTAATCACATAGGGAAATAGAAAGTCAAAAACATATAAATGGCCAAGTTACTGGAGATAACCACAAAGAATATATGGATAAGTACACATACTCGATTAGTCTCTCATTCATCTCATTATTCCATGAACCCACCTGAGGTGGGCCACAACTCGTGAAAGCATCAGAACATGCTATGATCTCAATGTTCAAGTCTTAGAAACATGACTGCGTTCCTAAGTCCATCTATCAAAAAAGATCTTATATACATTGGGCCTTACCACATCTAGATCCCAATAGCTAATGGGAGCGTCCAGATATCTCAAAAAAAATCCTCTCAACCTGGGTACTCAGACAGGAAGTTAAAGCCCTCAGGCTTGTGTGCACCAATGAACCTACCAAAGATGTCCATTGATTACTAAAACTTATAATACAGGTACCACAGTTATCCCCAATTGGTGTTGGGTACCACACAGCTGTAAGGAGCCTACCCTACCGGTCAAGACCCCCGCACCCTATCGGTGCACTGTAGCTTACCTCAATCTGGACTGCCTCCAATAGGAAACTATTTCTCCCCACACCACAGGCCTTCCAGTGAAGGATTCTATAGTGTTAAGGGCATGCAAATGTCAAATTTACTCTTTAAATTCATGATTCAATCATCACATAGACATTTATTAGTATATCTTAGTAAAAAAATCATTTCATAGATCATATGTAATGTATACCAAAAACTAAACTACTGAGCAATACCACATCTCATACTGAGAAACACTAATAATGAAATACTCAATTCACTGAATTTCCTATCCTTAGGATTTTCTTTGCCTCATTCACATATCACATGAATCACATAAGGATTTAATGCATCATAAAATTTCACTGAATAAAGAATGCTTCCAACAGTTCACCTATAACCAAACATAATTCTGAAACCTTGGAATGAGATGAACTAGGGTTTCCATGCCATTCGTTGAAATATTGTGCATCAAGAATAACCTTGAATCAATCAATTTATAATGATAAAAGAATCGCTTTAGTTGAATTTCTTGATGTCTATTCAGAAACTTCCAACTTTCCATTCATCTAGGATTTCACCGTCTTTACTAAAATATCAAGGAAACATTGATAACATTAAATGAAATTCAAGATAGTATTTGACATATTTGTACTATGCATTCAAACAAAATAATAATTCATATACGATGATATTCAAATAAGTAAGTTCTTAAATCAATTATACAACAATTTCAAACATAGGCAAAACCCCTAGATTTTGGTATATTCTTATAACTTATGTAATAACTTTAGGAATTCTATTTTTTTTAAAATTGGCCATTCATTCATCCCGTGGCCGGGGGGTTCGAACTTGAGACCTCTTGGTCTTACATCAGTACTTTTACCATCTGGGTGCCATCTCTTTGGCTTAAAAACATAGCCCCACATCTAAAATTCTCAAATTCATATCAAAACTCTAACAAATCACCACTTTCTACTTCCTTTCAACTCAAAAACCCTAGGCATAAAGAATTATGGAGATAGAGTGAGAAACAAGATTGATTTTGCCATCATTTCAAATTAAATTAGAGGAGGGGAGGAATCTTGACACGTGAGACAAGAATCACCAATAAAAGCTATATGGAGACAAACTTACTTGATTCCGTCAACTCAAGGAAGAGAAAACCCTAGATCGTCAACTTCTCCGCTTTTTCTCCATCCAAACCCTAACTCTCCCTCTATCTCTAGGATTTAATTTCTATGGAATGAATCACAAAATATGTGAGCTACTAGTGTGTGAGGTTGATCATATAGAGAAATTAAGGTGTTTGTTTACACTTTCTTTTATTTCAGTAGATTTTTTTGTTACTAAAATGTTATTGTCAATCGTTTACTTTGTAGTTAAAAACCTCATCCAAAAATAATGAAAACTTAGAATGTTATTTATAATGAATCTCAGAGCTCCAATAAAAAATTGAGATCATTATGAGCTACAAATAAATAATAAAAAATCAAACAATGCACTGCTATACTACAGTATGTAGAACATTCAGTTGAAGAATTGAATAATATAGACTCATCCAGAACTGTTGTGTAAGGTACCACAGGTGTGCTAATATGGACCCATCACAAATCTTCTTATTACCGCAATTGTGGTTTCTTGAATCCATCAGATTTGAGTAAAAAAATTGTCAACTCTTCAATTCCTCCAAAAGCATTTGGTATAGAATGCCCGTGCCACCAACAACCCTACATGGCCGTGCTACCCACCATGATGTGCTAACCAAGCCTCCAACAAAAATTTTCACGGTCCATTTGATCACCTCACCTGTTCCACCCAAGCACAAGCATTTTGGGCAAAAACCCTAATTCACCCGACTAGGGTTTATACTTATCAAACCCTAACTATTCAAAATGAAGAAATGATTAGAGTTCTCATTAGGTTTAACACATCATATTTGATCTACCATAATTAATAATATTTAAGCAATGTTCAATCTAATTAAGCATGTAATCATTTGAATAAACCCTAATTTATCGATTAAGCATAGACGTGGTCATAATAGAAACGACATCCTCTTACTGTTAAATCTTAGTTCCTTAATCTAGAGTAGACTATTGAGATAAAAATGAGCTCAACATCATATATTGATTCACATGAGCATGTCCATGAATTTCATCGTCTCACTTATCAAGTGGACAAGATATCACTCCAATAGGTGAGAGAAATTCCATCTATGTCACTCACAATAATACACATGTTCAATGTACTCTAACACTACTCAACATGACCTTGAAAAGGGTTTCTATACAAGTAATGCTTAGGTGCATTGTGACACGTGTGCGGTCTATGATGAGTTTAAACAACTTTCTAACCTCCTTATGGGGACATGATCTTAAAACTTCTACGTTTACACATAATCGAGTACCTTACATATATGTGAAAAAGATATCATATGAGATTTGGAATGGGAAGCGTCCCAATATATCTTTTATGAATGTATAGCGATGTGAAGCTTATGTGGAGAAACATTTTTGTAAAAGGCTTGAACCCAAATTGGATAAATATTTATTTGTTGGATACTCTAAGGAAAATAAGGATTACTACTTATATATTCTATGTAATAATGAAGTGTTTTTGCCCGAAATGTTGTATTACTTGAAAAGGATTTCATTTCTAGAGGAACCAATGGGAGGAAAATACATATTGAATAAGTTCAAGGATAACAAAACATCATTGAACCTATGGAGGTAGATATAAAAAAAAATAGAATCACAAGCCATTCTAGAATCTCAAATTCCTTATGAAGCACATGAACTTGGAAGGTCTAGTAGCACATGTCTGGAGCTTGAGAGATTTGTATTTCTCATGACTCAATCAGATGAATTGATGGTCATAGTTGATTACCCAAAACCTACAATGAGGCCATCGAGGGACCATAATTTAGGAAATGGCCTGAGGCCATGCAATTTAAGTTGGAATCCATGTAAGAAAATAAAATATGGACATTGGTGGATGTATCTGAAGGGGTAAAACCCATAGGGTGCAAATGGGTCTTCAATACAAAGATTGACATTTATGTAAATATACAAACGTATAAAGGATGATCGGTTGCAAAATGTTTGACAAATTCAAGGTATTGACCATGATGAAACTTTTTCACCAGTTTCCATGGTTAAATTTCATCAAGATCATTCTTTCAATTACAAATGATCACAACTATGAGTTTTGGAAAATGTACGTTAAAATAGCTTTCATTAGTAAGAATCTTCCAGAGGATGTGTACATGGCACAACCAATAAGGTTTAATTTCTCTGAGTGAAGATACTAAAGTCTTTAAGCTACAAAGATCAATCTATGGATTGAATCAAAGCATCTAGAGATATAGTATTTTTTTGATGAGTTATTCAAAGAGTTTGGATTTATAAAAATGAATATGAACCTTGTATTTACAACAAGTTTATTCGTATCATAAGTACATTTACCATATAATATATGGATGATATATTATTGATGGGAAATGACATACCTACTCTACAATCGGTTAAGGCTTGGTCAGGGAATACCTTGTATATGAAGGACTTAGGGAAATCATACAATTGGTTAAGACTTCTAGATCTATAGAGATATATCTAGAAGGCTTCTTTTCCTATGATAGAGCACATACATTGAGAAGGTGATGAAAAGATTCAACAAGCAGGATTCTAAGAGAGATAACTTACTCACCGCCATGGAATGAGTCTAACTAAATCCTAATGTTCCAACTCATGAGTAGGATTCTAAGAGAGGTAACTTACACACATGAGTAAGATTCCTTATGCACATGCTATTGGATCTATCATGTATGTAATGTTGTGTACATGCCCATATGCCTTGTATGATCTGAGCATGAGGAGTAGATACTGGTCAGATCCCAGTGAAGGTTAGTAGATTGATATGAAGTATATCTTAATGTAGTTGATAATATATGGTTAAATATTTTCTTGAAAATAGGATTAAATAATTATGCCCTATGAGGTCATGATGATTGAGGTTCTTTTTGGGTTGTTTTGGACCTATTTAGGTCTTCAGAACCCTAGGGATGATATTAAGGGTTTAGGTCATTATTGTGGGATGTACCATTTTTTTTACTAAAGCATTGTCATAGGCATATCACCTACCCACAAGTTGATCAACGATTAGTTGGTTATTCACCAACAACCCAAGGTGGTCAGTGGTTATGTCAATTGACGCTTGAGACTAACTATATGAAGGTCAGTTGGACGTTCACTAATTTTCCACAACTTGCTAGATAGTTATTGGCCCAATTACGTCACTAATGACCCAGGAGAATCACATTGGTCACTTACAATCCCATATAAATGTTAGTATGAAATTTAAATAAGTTAGATGCATTATAATGTTTGTTAGGAAAAATATAAAATAGGCTAGATTGGTGATATTTTAGATTAATTAGTATCTCTGTAATAGCTAAAATGGACACTTCTATTTTTTGACTTAGTTTATGTTATGTTGTCTCTCTAGTATATCATACCCTGAGACAAGGCTATACATTTGACTCCATGTAATCCTATAAAATTTCATAATAAGAATTTTTCTTCAAATGGTATCATGAGCAACTTTTCACCTTTAGGGTTTCTAAAGGATCCACCCTCATACCCTCTCCTTCTCTCCCCTATGCTGACTCTCTTCCCCTTCTTCTTCTTCTTCTTCCTCTTCTTCCCTCTTAGCTGCCCCTACCCCCGTGCCATGCCTGCCCATAGCCCACCTACGATAGGCTATCACTTGTCTCCCATCATAGGTTGTCACTACCAACATGCCACCCAGATGTTTGTCGTGCGGTAGTGCACCACTGCACTATCGTCATCCAATGTTTGGCTTCCCAAGAAGGTGTTTTTGCCTTGGCATGATGTGATGATCGGTTGGTTTTTGCCCCTATTCTACCCTCTCTCTAGGGGGATTTCTACTCCATCTTGCCTAATCATTCAGTAGGGATGTTGTAGGTCACCGTCCCCTTTCGAGTTGCACATATGTCCACTTCAAAAGGTGCTTTTTGGATTAGAAAACTTTTTCATAATCTCAATCGTACTCCAGTCATTCTTTGTCACCCACGAGATCTAACATTTGGCATGTTGATTTTAGCACAGTGGAAATCTATTTCTAAAAATTTGATAAAACCCTTCAGACCCCTCTTTTCTTTATTTTCATCCCCATGTATTATCCCATATGTGCATGGGTGAGCATTGTTAATGGTTAGGGATCCATTATATATTTCTATCATAATACCTTGTTCCTATAATTGTTATTAAACACATTTCTTTTGGATTTCTCTCTCTTTTGTCTCACTTTACATCTTACAATGACTGTCCATTTCCACCGTTGTTTTACCAGTGTCTTTGATTTATCATCCATCTCCACCACTATACTACCAGTGTGACTTATTCATCACCATGTATGAAGTAAAGGATGATTAAAAAGATTCACCTTAGACCATTGTCTATAATGATAGTGAACATATCTCCATAATCAAATTAAATGGATATTATTACATGTTTGGATGAATACTATTCAAACAATTCTGGAGTCCACAGGGGTGAAATTCATAGAAAAAGTTGTCGAGGATACCCCTGATTGGAAACTGAAAACTAGCCAAGTCAAAAGTTCGTTTTAGAATAGTAAGGAGCTATCTATTTCCTCCGCATACTACAAAACTACAAAGAGTTGTAGGACAATTCTCATTATCACTACACATAGGGAAAGAATGCATTGTGTATTTATAAAAATTTGGGATAAATTCTTTGTTGAAAATTAGGGAGGCATGACCCTTGATGAACATTATGACTCCATTGTTATCATGTACCAACGTCTTGACTACTTTCAGGCTATATCCTATGAATATCAAACAAAAGAGCATGCTGATCTCTTTATCACCAAATTTATTAATGGCATCCATCCATCCTATGCTCTAGTCCACAACAACATCTTGGAAAGCGACAACTTCCCAACTCTAAAAGATGTATTTTTTTCATCCTCAACATTTTGACATCCAATTCCTATCTTCCACTCCACTAGATACCAACTAGTGATTGCTTTTAGACATGCTTGTGTATATCCCCTAAGGCCCAAATACACATTCTACAACAAGTCGACACACTTGGTGGAGAAGTGCTATGAGAAGCACAATCATCCCTATGGGCTCATTCGTGGCACTAGGACTGTCCATGTTCCCAAGGAATAGATACCCCATTTGTCACCCTCTCTTCAGAAGAGTATGAGAAACATCTACAAGACTCTCATTAGACTCCAAAAAATCCTATAAGATGTAGGGATCCCTTGACCATGCAATCTACTACAACCACTTGGACTTATCTGGCCTCTAACTAAGGTAATTTTGAGACCTCCATGTTAGCATCCAGTCCTTCCTGGGTTGTTGACTATGGGGCAACCCAACACACGAAGGGTATGATACACCTTCTCTCCTCCATTAAACCTTTTATTCCCAACTCATCTATCACTTTTGTCGATGGTTCCATCAAACTATTCATCAATATGGCAGTGTTAACAAATCACGTAGTCTAAAACTCAAATATGTTCATTATATTACCCATTTTCCCTTTAACTTGATGTATGTTGCTAAATTAGTTGATTCCTTTACCTAAAATGACACCTTTGGTAGCCATGATTCTATAATGAAAGACTCTTAGACTTTTAGGATGATTGGTTCGAGTTCTAAAATTGGTGATCCATACTCTTTGGTGATGGTGTTTCTTCATTTTCCCTTCTAGTGTCCACACCTCTTCAAATCCACCAAGACTATTGTCTCCCCCTCTTAAAAATGTGAAGCACTTGGAGCCCTCTTTATCTAGTTTAAAAAGTCTCCCGTGTGATCTTTATGAGTTTGGAAAGAATCATATGAGTTATTCTCATTAAGAAACTACTTTGTGTTCTGAAGCTACTTTTGATGTTATTCAAAGTGACATTTGTGGTCTGTTTTGGCCTAATAATTTTGAAGGATTTAATTATTTCATTAGTTTTGATGATTTACCTCACATGAATTGGTTACACTTGTTGAAATTCTTTGATAAAATGATTTTTTTTAATATTCATAAAATTATTTCAACACAATTTAATAAATACATTTAAAATCTTCCAAACCAACAATCCCTTATAATATGTTTTGTACATGTGTTTTCATTTTTTCTAGACTGCACCATCCATCAACTTTCTTTCACTCATACCTCATAATAAAATGGGACTATAGAACATAAAAACCATCATTTGCTTGACATTTCTCGCACTCATATGTTTCAAGACAAATTGCCAGGGTCTTATTAGTCTGAGACTGTTCTCACTACCAGTTACCTTATCAATTGACAACTCTCTTTTGTTCCACAGAATAAGAGACCATTATCTATTTTTTCTTCTCTCAAAAGACTTTTCATATCCTTCTATGTTTTCAAATGTACTTATTTTGTTCATAACTTTGATCCAAAGGAAGATAAACTTGATCCCCACTCTATCAAAATGATTTTCATTAGCTATTCTATAAAGGTTTTTACTGTTATATTCCAAAAATTAGTCTTATGTATGTCTATTTTGATGTTATGTTCCTAGGACCTAATGTATTTTTTGATTTTGTGTCATCATCCTCTCCACCCCAACCTCAAATTTAACCTCAACCAGAGCATATTGAGCTTGATATTTTGACTCAGTGATAATAAACCCATCACCTCTCCTCTTGACGCTCAAGTCGCCCCTATCATTCCTCCACCACGGGCATGGAACTCAGAGCTATTGTTCACT
Source organism: Alisma plantago-aquatica (assembly GCA_963693085.1). NCBI lineage: Eukaryota > Viridiplantae > Streptophyta > Magnoliopsida > Alismatales > Alismataceae > Alisma > Alisma plantago-aquatica. The sequence goes on from OY856412.1 coordinate 1,246,302,566, forward strand.
TTTGAGGATCTATCATGCCCCATGGATCTCTGGATAGGTTTACACTCTTGCACACTCCGCCATCCAATATCTCATACACATTTTCTCTTCACAGGCTATATGAAATTTACCAAGAAGAGATAAGTGTATATGTAAACCAGGTATGAGCCTAAGCACCCCTTATTATAGTTATAGTACTTTGGTTTAGAATTCAAAGAAATAAGAGGAGACGAAATATGTTCTTGAGAGATATGTATATATTCCAGTTGTAAACTTGACTTCTCACTGAATCTTCAAATCATTTAGGGTGGGTATGTTTTTGTTGGATTTTTGGACATTCCACACTCATATTTGGGATGATACAAATATTTCCTAAATTATGTCACTAACATGTGTATTAAATGTTTCAAGTGATCAGGAACTAAGTCAAGATCCAACGTCAAAGATTATGTAATGTTATACATGTTTGGATGCTTGTAGGTCAAGTTGTATCATGTGTATGATTATACAATTGTGTTTTGTACAACTTGATAGATATGTTTTAAGGACAAGTGATGATGTTCCAAAACCTACCCAAAACCCTAACTCGCACTCATATAAATCCATTAGGTTGGTAGTTTTTAAATAAAAGTCACCAGATAAGTTTTTCCTACATTTGCATATTCATTCACAGAGTCTATCTCAATCAAAATGTTTATCGATTGAAATTCAATTGATCAAAGACCTTGTGGACCGGATATTAGCTTTTACTTACATTGAGTCCTGGGTCATTCCCGTTTGAAGAAAATCTCATTTGAGAATGTCGGTCAAAGAAAAGTTCAACTGATAAAGAGTCGTTAAACTTGCTGGGCCAAGAAGACATACTGACACCTAGCTATTAGAAGCATTTACACACTCAGAGAACTCTCAGTTGAATAAAATCTAAATTGGGACAATTTTCGATCAAACTCTTTCTCGACTGAGAATGTTCTGGAACAAAAAAAAATATTAACGATGAAATTATTTCAACCCAATTAATTTCGTTCTAATGACTAGTTGACCACTAATAACACTCTAGACACTCCCCATAGGTACCCTAACCACTTGCAAACATTTCCCATAAATAAGAGTGGTCTTTGGACACCTAGATATCAACTTTGCACATTACTTTGCAAGAACAATTGACATACACTTGATCTTACTACTACTTGCAATCTACTCATAGTACTTAGATACTACACTTCAAGTTTCTATCTTTCTAGACTAAGCCTAAGATCAATTTTAATGTCATATCCACCAAATTAACCTTGCCTAAACCTTTTATGGAGTAGATCATCATTAGTTGTCTATTAGTGCTCAAATTGTAAATCTTGTGAGATAAATTGTTTCTTCATTTCTCCAATATGATTATACATTAGTGTATTGCTCTTGGATTACTTCTTGGAGTGAAGGATGTCCAGGAATCTATGAGAAGTAGGAATCTTCTCAACTTGGTGTTTTTCAACTGGTTGTTAGGGAATAGTTGGTTCAATGCTCTCTTTGTCCATCAAAGAAGAGGTGGTTCGATGCTCTTCCTCGTCCATCAAAGAAGAGGTGGTTTTGTGCTCTTCTTCGTGTGTCAAAGAAGAGGTGAGAGGGTGACCTTCTGGTAGCCTATCAAAGAATATGATAGTTCTCCTTAAGATGAAAAGGAGGGTTTGTCTTGCTCCATAAAAGACACTGGTAAATTTTATGTATTGTATATCAATATATAAAAGGAATGAAATAAATGGTTTAGAAATCATGGTTGGAAATAAGTAGGTAGTGGACTAACCTCATTTTATGGAACCACTCTAAATATGTGTCTCTTGTAGTTGCTTCTTTTATCCACTAATTTGCTTTTCATTTCCACATTCTTTAAGCAAGTTGCAAGAAGATTCTTTTAAGTCTATTCACTGAACTCTAGATCTTTCAGTTGTTACCTAATGGGTTATTTTCTTTTTCTATTTCTTCTACCACCATGTCTATAACTATCTAAAAATTCAAAGAAAAGTCACAGTTATTCACTTTATTTCCTAATTCCTTCTCTTTATACATAAAATAAGGTCAAGGTTTGATATTTTATAGAGAAATCATGTATTTGGGGTATTAGGTACAACAACACACTTTTTACATAGAGTAATATTTTTGGGTAATAAGTGAGTATCTTAATTCCTATTTTAGAGATTAACCATACAATAATCATTAAGTTAGATCCCATCAATGTACTTGATTATGGAATTGGGCTAATTTTATATTTTGTATGGAATTGAGATAAAATGGAATGAATTTTGAAATCAATGATCTTTGTAACATATAAATATTTGAGGCCTCAAATAAAATGATCTCAAAAAGAATGATTGGACTGCCCATATAACCAAGGCTCATCTTCTTTTCAAGTATCTCATCGATAGGTACTCTGTGGTTAAGTATGCTCAACACAAAGTAGTGATAGGACAAGTAACTAGCCAAGAATTTGAACCTTAGTTGAGCATGAGTAGGGCAAAGTACATTTTCGAGTCCATTGGTACAATGTGATGTCAATCATCATTTACAAAACTCTACTACCATAAACCCCTAATAAGGATTTTGCCCCCAAAATCCTATGTGAAAAGAGATAGATACATCCTATGCATCTCATCCTCCAACTCTCGTGTGGATTCCTCCACTCCACGATGATGCCACAAAACCTTAACCAAAATAATATCCTTCTTCTAAATCTTCTTCACCCTCCGGTACAAGATCAACACAAAATCCTTCACAGACGACACATCCTCATCCAACTCAACCTCCATGGGCTGTAATAGTAGCTCTATGTTAGGGTGACACTTCCTCAACATTAAAACATTAAACACCAGATGCAACCTATGAAACTCAGGTGGAAACTCCAACTTATAAGCCATCTTCCAAACACGTGCCACCATAGGTAAGGTCCCATATACCTGGGATCCAACTTAATCTTCTTCCTGAATCTCAGCATGCCTTTCCATGGAGAGACCTTGAGGTACACCTTGTATCACACTTGTAACTCCAACAACCTCCAATGATTATCAACAAAGGATTTCTTCATGTCCTAGGCTAGCTGCAGTAGCTGTTGTATCATCTTAATCTTCTATGTCGTCTGTTGTACAAGCTCAAGACCCAAAAGCTGATATTTACTTATTTCATACCAACACAAAAAAAGATCTACAACTCCTCCCATACAAAGCCTCATATGGTGCCATATCGATACTCCTCTAATAGCTATTATTGTAAGCAAACTCTATCAAACTAAGGTGTAAATCCCAACTGCCCAAACATTGCAAGACTCATGCTATCAACAGATCCCCCAAGGTTTGAAAATAGTCCTCTCAGACTATCCATCTATTTGTGTGTGGAATGCCATACTATACCTCAATTGTGTACCCATGGAAATGTGCAGATTCTCCCCAAAGTGACTGGTAAACTGAGGACCTCTATCAGACACTATCGTCACTAGAACATTATGTAAATAGACTATCTCATGAACACACACCCATTCCAACTTCTTAACTATATACGTTGTCTTCATAGGGAGAAAAGTAAACTGACTTGGTCAACTTTTCCACTATCACCCATATGGAATCATGACCTTTGGCTATCCTAAGAAGTCCACCATAAATTCCATCATAATGTGATACCATTTTCACTAAAGTATTGGTAACATTTTTAGAGTCCCTACAGGTTTTTGATGATCTACCTTAACCTACTGACACACATGACACTTGGCCATGAACTCAACCACATCACGCTCCAGGACAGGCCACCAATATATATCTTTTACATTGTGGTACATTTTGGTATTTCCCAGATGCATAGTGTATATCAAAGAGTGAGCCTCTTTATCAACCAACTTCCTCAGATTATTGACATCATGAACCACTGCTCCACTGTGGTAACACATTGTCCCATCCTCTGACTCATGGAATCCATCATGCTTCTCGCTGTCAATTTTTCTCAGATCTACTGTATTACAATATCATCAAGTTGTGCATCTCTGATGTACTGCCTCATCATAGGCTTCACTTATAATTGAGCCAACAAACCTACCAACAAGGAGACTTCCAACTTCACATTCATTTGGCAAAGAGACACTAATATGTCACACTTATGGAACGCCAAAGAACACAACTATGTGTTATCATCCATTGGCAACAAAGAAGACTTCCTACTCAAAGCAACTACCACCACATACACCTTCACCAAATGGTAGTCTATGGTGTAATAATAGTCCTTTATCAGCTCCATCTAGTGTATGTAATGCATGTTCAACTCCTACTTAGAGAAGATGTACTGTAGGTTCTTATGGTCTGTGAAGATTTGACACTTCTCGTCAGAAAGGTACTGTAACATCCCTGACCTGGGTTATGCCTTAACCCTGGGAGTTTTTCTTAATAAAAGTTAATTAGATCCTTGATTTTACTTTGTGAAAAGTAATTAAGGTTCTAGAGGAACTTATGTTTCAATTTTGGTCTTGTTTGAACAATGTTGAAGCAATGTTTGCTTGTTTTGGACTAAAGTGCAAATTACCCAAGTTGAGGGGTTAAATTACAAATGTTACATGATAAAATGTTCCTCATGTGTTGATGCATCATAAGGATGAAGATGATGTAGAGTTATGGCTTGTGATAGCCTGAATACCAAGAAAGAGCTGATAAAGCTATGTTTGTGCATTAAAACCTAATTTTGGAGTAATGTGTAATTTATCCAAAACCTAGGGTTCAATATGCTATTTACCACTTCAAAAGGGTCCCTAATGTTTCTTGGGATCAAGTGGAACAAATAAAATGGGAGGGGCGTCTCATTTGTACCTTCTAGGAGAAGAGAGAATCTTGATATTAAAATAATCAAGATTTAAGCATAATTGAAGCTTTAATTCAATTTAATGCAAAAATAATTATATTAATTGAAGTGCTTTCAACCAAAATTATAATGGTTGAATTTGTGCAAGTTTGAACGTCCTTCTTCCTTGCAAAGGCACGAAAATATCTTAAGGAGGTGAAACTCCACTCACCTTATTATAAGGAAAAGTAATATCCACTCACTTATGGATATTAATATAAAATGATTTAAGGTGCTTAATTTCATTTTCATTAATTCATGGATAATGAAGGGGAGTACGAAGGTGAGTAAGATATCATTGCATGCAAGGAATTGAGCGGGAGAGGTGGCATCAATTTTGGAATTAAATGATTTTTATAAGGCACTTTGTCTCTCATTGAATTTCTTATAAAAACAAAATTTCCAACTCAATTGAAAGGCTCTTTCGGCCCTTTCTTCTTTGTTTGATTTGGATGAGCTCAAGGGGACTTAGGAGAAATAGGAGGATGAGTTCCAACCTGTAGGTAAGCTTCTTGGTCACCTTCAACCATAATTTCATGGTAGAAATCGAAAATTAATGATGGATTTCTTCTTTTCTTCCATTAATCTTCAATCCTAGCCAATCCTTTTCACTCAAAGCTTAAGGACGAGCCTTGGGATAGTGAAAGGAGTTGCATCCACCATTTTTTACGTGATCTTGGAGCTTGGAAGCTCAATTGGAGGCGGGTTATATAACTTGAACCCTTTACATTGTTATGCAACCATTAAACTTGCAATTTCATTGATTCCTTCATTATCTTGATTAATTGCTGGTTGAAATTGGTTAATTCATGAAATCAAAAGTTCTTAGAACTTCAGGGACGAAGGTAGATGGTGATGACATCATCTTGGACACTTTTCCCAAAGAAATCTTGTTCCAATCGGTTTAAACATGTTTGCCCATTCGATTTCACAAACCGTTTGAGAGCAAACGATTTTGAAAACGTTTGAGAGAAAACGGTTTCAAAACCATTTGAGAGAGCTGACCATGGGTTGACCGATTGAGAATCTTGATCCTAATAATTTTGGTTGATGACTCACCAAATTTTATGGGTTAATTCCAAAGGGTTCATGAGTTGAAGGCTCATCAATCTAGAAAACCCTAATTGGTTTTTGTGCTGAAATTATAATTGGTTTAAGAGAAAACGGTTTCAAAACCGTTTTGGAGAGTTGACCAAGGGTTGAGAGTTTGAGAATCCTGTTACTAATAATGTTGGTTGGTGACCCACCAAATTTGGTTAATTAATTCCAAAGTAATCATCAGTTAAAGGCTAATCAATTAGGCAAACCCTAATCGGATTAAGTGCTGATTTTCAACTTGATTGATTTGACTTTTTGGGCAAACGGTTTCAAAATCGTTTGGGAGAGTTGACCAAGGGTTGACCATTTGAGAATCCTGTTACTAATAATATTGGTTGATTACTCACCAAATTTTATGGATTAATTCCAAATGGTTCATGAGTGGAAGGCTCATCAATCTAGCAAACCCTAATTGATTTTAGTGCTGAAATTATAATTGGTTTAATTGGATTTTTGGGTTGATTAGCCCAAACGGTTTCAAAACCATTTGGGGATCACCCAAACGGTTGGGGGTCACCCAAGACTGTTTGGAGGTCTAGGGTTAAGTATGGTTGACCAATTGAAGGTCCAAAGGTACCAAATCACATTGCAATCAAGTGCTGATTTGTTGATCAACTCAATAGACCAAACCCTAATGAAATTTCACTAGAATCCAAGGATTGGATTGGAACTCATCCAAACGGTCTCAAGACCGTTTGGTGGTCATCCAAGACCGTTTGTAGGTCTATTTATGTGTATGATTGGTTGATTGACAATTTAATGACTTCAATTGAAATACAATCAATAGCTCCATTGATGATCGACTTCAAGGCCCTAGTTGATGGTTCCTTGAGTATGAACCCTAATCCAATTGAGTTCAAATACCTAATTAGAGGTCTAATTGAAGTATGATCCCATGATTCAGTTGATGGATGATTTGATGATTCAATTGGTTGGAGTTTTAATGATTGAAATCAAGAATTGTTTGAGTATTGATTGACCCTTTTGGTCCATGTGGTTTTGATGGGTTTGGACCAGACGGTCTGGAGACCGTTTGAGTACAAACGGTCTCAAGACCATTTGGGATCAAATGGTCTCAAGACCGCTTGAGACCAAACGGTCTCAAAACATTTGGAGACCCAAGTGGTTCCAAGGTCATGTGGTTTCAATACAATTGAAAGATCAATTGGCTAATTCAATTGAGTATCTAATGCAATTGAAGGATCAATTGGTTAATCCAATTGAGTACCTAATGTAATTGAAGGTACAATGGGTTAATACAATTGGGTACCTATTGTAATTAAAGGCTCAATTGACCAATCCAAATGGATACCTAATGCAATTGAAGGTTCCATTGATCAATCTATTTGGATACCTCATGTTATTGAAGGTTCAATTGATCAAACCATTTGGACACCTAATGAAATTAGATAAGTGCACCTTTAGTGGAATTAATCTATGATGTTTTTAATGTGTGGATTCAATACATCATGCTAATTCTAAATGCATGAATTTGAATAAAGAATATACTCAATTTGACTAAGAATTGAGTAGTAAATATCCTAGAAGAGGATAATAGAAATGTATCCATATATGTATAATAACTATGGATAGTTGTATATGAATCCCTAATTAGGATGAATAGTAATCCCTAATTGAGGGTAATTGAGCATTAAACCCTAACTGAGGGTGTATCCATGTGAAACCCTAATTGAGGGTGTATCCATGTGAAACCCTAATTGAGGGTGTATCCATGTGAAACCCTAATTAAGGGTGTATCCATGTGAAACTGTAGTTGAGGATGTATCCATGTGAAACCCTAGTTGAGGATGTATCCATGTGAAACCCTAGTTGAGGATGTATCCATGTGAAACCCTAACTGAGGGTGTATCCATGAGAAACCCTAACGGAGGGTGTATCCATGTGAAACTCTAACAAAGAGTAATGGCATGTGAAATTCTATCCTTAATGAAGAGTGATGATATGAGAAGCCTAATCCTTATAATGGAATAGTAGATAATACCCTGATATGGGAAGTATCTAATGTGATGGTTTATAGGCAACTTCATGGTAAGTAATGCCTTAACCTGAGATAAATCCATATCATGTAAGATGATTGGATAGTTCTAATATATGACCTATGCACTATATGATAATTGTGATAGGTTAGTGATTAAAAGTATTAAGGGGGAAATACCTTAATATAAGATCAGATAATAAGCTTGAGCAAGCTAGATATGATGAGGATGGTGATACATCAGAATATGAAAGATATCACATTTAGTACTTCATGGTGATACACCTTGATGCACTAATAAGTCCAATATATTTGGATAAGAAACACATGAAGTGTGCTATGTAAACTCTTACAATGAGATGTAATGAGTCTAATGCATTTTAATAAGTGTTGACTGGCTTTATGTGCCACTATGTTATTGTTGCTGGGTAAGAAGTAACAAATGTGCATGTGCTTTATAAGCCTTTATATAATTGTTGCCTAGTCAGAGGTGACAAGATGTACAGTGGTCTTGTGAACCATATGATTAAGTTGTTTCCCAGTGAGAGGTGACAAGATGTGCAGTGGCCTTGTGAGCCATATGAGATGCTTGTGTGACAAGTATCATGTATACCTCAGTCTGAGGACCTAGAGGTAGTAGTTACCTAATAAGTGGTAACAGTGTTCAGTGATGAACTGAGGGTTTGAACACCCAGATTCATCAATCATGTTAATGATGTGGCTGAGGAATGAGATCTTTCTGGTAATGAGACAAGGGATAGAGATCCCAACATGTTATATGATTTTGAAAAGAATTGATAAAGTATTACATGTTGCTTTGTAGCATTTGTCATGATAATTCCTGTTTGAGAACTTGACTGATGCTAAAAGAATATGATAATGTACTTAATTAATCAAGTGAAATCATATCATGTAGAGCCCTGACCATAAATCCATCAGCGTCAGAATTGCTAAATGGTGAAATAGGTTGCTCCGCGATAATACCTTGAGGCCGCATATTTTTGAATATGCAAGGGTAAATGGCCGAAAATATCTGTACGTCCTCTTGAGGTGATTGATGGATGGTAATCATTAAACCTCTCAATCCTTCATTATAGTCCGGGATGGATGTATCACGAATCTCCCGATGATTGGGATAGATGCCATACACATCTCCCAATAATAATACCAGATCGATGGAGATAAACATGAAATCTCACGATCGCGAAGAGAGAGCAACTGACACTGCCTCTATAGCGAAGTTGCCAGTATACCCTAGAAAGCTATTTAGCAGAGACACAAGATGTCATGCGGTCTCGTACTGACCGAGATGTGGGAGGTCTTGGTAGCTGGCTCTACCATTGACCTTGTATGGTACCGATTTCGACTAAGCGGTGGTTGGTTGGAGTATGAGCAGTATACCTCATCTCCTCAGGGCTTAAGTGTGATTGTAAAATGTAATCAGGTGTATAGCATGTTTGCTTAAGGATTGAATATAGAAATTCATTGGATGATATTGTATTTCTTTGCGCATTCTTTAGTAGATAGATGTTAATTATGTTTCTTTATATTCTCTACAAAGTAGACAGATGAATTACATATCTACCATGGGTAGATACGGTGTTCTCCTTGAGAAAGGAGATTATCTTATTCTGTTCTGGAATGAGTAATTCTGCCTACTAATGTAAAAGTAACCCATGCCTAGTTTTAATTTAATAAACTCCAATAACAATGTTTTGGCAGAGAGTTATATCTCTAGCTGGGGCAATTTTCAATTGTCTCACCCCCGTGGGAAACATTTTTAGGTATGCATGGAAGGAAAGGTAGGAATCCCTAGAACAGAGAAAGAGCAGCAGCACAAGTAACATCAGGGACAGCAATGAAATCTCAGGTGGATATATTGTCTGTCAAGTCATATAGATAGTAGTCCTATGTGTCGTCTCTGTACTCTTAGGTCCTCAGAGTTTTTAATGTATGAATCTGAGTTTTGGCTTAGTGCCTCAAAGTTTTATACTACATGTGTATGTCTATTAACAGGGCAGTCAGTGTTGTAATCCTTGAAAAGGAATGGTCCAGGTTGTGTACTTGTGAATCAGGATGAATATGAAATACTTTGGTTCTTGGTTAAAGAGTTTTCTTATGAATGGATCTCTTTGGAAAAAGTTTTAATTTTTAGTGATTTTTGTTAATCCATTGCTTATGTTTTAATTCTACTTAATCAATAACGATTTGTTTGTCGGTCATTTCAAGTTTGGTATCAGAGCTCTAGGTTCACTGAGTCTACAGAGACATAGTACTAAGGTGTTGAGTCTGTGTTAGTGTCCTCCAGTATACCCTATAATGATTTCTTCTTGTGCAGAGAAAAGGGTAAAGCTTAAAATGACTGGAGAACACAAGGAACACATTGCTAAAGGCAATGTTGTTGCACCTAGAAGAGGTGCAAGGGACCAGACAAGAATAGAATGAGTGCCTGAGAATCCCCATTAAGACCTGATCAGGATAGAGAATCCTATGATCATGCTCTTGTTGAGCAGATTAGGGCAACAATAATACATATAGTGGAGTGGATACTAGCCTTACAACCTAGGTTATCAGTCCTTAATACAAAAATTTTGAGCTTTAAAAGAGTTCCTGAATGACTTAGTCATGTTGGAACAAGGGAAATATGGAAAAGATTAACTTATGGCAAGAAAGTAGACTCTGCTATGAGTTTAGACAGATAATAAATCTATGATGGCAGTTCCCAAGAAGGGGGAAATAAGCTGAGAAGTAGGGAATGGTCTCTATAATTCTAGAGACATTTGCCTTATGGTTTTAAAAAGCCAAGTTTTTGGTACTAAATAGTACAATAAATTTCCTTTAAAAATTGTGAAATACTTGTTGAAATGTGTACATGTTGAGTACACTAAACCCTTTTTGTTTTAAAAAGGAGGATTGTTGATTATTGTTTCCCCTAATGGTTGCCCTATGGGAACATAGGGAAGAAATGATGAGAACTAGAATTTGAATTATGTTCTGTATTCTTTTAAATGTTCTATATCGTTCTTACCTCTATGAAAGAGGAAGAGGTATAGAAGAGATGTTTGGATAAAATCCAGGGATGTTAAACCTTATGCTTGTGATAATATGAAAAGAAAGGAATATGATAGTATACAAAGTGCATACTACTTGATCTCAGTACTTGTAAACCCTGGCCAGGTATACAATTATTGATGATAAAGTGAGTATGGAAACTCTTAGATTGATATCTTTTTTATTTCTCTGATCAAGCAGTCATTTTGAGACAATCTAATGAGTATCATGAAATTTGAAATATGGTATGGATAAATGTATCATACCTTAAGTACAAGAAAGAGGGATCTGAGATGATCTCAGACCAGTATGTGTATATGAGGAAGCAAAAGTATGATCCTCATATGATGAGTATGAGAACAAGGGAGGTGATCCATGTTCGATAAAGTTGTAAATATAATAAAGATCTTCTTCCATAATGAGTAAATGGGAGATGTGATGAGATCATAAGATGCTCATAAACATGTTTGAACATAACAAAGAAAGGAATAACTTTATGTGATCATACTTATAAATTCCTATGCTGAGGGCAAGGAACCTGGGGTGTGACAAAGAATAAATGATTCATGAATGGTTAAAAATTCATGAGATAATGAGAGGAATGAGATTCCTTGTTTTCCTTCCTTTCAGGGATATGGCAATCAAGTGGGTCTTAGGACACTTGATATGCATAAGATAAAATGTTTATGTGATGGATACTTAGAAAAGTATCAGTTTATCTTGGACTTAGGTTCCAAGGTAAAGACACATGTAACAAGTAATGTCTCATGATGAAAGGAAGATGAGAATGTGATGTGTTTTCAACACATGTGACAGATACCAAGGTAAGAGATTCCGGTATCTGAGAAATATTAGATGGCTTAAGTTGGCTACCTGGAATGGTCAACCATGAAACCAGTCTATCTATATATGAAATAATATGAACATCACTTGTTAGGGGTTCATGCTTTGCATAAACATAATAACTAAAGATATTTTTAAGATAAGTTCTTAATTGATAAGTAACCTTTTCTTATGATAAGAAAATGTACAACTAATGAGATAGTTCGTACAAGTAATAAGAAATCTTAGTGTTGTGTCAACAGGTGACACAACCAAAGTGTGAAAAGATTTATAATCCTAAAAGGGTGGCATAACTTAATTATGATCTAGAAAAAGAAATGTTTAATTAAGTAAGGAGTATGGGAGACTCCTTAGAAACAAGAATCTGTCACACGAAACAATAAAATAAGAAAATAGTTACCTGACACATGAATAACTCCACAGTCATTAATAAAAAGGACAGTGGAGTATGTGCCCTGTATAATCGATTCTATGAGAATCTTGTGTGAAGGAACTTTGTATTGAATCAAAGTTCTATGATGTCTCCATAACAATGAGGTTTTATGAAGAGACGTGATGATATGAGTGAATGATATCTATCTCCCGTTATCTGGGATTTGGGGAACAAAATCCTTATTAGGGGTTTAGGATTTGTAACATCCCTGACCTGGGTTATGCCTTAACCCTGGGATTTTTTCTTAAGAAAAGTTAATTAGATCCTTGATTTTACTTTGTGAAAAGTAATTAAGGTTCTAGAGGAACTTATGTTTCAATTTTGGTCCTGTTTGAACAATGTTGAAGCAATGTTTGCTTGTTTTGGACTAAAGTGCAAATTACCCAATTTGAGGGGTTAAATTGCAAATGTTACATGATAAAATGTTCCTCATGTGTTGATGCATCAAAATGATTAAGATGATGTAGAGTTATGGCTTGTGATAGCCTGAATACCAAGAAAGAGCTGATAAAGCTATGTTTGTGCATTAAAACCTAGTTTTGGAGTAATGTGCAATTTATCCAAAACCTAGGGTTCAATATGCAATTTACCACCTCAAAAGGGTCCCTAATATTTCTTGGGATCAAGTGGAGCAAATAAAATGAGATGGGTGTCTCATTTGTACCTTTTTGGAGGAGAGAGAATCTTGGTATTAAAATAATCAATATTTAAGCATAATTGAAGCTTTAATTCAATTTAATGCAAAAATAATTATATTGATTGAAGTGCTTTCAACCAAAATTATAATGGTTGAATTTTTGCAAGTGTGAACGTCCTTGTGCCTTGCAAAGGCACGAAAATATCTTAAGGAGGTGAAACTCCACTCACCTTATTATAAGGAAAAGTAATATCCACTCACTTATGGATATTAATATAAAATGATTTAAGGTGCTTAATTTCGTTTTTATTAATTCATGGATAATGAAGGGTAGTACGAAGGTGAGGAATATATCCTTGCATGTAAGGAATTGAGGGGGAGAGGTGGCATCAATTTTGGAATTAAAGGATTTTTATAAGGCACTTTCTCTCTCATTGAATTTCTTATAAAAACACCTTTTCCAACTCAATTGAAAGGCTCTTTCGGCCCTTTCTTCTTTGTTTGCTTTGGATGAGCTCAAGGGGACTTAGGAGCAACAGGAGGACGAGTTACAACCTGTAGGTAAGCTTCTTGGTCACCTTTAACCATAATTTCATGGTAGAAATCGAAAATTAATGATGGATTTCTTCTTTTCTTCCATCAATCTTCAATCCTAGCCAATCCTTTTCACTCAAAGCTTAAGGATGAGCCTTAGGATAGTGAAAGGAGTTGCATCCACCATTGTTGATGTGAGCTTGGAGCTTGGAAGCTCAATTGGAGGCTGGTTATATAACTTGAACCCTTTACATTGTTATTCAACCATTAAACTTGCAATTTCATTGATTCCTTCATTATCTTGATTAATTGCTGGTTGAAATTGGTTAATTCATGAAACAAGTGTTGACTAGGTGTCGCACATTGCCCATATTTTGATAATGACTTAACCATTCCATTCATATGTATCTAACAAATCTATTTGAGATTGTTTCAGATGTTAGGTATAAGAAAAGAATCACATTCAACTCAAAAGCTACTCATCCAGCACATGCAAAACATGTGACTTTTGACCAATTTGGGAAATAGCCCTTATTGGCCTAGAACAATTGATGTAATCACTTATACTCATGTTTTGCATTGTAACTAAGATGGATAAAATTATTGGGACTCAAAAATCCATCATTTGTACGGTTAAACGAAAATTCCAAAATACCCATAATAGGGATTTTGTCGGCCGAATTCCAAACTCGGCCGATCCATATATTCTGGGATTTTTGTTGAAATCGGCCGAGTTACAAACTCAGAGATTCACCGTTCGGTCGAGTTTCTAGCTAGGAAACTCGGCCGATCCACTTATCGGTCCAAGTTTGAAAGTCGACCGATCGGTCGAGTTTCTCCAAAGAACCTCAGCCGACAGTCAAACTTTTAGCCTTGTCTTTTAGTGGTTCGGCCGAATTACCTTTATAGAACTCGGCGGATCAGACTGTACTGGATTGCAGAAAAAGCAATTACAACCATTGGAGAAGTTGTTGGAACTCAAAATAGATCCGTTGCAAGTTGTAAAATGGCTATTTTTTGTTCATTATCTCTCCCAAGTTCAAAGGGACACCCTCAACTATAAATAGGACCTCTTGGACTTCATTCCAAGGTTGCTCATTCACATATGCTTGGTCCTAGCCCTAGTTGAGTTTTTCTAATCCTTTGAGCCCCTTTCTCTCTCTACCTTCAAAGCAAATTCGTGAGTATGAGTGAGTTAGGTCCCCATGTATGAGAGCTATCATTTGTAATGGTATAAAGCTCTCCTTTCATCTTCTCCTACCTCCATTTCTTTATGAAGATTGATTGAAGCTTCTTCTCCGAGTGAAAGAGAAGAAGGTTGTTGTTCTTCCCCGAGTGAAGGAGAAGAAGGCAAGCTGCTCCAGGCCTCCAAGTGAAGGAGGAAGGTGCCAAAGCTCTCCAAGAGAAGGAGAGGTACAAGGCAAAGATCAAGGAAGATGGGTAATTCCTTCAAGGCTGAAGACATGGGCAAGAGTAGGTAAGTCCTTGGTGTGCAAGGCTGAAGACTACTTGCATGTGGGTAAGTCCTTGGTAAGGTTGAAGATCTTAGCTTGATTATCTAAGTCCTTGGATGTGTGGTTGTTGTAACTTGTAATCTTATTGAGTTATATATAAGAGAACCAAGTTGCAAATCCTAGAGCCTAACCAACTCTAGGTAGTGGACTGACATTGCTCCTAAGTTTAGGATGTGGAACCACTCTAAACCACCTGTCCAAGTGCATGCTATTCCTTGTCTCTTATCCTTGCTTTGTTTGCTATTTTAGGACATCAAATTGCTGTTTGGTTTAAGTTCTTCACTTAATATAATTTGGTGGTCTAATCATTTTTGTGAAGTTTGTGAAGCTATATCCACCCCCCTCTAGAGCTCATTGATCCAACAAGTGGTATCAGAGCAAGGTCTTCTCCAAGCTACTTCAACAAGTAAGAGAAGATGGGCGATTCATCACTTGGATCCCTCAATCTAGAAGGGAACTTCTCCATGAGACCTCCGGTCTTTGATGGAACAAACTTCCTATATTGGAAAAGGAGGATGCAATTCTACCTCCAAGGAGTGAGCTATGAGATGTGGAAGATTGTCCACCTCAAGTATGAAGATCCAAAGGGAGACATCATCACTTGGACTGAAGCTCAAATGAAGCAAGCTCAACTCAATGCTAAAGCTGTGAGCATCATCTACGCCGCCCTCACTCCATTCGAGTTCAACCGGATATCTTCTTGGGACACAGCCCATGAGATATGGAACAAGCTATGTGTCACCTATGAAGGTACGGAGCAAGTCAAAGAAGCCAAGATCTACATGCTTGGTGGGCTGCTTGAGAACTTCAAGATGGGTAAGAATGAAAGAGTGGCGGACATGTACACTAGGCTCAATGTGATCATAAATGGATTGGCTGCCCTTGGAAGTGTGATGGACAAAGGTACTATCAACTCCAAGATCTTGAGATCTCTTCCAAAGAGATGGGAGCCCAAAGTCACATCCATTGAAGAAGTGTACAAGCTAAGTGAGCTATCAACCGAGGAGTTGGTTGGTAATCTACAAGCTCATGAGCCTAGGCTTGACAAGCAAGAAGAGGAGGAGAAAAGAGAAGAGAAGGAGTCCAAGAAGATAAAGGACACCACATTCAAAGCTCAAATTGAAGATATGATGAGGCAACAACAACTTGCTCTCAAATCTCCTACACCCTCTTCAAGTGAAGATGAAGGCCCAAATGAGCATGAAGCCAACTACTCCAAGGGCAAGCATTTCAAAAGCAAGCCTTCTTCCTCAACTCCAAGATGCTATGAGTGTGGTCAAAAAGGCCACTACAAGAGTGATTGCCCAAAGGCCAAGAAGAGCCATCACAAGAGCAGCCACAAGAAGGACAAGGAGTACAAAAGAGAAGGCAAGTTCAAGAGGAAGGACAAGAAAGAAAGAAGATTCGAAGATGCAGCCCATGCAGCTTGGGAGGAGTCTTCCTCAAGCTCCTCAAGCTCCGAAGATGGAGAATGTCACCTTGCCCTCATGGAATCCACTAGTGAAGACATTGGTGAGGTAAGTGAGGTAAGTGAGGTAAGCAACACCAACTTGCATGAGCTATCTAAGGAAACTCTTATCAACATGTTAAATGAATTTCAATCTTCCTTTACTAAATGCAAATCTAAAAGGAAGAGGTTAGGCAAGATTGTTGATGATCTTTATGAGAAAATTGAAATTCTTGATAAAAATGAAAATCTGCTCCTAGATAACATAGATTCTTTGCAAGGGCAATTTCTAGACCTCGAAATTCTACATAATGGAGTAGAGGTTGAGAATGGAGTCTATATTAAGACTATTGCAGCTCTTAAGGAAGACAACAAAAATTTCCTAGATGAGTTAGACATTCTTAAAACTAAAAATTAGAACTAACTCATATTGATGATGCTAGGAGGCAAGAAACCCATGTTTATCAAAAAGAAATATTATTGCTTAAAACTGAAAATGCTAAACTACTTGCTCAAGTAAATGATCTATCTTCTAGGCCTGTTTTGCAAAGTAATGAAGTTGCTAGTATTGCTTTAGAAAGAGATTCATTTCATACTAAAGCCCTCTGTCTAGAGTCCGATCTATTGCATGCTAGGGATGATCTTGCTAGTCTATCTTCCACTGTCATTAATCTTAGTGATGATAATGCTAGATTAAGATCTTCTTTGCAAAAGTTTCTTTCGGGAAAGAAATCCCTTAATGATGTCCTAGAACACTCTACCAAACAAATTGGTACTAGTGGTTTGGGATATGATGGGACTGCTCCAAAAGGTAAGAGCAAGAGAAAGAACAAGGGTAAGAAGAAGAGTGGGGAACCTCCTATCTTCCATAGAGAGTCTTCCGGCTCTAAAAACCCTATGGTATGTATCCATTGCAAATGTGATGACCATTACTCTACTTATTGTCCTTACAAGCCTAAGGGGACCAACCCAAAGATGAAATGGGTCCCTAAGCTAACCATGGATCCCAAAGTTTGAGTTGGGTTCCGACATCCTTCTCTCTTACAGGATAAAAAAATGGATTGTTGATAGTGGTTGTTCTAAGCACATGACTGGTGAAATCAACCACTTCAACAAACTCATTAAGAAGAAAGGAGGATCGGTAACTTTTGGTGACAACAAGAAGGGTAAGGTCATAGGTGAGGGTGATGTAGGAAACAAGCTATGTATTAAAAATGTCTTGCTTGTTGATGGTCTACATCATAACCTCATAAGTGTAAGTCAACTTTGTGATAATGGCTATCTTGTGTTGTTTAAATCTATGGAATGTTTGCTTCTAGATTCCCTCACTTACAATGTTATATATAAGGGAACTAGAAATGGTAATTTGTATGTTATTGTTCTTGATGCTCTTAAGCCCATTCTTGATAGATGCTTGGTAGTGGATAAAAATGACGTTTCTCTTTGGCATCGATGTTTGGGTCATGTGAATATGCATCAAATGAAGAAGCTAAGAAAAAGAGACTTAGTTCGAGGACTTCCTCAATTGGATTTTGAAATGGATGAGGAATGTCAACCTTGTACTCAAGGGAAACAAACTAAAACCTCTTTCAAGTCCAAAAGAGTAATGAGTTCTAAAAGAGTTCTTGTTCTTCTTCATATTGATCTATTCGGACCAATGAGAACGCAAACGCTTCGTGGTTCCAAGTATTGTCTTGTTATTATTGATGATTTCTCTCGTTTTACTTGGACCTTCTTTCTCGTTTTGAAAAGTGATACTCTAAATGTTTTCTCGAGTTTTTGCAAACGAGTTGAGAACGAAGCTTCTTGCCAGATCGTTTCTATCCGCAGTGACCATGGGGGAGAATTTGAAAATGATCTTTTCGAGTGTTTTTGTGAAGAATTAGGTTATTCGCACAATTTCTCTTCTCCTCGTACGCCTCAACAAAATGGGGTAGTTGAGAGGAAGAACATGTCTCTTCAAGAGATGGCAAGGACAATGCTTCTTGAATATGATATTCCCAAGAAGTTTTGGGCCGAAGCTGTCAGCACCGCCTGTTTTGTGCAAAACCGGGTCTTTACACATCCTATTTTGAAGAAAACCCCCTATGAGATGTGGCATGGTAGAAAGCCATCCATTGACTTCTTTCATGTTTTCGGATGTCCTTGTTTTGTTTTGAACACAAAGGATTCTCGAGACAAGTTTGATCCGAAATCTTATAAAGCTTTCTTCCTTGGCTATAACACTACAAGCAGGGCATTTAGAGTATTCAACATTGATTTGTCTAAAATTGAAGAATCTATAAATGTCAAGTTTATTGAAACTAACCAAATTGTTGGCAAGTCTGTTGTTAATGATGATGATACAAATGATATTATTCCTATCCTAAAAAATCTCAACATAGACAATAAAGGTAAGCAGGTGATAGACGAGAAAGAGCAAGAAGAAGAAGAAAAGAAGGATCCTAGTCCCCGCTTTGCTAAGAATCATCCCAAGGAGCTAATCATTGGCAATCCCTTTGAAAGAGTGAAGACACGAGCTACCTACAACAAAGAGCAAGCAGATAGTGCCTTCATCTCACAGCTGGAGCCAAAGAACATAAAAGAAGCCCTTGGAGATGATGAGTGGATCCTAGCTATGCAGGAAGAGCTAGAGCAATTTGAAAAGAATCAAGTGTGGACTCTTGTGCCAAGACCGTGTGATAGAAAGATCATTGGCACTAAGTGGGTCTACCGCAACAAGCTAAATGAAGTTGGTAAGGTAGTGAGAAACAAAGCAAGGTTAGTTGCTCAAGGCTACAATCAACAGGAAGGTATTGATTTTGATGAAACTTATGCTCCTGTTGCTAGACTTGAATCTATTAGAATGCTACTTGCTTTTGCTAGTTACAAAAATTTCATGTTATATCAAATGGATGTTAAAAGTACATTTTTGAATGGTACTATCGAGGAGGAAGTATATGTTGCTCAACCTCCGGGCTTTGAAAATGACAAGTTACCTAATCATGTCTATCTATTGCAAAAAGATCTCTATGGACTCAAACAAGCACCTCGAGCTTGGTATGAGAAATTAAAGAACTTTTTGCTAGATAATGGGTATGTCATGGGCAAAGTTGATTCTACCTTGTTTCTAAAACACACTTCTACCCATTTCCTTATAATTCAAATTTATGTTGATGATATTATCTTTGGCGGCACTAATCTTGATCTTTGCAAGGAGTTTAGTTCTCTCATGCAGAGTGAGTTCGAGATGAGCATGATGGGCGAGTTAGCTTTCTTCCTAGGCTTTCAAATCAAGCAAACCAAAGCTGGGAACTTCATCAACCAAGGGAAGTACACCATTGATCTAATCAAGCGCTTTGGTATGGAGAACATGAAGCCAATGGACACGCCCATGTCAAACACCGCCAAACTCGATAAAGATGAAGAAGGTGAGAAGGTAGATGAGAAGCTCTATAGAGGTATGATTGGAAGTTTACTTTATTTAACTGCCTCTAGACCTGATATAATGTTTTGTGTTGGCTTGTGTGCTCGCTTTCAATCAAGCCCTAGAAAATCACATCTTATTGTTGTTAAGAGGATTTTGAGGTACTTAGCCAAAACTCCAAATTTTGGACTATGGTACCCTAAGTCAAGGGACTTTACTCTTGTGGCATATAGTGATGCTGACTACGCAGGTTGCTTGATTGATAGAAAGTGCACAAGTGGCACTTGCTTCCTCTTGGGACCATGCTTGGTGTCTTGGTTCTCCAAGAAACAAAGCACAGTGGCATTATCAACTACTGAGGCTGAGTACATTGCAGTCGGGATTTGTTGTGCCCAGGTCCTATGGATGAAGCAAATGCTCCAAGACTTTAACATTCATTTTGATGCTTCTCCTATTTTCTGTGATAATACTAGTGCAATCAATCTATCTTACAATCCTATATTGCATAGTAGAGATAAACACATAGAAGTTCGCCATCACTTTCTCCATGACCACATTGTCAAAAAGGATATTTATATCACACATGTAGACACGGAAAATCAATTGGCTGACATTTTCACTAAACCACTTGCTAGAGAACAATTTAACTTTATTAGATCAAAATTGCTCATAATCTCTCTTGATGATATTGAATTGCTCTCTAATTAGTTGGTTACATCTTATATGTGTTGCTCCTGCTTAAAATGTTTTGATTGCTCATTTCTTGTCTGTTTTGCAAAAATTGAAAATTTTCTGGTTCAGTTTTATCTATTTTCGGGCTTTTCTCGCAAATCGGGTTTTTATCGACAAATAGTACCCTATGATGATGGGAATGTGCCTAAATATCATTAATATACAAACTAGACCAGAAAAATTCATTGAAATAGGTCATATGAGGCTAGGGTTAGGATTTCAGATTTTTCGATCAGGACTTTGATCGGCCGAGTTTCAAACTCGACCGATCGGTCGGGTTTAGGGTGCCTGTGCACCTGATCGGCTGAGTTTCCCATCTCTGAAACTTGACCGATCGGCGGCAGATTGGTTTTTATAAGTAGGAATCGGCCGACTTTCTCCCTCTCAACTAGAGAAAAGTCGATCGAACCCTATCTCTAGCACCTGCCCCTATCTAACCCTTGCCCTATTTCACCTCTTTTCAGTCGGTTCTACCTCCGTTTGATCTTGCCAGATCATCTGTGTTGCTCTCCGGGCTACGTCTGCCCTTTTCTCCGTGAGTTTTGATCTCATTTCATCTCTATCTCGTCTCCATGAGGTCCCAGAGGCGCAAGAGAGTTGTTCCTACCCCTGCTCAGGCGTCTCCCCTTGCTACAAGGTATATCTCTTTTGATGAGACCTCATTTGTTGATCATGATGATGTTGTTCGCTATCAAGAGCTCCTCCCTTGTACTACATTTCCTTTTCGAGCTCTCCATCAACCTAACAACCATCATCCTGACCTTTTTGAAGCTTGTGAACTCCTCAGAACTCACCATATTGACCCTTTTTGCGTTGAGGATGTTCGCTTTCACAATTTGAAATCCAGCTCCAAGGCTGTCCGCGAGTTCTATGCGAATCTGCGTTGGAACTATACCACTTTGGTACCTTCTGTAGATACTCCTATTATTGTTACCTCCATGATTGCCGGTCATCCATTTCAAATCATCGAGCACCTTTTCAATCTCTATCTCAATGGTGATCTTGGCACGGTGTCCTGGATGACTCAGTATCATGATTATCTTGATCTCCTTTACCCTGATGTTTTGTATAAGGCAATTGAGGTTGATTTGACCGATATCCACAAATTTCTGAAGAAACCCAATTTTCCTTACACAAAAAGGGGTACTCTACCTTCCTCTGCTCTTTCTGCCCCTCGCCGCGTCTTGGCGCTTATTCTCAATTGCGATGTCCATCCCAAGAAAAATCAGACGGACATTGCTGAGAATACTGCTGTTATGATGTATCTTTTGCTGCAACGACAAGGAGTCAAGTGGGCACGTTATATCCTCCACCACATGACGTGCTTTGACTCAGGAAAGAACACTAAGGGCACTCATCTTCCCTATCCTGCCCTCATTAGTGGTCTTTTCCATCGTGCCACTGGTAAATCACTTTTTGACGATCTCCATTACCGACCTGATCGCAAAGGTGTTTACATCAGTGAGGCCACTCTCCAGAAGAGTGTTCCTACCCCCGGTACTTCCTCTTCCTCTCAGGCACCTCCACCATCTTCAGCTGCACCTCCTCCACCTCAGCCTTCCTCTCAGCCCCCTCCTCAGCCTGGATTTGCTGACTTTCATGTTTCAAATGAGGCCCTCATGGGGTATCTCATGCACCAGCAAGAGTATAACATGCATGTCCAACAACATCTTCATCAGGACCTTTGCCATATCATGTCCTCCATGAACATCTCTTATCCTCAGCCTTATCCCACCTACCAGCCATATCCCGGTGGTGACTACGCTTCTTATGTGTATAGTCAGTTTTACCCTGCTCCACCTTTTTCTGCTTCCACTGAGACCTCTACAGGTGGACACCCTACCCCGATTCTTGCGCTTCCTGGTGGCTGTTTGTCTGAGATTCTGGCCCAGTATACCTCTTCTGCTCCTCCCCTTGAGGTTGCTTATGAGTTACACGCTCTAGGCATGTCTTGGTCCGAGCAGAGTGCTAGGTGGCCCGGGCGTGCATCTGGTCCTCCAGATGAGGAGATGCCTAACCAGGAGGATGCTGATGATGATGCTGACAGTGAGGCTACAACTGCTGATGATGATGATGATGATGACGATGATGATTCTACTGACAAGGCTACTCAGACTATTGCTCATCCTTCTGACGAAGGAGATGAGGAGTACCATCTAGATGAGGATCTTGAGGCTGCTGTTGATGATGTAGATATAGAGTAGTTAGCTTAGTGGTCTGATGTATCTAGTCTTAGTCTTAGATGACCATGTTGTATCTCTTTGGACTAAGTTTGCACTATATACATTAGGCACATCATCTGAGTTGTACTATTTCTGTTCTATGCTTTCCGTGTAGTCTTGTATTTTTGTTTCTATGGGAACATCTTGTATGTTATATCTTTTAGTGTTTTTGTGACTCGTTGATCTGGTTAAATCTTATGGGTTCAAATGCACTGTTTTCCATATTTTGATTATGACATACTCTTGGTGTTTCTCTTAGTTTTCCTCTGTTTCTGTGAGCTAGCTGTGATTGATTGAGTGTTTTGTTTTCTATGGAGAAGACCTATGCTTTTAAGCTCTTATACCCCCCCTGCCTTTTTGAGATGACAAAGGGGGAGAAAAAGCTCAATCATATTGAACTTATTGCTTATATGTTTCTTTTCTTGTCTATTAACTGAAATGCATCTTGACTTGCTTAGAATCATATAGTATATATATGTGCATTGGTTGTTTGTTGTTTAACTAACCATGCAGGCATAAGTAAGCATGAATTGAGGGGGAGCACTTCAAATTGATCATATTTGCATCCCCTTGCAATTCCCAAAGAAAAGGTATAACTTTCACATTCTTTTCAATATGTTGAGGAATGGTTTGTCATTGTCAAAAAGGGGGAGAATGTTGACCTAGGTGTCGCACATTGCCCATATTTTGATAATGACTTAACCATTCCATTCATATGTATCTAACAAATCTATTTGAGATTGTTTCAAATGTTAGGTATAAGAAAAGAATCACATTCAACTCAAAAGCTACTCATCCAGCATATGCAAAACATGTGACTTTTGACCAATTTGGGAAATAGCCCTTATTGGCCTAGAACAATTGATGTAATCACTTATACTCATGTTTTGCATTGTAACTAAGATGGATAAAATTATTGGGACTAAAAAATCCATCATTTGTATGGTTAAATGAAAATTCCAAAATACCCATAACAGGGATTTTGTCGGCCGAATTCCAAACTCGGCCGATCCATATATTCTGGGATTTTTGTTGAAATCGACCGAGTTACAAACTCAGTCGATTCACCGTTCGGTCGAGTTTCTAGCTAGGAAACTCGGACGATCCACTGATCGGTCCAAGTTTGAAAGTCGACCGATCGGTCGAGTTTCTCCAAAGAAACTCGGTCGACAGTCAAACTTTCAGCCTTGTCTTTTAGTGGTTCGGCCGAATTACCTTTATAGAACTCGGCCGATCAGACTGTACTGGATTGCAGAAAAAGCCATTCCAACCATTGGAGAAGTTGTTGGAACTCAAAATAGATCCGTTGCAAGTTGTAAAACGGCTATTTTTTGTTCCTTATCTCTCCCAAGTTCAAAGGGACACCCTCAACTATAAATAGGACCTCTTGGACTTCATTCCAAGGTTGCTCATTCACATATGCTTGGTCCTATCCCTAGTTGAGTGTTTCTAATCCTTTGAGCCCCTTTCTCTCTCTACCTTCAAAGCAAATTTGTGAGTATGAGTGAGTTAGGTCCCCATGTATGAGAGCTATCATTTGTAATGGTGTAAAGCTCTCCTTTCATCTTCTCCTACCTCCATTTCCTTATGAAGATTGATTGAAGCTTCTTCTCCGAGTGAAAGAGAAGAAGGTTGTTGTTCTTCCCCGAGTGAAGGAGAAGAAGGCAAGCTGCTCCAGGCCTCCAAGTGAAGGAGGAAGGTGCCAAAGCTCTCCAAGAGAAGGAGAGGTACAAGGCAAAGATCAAGGAAGATGGGTAATTCCTTCAAGGTTGAAGACATGGGCAAGAGTAGGTAAGTCCTTGGTGTGCAAGGCTGAAGACTACTTGCATGTGGGTAAGTCCTTGGTAAGGTTGAAGATCTTAGCTTGATTATCTAAGTCCTTGGATGTGTGGTTGTTGTAACTTGTAATCTTATTGAGTTATATATAAGAGAACCAAGTTGCAAATCCTAGAGCCTAACTAACTCTAGGTAGTGGACTGACATTGCTCCTAAGTTTAGGATGTGGAACCACTCTAAACCACCTGTCCAAGTGCATTCTATTCCTTGTCTCTTATCCTTGCTTTGTATGCTAGTTTAGGACATCAAATTGCTGTTTGGTTTAAGTTCTGCACTTAATATAATTTGGTGGTCTAATCATTTTTGTGAAGTTTGTGAAGCTCTATTCACCCCCCCTCTAGAGCCCATTGATCCAACAACAAGAAATTATTAGAACTTCAGGGACGAAGGTAGATGGTGATGACATCATCTTGGACACTTTTCCCAAAGAAATCTTGTTCCAATCGGTTTAAACATGTTTGCCCATTCGGTTTCACAAACCGTTTGAGAGCAAACGATTTTGAAAACGTTTGAGAGAAAATGGTTTCAAAACCGTTTGGGAGATCTGACCAGGGGTTGACCGTTTGAGAATATTGATCCTAACAATAAATTTTGATGACTCACCAAATTTTATGGGTTAATTCCAAAGGATTCATGATTTGAAGGCTCATCAATCTAGCAAACCCTAATTGATTTTTGTGCTGAAATTATAATTGGTTTAAGAGCAAACGGCTTCAAAACCATTTAAGAGAGTTGACCAAGGATTGACCGTTTGAGAATCCTGTTCCTAATAATGTTGGTTGGTGACCCACCAAATTTGGTTAATTAATTCCAAAGGAATCATCAGTTGAAGGCTAATCAATTAGGAAAACCCTAATTGGATTAAGTGCTGATTTTCAACTTGATTGATTTGACTTTTTGGGAAAACGGTTTCAAAACCGTTTGGGAGAGTTGACCAAGGGTTGACCTTCTGAGAATCCTGTTCCTAATAATGTTGGTTGATGACTCACCAAATTTTATGGATTAATTCCAAAGGGTTCATGAGTTGAAGGCTCATCAATCTAGCAAACCCTAATTGATTTTAGTGCTGAAATTATAATTGGTTTAATTGGATTTTTGGGTTGATTATCCCAAACGGTTTCAAAACCATTTGGGGATCACCCAAGCGGTCTCAAGACCGTTTGGGGTCACCCAAGACCATTTGGAGGTCTAGGGTTAAGTATGGTTGACCAATTGAAGGTCCAAAGGTACCAAATCACATTGCAATCAAGTGCTGATTTGTTGATCAACTCAATAGACCAAACCCTAATTAAATTTCACTAGAATCCAAGGGTTGGGTGAGCCAAACGGTCTCATAACCGTTTGAAACTCATCCAAATGGTCTCAAGACCGTTTGGTGGTCATCCAAGACCGTTTGGAGGTCTATTGATGTGTATGATTGGTTGATTGACAATTCAATGACTTCAATTGAAATACAATCAATTGCTCCATTGATGATCGACTTCAAGGCCCTAGTTGATGGTTCCTTGAGTATGAACCCTAATAAAATTGAGTTTAAATACCTAATTAGAGGTCCAATTGAAGTATGATCCCATGATTCAGTTGATGGATGATTTGATGATTCAATTGGTTGGAGTTTCAATGATTGAAATCAAGAATTATTTGAGTCTTGATTGACCTTTTTGGTCCATGTGGTTTTGAGGGGTTTGGACCAAACGGTCTGGAGACCGTTTGAGTCCAAACGGTCTCAAGACTGTTTGGGACCAAACGATCTCAAAACATTTGGAGACCCAAGTGGTTCTAAGGTCATGTGGTTTCAATACAATTGAAAGATCAATTGGCTAATTCAATTGAGTATCTAATGCAATTGAAGGATCAATTGGTTAATCCAATTGAGTACCTAATGTAATTGAAGGTACAATGGGTTAATCCAATTGGGTACCTATTGTAATTAAAGGCTCAATTGACCAATCCAAATGGATACCTAATGCAATTGAAGGTTCCATTGATCAATCTATTTGGATACCTCATGTTATTGAAGGTTCAATTGATCAAACCATTTGGACACCTAATGAAATTAGATAAGTGCACCTTTAGTGGAATTAATCTATGATGCTTTTAATGCGTGGATTCAATACATCATGCTAATTCTAAATGCATGAATTTGAATAAAGAATATACTCAATTTAACTAAGAATTGAGTAGTAAATATCCTAGAAGAGGATAATAGAAAGGTATCCATATATGTATAATAACTATGGATAGTTGTATATGAATCCCTAATTAGGATGAATAGTAATCCCTAATTGAGGGTGATTGAGCATTAAACCCTAATTGAGGGTGTATCCATGTAAAACCCTAATTGAGGGTGTATCCATGTGAAACCCTAATTGAGGGTGTATCCATGTGAAACCGTAGTTGAGGATGTATCCATGTGAAACCCTAGTTGAGGATGTATCCATGTGAAACCCTAGTTGAGGATGTATCCATGTGAAACCCTAACTGAGGGTGTATCTATGAGAAACCCTAATTGAGGGTGTATCCATGTGAAACTCTAACAAAGAGTAATGGCATGTGAACTTCTATCCTTAATGAAGAGTGATGATATGAGAAGCCTAATCCTTATAATGGAATAGTAGCTAATACCCTGATAAGGGAAGTATCTAATGTGATGGTTTATAGGCAACTTCATGGTAAGTAATGCCTTAACCTGAGATAAATCCATATCATGTAAGATGATTGGATAGTTCTAATATATGACATATGCACTATATGATAATTGTGATAGGTTAGTGATTAAAAGTATTAAGGGGGAAATACCTTAATATAAGATCAGATAATAAGCTTGAGTAAGCTAGATATGATGAGGATGGTGATACATCAGAATATGATAGATATCACATTTAGTAATTCAGGGTGATATACCTTGACGCACTAATAAGTCCAATATATTTGGATAAGAAACACATGAAGTGTTCTATGTAAACTATTACAATGAGATGTAATGAGTCTAATGCATTTTAATAAGTGTTGACTGGCTTTATGTGCCACTATGTTATTGTTGTTGGGTAAGAAGTAACAAATGTGCATGGGCTTTATAAGCCTTTATATAATTGTTACCTAGTCAGAGGTGATAAGATCTACAGTGGTCTTGTGAACCATATGATTAAGTTGTTGCCCAGTGAGAGGTTACAAGATGTGCAGTGGCCTTGTGAGCCATATGAGATGCTTGTGTGACAAGTATCATGTATACATCGATCTGAGGAGCTAGCAGGTAGTAGTTACCTAATAAGTGGTAACAGTGTTCAATGATGAACTGAGGGTTTGAACACCCAGATTCAGCAATCATGTTAATGATGTGACTGGGGAATGAGATCTTTCTGGTAATGAGACAAGGGATAGATATCCCAATGTGTTATATGATTTGAAAAAATTGATAAAGTATTACATGTTGCTTTGTAGCATTTGTCATGATAATTCCTATTTGAGAACTTGACTGATGCTAAAAGAATATGATAATGCACTTAATTAATCAAGTGAAATCATATCATGTAGAGCCCTAACCATAGATCCATTAGCATTAGAACTGCTGAATGGTGAAACATGTTGCTCTGCGACAATACCTTGAGGCCGCATATTTTTGAATATGCAGGGGTAAATGGCCGAAAATATCCGTACGTCCTCTTGAGGTGATTGATGGATGGTAATCATTAAACCTCTCAATCCTTCATTATAGTCCGGGATGGATGTATCACGAATCTCCCGATGATTGGGATAGATGCCATACACATCTCCCAATAATAATATCGGATCGATGGAGATAAACATGAAATCTCACGATCGCGAAGAGAGAGCAGCTGACACTGCCTCTATAGAGAAGTTGCCAGTATACCCTGGAAAGCTATTTATAGAGACACAAGATGTCTTGCTGTCTCGTACTGACCGAGATGTGGGAGGTCTTGGTAGCTGGCTCTACCATTGACCTTGTATGGTATCGATTTTGACTAAGCGGTGGTCGGTTGGAGTATGAGCGGTATACCTCATCTCCTCAGGGCTTAAGTGTGATTGTAAAATGTAATCAGCAATATAGCATGTTTGCTTAAGGATTGAATACGGAAATTCATTGGCTGATATTGTATTTCTTTACACATTCTTTAGTAGATAGATGTTAATTATGTTTCTTTATATTCTATGCAAAGTAGACAGATGAATTACATATCTACCATGGGTAGATGCGGTGTTCTCCTTGAGAAAGGACATTATCTTATTCTGTTCTAGAATGATTAATTCTTCCTACTAATGTAAAAGTAACCCATGCTCAGTTTTAATTTAATAAACTGTAATAATAATGTTTTGGCAGAGAGTTATATCTCTCACTGGGGCAATTTTTAATTGTCTCACCCCGGTGGGAAACATTTTTAGGTATGCATGGAAGGCAAGGCAGGAATCCCTAGAATAGAGAAAGAGAAGTAGCATAAGTAACAAAAGGGACAACAATGAAATCTCAAATGGAGATATTGTCTGTCAAGTCATATAGATAGTAGTCCTATGTGTCGTCTCTGTACTCTCAGGTCCTCAGAGTTTTTAATGTATCAATCTGAGTTTTGGCTTAGTGCCTAGAAGTTTTTATACTGCCTGTGTATGTCTGTTAACAGGGCAGTCAGTGTTGTAATCCTTGAAAAGAAATGGTACAAGTTGTGTACTTGTGAACCAGGATGAATATGAAATACTTTGGTTCTTGGTTAAAGAGTTTTCTTATGAATGGATCTCTTTGGAAAAAGTTTTAATTTTTAGTGATTTTTGTTAATCTGTTGCTTATGTTTTAATTCCACTTAATCAATAACGATTTGTTTGTCAATCGTTTTAGGTACCGTCTCCATATCTTCTAAGCATGGACCACAACATCAAGCTCTAGATCATGCATCAGATAGCTCTCCTCATGTTTTTTAAGTTGCCACAAAGAAAAAGAAATTACATTCTTATCTTGCATCAGCACACAACCCAAACCATTCTTTGATGCATCACAAAAGACAATGTAGCCCTTCCCTTGTTCAAGCAACACTAGCATTACTGGTCAGCTTCTCTTTCAAAAGCTAGAAAGAATGCTGACACTTGTCACCCCAGACAAACGACACACTCTTACTCATCAACTTCGTTAGGGGTAATGTCATGACACTGAAGTTCTTGATGAAACTCCAGGAAACAACCTGCCAAGACTAGAAAATTACAAACCTCTATTGGTGTCTTTGGATGATCCCATTCTAACACTAATGGAGCCTTCTTGGAATCCACACGAACATCCTCAATAGATATCACACGCCCAAGAAAAGACACCTCCTTCAACCAGAACTTGCACTTGTTGAACTTAGCATACAACTTATGATGTCTCAACAAGGTTAAAACCTGTCGTAGATGTTGCTCATGTTTCTTGTTGTCTCTAGAGTAGATCAAGATGTCGTCTATGAACGCAACCATGAATTGGTCAAGATAAGGTTGAAACCTTTGTTGATCAGGTCCATGGACGTTGTTGGTGCATTGGTTAGCCCAAACAACATAACCACAAACTTGTAGTAACCATACTGAGTCCTAAAATATGATATGGGTATGTCATCCACCTTGATTTGCAACTAGTGGTATCATGATCTTAGATATATCTTATAAAGCATTGTGGCACCCTATAATTGACCAAAAGATAGTCAATCCATGACAAAGGGTACTTGTTCTTGATTGTCACTTTGTTCAACTGTCGATAATTGACGCATAACCTCTTAGATCCGTCCTTGTTGATAAAAAACATGGGAGAACCCCAAGAAGAAGTGCTTGATATAATAAAGTTGTTCTTTAACAAGTCTTACAACTGCTTCTTCAGCTCTTGCATCTCAGCTGGTGTCATTTTGTACAGCGTTTATGCTATCGATTGTGTATTAGAAACCAAATTGATCTCAAAATCAATCTCTCGAGATGAGGGAAGGCCATGAAACTCATCGAGAAACACATCTTCAAACTCACAGACAATGGGTACCATTTTAATACTAGTACTCCTCAACTTAGTATCCACCACAAGTGCCAAGAACGCTACCCTACCTCATCAGTCTCTCCACTGTCATAGCTAGAACCAAACATGTCAGGAAAATCTTCCTATATCCTTGGAAGACCCACAAAGCATCATCGTCAAAGAACATTGCCACCTTGGAACTACACTCAAAGACCACCATGTACTTCTCTAAAGTATCCATCCCAAGGATCACATTGAATCCATGCATGTCAACTGGTATAAGGTCCACATGAATGTTACGTCCTGAGAAAGAAAGAACGCAAGATGGACACACCTCCAATAATTCAACAGAACTAACCAAAGGAGTTTCTGAGAGGAGACTATCAAATCTATGACTAACAGGCAAAGAACAACTAGCTATCACTTCTATAGTGATAAAAGAGTGTGCCGCACTTGGGTCAACCAAAATAGATATAAAGAAAGAATAAGACAAATCAAAATAAAATAACTCCATCTGACCTGTCACGGCCTGAGGGTTGACTACTCCTTCTGGAGACTCATAGCATAGAATCAAGTTAATTTTTGTTGTCACCCTTGTCCTCTACTGGCTTTCCTAGATGATCCAACCTATGATGCATGGCCACGTCCTCTACCACTACTGAACTGTTGTCATTGAGAACCTTGCTGACTTTGTCTCAGTTGTTGGGTCACCTCCTCATCCTTCATTGGGGAAAACAACCTTGTATGCCCAGTTTGTCCACACCTAACGCAAGTCTTGCTTCCATTCCATGGCCTAGACTACCCCGTTGCTAAAATTGATGTCATACTGTGAGCTCCTACCGATGGAAATCTATAACCTATGCCCTTGCTCGACGACCATTGTGATTAAAAAAATAACCTCTGCTGTGACTAAGGAACAGGGAACCCATGCTTCTTGAAGCCTCCAGAAGATTGTCCCTGATACCACGCCAATCTCTTCTTGGTGTTAGCTTTAGGCTTCTCTATCACTGACCATTCAATCCACCTCACAGACTCCACATACATGGCAAACTGCTCCCTATTCTCTAAAGTTGACATTATCTTTGTCAACTCTAATATCAACCCTTTTTTAAAATGTCTAATCCTCTCCTTATCTGTCGTAGCCATGTGTGGGCAAAACCTCAGAAGCTCCATGAACTTGGCCTCATACTCATTAATCATCATAGATTGTTGTTGGATCTTCTCAAACGGAGAGATCTTCTCATCCAAGTTTTTTTGGGAAGTATCAATTCACAAACTCTTGCCGAAACTCCTCACAAATGATCACCACTCCAGGCCTCTTCTCCTCCTCAATGGCCCACTGATGTCTAGCACTTCCCTTCAACAGGACACCATGTGCTTCACCTTATCCCCTTATGGGATGTTGAGGATCTTAAAGGCCTTTTCCAACTCTATTAGCTACATATCTATGTTTTTTGGTTCTGCCTTACGAACGTACTTGATTGCCCCCACACACCTTAACCTTTCAAAGGTCTTCCCAGAACCCTAGGATTCTTCATTAGGAACAACTGCCCTAGCTTGGGATACGAGCATTCTATCCACATAATGTGTGATTGTGGCTATGAACTATCCCATGAACTAGAAAGTGGGATTGGCCATAGTTGTTGGGTTGAACTGAGGCACTTCAGGCACTCTATCAACTCGTGCCTTCCTCCTCACACCACCTCCTAGTGCAACAACACTACTCTCAGCATGTTCTTCATGTTCTACAGACATATCTTTTCCCTTTCATCATCATCTTCTTCTTTTGCATATGCATAAGTTACTATCATATATGTTGGATGACATAAGAACAGACACAAACCCTAGTGTCATCCATGATAGTAACAATACTCTCAGCATGTTATATATGTTCTACAGACATATCTTTTTTCCTTCTTATTCTTTGTATAAGAGTGAAATCACCCGTTTACCAAAAATTAAAAAAAAAAACATCTATCCCAACATACTCAAAAGGTATGCTGAAACAGGTGCAAATTTTCAAATCTTTATATAAGGGTATACCAAAGACCAAAGTGAAAGTAGTAGAACAAAAAATAATGACTATATTCAATCTTTCATAAAATTACAAAATTCCATTTTATCTCCCATATAGGGTTTACAACAACAAAAGGATCTAGATAGAGGGAATCTAAACTACAGCAACTTTGTCTCCAAGAAAACAAATCTTGAGATAGGTCCATGCTTATTTCCATGTACTACTTATCCTATTCCTAGGATGGTCCTCCATGCTCCTGTTGCACAACTCTGATCCTAGGCCTTGTTCAACACCTTGATCTAACCCTGGGTGGTCGGGAAAGCACCCAACAAAAGGGAAAGAAAACAAGGTATGTGTTAGAGAAAATGAGCAAGGAAAAAAGATAAGAAAACTATAAGAAAATAAGGCTAATATTTCATCATAATATGAAGATAGTCAAAAATATGATGCATAAATAAATAGATGCTTGCCATAATAAAATAATAAAAAGCTTTCATGCATGATTAATATTGACTACCCAAAATATATAGGATTGAGGCACCTATTTAACCTCAACCAATAGGTGAGGGAGAGTAACACATTCAAATCACCTATAAATATTATATATTGGAGAGAGTAACACATTCCCCAGGGTGAATTTACACATGCCCTATCTATGGGTGGTTGTACAAAAGTACCACTACACTAGTTCAATAGTCTAATAAAATCAACATGCTAAGCACTATCGCAAGTATAAGCATCAAGTAATTATAGATGTGGCAGTGGGGTACATGACCCAAGAAATAAATATTAAAATTGATTTTGAGGCAAACATAGCTAAGAAATTATCAAAAGGAAAATTAGGGTTTTATAGAAGCCTAGCTAAGAAATTGTCAAAAGGAAAATTAGGGTTTTATAGAAGCCTCATTAGGGACCAGAGCAGCACCATCAGTTAGTGTTCGTTGATGCCGCCTTCCAATATCACTCCCATAGGATGGGTATCAGAGTCCATGCTATCAATAGCTCAGGAAGATACCTCCTTGGCAGTGGCAAGCACAGTTTGGCCACTTCCGTGCTAGAAGATGAAA
This sequence comes from Alisma plantago-aquatica, assembly GCA_963693085.1. Classification (NCBI taxonomy): domain Eukaryota; kingdom Viridiplantae; phylum Streptophyta; class Magnoliopsida; order Alismatales; family Alismataceae; genus Alisma; species Alisma plantago-aquatica. Next base: position 1,246,336,209 of record OY856412.1, read on the forward strand.
TCAGAGGGATCCTTCATGCAATGCACTTATGCATAGGCAACAACTGTCAGTTTCCTATGATCCTTACCGAATCATCCATGGCCATTAGCTTTCTCCACAAGGCGTATCTGGCCGCGTGCAAGCTTGAGCCACTAAGAAGAGAATACGCCCAAGCAAGGAACCACCTACCCAACCTTCAACTCATCTTCATCAGTAGGTCAAACAATCAAGTGGCCGACGCTCTTGCAAAAAGATCCATGTACCTATATTCTAATTTTGCTTTTACTTATGTTCGACCAGTCTGGCTATCTAGGGATGTAAACATTCAAATTCACTGCATTTGGCCCGTACTAGAGAATGGGATGAATAACATCTAATCTCTAGAGTTTCCCAAAAAAAAGCCTCATTAGGGAAACTAGGTTAGGGTTACCAAATTTCCCAACTTAGGTGTAAGGAAAGCACATAACTTTCATATTGATTTCAATTATAAACTTTCACAACTTTTAGATGATCCAAGATCCACTTTTCCTATTTTTAATGTATTAACATGCATTAGGGTTTATCATGTACATTAATGTAAAGAAAACCCTAGTTTTGGAATTCTTGAACAAAACTCTGATTTAGAATCTTAAACCATCACCATTGATCTTATTAGGCTCTCCTGATTAAGAAAATATACAATTTTGTCTATTTTGGAGTTATGATGATTAAAGAGCATTTTTGGTGATTTTTCTCTATTAAATTCATTTTTAGAAAACACCTTCTGATAAAACTCAAAACCAAGTCTTGAAAACATTTTTGTTAGAAAGATCACATTTTTTCAATTCCAAAACATATTGTACTTTAATTTTTGGACAAAGGAATCAAAAGACATGAATTTTGCAATATCAGCCAATAGAAATGTGCCATGTAGGCAAAGCGATCACAAAGAGAGGGAGAGAGAACATCTGGACCCATGACTTGGCCCAATGGGAGGCGGCCAAGTCAATAGTCTGTGCTTATGCGGTGCCGGTCAAAGTCGAGAAAACATAAATCAAAAGGACAAGAATGCCCTTTGTGAGATCAAAGAAAGAAGTAAAGCGATGGGCGGGGATAAAAGGGTAAAATCCCCGTGGGGTATCTTCCCCAATTGCTCGTGCCATGGCCGGCGAGGAGCAAGCTCAACTTTTGGGTGTTTTCACGATTGTTGACCAAATTCAAAAGTGAGCATACTAAAAGAAAGCTTGAGAGGAGACAAGCTCACACATACCTTCGATTTGTATGGAGGTGGTGTGTAGAGAGAGGGGTGAGTGCCACAAGCCCTGGAGTAAAACTTCATCTATGGTGATGCATGAATAGGAAGAGATGCAATTTGGGTTAAGAGGGGAGTCACAAAGTGTCTAGGAAGTTTGAAGTTTGGGTTTTTATAGATGGGGGTAGGGATCTTAGGGTTGTCGAAGATGGGGTGAGAGAGGGAACCGTGTGAGATTGGGACTTTCTCCATTCTTCACCAAAATAACAAAACTTTAGGATAGGTGACACATGTTTACCAAGCGTTATATGCAAGTGAATGTATCAAAGTAATATAGGCCCTTTTGAGGCCAGAGTCAAACACAGGAAAATGTTCTCCAGAAGACTACTACTAACTATGGTCTAATCAGCTAGACTGATGTAATTGTATGGGTTTGACCGAATAGAAGAAAAATAGAATGAAACAAACTTAACATTTAAATTACTCATATTTAGGAAATTCCTTAGGATTGTGGTTTCACCATTGATAACATTACAATGCGTTCCATACACCAATATCTATTACCCCTATTCTTGGATAAAGAGAGCTACCCACTCTCGCAGTGTAGTTCACTACCCATTCTAATGCCAATCCCATTTCCATAGCAATTGGTTGATTAGTTAGGTGCTATATGATTAAACTTTGGGTTTCTCCTCCCATTTATTCGCCACCTTTCTCAAGGGGTGCAATAAATGGGTAAATCTATGATTTCAAACCCTTAACCGCTCTCTCAAAATGATTAAGAGTCTAATAATCTATCTATGTTGATCAAGCATAAATAGAACAATGCAACTTCATAGATTTATATCCAGAAAAGAAAGGATAAAGATGATATTAATGCATGGAAATCAGTTACAATGCATATCTGGGATACTCCCGGGCCCTAAGGAATCAAGGGGTTTAGCCCCACATGGTTTCCATTGATGAATGTATGGTATAAAAAGAGAAAAATGTGGGAAACATAAGAAAAACTAAGTAACCCCTTGTGAATAGCTGATCCGGATGATCCCCTACATGTGCGTACAATCGACTGTCTTTTGGCTGCCGATTCACCTTCTGGAGGTGCTCATATCATCCCGCATGAAGCCTTCAATTCCTTTCTCTTCTCTTCTCTCTCTCTGATGTTATGTAATGGAATACAAATGCTCCCTCCCGTCTGGCCAAACTCCCCTTACGTCATAGGAGTCACTTACGGTATGTAATAACGTCCACCTTTGGATTAGATTGTTATCTTCAGATTTGCCAAATCGGATAGACATGGCAGTCAGTAGTACCGAGATCCTAGGGTAGCCGTGACTCTTGACAATGTTGGTACTATCGACTTGTCTCGATAGCACTGAGTCTTTAGGTCACCCGAGCATTGTCTTACTGATGCCATCTCGATAGTACCGAGTTTGTGAACTCAGTAGTACTAAATTTTTGTGATTCATCTTGTACCTTACTGACGTGGTTTTAGTACTATCGACTTGTAGTGCCAGTAGTGCCGAATATGTGTGAGTCTTTTCTAGGCAAGTAATGATGTGAAGTCGGTACCACCGACTTGTGGTGTCGGTAATATCGACTGTGTGAAGTTCAATTATACCTGAAAATACACAAGAACATGAATAAATTCTCAGGATAAATATTAAACCATCTTAAATAGTAAAAATTAGATAATTTGATGCATATAAACATCACAGGTCATTAATAGTATTTCTTACATTATTCATCAGATAAATGACAAAAAAACACATAAAATTAAGGAAAATATGCATGTGAAATTGACTAAAAACCCATGCAGCATAAAAATCCCCTAAGCTTAAATGTTGCTCATCTTCAAGAAACACTACTCTTGGATCTGTTTGATGTAAGTCAGTAAAAGGATACAATACATGAACTCCTTTCTTAATCATTTCCACCGGACAATCCCTAAATCGGCCTCCAATGATCACTGAACCAATAACTGCTCTACAATGACCAAAAATTTCCATAAAAGACATCAACCTTTTGATCAATGAACACTATCAAGAAAGCAGTTAATATCATAATAATTCAAGCTTTCGCTTGGTGCACTATGTTATTCCCTAACCTAAATTGCTCTCTCATAACTACCAACTATTTGGAAGTAGATCTCCTTATAATAATGAATGAGGAGATACATCATTTGAATGGCCTACCAATGGGATAAATTATTGATATGAGATGGGTGGCAATTGACAAATCACAAGTACATCCAACTTATTTATGCAAAAAGAATGATGACCTACATGAGTGAAAAGAATGTTATGAATGAGACCTAATGCCTACTGACTATTTCTTTCTTTTTCTTCTTTTTGACACATGATGCATGTATAAAGCTATCTCATAATAAAAATAATGAGGCTGTCAAAACAAATAAATGTGTCATGTGAATTAGTTCATCCCTTCAAGAAGATTTAGGGACATACTTTCTCCTTATGAAATCTTGAGATGAAATTTTTCTAGCCCATAATTTTTCTTATCTTTGGCATGATTGAATTATGCTTGGGTTTTCACTTCATTTTTTTTTATGTGGAGGTATGCCCCTACTTCAATCTTTACAATTAGAGACTACAATCCACATGACAAAAAGAATGAATGTGATGAAATGTATGTAATCTACAGGCAATTTCAATGCAACTAAGATGGTATGCACTAAGATTGTTCGTGCATACAAATGCAACCTTTTTTTTCAAATGCATATACAGATAAGATCTAATCTACCATGTCACCTATCATGCCATACAATGCAATCAAAAGAGATAAGTTGGAGCCCTCATTCATCTTGAGGTGGTGATTCAAAATAGGATGGCAAGGATGGATGGAATCACATAACTAAGAGACAATGCCTTTCATTGGATTACGATATGTCCCTATGTAATGTGCATAGGGTAATCTTAAGGTTTATTTCTTAGATTTCCATTTAAGATCACATTAAAGGTTTGATTAGCTTAGGCTCAAAAACATCTTCATTCACTTTCCCATTTTGATTAGATGTTCATTCATATCCTATATCCTAGAGCTGACTTAACCAAAAAAATCCTTGAGCGGTGATGCACAAAGATGTCACAAATTAAAATATGAAGACACAACCATTTCATTGCACTAGCCACCTATGAATCGACAAATGCAACCATACGTTACTACTCCACAATTACACTAGATAGGTGTGGATCCTAAAAATGCATAACGCAAACTAAAAGTAAAACAACTAAGATAAAAATGCAAGAAAAACTATAATAACTAAGATAGAATGTTGTTCTAGAAAAACTATAAAAATAAGATAGAATTTTGTTCCAGAACCCCCCCAAGCTTGAATATGACAATGTCCACATAGTTAATAGTCACACTCAAGTGGTGGAAAAGTGGTACCGTTGCTCAAAATGAAGGTGGATGAGGCATGTTAGGGTCGTGAGGGGGAAACATCCCTTGAAAAGATATATCAGACGGTGGCTTCTGTTGCGGCTGTGGGTACCCTCCAAAGTACCCCTAGTTTTGATAGTGGTCGAAGAAGGGCTGCTGGTATTGCTCCATCTGTTGTAGGTGCATATGAACATTCTCCATCTGTTATAGGTGCATATGAACATTCTATTGGTTGGCCAAGAGAAGGCGTTCATTCTCATATATTTCCTGTTGGTTTGGTACAACCTTCCTTATATGTATTGCACACAAGCCAATGTCGCCTGATGTTGTTGTTGTCCTGTCTGGATCTCCTACAACATGGTAACATACCTGCCATGTTGTATGGGTCTTTCTCCTCCTAGGAATGGGGTGGGGAAGAAGAAGTCGAGGCAATATAGGTGTGGGCCCATTTGGACAAGACTTCTCTCCTAGTGATGGTGATGGTGGGATCCACCTCCTCAACACTGTCAGAGTTGTCTTCACTTTGCTCCTCGTCATCGTCTTGAGCTACTGTCTTGGGTGGATCTTCTGCCTCCCCCTCATCCAGTGGCCACCAAAGATGGTTCACTTCACGCAAGTTGAAGCTGGGGTCAGGGAGGCTCTGCTCCCAAAACATTCCTCGACATGTGCATTGTGCATAGAGCATGTTGTGGTGGAAGCTGAGGAGGGTCGCCTTGAAGAAGTACAGGAGGTCCAGCTTCTTTGTATTTTCCATTGGCGTGAGAGTGGACAAATCAAGGCAAAAGTATAGTGAAATGATGGTGATGAGACTTCCAAATACAATTGGCACATTCCTTATCACATTGCACTGAAGAGAGATCATGTGGAGAATAAGGAAGGCTCTAAAGTTGACAGTCTCTCCCTCCAATAACCTATAGAGCAAGTAAAGGTACGCATGTTGAACCTTTCCTTGAGCTTGACCAGAATGAGAAAATATGGTGTTGGTGCAGAGACGGTGAATGATTCAAGCAAGTGTTAAGGGGTGCTCGATGTCAGTAACAAAGTTGACGTGCCAATTTATGGAAAGCCCTCTGACACCTCAGTCAACTGCTCCCAAGCAAAGTCAAAGTCAAAATCATAAGGGGTCAAGCATTTTGGGACATGAGCCCAGTTGAAGATGTGGTTGAAGGCCCATAGAGTGATGGAGTATTTATTGTTGAAGAGGCGGAAGCTGACTCTGCCTTCCTGCCATTTGCCTCCTAACTACTAATCGGGGGCGACAAGAACATCTAGCGATGCCAAGAACTCAAGGATAGTTTTGAGTAAGTCTACCAGTCATTGAAGAAGGGATTGTCTCCCTCCATGAACTACTTCTAACATACCCATCACATGTTCTCAATGAAGCTCACCCTCTCGATCAATGTGTGATCTCCATATCACATTGGTATCATCAGCCTCGTATGTAGATATTCATAGACTTTTCTGATCTTTAAGGGCAGATGTTGGATGTGGATTGGTCGATGGACCAACTCGCCTTGATCCGTGGACGTAGAAGGGCCTCTCCTCGGTGCCATGATACTAATGCAAGAAAGAGGATTAGAAAAGAGAAGCTTGATGAAGATCATCAACTTGGTGAAGATCGTCAATGCTCAGTGCAACTCTGTTCTGAGTTACAGAAGGAGTGGCGGAAGTGGTGTGAAGAAAATGGGTTCACCACCCCTTCTTATATAACTGAGTCGGGCAGAGTCAGTACTACTGACTTCTGTGTCGGTAGTACTAAGATACAAGCACAAATTTGTGGCTCGGATGTATTGATAGGTAATGTTTGATGATGTCCTTTGCGTGGATCGCTCAGAGTTGGTAGTACCAAGTTCAAGTCGGTAGAACTGACTTGAGTCATAGATCGGTGCTACTGACTGTGCAATGAAGCTTGCATCTGTCATTGAATCGAACATCCACATATTGCTGACATCATGTGTTAGTACTACTGATGGGAATGTCAGTAGTATTGAGTTGGCAGTGATGGATCGGTACTTTAAATTTTTTCATCTCGTTGTTCTGATTTTAGGTGACTAAAAGTCAGTAGTATCAATTGGGGCCTCGATACTACCAAGGGCTTATCAGTTAATGATCAAAAATCTTCAGAGACTCAGTAGTACTGACTTGGAGAGTCGATAGTACCGAGTCTATCTTACTTATGCGGGTGGCTCACTGATGTAATCTTGGTACTATTGAATGGCTGTCTCAGTAGTATCAACCTGGGAAAAAATCTGGACACTCCACACATGAGTCAACGTACCTTTTTTCAACAACAAAAAAAATACTAAGACAACTACAATGTGAAAACAACATTTATAAAAGCAAAAAGAAGGTTGGGTTGCCTCCCAAAAGCACCATTATTTAACATCCTAGACTAGACGTTCCTAAGAGTAAGAATCTAATGGATCTCCATAAGTTTTTCATCTTCTATTCTCTGCTCCACTTCCCCACCATAGTAGTGCTTCAATCTTTGGCCATTAACAAGGAATGACCTAGTCCCATCTAAAATTTTCACTGCACCGTGGGGAAAAACTTGCTCAATCACAAATGATCCACTCCATTTGGACCTCAGTTTGCCCGGATGTAACTTATGTTAGGAATTAAAAGGAGAACCTTTAGGCCTGGAAGAAACACCCTATTCACAATATGCCTATCATGAATCTTCTTTGTCCTCTCCTTATAAATCTTAGAACTTTCATAAGCATCCATCCAAAGCTCATCTAGTTCATTCAGCTCCAACAGTCTTTTCGTACCTACTTCATCCAATATAAAGTAGAACTTTCTCAATTCCCATTTTGGCTTGTGCTCAATCTCTACTGGTAAATGACAAGCATGACCATAAACCAATCTAAAAGGTGTCATCCCTATAGGTGATTTGTAGGCCGTTATATATGCCCAAAGAGCGTCATTAAGCACGAAACTCCAATTTCCTATTAGTGGAAACTGTCCTTTCTAAGATTTCCTTCACTTCTATATTGGACACCTCCACTTGACCATGTGTTTGTGGGTGATAAGAAGTACCCACTAGATATTTCACCCCATATTTTCTAAGTAAGACTCTAAATTTCCTATTGGTGAAATGTGATCCACATTCATTAATGATCAGTCGGAGGACACCAAACCTGTAGAAAATGTTATCCTTCAAAAATATGCACACCACTTGAGTGTCATTGGTGCGGGTTGGAATTGCTTCCATTCACTTAGATACATAGTCAACTGCAAGTAAAATATAAAGGTTAAAATTAGACGACACAAATGGACCCATGAAATCAATGCCCCAAAGATCAAAAACCTCAATCTCTTAAAATACATTCAATGGCATCGCATGTCTCTTATAAATGTTACCTATATGTTGACATATATCACAATGACGAATGAAATCATATGCATCTTAAAACAATGTTGGCCAATAAAATCCACTTTCTAACACTTTGGCCACTGTCCTAATGCTAGCATGATGCCCTCCTGTAGGTAAATAATGGTAGTGTGACAAAATTGTTTCTACCTCACGCTCAAGTACACACTTCCTTAAAAGTCCATCCCTACATTATTTAAGAAGAATAGGGTCATCCCAAATGTAAAACCTCAATGAGTAGAAAATGTTGTTATTTTCTTGATGCCCCCAATCTACAAGCATCTCTTTGTAGGCTAAATAGTTAACAATATCTACAAACCATGGATCTTTAGCCTTGATAGCCAAGAGTTTTTCATCTAGAAAATCCTCAACAATGGGAAAATCTACATATTTTTCATTCACTCTTTCCATCCTAGATAGGTGATCTGCTACCATATTTTCACCCCTTCTTTGTCTTTAATTTCTATATCAAATTCTTGTAACAATAAAATCCACCAAATCAAACTAGGTTTTGCATCTTTCTTTTATAATAGGTATTTGATGGCAGCACGGTCAGTCCAAACAATTACCCTCACCCCTACTAGAGTGTTGAACTTCTCAAATACAAAAACAACCGCTAAGAGTTCTTTTTCTATGGTTGTATACTTAAGTTACACATAATTCAAAGTTTTGGATGCATAATATATGATAGTAGGAGCTTTATTTTTGTGTTGACCCAACACAACTCCCACAACATAGTCTGATGCATCACACATCAACTCAAATAGTAGGCTCCAATCAAGATCCTATACAATAGGTGTAGAACTTAGCTTCTCCTTTAATATTTCAAAAGCATGAAAACATCAATTATCAAAGGAAAATTCAACGTCTTTCTCTAAAAGTTTCGACAAGGGTTTAGAAATTTTTGAAAAATCTTTGATAAATCGGCAGTAAAACCCAACATGTCCCAAAAAGTTCCTTACTACTTTCATCAATGTCGGTGGACGTAGCTTGGAGATAACTTATATCTTAATCGGGTCTACTTCCATACCCTTGTTAGAAATCTTATGTCCCACCACTATGCCCTCACTCACCATCATATGGCACTTCTCCCAATTTAAGACTAAGTTTGTGTCCTCAAACCTTTGTAAAGCCTTATCCAAGTTGTACATGCAATCACTAAATGAATCCCCATACACTAAAAAATCATCCATAAACACCTCCAAGCACCTCTCTATCATAACAGAGAAAATTGCAAGCATACGTAGTTGGAAGGTGGTAGGGGCGTTACAAAGGCTGAATGACATACGTCTATATGCAAACGTGTCGTAAGGACATGTGAAAGTAGATTTCTCCCGATCCTTTGGCTCGATTGTGATCTGATTGTAACTAAAATACCCATCGAGGAAGCAAAAGTGTGAACGACCGGCGAGTCATTCCAAAATTTGATCAATGAAAGGTAGTAGAAAATTATCTTTTAAAGCGACGACATTCAAACGATGATAATCTATGCAAACACGCCACCTTGTCAACAACCTAGTTGAAATCAACTCATTAGCTGCATTGCTCATCACAATGATCCCCCCTTTCTTAGGAACTACCTAAGTTGGGCTAACTCACATAGAATCAGAAATTGTATAAATGATACCTGATGAGAGGAGCTTGCCCACTTCTTTCTTCAATACCTCAGTCATGATCAGGTTGAGTCACCACTGAGGTTGAACTATTGCTTTAGCTCCTTCTTCCAACTGGATCTTGTATTGTCACAAACTCAGGGAGATTCCTTTGATGTCTGCTATAGACCACCCAAAAGCAGCTCAGTGGTTCTTCAATACAGCAAGTAATTTCTCCTCTTCTTCATGACTCAAGGATGATGATATGATCATCGGGATAAGGAGAACATACTTTAGATGTGGCAGCAATGGCTTCAATTCCAGCTCGGGAGGGCTAAGCAGAGATGGAACCAGTGGTGGGAATGTGGTCCCAAGTCTTCAATATATCTTGTGTAATAATAGGGTACGGCCTTCAACATCAAAACACACTCCTCCAGAGAGTGGTTGTGTGTGCTATCATCTACTCTATTAATCAAACATGCTTCCAAAGGTAATTGTGGATTTGTTTACATCAGGGAATCAACAGTGACCTCCTCTATGGTAGCTGGGTCATAGTCTTCTTCTCTATCATCTGGATAACGTATTGCTTCTTTTAATGAGATCATCTTGGTGTTTTCAATTATATCAATTGCAACATAATCTTTTTCCACATTGATCATCACAGGCGCCATGTTGAGAAATGGCTTCCCCAAACACAAAGAGATCTTACCCTCCATGTGCTAAAACATGTTACACTGTGTTGTATCCCCTCTTTCTTTTGAGTGTTCAGGCATCTTAATTTCAAAGTGTCATCATCAGTGCCCATTGTCAGACGTCCTCTGCCCATTTCCAAGATCATGCCAACTATGGCTTGGAATTGCCTACCTATCAAAAGTTTGTTGCCTTTATCCTCTTGTATTTCCATTACCATGAAATTCATAGGGAAAAAAAACCTATCCACTTTCACTAGGACATCTTCACAAATGCCATATGGCCTAACCAAGGAGTTGTCAGTCAATTCAATAGTCATACCACTTTTTCTCATATCCTTCAGACCTAGCTCTTTGAAGGTTGACAAAGGCATGAGGTTGATACAGGCCCTTGAGTCGCATAGAGCCTCACCAAACTTGGTCTTTCCTATGAAGCACATGATGTCAAAACAACCATGATCTTGTCTTTTAGGAGGTAGTGTTCCTAGAATAAAAGCACTCACCTGCTCCTTTAACACTACCACATCAGTCTTAGGTATCTGTCTCTTCTTATTGATGATGTCCTTCAAGAACTTCCCATATGATGGTATCTGCTTAATTGCATCAATTAGTGAAATATTGACAGATAACTTTTTAAAACCTTCGAAAATTTTTTGGAACTGTCGCTCTACTTTGGTTATCTTCAAGTTGTTTAGAAAGGGTATTGGAATCACTGGTGTCCTCTGGTGAGGCAGGACTTATGCTTTTGATCTAGTATCTTCCACCTCATTCGTGTGCTCTTTAGATGTTTTCTCATATTTCAAATTATCCGATTCAATTACCTCTACTGTCACAGTCTGAGTTGTTGTTACTATAGCTTCACCTACATATATGGTTGTTGGTGCCTTATTCAACAATGTCTTATCACTGTGTAGTAGGACTGTCTTGATGTGTTGATTTCCAGAAGGCACGTTGGTATTAACTGGGAATCCCTGTTGATTTGTCTGCTTCAAGGCACCCACATCCGCTGCTATTTGAGAAATTTGTGTCTCTATACTGTGGATCCTTACCCCTTGGTTCTGGAGTTCTCTTTGAGTTTGTCCTATCAGTACTTCATTTTGACTGACCAGCTTTCCAAGCATTTCTTCAATATGGTCAATCTTCTTTTGTTCTTGTTGATATTATGCCTGGCCACCAAACTGTTGTGACTTGGGTTGTTGAGCTTTTGATGGGTCATGTTGGAAGTTGTTAAGATCCTTCCATGAAAACTTTGGATCCTTCCTCCATGCATAGTCGTTTCTCCTATATTGTTGTTGTTGGCGCACGAACTTACACTCTTCATCATCTTCTTCTTAAAGTGGTCCATCGTTAGCAAATAGCCCTTTAGAAATAAGTTTCAACTTATCATTTAATGCAGAGATGACCTTGGACTCACCGATGCTCTTGACAATTTCCAAAAGCTCTCTCTCATCTCCCCATGATTTATTCTTGGACATATTCTTCAATATCTCATGACGACGGGTGGATTTATTATTGAGGAAGAAACCTACTCCTGCACCTACTCCTGCACTGTCAAGTGTAGTCCTTTCTCCCTTATACAGACCGTAATAGAAGATCTTTGCCTGTCCCAGAATATCGATACCATGATGAGGTACTTTCCACAACATATTTTGAAACCTCTCCCTTGGATTCATCGGCTTGTTGTCTAAAATTATGGATCTTATTTACCAAGTCATTGGTTTTCTATAGGAAAACATAGTGCTCGAAGAAGGCGTCAATCATCTGATCCCACATTTAAATGCATTCATTATCAAGGTTATGAAACCATGACTTTGCATTATCTGCCAATGATGACGGAAAAAGCTTTAGAAATATCACATTCATTGGTATTCTATCTATCTTGATCATATCACAGTTCTACGCAAAGTGTGAACTATCGGGTCTTCAGAGCTGTGGCCATGGAAAGCTTGGGATTTGACTAAAGAGGTCAACCATGGGTCAATCGTGTAGCTACCCACATTGATGGCTTGTCTTTTGATTGGTCCTTTTTGAGCGATTGAGGAGGAGGAACCGATCCTCTCCCATATTATATGTTCTTCTGCTCCATCCCCCATTTCTACTAACTCAGGTTCTTCTGGTGTTATAGGTTTCTCAGGCAGAGGTGTCAGTGGTAGAGTTCAGTTGAATCTATCCACTAATTTTCCAACTTCCCTCTATCTATGAAGGAGTTCTACTTACCCAAACCCCGTTGAAGATGTCTCTCCGTAATTGTGGACTCGAGTATGCACCATACACCAGTGCCTGCAAGTAGCACATTGATTGTCAGAGTGCAGTAGCTGAGATAGAAACAATAATAATTTTATAATTAAGCTCTAAGTGAAATAGAAAATAAAAATAAAATAAAAAGAGTTGGTCTAGAGTCGCAAATCACAACACTCATAGTGTTGGGTGTTGTCGTTTCCCTAAAAACGATGCCAAAAACTTGACATGTGTTTATTGTGTGTTATACACAAGTGAACGTATCAAAGTAATATATGCCCTTTTAAGGCCTAAGTCAAACACAAGAGAACGTTCTCCAGAAGACTACAACTAATGATGGTCTAATTAGCTAGGCCAGTGTAATTGAATGGGTTTGATCAAACAGAAGCAAAAATAGAATAAAACGAATTTAACACTTAAATTACTTAGACTTAAGAAATTCCTTAGGATTGTGGTTTCACCATAGATAAAATTGCAATTCATTCCACACACAAATATCTATTACCCCTCTTCCTGGATAAAGAGCCTATAGCTAGAACTACCCACTCTCACAACATAGTTCACTACCCATTCTAATATCAATCCATTTCCATAGCAATTGGTTAATTAGTTAGGTACTTTATGATTAAACTCTAGGTTTCTCCTCCCGTTTATTCTCTGCCTTCCCCAAGGGGTGCAATAAATAGGTAAATCTATGTTTTCCAACCCTTAACCTCTCTCCCAAAATGATTAAGAGTCTGATAATCTATCTATGTTGATCAGGCATAAATAGAACAATGCAACTTCACATATTTATATCAAAAAAATAGGGATAAAGATGATATTAACGCATGGAAATCAGTTACAATGCATATTCGTGCTACTCCCAGGTCCTAAGGAATCAAGGGGTTTAGCCCGCATGGTTTTCATTGACGAATACATGGTAAAGAAATAGAAAAATGTAAGAAACATTAGAAAAACTAAGTAACCCTTGGTGAATAGCTGATAAGGATGATCCCCTACATCGTGCATCTAATCGGCTGTCTTCTGGCTGTCGATTTGCCTTCCAGAGGTGCTCAGATCATCCTAGATGAAGCCTTCAGTTCCTTTCTCCTCTCTTCTCTCTCTCTAATGTTGTGTAATGGAATACGATTGCTCCCTCTCGTATGGCCAAACTCCCCTTAGGTCAGAGGAGTCACTTATGGTGTGAAATAACATCCACTATTGGATTAGATTGCTATCTTCAGATTTGTCAAATCGGGCAGACTCAGTAGTACCAACTTGGTAGTCAGTAGTACCGAGATCCTAGGGTTGCCGTGACTCTTGACAATTTCAGTCCTATCGACTTGTCTTGATAGCACTGAGTCTTTAGGTCGCTCGAACATTGTCTTACTGACGCCATATCGATAGTACTGTGTATGTTAACTCGATAATACTGACATTTCATGATTCTTCTTGTGCCTTATTGACATGGTTTCGGTATTACCGACTTGTAGTGTCGGTAGCATCAAATTTTTGGTAGTCTTTTCCGGGTAAGTACTAACATGAATCTGGTGCCACTGACTTGTGGTATCAATAGTGTCAACTCTGTGAAGTCCAATTGTACCTGAAAATATACTAAAACATGGATAAATGCTCAGGATAAATATTAAACCATCTTATATAGTAAAAATCAGATAATTTGATGCATTTAAACATCATAGGCCATTAATAGCATTTCATGCATTATTAATCAGATAAATGACAAAACAACACACAAATTCAAAGAAAATATGCTTGTGAAAATGAATAAAAACCATGCATCAATAGGCATGTGATGATTCGAACAAGGAAAGCATAGCAGTAAAATTATCGAGAAAAGATGGAGTAGAGAAAGAGAAAATAAACTTTAAAATCTCACACCACAAAGGGGTCTGTTTCTGACCAGTCTTGAGCTAGGAGATGACGCTTGGCCGTCCGATCTGTCGACACGGGTCCACTAATCACTCCTAACCATCGGATTGTGCGGAAGAGAAAGAAGAGGTGTGTGACATTTATTTCAATTCAGAGTAATATTCTACTAAAGTGAAATTTGTATTATTTAATGGATTCTCTCTCTTCAATTGAGGGTGCAAACGATCCCCAAATTAAATGAAATTGACACACAACCTATTTTTGATATGAGGAATCCAAATATGCAATTACATTTGCCTTTTGAGAACTTTTTACGTGTTAAATAAATCAAATCTTATTTTATTTTTCCTCCTTCATTAATGGTTATACGATTCTCCAAACTTCACCCACAAGTCACATTAAGTGCCTTGGATACGAATATGTCATCAATTTTGCGTGTTGGAGTTTTTGTATATTTATTAAAATCTTGAAGGTTCTACACACTTTCTCTCTCCTGATTTCATATGTATATTAAAATTATCCAAATTACATAAAATTTACCCAAAGCCCATTTTTAATGTGTAGATCATGAATCCAAGATTAGTTTCCACTTTTGGAGTCATTTCATATTTTGTTTCATATTTTGAGGAAAACTCACATTTTCTTTTCAAAATAAAAGATATATAATTATTATCATTCCAAAATTATGAAACTTGGCCTAAAAGCCAAACCAAACCTAAGGAAAATGAATCTCAACTTATCTTTAACCAAGCCTTGCTTTTATAAATTTTAGCCCATTATCCATTGTCATCAATATTTCCCATATTAATTAATTAAATATCACATTAACATATTTAAAGCAACATGAACTATTCCTTTTTCTCTTCCTTGATCCATAAGGCTAAGGAATGATCTAGGATGAATACATTTTGTTAATATGTCGCATGAGTGGAAAATTTTCATATTAGGCCCTTATTAAAAATATTCACTGATGTATTTGTGCATAAACTCAAATGTTGGCAATAATAATCAATAAATGTTCACCAAACCACTATTATTTCCACAAATTGAACATCAAAGCCTAAAAGGATAGAAATGAATGAAAAGCTCGCAAAGAGGATCTAATAGATAATCTGTCCAAGTTTTGATATGTTACATTCTTCTTCTTCTACATATACAGAAGTTACTATCAGATATGTTGGATGACACTAGAACAAGCACAAATCCTAGTGCCATCCATGATAGTAACTTCTAATATATGCAATCCATGTTACTATGTCCCTACAGACTCAGTGAACCTAGATCTCTGATACCAACCTTTTTATGTGCCAACCTGATGCCACATGAGCGAGATTACTCAAACCAAGGCACACAATTAACACTAATCATACACATTACCAAAAAGATGGTAAAATTAAAATTGATTATATATAACAACAAATATAGAGCATATTACATTGAAGTCTACAAACTATTCCACTTGTATCATATATCATACCATCAAGGTATATGCATCACCGTATCATGTCCATCTTTCCACAAACCTATTATAAAGGATGACATGTTCATTATATACAAGCCATACATGTACAACCATGTCATATTGCCAAAACCTCGTATCGAAGTACAACATCTACAAAACACCTCTAAGGACCTGAGAGTACATGGATGACACATAGGAATCTAATACAAAACACAAGCAACATATCCCATCCTTCAACAACTACTGCTCTCCTGGCTGCTCTTCCTCAACCACATGATCTCTACCTCATCCTGCACGACCACCTAAAATATGTGGAAACCCACGAAGTGTGACTAATGTCCCAGAGAGAGATATAACTCTCTACCAACAACTATTATTAGCATTGATGGATTATAAAGAAGAAAAGTAATATGATTAATAGGATGGGAAGATTCAGTTAAATGATAATTAAGCTGGTAGTTTAAGCAACTTCAACTAATAAATAGAAAATCTTACACCTTTAGAAGGAATATGAAGAACATGTATAAAATTTAACAACCAAGCAGTTAAGAAACAAAGCATGGTGTCATCCAATGTGAGTTGTATTTAACCATAATCAGACATACTACACAACTCTATTACATATTTATTATGCCCTGAGAATTTGAGTCGTACCACCCAAATCCAACTGGCCACTGCTAAGTCAAAATCAGTTCCATACAAGATCTATAGAAGTGTCATACTCCATGATCTCACCCACAAATCTCAGTCAGTATGAGAGACAACACAGAGACATAATAGTCAACTACCAACAATGACATATAGTCAAGCTAAAAAACAACTAGCACGCCTTGGTACATGTCACGGTGCTAGAGAATAGGTCATGCATGCCCATTCTATTTAAGGCATCTTGTATCTGTAATCACTGCTGTCTTTCACATATCACAATATTTGAGGCATGACCACAACTATCCTCCATAACATGACATTATGGATGCAAGGATATATCCTTGACTTGGTCTCCCACATATTCAACAATATGCACTCTGAGTTTCCTGTAGGAATTACTCGTTTCCGCAAATTCTAACACTAGAATGGATCTATGGCACATGGAAACCACATGATTAGGGTTTCACTTGATTAGTTATGTCAATTGGGTGAATTAAGGCTTCATCATACAAGCGGACATACAAACCCTAATTCATTCTGTAAAGCATAACTATAAAACAACTCCAAATGATATAGAATGTATGAGGTCTAAACTTGTCACATCATTACATGATACTACTGCCATACAAGGACATCAACATTATCACATCACTGGGGGATAACAACCCCTCATCTCATCACTAGAGGATATCATCTCACATTAGGCATTAAGCCTCTTCCAGGTCATAAGACCCAATCACATAGTTCATGCACATCATCATTATTCAATATGCCTCATAAAGGCTCATAATAATCACCATGTGTCATACATAAGGTACCACAATAGTCACAAGCTATAATGTGCATTTGACCTACAACTTTAGGGTTACACAAGTAGGAGAGAGAAAATACTTTACCACATGCTAATCACTTCAAGCAAGCTAGGTAATTACATCATATGCCCAAATTAGGGTTAGGGTTTCTCATAGATAGCCAATTAGGGTTTCCACCATAACTCTCAACATCAAACCCTAGGTACATCACTTCCCACATCCTTGGAACATATTAGGTTTAAGCATTATTATTATGATTAACCAATCATTTCAAACAACAATATGTATCGACCATACAAGAATCAAGGTGTAGCGACCAAACGTGTATCAAGGTGTAGTGACCATCACCTACTCACACATGTGTAGCCACCACTACGGTTGCACTATGTGTATCAACCACTAGGGTCACACCATATGTAGCGATCAACAAAGTTATGTGCAAAATGTAGCAACCTCAACCTTTTAGCAACCACATGATTCAACACAGGTCGTGACCAGAAGGGGTGTATTACACTATGTGTGTCGACAACAACACAACATCATCTATAGCAATCCTCAAACTCCATGCGTAGTGACCATAGCCACTTATGAATGGAGACCGCAACATAGGTTAAGTGTGGCGACCAAACAAGGTTAACACCATGTGGTGACCAAAAAGAAACTAGGGTACTAGGGTTAGGGTTTGTATCTAACCAAACCCCAAACAAAGTCTTATCGACCTAATCAAACCATCCTATGTAGTGACAAACCACAAGGGCTCATATGTAGCGACCTCAACAGTAACCCATGTAGCAACCAAGGTGATCAGGATTACATTTGTAACGACAACCACCAAACCGAAAGCCAAATCGTTACTAAATATGCAGAATAATCATAAGTAGCGGATTAAGAAAAACCCATAAAAATTAAAACCATTTTGTAAAGAGATCCATTTCCAGAAAAACTCTTTAAGGAAGAACCAAAACTTGATATTCATCATTGATCATATTGTACATACACTGGGCCATCTCTTCTCGGGGATAACATATAACAATTACTTTCTCAAAACATTTACTTAAAGCAACATAAAACCTCGAGGCATATAAGTCAAAATCTCAGATTGTTCATAAAACCAACACGTACTAAACCCAAGGACATGAGAGTACAGAGATGACAAATAGGACTTCTATCTACACGACACAACAGACAGTACACTCAACCTGAGCTATCACTGCTATCCTTGCTACTGATGTTCTCCCTTTGTAGTATGGTCGCAACCCCCCTCGTGCATGTCCACCTAAAAAAATGTGGATCCCACGGGGTGAGACAATTGTCTCAGCAAGAGATATAACTCTCCACCAAAAATGTTATTATCATAGTTAAATAGTATTAAACTGAGCAGAGGATAAGCAGTTTAGAACATTCTCATCTTATAAAGCATTGCAACTATCTATAATAGAGCAGTAAATCATCTATTCTCTTTATAAGGAATATGAAGAACATGTGTATCATTTACCCATCATACTATATCAACATATCAAGCTTATCATGTGATACTCATTATCATGGTATGACAGACATGAATCATTCTCATTTCTATCTGTTGGCATCAGCCAATTTGCTAGCCAGATTTTGATTTATACCAGTTACGTGAATATGCATCATCATATTCTGTCCAGGTATTGGGTTTGCCAATCCTGTGAGGTTATTCCAGGCATTGGACTATGCCAATCCTATGCAACTATTCTAGGCATTGGACTATGCCAATCCTGTGCAACTATTCCAGGTATTGGACTACACCAATCCTGTGCAACTATTCTAGGTATTGGACTATGACAATCATGTGCAATTATTCTAGGAATTGGGTTATTACCAACCATGTGTAATTATTCCAAGCATTGGGTTATTACCAATCCTATGCAATTATTCCAGGTATTGGGTTATGGCCAATACTGTGCAATTATTCCAGGCATTGGGTTATTACCAATCTTGTGTAATTATTCCAGGTATTGGGTTATGACCAATCCTATGCCATTATTCCAGGCATTGGGTTGTGACCAATCCTGCAACATTATTCCAGGCATTGAGTTATTACCAATCTTGTACAATTATTCCAGGTATTGGGTTATGACCAATCCTATGACATTATTCTAGGCATTGGGCTATTACCAATCATGTGCAATTATTCCAAGTATTGGGTTATGATCAATCCTATGACATTATTCCAAGTATTGGGTTATGACCAATAATGTGCATCTATTCCAGATATTGGATTATTACCAATCGTGTGCATCTATTCTAGGTTTTGGACTATGCCAATCCTATGCATCTATTCCAGCTTTTGGACTATGCCAATCCTATGCATCTATTCCAGGTATTGGACTATGCCAAACCTGTGCATCTATTCCACGTATTGGACTATTACAAATCATGTGCATCTCATCACTGAATACCACATCACCTTTACTAGGCATTATACCTTGGCCAAGCCATCATACTTATTCACATCCTTTATATAATACAAGTATTACTCTTATCTCCTTTAAGCATATTATATTCACTATAGCCCTTATTTGGCTATAAGCATAAAGCATATATGATCAATATTTCATTATTATTATTGTACACATTTATTATTATTTTATTTTACTAAGTTTCTATTTCCTAGTTTATTTTGAACATTATCATTTCTTCATGAGATTTTTATAAACATCTTGTTACCTCTCACTAGGCAACAACTATTCTCATGGCTCACAAGGCCCATTAAACATCTTGTCACCTCTCAGTAGGCAACAACTAACCACATGGTCCATTAAACATCTTGTCACCTCTTACTTAGGAAACAACTATTCACATGGCTCACAAGGCCATTAAACATCTTGTCACCTCTCACTAGGAAACAAATATTCACATGGCTCACAAGGCCATTAAACATCTTGTCACCTCTCACTAGGAAACAACTATTCACATGGCTCACAAGGCCATTAAACATCTTTTTACCTCTCACTAAGCAACAACTATTAGGGTTAGGATTTCCCTTTATAGTCGAATAGGGTTCAAGTTCATATTATCAATCCAAACCCTAATTCATTGCTCCACACATCTAGGAGAATACATTAATATCATAAGTATTTAATCGTACTTATTTATTCTCATCATTTGTCATTAAATGATTATCAACACAAAGAATGAGTTTCTCTCTTATCCTGACTAGGATATTGATTACTTCATACTTTATTAAGTTGGCTCAACCTTTCCTTCAAGGTACATTAGCCTACTTAATAAATATTCATTAAACTCCATACCTCTTAATGTATCATTTGATATAAGACACTTCATGTGTTACTTCATCAAGTACATTGCATCTAAGGTGCTTTCCTTCATTTGGGTTTTGAGGTGCTTCCACCATATCAGGTATGAGCTGTGTGCTTGCTACCAATATTACTTTAGATGTGTATGTATGCTTAGCATATTGAGTATGAGGTGTATGTGTGCTTACCATATCACCCTTGAGGTGTACGTGTTCTTACCATCTTGGGTTTCAGGTGTATGCTTGCTTACATATCACTTTAGATGTGTATGTGTGCTTCACACCATATCAGGCAGAGATGTGTGTGTACGCTTCACACCATATCGGGCAAAGAGGTGTATGTGTTCTCCACACCATATCAGGAAAAGAGGTGTGTGTATGCTTCACACCATATCAAGCAAAGAGGTGTGTGTATGCTTCACACCATATCGGGCAAAGAGGTGTGTGTGTGCTTCACACCATATCTGGAAAAGAGGTGTGTGCTTCACACCATATCAAGAAAAGATGTGTGTGTGTTTGACCTCATATCATGAAAATGGTTTATACTACATCACCATATAGTGCAAGGAAGTATAAACTCATATCCATATCATTTTAGTGGTGTAGGTGCATCACCATATCAGGTTTAGAGGTGTTTGCTTATGTGCTTGAACCTGATATCACTTTATAAGGAGATACCATCATCTTCAAGATCTAGAACTTCATTATACTTGTTTTAGTTCATGGACATCAGTCCTAAGTTACTACTAGAGCTCATGGATTCATCAATTATGTAAGAAAATTCTATTTGAAAGTAAATCATTTAACTAAGGCAAGATTGATGATAAATAATAGCATAATTGAGTTCAAGTTATATAACATACCTCTAGAGAAACTTCATAGATACAAGATCCAAATATTCACATTCCCAAGGTTGAATATGAGCTTCTCAAAGGTCCAAGACTTGAGCTCCTTAGCCTCATGCACAAAACCTCATCCCTTGTGACCAATATGGCCGATATCACTTTGAAATGGGTGATACACTTTGATATGGCCAATACCAAGACCTTATGCACGATACACATTCACCCTTTTATGATACCAAGACTATAGGAACGATATCAAAGATCAAGGGGTGATAGATTTTGAAAAATTCCACTTATGGTGAAAGGAAGGGTATATATACTTGAGGTTCATGAAAAAGTGTGTATATCAGGTGTCACCATTTTAAGCTACTAGGTGCCACATGTCCATGCATGGTTGACACCTGTCCTTGCATGCAATAATATTTATCTTGACATGAAAAACACTTGAGGATAATATAGAGATGATATTTTGGCTATTAGTTATCTTGTTTGATAAGATATCTCATCTTTATCTCATAAATTAAGCAAACCGATACAACTTTTGCAAGGAGCTTCTAACTCGACATGGATCACCTCCTTGAGGTTATTTGGTCATCATGGACAAGGCCAAGAGTTCCAAAACTGATATGGGATCCCCTCTATGGCTCCTTGGCCTATAGGCACTCCCATATGGACTCTACAACCCGATACAAGCTCAAATTAGGGTTTCACATACAACACTTTCTTGGTCTTTTCATCACCAAGAGTATCATACTCAAGTATGATACAAACATGGTGCCTAATTATTTATATCTCCTCTAAATGATACTAGGAGGGAGTAGGGACACTCTAAAGGTGGTAAGTTTCATATCTACCCTATATTTTTGGTAAATTACAACTTGCACCAAAATTGGTACACAAGTCACCAACATTATTCAAACAAGTTCAAACTTGGAATTTAGGCTTTCCACAAGCCACCACCTTGCATCATTCTCTCTATATTGATGCTAAAACACTTAGGGCATATTCAACATGTGAAAATTTGCAATATAACCCCTCATCTTGGGTAAATTTCATTTTGGTCCAAAACATGAGAACATTGCTCAAACATTATTCAAACATGACCAAATTTAAAACATAAGTTTGTTACCTGATAGAGAAACACTTTATAGGATTATATTAAAGTTCTAAGCAACTTACTTAGCCAAAACAAATAGGGTTACCTCATAACCCAGGTCAAGGTCATTACAACATTATTGCGACCAAACCATGACCCTAGCACACCATCAACATGGCCATAGTGACTTCAAAAAACAAAGGAAGCATGTCGACCAAGACAAAAGAGAAACAACAACAAAATTAAGAGTCACCAAAAGAAAACCTCTTGGAAAAGATGATCAACAAAATCCTAAAACAAATGTCACAAGGGTAAACATGGAAAATCATGATGAGAGAAGGAAAACCAAACGTCCAACTCATGCAAACCATAGTTAAGACCTCCATCTAATAGATGATAGCCAAACTAAAACATTGTAGAAAAATTAACAATCAAGATGTATGTAAGAAACAATAACTCCACCTTCACTTGGATTTTGGGTACAAGAGTTAGGGTTTAGGAGAAAGAACAATCTATACAAGAATACTTCATAATCTTAAACCATAAATCAAGACAACATCACCTAGCAACTTATGATCATGTTTTAGGGATTAAAATAGTAGCATGCAAGCAACATAAAAGTGCAATAATTGAAGAGGAACGAGTTATATAACTTTTCTTGAGGTGAACATCAACCTCCCAAGCCACAAGCTCCAAGAGAGAAGAGAAACTTTGTGCTTGGATTACTCCAACTCCAAGCAAGATCACCTCAAGGTAAGAATAATATACCAATGTATAAGGATGCTTAAGAGAGAGGGTTAAACCCTAGGTTGAAAGGGAAAAAAGAAAGAAGGAAGAAAAGATCTTCATCTCACTCAGGTACTACCATGGTCAAACCAATGTCTCAACCTCTATGGAGAGAAGTTCCTCAAGATATCCACCATGGTAACCCATAGTCTAATGGATAAGAGAAGAAAGAGAGAGGGTAGGGTTTCAAGAAAATGAGATCAAGTAGATATAAACTACTTACCAATATCAAAGATCACCAGGAACCACAACAAGGAAGATGATCAAGCCCTAGATCACCACATGCAAGGAGGAAATGACCAAATTCTCCAAGATCGGCACCTCCACTTACACCACCAAGCTCAAGTCCGAACACAAGCAAGAAGAGAGAAATAAGAGGGCTAAAAGAGTTACTTGCATGTGAAAGGAAGGGTGAAAATACTCAAGGGTAGGAGAGAGGTAAAGGTTATGAGATGTCAAGATGATAGAGCCTCTTATGACACATGCCCTCAAATCCACAGTCATGCAAGAACTCAAGGTAGTCATGCTAATAAGGTTAATAAAAACAAGGCTTGGTAGCAACCACTAGGTTCACTACCTACCTTCGATCAAAGAAAAAACTAAACAACAACATGGTAGCAATCTCTACCTATGTCAACTCCAACGATTGGTCGACACACACAACACAAGCAAAACCCTAGCTACCAAAACCAAGGACAAGGCATATAGGTTGCAACAAACCAACCAAAACAAGGTGCATCAGTTGAAATAGTCTCAAGGACACCAAACATATCAGGCGCTACAAGGGCAACATCAATAAGCTCGACACCACTAACTCAAGCATCAATGCAAAACCATGCAAACCCTAGCATCCACATGTGATTCCACCTCACTGATCAAAGCCCAACAAGGTGCGCTGAGCTTCATTATCTATCTCTCTCATGGATGTCAAAACACACGAGACACAACAAACATGGGTAAATTGCAACTTGGTCCAAAAGCAACACATATATAGCATAACTAGCTCAAACACCAACCAAACTAGATCAAACTAAAACATAACCTTATCACATGTTATTAAGGTGCATCACATGATTAGATTAATGTTTAAGCATCTCATTAAGAAAAACAAGCATGATCAAGCACTAAGCTAGGCCAAGGTTCTTGCAACTGGAGCCTTGAGAAATGAGCATAGGCCTTACAAATGGTATTAGAGCTATTTCCCCTCCAATCACTGTGATCCATGTGGGCATGTGATACCCCAATCTTGACATGTTTAGTCCATGCATGTTGGAAAGGGATATCTAAATTGTTGAAGCCACCCTTTGTTTGGTAGACATGAATGGGAGTTGAGTGTGTAAGAGCCATTGTGGGTCTACACTAAAATGGACAAGAGATATGATGCCATATAGTCAAACCTTGATGAGGACATCAAGAGTGTAAGTGGGGGAATTGTAACATTCAAGACGAGGTCCCAGATAAAATGACCTAAAATGGAATGATGGGACTACTCATATCACCAAGGTGACCTACTTTTCAGGTAGCCCATCAATACGTGTTTTGTGGTTAAGTGTGCTTGACCCTGAGTAGTAATATGATGGATGACCAGTCGAGAAATTGAACCCAGACTGTGCATGAGAGAAGATAAAGTGCATAGTCGAGTGGTGATTTTTGGGGACACTTATCATTACCAAAACTTTACTGGAGTCTAGGACAATGAGTCTGTAAGTTATCTTCTTTGCAAAAATATACTATCTAATAATGCTTTTAAAGACAAATCCATTAGTATTAACTTGAATCGCATAAAATTTATTAGTTTTACCCTTATATGAAATACTTTGGGAAATTATACACCTTTATGCTAAAAGAACTCTACTAGTTATATTCTATGATGACACTAAATGGTAATTATCATGATTTATGGGCTATAATTTTGGAACTATTTCTTAATGTGAAGTTAGTTGAATTTACAAAAAATAACCAAGTATGTATGAGAGGATCAACTTATGATTTTAATCATACAACAAGTTCCAAAGAGTTAAAATTGTTTCACCGAATCCCAATAGCTATGTTTTGTTTATTTAAACTCCAAGTGTTCTAGAAATATATCCTTTTTTGTCAAGTTATCTATGTAATTAGGATTTTATGACTATAATTCCTTCATGTCTTGGTAGCCATTTAAAAATATGTATTAGTATTTTATTAGTGAGATATGAGTAATAAAAATCAGTTTCAAGTGAACAACTAATACATGTTGTATCTAGATTTCCCTAATCAATATAAAGCCTCCTCATAGTTTGATACCTATGAAAGGTGAATATGATTTCTTGTAGCTGTTTGTGGGATCTTAAAAAGAGTTATCAAAATCATTAGTTGTTGAATCACGTGGCAGGTTGTGGATTCTCACCTTGTGTGGTGCCTGTAGCTTCACTAAAATCTCCCAAATGATGCTTGAGACCTCATTGAGAGTGGGCATATACATGTTTCTATAGTTACGATATTCCTATAGAGATGACATTATAGGATTAAAAAAATTCACCCAATACAAAATTTTGTATGTCTTGAAGATTAACATAATTAACCTTTGTGCCCATGCTTTACTAATTTGAAAGGTTTTGATTCCTATGTACATGTGGTCAAACCTAAAATATATCCAGCACTCACACATACCACTATCTGGCATGACATTGGTCGTATAGGTAACCCTAAGGTCTTATTGTCATATAATTGGATATAAAACTCTTTGGTGAATCTTGGTGGGTTCCACCTAAACTGATCAAGGAAAAATAACAAATAATGATTAATCAGTCAAGTGGAAGTTTATTGAGTATCATAACTCTTTGTATTACTTTACTACTGACACTGTATTATAAGTTTTATCACTTATGACTATGATTTGATTATATTTATTCACACATTCATGAATTTTTCAATGATACCTAATTTCTTAGTCAAATGAAA
Source organism: Alisma plantago-aquatica (assembly GCA_963693085.1). NCBI lineage: Eukaryota > Viridiplantae > Streptophyta > Magnoliopsida > Alismatales > Alismataceae > Alisma > Alisma plantago-aquatica. The sequence continues at coordinate 1,246,362,460 of OY856412.1, forward strand.
GAAAACATGTTCTCTATCTTTAGAGGTGTTTTATCACTCATTTATAGTTTACACTCATATGAGTTAAATATTTCTTCAGGTTCTCAGGAGTAGTATCACACAAGCATGAGTGATCAATAACAATCACACTAGTAGCAAGAATTGACTCTTGAGATGAGATTCATGTCTGGGTCTAATTATAGTCATCCCTAGAAAGTCGGGTCACTAGTCGGATGGTTTACTAATATCACATGTATTATTATCAAGGCCCCCCCCCAATATAAGCATTTTTTAATCATTAGAAAAATCTTAAAATGAATACTAATCTACATAAATAAGCATAAAAACATATTATTGATTGATAGAGTCATGAGGGAAAACACAATGAACCATTACATTTTTATTTGAGAGTTCATAACCAAACAAGCACATAATATTGATAACAATCCCATATTACATTATTCATCTCTAGATGAATAAACGACATGCTTGTAATATGAGAACCAAACTAGGAGTCATGAGTCATTCTTGTAATCTTGAAGACAACAACCACATATACTTATTACATTTATAGGATACATCATGCTGCACCAAAATTTCATAAATTTAAACCACTATTAATTTCAAATATTGAATAAGTTACCAATATATACATGAAAGAGATACAACTAATTATTTGGAATCTATAAACAACACAACTACATTAAGAAAGTGAAAGTACGTGGGAATTCTAGTCAATTATGTGTTATACTTTGTTATATACAGACTAATTCATCTTTTCTGTTTCCTTCATTAGACATAAATGCATCAAACCGACTAATATATGCTCATATCGAGTCTCAGTAAGTGTATAACTCCTAATGAAGATAGGTAACCATGTATTAACAACATTAAAGTGCAAGTGGAATATTTAGCATGATTTCACTATCAATATCTTACTAAGTATTCACTTCACTAAGGTGTTGTACACTTATTACATGTAGGGATATGCAAATTAGATCTTATAACTTGAATGAACTCAATGGGTATCCCATATCAATCCCAAATTTATACTCACTTAGAATGTACATGAGATCAATTGTAAGTAACTAACAAACATATGTGATTAGTAATAAGCATTATTGACTACTTGGTTGGAATTACTTACTTTATTTTGCCATATTATATGAATATGTATCAACCAATTTACAAGAATAAATTCTTGTCCAACTAACCTATTGTATAAATTTGCATGGTTACTAGTGTCACTAAGACTATACCCCTCAATTAAGACAACTATTTAAATAGTACATGCTCATTGGCTGCAACCTACTTGTATATTTTCATCTAATCTGTACCCATGCATCAATCTTGTTTCATTCAATAATTCATATCTCTTAAAGATTACTATAACATTGTAACACCATGCTCATTCTACACTCCTGGTGATGGCATCACACTCATCTCCAATGAATCATAGTGAAAATGAGGATGATCCACTACATAAGGATTCTCAATCTCCCATATATATTCATAAATTTAACATGAGCTTCTCAAAGGATGTACAATGACTACAAGAGAACTGTGACATCCAACTCACAAATACATAATTAACTATTATGGAAACGTTCACTAAGCAGCGGATTACCGAAAATCACTAAAAATTAAAACATTTTACCAAGAGATCCATCAAAGGAAAACCTTCTCACATAGAACCAAAGTAACACATTTACATTCTGGTTTAAAGATACATGTCATGTATCATCTCCTCCTAAGAATTACAAGCATCAACTGCTCTGGTAAACTAAACATAGGCAGTATAAAATCTCGAGGCACTGAGTTAAAATCTCAAAAGCACTAACTACTACTCCGAGTACCTGAGAGTACATATACGACACATAGGACTCTATATACATCGATACAAGGCATAACAGCCGGTGTCTCCACCTGAGACTTCACTACTGTCCCTGCTGCTGTTGTTGTTGCTGTCCTTCACCTACTAAAGGGTTTCAACCACCTCATCCGTGTCCACCTAAAAATGTGGTTCCCACGGGGGTGAGACAATTATAAATTGCCCCAGCGAGAGATATAACTCTCCGCCAGAAACATTATTATTACAACTTAAAGAAGATAAATATGAACAGAGGAATCATATTTGTTGACAGCAATTAATTCATTGTCTAACATATTAGAACATTATTCTCATCTAAAGCAATGCAGCTATAACTTGATAGAGCAACATGTCACTTATCTATTAAGGAATATGAAGTACATGTATAACATTTATTCAATATAGAATTTTAACCACAACATTAATTCTCTTAAGGCTTAGATCATATATCTAATGCCTGGCATTGTCATAGTGAAGTCATGACTTGTATCCCTACTCTTTTCACAAATTATTGGGGTCTTAATCTCTCAACTCATCAAGTACATTTCCATTTCTTAACTAGTTCATCATTATGACTATAGAATCTGGGTATTTGAACCCTTAACTTATCATAGAATACTTGTTACCACTTATTAGGTAACTTCATACCTTCAAGTCATCTGACCAAGGATATTATGATTCTTGCTACACAAATCATTGCACATAGTACACAAAGCTCATTTCACCTATTATTACCCCTTACTAGGTAACAAGGCACATTTATGGCTTATCAAGCTCATAAACAATCTCAATATTTAGAACATCATATGGCACACAAGATTCATTAATTTCTAAATTACCTCTCACTAAGCAACAAAACATATGAAGGCTTATAAGGCCTACAGAACATTTTCAATATACAGAACATCATAGCCCATACCTGGCTATGCTCATCATATCAACATACCTGTATGATTAGTAATCATGATACAATTACATATCAGTACCATGCAATACAGGGGTTATCTTATTACATTCATAACCCATTAGTCTATATTTGACCTTCACATAGAATTACTCTGTGTTAGGACTTCACATAGCATCACTCTGTATTAGGGATTCACATAGCATTACCCTACATTAGGGTTAGGATTGCACATAGCATTACCCTGTATTAGGGTTTCACATAGCATTACCCTATATTAGAGTTTACTATTCATCCCAATTAGGATTTCATACTCAATTACCCACAATTATGGTTAGCATCATGTATTGAAACCATGCATTTTTATGCATCACTGATTATTACCACTAAGGGTAGTTCTCACCCAATTACATTAGGTTTCCAAAAGGTTTGATCAATTGAACCTTCGATTATATGAGGTATCCAATTGGATTGATCAATTGAACCTTCAATTGCAATAGGTACTCATTTGGGTTAATCATTTGAACCTTCAATTGCAATAGGTACTCAATTGGGTTAATCATTTGAACCTTCAATTGCAATAGATACTTAATTGAATTAACCATTTGAACCTTCAATTGCATGACACAACTTGACCTTGAAACCACCTAGGTCTCCAAACAGTTTGAGACCGTTTGGTCTCAAATGGTCTTGAGACCATTTGGTCCCAAAAAGTCTTGAGACCGTTTGGACTCAAACGGTCTCAAGACCGTTTGGTCCAAACCCCTCAAAACCGCATGGACCAAAAAGGTCAATCAACATCCAATCAAATCCTAATTTCAATCAATGAACCTCCAATCAATTGGATCATAGATTCATTCATCAATTGAATCATAGAATCATACTTCAATTGGACCTTCCAATTAGGGATTTGAACTCAATTGGGTTAGGGTTCATACTCAAGGAACCATCAACTAGGGCCTTGAAGTCGATCATCAATGAACCTATTGATTGTATTTCAATTGAAGTCATTAAATTTTCAATCAACTAATCATACACATCAATAGACCTCCAAACGGTCTTGGATAACCCTCAAACGGTCTTGAGACTGTTTGGATGAGCTCCAAACGGTCTTGAGACCGTTTGTCTCATCCAACCCTTGGATTCTAGTGAAATTGCATTAGGGTTTGATCTATTGGGTTGATCAACAAATCAACACTTAATTGCAATGTGATTTGGTACCTTTGGACCTTCAATTGGTCAAGAATACTTAACCCTAGACCTCCAAATGGTCTTGGCTGACCCCCAAACGGTCTTGAGACCGTTTGGGTGATCCCCAAACAGTTTTGAAACCATTTGGGCTAATCAACCCAATAATCCAAATCAACCAATTATAATTTCAGCACTAAAATCAATTAGGGTTTGCTAGATTGATGAGCCTCCAACTCATGAGCCCTTTAGAATGAATCCATCAAATTTGGTGGGTCATAAACCAACATAATTAGGATCGGGATTCTTAAATGGTCAACCCTTGGTCAACTCTCCCAAACGGTTTTGAAACCGTTTTCCCAAAAAGTCAAATCAATGAAATTGAAAATCAGCACTTAATCCAATTAAGGTTTGCCTAATTGATTAGACTTCAACTGATGATTCCTTTGGAAGTAATTAACCAAATTTGGTGGGTCATCAACCAACATAATTAGAAACAGGATTCTCAAACGGTCAAACCTTGGTCAACTCTCCCAAATGGTTTTGAAACCGTTTGCCCAAAAAGTCAAATCAATCAAGTTGAAAATCAGCACTTAATCCAATTAGGGCTTGCCTAATTGATTAGCCTTCAACTGATGATTCCTTTCGAATTAATTAAAAACATTTGATACGTCATAAATAAACATAATTCGGAATAGGATTCTCAAATGGTCAACCCTTGGTCAACTCTCCCAAACGGTTTTGAAACCGTTTGCTCTCAAACGTTTTCAAAACCGTTTGCTCTCAAACGGTTTGGTGAAACCGAATGGGCAAACATGTTGAAATCGATTGGAATAAGATTTCTTTGGGAAAAGTGTCCAAGATGATGTTATCATCATCTAACTTCATTCTTGAAGTTCCAAGAACTTCTGATTTCATGAATTAATCAATTTCAACCAGCAATTAATCAAGATAATGAAGGAATCAATGAAATTGCATGATTAGTGGTTGAATAATAATGTAAAGGGGTTCAAGTTATATAACCCGCCTCCAATTGAGCTTCAAAGCTTCAAGCTCACGTCAAAAATGGTGGATGCAACTACTTTCACTATCCCAAGGCTCGTCCTCAAGCTTTGAGTGAAAAGAAATGGTTAGAATTGAAGATGGAATCGAGATAAGAAGAAATCATGGATTGATTTTCAATTTCCACCATGGAATTAAGGTGAAAGAGGACCATGGAGCTTAACTACAGGTTGGGGTTTGTCCTCCTGGTCCTTCAAATCTCCCTTGGTCGTTTTTCAAGCAAAGAGAAGAGGTGAATTCGAAAAGCCTTTGTTTTGAGTTGGAAAAGGTGTTTTTATAAGAAATTCAATGAGAGAGAAAATGCCTTATAAAAATCCTTTAATTCCAAAATTGGTGCCACCTCTCCCCCTTAATTCCTTTTATGCAAAGATATCTTCCTCACCTTCGTATTCTCCTTCATTATCCATGAATTAATGGAAACGAAATTAAGCACCTTAAATCATTTTATATTAATATCCATAAGTGAGTGGATATTACTTTTTCGTATAATAAGGTGAGTGGAATTTCACCTCCTTAAGATATTTTCATGCCTTTGCAAGGCACAAAGATGTGCACACTTGCACCATTTCAACCATTATAATTTTTGTTGAAAGTACTTCAATTTAATATAATTATTTTTGCATTAAATTGAATTAAAGCTTCAATTATGCTTAAATCTTAATTATTTTAATATCAAGATTCTCTCTCCTTCAAAGAGATATAAATGAGGCGCCCCTCTCATTTTATTGCCTCAACATGATGCCAAGAAATATTGTGAACCTTATTGAAGTGGTAATTTGCATATTTTACCCTTGGTTTTGGGTAAATTGCACATTACACCAAAACTAGATTTAATGCACAAACATTACTTTATCAGCTCTTTCTTGGTACTCAGGCAACCACAAGCCATACATCTACATCATATTCATTATCATGATGCTTCAACACATGAGGAACATATTATCATGTACAATTTGCAATTTAACCCCTCAACTTGGGTAATTTGCACTTTAGTCCAAAATTAACAAAATAATGTTTCAATATTGTTCAAACATGACCAAAATTGAAACATAAGTTCCTCATGAGCCCTAATTACTTTTCACAAGATAAGATTAAGCATATCATCAACCTTATTAGGTAAATCATCTAGGGTTAGCACATAACCCAGGTCAGGGATGTTACAATTTATAAACCCCTAACAAGGATTTCGTCCTCGAAATCCCAGGAAAAAGGAGGGACAGATTTATTCATTTATCATACCCTCAAGTATCCACATGATATCTTAATATCATGGGGACATCATGGATCTTTAATCCACACAAGGTTCCTTTCATTAATTCAACCTTATCAATGTTCAAGATTTTAATATCAAGATTCTCTCTCCTTCAAAGAGATATAAATGAGGTGCCCCTCTCATTTTCTTGCCTAAACATGATGCCAAGAAATATTAGGAACCTTATTGAAGTGGTAATTTGCATATTTTACCCTTTGTTTTGGGTAAATTGCACATTACACCAAAACTAGGTTTAATGCACAAACATTGCTTTATCAGCTCTTTCTTGGTACTCAGGATACCACAAGCCATACCTCTGCATCATATTCATTCTCATGATGCTTCAACACATGAGGAACATATTATCATGTAAAATTTGCAATTTAACCCCTCAACTTGGGAAATTTGCACTTTAGTCCAAAATTAACAAAATAATGTTTCAACATTGTTCAAACATGACCAAAATTGAAACATAAGTTCCTCATGAGCCCTAATTACTTTTCACAAGATAAGATTAAGCATCTAATCAACCTTATTAGTAAAATTATCTAGGGTTAGCACATAACCCAGGTCAGGGATGTTACAATTTATAAACCCCTAATAAGGATTTCGTCCTCGAAATCCCAAGAAAAAGGAGGGACAGATTTATTCATTTATCATACCCTCAAGTCTCCACATAATATCTTAATATCATGGGGACATCATGGATCTGTAATCCACACAAGGTTCCTTTCATTAATTCAACCTTATCAATGTTTATGTTTATGCAAAGCATAAACCCCTAACATATGATGTCCATATTATTGAAAGGAAGAAGCATAAAAGAACATACTTTTATCATCACCCAAGAATGTTTACCAAAAGAGAAACATATATATCTAACAAAGATAATTCACTCAGCAATTCTTTATTTGTTTGGGAAAGTTCACTTAGTACTTTAATTGAGAAAGTTCACTAAGAAAATTCACTGAGAATGTTCACTAAGCAGTTTATTTGAAAAAAATCACTGAGAAAGCTCACTAAGAATGTTCACTAAGAAATTCACTAAGAAAGTCACTGAGAATGTTCACTAAACAATTCACTAAGAAATTTCACTGAGAATGTTCACTAAGCATTTCACTAAGAAAGTTCACTGAGAATGTTCACTAAGCAATTCACTGAGAAAGTTCACTGAGAATGTTCACTAAGCATTTCACACAGAAAGTTCACTGAGAATGTTCACTAAGAAATTCACTAAGAAAGTTCACTGAGAATGTTCACTAAGCATTTCACTAATAAAGTTCACTGATAATGTTCACTAAGCATTTCACACAGAAAGTTCACTGAGAATGTTCACTAAGCATTTCACTAAGAAAGTTCACTGAGAATGTTCACTAAGAATTTCACACAGAAAGTTCACTGAGAATGTTCACTAAGAATTTCACACAGAAAGTTCACTGAGAATGTTCACTAAGCATTTCACACAGAAAGTTCACTGAGAATGTTCACTAAGCATTTCACTAAGAAAGTTCACTGAAAATGTTCACTAAGAATTTCACTAAGAAATTTCACTGAGAATGTTCACTAAGCATTTCATACAAAAAGTTCACTGAGAATGTTCACTAAGCATTTCACACAGAAAGTTCATTGAGAATGTTCACTAAGCATTTCATACAGAAAGTTCACTGAGAATGTTCACTAAGCATTTCACTAAGAAAGTTAACTGAGAATGTTCACTAAGCATTTCACATAAAAAGTTCACTGAGAATGTTCACTAAGCATTTCACTAAGAAAGTGAACATTAGTTCACTGAGAATGTTCACTAAGCGTTTCACACAGAAAGTTCACTGAGAATGTTCACTAAGCATTTCACTAAGAAAGTTCACTGAGAATGTTCACTAAGAATTTCACACAGAAAGTTCACTGAGAATGTTCAATAAGCATTTCACTAAGAAAGTTCACTGAGAATGTTCACTAAGCATTTCACTAAGAAAGTTCACTGAGAATGTTAACTAAGCATTTCACTAAGAAAGTTCACTGAGAATGTTCACTAAACATTTCACACAGAAAGTTCACTGAGAATGTTCACTAAGCATTTCACTAAGAAAGTTCACTGAGAATGTTCACTAAGCATTTCACACAGAAAGTTCACTGAGAATGTTCACTAAGCATTTCACACAGAAAGTTCACTGAGAATGTTCACTAAGCATTTTATTTGGAAAAGTTCACTTAGCCCTTCCTATTTGATTTCATTATACTCTCTAGATTGTTTCAAAATGATTACTTGATCAGAGTAATCAGAAAGATAACAATCTAAGAGTTCCATACTTGCCTTATCTTCAATAATCATATACCTGGCCAGGGTATACAAGTATTGAGATTAGGTAGTATGCACTTTATTTGCTATCATACTCATCACTTTTCATATCATTATACACACATGATTTTCCATTCTTGAATTTTCTTCAGGCATCACTTCTATATCTCATCTTTTAACACACAGATATGGGAGATTATAAAGCATTTTAAGGAACACTAAGTAAAAATGCAATTCTCATCTTCCTTGTGTCCTTATAGGACTAATCAAAGGAAGCTAAAAAACAATTACTTTCTTATTTTTAACACATAGAATCATGAAATGAAGTATCAAAATGAATATATTTCATTTGACTATTGCCTCTCACGGTTATCTACCACTTTAGGTTGACTCAACTCATAGTGTCTAGTTATTTCATGTTGCTGCTTTTGCTTTTTACTTAGTGGCTACTGCCCTGGTGCACTAGGCATTTATTGCACTTGTGACACTAAAAACTTTGGCTTTTCAGAATAACTAGACAAATGCCTCTAAAATTATAGAGACCTTACCTTAAATCTCAGCTTATTGCCCTTCCTTGAGCACTACCATCACAGCTGTACTATTTGTTTAGACTTATAGCAAAGTCAACTTTCTTGCCATGAGTTAATCTTTCCCACATTTCCACTGTTCCAACATGACCATGTCACTCAGGAACCCTTTCAAAGACCAAAGTTTCTGCTTTGAGGACTGGTAACTTAGGTTGTAATACTAGTATCCAGTCTTCTATATGCATCACTGTTGTCCTAACCTGCCCTTCAAGAGCATAATATAGGATTCTCTATCCTGATTAGGTCAAGATGGGAATTCTCATGCACTTATTCTCCTCTTGCCTGGTCCCATGCACCCACTCCTGGTGCAACAACATTGCTCTTAGAAATGTGCTCCGCGTGTTCTCCAGTCATTTTTAAACTTCACCCTTTCTTCTGCATAAGCAGAAGTCACTATAGGGTATATTGGAGGACACTAATACAGACTCAACAACCTAGTCCTATGTCTCTATAGACTCAGCAAAGCTAGAGCTCTGATACCACTAAATTGTGACATCCAACTCACAAATACATAATTAACTATTGCGGAAACGTTCACTAAGCAACGGATTACCGAAAATCACTAAAAATTAAAACATTTTTACCAAGAGATCCATCAAAGGAAAACCTTCTCACATAGAACCAAAGTAACACATTTACATTCTGGTTTAAAGATACATGTCCTATATCATCTCCTCCTGAGAATTACAAGCATCAACTGCTCTGGTAAACTAAACATAGGCAGTATAAAATCTCGAGGCACTAAGCCAAAATGTCGAAAGCACTAACTACTACTCTGAGGACCTGAGAGTACAGAGATGACATATAGGACTATATATACATCTATACAAGGCATAACAGCCAATGTCTCCACCTGAGACTTCACTGCTGTCCCTGCTGCTGATGTTGCTATCCTTCACCTACTGAAGGGTTTCTGCCACCTCGTCCGCGTCCACCTAAAAATGTGGTTCCCACGGGGGTGAGACAATTGTAAATTGCCCCAGCGAAAGATATAGCACTCCGCCAGAAACATTATTATTACAACTTAAAGAAGATAAATATGAACAGAGGAATCATATTTGTTGACAGCAATTAATTCATTGTCTAACAGATTAGAACATTATTCTCATCTAAAGCAATGGAGATATAACTTGATAGAGCAACATGTCACTTATCCATTAAGGAATATGAAGTACATGTATAACATTTATTCAATACAACATTAATTCTCTTCAGGATTAGATCATATATCTAATGCCTGGCATTGTCATAGTGAAGTCATGACTTGTAGCCATACTCTTTTCACAAAGTATTGGGGTCTTAATCTCTCAGCTCATCAAGTGCATTTCCATTTCTTAACAAGTTCATCATTATGACTATAGAATCTAGGTATTTGAACCCTTAACTTATCGTAGAATACTTGCTACCACTTATTAGGTAACTTCATACCTTCAGGTCATCTGATCAAGGATATTATGATTCTTGCTACACAAAGCATTGCACATAGTACACAAAGCTCATTTCACCTCTTATTACCCCTTACTAGGTAACAAGGCACATTTATGGCTCATCAAGCTCATAAACAATCTCAATAATTAGAACATCATATGGCACACAGGATTCATTAATTTCTAAATTACCTCTCACTAAGGAACAAAACATATGAAGGCTTATAAGGCCTACAGAACATTTTCAATATACAGAACATCATAGCCCATACCTGGTTATGCTCATCATCTCAACATACCAGCATGATTAGTAATCATGATACAATTACATATCAGTGCCATGCAATATAATGGTTATATTATTACATTCATAACCCATTAGTCTGTATTTGACCTTTACATAGAATTACTCTGTGTTAGGACTTCACATAGCATCATCTGTATTAGGGATTCACATAGCATTACCCTGCATTAGGGTTAGGATTGCACATAGCATTATCCTGTATTAGGGTTTCACATAGCATTACCCTATATTAGGGTTTACTATTCATCCCAATTAGGATTTCATACTCAATTACCCTCAATTAGAGTTAGCATCATGTATTGAAACCATGCATTTGTTATGCATCACTGATTATTACCACTAAGGGTAGTTCTCACCAAATTACATTAGGTTTCCAAAAGGTTTGATCAATTGAACCTTCAATTATATGAGGTATCCAATTGGATTGATCAATTGAACCTTCAATTGCAATAGGTACTCATTTGGGTTAATCATTTGAACCTTCAATTGCAATAGGTAATCAATTGGATTAATCATTTGAACCTTCAATTGCAATAGGTAATCAATTGAATTAACCATTTGAACCTTCAATTGCATAACACAACTTGATCTTGAAATCACCTAGGTCTCCAAACAGTTTGAGACCGTTTGGTCCCAAACGGTCTTGAGACCGTTTGGACTCAAATGGTCTCGATACCATTTGGTCCAAACCCCTCAAAACCGCATGGACCAAAAAGGTCAATCAACATCCAATCAAATCCTGATTTCAATCAATGAACCTCCAATCAATTGGATCATAGATTCATTCATCAATTGAATTATGGAATCATACTTCAATTGGACCTTCCAATTAGGGATTTGAACTCAATTGGGTTAGGTTTCATACTTAAGGAACCATCAACTACGGCCTTGAAGTCGATCATCAATGGAGCTATTAATTGTATTTCAATTGAAGTCATTGAATTTTCAATCAACTAATCATACACATCAATAGACCTCCAAACGGTCTTGGATGACCCTCAAACGGTCTTGAGACTGTTTGGATGAGCTCCAAATAGTCTTAGGACCGTTTGGCTCATCCAACCCTTGGATTCTAGTGAAATTTCATTAGGGTTTGATCTATTGGGTTGATCAACAAATCAACACTTAATTGCAATGTGATTTGGTACCTTTGGACCTTCAATTCGTCAACCATACTTAACCCTAGACCTCCAAACGGTCTTGGGTGACCCCCAAACTGTCTTGAGACCGTTTGGGTGATCCCCAAATGGTTTTGAAACCTTGGGCTAATCAACCCAATAATCCAAATCAACCAATTATAATTTCAGAACTAAAATCAATTAGGGTTTGCTAGATTGATGAGCCTTCAACTCATGAACCCTTTAGAATTAATCCATAAAATTTGGTGGGTCATAAACCAACATAATTAGAATCAGGATTCTCAAACGTTCAACCCATGGTAAACTCTCCCAAACGTTTTTAAAACCGTTTGCCCAAAAAGTCATATCAATCAAGTTGAAAATCAGCACTTAATCCAATTAGGGTTTGCCTAATTGATTAGCCTTCAACTGATGATTCCTTTGGAATTAATTAACCAAATTTTATGGGTCATCAACCAACATAATTAGGAACAGTATTCGCAAACGGTCAACTCTTGTTCAACTCTCCCAAATGGTTTTGAAACCGTTTGCCCAAAAAGTCAAATCAATCAAGTTGAAAATCAGCACTTAATCCAATTAGGGTTTTCCTAATTGATTAGCCTTCAACTGATGATTCCTTTGGAATTAATTAAAAAAATTTGGTGGGTCATCAAACAACATAAATAGGAACAGGATTCTCAAATGTTCAACCCTTTTTCAACTCTCCCAAACGGTTTTGAAACCGTTTTCTCTCAAACATTTTCAAAACCATTTGCTCTGAAACGGTTTGGTGAAACCGAATGGGCAAACATGTTGAAATCGATTGGAACAAGATTTCTTTGGGAAAAGTATCCAAGATGATGTCATCATCATCTACCTTCGTTCCGAAAATTCCAAGAACTTTTGATTTCATGAATTAATCAATTTCAACCAGCAATTAATCAAGATAATGAAGGAATCAATGAAACTGCAAGATTAATGGTTGAATAACAATGTAAAGGGGTTCAAATTATATAACCTGCCTCCAATTGAGCTTCAAAGATTCAAGATCACATCAACAATGGTGGATTCAACTCCTTTAACTATCCCAAGGCTCGTCCTCAAGCTTTGAGTGAAAAGGAATGGTTAGAATTGAAGATGGAATCGAGATAAGAAGAAATCATGGATTGATTTTCGATTTCCACCATGGAATTAAGGTGAAAGAGGACCATGGATCTTACCTACAGGTTGGGGTTCGTCCTCCTAGTCCTTAAAAGATCTCTTTGTCATTTTTCAAGAAAAGAGAAGAAGTGGATTCGAAAAAGCCTTTGTTTTGAGTTGGAAAAGGTTTTTTTATAAGAAATTCAATGAGAGAGAAAATGCCTTATAAAAATCCTTTAATTCCAAAATTGGTGCCACCTCTCCCCCTTAATTCCTTGCATGAAAAGATATGTTCCTCACCTTCGTATTCCCCTTCATTATCCATGAATTAATGGAAACAAAATTAAGCACGTTAAATCATTTTATATTAATATCCATAAGTGAGTGGATATTACTTTTTCTTATAATAAGGTGAGTGGAATTTCACCTCCTTAAGATATTTTCATGTCTTTTCAAGTAAAAAAGACGTGCACACTTTAACCATTTCAACCATTATAATTTTGGTTGAAAGTACTTCAATTTAATATAATTATTTTTGCATTAAATTGAATTAAAGCTTCAATTATGCTTAAATCTTGATTATTTTAATATCAAGATTCTCTCTTCTTCAAAGAGATACAAATGAGGCGCCCCTCTCATTTTCTTGCCTCAACATGATGCCAAGAAATATTAGGGACCTTATTGAATTGGTAATTTTCATATTTTACCCTTGGTTTTGGGTAAATTGCACATTACACCAAAACTAGGTTTAATGCACAAACATTGCTTTATCAGCTCTTTCTTGGTACTCAGGATACCACAAGCCATACCTCTGCATCATATTCATTCTCATGATGCTTCAACACATGAGTAATATATTATCATGTACAATTTGCAATTTAACCCCTCAACTTGGGTAATTTGCACTTTAGTCCAAAATTAACAAAATAATGTTTCAACATTGTTCAAACATGACCAAAATTGAAACATAAGTTCATCATGAGCCATAATTACTTTTCACAAGATAAGATTAAGCATCTACTCAACCTTATTAGTCAAATCATCTAGGGTTATCACATAACTCATGTCAGGGATGTTACAAGAACCCATTTTACTCACATCTAACAGGCATATGAAATTTTTAGGGTTCTTAGTACATCCTATAACCATCACCAATCATGATTCCTCTTTCCTATTCATTCAAATTACACATATTTTAGAGCATACTTCATATAAGGAACCACTATCTAATTAATCCAACTCAACATTGGTTTCTGACTTGTGTCGTTGCTAATCAATAATGTAATAGAGACATATAATATGTTCACAACAATATTTCATCAATCATGTTTAAAGGCCTTTATTTTAACAAAGAAAAGATACACTAATAATAATATTTCCTCTCATCGTATTACTGTATTGATAATCATTGGGCTACATGTCTCCTTTAAAACATGTAATAACAAGGAATTTTCGAACTCATTACTTCTAGTTCTTTCATAATCATATACTCATTTTAGCTTCATTTTGGGCCATATGCTCTATACACAAATTATTATTAAGGATTTTACATAAGGTGGCTTCATATGTATCCATACTTTATTTTTTTATCATTTCATATTATGTAATTATCATAAAAACATTTCGTAGATCAGACAATTTCTTGCAACACTTTAGTTCTGGTAAAGAAGAACATATCCATATGTTTGAAAGATCAAAGAAATTTACATAATTAGACTCTTCTTCACTTATGTTTGCCATGTATCAATATAGATTTATCTTCTTAATTTTTGGAATCAAGCAATGATTTTCTCATTTGTTGATAAGACTCAACACCTTTCGTTTGAATTGCGATTCTTCCCTTTTGAGAAGGAATTGAACATCTAAGTTGCAATCATAGGAGTCTTCATATTCACTTGAGATACTTTCAAAGGTTGAATTGTAAGCTTCTTTGAATGATTTCTCATTTGTGTCCTTTCAATTTTTGTTTCACTTTGCAAGCTTCTTTCCTTCTTTCATAAGGGTTAGGTAAGCACTTTTTAGGTATCTTGTTCTCCTACACTCATAGCACTTAAATTGAGAAGGTAATAAGTTTTTGTTAGTATATTTATTGAAAATTTTCTTGCCTTTAACATAGTCTTATTCTTAATCTATGTATTCTTTAGATAATGATTATGAAGTTCTAAAAGCACAACTTTTCTTTTTGGTTTGATCTTCTTCCCAAACATCTTGATCTTCTAGCTTGACTTCATACGCTTCAATATTGTTAGTCATTTATTCGATCTTCAAGATGTTGATATCACTAGATTCTTCCATTTGTTGTCACCTTCTTTGCATATCTTGTAATGCGATACCTCATGATCTTGGAACTCTTTTATAATAACTTATTTTGTAAGAGAAGTTAGGCCATTAACAATGATGGAAAATTTGGAATATGTTTGGGCAATGATCTTTCTTTTCCTTCCAAAATAATTATAACTTATGTCTATGCATATCTATCTGGAATTTATTCACTTAGTTGGTTAGGTGACCCAAAATATCTTCTAAATCTCATACACAAAATCACAAGATGAAACTATATCAACTCAAAAAAAGAAAGGGCAATATAAATAATAAATTATCTATTTAGCACTAAGTGTACCATGTTGTGCTATATGTAGATCCTATTCATCTATTGGTGTTTCTATGGATTTGTTTTCTCTTTCCACCAACATCTACATAGATCAATACTTATCACTTATATCAATAATTGCATGCTACTATGGAATAGATAGTTTGTTCCATCGAAGGAAGGTTACTTTGTGTGGGGGTTATAAAATCCTTCTAGGTTGATCATTCACGCAACATTGTCCCCATACTTATAGCTTAGTTTGAAGATGGCTAGAATCCCTACTCTTTGACCAATTGAAAATTAGAGTCTAGAGGGGGTGAGGGTGAATAGACTCTTATGACAATTTGAAATTTCTCTACAAGTAAATGGTTAAGAGAAAATGCTTTATAATAAAACAAAAAAAGTAAAGAAAGATGTGGAAGAAAGGACATATGAATGTAGCCACCAAACCAAGGAATGGTGGGTAAAAATTAGTCAAAGGGGTCTCTCTGAGACCTCTTGCTTCGCACACTTTGTACCTCTCCTTTCAGTCAAGTAATTTTCAATACCTCTCCCTAAAGGTCGAGCTACTTCATCCCTAGCGTGCGGGTGAAGGCCCAGTACTGGATAAGCGTTAGGGTGGATAATCTCTTTCTTCTTTCTACCTTTCTTTTACACAACGACAAGGAATAGGAAAATCTAAAATTTCACTTTGAATTCTGAACCTCAACATTTGACTGTTCACGGTGTTTCACGGTCGGTATTGGAAATGAATGGAGAAGTGGTAGAACATGCGAAACCACATATTTATATAACACATGTTAGAAACAATAAAGGTTTCCTATTTTGTGTCTAGTTGTCTTTCAACCACTATGTTTAGGCAAACATTCTTTATTTATTATTGAGAGGGAGTACAATATACAATTCAATAATAAATATCAATAAACAAAAAAATAAACCATTTTCACTAACTCATTTAGAACTTGGATGCGAGAGATCACCATTGTTTCCTTGTAGGACCTCAGAGAAACTACCTCAACACCTTCTTTTGCTTGTGGCTAAAGGAAAGCGACCACATATTTCCTCATTTTTTGAATAAAGGAGGACCATTGTTGCTTCCAGACTGGTAGCTTCATTCACGTTGAAGTACATGCAGAAGACTTAATCACAGGGGAAAGAGATTGGAAGAATGAAATATAATGTAAAGTGCAATAAGACTTACTGATGAGATTCTCTAAAAGATGGGAAATCTTCTAGCAATGAAGAAGATCCACTTGAGAACAATGTATATCTCTAAGGCATTCTTCTTCTTTCAAATGAATTCTATTGCTCAAGTGTGTATTAAAGTAATCAAATGTGATATTTATATTTAGGGATGGATTAGGGTTATCCTAGATAATAAAAGTGGGGCATCTAGGAGTGTCCTCAGTCATTAGAAACATTAAGTTGAGTCAAAAATGAAGTTATGAAGTCAATTGTGTTTTGACTAAGCCTCAATCAAACTATATTTAAAGAGATATGTCCTTTGATCAAATTATACTTAGACAAAAGTTTATGAGGAAATGTATTAATTCATTACAACGTCTAGGAAATAGAAAGTAGGTCATTTTGACTACCCATGAGCCAAATTAGAATTTAGTCGAGATAGCATTGACATACTATAACTTCTACTAAAAGTCTAATAACTTAAAATGTCACATATTCTTTTTAGACACTAGACACCAAGTAGTAAAAGATATCAATGTAAATGGCTTATTATGGACCTAATTAGGAGAAAAATGTGTAGTGTGCTTTTTAGAATCTATCATTTTACAAGACATAAATTACATTGACATTTTACTAGATCTACAATGCTTTGAAAAAAAACTCATGTAAATATTTTCTGTGAGGATTTTGTTCCTAGAAATGAGCTGAAAGAAGATTTTGAATTTTTGCAGCCATTTCCTCTTCCATATATGTTTCAAGGTAGACATGTACCCTCTGTAAGTGAGATAATAATAGGATTTGTTTGGAGAGTAGGTTTTGCCCCATTTCCATGAAATGCAGTTTGTGGTGTTGTTTTTTAGGTGGTGAATAATATCTATGAATGGCATCTAGGTTAAGGTTTTGTGAAAGATGTGTCTTAAGAATGCTTTGTCTTTTATTGGTTAGAATATGAAGGGCTTTGGTTGTGTTTGTATGCTTCAGACTCCAAGGTATGTTGAGGTTGTTTGTGATGTTTTATATCATGTTGTTGCAGTACCATGGGTCGAACCAAAAGTTTATATGTGTGTAAGCATGAGGAGGTGCATTGATCATTTGAATGATGATATCCAAATTTTTGTTTATGGATTTGCACGGTGCTAAAGATATACATTTTTTGTTTTGTTTAATGTATTTGTATTTTTGTAGTTTTTGTGAAGAATGAAGGGTTTCTAGATTTTCTGAGTTAGTCATTAGAGCTTGTATGACTTTGGTTATGAGACAGATTGCATGTGTGTTGATGTTGATGATGCCCAACCTCCATACTCAATGGGGGCACAAATGATGTCCCAATCGACTAGGTGTAGTCTGATTTTACCTGAGTGAGAGTTTTAATGGTTCCAAAGGATTTTTTTCCTGATAGAGTCTATCTGGTGTTTGGTTTTTGCAGGTAAAGGTATGCAACTAAGATAGTGAGTGGTAATGGGAGTTGATGGATCTATTAAAGAGAGTAATGTGACCATCTAGACTTAGGAAGTTGTTGTCTAGGATGAAAATGTTTGATGGATTTTGTATATAATGAGGGTCCATGATCAATGTTATATACTGTGTGGAGAGATAGGCAGTCGAAGGTACATGACCGGAAAGCTTTCATTTTTTCATTTCAGGAGGGATTGATATATGTGGATGGTCTCAGGCAGTGTGTTGACTCTTATAATAAATGATTTACCAAGATTTATTATGAGACCTGAGATGTATGAGAATATTTGAATTATGCAGATGGTGTTAATAATGGTGCTATCCTCATGTTTCACTAAGATTATAGTGTCATTTGCATATTGTATGATGTTTTCAAAGCATTCTGGTGGTGAAGCGATGAGGCCATATGTAGTGCCCATCTTGATCATATTTGTGAGAAGTGATGTGACCATGACGAAGAGGTAAGGTGAAAAGGGGTCACCTTGTCTGAGCCCATTAGAATTATGGAAGTATCCAAAAGGTGACACATTTATGATGGTGGAGAAAGTATTAGTGGATATACAAGCATGAATCCAATTTATCCATCCCACTGGGAAGCCATATCCCGTCATAGTGTTGAGGAGACAGTTCCACTTAACTAGAGTAAATGCTTTTTCAAAATCAAGTTTGATGGCTAATGCATGTGTTTTGTTTTTATAGCACAAATTTAGAGTTTCATTGACCATAATGTAAGCATTGTGGATGTTTCTATGTTTTAGGATAGCATTTTGGTTGTGGTCAATGATGTATTTTAACTGTGGTTTGATGTGGTTGCTAAGAATTTTTGCCAAAATTTTGTAGGAAGTGTTGATAAGGCTAATCAGTCAAAATTGGTTTATCAAGTCAGGTTGTTCCACTTTTTTGATCAACAACATGTTGGTGTGATTAAGGGCCTCGATGTGTTTGTGGATGTCTTCATTTTTTTGGATGGATAGAATGAGATGTGTGAAATCCCCTTTCATGTATTCCCACATGGATAGGTAGAATTCTATGTTTGGTCTGTCAGGTCTAAGAGATTATTTTTTCCTAATGACGAGACTGCATCTTTGAGTTCCTAAATAGTGAAATATTTGGTAATATTGTGTGGTGAGGGTATGGTTTTGTTACAAATATGGGCCCAATTTATGGAGTTCAGAATAATAGGCTCATGACTTGTATTGAAAAATGTTTTGGTAGTGATTGCATATGATTGGTGATGATAGTTTTATTTGATGTATTTGTGCCATTGACATTTAATCTGGATATGATGTTTGTACATGCATTGTTGTTGCAACACTTGTGAAAGTATTTTGTGTTTTTGTCACCTTCTGGTGACCATTTAATCGTTGCTCTTTGTTTCCAAATGATATCAATACAATTTAGAATGCTCTTTGATTCTACTTTGACAACAAGGGTGATGTATGGGTCAACATTTAGGTCACTATCTATGAAGATATGTTGTTCCAGGTCGGCAAATTTGTGCATAATGTTGGTGTATTTTTGTTTATTTTTCTAGGTTTTGAGGCCCGTTCTAATCCTTTTGATGTTGTTTAGTATATGATAACCTATATCAGATGAGGTATGTTAAATAGTAGACCAATTGTGTTTATAGGTGTCTAAGCAAGAAGAGTCCAATAACCAACAGTTTTCATTCTAGGTTTGTGACCCCATCTCAAGTTTGTGGTATCAATGATGATAGGGAAGTGGTCAGAGATATCCTTGTGAGGCACATAGATGAAGGAATGAGGGAAGAGATTTTCCTAAGAAGGTGAACAGATGAAGTGATCTATTCTGGCCCAAGAGTGATTTCTATTCCAAGTGTAGTTAGTTTTAGAAGGAATGATGTTAATCAAGTTATGTTTGATGGTAAGATCTCTGAATTTTTTGTCTGATGGAGTTAGACACCCTATAAGGTTGTGTTGTTTCGTCTGTCAGTGGCTCGGGTGATGAGGTTGAAGTCACCACCCATGAGCCAAGGTTTGTTTGCGTACAACCTCAGGATTTGTTCTATCTCACTAATGTAATGGGATTTGTTTGTACTGGGTTTACCATAAATGATAGTGAAGATCCATTCATGAGCATCTGATGTGTTTGCGATGTGCAAGGTGATACTGTAGTCACGATATTTAGTATCTGATATATTGAACATGGTGTTGTTGATACCTATAATAATGCCTCCTTTGCAGTTATAAGGTGGTACTTGGAACCAAGTATTGATTTTTTTACCTCCTATGGTTTCAAAATGAAGGGGGTCAAAGTAGTTTTGGTTTCCTAAATGGTAATTATGTTAATGTTGTTTTTGTATATGTGGCGTTGAATGCATTTTCTTCTCTTGCGAATGGATGCTCCACATACATTCCAAAAAGAAATCTTCATTTTATGTGTGTACAAAAGAACAAAACGTTGATATGAGGTAGAAAGTTATGAGCTGTTGTGGAGGTTGTCTAGACTGACATAGGTGTTGTGTATTTGTCTGTGATTTTGCCATTTCTTGAATTTTTTATGTCCTCTTAAGTTGTATGGGAAAAATTATTTGATTCAAAAGTGATACCTAATTTTTCTACAAGGAGTGAGAAGGTATGAATGTCGGGCTAAGAAGCAAAGTCTTCTAAACTGTCTAACGAGTTATCATATTCTTGTTCAACTAATGTATTAAAGGAAAAAGGTAATTCATGAACATGTGTAGTATTTTGATATTCAAGATTGTTACCTGGTTCTTCTAAATCAAAGTAGTTTTTTTTAGTGAGTCCTGCATATGTGGTCGTAAGGGAGTTGATAATTAGGACCATGCTAAAAGCATTTCCTTTGTTCTTCTATATTGGACTCTGGGATGATCTGATCTCCTCCATGATTGATGTTTTGAGATTTTGAACATTGTTTGGGTCAATATTTGTAGTGACGGCTGGGTTGTTATGGAAGGGGAAGGGTTTGAAGGATTCATGGATAGTGTTGTTGTTAATATCCACATATGGTGAGGATATTCTGAGTCTTTTATTTGGGTTGTTAGGGTTGTTGTTGGTTTGTGAAAGGGTGGTGGTATTCTTTCTTTCCTATACCACTTTCCTATCATTTGATTTTCTGATGGCAATAACTTTTTTTTGGTTATAATGGAGCAGTGCCATGATGGGGTATGATGGGCGATGTCAGAGAAGGTGGTAGTAACAATGATAGGGTTTTCAACAATTAGTTTGATTTTGTAAATCTTCTTGCCAAGTCTAATCTTGATAGAAACCGGCATGATAATGGCTTATTTCAGAGAGAAGACACAGAAGGCTTTGTTGTAGTTTGTAGGGTGAGTAAGGTGAAGAGTGTCATGACTCACAAATTGAAGTGTAGCACCTATAGAGTGTGTGATCACTCGAAAGATGTTGACCTCCCATAGGTGTGGATGGAAATTAGAGATGGATACCCACCCGAGCCCCAAAAGCATGATAAAGATGACCCTTGTTTAGCTGACCATCTCATGATACTGGCTTGAACAAAGCTATTGATGCTTGGAATAGTCATGACTTGACCAAAGAGATGATCAAGTTTTGTGTCTTCATGTACCGAGTACAAGACTTGGGATGCAGAAAGAATCTTCAGTTTAAGAATAGTTTGGTCTGGGAGAAGAAGGGCGATGGTTCGTGTGACATTGAGAATATTGACAATGTTGTTGGTGATGGATACAAGGATACTACAATTAGTAAAGACTCGTAAAATATGCATGGAGTTAGTTGGAAGGTCAATGGGAAATTTTTTATCAAGGTGGATCGAGGGATCCATGACAAAAGGGTTTGAAATGGATGGGGTGGAGGCTAGTCAAAAGTTGTGCGAGGAAGGTGCAACTTGGGTAGGGGTAGGTCAAGGTTCATCTATATGTAAGGTGTGGAGAAGATGTCCCTAGCGGGGGGGGTCCGTAAGAAGGGTGTATAAGTGGTGGATCTGATAAAGTAGGTGGAGAAGTTTTGTTTGGGTTAGGGATAAGGAGGCATGAAAAAGAATTATGATCAACAAATGTATTTTTATTAGGATGAGATTTCTTTAGTAATGAGATAATTCTCTTATCTTATTGAGATCTATCGATAATCACATATTTTGCATGAAAAGAGAAATTACACGAGGTTTGAGACCTAGTCTGTTCTAGGGAATGACAACGTTTATTTGGGTAGTGGTAAGAAAGGTGGCCATGCATGTTGTAGGCAAATCACTGAGGGGGATGTGCATTGGAACTTGAGTGTCCTAGATATATAGCATCTGGAACAACACAATGAGGACGTAGTGGCTTTTGTTGGTAGGTGATAAGAGTTTATCCATTTGGATTTGAATTGTGTGAGAAGGTATCTATGTCTAGTTTAGTATATGAAGTTGACCAAAGTAGTGGGAAATTTTTTATCATATGATAAGGATTTGATAGGAAAATTCTATGTTAAAATGTAATCTGGTTTAGCCACTGTAATATAAGAAGTACAATCTAGATGGGGAAGTTTTGGAAAGACGTATCTATCTTCATGAGGGTTTTTCTATGGTGTTGATGTTGTTGTATCTTCTTCATCCATAGAGGAGGATGGAGTAGATGAGGTGTTTATCTCTATCAAATTTGTGTAAGCTCCTAGTTTTGGTTGATACTTCTCTGGTATGAAGAGTTGGTTCGCTGAATCTGGTTCTTTAAAGTTTGATTTTCTTAACATTCCTAACAAGGATCTAAGTTTTGTAGGTGTTTCGGTGTAGAAATAACCCAAGATATAAGTGTGTGATCTTTGATAGGGCAGAGGTATATAGTCCACTCTCTTATAAGTTTGAGTTCTTCAATCATATCGACACATCCTTCAACGATGTGCATGTTGGATTTCTCGTAGTTGTAATGTTGATATCAAACTCCATATTGCCAATTTGTATCTTATTTTTTCCTGGCATGATTTTGAATTGGTGGTATTCCCATTCTCTGGGTAGAATCACTATATTTTTGTTATCTGAGTCGAGTGGGTAGTCCATGAATGGGTACCTGGGAGGAGCCATATCCAAAGTATTTTTTCTACTGGCAATTTGTCTTTGGTTTTGATGTTTCCCAGTGATGTGTTTGGACTTATAAGCTTGTCTAATGTATAGTGGCGTATCATCTCTATGTATGTAAAGAGGTGAACTCATCTCCTTACTAAAATTTAAAGGAAATATAAAACATCCACTTTTTCCAAGAAAAATAGATAATGTGGATTCATGTATAATATTCCAAGTAAACAAAAATGATTCAAATACTTATGAAATGTCAATAGCAGTAGAAAGAAATTAAGTTATTACATTGCTTTTTGAACTCTTGTTCATGACATGAGTTTCTTTGAAAAGGAAAAACTGAAAAGAAACTACAGGATCTAGAAATAAGCAACTTATTCATATGTGATAGAAAATTTTGAATCTACTACTCCTGAACTTGGTCACCTTGGCCTTGCTCGACACCTTGATCTAACCCTGGGTGGTTGGAAAATCATCCAGCAAAAGGAAAAGAAAACAAGGTATGTGTCAGTTAAAATGAACAAGGATAAAATATCAGAAAGCTATAAGGAAATAGAGGCTAAGATTTCATCATAAGATGAAGATAGTCAAAATAATGAGGCATAAGTAAATAGATGCTTGCCATCACCAAATAGTAAAAAGGTTACATGCATGATTAATATTGACTACCTAATATACGTAGGGTTGAGGCGCCTACCTAACCACAATCAATAGGTGAGGGGGAGTAACACATTCCAATCATCTACAATTATTCTATGTTGGGGAGGGTAACACATTCCCCAGGGAGAATTTACACATGCCCTATCTATGGGTGGTTGTACAACAGTCTAATAAAATCAACATGCTAAGAACTATGGCAAGTATAAGCATCAAGTAAATATAAACATGGCCGTGGGGTACAAGACCCAAGAAATAAATATTAAAATTGATTTTGAGGCATATATAGCTAAGGAATTGTCAATAGGAAAATTAGGGTTTTATAGAAGCCTCATTAAGGAAACCAGGTTAAAGTTACAAATTTTCATAACTTAGGTGTAAGGAAAGCACATACCTTTTCTTAAGAGATCTAATTACTTCTTCTTCACTACTTTAATTGATTCCAAAGCTTATTTTCCTATTCCAATGTTTAAACATGAATTAAGGTTTACTCATGTATAAAGACAAGGAAACCCTAACTTTTGGACTTTTGACCACAACCTCAAGTTTGACTCTAAAACTATCACCATTAACTGAGTTAGGTTATTCTGATTAAAAACATATACTTTTGTATATTTTGGAGTTATGAATATTTAGGAGTATTTTTGGTGAATTCTAGTTATTTAATTCATTTTCTAAAAATCCCTTTCAATAAAACTTGAAATTATCCTTTGGAATTATTATTATTAGAAAGATCATATTTTTTCGAGTTTAGAACATATTTTATTTTTAATTTTGTACATAGGAATATTTCGTTATAATTTTATGAAAAGTAGCCAATAGAACATGCCCCGTAGGCAAAGTGATCGCAAAGAGAGGGAGAGAGAGCATCGGGGCCCGTGACTTGGCCCAATGGAAGGCGACTAAGTCAGAAGTCTATGCCTAAGTGGTGCCGATCAAAGCCAAGAAAACAGAACCAAAAGGATAAGAATGTCCTTCACAAGTTCATAGAAAGAAAGAGAGCGAGGGGCAGAGGTAAAAGCTAAAATCTCCATGGGGTATCTTCCCCAGTTGCTTGCACCATGTCCGACGAGGAGCAAGCTCAATTTTTGGACGTTTTCTCATTTCTCGACCAAACTCAAATATTAGCATACCAAAATAAAGCTTGGGAGGAGACGAACTCACACATACCTTTGATTTTATATAGAGGTGGTGTGTAGAGAGAGGGGTCAGCGCTGCAAGAACTAGAGTAAAAACTGACCACTGGTGATCAACCACACGAGCATGAGGGAAATTTAGAGGATAAATGAGTTGCAAGGGAACCCAACAAGTCTCAGGTAGGGGGTATTTATAGGTAAGGTTGTGTAGGGAAGAAAGAAGGAAGTTGCTTGAACTTGCTTGGAGAGCAAGGTTTGGGGCTTTCTCAAATCGTTGCCAAAACAATAAAAATTTAGGATAGACCTGTGCAGAATCAAACAAGGAAAGCATATAAGCAAGAATATCAAGAAAAGATGGAGTAGAGAAAGAGAAAATTGAATTTGAAGATTCACAAATACTAGGGTCTGTTTCCTGATCAGGCTCAAGCTAGGAGATGATGCTCCGTTGTCCGATTTGTGGACGTGGGTCCACTGATCAATCAGGACCGTTCGATCACATGGAAGGCACGTGACACATTAGATTAAATAAATCCTTATCTAAATCGAAATCAAATAAAGTGGTGTATTAAATTAATTTCTCTTTTTCTCTCTCCTGGTTTGAGGGTGCAAACGATCCCAAATTAAATGAAAATTGACACCAAGCCTAATTTTGATATTGGAAATCTGAATATGCAATTTTTTTTGCCTTTTGGGAACTTTTACCGTGTTAAATAAATCAAAATTATTTTCTCTTTCCTCCTTCATTAATGGTTACAATATTCTCCAAAATTTGATGAAACTTCACCTATAAGTCACATTAAGTACCTTGGGTACGAATTTGGCACCAATTTCACATGTTGGGATTATTTGTTTGTTTATTTAATATATTGAAGATTCTACACACTTTCTCTCTCCTTATTTCACCTTTTAATCAAATATTCTCCAAATTGAGTGAAAATTCACCCAAAGGTATATTTTAATGTGTAGAACATGAATTTGGCATCCATTATTACTTTTGGACTCGTTAAAGATTTTATTTTGTATTTTTAATTTATCACCTATTTTCCCTTTCAATTAATTCAATTATAATTACCAATTTTCTAAAAGGTGTAAAACTTCTCACCGAAGCAAACTTATACTCAAAGGAAACAAATTTGGGTTTAGATGAATCCTTTAAGATCCACTTTCATGATTTTTAGGCAATTTATTCTTATATTCACTTAATGGGAAAATAAATTCATTTATTGTTACATTTAACTTCACTTTTAAGATTTTCTTTCTTTTTCCCACACAAAAGCCATAGAAACTTATAGATCGATTTTGATTTTAACATTATCTCTCTTAAGTAGACATTTTGCAAATTAAACCCATTAACAACTTACACTGAGGTATTTGTGCTTTACTCCTTATAAAGTAAAATATTGGGAACACATGTACACCAAACCTTTATAATTTCCACTAATTCAACATAAAGGGCATAAAGGAAAGAAAAGCTTAGAAAAAGACTGAAACTAATATTATACATGGATTTCAGTTTGTTACAATACTTCACCCATTAAAAAAAGACTTCAACCCCAAATTCTCATACAAAAAGAGAAGGGTGAGTACGTAACATCTCATCTCTAAACTCCCAAGCGGTTTCTTCCAAACCATGATATTGCCATAAAACTTTCACCAACTCGATCTCCTTATTCTTCAACTGCTTAACTCGGGAGTCAAGAATCTTCATAGGTAATTCTTCATAAGTCAAATTATCTTGAATTTCTAAAGGCTCGATAGAGAGTACATGAGAAGAGTCCTTCACATACTTTCTCAGCACAGAGACATAAAACACATTATGGATCTTTTCATAGGTCAGAGGAAGAGCTAAATGATATGCACAGTCTCCAACCTTATATAAGATCTCAAATGGTCCAACATAGCGGGGACTAAGCTTGCCTTTAACTTTGGATCTTGTAACAGAACAAATAGGCTTGATATTCAGGAAGGCATGCCACCTAATAAGAAACTCACGTCAGACCTTTTCTTATCAACATGCATCCTCTATCAATCTTGAGCAACTTTCATTCACTTCTTGAACAACTCAACCTTCTCTATCATCATTTTCATATGATCAGACTTCACTGGAGCACGTTCCCCCACATCATCCCAGTGTAACAGAGAATGAAAAATTCTTCCATATAAACCTTCATAAGGTGGCACACCAATACTAGCTTGGTAGTTATTATTATAAGAAAAACTCTACTAATGGAAGAAACTTATCCCATACACCTCCCCAATCCATAACACATACACAAAGCAGATCTTCCAAAATTTGCACTATTATTTCAGATTGACCATCGATTTGAGGATGATAGGCTGTATTGAAACACAAGTCATACCCATTCTACCTGATTCTGACTCCACAACTGAGAGGTGAACTTTGGGTCATAATCAGACACTATCACTTTAGGAAATCCATGCAGATGAATGATCCAATCCACATACAACTAAGACATCTCATCAACCTTGTAAGTGGACTTGAAAGGCAAACAGTGGATAGATTTAGTAAGCCGATCAATCACATCCCATGCAGCATCAAAGCCCTTCCTGGTCTTAGGGAAACTAATGACAAAGTCCATAGTAATCTTCTCCCATTTCCATTCTGGAATTTCAAGTGGCTGCAGAAGACCACCGGGTCATTGATGCTCTATCTTGACTTGTTGACAAGTCAAACACTTTGCTACGAACAAAATGATATCCTTCTTCATGTTCTTCCACACAAAACTTGACTGCAGGTCCTTGTACATATTGGTAGTACCAGGGTGTATGGTGTACTTAGACCCATGGGCTTCACTCAAAACCTTCTGTCACATGTTCCCAACTTCAGGTATCCACAACCTTTGTCAAAAATGAGAATCTCCATTAACTCCAACTGAAAAGTCAAATTGTGGATTTTCAGTTAAGGCTTTCATCTCGTCAACCTTAGAAATTTCAAGTTTTGCAACAAAAACTTCTGAGATCCAAAAAGGTGTAATGGACAAACTAGCCATGTGAACATACAACTTCTCAGCATCTTCATCATCATCAGGTTGTAGTTTCCAATAGGAAACATACTCCAGGTTCATGGATGCACATACTACATTCTTCTTCTGACTCAAAGCATCGACGACTACATTCACTTTACTAGGATGACAGGTGATGGTAAAGTTGTAGTCCTTGAGATACTCCATCCATCTTTGCTGTCTCAGATTCATATCCTTTTGTGTCAATAGATACCTCACACTTTTTTGATCTGAGAAAACTTCAAAATTCACTCCATACATGTAGTGTTTCCAGATCTTTAAAGCATGCACGACAACTGCTAGCTCTAATCATGGGTAGGCCAGTTCTCTTCATTAGGTTTCAACTGGCACAAAGCATAGGTGATCACTTGATCCCCTTGCATCAAGACACACCCTAATCCTTGCTTAGAAGCATCAGTGAAGATGATGTAGGGTTTACTTTCAATAGGTAGTGTAAGAACAGGAGAAGACATCAAACAACTCTTTAGCTTCTAAAAATTGTCCTCACCTTCAAGTGTCCATACAAACTTGACTTCTTTTCTTGTCAACTTTGTTAGAGGAAGAGCCAACTCAAAAAAATTCTTGATAAACCTCCGATAGTAACTTGCTAAACTAAGGAAACTACTGATCTCAAATGGGGATTTTGGAGCTTTCCACTTGGTCACAGTTTCTACCTTTGTAGGATCAACAACAATATGTCTGGTAGAAATTACATGACCTAATAACGTCACTTCCTTGATCTAGAACTCACACTTTGAGTATTTAGCATACAGTTGATTTTCTCTCAGTGTGTTCAGAATGGTCCACAGATGTTCATGATGGTGTTCTTCAAATTCAGAGTAGACCAACACATCATTGATGAACACTACCACGAACTGAGCGAGGTATGGACGAAACACTTGATTCATCAAGTCCATGAAAGTAAAAGGGGCATTAGTCAAATCGAAAGGCATGACCAAGAACTCATAATCCCCATAACGTGTTTTGAAAGTTGTCTTTGGGACATCCTCATCCTTCATGCGCATCTGGTAGTAGTCACTTCACAGATCTATCTTTGAGAACACAGTGTCTGACTTCAGCTGGTCAAATAGATCATCAATGTGAGGCAAATGATAGCAGTTCTTTATCATCACTTGATTAAGCTTATGATAATCCATGCATATATGCTACGAACCATCCTTATTCTTCACAAACAAGACAAGGGCTCCCCATGATGAAACACTAGGGCATATAAATCCCATGTCGTGAAGCTCCTGAAGCTACTTTGTAAGCTCGACGAGTTCTACAAGGGCCAAGCGATAAGGAGGCTTTAAGATGGGAGAAGTTCCTGGTGTGAGCGTGATGGAAAAATCTACCTCGCGACTTGGGGGAAAGCCAGACAACTCCTCAAGAAAAACATCAGGGAAGTCCTTCACAACATCTATGTGATCGAGAGCAAGAGGTGTAGCATCAAGGACGATAGAGGCTAAGAATGCTCTACACCCGTGTGAGACAAGCTTTTCAGCTTTGATGGTGGAGATGACAAACTGCCAAGCCTCTCACTTCCTACCATTGACACACATCCTACCCACAATAGGATGTAACAAATAGACCTTTTATACCTAATAAAACAAAATAGCTCTGTACCTATTCAACCAATCCATCCCCAGGATGACATCAAAGGCGGTCATGTCAAGCAAGATGAAATCTGAGGGAAACATTATACCAGAGATACAGAGGTCCATGGTCAGGAGTTTGAGATAAGAAGAGCAGATCCTACCACTAGGGGTTTTAACATCTAAAACATGATCCATATATTGTGATTATATCTCTAGCATGGCAGTAAACTCAGATGTTATGAATGTATTCCACTAACCAGAATCAAAGAGTGCTTTAACTGGATGCATGTTAAGATGTAAGGTACCTTCAATGACTTAATTATATCCTTTAGCTTCCTCATCATTAAGGCAAACACCCTTCCATTCCGCCTTTCCATATGTGGTTGTCGGACTTGCCGATTCATTTTTTTATTTCTTGGAGGCAGATTCTATCACTATTGTGGCTGCTGAGCTGGAGCCCATCCTCACCCAGGCTTGGGGAAGTTGGGTCGAATGTGTCCAACTTGACCACACTCATGGTATATAGGTGTAGGTCAATCATCTCTACAGGGTTGACCATTGCTAGAAGGCTACCTTCTGGTGGGTGAGAACGTGAGCAATAATTGCACTTGTCGCGCCTTTGGTTTCCACTAACATTCTTCCTTTTGTTGTTGTTGTGCCGAAAGACTGAAACCTGGGGTAAGACTCAATCACCAAAGCCTTATCTACCATTTGTTGAAAGTTCAACGACAACTGGAGAATAAGGTTGAGTCCTACGCTTAGCTTAAGCCCCCAAGAAACATGGTTGATCTCCTTTCAGCTCTAGGTCCACCGCATAGCGCTCTAAGAGAAGAAAATAGTGCACACACTCAGAGATGCTCAAGCTTCCTTAACGTAGAATATAAAACTCTACCTCATTCCTCTTTAGATATGTGAGGTGGATATACTTCTTACGCAAGAGATTGAGGAACTCTTCCCAAGTCATGCTTGAAGTATCATGGGTACGAGACATACCCGTCCACCACACTCGCGCCGGCTCATCCAGCACATACGTTGCAAAGCGAACCTTCTAGTGAGGAGGACATGTCATTCCCTTAAAGTTACGCTCCATAGCCAGGACCCAATCGTTAGCTTTATCCACCATGTTTGGCTCACTCTCGCCCTTGAAGTACGGTGGCTGCATCTTGATGAAGTCCATAAGGATGAACTCCTTCGGCTTGGCTGTAAAAACTGCATCATTGGAAAGCTAACCCACCAAGGTAGTCGACAGTAGCTGGCGCAACATGATCAACTCTTACCCAGGGGTCAGAAGAGGGTGCCAAAATGGGCAGTAGGGACTATCCCAGTGTTGGAGGGAGTCACCAGAGTATCCCGCTTGTCAGTGCTGCCGGAGGTGGCTCCTGAAGAAGAGTTGTTCATGTTTTCAAAAAAATCTCCCTTCCTGAAAGATAAGGGTATGACATAATATAACAGGAGTAGGTAACAAGGATAGCTAAGGCTACTATTGTCTCTGAGCATACTATTTCAGGCAGTCAGTATCAGCACAGGCCAGACAGGTATCATATAGATCTGGGAGTCCCCGTAAACCAAGCTAGTGGCACAGAGGAAAATATTTCCAGCCTCCAAATCCTGATCCGTTCTAGACACCCTTGCTTTCAACTTATGCCCTAGTAGTTGCCGAACATGCTCTGATACCATGCTGTGAAGAGGCGAGATCACCTCCTTAATAAAATTTAAAGGAAATACAAAACATCCACTTTTCCAAGAAAAATAGATAATGTGGATTACATGTATAATAATCCAAGTAAATAAGCATGATTTAGATACATATGAAATGTCAATAGCAGTGAAAAGAAACTAAGTTATTACATTGCTTTTTAAACTCTTGTTCACTACATGAGTTTCTTTGAAAAGGAAAAATTGAAAAGAAACTATAGGATCTAGCAATAAGCAACCTAGTCATCCTTGATAGTAACATTTGAATCTACTACTCCTGAAGTTGGTCACCTTGGCCTCATTCGACACCTTGATATAACCTTAGGTGTTTGGGAAAGCACCTAGCAAAAGGGAAAGAAAACAAGGTATGTGTCAGAGAAAATGAACAAGGACAAAAGATAAAAAAACTATAAGGAAATAAAGGCTAAGATTTCATCATAAGATGAAGATAGTCAAAAGAATGAGGCATAAGTAAATAGATGTTTGCCACAACATAATAGTAAAAAGGTTGCATGCATGATTAATATTGACTACCTAAACTATGTAGGGTTGAGGCACCTACCTAACCTCAACTAATATGTGAGGGAGAGTAACACATTCCAATCACCTGCAATTATTCTATGTTGGGAAAAGTAACACATTTCCCAGGACAAATTTACACAAGCCCTGTTAGTGGGGTATAAGACACAAGAAATAAATATTTTAACTGATTTTGAGGAAAATATAGCTAAGGATTTGTCAAACAAAAAATTAGGATTTTATAGAAGCCTCATTAGGGAAATTAGGTTAAGGTTACAAATTTTCCCAACTTAGGTGTAAGGAAAGCACATACCTTTTCTTATGAGATATAATTACTTCTTCTTCACTACTTTAATCAATTCCAAAGCTTATTTTCCTATTTTCAATGTTTAAACATGAATTAGGATTTACTCATGTATAAAGGCAAGGAAACCCTAACTTTTGGACTTTTCAAACACAACCTCGATTTTGAATTTGAAACTATCACCATTAACTGAGTTAGGTTTTTCTGATTAAGAAAACATATAATTTTGTATATTTTGGAGTTATGAATATTTAGGTGTATTTTTGGTGATTTTTAGTTATTTAATTCATTTTCTAAAAATCCCTTGCGATAAAACTCGAAATCATCCTTTGGAATTATTTTTATTTGAAAGATCATGTTTTTTTGAGTTTTGAACATATTTTCTTTTTAATTTTGGACATAGGAGTATTTAGTTATGATTTTATAAAAATCAGCCAATAGAAACATGCCACGTAGGCAAATCGGTCGCAAAGAGAGGGCACCTGGGCCCATGACTTGGCCCAATGGAAGGCAGGCAAGTCAACGGTTCATGCCTAAGTGGTGCCAGTCAAAGTCGAGAAAATAAAATCAAAAGGACAAGAATGCCCTTCACGAATTCAGAGAAAGAAACAGAGCGAGGGGCGGAGGTAAAAGTGTAAAATCTCCACGGGGTATCTTTCCCAGTTGCTTGTGCCATGGCCGGTGAGGAGCAAACTCGATTTTTGAGTGTTTTCTCATTTCTCGACCAAACTCGAAGATCAACATACCAAAAGAAAGCTTGAGATGAGACGAACTCACACATACCTTCGATTTGTACAGAGGTGGTGTGTAGACAGAGGGGTGAGCACCTCAAGAACTAGAGAAAAAATCGACCACCGACGATCAACCACTTTAGCATGAGGAAAATTGAGAGGATATACAAGTTGCAAGAAAACCTAGCAAGCCTCGGGTTGGGGTATTTATAGGTAAGGTTGTGTAGGAAAGCTAGAAAGAAGTTGCCCAAACTTGCTTGGAGAGCAAGGTTTGGGGCTTTCTCGAATATTTGCCAAAACGGTAAAAATTTAGCATAGACTTGTGCGATATCGAACAAGGAAAGCATATAAGCAAAAATCTCGAGAAAAGATGGAGTAGAGAAAGAGAAAATATAATTTGAAGATTTGCAAATACATGGGTCTGTTTCCCGATCAAGATCGAGCTAGGAGATGATGCTCAACCGTTCGATCCATGGATGTGGGTTCACTGATCAATCAGGACCGTCTGATCACGCGGAAGGCGCGTGACACATTAGATTAAATAAATCCTTATCCAAATCAAAATCAAATAAAGTGTTGCATTAAATTAATTTCTCTTTTTCTCTCTCCTTGTTTGAGGGTGCAAACGATCCTTAAATTAAATAAAATTGACACCAAGCCTAATTTTGATATGAGGAATCTGAATATGCAATTTGTTTTTCCTTTTGAGAACTTTTAATATATTAAATAAATCAAAACTTATTTTCTCTTTCCTCCTTCATTAGTGGTTACAAAATTCTTCAAATTTGATGAAACTTTACCCGCAAGACACATTAAGTACCTTGGGTACGAATTTGCCACAAATTTTACATGTTGGGATAATTTATTCATACGTTTAATATATTGAAGGTTCTACACACTTTCTATCTCCTGATTTCACCTTTTAACCAAATATTCTCTAAATTGAGTGAAAATTCACCCAAAGATATATTTTGATGTGTAGAACACGACTTTGGCATCCATTATTACTTTTGGAGTCATTAAAGATTTTATTTTATGTTTTTAAGTTATCTCCTATTTTTCCTTTCAATTAATTCAATTATAATTACCAAATTTCCAGAAGTTGTAAAACTTATCACCCAAGTAAACTTATACTCAAAGGAAACAAATTTGGGTTTAGAATTATCCTTTAAGTTCCACTTTTATGATTTTTAGGCAACTTATTCTTATATTCACTTAATGGGAAAATAAATTCATTTATTGTCACATTATCTACACTTTTAGGATTTCTTTCTTTTTCCCACACAAAAACCATAGAAACTTCTAGATCAATTTTTTATTTTAATCTCATCTCTCTTAAGTGGACATTTTACAAATTAAACCCATTAACAACTTTCACTGAGGTATTTGTGCTTTACTCCTTATAAAGTAAAATATTGGGAACAAATGTACACCAAATCTTTATAATTTCCACTAATTCAACATCAAGGACATAAAGGAAAGAAAAGCTTAGAAAAAGACTGAAACTAATATTATACATGAATTTCAGTTCGTTACAATGTATTTTCTTCTTGCTTAATGTGCTACTAATATGTCCCCCTGTTCTCGTTTTGGGGAGCAACGATGGGGTTGGACGGTTCGGCTCTAGAGAGTTGTTGTTTGAGTAACCCAGGTGGCTGTGATCAGTAAAGTACACCGACATGTGGTGGTGGAGCGGCCGACGTGTGTTTGATCAACATTAAGAAAAGTTGGTGTTTCAACTACAATAACTGCTGAGTATCAGATATTGTCGCTGTGCTAATGGTAGGGCGGCGGAGAAATGTTAGCGGGGAGGATGTAGCAAGTGGTGATCTCCGGTGTAGTTGGAGAGAAGGATGTTTCTAGAGAGAAGTTGGAACTTTTCTCTCTAGCGTTCTCTACCCGCACTTGTATGATTGTATGAGTGTGTACATTTGTATTCTTGCACTATAAATTTTTTTATATCCATTACAAGCCAATAACTCAATAAGTGCTCCATAAAAACATTAAGAGTCCAATGTTTCTTATACTAAGCGTATACAAATTCTGTATTGGACGTGACTTTCTTGTATGCATAACACGTATATTGCATAATTTTATTTTGTGGGATTAAAAGTAGATTTAAAATGGTTAATGTGTATTTCTTTTCTTTGTAATACGGGATATTTAGATTTTTTTTGACAAAAAAGTATCTTAAGAGCCTAAATGCATCCCTTAGTATTCTAGCAATTTATTCTACTAACAAATAAATAATGTTCTGTGGCATAGTGGCATAAAAAATTTAGTCCGTTACTTATACGAGCGACATGCGAGCACAATGGAATATGATTCTGGAGAACGTCTTTTAGCTGGACTTCAAATTCGAGCAGATGGGAGAAAGACAACTACTGTTCGTATAGCTGAGACCAACGATGGGGTTTTGCCTCACGGCTACGTTCCCACCTAGGTCTATGCTAGAAAGCTACTCTGAGAGAAGGCGAATTCTTGATTGCCCCCGCAGAAAGGAGTTCAGAACCGCAAGCTGGAACGTGCGAAACGTCAGCTACACGAGTAGACGATTTATAAAGTCTAGCTGCTGGCAGTCCGAGTTTGAAGAAAGAAATAGCCCAAATGAGGTATTTTTCATGTTAATTGAAGCTCTTCTAGTTTTTTCGTTTTTGCTTAACTATTAAAGCATAAACCTTAAAGCGGGACACTTGCAGCTATACCTAAATACATTCTGAATATGGAAGTCAGTACTAATTTAATATGCATTCTGTTGTAAATATGACTCGCAAGCTATTGTTTCTCAGGTGAGGGAGGAGATAGCGAAATGTTACAGTCTCATAAATAAGCTTGGAAGGGGTGTAGTTTATCTGGGCTCTGCTCGATTAGGCTCCGATCATCCGGACTATAAGCAAGCCATGGATCTGGCAAGAGAGGTAATTCGTGTTACAAGCGCTGCTTAGTTGTCTAATAGTTTGATTGGTTTAATTTATTTCTAGCAATTACATCCTTCTCTCGATCATGTGGGGACTATTATTTTTGAGGGTCATGCGGTGCTCAAATAACTCTGTTTGGCGTCGTTCTCTTTTTTCGTGACGTTTAAATTTCTTATTGAGAGTACCCGTAATCTTTCAGATTTATCATAAAAATCTTTCAATTTATTTATAACCGAAATGAGCTTACACCAAGAGGACTTACGAAATGGTCGGTGAAATCAACTGCTTGGATGTATCTTCTCCAATCTCTCCCTTAAGACTCAGAATTCCTTTCTGTTGCCCCAAAGTCGGAAACGATTGTGTTGGAGTGATGTTAAGAGTTTGACAGGCTTTCTAATGGTGGTTCTATAGGTATTGGTGAGGCAAGAAAGTGGTGATCCAAGTATTGTTGCAGTATATCTCGTTGTTGATTCAAAGCTTTTACTTTTCTGCCTTGATAGTTTTATTCATTCCCCAAACTGATGATTCCCCTACAATTGTCTGACGTGACATGGCCTAGCTTGGGTGGAAACATGGTACTGTGCTGACAATTGGTTTGGCTGGTATGCATTATGTGCATTGACGATGACCCAATCTGACAAGACTGCAGGCCACTGTGTGCTACTAATTCTTAATGCTACATGGACAAGAAATGAGAACTTTTTTGTCCCCACACATGCATAACAACAAAATAGAGGAGGAAATGAAGTTACTTCCCTCCTCTATTTTGTTGTTATGCATGTGTGGGGACAAAAAGAGTCCCATTTCTGGTCCCATTTATTATTCCCGTAGCAAAACCCTTGCTTTGAATTGGTTGTAATAAACTTTAACGTTAGCATGAAAAGCATTTTACACAAATCAAAGTTCCTATGGTTTATTATCCGCATGTTTTGTGGAGTAAGATGCATCTTACCTCAAACATTTATGCTTGGCCTTTGGTTGATAAATTTCATGATTTTACGCAAGGTCAGGAATAGATGCCCAGTGAGAGGCTCACACATTTTAGCCCCTAAACAAATGAGTTAATTAACTGGCTTTGAACGATTCATATCTAATTAACACTATTAATACTTTTTTATAATTTTAAGTTACACGCACATTCTAGAATGTCTTCCAACTTTTAGTTATTTTGAGAATCCTTTGACAGATTTTGCATTTAGCAACTTCATTTTTGAGGGCATTTAGGATATGAACTCAGGTGAATAACCTTGAAGGGCAGAATAGAGATTGAAGCCCATGTTGCACGTATTCAAAATTTAGTGTCAAGAACTAGATAGTCAAACAAGATGGATTTTCGTTTCACGATAAAGAATAAAACCACAAACAAGTCTTGGCAATGCTCTTTTATCAACTGACCTAAGTAACCCTAGACGAACCATGAATCAGAGTAACAACATACCTCACAAGGTGTTGTCGATACAACACGGTCTAAATATCCTAGAAGAGATTGCAAAAGAATCTGACTGTATTGACTCCCTTAGGAAACACTACACATAGAAGCCCCCCAAGGTGACATGACTTGCACTGAATAGAGTCTATGTGGCACAAAGGAAAAGGTGAAAAGGCAACATCTCTTCCAATAAGGATGCCTCAACTAGAAATGCCACTCGCAAAGAGAGCCAGATGATTGCAAAAGTACAACAATAAAGTGGTGGCGTATGGTTTGCATTTAGTAGGGAATATTATGTTTATAACTCCTGCAAATCGTTTTTGGCTTCACTTAATGTAAGATAAGAAAGTTATGCTGCAGTTCTGATAGTACAATACCCAAACAAGCCATATAACAAGGCAATTTAGGGGCTAGTAGAGGTCAAAGGGACAAAGTGAAAAATGATAATTACATCAACAACAAAAGATGTATACCCATCAAAAGCATCTCAGAATGACTGTGAGCACAAATGAGAGTCAAAACAAATTCTAAGCAACAGAGATGTTCATAGACTGTAGAGCCTCCTGAATTCAGTATATAGGGGGAGTGAGTGACTTGCCATTTGTTGACATGACATGATTAATAGAGCTACGTCTAGGCTAATAAATGATGGCAACATATGATAAAAAATACGAAGATGCAGAAGCTCGTCCTCAAGCAACAGCACAAGATCTACAGAGCTGAACATAGCTATCACAACAAGTATAACAGGTAGAAGAGTTGGTGGATACCTGATTAGGCTGTTTGGTTTCCCATGCTTCCCTCAACACCTGATTTCAACAAGGCTGGTATCACCACAAGAACCAGAGTTGTGGCTCTGAGAGTTAGCTGGATATCGATTGCATCTGATTGTAGTAGAGCGTCCATGCCCTCATCCTCGACCAATAGGAGAAATAGGTAGGGAAGATGCATCAATAGATGGACATATTACTGGCAGTGTTGCTGATGCCATCATATTTAGCAATCGTGATTCCTTATTGAACTACATATATATTGTAGCGGAGCCATTTTATCCAAGATGCTGTCTTGACAGAAGCTGTCTTTTCAAATTTGAAGATTAATTTCCGATCACTGACGAAGGCATTACTGGAAATGGCTACATAGTAAGCTATGTATGTTTGACTTGTGCTCTGTTGAAGAAACGTATGGAAGAATGCATAGAGCACATGCAGAAAAACTTGGACGACGAGAAATAGGAAGTCAAACAGCCAGAGAACATGGAATTTACACAGTTCGGTAGGAATGACCTACTCCACAGTAGGAGACGAGATGTTTACTATGTCAAAGAAAAGGGTACAAGCGGAACAAAATCAAAGGAGGTAGAATAAACCTTTGAGTACGGCCGACTGCTGTCGCTTATACAGAATACAAGATGTCCGCAACCGTAACAAGCGTGCATATACTTTTTTGGTAACTATGGGTGCATATACTTATCCATGTAGAACCGTAATTTGGTGCTAGGACTCGATCAAATTCCACTAAATGGGTTGGCAAAAGATCTATCTAAGTTTGCAATGGATCTGCAATTGGATCAACATAATTCTTTGAGGCACATAACATGCTCTACTTTGTGTGTGTGTGTGTGCATGTGCATGTGGAGGGGGGTATTAGACAATTAAGAGGTTTTTTTATTATTTTCTTTTTTAAGCTGTTTCTTGTTATGCCTGCATAAGTGACCATATATTTTTACGACGTACATTTTCTGGTAAAACGAGTCCAGAAAACTTTCTGCTTCTGAAGCTTCTTTTAGGTGTTAGGCAGTGCTTTCCATATTTTATGTTTTTCCCCTTTCTTTGTATGTTTGTCCCATTTCTAATGAATCTGAACCATTGGGTTCCTTTAGAAAAACCTGCTGCCAAAGAAGCAGATTTTCAAAGTAGTCATAATTGGATTGGTTCATTCAGTCACCTGAGTATTTTTCTTGCATAGTGAAGCCAAAGGTGAATATCATCTTTCAGATAAAGTGTTATCAAAGCTTTACTATGGGGATTCTATAATCGTTAGGCTAGCTTCAAATTTTAGGAACTTCTAAAAAATTGGGAAAAAACCATTGAAATTCAGTCAAAGTTTGCTCAACTGTTTCAAGAAAAGCGTGAGAATAAGTTGGCATCACAAGCACTCTCAAACTAAAAAGATCTGTTAATTTGAAACTCACCCACTCAATAAAGTAATGAAAACTCATGGTAAGTACAAAAGTAAAAAAAAAAAAGTGAAAAGTTAGAAAACATCGCTGGTCCATGTTTTGTTTGGCTAGAACATTCTCTAACAAAAAAATAGTGAAAATCCATGACTTAACCTGATATTTTGCTAATGTTTGCTACTATGGCCGGCATCATCATCATACATCACCATCGTCTAAACCTCCAGTTTTCAACTATGTTGGGTCATTTGATAGGTCCTTATTATCCTATATATCGCTGAGATATTGTAAATGTGGCCGCTCCTTATTAACACGGTATAGGACGTCGACTTTGCACACATTGAAGTGGTAGTTTGTGAAAAACCCAAGGAGACTTGAGTAAATCTGTTATTGAAAATATGGTAAAGTGATATTGTGAGGGAATTCAACATAACATCAAATTTGGTGACATTACATGATCCACTTGTCCTTCAATACCAAATGTTTATAACCCATATTTCTTAATTATATGTGGTGTTCTATATTCACATAAATCAG
This sequence comes from Alisma plantago-aquatica, assembly GCA_963693085.1. Lineage (NCBI taxonomy): Eukaryota > Viridiplantae > Streptophyta > Magnoliopsida > Alismatales > Alismataceae > Alisma > Alisma plantago-aquatica. The sequence goes on from OY856412.1 coordinate 1,246,402,550, forward strand.
AATATAAATAGATGCTAAATTAGATGAGTTTATTTCCACAAATTCAAAATTTGCAAAATAGGGTTAAATGGAAGAGGTGAAATGGCATTAGGTCTGCACCAAATCTTATAATGCTTGTGGTAGATCTAGTATAGGGATAGAAACACTACTCCTTACTAAGAATGCCAATAGATATGGTCATCGCTAGGTCAAATATAGTTTTTAGCAAGTTTCTGTGAGCCTTCACCGTGTGCAACAACAACAACTGCAAATATCATTTACAAGATGGACTTTTTTAGTACTAGGGTGGGCCATTAGTAGTCAACAAAGTCGTCAACATGAGTTGAAAAGTAGGAAACAAGACGGAACATGGAAGTTTACCAGGTTTTCACATGGACTCAGACGGATCTACGTGAAGACCTGGTGTGTGTAAATTAACTTTTTTGCTTCAATCTTCTGATTTTGGATGTTGATACGTTACTGGGTGGCCTGACCAAGATAATAATATTTTCCTAGTTAAAAGTAATATAAGAACGATAAAGATGGAACTCGTACAGGTTCCAATAGTTGCTATGTAGTCTTAATTATATATATAATGTAACATTATACTTTTTCAGACTCCCTTAGTATAAAACTTATATTGCAAAACACATTACGTTCATTCATCATCTTTTTTGATGTTTCTTTTTATTTTACATGCGTTCTCCTTATTTCTCGACCTGTCAAACTGGGTCAAAATCCGCGGGCACCCATAGGTCGAGCCGTTTAAGTATGATTTGAGTGATGAAATTTGCCGTCTGCTGAAAATTACCCAAACCCATACCCACCTATTTAGTTAGCGGGTGTCATGGGTAAACCGCGGGCACCTGCGGTTGCCCATGTAACTAAAAATTATATAAAAATAATATAATGATCAACTACTACTTAAAATAAAAATGATGATCTACTACTGCCCATTAATTGTTAAGGAGATCCAATCCAAACTCGAACTTTCCCAACAAGAGCTGAGGTCTGAGAGAGAGATATAGCCGCAAAAGAAATCTACATCTACTACATTATCTAATTGCTCTATCAAACTTAATGTGAAGTTGTACTACTAATAGTAACACTAGTTTGTCGACCATTACCATACATAAGAGAATTTTATTCATATATTATAGAATTTTGCCCCAAAAAAGGTTTGTGGTTGAATAACTGTAAAAATTGAACAACAAAATTCCTTGGTTTTTTGTGCCATATTTCACGAAAAACACTAAAGAATGGTCTTTTTTTGCCGTTAGAGTAGCAACTTGCAATTTTTTTTTTGGACAGATATTATATGGGCATCTGCGGGTGATCCGCAATACACGGGGTCGGAATTAAATTTGTCGTTGTTTGATTCGTTTAGAATTATGTCTTTTTGACCCACACGCACGAGATCTTAACCCACAATGACCCAACCAAACCCAACCCACCCACCCGTTTGACATGTCGACTTGTTTCATTCATTCCATTGATTCTTTGTAGGTGGTGCAAGTAGATATGTGGTTGTTAGCAACCGACACAAGGGTACTATTACTAAAGCCAATATACTGGCAATTAAGTGGTGCTCGTCGATCACTAATAAAAACATATCTCAGAATGAAATGCCTCTCATGAGCCAACGGCAGATGGCCTAGTGTAATAGAACAGGATCCGCTAACAAAGTATACTAGGTTTGATCCCTAAAAAAAACATCTATTGGAATGAAAGTCTTGTCATGCACGTACACTGACATTGTGTGACTTCAATGACTTTTTTGGTGTGTGGACAATCAAGTGGGTCTACATTGCTTCTCCAAGATGAGGCCAAAAGGGTTTGCATGCCTAGAGAGTGTTCAATGTTAACAAAAAAAAGAAAAAAGAAATCAAAGGCAATTTGCTAGAAGTTGCAAAATTGTTGCCAACAACCAATGATGGGTCTTGAATAACAGGCAGAGAAGGGGTTTTCTAGCTGGTTGTTCAAATATCCTAACATGGGTAATAATGATGTTTGTGTTTGGTTTCATATTCATGTGTGGTTGAAGCGGTTCACTCACATTTTACATACAAGTACAACTATTTGCCAGAAATGAAATGTATCGAAGAAAAGAATCTATATGTTGTCTTACTAGCATGTGGCCTCGCCCGTACTGAATTCCTGGGTCCACCATTGCACACGGATAGCCTTAGACATGCAGAACAAGATTTGGGCTTAATTGCCAGATGTTGAGGATATTTAGTACAATGCTTATTAGTTCTCACCAAGTTAATTTAGGTCTGCCTAAACCCTGTTTAACTTTCTGGTGCAGTCCCACCTACATTGCAAATTTTGAGTCTGGACTTGGAACGATACTAGTCATGTTGGGCGTTTAGAATATATGATGGTTTATGGTATATCATTCTTGATAACTTCAGAATTTGGCATCATCAATCTGCTTTAAAGAAGTATTGTCTCCAACTTTGAATCTTAGAGAAGAGTGATTTTCACAATTAGTATTCTAGTGATGTTGCTCATTACTGAGGTTTCTTAAACTGCATGAATCTTTGCCACTCTAATTACTTGGTTTTCCTATTCTTTTTGCTCATACTGTAACTAAAAATCATGCTTTCCATCTTAACTGCCATCAATGATTGATTGGTTGGAGATCACTTTGGAAGAGATTAAAATGTAGCATGTAGCAGAAAATGACAAAAAATCATGTGTCATTGAATGAAAACATTAATATATATGCTAAACTCTTGCTGAAGGTAAGGTTTGGTTGTGTGGGATGCTATTCTGTTGTAGACATCTGCCTGTGTCTGATAGAGAAAACTTGTTTCACTCAGCATCATGAAACTTTTATGGTTTGTGAATGTGCTGTGTGATTATTCTTAAAAGTATACTCTGCAAGCCTATACCTTGTTTTTTTAGTTGGAATATGCCTTTAAATGCATCATGTTACACTCCTTTGCACTTCTGCTCTATGCATTTTATGGTGTTGCTTAATAGCTAAATTTCAACCATGAAGTAATCATCTCGCTCGCCACTTAATTATTCTTCTCGTATAGCTTGTCTAAGGTCTCCGTGGACAAGATGTGCAATGGAGTTGACAGGTTATAACTGAATGTTTTATTTGAGCATTGCTACTGTGTACTACTGCCTTGTAGATCAGTTTTTCTTTATCTATCATGACAGTAATTTATGAGAAAGATGTTCACGTCCAAATTTTTATTGGCAAATCAAGTTCAACTTTTAGTTAATTTTAAAGTTTAGCAAGTTATGATTCACTATATATCATGTCTAATCTGCTAAGATTAATTGCGATTCTTCTTCTTGATCTACTTCATTTTGTGGATTTAAAAGTTGCACGTAGGTTGCATTTCCAGATTGCAATACTTTTGGACTGTACTACATGGACAGGAGCCGGGCCAGGACTCATGGATGCTGCTACTAAAGGTGCTCTAGCTGCAAATAAACCGGTGGGTGGATTTAAGATTGGAAAGGAAGCTGGTGAATGGACTGCCTCCAATTTCCATGCATACCTCCCTCGGGAGATATATTTGACATGCAGGTTGAAAACATAATAATGTCCATTTTTGCTTTATTAATTTTGAGATTTGATTATATATTGCCAAACTGATTTAAATTAAGTATTGCCATGGACATTTAACAGGTTTTTCTCTGCTCGTAAACATGGCTTGGTGGATGCTGCAGTACGGAATATCCCTTCAGACCGAACAGCAGTAGTTGCTTTTCCTGGTGGAATTGGTACACTAGATGAAATATTTGAAATTCTAGCTCTACTTCAACTGGAGCGAATAGGCTCCACGCTCCAAGTCCCATTTCTTCTGTTGAATTATGGGTCGTTCTACTCAAAATTGTTGGATTTTTTCCAAGACTGTGAGGAAAGGGCTACGCTAGCAAATGGGGAGGTAGGATCTCTTTGGAAGGTCTGTAATGGAAATCTAGATGCTTTGGATTATTTGGCTGATTTCTATAGCATATGTGAAAGTAGCAGGACCTACAAGAATGCTGTCAATAAACATGAAGCTATTTCTTAAAACCTGTCACCTGAAGAGGACGGACAAAAATAGTACGAGAACTTTGACACAGTTCATCGTATTGCCAAAGTCTATATTGTTTATGTTTCTTTTTTATACTAATAATTGTAGGTAAACATCCAGATTAACTTAAAGTAAACGTCATTTTAGTCAAGTTGGGTGTGAAAATCTTTTTAGAAGGTTTGTAGTGGAAACCTATATGGTTTAGATTTAATGGCAGATTTCAATAACATTTCTCAAAGTATGGCCTGCACGATTGCTGTCAACAAACACAAAGCTAGATGCAAATACATGTAACCTATATTAGATAGACATTGACGCTTGTTAAAATCGAAAAACAGGAAGCTTTACATCTTATTGCCCAAACAAGTTGCCTTAGCAGATTTTGTCTACAGCCTTATATGTGTTGAAATGCAGACACGTGATTCTCATTTTAGTGGAGTCATTCCCCCCATGAAAAGGCATTTTGGTAAGGTAAACGCGGGATGCTGATGTAAAATGGATCAATATGCTCTAGTTCTTGGTACGTATTATCAGCGACTATTGGACTTATCACTTTGTCTAGTCGTTGTCTATCAACAACTAGAAATGATCTCACATGAAGAAGGGCACACTGTTGTTATGTATCTGCTAATTGAGACAGTCACATCTGTATGTCTTTGGATAGTTAATGGAGCTCATTGCCACTTCGTTTACAGATGAATAACTATACGGTGATATATAATCCACGACATGACTTTTAAGGGCTCATTTGGTTGTGAGTAATATCAACCCACACTATGATTTTCAAAACAGGAAACTGAAAATGGTAATTGGAACCCCATTTTATTAGTTTGGTTTGACGCAGATCCAGTGTAACAATTTGATACGTAATGAGTTTGGTTGGGATGCGGTTTACAGCAGTAGTTATTTATCGACAGCCAGTTTCTAGATATGTACAACATGTTTTCTATTCGCTGCAATGCATTATCGGTGATCAAAAGTGTCTATTCATCCAGCTACATGCATTAGCCCCAGCATCGAGTGACTAGAGAAATGGAACTGCGCCCATTTCAGGTGCAGTCTGTTTTCCAATTTTTCTATATAACCAACCACATCTGCGAAGTTAGTTTTCACCCCGTCGGTTGAATCAACTTAAAACCAAACTCAAGTAGTTGGAAAACACGATGAAATTGAACTGTACGTATTCATTTGTTGCGTAACCAAACGAAGCCTTAGCCTTAGTCAATGTCTAACTTTTCCACAAAACCAGCAGCGAGACTTCCACCGGCAGCAGACAATTGCTGCGTTTTGGGGAATGCCAGACTTTCACCGGAAACTGACAATTGCTGCGTTTTGGGGAATGTTTTCTCCCACCGCCGTTGGCAATGGCTAATTACCCAGAGTGAGAATTTTTTGCAGCAGGAAGGAACGCTGGTGACATTTTCTGGCCACGATGGTGGAGAAAAGTAAAGCGAGAGTAGCCGCTAGCTGTGTGTTCAGGAGAGCAATTCGTGCTTTGAACCTGCTAGTCAACCACTTTCTAGCCCTTTGTCATTGCTGTTAGATCTCGGCTATGCATAAAGTTTAACATTAATTATCACAATTTAGTCTTATGCAACGTCTGATTACATTAATCGCTGATGGCCGTTCCTTATGCCTCCCCTATAACAATTTTTCACAGTGAGAAATTAGCCTTCGGTAGAGTTTGTTGATTGTTCAAAATGAGAATAGTGGATGATCTGGTAGAGATTGACCCACTATCTGTGATTGCCCAACGCTCTTACCGCTGTTGAAACACACTACCAAATGCAATATGGTATGAAGCCAGAGTTCTATCTTGCCTATCTTGAATTGGGGAGGCTAGTGGACATTCTTTTTACAGGGACTAGAGGAGAGATGGAGGCCTAAATATGCACATACACAATGTGGGCTGTCTCAGATTTGAGGGATGGTTTTAAGTTTTCTTTCTACACTACATAATACTTAAATATAACTCCGCTTTAATTAGAAACTAGCGTATACATGTGTGTACATGCACATGCCACAAAATAATTGTTGGAATTATAATAGAAAATATTATAATATTAATATTATTAAATAAAGTTGTAAATGTATGTTATACGTAGATATTTTATTTTGAAAATCATGAAAATACATATTCGTTTTGTAACCAGAATTTCGTTATTTGACAATCATTTGCAAGTGTGGGGTGTATATTTTTTCATGCAATATTGAAGTTTTATGAGCTCTATTCCATTCAATATTGAAGTTTCATGAGCTCATCCGTGAGGTGGATACTTAATGAAAGATAAAATATCTACCTAATAATTTATTAAAAATCACGAAGTACAAGTAAATACAATGATATCTTTGGTGTTTTGATTCTAAATATTTTAAAATTTGATTGTGAACCTTTCACAAATGGACAAAATAATTAGTACAAATATTTAGAAATTTTAGTAATATAATTATTATTAGGGTCAAAATACTTACAATTCTAGTGACCATTTTGACAAAATGGTGTGTTCCAACTGTAATTATTGATAATTTGTGTTTGGTGCCACAAAAGCTTTGGAATATTTGTTGCTATAATATATAAAAATATCAAAGATAAAAAGATAGCATGACATAAATCATAACGGGAAATATAATTATTAGAAAAAGAAAAGTAACATTCCACAATTTATGATAGATAAAAAAATATCAACACAAAATTTTGTTGTCAATGTCAAATAAAAGACTTATACATTCTTGCTTAATATTTAAAAGGCTACGTCTAAGACTTTAACCATTTCCTTCATTGTTATTGGTGTTCCTTGTGCTTCAAAAACATATGTTATGCATCTTGTGCTTTAATATGAAAAATCATCTGATTCCATCGCATCTTAGATAGTATGTCATCCATCATATCTTTATCATTTTTCTATATTGTTAGAACATTTTTTTTCTTCTTCAAAATAAAGATCATGAATTGTCTATATATTGATAAAAAAGTAAAGTAGTTGTTTGTAGATATCTTTTATCTCTATAACAATATAACCTAAAAATGGTGTGCGGCCCTATCAAATAATCTCAATCTTATAGAAGTGAAAACATCCATGACTTCACCTAACATAATGTGCTTATAATCAACAATATTTAATATAAAATTTCAAGTAAAAGTATGGATGTAGACAATAAAAGATGGTGATAATTTCCCGAACTTAGTATTTTTTGCTCCACATTTGGTATACACTTTTCCTAGATCAATTTCATCATCAACTTTTTCACTGCACCTCTAACAAGCATTGTACAAAAGGCTTGGTCGCGACAAATTTGTACCAATGCTGCCTTAATTTCATAATCTTAGTGCTCTGAATTTTTAATATGTTATCGTCATAAACTACATTTGAGTATTTCTATAGGTTACTAAATACCATTACTTACTTTTCGAGTTTCCCTCTATAACAAATCACACAACATGGAAAAACAGATCCTTATTGCATCTTTGCTATCTTTATGGATGGACACATTTGTTGGTATTTATATGCCCATAGAGCCATCCCGAGAAATTGCATGGAGTCAGATATTAATTAATCAATTAATACGATTATTTGGTTAATTAATTAATTCTAAAATATTCTAATTAATCCACGAGTGTTTTAGTTTACACAGTATTTCTATTTACCGATGGGTTTAGGAAACCCTACTTCCTTTCGTCTCTTATTTAGGGCTTGACGGCCGATATCTATATAAGATATCGAGAGAGGCTTTTCAGTTTACTCTCACGTACGTAAACCCTAGCCGTCACCGTCCTCAGAGAGAAAGGAGAGCAACGCACCGCTAGCACGCCGCCACACAGAGATGACTCCTTCCTGTCAGCTTGGGAAGCGCGACGTGGAGTTCCAGTCCATCCGCGTGGACGAAGTAGAGACGCAGACGCAGAGACGCCTGCGTTTGGAGGACGTCGACGACCACCTATACACGCTACGAGCAGCGTACATCACCGCACAAAAGGAGCGCCGTCGGATCTTCCTGCGACATTGAACGGGAGAGAAGTTTCGTCCGTGTAGGCCAGCAGTGTTGCACACCGTCGTATAGCGGGACATCACCGGACTTGCTCCGCGATAAGGTATATCCCGCAAACACTCCTTCTGAATACGCTGTTGTCGATGAGATCCTGTGTCGGGTTGTGTGGATTTTGTCGCTTCCGCCGCACATATTTTCTCCACAAAACCCAACAGTGGTATCAGAGCAACGTCGATCTACGACGTATTTGGATTTGTTTCGATATGATCGAATCACTATACACTATTTTCTATGTTGTATACGATGCGAATTAAAAATGTTAATGTACAAATCTAATCTAATTCCACATACGCCGCATGCTTTATTTTTGACGTTTCGGACGGGGTCGACTATGGAAAATACTGATTTTCCTAAGTGCACGGAAGTAAAATTCCGTAGATCTTTCCCCGCATTGTCTGCGTGGGAGTCAAAAATTTTATTTAATGGGGAATGTCCCGCATTAAAAGTACTGCAATTTTAATATGTATATACGTATATATAGATATACCTATGATAACATACACGTCGCCATTAAAAATTTGTTTTATGTGGTGAATGCTTGCACAGTTATGGCCTAGTATCCCCTATTGTGAATGTTGTGAATGGATGTGGATGTCAATCTTATGGACATATTTGTTTGAGAATGCTATGGATGTATAATGGTTGTACGTGGATCTTTTGTATATAGTATTCGGCTTGCATGCCGAGCCTCATCTCTTATTTCAAAGTTTAATTAATCCTTTCCTTTTATATTTTTACTCATATGATGTAATAGAGATAGGATTAGTTTTAGTCTTTGTAAACTTGATGTAAGGAGGCCACTTGAAGATCCAACTCCAAGGAGCGTCCATGGAGAAGCAATAAGAAGATCCAATTCCAAGAAGCAACTTGAAGTTCCAACCTCACGAAGCATCCATGAAGTTGTTCATTGTAATGTAGATCATTACAGGCTTTCAGGTTGATTCATAGGTGTTGCATGAGATGCATAAGACCATAGGTGGACCATAATCCTTTGTTGCTCCAGAGGATTACAATAGTATGGCCATAACCGATGTATTTGTGTTTGTGATTGCATGTCTATCGTTTGTGGTTGTGGATATAGTAGTATATGATACGTACTATAAGTATGTGGCGTTTGGATATGTATATGTATTAATAAAATCCCTCAATTAATAATATTAAGTTTTAGTTGCCTTCTATAAAGCAACACACATGAAAAGCTTGATCGACTATGTGTGGGCACGCCTCCGCGTGGTACACTGTCTATCTTGTAGAAGTGTGATGGTGAGTGTGTGGGTCTGCCTCCGCAGGGTGCACACTCATCGTGTTGGCTTATGGGTTGGACTTAACTAGGGAACCTTGATAGGATCAAGTACCTAGAGGCACACAGATGCATCATGGCAAGGAGTTGTGCATGATCATCTATCCAAGAGTTGCATATGATGCAATTGGCAAAAGTTGCCTACCTTAGTATTTGGTCTTTGACGCCGGCGTTGGCTGGGCATTGATCCAATTATTTTGGATCTTGGCTCACTAGAAGGTTGTGCGTTGCAATCTTTCGAGTTAATAGTGAGGGCTATCAATTTGAATAAAATAGTGGGAGCGTAATTAATTAAAGGCCTAATTAATATCGTTTATCAAATCTTTACAAGTCAAAATGTTTTGGACTAAATACAAAATTTTCTATTGCAGCAATCAAATGGCAACCAACACTCACACTTTCTCGTTGCGATCGGTCCTTGAGAAGGACAAACTTATCGGAACCAACTTTCAAAACTGGTTTAGGATGCTGAGAATTGTTCTCACACATGAGCGTAAGCTCTATGTCCTTAAAACACCAGAGCCAGCGGAACCCGCCGCAAATGCACCCAAGGCTGAAAAGGATGCTTATAAGAAGCACCTTGATGATGCCGTGGATGTCAAGTGCCTGATGTTGTGCTCAATGAACTTTGAGTTGCAAGAGCAGCATGAGAACATGAATGTCATGGAGATGGTAACACATCTCAAGAACATGTATCAGCATCAAGCAATACAGGAGAGATATGATTTCTCCAAGGCATTGTTCAGGAGCAAGATGAAAGAGGGAGACTCAGTTGGCACCCACATACTCACTTTGATTGGGTACGTGGAAAGCTTGTCCAAGCTGGGATTTCCCCTAGGTCAAGAGTTGGCCACTGATGTGATTCTATAATCGTTGCCTGAATCATATAATCATTTTGTCATGAACTACAACATGAACAATCTTGACAAGCCATTGTCAGAATTGTTGGGCATGTTGAGGACAGCTGAAGCACAGATGAAGAAAGACAAGCCCAAGTCTGTGATGATGATCAGGTAGACAAAGGGAAAGTCAAAAGGCAAAGGCAAGGATAAGAAAGGTTCTAAAGCCGAGTAGAAGCCAAAGTCATCCGCGCTCAAAGCTAAAGGTGGGATCTCCAAAGAAGGCAGTTGTCACCATTGTCACCAGACTGGACATTGGAAAAGAAACTGTCCTCTCTACCTGGAAGAACTAAGGAAGAAGAAGCAGGGGATAGAGATCTCCACTTCAGGTATATACGTTATTGAGATAAATTTAAATACTTATTCATCATGGGTACTATATACCGGATGTGGATCTCACATATGTTCTAATATGCAGGATCTGATAAGAAGTAAGCCTTTACGAAAGGGCCAAGTCGAGCTACGGGTTGCTAATGGAGCAAGAGTTTTGAAAGCTACTAGAGGGGGGGTGAATAGAGTTTTATAGATAATTTTAACAATTATTGAACTCAAACAATCAACCACAAAATATTAGACAAGGGGACAAGGATTTAGAGTGGTTCCAACTTTAGCAAATACTAAAGTTGTCAGTCCACTACCCGGTTGCTTACCCAACCGGGATTTGGAAAGAATTTAATTTTATTACCTCGCAAGGACTTTACATAAAATTACAATTCTCTCCCTAAACCCTTCAAGCAGCCTTCACCTAGAAGTAATCGCCCAACCTTGAAGCAGCCTTCACCTAGAAGTAATTGCACCACCTTGAAGCAGCCTTCCTCCTGAAGTAGCTTCCCGTTGCAATAGCCTTCTTGAAGTAGCTTTCCGTGCGATAGCCTTCTTGAAGTAGCTTGAAGTCCACCTTCTCCTCCGAGAAGAACCTTCTCCAATCCGCAGCCTCCAACCCTAGGAGTAGCAAGGAGAATACAAAGGATAAAAAGGAACAAGAAGGAAAATAGAAATTACAACTTATCCTTTTAAGCACAATGCTTGATTTGCCTATATCAAGCGTATTGATCTCCTAACCAATGAGTGTAGAAGTGTAAGTGCTGTGGTAAGGAGATGCTAGCCTATAGGACACGAAATGGGAGCATGGAAATGAATAGCCAATGTAGAAATTGCTCTATTTCTCACAAACAGATTGCAAATGTAATTTCTTGCTCAAGTATAGCACAAGTGTAGCTTAGGTGTGTTTTGGTGTCCTAAGGTATGTCCTATTTATAGGAATGGCCTATGGATACTTAAGGACGTTCTAGACAACTTCTAGGGGCTTCTAAGTGCTTAACTAGCCGTTAGATATAAGTTAGGTGCATTAGTAACGACTAGTTACTTTATTCTGCAGTTGCTGTCAGAGACCATCTCGGTCGACAAATTGTCGACCGAGATACCTACTCGGTCGAAGTTTTGTCGAACAACAGGATCTCTGGATTAACGTTCATTTGCAACTGCCAACTACTTTGTCAGCTGTGTCTAACGGCTACTTGGGTCATTCTCGGTCGAGAAGTTTGTCGACCGAGAGTGTCTCGGTCGAGGAGTGTGGTCGACCGAGATTGACCCTGTTTCAATCTTTCAATTAAGGCACTATGTATGTGTATGAGTGTGCATATGTGATCCTATTTGAAGGGGATGACCTATCTAAGTGTGGTGATTGGCTAGGGAAGATCTAACGCTTGATTTACATGAAATCTAAGTACTTGTACATTATATGTTTGTACAAGTTTACATTGCATGACATTTACAATCATTCAAGCGTATAGTTTCCCTAGAACTTTGTCATCCACTTTATTCCTGCAACACTCAAGTAGCAGGTTAGATCAACAAGAATGAAATGTTTGTCATCATCGAAACAAAGGGATTTATCATAATATCCAATTTATCCAACAATCTCCCCCTTTTTGAAGATGACAAACATTTCCTAAATATGAAATAAGGAAATATAAAGCATGTGAGTTTCATACCTGAAAATTACCTTTTGTAGCCATTCATGTTTTTGCAAGTGAGTGCTGGCCAAGATGTTATGAAACTCATTTATATTTTTTATTTTATATTCTTTCTCCCCCTTTGTCATTTCAAAAAGATATCCAAGTTGAATATTTTATTTTTCTTCTCCCCCTTAATTTTATATTATGCCCCCTCTTAAATAGATATCTATTAGGAACATGGATTTAATATCTTTGTTGTCTAATTTATCCACAATTTGTTTCTCAATCATTTGCAAAGGATGTTAAGCCTTGAAATGATATGAGATTCCCTTAAGCTTATGATGTATGTATATTTATTTCTCATCTATCAAGTGATGTTAAGCCCTAAATTAAATGAGAATCCTTTAATCTTAGAGTACATAAAAATGTCTCCAACCAAATGCAAGGGATGTTAAGCCCTGATTAGTTTAGAGAGTTCCTTTAAGTACAAGATATATGAAATTCATAGATTTCTTTATAATCAAGAGTAAAAATACTAAGGTCGTAACAAGCTTCAAATGATTTTAACAATGTTTTTCTAAGCTTCTTAATCAATTAAACCGATTTGTTGTTATGAGCTCCCCCTTAATCTTACAATTTAAGCAGTTTGATGCTTCTAAGGTCACAAATAATTTTAATTTTTGATTTTGACCTTTATCAAAGTATACTAAGATTAAGTATAATAAAATGATGTCCAACTAAGCATTTTGTCAAAGATTATTTTAGGTCGCCCTTGACTACGACCATGGCGCCCCTTGGTTAATGTTAACCAAGAGGCAAATTCTGCAGATTTCCAAGATAAGCATTCATATATGAAGTATAATTTCTGCAGATGGCTATAAATATCAATTTGAAGCACATTAAGATATACCTATTATGAAGACTTAATATGAGCATCATAGTGAAGTCTTTGACCTTGATTTTTCTAGAATGCATGTTTTACATTCATTGTAAATGATGTTTCATATGCTTTGCTATGGGTACATGAATATCAAATCCCATTTCTTCTTATACCCTTATCATAAGATTATGTAGAAACATATATTTTGAAAGCAAGATTAATATCTTAAAGTCAAGATTTTTGCTTTTGATTTCTTAGAACAGGCAAATAGATAAAAACATTAATATTTTGTTCTAAGAGACATCGTTTGGCTTGTCATAGCAACATCATCATCACAAGCTGTGTCCACAAGCATTATCTATTATGTCAAGATGCTTTTATGCTAACGACATTTGCAATTATCTGAATCACAATGATCATTCATGTTTTGTATATATGATAGAACAATTGAAGCATGAAATTTAACCCATGGTTTTTATGTAACTAGATCAAGGAATACTTAGAATGGACCTATATGATTCAAGTGAAGGCATGTTGCAAATATCAATGTGTGAGTTGTCTTAAAGATTTATTCATAATTCCAATTAAATTTATAGCAGACTGAGCTATTCGGTTTCCAGAAACTTATTCGGTCGAATTCTTCTCAACCGAAATATTTTCGGTCGAAGTATTTCTCGACCGGGAATGTTTCTGCAAATTTCATTCAGTAATTTGTATGTTTTGTGTATAAGTTCTGTTATAAGTGTCAAATCCTATTTACTCTTGTTTTCAGATAATATACTTTAGAAGCATTTTTCCTTGAATCCTTACTTTTTATTTCTTAGAACAAATAAATGGATAAACATTAAAAAAAATTTGTTCTAAAGAAACATAGTTATAATAATCATGATGCTATAGAGAGGTAGAAGCATATCCATGGTGCAATAATTTAAATTGCAACACATACATGGTTCATGTATAGATATTCCAAGGATTACTTAGGAAAACCATGTAAATTATGATAAAACAGTAATTTCCTTGGTTAAGCTAATCATGATTTTTCAGTTTTAAACCAAAATAGTCTCATATAAGTTTTCAATTTTAAGACAAACTTTTATAACTGATCATGCCGAAGAAACTTTTCAAACAATGAATAAGGTTTGTTCAAGATTAGTCTTCTTACATCACTTTAGCAATATGTTTAAGGATTTTCTACTCATAATGTTATATAATGTAAACGATCAATATGTCTTGCTACAAAAATTGTCTTCCAAGATTTTATTTTTGATTTGCATGTTAATTCAATCATCAATAACAATTTGATAGCAAACTAGGTTGATTGAAAAACAATTTCAGAAGATTTATGTCAGACTTGACAACAGAAGCCTGCTCGGTCGACCATTTCTCGACCGACAGGTCCCTCGTTCGACAGTGTCTTCGACTGAGAAAGGTTCTGTGTTGTTTCAAACCTGTTTTCAAATATTGTTTATAATTAAAAGCAAAAGTATGAAAGTTAAAGCTCGATTTAGTTGAGATATTTAAACATCAAAGCAATATTTAGGTTAAATCTTAACTAATCATATACATTTTGTGAATCCAAACTAAACAAGTAGTTTAAGATGTATATTTGGAAATTTAATTTCTTGGATTAACTTGATGTCCTATTATGTTAAGTTGAGATAGACATAGAGATATACAACTTAGAGTCTTTGGTCATATCTCAACTTAATTTTATCCATTTAGTTTGGGGGTTTTGGAACCCATGCTAACTCAACATTCTTTTTCTTGTATGGGCATGAAAAAGAGTAATGTCCAAGACGTGAGCAATAATGGCAACATATAGAATCAACCTCAAGTCTTTTTCTATGGTTTTGTTCTAGGTTGTTCTTTGGTACAAATGTAGCTTGATGTGCTCGTGTCTTTCTCCAACTAGGTTGTTGATGAGATTTTCCTTTGGGCTTATAACCTAGTCCTCTTCTCCCAATTTGATGATAGGAATCATCCAATATTCTATCAAGGATTCCATTGTTGCTTAATCTACTAACTTCTTGTTGCAACGTAGCAATCTCATCCATTATTTTCTTAATATCTAGTTTTGCTTGATCTAGATTAGATGATAAAGAATTCCTTTCTTTCACTATATTATCATAATCTAGATGTGTACACAAAACAGGTTGTTTTTGAAGATCATTTAACTTTGCAAGTAATCCAACTTTTTCTTGATATAGAAGATCATAATTTGTTTCTAGAGTAAAAATCTTCACATCATTACTACTTAGAGATGATTTCAAAGTACGATTTTCAGAAACAATGCTATCTTTTTCAAAACCAAGATTATTCAATTTAGCATATAAGTCTTCATTTTCGGATGTAAGAGCAAGAAGTCTAGCATTTAACTCATCATTTGTTTTACTAGATTTCTTTAATTTCTTCTTGCACTCAATATACTTATTGTGTGTTTCTTCAAGACTAGAAATTAGCTCTTCTTTTGATAAATCAAGAAGGCTTACCTCTTCTTCTTCTTCTTCATTGGTTGTAGCAATGAGACAATTTTTGTGCTTTTCCTCTTTCTTCTTTTCTCTCCATGGACAACCGATTGTTGTATGGTTTGGTCCTAGACACCAATTGCAACTTGTTGTAGGTTGGTCCAAGTTGTTCCTTTGCCTGCGGTTGTAGTCACCTCCACCCTTCATTCTTCAAGACCTGGTTAGGGTTCCTTGAAGCCTGCTCTGATACCAACTGAAAGCTACTAGAGGGGGGGGGTGAATAGAGTTTTATAGATAATTTTAACAATTATTGAACTCAAACAATCAACCACAAAATATTAGACAAGGGGACAAGGATTTAGAGTGGTTCCAACTTTAGCAAATACTAAAGTTGTCAGTCCACTATCCGGTTGCTTACCCAACCGGGATTTGGAAAGAATTTAATTTTATTACCTCGCAAGGACTTTACATAAAATTACAATTCTCTCCCTAAATCCTTCAAGCAGCCTTCACCTAGAAGTAATCGCCCAACCTTGAAGCAGCCTTCACCTAGAAGTAATTGCACCACCTTGAAGCAGCCTTCCTCCTGAAGTAGCTTCCCGTTGCAATAGCCTTCTTGAAGTAGCTTCCCGTGCGATAGCCTTCTTGAAGTAGCTTGAAGTCCACCTTCTCCTCCGAGAAGAACCTTCTCCAATCCGCAGCCTCCAACCCTAGGAGTAGCAAGGAGAATACAAAGGATAAAAAGGAACAAGAAGGAAAATAGAAATTACAACTTATCCTTTTAAGCACAAGGCTTGATTTGCCTATATCAAGCGTATTGATCTCCTAACCAATGAGTGTAGAAGTGTAAGTGCTGTGGTAAGGAGATGCTAGCCTATAGGACATGAAATGGGAGCATGGAAATGAATTGCCAATGTAGAAATTGCTCTATTGCTCACAAACAGATTGCAAATGTAATTGCTTGCTCAAGTATAGCACAAGTGTAGCTTAGGTGTGTTTTGGTGTCCTAAGGCATGTCCTATTTATAGGAATGGCCTATGGATGCTTAAGGACGTTCTAGACAACTTCTAGGGGCTTCTAAGTGCTTAACTAGCCGTTAGATATAAGTTAGGTGCATTAGTAACAGCTAGTTACTTTATTCTGCAGTTGCTGTCAGAGACCATCTCGGTCGACAAATTGTCGACCGAGATACCTACTCGGTCGAAGTTTTGTCGACCGACAGGATCTCTGGATTAACGTTCATTTGCAACTGCCAACTACTTTGTCAGCTGTGTCTAACGGCTACTTGGGTCATTCTCGGTCGAGAAGTTTGTCGACCGAGAGTGTCTCGGTCGAGGAGTGTGGTCGACCGAGATTGACCCTGTTTCAATCTTTCAATTAAGGCACTATGTATGTGTATGAGTGTGCATATGTGATCCTATTTGAAGGGGATGACCTATCTAAGTGTGGTGATTGGCTAGGGAAGATCTAACGCTTGATTTACATGAAATCTAAGTACTTGTACATTATATGTTTGTACAAGTTTACATTGCATGACATTTACAATCATTCAAGCGTATAGTTTCCCTAGAACTTTGTCATCCACTTTATTCCTGCAACACTCAAGTAGCAGGTTAGATCAACAAGAATGAAATGTTTGTCATCATCGAAACAAAGGGATTTATCATAATATCCAATTTATCCAACAAGTTTCTGCCACCACAGTTGGAGTTATTAGTTTAACTTTACCTACGGGCCTTGTAATATAATTAGAGAATTGCAATTATGTACCTGCCATTAATAGAAATATTATTTCTGTATCTTGTATGGACAAGAGTGGATTTGAATTTCACATTAAGAATGGAATTATTTCTATTTCTAAAGATGAGATCTTTTATGGCAATGCCCCTATGTCTTATGGTATCTACTTGTTAGAACTTGAGACTAGCATATACAATGTAAATACTAAAAGGTTAAAACTTGACAACTCAAACAAAACATATTTATGGCATTGTCGTCTTGGGCACATAAATGAGAAACACATATCTAGACTCCATAAGGATGGTTATCTAGACTCTTTTGATTTTGAATCATTAGAGACATGTGAGACATGTTTATTAGGGAAGATGACCAAGACTCCTTTCACTGGACATAGTGAGAGAGCCAGTGATCTGCTAGGGCTCATACATACTGATGTATGTGGACCTTTTAGATCAAATGCTAGAGGAGGCTATCAATACTTCATTACCTTCACTGATGACCTCAGTAGGTATGGCTTTGTATATCTTATGAAACACAAGTCAGAAACTCTTGAAATGTTCAAGACTTTCATGAATGAAGTAGAGAAGCAACTTGGTAAGAGTATTAAAGCACTTCGTTCTGATCGAGGTGGTGAATACTTAAGCCAAGAGTTTGAGGACCTTCTGAGAGACCGTGGTATTGTATCACAATGGACTCCACCTGGTACACCACAACATAATGGTGTGTCAGAAAGAAGGAATCGTACATTATTAGACATAGTACGATCAATGATGAGTTCAGCCGGACATCCAATATCGTTCTTGGGATATGCTCTTGAAACTGCAGCGTTTACACTTAACCGTGTACCTTCCCAATCGGTTCAAAAGACACCATATGAGATATGGAATGGGAATCGTCCCAATTTGTCTATGTTAAAGATTTGGGGATGTGAAGCTTATGTTAGGAAACAATTTCCTGAAAAGCTTGGACCCAAATCTGAAAAATGCTATTTTGTTGGATACCCCAAGGAAACTCGGGGATACTACTTCTACACACCAACTGGAAACAAAGTGTTTGTTGCTAGGACTGTTGTATTTCTTGAAAAGAAATTTATTTCCAAAGGAATCAGTGCGAGGAATGTAGAGCTCGAAGAAGTTCGAGATCAACAAGAAAGCAAAGAACCTGAGGAGGTACATAAGGAACATGAAGACTCACAAATTGTTGTGGAATTTCAAGTTCCAAATGTTACACAGGAACCTCATAGGTCTAGTAGGACACGACTTGAGCCTGAGAGATTTGGATTTCTCGTGACTCAAGACAGTGACGAATTGGGCATAGCAGATGAGCCAACTTCCTATCTAGAAGCTACTAAGGGACCAGAATATGAGAAATGGCTCGAAGCCATGAGATCTAAGATGGAATCTATGTACACCAACAAGGTATGGACCTTGGTGGATCCACCCGAAGGGGTAAAACCCATAGGGTGCAAGTGGGTCTTCAAGAAGAAGACTGACATGGCTGGAAATGTTCAAACCTATAAAGGTAGATTGGTTGCGAAAGGATTTCGTCAAATTCAAGGTGTTGATTATGACGAGACCTTCTCACCAGTTGCCATGGTTAAATCCATCAGGATCATGCTTGCCATTGCAGCTTATCATGACTATGAGATTTGGCAGATGGATGTTAAAACAACATTCCTTAATGGGAATTTACTCAAGGATGTGTACATGACACAACCTGAGGGTTTTATCAATCCAAAGGAAGCCAATAAAGTCTGTAAGCTACAAAGGTAAATCTATGGATTGAAGCAAGCATCTCGGAGCTGGAATCTATGTTTTGACAAAGTAGTCAAAAAGTTTGACTTTAGTCAAAATGAAGACGAACCTTGTGTTTACAAAAGGGTTAGTGGGAGCACAGTCGTATTTCTCATATTGTATGTGGATGACATACTATTGATGGGAAATGACATCCCTACACTTCAGACAGTAAAAGGTTGGCTAGGGAAGACCTTCTCTATGAAGGATTTAGGTGAAGCATCCTATATACTAGGGATCAAGATCTATAGAGATAGATCTAGAAGGCTTCTAGGCCTAAGCCAGAGCACATACATTGACAAGGTGCTAAAGAGGTTTAGCATGGAGGGTTCTAAGAGAGGTAACTTGCCCATGTCCCATGGGGTTACGATCTCTAAAGCCCAATGTCCTAGTTCATGTGATGAACGGGCACGCATGAGTAAGATTCCATATGCATCAACAATTGGATCTATCATGTACGCTATGTTATGTACTCATCCTGATGTATCGTATGCTTTAAGCATGACGAGCCGGTATCAGTCAGATCCAGGTGAATGTCACTGGACATCTGTAAAGAACATCCTAAAGTACTTAAGAAGGACTAAGGATCAATTCTTGGTATACGGTGGTGAGGAAGAGCTCGTGGTAAAGGGTTACACCGATGCTAGCTTCCAAACTGACAAAGATGACTATAGATCGCAATCTGGATTTGTGTTTTTCCTAAACAATGGAGCTGTGAGCTGGAAGAGTTCCAAGCAAGAGACGGTTGTGGATTCTACAATAGAGGCTGAATATATTGCTACATCTACTGCTGCAAAGGAAGCTGTGTGGATCAAGAAGTTCATTTCTGAACTTGGAGTGGTTCCAAGCGCTGGTGATGCAATTGAGTTGTTTTGCGACAACAACGGAGCAATTGCACAGGCTAAAGAACCAAGATCGCACCAACATTCCAAACATATTCTATGCCGGTTCCATCTCATATGAGAGATCGTACAACGAGGAGATGTAAAGATTTGTAGAGTACCTACAGAAAGCAATGTGGCTGACCCGCTCACAAAAGCACTTTCACAACAGAAACATGAAGGACATGTTCGATCACTTGGATTGAGATTCATGAGTGATTGGGTATAAGTGCAAGTGGGAATATGTTGGTATGTATGCCCTTAGGGACCATCATTTGATGATTGTAATGGGATACTGTGTAAATGATTTGTAATACTACTTTGATCATATCAATAAAGGCAAGTTTCCAATCTATATGTTTGTGTTTTATATTGTGAGATGACCATAAAACTTATAGATGTCTATAGAATAATATACTCAATGACATATGTCTTCGGGTTGATGACCTAAACAGTGAGATCATATGTATGCTAAGAGTATGTATTCTTGTTTTGTCCCTAATTGGTTGTTATTGTGGAAATATCCATAGACATCAATAACACATAAGATTAGAATGTATGTTGGTTGATGGAAGAATCTCATTATCCATGATATGGAGATATCAAACCAAATACATAGATACTTGTTAGAGAACAATGTATCAGATAGACCCACCTTGAGAGTGACACATGGATACCATGATTGGTAGTTAGAGTCACATCTCATAATGATGGTGGTGATTGTGGTTCTTAGACCTAAAGTCACTACACTTATCACATGTCATTCGGTGTACTTTGAAATCATCCACAGTCGTCCTGAATAAGGATTGCCATAAAGATGGTGTTTGGGTGCACTGTGACACATGGGGATGACTGTGAGTGATGTAGATGGAATTTGTCCTTCCTACGGGAGTTTGATATTCCGGCCACTTGATAAGTGAGACTGAGAAATGCATGGCCATGCTGATGTGAGTCAATATGTGATATTGAGCTTACATAAATCTCAGACAGTCTGCTCTAGTTCAAGGAACATGGATTGAACGTTGAAGAGGATAACAATTCCATGACTCGAGTTCAATCCGGATATCAGCGACAAAGGAACTATACAATCAATGTAACACCAGTCATGAATGATAGGTTAAGTTGTTCTCCAACTTCTCCAATTACTTGGGTGGCAATGAAGTCTTGCTAGATACCAATCATTGCTTGTGAAATCATAATATGATTATGGATATTACTGCCAACGTAATTTGGAGCCTACCGAGTCACACACATAGGATGTATAGGAATAGGAGTATAATTGTGGATTTGATTGGAATTTCTCCGAATCACATTGATTACTAAAATGTTTATGTAATCCATTAGAATAATATTGGAGTGACTGGCTCTAAGTGCAAGTGGGAGTCTGTTGGTATTTATATGCCCATAGAGCCATCCCGAGAAATTGCATGGAGTCAGATATTAATTAATCAATTAATGCGATTATTTGGTTAATTAATTAATTCCAAAATATTCTAATTAATCCACGAGCGTTTTAGTTTACGCAGTGTTTCTGTTTACCGATGGGTTTAGGAAACCCTACTTCCTTTCGTCTCTTATTTAGGGCTTGACGACCGATATCTATATAAGATATCGAGAGAGGCTTTTCAGTTTACGCTCACGTACGTAAACCCTAGCCAACCGTCCTGGGAAGCACGACGTGGAGTTTCAGTCCATCTGCGTGGATGAAGTAGAGACGCAGATGCAGAGACGCCTGCGTTTGGAGGACGTCGACGACCACCTATACACGTTACGAGCAGCGTACATCACCGCACGAAAGGAGCGCCGCCAGATCTTCCTGCGACATTGAATGGGAGAGAAGTTCTGTCCGTGTAGGCCAGCAGCGTTGCACACCGTCGTGTAGCGGGACATCGTCGGACTTGCTCCGCGATAAGGTATATCCCACAAACACTCCTTCCGAATACGCTGTTGTCGATGAGATCCTGTGTCGGGTTGTGTGGATTTTGTCGCTTCCGCCGCGCATGTTTTCTCCACAAAACCCAAAAACATTAGCAAGTGATGAAATACCATCATCATTGTCAGAAAACCTATTAATACTAATATATTAGATGTCAATTTACAAAAAAGTATATGTGAACTATTGTTTAAATGTATACTGTATGGAAATTGTTTTGAAGAATAATGTATGGAATTGACTATCTTCTCTTAATTTCCTTGGGTCGAGGATATAGGGGGTTAAAGATAAGCCTTTTTGTGTAAGTTCTTGACATGTACAAACTTATAATTAAACAACAAATAACTCTATCACAAAAAAACTATTGATCATGTCATACATTGGAAGTATCTAACTTGTAATCCAATAATCACACCTATATACCTCATTTGATAGTTTTCCTTTAACTTGCCATATGACAAAATCTATTTCATCCCACATTATACACTTAGACATAGCATGTCTAGATACCAAGGACAAATAAAAATGTTAGAAAATGAATACTTTGTTATTGTCATTGAGTGATTAAAATTATCTTCATTACATTCATTTCCTTTGGCAATATGATGTCACACTTGGGAACCTCTTGACCTGATTTCTTTGTGATGATTTGAATCTCATCGACATTCAAAATCATTCGTATAGTATTTGCAATTAACATAGAAACTGATATGAATATCTTAAAATGATAGTATAAAATGAAAATAAAATAGAAGTACCTATAAGAAATATTTTCTTATCTTGAAGACCCTAAAATTCACTGACTCAGTAAATTTGGAATTAGTACATAGGTATTTCTTCACAATACTTAGATGTCTCAACAACCACACAATATTTGTTGCTTATGCACTCATTATTCTTGTTTGTTGTAGTCATTGAAGGATGGTTGGATACCGACATTCTTCAATGCATAACATTTTCCTTATTTGGAAGTAATACTTAATTGGTTAACCACGTCACTGACTAAATTGGCTTCCATCCTCTCTCCATTAGAAGAAAAAAATCATTATTGAGATATTATATAAGAATACAAACATAGATACATATTTGTATTTTGAATAAGAACAATTTAACAAAATTATAACTTAATATACCTCCTCATCGATAATAAACAATTTCTACTTCTTTCTTTCCCTTCATATTTCATATGTATTCTATTCAAAATCCAATTAAATCTTTAGTTTCCAATCTCTAAACTGACTACATATCAAATTGGGGGATAATTATACTTTTCCATCATATTATCATATGTAAAAATATTAGATTAGAAAAAAATTAATGAAAACAATTAATACGATATACTAAAGATAGAAGGATACCATTAGAAAAAGTTAATACTTCTTTGTATATAATTTTTTTGTAGGTGTTCCACCACTGAACTTTTTATCGACCAATTTGACTAGGACCTTCGTTGTATTTTGAGATATCCCTCTTGATGGTGCTACATATAATTGTCCATGAGAGAATATAAGACGAGATAAATAAATTCAGACGTTGAGAATAGTTTGACCCTATGACTTATTTATTTTCATTATAAAACTCAAACACATTGGAATTTGTTTCCTTTTAAAAGGAGATGGAAGGCCATCATTTTCAGACGTGATAAGAGATATTATAGGTACGGAAACTATTTTTCCTAGTGCTCCACCAACTGTATCCTCTGTGTCAAACACATTTCTTTGAAATCCTTTATAAACTACTCGTGTATCATTGTATAATCCATTTCTAGGATCAATATTTTGCAACAATATTATAAGATAGTTTGTCTTTAGTCTCAATACATTAGGAGGCAAACTATTTGGAACCAGTGAATTGATGAATTCTTCTGGGTATTCATAAGTTTTGTCATCAACAACACTATTGGAGCTATAATAAGTGATCTCTTCCGCGGGAATGTTGTATGAGATCATTATTCATTTCATCAACATATTCTTTCTTTGTGCATATTATTACACGATCCATTATGTAGTTAGTCAAAATTGTGTTATCACCAAGAGATGGGAATACATGTTGCATAAGCCTTTTCTTAGAGGTCACATCATCTATGTACTCAAGAACCATTTTGTGTGGGAGGTGAACATAATCTTAATTTGTTACTAATTTTGTTCCTTGTCCTATACATAGTAGAATGTTTAAAAAGGATGAATATGACAAAATGCTTATATTTTGCTATAGTTTTTGTTTATGGATTTTTTGTCAAAAGAAATGACTTTATTAGACTTGCATAAATGGTTTCACATCTGTTTGCACATCAAACAACATGCAAAACTTTTCTAAAATCACCACAAAAAACCATAACTCCCCCCCCTAATGATATCTTGCAAAGTGCGATCTATGGCTTCAAATGCTTGTCTTCTTGTCATGGATGCCTCATCCCATATAATTAATTTTGACAATCTAAGTACTCATGCTAGACTAATCTGCTTGCTTACATTACAAGTTGTATTGTTTCAACTTTAATAAGAATTCTAGATCTACAATGAGTAGTTCACCCCTCGGGGTATGATCAATGTTGTTACACGAGATGCTGTCATTGAAATTTCTATGAGACCATTGACCTTACTTTCCCAATAATGCCTTGTATAGAAATGTATTTCCAGTTCGAATAGGACCATTAAGAAAGAATATACTAGGCTACTTCCCATTATACAACTTAGTATTTCATTGGATGCATATTGTTGGTCATGATTTAATGATGAAATGAATGACAAATTCCAATCATTTACTTGTGTATTCATCTCTTTAGGAATATCACGTGAAATGTTTTCTCCCACATTTACTGAAAAGTCTTCATCAACCATCGACAAGTCCTAATCCTCTATATTCTTCCCATGTTCTCATGAACCAATTTAATACTTTTTAGCACTCTCTACTGTAACTCATTCTCATTGATTGTTGCATCCCTACATAAATCTTCTGCCATATCATTGACTTTTGCATCCCACAAAGCTCTAACATTTGTTGGTTCATAATACACTAATATTGTAGCGAATAATCTCCATAGGAAAATTAGAAATTCAAACTGTGTCGGTTCACTTAAACATTTAGAAATAGCATCGTCACTTTTGATTGACCTTGATGTTCAACTAAAAGTTTGAACGTTGGTTGGATAACACCATTAACGGTCCTCAAAATCTCAAATGAAGTTGAACTTTCTACACGATTTAGTAATATCCTCAAATATTATCTGTCACCTTCAATGGGATTTATAGTATGATACAAACCAATAACCTATCTTTGCATTACTTTCTTCCAAACTTTACTAGAGTTATTTCACATATAATGCACAACAAATTGTTCATATAAATATTTATGAGATTCTTCATCCTATGAGTTCATTGCAAAATACTCAATGAGCATTTTCCTACAAATACCATCTACTTCCACAACATTGTGCAAGTTATCATCTTCTAAGAATGTCACACTACACATGTTAGGTATATGTAGTTGTAAGGACACTATTGATGGTTGTATCTCACTAAGTTTGAAACCAAACATCATCCACATTTCCTCCGGTGGAGATATCCATCGAGCATCTCAAAATTGATTCACTTGATTGATTAAATGGTTTTCAGTCAATGGAGCTACATTGACTGAAGCTTATCATGGCCCATATATATACTTGGAGAGGTTTTTGACTGCTTTTATGCTTGAAAATGCCTCTATGTTCATATGATACTTGTATCTCTATAATAAATATGGATTATATGGTGCCACCAATGAATCAACTAGTGTGGCTCCTCTTACATCAACATTGACTCCATTGTCTCTTGTCCTATAGTTTGTATATGAATCATTTCTGGATGGTAATGAAACAAGAGTTCCTTGGATAATGGAAGAGACACTCCTTATTTACCATGCAATCATTTTTAGGGTGTAGGACACCACAAGGTTCGTGAACATGTGTTTGACAACAAATACATATAGTATGTAGTATCTTTCAGGATCCACTATTTCAACACAGACTATGGGATCTTACTGATGGAGATTAATGATCTTGTAGTCACATTTCATGAAGATAAGAATGTATGCATGTGGAAGTCCTCTTTTCTAGAAATTCAATAACATGAACATGTGCTTCTACATTACCAAATATATATTTCTTAAAAATTTGATCCTTTATATCCTCCAATTTTTCTTTGAAAACCCTAGATGTTAAATTGAGTTTATTTTGAGAATCTAGGGAATAAATTTGATTTTATCTCATCCCAATCTAGGTTACATGTCATTGTTAAAAAGATATTAGGCTTATCATATCTATGCAGGAATGCCATGGAATCCATGTATCTATGACACATATCACATGGTCCTCCAATAAAAGATGAAGACAATACAATGCTTTTGCCTACGATGTTACTGTGGACTTCCGTTGGCCTAATGCTATCCATGATTTCTTATACAAATCAGCATGTATTCACTTTTGCTCCTTTTTTAATATAGTATAAACATGTTGACTCTATCTTGATGTACGTGTCAACAACATATTGTTGAAGACATGACCTGCATGTAATAAGATTGATTTGTCAGACACACATATTTTTACTTTATAACAATAATATTCTCACACAAAAATAATTTTCCTACAACCTCCATCTAAAATTAATAGGGAAATTGATGTTAAATACAACTATTGTGATATTAGTACAATAATCTATTAATGTATATTCTATTAACCTAATATGCTCGAGCCCATCACATATTCAACAAAATGCAAGGCGTTATGTAGCATGGAATCCCATGCCACTCCAACTTTGGGGAACCACATAATTGACTAAATTGTCTTCAATCCTCTCTCCATTAGAAGAAAAAATCATTATTGATATATTATATACACATACAAACATAGATACATATTTGTCTTTTGAATAAGAACAATTTAACAAAATTTTAACTTAAAATACATCCTGATCGACAATAAACAATTTCTAATTCTTTCTTCCCCTTGATATTTCATGTTTACTCCATTCTAAATCCAACTAAATATTTAGTTTCCAATCTATTAACTGAGTATATATCAAAATGAGGGACAATTATGTTTTTCCATCCTATTATCATATGTAAAATTATTAAATTAGATTTTTTTTTGAAAACAATCAATATGAAATACTAAAGATAGAAGGATAGAATCAAAAAAGTTAATACGTCCTTGTATACATAAACTTTGAGGAGGTGCAGATTCCAACAAAATGCAATGATTTATGTAGCATGATTGTACTATATGTGGTTTGCCTGAATTGTCATAAACATCTATTGTGCGGTATTGTGCATGAATGACATCATTACCTTCGATCCATATGCCCGTAACTTGTAAATGAGTTGGAGAATTATGCATCCTCTGATCAAGATGAGCATCTCTATTGATGGAATTTTGAATTTTCCTGACATTGGAATATCCTCAAGGCTTCAAAAATGTAGGAATTTTGATTTATTGACAATATGTGCATCAATTTAGTAACTAATTCACTATTTAGTGAAGGAGTTGCATTCAACCTATTCCAAACCTCATACTTTGTGTCATAGAAATATATTTGTAGATATTTGGGACCATCACTCCCAAGTAGTAATCTATTTATTATATGATGCACTTGACCATGTACTTGAAAAGTATAAATGCCATTCTCCATACTATGCAAATCTTCATCCAGTTGGATATTGTGTGATGTAAATGCAAAGTGACTGTTGTAACTTCAAATGGACCTAAAAACTCCAAATAATTGGGCATTTTTTAGATGTAAAAATCATACAGTTGCGTAGAGATAGGAATGGTAACTAAATGTACCTATCCCTTCATGAAACAACAACATAGTGGTTCAAGTTGGAAGCTTTTGGCGCCACAATATTTGCATAGACTACATGTGAATAACTTATGTGGTTTGTTAGATTTATCAATAATACGATTAGAGATGTCATTCTTGGAAATATCTACTCCATTTTTATACGTGGTTGATATTTTTTTACCTGCATTCATTTGGTTATAATACAAGATGAAGTAAAAAAGTTAACTTATACAATACTCGTTAAGTTTTGTAGCCATTACCTTCACTAAATGAGATTGTAAAATCATCAACCCTAGAAGGATTGCGGCCCTCCTCAAAGGTGCTATCATAAATTGTAGAGTTGGTGCCAACATGCATATCAACAAGATCTCCATAGCCTACAACAAGATCTCCATAGCCTACAGTGTTAGTCTGAGGAAGATAGGAAGTTCTTGGTTGTTCCAATGAATTTCTGTCTACATTGTTCCAATGTTAGGTGCATCATTTCAGGCAATCACCTTTCTTGCCTATGCATTCCCCTGGAAACATCATCCACATGATGTTGGAATTTGTCATCAGTTGAGATAACGTACTAAAATAATGCTCTCTGAACAAATACTGAGTAGACTCCTTTATTTAGAACTTGACTAACTTCATAAACCCTTCAAAATATGGGTGCATATTAATCCTTATCTTCATGTAGGGTGGCAAACTATTGTAAATTTCAAAATATCTTAAAATAAATTCTCTACCACCTTCAGAACTAGCACGCCTCTACATCTGTCTACTCCTAATAACCATTTTACAATGGTATTTACACATCCTTCGAGAGGACCTCGACTCATCGTGGAAAGTGAAATTTGAGTTTATTGATATCTACATGACTCTATTGAAGTAAGACACCATGCAGGTGTATCATGGATTTGAGAGTCAGTCATAGAAGACAAACAAATTTCCTCTATAGTTTACACAGATCCTTTAACTAAATGAGTAAATTCCCAAGAATGAGAGAGATTCTATAATCATATAATTTATTATTTTATAAAATCTATATGGAAGAAATTATTATCATCATTTTTAAGTTTGGAAGCATTGGTCAAAATAGAAAGCTGACTATGTTTTGAGATCAACAATTTGAAATTCTGTCATCCTTTTCTAACTCAGAATCAACATGAACTAAAATGTCGAAAACCCTACTCATAATCACCCCAAAAGCATATATTTTAAAATCCTATTTTTTTAAAATAAATTTTACTTTAGTTCTTTCCCTATGTTTGCAATGTTTCTTAAATAAGTTTTTAAATTTGCATGTACAAAATTTTGAAATTTCTTCATGCTATTTATTATTTCCTTCTATGTATATGAGGATTTGAGTTTAAAAATCAAGAAATTGTAGGATTAAATATTAGGAGAATTCAAAACAACGTACAAGATCTATATCCATCAGAAAAGGCATAAACCATTAGTTGGTGGTGTCTAGCTCTCCTCACTCCCAACTCTAAACACACCGCCCCTCTCCTACCTCTTCACCAATGATTTCCTCCTAGCCTCTGTCTCCCAAATTATCTACCCGATGATTTCCTCAACGCCTCCTAGTTTCTCTCTCCACAACTATCTACCCAACAATTTCATGACAGACTGTCATGATCTCTGTCTTGTCACTCTCTTTCCCAACTTTTCACTCAGATCATTTCATCCCTAAGTGAATTCTATCTTGGAATTCTCTCATGTAAAGTCTCCACTCCATGATTTGAATCTTGGTTATAGTATTAGCTCCTTCATGTGGTGTTTGAGATTTATCCTAACAACATAGTTGATTAGGAACTCATTGATGTGCGTCTAGATATAGCAAAAAAAAACAATGAACAAGTAGATCTATGCATTTTTAGAGGGATACAATCTTGGAATGTCACCAGAGGTAATAGGTAAGCCATTCAGGCATACCGAGAGGATTTAGTAGTGCTTATTCTTCATTGTAAACTTAATACTCCATTTTCCTATGCAACCCTCCCCTCTATCCCAACTTTTCACCCACCAATTTCCTTGATGCAACCTGGTCACCCTCTCCCCCAACCCTTTACCCAGTGATTTCCTTAATGCTTTATGGCCACCCTCTCAACAATTTCTTACTATATTATCATGATCTCTGTCTTTTCTCTCTCTTTCCCAACTTTCTACTAAGATCATTTCTACTGGATCAAGGGCTCTAGAGGGGGTGTGAATAGAGCTTTACAAATCTATATAAAACATATTATACCTTCAAATTACATCATTTGCAAAAGCTAAATCTTGAAACCAATTTGATGTCCTATCTAGAAAACATAGCAAGGATGAGAGACAATGAAAAAAAGCACTTGGACAAGGTGGTTAGAGTGGTTCCTCCTCCAAACTAGGAACAAGTCATTCCACTACCTAGAGGGGGTTAATCTCTAGGACTTTGCAACCCAAGTACGCTTATATTACATTATAAGATTACAAGTTAACCACATACATCCAAGGACTTATATACCAAGCAAGAGTCTTCAACCTACCAAAGGACTTACCCACTTGCTAGAAGTCTTCCACCATCACCATGGACTTACCAACTTCTTCCACGAGTCTTTTTCCTTGAGAAATCATCCACCCTTCTTGAATCTTCTGCCTTGGCTATCTCCTTCACTTGGAGATCTTCATCATCAAGCCTTCTTCAATCTTGAAGAACCGTATATCTTTCTCCTTCACTCGGAGAAGATTCTTGAAACCTTTCTTCTATGATTAAAGGGGGTTGGGAAGATGGAGGTGGAGAACTTTACATAGATACACAAGGTATCTCTCTTACATGGGAACCTATCTCACTCATATCCATGAAATGAGGTGTAAGCAAGAGAGATAAAGGGGCTCAAAGGAGTATTGCACTCTCAACTAAGGTTAGGACCAAGCATAGCAATGAAGACAAAACTTGGTGTGAAGCCCAAGGGCTCCTATTTATAGTTAGGGATGCTCCTTTGATAGTGGGAACACTTAGGGAAGAAAATAGCCATTTTACAACTTGCAACAGATCTATTTTGGGTCCCAACCACTCTTCAATGATTTGATTCACTTTTTTCATGTTCCAATAAAGTGTGGTCGGCCGAGTTTCAATAAAGTTAACTCGATCGATCCATTATCCGACAAAGTTGATATTTGAATAATCGGTCGACTTGTCTGAGGAAAACTCGATCGAAAGTCAAAAATTAGTTTTTGTCGAATGGTCAATCGGTCGGGTTTTGTGAAGTGTAAACTCGATCGATCCACTCAGATTCCAAAATCCATATAGGATCGATAGAGTTTATAACACACCGACCGAGTGCCTGTAATGAATTTTAAGGAATGAAATTTGAGTGATCAAACATGGATTTTTTTTGTCCCTTACATTTTTCTCATCTCAGCTACAAGTCATAACATCCATACACATGATTATAAAGTTGTTCTAAGGTCATTTGGGCTATTTTCCCAAATTGCTCACTTGCATAGCTTTTGGCTTAAACTAGGTGAAGTTGAGACTTGATTGAATTGATTCTTTTCTTGTATCTAACGCCTGGAATCAATCTTAAATAGATACATTAGATACATATGAATGGAATGGTTATGTCATTATCAAAATTTGGAAAATTTGCAACACTTAGGTCAACATTCTCCCCCTTTTTGACAACAACAAACCATTCCTCAACATATTGAAAAGAGTATGAAATTTATACCTTTTCCTTGTGAATTGCAAGGGGATGCATATTTGAACAATTTGAATTTCTCCCCCTAAATTCATTCTTACCTATAACTAAATTGTTAGTCTAACAACAAACAACCATGGCATATATGTAAACTATATGATTCTTAAGCAAGTCATGTTAATTTTCAGTTTATATTGACAAGAAAAGAAACATATAAGCAGTAGAAACAATATGTTTGACCTATTCCCCCCCTTGTCACCTCAAAAAGTTAAGGGGGGTAGAAGATCTCCAAAAGCATAGGTGTTCTCCACAAGCATACACAAAACACAATCAACCATCATAGCAAGCTCCAAAATAGACAAAAAATAGAGAGAGGAACAACCAAGCAACAATCATAATTAAAATATGGTGAAAACATACTACAACTCATTAGATATGATCAATCAATGAGTCAAGTACATAAAATAGATTAAGATTACAACATGTCAGATGTCCTCTCAGAAACAAACTAAATAACACGAAAAGCAGAAGATGAAAATAGTACAAATCAGATAATGTGCCCAATGTCTTAGTACAAAATAGCCCAAAAAGATATATATAATAAGCATACATGACTAAAAACTAAAACATCACACATCTAAGCTATCTATGTCAAGCGAGTCATGATCGGCCTCAGACTGATAGTCCTCATCACTGTCTGAAGGAGAAACAGTGACAACAACACTGACCTCGTCTCCAGAAGCTCCAACAAAGCCATCTGAAGCATCCAAGCCACCATCAGAATCATCCTGTAACATCCCAAGATTTGAGGCCTCAGATAAAACACTCTTAAAAGGAATGATTGGACTACCCATATTACCAAGGTGCACCTCCTTTTTCGGGAGCCCATCACGAAGAAATCCATAGTTAAGCGTGCTCGGCTTGGAGTAGTACTAGGATGGGTGACCTGTCGGGAAGTTGACCTGGCATGCACGTGAGTGAGGACAAAGCGTGCAGTTAAGGCTAGTGGTGGTCTGTGGGGCCAGTCGTCATTCCTGAACTTTGCTAGAGCCTTGGGCAGGGGGCCCAGGTGTTACAAATGGTATCAGATCCATAACCCCTCTAGTAGGTGGGGCCCACATGGGCATGGCATGCCAGTCTTTGAGCCGTGCGGTCCAGCCATGTAGGAAAGGGCTGTCCATGGTTGACGTAGCCACCCTTGCGCTGGTATTCTGTGATCGGGAGCTGGGTGTCCATGGGCCATTGTGGGTCTGCACTGAAGTGGGGAAGAGATTATGAGGGCTTATAGTTGAGCCTTGACGAGGACGTCAAGAGTCTAAGTGGGGGGAGATTGTAACATCCCAGGATTTGAGGCCTCAGATAAAACACTCTTAAAAGGAATGATTGGACTACCCATATCACCAAGGTGCACCTCCTTTTTCGGGAGCCCATCACTAAGAACTCCATAGTTAAGCATGCTTGGCTTGGAGTAGTACTAGGATGGGTGACTTGTCAGGAAGTTGACCTGGCATGCATGTGAGTGAGGACAAAGCGTGTAGTTAAGGCTAGTGGTGGTCTGTGGGGCCAGTTGTCATTCCTGAACTTTGCTAGAGCCTTGGGCAGTGGGCCCGGGCGTTACACATCCTCAGAGCCATCATCCTTAGTGGCCTACTCGTCATCAACATCCTCGCCATCCTGGTCGGGCATGTCTTCATTAGTAGAAGGACCAAAATGACTCCCCAGCCACCTGGCATTCTGCTTAGCCCATGACTTGATAAGAGAGTGTAACTCATTGGTCTGAGGGAAAGAAGGAGCAGAAGTGCCGATGTAGGCAAGTAGGGTAGATAAGGGGATAGTAGGTGAGGGTAACACTTGGGAAACATATCCACCAGCAATGTAGGTATCAACAGAAGCAATAGGAGGTGGAACGGGGTAGAAGTGACTATATACATAAGAGGCATAATCACCACTAGGGTAGGGCTGGGAGGAGGGGCAGGGATGACTGTAGGGTATGTTCATGTTTGACATGATCTAGTAGGGGTCATGGTGGAGATTTTCCTACACCTAAAGGTTGTATGCCTATTGATGCATCATGTTGCCCATGAGGGTTTCATTGGATACATTGAACAAGGCACAGCTAGGCTGGGGAGGGCTAGCAGGTGGAGGGGGTGCTCGGGTAGAGGTAGAGGTGGCGGCTCCAGGAGTGGTGGAGGTCTAGGTAGAAACACTCTTCTAAAGTGCGGTCTCACTGATGCAAACTCCCTTCCTCGCATGCTTGTAGTGAAAGTCCTGAAAGAGAGATTTTCCAATGAAACGGTGAAACATACCACAAATCAAGGCATGGTAGGGAGGGTGGGTGCCTCGAGTGTTCTTACCAGAGTTAAAATAGGTACTGTGGTGTAGAATGTATCGAGACCATATGACTCCAATACTCTTCAGCAGGCAATACATCATCACCAAAGTGTTTTCTGTAATATCTTTTTGATTTTTCTTGGGATGGATGTTGAGTTAACGACTAAGGCAAGAATGTAGTTTTTTAGGTCTAGGGCAGAGGAGGGAAGGGTACCTTTCTTCCTATAGGGAAACTGAGGTTCTTCAAGAAGTTATGAATGTCCGACAAGTGAATGTTGAATTTCTTGTATAAAGTTTTAGGGACGAGAAGGTCAAAATACTCAGGGTAGTTATTCCTTCAAGTGTCAATCACCTCAGTTCCATTGAAAAAGATATTCAGTGAATCCTCAGTGATTTGAAACTTCTTTCCAGTGATCATGGAGGTAAGAATAACCTGAGTTTAGGAAGGAGGTACTCGTATGTCATAATTCCATTACAAATTTGCATATAATTCATGAACGACCTTCGTGCTTGTAAGAGAATTATCATAGCACGGGTGTTTGACACAGAGAGCCGATAGGTGATGGTTGTAGAGCAAGGTGGCTACTTGTTGGATAACCTCTTGTTTTCTCAAATTTGGCTCAAAGTGGGCACAAAAGGGGAAAGGATTCTATGGAAGAAGTTCCTTGTACCGATTTAGAGCCTCATTCGTGATGAAAAAGGTATCATAAAAGGAATGAATCGAGAAGATGAGGAAGATGAAGATGCTCTAGTTGGGACGACTCTCTTTCTCCTATGGGAAGCCATGGAGATGAAATGGAGAAGGAGGAGAGAGAAAAATGGAGAAGAACACCACCAAAACTCATCCACGCACCTAGGGCAGGTAGGGAAGAGGTCAAGGAAGGTCGATCTAGGTCGGGCTAGGGATAGGGAGAGGGAGGTCGGGGAGAGGGTTGAAGGTTTGAGGTTGTTGGAAAAGGATTTGGTCGACTTTTCTCTAGTTGAGAGGGAGATAAGTTGGACGAATCACCTTTTTACTTTCATTTCAGCCACCGATCAGTCGAGTTCTATGACTAGGAAACTCGACCGATTGGTTGCAAATAGCAAACCCTCGACCACAGATCGATCGAGTTAGGAACTCGACCAAAGGTTGGCCAGACCAAAAATCTAAAATTTTGATTTCTTGCCATATGCATGCTAATTATATTTATTTTTCTGGTCCATTATGCATTTTGGACATATTTAGGAACATTTCACTCATCATTATGTATTATTTGGCTATAAAAATATGGTTTTCAAAAAATGCCCAAAAATAAGCGTAACCAAGCATAAGAACAAGAAAATTTTAGCATTTTAAAGCAAGCAAGGTGATTTAAGCATGAGTAAGACATATAGGTGAAAAGAAGCTAGATAGATAGCATGCTAATATTATCCAAAGAAAATATAAGCAGATTTGATCTAATAAAGTTAAATTTCTCTCTAGCCAAAGGTTTAGTGAAAATGTTCACCAACTGATTAACTGTGTCCACATGTGTGATATAGATATCCTTCTTGGCAATGTGATCACGAAGAAAATGATGACGAACCTCTATATGTTCAAATCTAATATGCAATATAGGATTATAATATAGGTTAATTGTACTAGTATTATTTGCAATATACATGAGAAGCATCAAAATGAATGTTAAAGTCTTGGAGCATTTGCTTCATCCATAAGACTTGGGTGCAACAACTCCTGGCTGCAATATACTTAGCCTCTATGGTTGATAATGCCACTATGCTCTATTTCTTGGAGAACCAAGACACCAAGCATGGTCCTAGGGGAAGAAAATACCACTTGTGCACTTTCTATCAACCAAGCATCCTACGTAGTCAACATCACTATAAGCTATAAGAGTAAAGTCCCTTGACTTAGGGTACCATAGTCAAAAGTTTTGAGTTTTGTCTAAGTACCTCAAAATCCTCTTAACAGCTATAAGATGTGATTTCCTAGGGCTAGATTTAAAGCAAGCACACAATCTAACACTAAACATTATATCTGGTCTAGAGGCAGTTAAATAAAGTAAACTTCCAATCATACCTCTATAGAGCTTCTCGTCCACTTTCTCACCTTCTTCATCACGATCTAGTTTGGAGGTATTTGACATGGGTGTGTCCATCAACTTCGATGTTCTCCATCCCAAAGCGCTTGAGTAGTTCATTTGTATACTTGCCTTGGCTGATGAAGGTTCCATCTTTTGTTTGCTTGATTTGAAAATCGAGGAAAAATGTAAGCTCACCCATCATTCTCATTTCAAATTCACTCTGCATAAGAGAACTGAACTCCTTACAAAGATCAAGATTAGTTCCACCAAAGATAATATCATCAACATAAATTTATATGATAAGAAAATTGCTAGAGTGTGTTTTAGAAACAAGGTAGAATCAACTTTTCCCATGACATATCCATTGTCTAACAATAAGTTCTTTAATTTCTCATACCAAGCTCTAGGTGCTTGTTTGAGTCCATAGAGAGCTTTTTGTAACTAGTAAACATGATTAGGTAGCTTGTCATTTTCAAAGCTCAGAGGTTGAGAAACAAATACTTCCTCCTCAATTGTACCATTCAAAATGCACTTTTAACACCCATTTGATAAAGTAAGAAATTTATATAGCTAGTAAAGGCAAGTAGCATTCTTATAGATTCAAGTCTATCAACAAGAGCATAAGTTTCATCAAAGTTAATACCATCCTGTTGATTGTAACCTTGAGCCAGTAACCTTGCTTTATTTCTTACCACCTTGCCGCTTTCATCTAGCTTGTTAATGTAGATCCATTTGGTGCCAATGAACTTTCTATCACTCGGTCTTGGCACTAAGGTCCACACTCTATTCTTTTTTAACTGCTCTAGCTCCTCTTGCATGGCTAGGTTCCACTCATCATCCCCAAGAGCTTCTTTGACATTCTTTGACTCTAGCTATGAGATGAAGGCATTGTCTGTCTGTTCTTTGTTGTAAGCAGTTTGTGTCTTCACTCTTTCAAATGGATCACCAATGATCAACTATTTTGGATGATTCTTAGCAAAGCGAGGAGTGGGATCCTTGTTTTCTTCTTCTTCTTCTACATCAGTCACATGCTTACCTTTTTTGTCGATGCTGAGGTCTTTCAAGATGGGAATTAGGTCATCTGCAACATCATTATCAATAAGATTCTTTCCAATGGCAGGGTTAGTTTCAATAAACTTTACATTATTCTTCAATTTTAGACATTTCAATATTGAATACTCTATAAGCCTTGCTTGTAGTGCTATAGCCAAGGAAGAAAGCCTTATATGATTTTAGATCAAACTTGTCAAGAGAATCCTTCATGTTTAAAACAAAACAAGGACATCTGAAAATATGAAAGAAATTATGGATGGCTTTCTACCACATCATAACTCATAGGAGATTTTCTTTAAAGAAGGATGTGTAAAAACCCAATTCTGCACAAAACATGAAGTGCTAACGGCTTCTGCCCAAAACTTCTTTGGAGTGCCATGCTCTAGAAGTATGGTCCTAGCAATATTCTGTAGTGACCTATTCTTTCTTTCCACAACCCCATTTTGTTGAGGTGTACGAGGAGAAGAGAAATTGTGCGAGTAACCAAATTTTTCACAAAAACACTCGCCATTTTCAAATTCTCCCACATGGTCATTGCAGATAGTAACAACATGCCAAGAAGCTTTGTTCTCAATTTGTTTACAAAAACTAGAGAAAATATCAAGAGTATCACTTTTCAAAATGAGAAAGAAAGTCCAAGTATAGTGAGAGAAATCATCAATAATAACAAGACAATACTTGGAGCCACAAAGTGTTTGAGTTCTCATTGGTCCAAATAGATCAATATGGAGACATTCAAGAGCTCTTTTGGTGCTAAGGACTCCTTTGGATTTGAAGGAGGACTTGGTTCGCTTTCCTTGTGTGCAAGGTTGGCGTTCCTCATCCTTTTCATAATCCAATTTAGGAAGTCCCTTATCCAATTCCTTTTTTCTCAACTTCTTCATTTGATTCATATTTACATGACCCAAATGGCGATGCCAAAGAGATATGTCATTTTTATCCACTACCAAGCATCTATGAAGCACATGCTTAAGAGAATCAAGCAAAATTATGTAAATATTACCATTTCTAGTTCCCTTATATATGACATTATAAGTGAGGGAGTCTAGAAGCAAGCATTCTAAAAAAGTAAACAAAAAAAGATGACGATTATCACATAATCGGGTTACACTCATTCAATTATGATGTAGACCATCAATAAGCAAAACATTTTTAATACATATCTTGTTTCCTACATCACCCTCACATATCACCTTACCCTTATTTTTGTCCCCAAAAGTCACCGACCCTCCTTTCTTTTTTATGAACTTGTTGAAATGGCTGATTTCACCTATCATGTTTTTTGAATAGCCACTATCAACTATCCAATTATTTTAACCTGCATGAAAGAAGGATGTCAGTGCCCTAATCAAACTTTGGAATCTGGGGTTAGCTTGGGGACCCATTTCATCTTTGGGTTGGCCCCTGTAGGCTTGTAAGGAGAATAAGTAGAGTAATGATCATCAAATTTGCAATGAACACACACCATAGGGTTCTTAGAGCCAGAAGTCTCTCCACGAAAGAAAATAGGTTCCACACTCTTTTTCTTACACTTTCCTTTATTCTTGATCTTGCTCTTAGGAGCATTCCCTTCAAATCCCAAAACACTAGTACCAACTTGTTTGGTAGAGTGTTTTAGGACATCATTTAGGGATTTCTTTCCAATAAGTAACTTTTGCAAACAAACTCTTTACTTATCATTGTCATTACTAAGCTCAAAAATAGTAGAAGATAGACTAGCAAGATCATATCTATCATGCAAAAGATCAACCTCAAAACCAAGGGCTTAGTATGATATGAATCATGTTCTAGAGATAAGGTAGCTACTTCACTACTAGGCAAGATAGGTCTAAAAAGAAAGATCATTTACTTGAGAAAGTAATCTAGGAATTTCAAATTTTAACAATTGAAGTTCTCTTTGATAAACATGAGTTTCTTGCCTCCAAGCATCGTCAATAAGCTTGAGTTCTACATTTTCAGTTTTAAGCACATCAAGCTCATCTATGCACTTTTAGTTTTCTTCCTTAAGAGTAGTGAAATTATTAAGATAGATAACATTCTCAACTTCAACTCCATTGTATTGGAGCTCAAGATCAAGAAATTTCCCTTGCAAGGAGTCTATACTATCAAGGTGAAGTTTTTC
This sequence comes from Alisma plantago-aquatica, assembly GCA_963693085.1. Lineage (NCBI taxonomy): Eukaryota > Viridiplantae > Streptophyta > Magnoliopsida > Alismatales > Alismataceae > Alisma > Alisma plantago-aquatica. The sequence continues at coordinate 1,246,441,518 of OY856412.1, forward strand.
ATTTTGATCAAGGATTTCAATTTTAGCATAGAGATCGTCAATGATTCTTCCTAATCTTCTATTCTTAGATTTGCATTTAGTAAAAGAAGCACAGAAAGCATTTAACATATCAATGAGAGTTTCTTTAGATAACTCATGCAAACTTACCTCACTTATCTCACTTAACTCACACACATCATCACTAGTAGAGGCCATGAGAGTAAGGTGACATTCTCCATTTTTGGATCTTGAAGAACTTGAGGCAGACTCCTCTCAAGCTGCATGAGCTTCATCTTTGCCTCCTCTTTCTTTCTTGTCCTTCCTCTTGTACTTGCCTTCATCTTCACTTGAGGAAGGAGGAGGGGACTAGAGAGCAAGTTGTTGTTGACAGACCATCTCTTCAATTTGAGCTTTGAAGGCTGTATCCTTGATCTTCTTTGACTCTTTTTCTTCTCTCTTTTCCTCCTCTTCTTGCTTTTCAAGTCCTGGCTCATGAGCTTTAGGATTGCCAACTAGCTCCTCAGTTGCCAAGTCACTAATCTTGTACACCTCTTCAATAGAGGTCACCTTGGGCTCCCATCTCTCGGGAAGAGATCTCAAGATCTTTGAGTTGATGGCACCCTTGTCCATGACATGATCTAGAGCTCCCAAACCATTGATGATGACATTGAGCCTAGTGTACATGTCCACCACTCTCCCATTCTTATTCATCTTGAAGTTCTCTAGAAGACCACCAAGCATGTAGATCTTAGCTTCCTTCACTTGCTCCGTTCCTTCATAGGTCACACAAAGCTTGTTACAAATCTCATGTGCGGTGTACCATGTGGAGATCTGGTTGAACTCAGATGGAGTGAGAGCAGCATAGATGATACTCACGGCCTTGGTGTTGAGTTGAGCTTGCTTCATTTGGGGCTCCATCCATGTGGAGATTTCACCCTTTGGATCCTCATACTTGAGATTCACCACTTTCCACATCTCATAGCTCACCCCTTGGATATAGAACTGCATCTTGTTTTCTAATATAGGAAATTTGTACCGTCAAAGACCAAAGGTCACATGGAGAAGTTTCCCTCCAAGTTGAGGGATCCAACAGTTTAGTTGCCCATCTTCTCCTACTTGTGGAAGTAGCTTGGAGAAGACCTTCTCTAATACCACTTGTTGGATCAAGGGCTCTAGAGAGGGGGGGTGTGAATAGAGCTTCACAAATCTTAAAAAATAGATTAGACCTTGAAATTATATCATTTGCAAAAGCTAAAGCTTGAAGCAAATTTTAAGTCCTATCTAGAAAACATAGCAAGGATGAGAGACAATGAAGATAAGCACTTGGACAAGGTGGTTAGAGTGGTTCCTCCTCCAAACTAGGAGCAATTCAGTCCACTACCTAGAGGGGGTTAATCTCTAGGACTTTGTAATCCAATCACTCTTATATTTCATTATAAGATTACAAGTTAACCACATACATCCAAGGACTTATACACCAAGTAAGAATCTTCAACCTACTAAAGGACTTACCCACTTGCTAGAAGTCTTCCTCCATCACCATGGACTTACCCACTTCTTGCACAAGTCTTTTTCCATGAGGAATCTTCTACCTTGGCTATCTCCTTCACTTGGAGATCTTCATCATCAAGCCTTCTTCAACCTTGAAGAACAACAACTCCTTCTCGTTCACTTGGAGTAGATCTTCAAACCTTTCTTCTATGATGAAAGGGGGTTGGGAAGATGGAGGTGGAGAGATTTACATAGATACACAAGGTATATCTCTTACATGGGAACCTATCTCACTCATATCCACAAAATGAAGTGTAAGCAAGAGGGAGAAAGGGGCTCAAAGGAGTAGTGCACTGATGCATGGGTCTTGAGTCGCTTTTACAGGCTTATTTTATACCTGTTTTATGCATGTATTTGTGATTTTCTTGATTATATTTGCATAATTCACTATAGTTGACCTGTAAACTCTATTTGCATAAAATTATGCTTACTGTTTCATATTTATATGATTTTATATAATCCCTGGGCTTATACACATGTTTCGACACTTTTTCAGGTACTTTTACACTGTACAGAGTCGATACTATCGACCTGGGTGTCGATAGTATCGACATTTCATCAGGAATCAACCCCGAAACACGATTTTGGAAGGAAATATCTGTATCATGGTCGATACTATCGACTGGGTCGGGATCTGGTTTCAGCACTAAAACGGAGCATTTTACTCCGACGGTTGAGCTTTTTTGGTGCCGTAAAGTGGTCCTATGACCTGAGGAGAGGACGGCCATCCCTAGGGGAGATCTCATATCATGTTGCATGACATCCAAGAAGGAGAGAGAGAGGAGACAAGAGCCAAATTCCATCAACCGAGCGATCTGGGTACCTCCGCCGGGTGGTTTTGCTGCCGGAGGACTGCAAAATGCATGTTTCTCGAGGAGGATCTCCAGGAACACCTTTGTATCAGGGGTTACATGAGTTTACTCCATGTTTCCCATATTTTTCTTCTCTACTCCTATTTATTCTCCATTGTCAACCATGCGGGGCTAATCCCCTTTGTCTTTAGGACCGGGAGTAGCCCGGGTAATCGCTGTATGACACTTTTTACATAGTTTATCATAATTTGTCTCTCAAATTCGTGGTATGATGTCATTTCCTCCATTCTATAATTATGATTAATCACCCTAATGATAATCTAATACCTTTGATCACTTTGAAAAATGATTAACAGTTGAAAAGAGACGATAATCACATTAACTAATAAATCCTTTGAATAAGGTGATGTACAGTTAATGGTGGAAACCCAGAGTTCGAATTTCATGCACCTAATTTAGGATATAGGTTAATACTACCGTGGAACTGACCTAGATTAAGGTAGTGAATTGTATCACAAAAGCGAGCAATTCTATCTACATGCCACTACCCGAAATAGGAGATGAATTAGGTTAATTGTATAGGAATTAATACAATGAAAACCAGTGGTGAAATCGCAACCCTAAAGATTCCATTTTTAATTGATTAAACCAACCATTTAATTAGTTGCTTTGTTTTGACTTTATTTTGTTTTATTTTTCAAAACTAATCAACTCTTTTAATCAGTCTAGTTGATCGCAACCAGTTAGTAGTAGTCTACTAAAATTCACATTTCCCTGAGTTCGACTTGGGCCTCACAAGGCCTATATTACATTGATACGTATACTTGCATTTGCACGGATGGTTTACGCGTGTCAAGTTTTTGGCGCCGTTGTCGGGGAAATGGTGAATTTTAGCACTACGAGTGCTGCGAGCGGCCACACTAGGCCACTTTTAATTCATGTAATTTTTATTTTAATCTTTTTAACTGAATTATAAATCTTATTCATTATTTTAATTATTAGTACCGGTTCATACACTATCATTTGAAATTTCAGGTACTAGTAAAGTAATAATAGGTGATGGAGCGGCAAATGAGGAGCAGACGATCTGGAAGAAGATCAAAGCTTCTTCCTCCTCTGCATCTAAGGGGCCAATCAAGAGGCAGGCCATCAACATAAGCAGTTACAAGATTGATCCAGGGCTTATTCAGTTGGTCAAATCATAGGCTTTCCATGGACTTAAAAATGAGGACCCATTGGCCCACATCATCACATTTGTGGAGAACTGTGACATGGTTAAGGTGGATGGGTTTCCATCAGAAGCCATTTATCTGAAACTATTTCCATCATCTCTAGCAGGAAATGCAAGGGAGTCGCTCTACAATCTGGACAAAGAATATGTTGAATCTTGGGACATGATGATTGAAGTGTTCTTTGAGAGGTATTTTTCACTTGAGAAGACAAATGATCTCGTCAGAAGGATCCATAACTTCAAACAACAAGCTGGTTGGACATACTCAGAGACATGGGAGCGATTCAATATCATACTGCGGAAGTGCCCACATCATGGGTTGGATTTAGAAACCTAGGCAAAGATTTTTTATTTTTCCCTTAATGAACATGATAGGGGCAATCTAGATTTAGCTAGAACAGGATTCTTTTTAAACAACAAAGGTTCCAAGTGTCGATAAATTTTGAAGTATATGGCTAAAAAGCAGTCTTGGGGTGAAAGAGATGCACCCGAGCATGTTGCCATGACACATGAAGCTAAGGCCATCAAAGCGCTTAATGACAAGATGGATCTTATAGACAAGAAGCTCCTAGAGAAAGAGGACAATGGGTCTGATGATGAAGCATGTGCAAAGTATATGCATCAACTAGGATATAGAAATAACAATTACGATTGGAGGAAAGAACAAAATTTTTAGAAGTTACAGCCTAGCCTAGAGGAAAAGAATAATGAATTGCTTAGCTAGGTGGTGAAGCAAAACCAAGAATTGATGGGCTCACTTGCCAAGATAGTACAACCACACGGTGAGTACTTGAACCAATTTGGACAGTAGATACAGAGTCATGGTGCACAACTGAGGATGCTAGAGACGTCCCTAACTCAAATTGCAACTGAGGTGGCTGCCATGAAGCAAATCATTCAACAAAAACCAGCTGGGAATGCAGGGGCTTCTTAAGCACATCATCAAGTGAAGTACATATCTATGATTAAGGAGACAGAGCCCCCGATGGTGGAGGTCCATGAAAAGGGAAAAATGTATTTTGACACGGAGGCTAAACCCATAGTTCCATACCCTCACAGTTTATATGGATTGCTAGGAGGGTGTAGGATGCCATTTAAATCACTCCAAGATTCCACCATTGCCATGCCCACACTTCATATTTCTGAAGAGGCTCCTATGTCGAAAGAGCAGGTGAAAGCTTTACTTCATAGTGGAGTAGCCACTATCAATAAGGAGAAGAAGCCATAAGTCATGCCATCCATGAATGACGTGCCAAAGCCTACGCAAGAGGGTGACATTGAAGCAAGCTTAGGGGAGGAGACCCAAATAGCCCATATGTGCCACCACACAAGCGAGTGGAGGAGCCAAGCGTGCCTTTCCCGGGTAGTCTGAGGCCGAAGAAAGATCATAGGCACTACAAGAAGTTCTTGGAGATGTTTCAAAAGCTCCACATTAACATTCCGCTAGTGGAGGTGATAGGGAAGATTTCGGCATATGGAAGATTTATCAAGGACATCATTACCAAGAAAAGGAGGATCAAAGACACAGATGTTGTGTGTGTTGATGAAACAGTGAATTCTATAATCCAAGGACGGCTATCGAAGAAGAGGAAAGATCCAAGATGTTTGTACATCCCATGTTCCATAGGTGGCCAACATTTTCCACAAGCACAGTGTGACTCAGGGGCAAGCATTGATCTTATGCCACTTGCCACTTTTCAAAAGTTGGGATTGAAGAAGCCAACACAAACTTCCATGACAATTGAGTTGGCGGATGGATCCATTGTGAAGCCACAAGGTATATGCGAGGACGTGCTAGTCAAGGTCGACAAATTCATCTTCCCAGTTGACTTTGTGGTCATGGACATGCATGAGATGGAAGAATGTGAGATGCTATTGGGAAGGTCGTTTCAAGCTACGGCTGATGTAATCACTGCCATTGGGCGAGGTTACTTGACACATGGGATTGGTGATGATAGAGTTAAATTCAAATTGCCAAATGAATCATTAGAGACATCCCTTGACAACCCAGGTTAAAGGTATCCTTATGTCAAGCCTAGGACATTAAACAAGGGTGCTTGTTGGGAGGCAACCCAAACATAGGTTTATTTTATGTTTAGTTATGTTCTTTTATGTTTATGTATTTAGTTTTTTCTTAGGTTTTGATAATTTTTGTAAAAATGGTACGCTAACTAGTGTTTTGATGTGTGCATAACTTTAAGGTCGATACTATCTACACCCATGTCGATAGTATCGAGTTTGGAGCAGTAAACGCTGAGTAAGAATCGATACCATCGACCATAGTGTTGATAGTATCGAGATCTCTGAAGATTTCCAACAAATTGTATCGGTAAAGTCGATACCGTCGACCCTAGGGTCGATAGTATCGACACTTTTGAGTTTCCAACCTTTTAGATGTGTCGATATAGCAAAATTACTAAGCCTGAGTCGATACCATCGACCTTGGTGTCGATAGTATCGACACCTGCAGGACAACTACATAAAATAGGCCGTAAAAGGTGTCAAAATGAGATTTTTTCGCACCGTTTTTTTATAGAGCAAAGAAGGATGAAACAAGTCACATCTTAGAACCACTAAGAGACAAAAGTGGGTCACCCAAAAGAGGGATATAGCAAGCATCACTTGGTCCACTTGAGCATCCAACCATCCATCTTCACCACATTTCAAAGTGAATGGTACCGCTGTTCCACCTCTTCAGTGAGAATGTTGACTATGAGGCCATAGTCATATTCAAGATTGGGGGGGGGTGTTGGAACAGCCCTCTATCTTAGTTTTTACTTACTTATTAATGTTGTTTTTACTTTTGAAATATTAGTTGTATTTATTTCTAGGTTTATCGCTTTTGTAGGATCCACATCTATCTAGTGTAATCTGTGGAGCAATAAATGCATGGTTTCAATTGGAAGTATTACTCTTGGGTTGTGTGCACATAAAAATGATCATATTGAGGAAAACTTTTTGAGCTTATTCTTGTGAGTAATTGAGTTGCATAACTGAGGAAGTGCTTGGGTCATTCAGCTTCAGGACATGGGGACATGAATGACCATCTTTATTGTCCAAGGAAAAGTGATTGACAAGGTTGTTGAGCCTGAACCGACCAAATACTAACGTGACCTTAGACTAAAGTTCAAGAGAGAAATCCTTCAGTTACCCTGTACACAGGTCCTTAGAGAGGGACATATGATATTTTTAGAAGGTTCTGTAATTAGCCTTGTGATCTGATCCACCGCAATTTCATTCACACTCCACCATAAGGAATGGGAGCAGATTACTGTCTTTCACTCTTTGATTGCATCCCATGTAGACGGGTCTTGCATTACAATTATTTTCACATATTTTTGCATGAAAATGAAACAAAAAAAGGATAGATTAGTTATACATGCACATTATCCTTATGTGTGTGTCATGTAATTGCATAATTGTCATTTTGTAGTTGCATTCACATCTTTTGAGCATATAGTACATCATGTGTCTTATGTCTTCTGAAAACATTAAAGGTGGTGAACTTGATCCATACCCTTTGAAAAGAATGCATCAAATGCACAAGTTATGTAACAAGAAGTGAGCCCGAAAAATAATTCATTGTCATCTATGAAAATAAGGGCTTGAAAAAAAAATTGATTTTTTTTTAAAAAAAAAGAGAGAAGAAAAGAAAAAAAATTGAGAAGTAAGTAGGAATGAGAGGGAGAAAGGAACCTGTTCTCACTTAAATACTAAGAAGAATAAGTACATGGTGTAGTTTTCTTAGATATTCCATCTCACCTTGAGACGGAATGATAGTGCATGCATCATTCCACCAAAAATGTAGCATTAGGACATTTTCACTTGCATTTTGCATCATGATAGGTCATTAATTTTTTATTGCATGATTGACTGTTATGTGCTTTCATCTCTTCCACAACCACCTATCCCATCCACCCGTTGCTCTAATCGATAGGCCACCCATGATATTCTCCTCATTCATTAATATCAGGAGATCTGCTTCCATTTAGATGGTAGTTAGGAAATGAGCAACGTAGATAGGAGATCACAAGATGCATCAAGTATGGACCAGATGAGTTTATCATATTAACTGCTTTAATTGATAGTGTTTCATTGATTGGGGGGCATACATCTTTTACATAGGTCTTTGGTCGCCTGGATGGCAGTTAGTGTTCAGTGGTCAATGAGGGCCGGTTTGTGGAAAGAAAGTGGGGATGATGTAGATGCATTTCATGTATTTATGTCCTGTTACTGACTTATCTCAATCAGATCCAAAGTTTTGTTGCCCGAGGACGAGCAAGGTTTAAGCTTAAGCTTAGGGGAGTTTGATGCATGGATTTTGAGTCGCTTTTACAGGCTTATTTTATACCTATTTTATGCATGTATTTGTCATTTTCTTGATTATATTTGCATAATTCACTATAGTTGACCTTTAAACTCTATTTACATCAAAGTATGCTTATTTTATCATATTTATATGATTTTATATAATCCCTGGGCTTATTCACATGTTTCAGCACTTTTTCAGGTACTTTTACACTGTACAGAGTCCATACTATCGACCTGGGTGTTGATAGTATCGACATTTCATTAGGAATCAACCCCACAACACGATTGTGGAAGGAAATATCAATATCATGGTCGATACTATCAACCTGGGTGTCGATACTATTGACAGCGTCAGGATCTGGAGATTTTTAGCACTAAAACGGAGCGTTTTAATCCGACAGTTGAGCTTTTTTGGTGCCGTAAAGTGGTCCTATCACCTGAGAAGAGGAAGGCCAACCCTAGGGGATATCTCATATCGTGTTGTATGACATCCAAGAAGGAGAGAGAGAGGAGACAAGAGCCGAAGGCCATCAATTGAGCAATTCGGGCACCTCCGTCGGGCGATTTTGGTATCGGAAGACTGCAAAACACACGTTTCTCGAGGAGGATCTCCAGGAACACCTTTGTATCAGGGGTTACACGAGTTTGCTCCATGTTTCCCGTATTTTTCTTCTCTACTCCTATGTATTATCCATTGTCAACCATGCGGGGATAATCCCCTTTTCTTTAGGACCGGGAGTAGCCCGGGTAATCGCTGTATGACACTTTTTACATAGTTTATCATAATTGGTCTCACAAATTCGTGGCATGATGTCATTTCCTCCTTTCTATTATTATGATTTCACCCTAATGATAATCTAATACCTTGATCACTTTGAAAGAAGGATTAACGGTTGAAAAGAGATGATAATCACATTAACTAATAAATCCCTTGAACAAGGTGATGTACAGTTAATGGTGGAAACCCAAAGTTTGAATTCCATGCACCTAATTTAGGGTATATGTTACTACTGCCATGGAACCGACCTAGATTAAGGTAATGAATTGTATCGCAAAAGCGAGAAATTGTGTCTACATGCCACTACCCAGAATAGGAGATGAATTAGGTTAATTGTGTAGGGATTAATACAACGAAAACTAGCGGTGAAACCGCAACCCTAAAGATTCCATTTTTAATTGATTAAACCAACCATTTAATCGATTGCTTTGTTTTGACATTATTTTATTTTCTTTTTTAAAACCAATCAACTCTTTTAATCGGTCTAGTGATCGCAACCAGTTAGTAGTAGTCTACAAAAATTCACGTTTCCCTGAGTTCGACTTGGGCCTCACAAGGCCTATATTACATTGATACGTATACTTGCATTTGCACGCACGGTTTACGCATGTCATGAACTCTCAACTAAGGTTAGGACCAAGCATAGCAATGAAGAGAAAACTTGGGATGAAGCCCAAAGGGTCCTATTTACAGATGGGGGTGCTCCTTTGATAGTGGGAACACTTAGGGACAAAAAAATAGTCCTTTTACAACTTGCAACAGATCTATTTTGGGTCCCAACCACTCTTCAACAATTTGATTCACTTTTTATGCGTTTCCAGTACAGTGCAGTCGGTCGAGTTTCAATAAGGTAACTCGACCGATCCACTACCCGACAAAGTCGATATTTGAATGATCAATCGAGTTGTCTTAGGAAAACTCGACTGACAGTCAAAAATCAATTTTGGCTGAATGGTCGGTCGGTCGGGTTATGTGAAGTGTAAACTTGACTGATCCACTGAAGATTTCAAAATCCATACAGGATCGGTCAAGTTTATAACATGACCGATCGAGTGCCTGTAATGAATTTTAAGGAATGAAATTTGAGTGATAAAAACTTGAATTTTTTTGTCCCTTACATTTTTATCATCTTAGTTACAAGTCATAACATCTATACAAGTGATTACAAAGTTGTTCTAAGGTCATTTGGGCCATTTTCCCAAATTGCTCACTTGCATAGCTTTTGGCTTGAACTAGGTGAAGTTGAGACTTGATTGAATTGATTCTTGTCTTGTACCTAATGCCTAAAATCAATCTTAAATAGATACATTAGATACATATGAATGGAATGGTTAAGTCATTATCAAAATATGGACGATGTGCAACACTTAGGTCGACAATTTCATCCATACGTGATCTCTATGTTGGAACCCTCTCATGTCAAGTATCCACTCCATGATTTGAAACTCGACTACCGTATTAACTCCTTCCTGTGGTGTTTGATATTTATCCTAACTGCATAGTTATTAGGAACTTATCTATGTGGGTCTATATCTAGCCAAAAAATGGCGACGGTAAAGCAGATTCATGCAGTTTTAGAGGGATGTCCTCAGGAGTCACTAGAGGTGATAGGTAAGTAATGCATGCATACTGAGAGGGAAATCATAGTGCTTCATCTTCATTGTAAGCTTAACATTCCTCCATTTTCTTATGAAATTGTCCCCTCTTCCCAATTTTCCACCCAATAATTTCTTCCTTACCTGAGACATATGTCTTGATGCCCTCTGCTCTCAAATATCCACACCATGATATATTTGGACGGGAACCTATTGTTGTGGGGCTAGATCTAGCAAAAAATGACGATATTGATGCAATGTCCTCCCACATCCTATTTTATCTTCCACATTATACTATTTGCAAAGTCTCAAATGTCTAAGATTTGCCCCAACCATCACCACCCATCCTCAAATACCTAGGAGGTAGAAAGTTGGTCAATGACTACTAGTTGTGTGGCTAAATATACTCCATGCTCACCCTATGACATAGTCAATAGGACTTCACATGATAGACTCTATAGGAGGTTGTACTCACTATGCAGGATAGTGGCCATCAAGGCATCAGAGGATCTCCAGAAGAGGTAATGTTAACCACTTAATTGACCAATGACATCATATCTTTGTGATGTATGGTGGTTGTGTTGTATTTGAATTAGGAAGCGGTGTCTACTTTGTCTATCTATATTAACTAGAAGGTGGCAGATTTTGGTATTATGTAATTTTAGTAGTATTGACTTAAATATGTTAGGGTATGCCTTGGTTGTATGTGTAGGTTGGGTTTATTGGTATAAGTTTCATACCTTCTCGTAAGGTATATGGTTCTTATATATTTATGTCAATTTGGATGTAGTTTGTTGTAAATTTGGATGCAATCCATTGCGAACTTAGAAATTGGACTGAATATTCGTTCCTATTATCACTTCTTCTATATGGTTACTGTGGCTTAGATCTGTGGTACTTTTTTTTACATGGATGCCATGGGAAAGCAAATTTTCACCTTATAGTACTTCTATCGAAGACACCACCATCTAAACTAAAGTTGGATGCCTATTTTAGTTTGGATCTGGCTACATTTGTGGTCAACGTGCTAATGCATAAGAGTTTTATTCAAGTGTAAACTTAATGTGAATGGTGTATGTCATTCACTTTAGGATCATGATAGAAGTCTCATTCACTTGAAGGGTAGCATACTTTGGTATTATATCATTCTAGTAATATTGATTATTAATTTTTTTATTCTTAATATGTTAGGGTGTGCCTTGGTTGTATGTGTAGGTTGAATTTTTTGGTATAATTTCCATGCCTTCATAATAAGGTAGATGCTTCTTTGAAGGTTATGACTGAAGAAGGTTAGTCTTCCTTCATATATGATCCTACCATGGATCTACTTCAACTAACCCTATCAATATATTTATATGCTGAACTTTCTACTTAAGATCTGATCAACTTGACCATTTTGATTAATAATGCATGTGATCTCTAGCCATGTATGATCAGATACAAATAATGTCTATACTTATATGATCTAATTATAATGTGAAACATTTAAGATTTTAAAATATTTTTTCATTGAACTTGGCTATTACTCATATTCTAATATCTTATCTAGAATCCATGCAAATTTGATACCAAAGTTTATACAGATCTTGTTGACTAAAATGAGCATTGTCATGAGTTATACATGGCCTACAATATGCAAGGATAATTAGAAATATTTTTTTCATTATTCTATGTTCTACATAGGATGTGTTATATAAGCATTTAGGAATCTATGTTCGATATTGTTTTGACCTTTTACTGTAGTAAAAATTCTAACAGATGATAAGACATTGATACGTAGGTTTAAAAATTACATCTATTCTCAATATATTAGCCACCATACACTCTCTTATAAGTATGAGTTCCTTATATAAAAAGGAGTGTATTCCATTCACTTCTATGGTCGAGGAAGATTGGGGTCCCTTCATCTATAAACTTTGCATCATACAAAAGATTTGATTGGTCTAGTTTTTACTCTCTAGCACTTCCTTGTGTTTTATTTTCTGATGTTCAAACGTGTACTAAAATGGATGAGTTTCTAAACATAATCGATTGTAATTTTAGTAAGCATATGAAACTGTTATTTGGTTCAACTTGGCTAAATAGAATATTTTCTTCTTACGTTTAAACCTCGATGGTATCAATATTTTGATCCAATGGGAAATCCTATATTAACCTCATATTGCTTCTATCCAAGACACCACCATCTAACTGATGCCAAATGCCATAATTTAGTAAGAATTTGGCTATGCATATGCTCAATATCATAATATTTAAGGGTTTAATTCAACTCTACACTTAATATTATGTATGTCACTATTTCTTGTTATGCTTTTATTATCACAATAGTAGCCTATGACATGCAAGGATGTTAAGAAATAAATGTATGTACTTCTATTTTCTACTCACTTTAGAGGTGTTTTACTTTCTACATAGTTGTTGCTTACATGTAAACTTGTGGTTTCATTTTATACCACTCTCTTGAGAAATTAGGGTAGGCGAGGTTCCCTTTTTCGATAACCACATGCACCTAAGACAACTTCTATGTAGTCTTAAGTATATATCACTTTGATTGACTAAAGTGATCTCCTGCATCATACCCTCTTGATCTATTAAAATGTCAAAACTTTTTACGTAAGATGTGATATACATGACCATTATAATTAAATTATGCTTGCCATCTCTGTCCGTGAATGATCAACTATGAATCATGTCTTCATTCTATGATCTAATTAGTAAGTGAAATATTTAAGAATTTGAAATCTTTTTTATTTGAACTTGGACATTTCTCATGTTCTTAGATCTTATCTAGAATCCATCACAACATGATACCAAAGTTTATGCAGATCTTATTGACTAATATGTGCATGATCATGAGTTATACCTAGCCTATAATTTGCAAGGCTGATTATAAATATTGTCACATGCTTTTGTGTTCTACTTAGTATATGTTATATAAGAATCACATAATCTATCTTTGGTAGAGATGTGTCCTTTTACTATAATAATTATCCTAATAAATGAATAGATATTGATATGTAGGTTTTAAAATTACATCTATTCTCCATATATTAGTCACCATAAAATCTCCATATATTCTCTCTTAAAAGGAAAGTCCCCCTCTCTTGAAAGGAGTGTTTGTCATTCACCTGTAGGATCGAGGCAGATTATGGCACATTTATATATAAACTTCAGATCATATAAAATATTTTACTGAATTAGTTTTTAATATCTAGCCATTCATCGTGTTTTATCTTATTTTTGAACCTTATGCTGAAATGGATGAGATGATACACATAATTGCAAGCATATGAAATTGTTGTTGGGTTCAACGTGGACAATTAACATGTTTTGCTCCTTATGCTTAAACCTCAATGTGTCTATATTTTTTATTCAATGGGAAATCTATTGACCTCATACTACTGCTATCCAAGGCACCACCATCTAAACTAAATCCTAATTCCATAATTTATAATTTATTATGGATCTGGCTACGACGGTGGTCAATGTGACATTGTTCAAGGGTTCAATTCCAGTCTATAAATGTGGTGAACATCACTATATCATGTTATTCCTTGTTATGCCAACAATAACCTATTACATGCAAGAGTGTTCTTAAATAAATGTATGCACTTCTATGTTTTACTTACTCTAGAGGTGTTTTACTTTATACTTGGCTGCTCATCACATGTGATACTTGTGGTTGAAGATCATACCACCCTCTTAAGATACTGAGGTAGGTAAGGGGGTCCCTTCATCTATAACCACATGCATCTAAGACAAATATTATGTAATTTTTAGGATATAAGAATAACTAATGTAGATAAATCTTTCTTCATCTAAAATCCCTGCCACGTGATCCATTTCACCATACCCTCTCAATATATTTATATGACAAAACTTTAAACTTAAGATGTAAACTGCTTGACCATTTATTTAATAATGCATGTGACTCTTTGGCCATTCATCATATTTTATTTTTATTTTTGACCATACATTAGGGTAAACTGAATCGAATCAGGTGAAATTTAAATTATATATCAAATAATGATGGATTAGGTATACAACTAGGTCGTGATAGGTGTGATGTAGATGAGGAATGGATATGAATAAGTATTATCACTTTAGGGATGGAATGATTCTAATTTAGGTTGTTTTAGGTCAAATTTGGGCAAAACCAAGTCTGGATGAGGAAAACATGTCTTGTTTAGGAAAGAAATAGGCCTGTTTAGACCAAATTAGGGTTCGTTTAGATTAATGTTGGGAAAATAGGTAGAAACATGCTTTGTTTAGGGAAGAAATAGGTCTTGTTTAGACCAAATCAGGGTTCAATTTAAGGTTGGGTAAATAGGGAAGAAATAGACTACTTTATGAAAGAAATATGTCTAATTTAAGCAAATTTGTTCTGATTCAGGCCAATTCAGGTCTAATTTGGGAAAAAACAAGTATGATTGAGGAAAACATGTCTTCCTTAAGCAGGAATAGGTCTGGTTTAGACTAAATTAGGGTTCTTTTTTATCTATACTGGGAAAATAGGTAAATATAAATCTTGTTTGGGGATGAAATTGATCTAGTTTAGACCAAATTAGGGTTCACATAGTTCCAAGTTGGGCAAATAGGAAAGAAATTTGTTTGGTTTGTGGAAGAAATAGGACCAATTTGGGAAAAATAGTTTTGGCTTGGCTGAAACCAAATCTGGTTTGGGAAAATGTCTGATTGTGGAAAATTTTGTCCTATTTTACCAAATTATTAAGGTTCGTTTAGAACAATGTTGGGGAAATAAGGAATAAATGTCTGGTTAAAGGAAGAAATAGGCCTGGTTTAGATCAAACTAGGGTTCATTTCAATTATTGTTGGGAAAATAAGTCCAAGTTAGACTAAGTTTCAAGTTAGACTAAGTAAGGTTAACCTAGGGTTGCCCAAGTGTAGCTGAGGTCAAAACAATTGTTGCTTTCCAAACTATTACTGATTTTACTTTAGAATAAAAAAATAAAATGTACATAGTAATATATACAATAAGACTCCCTAATTGATCATATAGAAACACAGTAGGAAGTGTGATAAATATCTAATATATTGGTAGATATGTTAATTAGTCTGATGCATGTGCATTTCAAGAGGTGGGAATACTATTACTACATGCATTTAACACTCTGGATGTTGTTTTACATGGAGTGTTGTCTTCTAGAAGTGAAGCAAAACTTAGACAATAAGGCTCCTAGATAATAACAATTGCCCATTGGCATGTACTTGTGTTGTATGATTGTGTGATGTGATATTCAGAGATTGGAGATGATGATGATAATGACTTTTCTGAATAATCAACTATTGGTATGTATGCCCTGAGAGCCAATCATGGGATGATTGGTGGGACACATCAAGACTGATTCGATAAACATCAAAAACAAGCTTCCAATTCATTCTGGTTCAAGTCAGTTATGAGATAATGACAGATCATATTGAATGTCTAAAGAATTGTGTTACTCAATGATGTATGCTTTTAGGTTAAGGACCTAAATGATGATATCATACGGATGCTAAGAGTATACATTCTTGTTATGTCCCTAGTCAGATGTCATTGTGGAAGATTGGTAGACAACAATGACACACAAGACTAGATTGTGTATTGATTGATGACTTAATCCCATTAATCATGATATTGTGATATCAAACCAAGCATGTAGGTACTTGTTAGAGAACAAGTGTACCAGACATACCCACTGTGAGAGTGACACATGGAACAATGACTTGGTAGTCACAGTCAACTCTCACAGTGATGGTGGTGAGTGTAATTCTTTGACCTAAAATCACTACACTCAACACATGGCATTGGGCACACTTTGACATCATCAAACGCAATCTTGAAATATAGATTGTTATAAAGTGATGATTGGGTGGCTCTGACACCCGGGGCTTTTTAGGGGTGAGTGATAGATATGGGATTTGTCCCTCCTAAGGGAGTTTGATATCCATGACCACTTGATAAGTGAGAGTGAGAAATGCATGCATGCGTGTGTAAATTAATATGTGACATTGATTGCACACATATCTCATACAGTCTACTTTGAGATCAAGAAAGTGAATGAACGTTGAAAGGATGACTATTCCATGCCTTGAGTTCATTTGGGATATCAATGACAAAGGAATTATACACTTCATGAAACACTATTCATGGATTGTAGGATTGAAAGTTGTTCTCCAACTTTCTATTTCACTTGGGTAGCACTGATGTGCGACTAGGCACTGTTCTTTGCTTGTGAAGTCATAAGTGTTATGGACTTTCACTGCCAACGTGAAATGGACCTGTAAGGTCACACACACTAGAACATGTTCCTAGAAGAGGAGTTTCTCTACAAACCTTATTTAGATTGATTGCTAAAGGAGTTTAGTAGATCAATTAAACACTCAACCAATTGATAGCTCAATATCATGGTGTTCAAGGTGTTGGACTAGATGATTAGAGTATCAGATTGATTGGAACTACAATTGACTGATTTGCACGGTCTGCTGCCCCAACTGATCGGCTCATAGGGATGATGTTACAACCCCAATTTTGGGTTCATTTGGTGAGAAATGTAATTTCTCATATTAAAGATATTTGAACGAATAATGATAAAATTTGTTTGAAATAAATGAATTTTGTTTACAATAGCCTTGATGATTGCTTTATGGGCTTTATTGGCTATTGGGCCTGAATAACAAGAAAATTCAATTAGTAAACGAATAATTGAATATTTGAGAAAAGAAAGAGGTAGAAACCTCTAGAAGGCAAAGAGATGTAATCCAAGGATGGATTTCGTGCCTTTTGGGTTCCTTGGGTTCCAAGGAGTCCAAAGTTGCAAAAAGGAAACAATAAGAAAAAAAGATCAAATGAGTATTTCCTTATTAATAAAGAAATTGAAAACATTGATGAAATGAGGAAATAAGTGAAAAGGAGATGTAATTGAGTTACCCTTAGTGAAATTTCGTATCCCAAGGATTCCTAATAATAAAAGGAATACGTATGAGGAAAGTAAAAGAGAAATAAAGAGAAATCCTCAAAAAAGGATATTTTAATAAGAAATAAACAAGATAATGTGGAATAATGCATTTAGATGCATCTAGAAGGATAATGAGTATCCAATAGAAAGGATTTCGAAATAATAGAGTTTCTTGGGATCCAAGGAGTCCCAATGAAGAAAGAGGAAAGAGAAAATACCACTATTGCAAAACAAAAGGGTAATGTGATACATTATTAATGAATTTTGTGAGATTGATGAAAGGAAGTATTTTTCTATTAAAAGGAAAACTTAATTTCGTTCTTATGGAGTTAAAGTCGAGCATAAGAGAGAATAAAAGGTTTTTCACATTACTAATTGCCCATGAAATAGGAAATATCAAGGAAGTGCATAGGAGAGAGAATGTTTCTTCTCCTTGAAGGAATATGATTCCTTTTGATAAGAGACTTCGTTTCTTGATGAGCAAGCCACCATAGGGCTCTGTTAACCTCCCCTATAAAAGGGGGAGACCCTTTAGGATGAGTTCCAGAGAGATTCCATATCTCCCACTCTCTTCCTCACCTTCTTCTTGCTCCCTCATGATCAAAACCCTAACGAGAGCTTAGACTTATCCCGAGGGCACCAAAGAGCGGGGAGGAAGTCTCGTCGAAGGCACGAAGCCCCCACGATGGTCTGAGATGGTCGACCATCGTCTCCATAGCTGCAACTATCGAGCAGAACCTACATAAGGCCGACACCCAGGTTGTAGGTTGTGCACTTGGCCAGCTCAAAACGGCCATGCTGGACGTGAGTTCGGTAGTGCCACACATGCATGAGGACACAACGGAGGTAGGGCAGGGTTTCCTGGTGAGAAACACGGCTGGGGGAGGAAGATGCAGCCCACGGAGCGCTGCAGGTTGGTAGCAATGGCGGCCGCACTTGATAGGTCAAGAATGCTTGCTTTGGCCAGTTATAGCATGATCTGGGTGATGCCCTAGGTGCTCCGGAGGTAGAGGAGCCTGGGCGGCCCTTGGCGGCAGTCCCTGGGTCCTAGGGTGGAGAGGACACACCTGCAATCGAGCTACATGTCCGCGGCCTCCTGCGTTGTGCAAGGTTGAAGAAGGATTGGTGCATTTGACGATTCTACCCCTCCACGGGCTGAAGAGAAGATGGACACAGCGAGGGCAAAACCGTAATTCAGTTATAAACTCAAAGGCAAGTCGTATTGCATGCATAAGGCGACGTGGCGCTCTGTGATTGGCCCGAAGTAAGTGATTCTTGTTAAATTCGTAACTAAATAATCGTAGCTCAGAGAGATGCGCATTATACATGAATTTTGCTCAAAAAAATTAGAGGAATCTATTAAAAATATATTTGAATCATGATTCCCTGTGAAACTCGAAAAGTAATGGAAGATATCAACTTTAATGTAGTAATGTTCAAAGAACCCTATTTTGATATGATTAAAGTGATTAGTAGGGCTTAATAGATGATTAAAGTTGATTTTAGCCTGTTAATGATAAAAAAAATTAGGAAGAAAAAGGATGAACTTTGTATATAATTAGTTAATTTAGAGCTTCATATGCATGAATATACTTTAATGGGCCTTGAAACCCTAATGTTGACTAATTCGACTATTAATGGCTTTAATTGATTAATTTCATGATTAAAGTTGGAATATGCTATTTTGAGCATTAAAAGTTCCTAATTTGTGGATAAGTACCCTAAATGTAGTAATTAGGGTTTTCTCATGAATAAAAGGTGGAATTACTAGCAAATCGAGTTCATATGTGATTTGGACCATAATGAACTATGAATTGATGATAAATGAGCATAATGATCTTTGTCATGGGTTAAAGAGGATAAAAATAGTAACTTTAATGAAAAGAGGCTTAATGGACTTATATAATGATTAATTATGCTCTAAACCCGAAACTGAGGATTAGATGTTGAGATAATTAGGGTTTGTGATCAATTGCATTAAATTAGGGTTTAATATAATAAACGATGAAGAGAAACCCTAATTGCAATGGAAACCCTAAAAGTGGACTAGAAACCCTAGGAAGCGAACTAGATTTAATATATCTTAATGACATGAGTAATAAAAGGAGATTGTATAATTGTTTCAGGATCTTATTGAATGATTGCTTTCTTGGATTCTTATTTGCATGGATATTCCTGTTTAAATCATCAGATCAGGTATGTGGTTACGCTTATGAATAACCGCTTTAGTTTCTTGACGATTTCCGAATGTTTCCTCACATTGAATGCAACCTAAACAGTTGGATGTTCATACTTGCAAATTATAAAGTCACTATGGTTATCACAATTATAAAGAAGTGTGTATTCTCACACCTACATGCCACCCTAATGGATGATGCCAAGAGTCAGGCCCAGGAGGATAGACCAATGGGCACCATGAGTGGTGACCCCAGGCACTAAGCTCGGGAATGAGAAGGTGGCCTATGATATTGCATGACTATGGAGCACAATGAGAAGTGACTCCCAGGCACCAAGCTTGGGATTGAGAAGGAGGCCTTAAGTCAATGGAAAAAGAGAAACCCTAGAGGGGTATGCCAGGGTTAGGGCAAAAGCGGTGGAGAATGACACATTGAAAATATAAAGTGGCTTGTTAAATAATTTGATTGTGATTATTAAATTGTTAGCCATATGTGCAAACTTTTGGTTGTCCCCACATACTAGTATATTTCGATATACTGACCGACGTTTTGTTTGTCGGTGTTTTAGGTGCAAATGAAAAGAACAAATAGTAAAGCGACATATGTGGAATTAAATGAGAAATAACGTGCACTGGAGGATTAGTTAGATTAACATCTTCATGGATAGAAGTTTAGAAATCCCAGTTTTTCCAAGGTAAGAAAAGTTTTATTTTATACCAGTTTCAGTTTAGTTGGTAAAGTTTATTAATTGTTATTGATTATTTGTCGAACCATTGATCTTGTTAATTGGATAACGGCTCTGAGCTTCGGGTCTCCCTTAATTGGGGGTTATCGGGAGGCGTGGCTGTTATAGATGAACTGATCGGCTCATGTTGGTGATCCGACCAGCTCATGTGTCAATGAAATGATCCGCTCAATTGTTGAACCGGTCAATTCGGGTGACCAACTGAGATCGTTTGGAAAGTCAGAGACTTTTTTGCAAATACATAATTGTTACACTTGTACAAATTTGATTTAGACAAGGACTAATATTTGATTAATTGGAAACGAACATGGAAATTCAATTTGATTTGGACCAAGACCACGAACTAATCAGCTCATGCTTGAACCAACCAGCTCAGTGCTCCAAATGATCGGTTCAACGGTTGGACTGCAGCAGTGTGTCAGATTTTGTAGAAAATCTCGAACCCTTCTACTCTTGTTTTAATCCCGCATTGCCCATGGTAGAGAACCCTATACCATGACCCTCCTATATATAGGGGTATTGGGGGCTTCTCAAGTATTACAACACAGAACACCAGTTGCTCTATAAAGTTGTCTTCTCTGGTTTTGGTAACCGAGAGAGCCCGAGCAAGTTCTACCCGTCAAGGGAGGAATAGTAAGGGAAAAGACAACTATAGAACAACAATTGATTGTAGGAGAGTGTGTTGGTGACTAGTACATTGACAGGAGCATACGAATCCTTCTGATTCCTAATAGGACAAAGAAATCAAAGTTCCAGGCAGTCCGTGCGGACGACTATAGAGGCAGGAGACTTATGTCGCTCAGAGGACAGCTATCAATCCCAACAGTCCCGATAAGATCAGGAGCTGCACAAACACCGTCCAAGACCAGAGGTGAAGACCACACAAGCCGTGAGGTAACATCACCGAGCAAGCCTCGGGACAAGGTATGCCTCTATAAACCATTCTTCCTAATGTATAGGCGTTGACACAATTCTTTTATACTGGGTTTGGGGAGAAGAAATGTTTTGGTTTCCGCTGCCTTCTCTGTCTCCCCTAAAACCTAACAGTGATATTAGAGCCATATCAACTGCTCTATACTTAGGATTATTGATACGACCAATTTTGATTTGTCGCCTTTTTATTTATTGCATACGATATGAATAAAAATGGCTTTATGCATGTCCAATCCTAAAACCACAAATCCCAATATACATATATGATATGTAATATAAATGCACTCGATACGCGTCACCCTTAAATGAGTTTTGTGGTGGATGTATAGCGTGGTTGTGGCCAATATACCCTATGTTTGTGTGCTTGGTTGTATGTGGTTGCTTGCATCTCGGTCTGCGCACCATTTTCCTATCTCCTAATCCTAATGTAACTCGATATAACTCGAGATTTCTTTCCTACCCCTACTCCCCCCAAATGTAACTCGAGGTTTCTCAATTCCATTGCAAATAGGATAGAATTTTATTTCCTGTTATGTCAAAGAATGGTGGACCACCTCACGACGACTGAGACGATCAGTTCAAGGTGTGAACCGATCGGTTGGCATTCCAGAATATCGGTTCAAGGTGTGAATCGATCGGTTGATGACCGGTTCATGGAGTAAGATGAGCGGATGGCAACCATGAAGAGATGCATGATGACCAGGAGAACCGATCAGTTGGAGAAGCCAACCGATCGGATGGTGGAACCCAGACGACTGACCAGAGTGAGTAGGTCATTCATGTGATGAGTTGATCAACTCGAACGGCTATAGCACTTCATCTTGTATATTGCATGTAATGTAGACCTAGATGACCGTGATTCCTCTTGGCTCAAGGAATCACATTAGGATGGCCATAATCATCGCTTTTATCATTTCACATGTTTTTCTGTGGGATATAGCATGTATATGATACGTACTATGTATTGTGGTGATTGGATATGTATATGTACCTATAAAACCAAATCCCTTAATAAATATTAAAGTTTTAGATGCCTTCCAAATGCGACACATGTGAAAAGCTTGATCGACCAAGTGTGGGCATGCCCTAGCATAGTGCACTGTTCATCTCGTGGAAGCGTGAAGGGTGAATATGTGGGTCTACCCTAGTAGGGTACATATTCATCATGTTGGCTTTGGGTCTGACTTAACAAGGTGACCTAGATAGGATCTAGCACCTTGAGGCATGGAGGTGATCATGGTAAGGAGTTGCGCTTGACATCTTTCAAGAATTGCATATGATGAAACTGGTAAGAGTTGCCTACCTGAAAGATCTAAGTTGTGGGTGACAGCCCTAGCTGGTCCATGACTCAGAGGATTTTAGGATCTTGACCCACTAGAAGGTTGTACGCTGCAATCTTCCAAATTGATGGCGAGGGCTATCAATTTGAACAAAAATAGAAGGAGAGATAATTAATTAAAGTCCTAATTATATCGTAAACTTTTTCAAATCAATCAAATAAGTCAAAAATGAGTTTTGGACAAAAATTGCATATATTTCCTTTTATAGTACAAATGGAAACAAACAACAATCACTTCTCATTGCAATCGGTCCTTGAGAAGGACAAGCTATGTAGGACTAACTTCTATGACTGGTTTAGGACATTGAGAATTGTTCTCACTCAAGAGTGAAAGCTCTATGTCCTGGATACTCCAGCTCCAGAGGAACCTGATCCTATCGCACCAAAGGTAGAAAGAGATTCTTATAAGAAGCATTTTGAAGATGCCATTAATGCAAAATGCTTGATGTTGTGCTCCATGAGCCATGAGTTACAGAGACAACATGAGAACATGGGTGTCATTGAGATGATTCAACATCTCAAGAACATGTATGAAGACCAAGAACGACAAGAGAGATATGATGTCTTAAGGGTACTGTTTAAGTGCATCATGACAGAAGGAGATCCAGTTGGTCCTCACACTCTCAAGATGATTGGGTATGTGGAGAACCTGACAAGACTGGGATTTCCCCTGAGCCAAGAGTTGGCTATTAACGTGATACTGCAATCATTGCCAGAATCCTACAGTCAGTTTGTGATGAACTACAACATGAACAGCTTTGACAAGCCATTGACAGAGTTGTTAGGCATGTTGAGGACAATCGAGGCACAGATGAAGAAGGACAAGCCTAAATCTGTGATGTTGATCAACAAAAAGAAAGGCAACTCCAAGGGCAAGCACAAGGGCAAAGCTAAGAAGGGTTCTGATGCTAGCCAACAACCCAAGACGTCTTCAGCTCTCAAGGCCAAGGGAGGTGTGACCAAGGGAGGCAATTGCCACCATTGTCAAAAGCCAGGACATTGGAAAAGGAATTTCCCTCTCTATTTGGAAGAACTAAAGAAGAAGGAGGCAACATATGTCTCCACTTGAAGGTATCATGAAATAAAATTGTAACACTTCTAAGGTATATGATACCAAGATGTGAAGTGATAAGCACTGAATAAATAAGGCAAATGTTGCCATCATAGATAGGAGTAATTTAGTTTATTTTCAACCTTGAAGGCATGTAATAGAGTTATGAACTTCTATTTCATATTTTCCAATAAATAGAAACATTTTATTTTTCATCTTTTGTGACAATGATGGCTATTAATAAAATTGTTGTTTCAATTTAAAGATATGATCTTTGTGGTAATGCCTTGTTTATATTATGGTACTTGGTATGTATAAGATAAAATGATACATAAAAGTTATTGATAACTCAAACAACAAATTAGAATTATCGTAAGAAATTCACCCCTAGTTTCCATATTGATGGATAAGGCTAGACTCTTTTGGTTGTGAACCAATAAGATACATGAATCTCTTGTACATGATTAATCAATCTTCACTAAGGTAGTGGAAAAATGATTATCCAAATAGGTATAATACATGTGATGTATTTACATACCTGTTGGAGTTAATGCTAGTACTTCAAATGGTGTTTAGAGAAATACCAATATGAATATTTTTGAAGTGTTCAAGAATATCAGAGATGAAGTACGAATTTGGTAAAGTGTTAATTCTTGATGAGATCAATGAATGAAATACTTGGACCAAATGTTTGAGAAACCTTATGAGTGATTATGATAGTGTATCATAGTAAACTCATGATTAAGGCATGGTGATGTCTAAATCAAGAAGGAGTCATACTCTAAGGAGTTAGAGGATGATTATCAAATAACTAAATTCTTCTTAAAATTAAGAATACCCTACACTAATAAAGGACATTAAGAATCATAAGGGGTTGTGAGTTCTCAAATTCCTTAATATAAACACCTCAAATATCTATATGATGAGTTGGTCATATGATGAGTCAACAATGTAGATGTTATTGAGGAACCGAATTTTGAGTTATGGTTTATGACCATTACATTCTAAATGACTTCCATGTGAACTATAAGGTATGACCTTGATGGTAGCACCCATTGGGATGAAATCCATAAGTGTGAATGAGTTTTAAGTGTTAAGACACACAGATGACATTTTGAGAAGGATGATGCTTGTAGATTGCAACTTGATGACTAAGAGATTTGGCATACAGATACTAAAATTGCATTCCTATGAGGAATAAGACAAGGATGTGTACCTGACACAACCTATAAGGTTTATAAATCCATTAATGAAAATAAAGTCTATAAGTTATAATGGACAAATCAATGTGATTGATTGAAGTACAAAGCAACTCAAAGCTGGATCTTTACTTTGATAAATATAGTCAAGGGGTTTGACCGATATGACAAAGGTAAAGAAGGGATCTGTGATTTAGTGGGAGCGTATTCACATTCCACATGGTGATGTGAAATGGAGATGTTCTAGAATGGAAATCCAAAGTGGAAATTATCTTTAAGGAAGATAGAGACGTTTCCTATGTGATAGGAATAGAGACCTATAGAGATAGTTCTCAAAAAACCTCTTGACCTAAAAAGAGAAAGCATACATTGGCAATATGTACTGAAGGGTTCAATATGCATAGATTCAGTGGGAGAAGACTTGTACATATTACATGGAGTTAGTATCCCAAGGCCAAGTGTTCTATGAAGAATCAGAACACTAAGAATAGATATGGATCTATCATGTATGAAATCATCCCGTTATCTTGCATGTATCGTGGAAAGAACAAAGTGCTTTTATCATCTTACATGTGTGACATGTCAAGAGTAAAATGCATTTATCATCTTGTATGTAGGACATGACGATGTGATATGCTCATCCTGATGACTCGTATGTGGGTTATTGGAATACCATGAGAACTTGATAAGTTCTTGAGAAGTACTAATTCTATGGAAATAAGGAAGGATTCAATGTAAAGAGTTACACTGATGCGATCTTTAAAAAAGGACAGAATATTTATCAAAAAATATATATGGGATATATAAAAGTGAATATGTGTTGAAGAATGGAAACATTCCAATAAAGCCATTTTAAAAGGAAATGCTAAGTATCCCTATGTTAGTGAACAATAGTGGATACTATATGGATCTAGAAGTTCATAGAGATGAACTTATAGATATTCTGATCATTGATGACAAGTAAGAAATGCTTGGTCATGAAATGTGGCTAAAAGTTAGCAAAGGAATACTAGATTGCATATTACGACAACTCCATCTCATACGTGCGACGTAAAGTGAAGAGATGAGAGACATGCAATTATACCGACTTTGGCAAGATGTTGCCATAACTCACTGCATTAGCACTAGAGCACAGTAACATGTGGGACATGTTTGAAGATCACTGAGAATATGATTCTAGGATGATTGGCTCGCAGTGCAAGTGGGAGTCTGTTGGTATGTATGCCCTGAGAGACAATCATGGGATGATTGGTGGGATACATCAAGATTGATTTGATAAACATCAAAGGCAAGCTTCCAATTCATTCTGGTTCAAGTCAGTTATGAGATAATGATAGATCAGATTGAATGTCCAAAGAATTATGTTACTCAATGGTATATGCTTTTAGGTTAAGGACCTAAACGATGAGATCATATAGATGCTAAGAGTATACATTCTTGTTATGTCCCTAGTCAGATGTCATTGTGGAAGGTTGATAGACAACAATGACACACAAGACTAGATTTTGTATTGGTTGATGACTGAATCTCATTAATCATGATATAGTGATATCAAACCATGCACATTGGTACTTGTTAGAGAACAAGTGTATCAGACAGACCCACTGTGAGAGTGACAAATGGAACCATGACTTGGTAGTCATAGTCATCTCTCACAGTGATGGTGGTGAGTGTGATTCTTTGACCTGAAATCACTACACTCAACACATGTTGTTGGGCACACTTTGACATCATCAAACACAGTCCTAAAATATAGATTGTTATAAAGGTGATGATTGGGTGGCTTTCACACATGAGGCTTTTGAGGGGTGAGTGATAGATATGGGATTTGTCCCTCCTAAGGGAGTTTGATATCCATGGCTACTTGATAAGTGAGAGTGAGAAATGCATGCATTCTTGTGTAAATTAATATGTGATATTGATTGCACACATATCTCATACAGTCTACTGTGAGATCAAGAAAGTGAATGAACATTGAAAGGATGACTGTTCCATGCCTTGAGTTCATTCGGGATATCAGTGAAAAAGGAATTATACACTTGCTGTAACACCATTCACGGATTGTAGGATTGAAAGTTGTTCTCCAACTTTCTATTTCACTTGGGTAGCACTAATGTGCGACTAGACACCGCTCTTTGCTTGTGAAATCATAAGTGTTATGGACTTTAACTGTCAATGTGAAATGGACCTGCAGGGTCACACACTAGGACATGTTCTTAGAAGAGGATTTTCTCTACAGACCTTATTTAGATTGATTACTAAAGGAGTTTAGTAGATCAATTAAACACTCAATCAATTGATCGCTCAATATCATGGTGTTCAAGGTGTTGGACCAGATGAATAGAGTATCGGATTGATTGGAACTACAATTGACTGATTTGCACAGTCTACTGCCCCAACCGATCGGCTCATAGGGATGAACTGATTGGCTTAGGTTGGTGAGCCGATCGGCTCATGTGTCAATGAAACGATTAGCTCAATTGTTGAACCGGTCGATTCAGGTGGCCAACCGAGATCGTTTGGAAAGTTAGAGATCTTTTTGGAAATACATAATTGTTTCACTTGTACAAATTTGATTTGGACAAGGACTAATATTTGATTAGTTGGAAACGAACATGGAAAGTCAATTTGAGATGAACCAGGACCACAAAACGATCGACTCAGTGCTCTAAACGATCGGTTCAAGGGTGAACCGATCGATTCAACTGCCGCAGTGTGTCAGATTTCGTGGAAAATCCTCTTACTTTAATCCTGAATTACCCAGGATAGCGAACCCTATCCCATGACCTTCCTATATATATATAGGGGTATTGGAGGCTTCTCAGGTAGTACAACACAGAACACCAGTTGCTTTGTAAAGTTGTCTTCTCTGGTTTTGGTAACTGAGAGAGCCCGAGCAAATTCTACCCATCAAGGGAGGAACATCAAGGAAAAAGACAACTGTAGAACAACTGGTTATAGGAGAGTGTGTCAGTGACTAATACACTGATAGGAGGGTACGACTCCTTTCGATTCCTAGTAGGATAAGGAAATCAGAGTTGTAGGAAGTCCATGTGGACGACTGTAAAGGCGGGAGACTTCTGTCGCTCGGATGACAGCTGTCAATCCTAACAGTCCCAGTAAGATCACGAGCTGCACAAACACTATCCAAGACCGGAGGTGAAGACCATGCAAGTCGTGAGGTAACATCACCGAGAAGGCCTTGGTACAATGTATGTCTCTACAAACCATCCTTCCTAATGTATAGACATTAGCACGATTCCTTTATACTGGGTTTGGGGTGGAGTTTTTTTTATTTTCACTGCCTTCTATGTCTCCCCTAAAACCTAACATCAACTGCATGAACCATAAAAAATGGAAAGAACTATGGTATCTAAATGCATAAAGAATGAGTTTATATGATATATCTTACCTATTGATTTTGTCTTGCAACAATACTAAAGCAAAGGACAAAACAAGCTTCCTGGATAGCAACAATAGCAAGTGGATGTAGAAAAGGCAATTAGTGTGGTATTGTTTTATCAAAACATCATAAAACATGAGTTTGTAATGACTTTAATATTATGAATGTTTTATTATGTGGAGTTTTTTCATCTAGCAACTGTGAAGCACAACCTGAAATCCTTGATAGTAGTACCAGCAAATGGACATTTACTTGTGCTATATGGTCATGTGATCTGATACTTAAGAGTCTCAAGATGATGATACTACACGGGGCATAGGTAAGAAGTGTGGTATGAGTACTACCATATTATACATTTAATAAAATGAATGTTGTATTACCTAGAGTGTTATCTTTTAGAAGTAGTGAGGCATAGCACATACTCCTTGATAGTGCAACAACAAATGGATGTTTACCCAGACTCCTTAATACTCAACAACAACAACTAGATGTAAAAAGGTAATTGTGTGGTATTATTTTATAATAATTGCATAAAACATGAGTTTGTAATGAGCTAAATATTATGAATGTTGTAGTACCTATAGTTTTGTCTTCTAGAAGGAGTGAAGCACATCCAAGACTCCTTGATAACAAGAACAAAAAATGGAGGTTTACTTATGCATTGTGTGATCTGATACTCAGTTTCTCAAGATGATAACATTGCAAGAGGCATAAAAAAGGTAAAAATTGTGATATTAGTGATGTCATACTGTACATGTAGTATAATGAACATTGTATTACCTAGAGTGTTGTTTTCTAGCAGTAGTGCTATACAACCTAGAATCATTGATAGGATTGGCAACAAATGGACATTTACCCAGGTTTCTTGATACTGAACAGTAGCAAACGGATGTTTACTTGCCTATATTGTTGTCTTATAGCAGCAATGAAGCACAACCAAGATTCCTTGATAGTAGCCTCAACAAATGGATGTTTACTTAACAGTAGAAGCAACTCAAACTCCTTGATAGAAGCTCAAACTTCTTGATAGCAACAGTGACACCGACTTCTTGATGGTTTTGTGATGTGATACACATAGTCTCAAGATGATGAAGTATTCCATGTGAGAACAAAAACATGCAGAAGAAGCCTCCCAGATAGCTAAAAAAATTGAGTTTGCGAGCAATTTTTGGTAATGCATGTGTGTGGTGGGGTGGTGGTGGATAGGTGGGTCATACATTTCTGGGATATCAAACCCTCTGATCATGGAGGTGAAAGATAATTATTTTTTTTCTTGAAGTGATAATGCAAAGATTATAGCTGTTTTATTTATGTTGTAACAAACTAATAAGTTATACTATAGCTATTATGTTTGTGCTATCTTTTTTGATTTATGCCAATTAATAAAATTTGACTTGTATTCTCTTAATGTGGGTAATTTTACTATTAAAATAATTTTGCGTGTGAGTGGTGAAGTTGGTGAAAAATGAATTCCATGAATATTGTGGACCACATCTTGCACCTTGGGAGATAAGAGAGGGTGAAGTAAGAAGAGAGGTATAGTATGACACATCTCCACATTGTTGGGCAAGGAAAGGTTTTAATGGAGTGGTAGTTTGGATTGATCGAAGGTACACATGGTGTAAAAGTATACTGTAGAAAATAGTTTTATTTGTTTTGAAAAGCATGTCGAGAGAGTGAAAGGAGGATAAAACATTTCAAACTCGTGCATTCAGAACGTTCAGGGTTGAAATGGTAGAGTCATAATTTTTTAAGAAAAACTCATTTTTATAGTATTGTAGATGTATTTGAGTGAGAAGATTTTGTATATGCATAATATGATTTTTACGGATTGAGTACATCTTCTCTAGTGGAATATGTTAAATTAGATGTGGTTATGTTACAACTCAATCAGTCCCATATTTGGTTGTATTTGGGGCGTACATCATAGTGGATGTGTGACAACCTAATTTTTCTCACTTCTCTCATGTACTTTTCCTCTCTCTATTGATATTCAAAAGACTCAAGTGTATATTAATTCGATTGCTGGAATAAGGTGATGCTCTAATTTTGTGACATCAATGATCAATTTCACAATGTGTGACTTTAATTTACACTTTTGAACTAAGTATCATTTCTTGACAAGTCACCATATTACAATATATTTTGAGCTTCATCACTATTATATTTTATATTTACACATTTAAAATGTTTTAGATCTCTCTATTATCTTTCCAATCATGCAAAAATCACCTCAATCGGACTTTTATAGCCTAAGTTATGGCCTTTTGAGCTTGGGTTAGTTTTTTTTAAAATATTTATGACCCAATTTTGAGCCTTATTGAGACAAAAAGGGGCATCGCCCAATTGGAATGGGCACCCCCTCTCCTTGCTTCAGATTCATTTAGTTCTTTTAGGATCATCAGATCTCCTTTGGCCCACGATGCACCTTCCATCCAACAACTGTTGTTTGTCTTCTACCTCCGTATAGAGGTCGGCGGGGGTGGCGTTGTAGCCACATACCACCAACTTGAACCACCCGATTGACATTCGTTCATTAATATTTTTCCTCAATAAAACCCCCTAAACCCTAGCCTCGACACCCCGTTGATTTCCCCACTCTTGTCTCTCTCAAATTCACGCCTTTAACACTCCATCTGATCTTCTTCTCCTTTCCCAGCAGCCATGGTTCCACTTCTAGAGCCCCACCTCTGCCGCCTCACCCCCTATCACCTTGTCCACCTTTGCAATTAGTGAGACCTCTAGTGAGGCTGCACGTTGACAGTAGAGCAGAGCAAGAAGGTGTCACGAGATCCGAAACACCCTTGTCATAGAGCGTCGACGAGCACGTCAGAGAAAGCTGCTTCTGGTCAACCTTGCAAAAAGGGAGCATGGCCTCGTTACTGGATCAACGATGCCCTAGCATGAATGGCCTCGATCGGGAAGGCGAATGGCAATCAAAAAGTAGATGCGGGTGACCAACAACTGGGATGAAGGTGGTTCCCAATCGCGGACACCCTATCCCAGTCTCTGCCAATCACTAGGGCCAGGTGACCAATCGTGAGCTTTGAGCGGCGTGACTAGGGCAGCCTTGTCTGCTAGATCCTAACTCAAATCTATGTAGTTCTCAATATAATATTTGTAAAATGCATATCTTTCTCATGCCTTAGTTGAATTTAATGAATCAATAATACCAAATTGATCCTTTTGACAAGATCTACAACCTGGGAATGTTTTCATAACCTAAATATGCTCCCACTTTCCCTATTTTGCAAAAAATACCATCTTTGACTATGTTTCACTACATTAAGTTCATAATAATAATAAAAATTTGAACCTCTAGTTCACTTTTTTATACCCTCTTGCTCATATGATCAAAAAATTTGTGCACTTTAAACTATACGAGGGTCTTGATCACTCTATTTCTCATGAATTACTCTTGATGCACTTATATGACTAGTTTTTGGGACTAGTGATGATTCTTGCCCTAAAGTGCTAAGCTTTCCCCCCTAATGACACCAAATACTTGATCAACCTTGAAATCAATAATTCATGTCTCCTTGACTTAGTATAAGCCCCTTATATATTTCTTGATATGGTTGATTCATTAGACAACTAGTGAATGTATATGCCCATTCATGTGAATGCTAGGTTAGAACTTGAGCCAATGATGGGATTGGCGTAATCTATGCACCCAACTCTTTTAGAGTTCAAAAATCAGTAATCTTATGATGAATTATAATTATAATGCCTAGGGTCTATCCCTTTTATGCTATGGTTGTACTTATGACATAGATACATCCATAACGACATAAAGTATCCTAAGTGACTTGTTTGTCTTCCTTGTGCCCAAGTGTGATATAGATCTTAATCTCTTCTCCTTCCTCTCATAAATCAGAGATGTACAATATTTTATGATTCCCTTGATTTGGGTGTCCCATCTTGTCCATGTATTGGGACCTTCTCACCTAAGTCTTATATGTTGGTTTTTGAAATGAATGTTGATAATGTAGAATCCTTTGATGTTTGGACTTGAAGACATCCAACTATTCTTGAATATGATTCTTATGTCCATACTTTGCTGATCTAAATCATGCTTTATTCTTGGATCCCTTGTCTTGTTTGGATCATGTCCTTGTATGCTCTATTATGAGTCTTTGACCCTATAATGTTCATAAGTGACCTAAATCTTGATATGATCATATAAAATGTATGAAAATTCAAAATGACATGAAACTTGAACCATACCTCCTTGATGACCTCTAAATCACTATAAGATCATCAAATGCACTAACAAGTAATGTTTCACCTAAATTTGGTCAAAACCCTAAAATGAAAATAGTTAGGGTTAATGATGAGAATCTAATGCATGTACGTAATCTTGTTGTTAATCAGGTGTTGCTTATGGCTAGATGGTCTAGGATAAGTTCAGTTATTAAATATCTAAAGTTAGGTATGAGCTTTAATAATTATATGACTATGGCTTTCTTTCTTGAAATGTGATACATATGTATGCTTTTTTACTTGATCAAATATTGCCGTGTCGTACTCTAGTATTGTATTCGATGTTTGTCTTGCACATGAATTATAACCTACAAAACATAATGTAGAAACCCCATAATACAAGCCTCCTGTACCTGCCTGAAGTTTTGGGGTAAGGACATGAGGATGGGCATCCTACTTGAGTTATCAAGATAGGGTGGATCATTGATAAAAGGGTTAGCTAATCTTGAGCACCCTCATAGACTCTTCTAGTGAGAAGATTCCCATAAAAGTCCTTATAGATACATGATATTGATGAATTAATGAAATGATGGTATAATTGGAGTGAACTGACATAAAACATGGGCTTTCATTTTGCTAAATACTTAACTTGTTAATTCTTGCTCGTTTACTTCTGCAAATCTTTTCAAATTATGCAAAGGTTATGTATATGTGTCTTTTAGTCCCGTACTCGGCACTTCGTGTGCTTGACCCACCTTGTTTCACGTATTTTATAGGTTCAGAGATGGTTATAAGTGATGGGCTTGGTGAGCTATGTCAGGGTTACTTGTTGTAGGATCCCTTGTATGCATGAATAGTCTTGTAAAACTATACTTTTGAATATGTATGTGTAAGGTTTTAATAAAAGGATGTTTCTTCATAATACTGTTGAATGCTGAGATATTGTTGGTGTCTTGATCTTGTTACTTGCTCATGTATTCTAAGCATTTCATGCTTCCGCATGTTGTCTTTGGTATTCATTTAGTTCATGGGACTAGGATTCCAATTTCGATATAGATGGTATCAGAGCCAGGTTACAATAACTATACCAAACATTTATCACATGAAACACAAACTAAACATAACTTTACATCTCAGACTTAGAAAATTAATGAGTTATCCTTTGTGGACTATGTTGACTTGGCCTCTTGATTATAACCTAGATTTTCCAAAACTAGGTGTAGACTTCTGCAATCCCTATACCCTTTCTTTTCTCCTCCTTCTATCCTGAAGTATGGTATATAGGTTCAATAGGATGAGAAAAGGGAAATCCTATTACAAACCTAAACAAATGTTCATGACATGTGCTTAGGGTAGCTATACAAGTGTGCGCCACGTTCTTTCTAGTTCTATAGGTTTTATGGTACTAGACTACCTAATGAGTGTGGTAACTCATTTTGGTTTTGGTTTTATTCAAATGGAGTATGGTGGTTTTCATCTCCTATTTCAACGTTGGAGAAAATTTTATTTCAAGTATTAGTATATCTACATATAAAAATGTTACCACACAGAAAGGCAGTGGCTGCCCATGTAACCTACGAGAAATAGATGTAACATCAAGTCTAGATGAGAAATTTTAGATGACAGTTGTAGTAATTATAGTTTTCTAGAACCATGATAAAAGTTAGGCTTGTAAGTAGCCTATATGACCTACGATGATGATGGTGATGATGAAGACAATGATGTTGAAGTTGATGTGACGTTATGAGATGTTTCAAAATGATTCAAGCTATGTTTGATGATATGAGAAGAGTTTGACCATGCCACCCTAGCTAATCTAGCACAATGTTTGAGGCTTATGACTTGGTAGATGTTCTAAACATAGCTAGTGGGCTAGCATGCTTAGTTGTGCCTAGTATTGTACATGTTGAGATATGATATGTGACGTATGGTTTGGGACCAACATAGGTCTCAATCTCTTTACAAAGGAGGACCTCTAGCACAGGACATACGAAAAGAGTGACCCCTTGATATGAATCGACCCACCATGGGAGAAGGTCAGAGTACTTAAACTCCAAAATATGAGATATGTTGGAAAATGTGCATGACAAATTACATGACGATGAGTCCCTCACCAGACTACTTATAAGTATATGAGTCGAGTTACCTAGTGTGTGGTTTCCTCAAAAAAGTTGAACCCTAGATTTCATATCAAAATAACTAACCCTAGAGAAAGAGGAAATTGAAAACTTGATGATTTCTATATAGGTGAGGGAGATGTCCCAAGACCCTAACATGATGTACATGATGTGTGATATCCATGATAAGCCTCATACTCGGGTTAGAAGGTTGATGTAAAGGAATCTAGGGGTTGATCTTATTTTGTATGTTGGGTAAGATTTTGGTATGGGTAGATGTTGGAGGTTAGCATGTTTTTCCTTGAGTTAGATAGGTCTTAGCTTGAGTGGCTCGAACTTGTGGAGCTCTTTCTAGATACAAGTCAGATGTATGTGAAACCTTGATGTTGATGATAATGTTGCCCCTCATATGATGCATGATACATGATATAATATCACTTATTCTAAAAATTGAATATGTATGGTGATACACTCTCATAAGCTAGACCTAATTTGAAGAGAAACTATTCATGAAGGATGTAGTTTTCAAATCATGAACTTGATATGATAATGTCTAGAGATCTTAGCTTGAATAATCAGGGGTAACATGCTTAATTTCATACCCAAAAATGAAAAATGATTGACTCAATATGACACTGATCTTGGGGTCTTAGATTGAATGACATGATGACTAAACTACTTATTGTCAAACCTAAGGAGGTATATAGAACACTATTCTTGAGGAGTGATGTAACTTGGGGGAAAACTAAAACATGTAGGGAATCTAGTATAATGATGAAATACACACATTAATGATAATCTCTTTGAAAGTTTTGATGATGAACATGTTCTGTTGAAAAACTGATAACATACTAGCCATAATTCCGTGCATAATAGTAGATTGCATTAAATGTGCAGATATTTTGAATTTTAGTATTGCATGCAATGCAAATATGTAAATTAAAAATAAAAAATTAAGTGAAATGTATTAAAAAATAATTATTTTTATGTTGTCACAACCCAAATGGAACAACATTAAAATTTTGTTATCCCTTTGTTATAATAACAAAGAAGGGTGTAGTAAATTAAGTGCCCATGGAGATCTAAAAACCAACCAGCAGATTCTAATATTTTGAAATTATAATTGCAACGGTTGTTACCTGCAACATAGATGGTAGAAATTAAAAAGATATAGAAATTTTAAAAAAATGTGAAGTCTATCTTAGTCCTCATAGTCTATTGATTATTGTACAATCACATTAAATATAAATCCATAAAAAATAAGGCAATAATCAACTTTCAAGTATAAAAGAAATCTGCTTGATGGCTAGGGCCTAACAATACTTCTAATAATAGTTAAATTAGTAATCTTTAGCTCAAAACTGTCTTGGTAAATAATAAGGAGGAAGAGTAGATGCTAAATTATTGAATAAGAAAAATGCGCCATTTAAAATGACATGCAACTAAAGGGAACAAACATGCACCTTCATTCCTGTCATCGTACCCATTAAGTTCTTCTTGGTACAGTCTATTCCTCTCTGAATAAGACACATTCATATAACACCAATATAGTAACCCCAATAATTCACTACAATAGCAGTAAAATAGACAAATTTAGATCGGTAATTATTGCATGTTTGAAAATGTTTGTGTATTATATCATATAGAAATAGGTGTGTTTACAAAAATTAATACATTAAATATACATACATGTGTACATGCGGATGTGTAAGGAATAAATAGTTTAAAATAAAATTAAATAGATTACAGTAAGAAATCATATAAGTATGGCTTACATTTAAAAAGCAGTCGTGAAATGTTCACATATACCCCACACGTAGTTGCATATACATTCAGTGGAAACATACTGGGGTGTACACAAATGCAATGTCCAGCGGGCCAAACAACATAAGCGTCCACACGGGTCACTTTTTGAAACACTGTCCAAAGACACCTCACTCTTCAGATTTGACAAAAAAGGTTCACACAAAACAACTTACAGTTGAGATAAATCAACAATGAATGCATAAAAAGAAGATTAGAAAAAATACAACATACAACAGGCAGTTGGGCAAGGAAGAAGAAAATAAAAAGGAGGAAAAGTCAAAGCAAGTTAGCCACATTGGGTGGGGTAATTTACAAAAATGGAGAAAAATTGCATAATAAACCCTGAACGGTCTTTGATATATAGTATAGATATGTTGATAACACACCTTGAGCTTGTATGTGTACATGAGGTAAAAAAGCCTTTTGTAACTGGAAAAGGGGTTATGGATCCTAATGTATAGATGATGTCGTATCATGAAGAAGCATAAAACACCAAGTAAATGTATTATTGAGATAAGTACCCCCTTGATGATGATAACCTATGTGTGCATCCCATTGTGGGGAATGTCTTGACAACCATGGTTGGATACCTAGACGTGATGAATTTTGATATTGACTCTTGTTTATGAGCTTGGACGCATTTTGAGGACGAAATGCCTTTTAAGGAAAGAAGGATGTGACAACCTAATTTTTCTCACTCCTCTCATGTACTTTTCCTCTCTCTATTGATATTCAAAAGACTCAAGTGTTTATTAATTCGATTGTTGGAATAAGATGATGCTCTAATTTTATGACATCAATTATTAATTTCATAATGTGTGACTTTATTTACTCTTTTGAAATAAGTATCATTTCATGAAAAGTCACCATCTTGCAATATATTTTGAGCCTCATCACTATGATATTTTAGATTTATAAGATATATCTTGTTGTAGATATCTCAATTATCTTTCTAATGATGCAAAAATCACCTCAATCAAACTTTTATAGACTAATTATGGCCTTTTGAGCTTGGGTAGATTTTTTTTTAGATTTAATTGTTTATGACCAGATTTTGAGCCTTATTGGGACAAAAAGGGGCGTGGCCCAATTGGAATGGGTGCCCCCTCTCCTTGCTTCAAATTTTTTTAGTTCTTTTAGGATCGTCGGATCTCCTTCCCTCCAACGACTACTATTTGTCTTCTACTTCCGTAAAGAGGTCGGTGGGGATGGTGATGTCGCCACCTACCACCACCTTTGCACCACCCAATCGACACCTGTTCCTTGTTCTTTTGCCCTGATAAAACCCCCTAAACCCTAGCCTTGACACCCCCTTTCTTTCCCCACTCTTATCTCTCTCAAATTCACGCCTTCAGCAATTGGTGAGACCTCTAGTGAGATTGAACAACCATGGTGCCGCTTCTTCTCCTTTCCCAACAGCCATGGTGCCACTTCTTCTCCTTTCCCAACAACCATGGTGCCGCTTTTGGAACCCCACCTATGTTGGCTCACCCCCAACCACCTCTATAATTGGTGAGACCTCCAATGAGACTGCATGTCGATAGCAGAGCAAAGCAGCAACCCGCCAAGGCATCGCGTGGTCTGAAACACCCATGGCATAGAGCACAGGAGAGCACGTCGGAGGAAACTGATTCTGATTGACCTTAAAAAGAGAGAGCATGGCCTCTCTGTTGGATCAGCAATGCCCTAGCTTGAACAACCTCGATCGGGCAGCGAGCAAAAACCACAAAGCAGATGCGGGCGGCCAACAACTGGGACATAGGCGATTCTCAATCGTGGAAACCCTCTCCCACTCTCTGCCAACCGCCAGGGCTAGGTGACCAATCATGAGCTTTGAGAAGCGCGACCAGGGTGGCCTTGTCCACTGTATCTTCTTTCAACATACTAGATAGACCATCACATCAACAACTTGATAAATGTAACTCGAATCTATATAGTTCTCAATATAAGTTGTGTAAAATGCATATCTTGCTCATTCCTTGGCCAAACTTAATGAACCAATATACCAAATTGATCCTTTCAAAATCATCTACAACTTGGGAATAGTTTCATAACCTGAATATGCTCCCATTTTCCCTGTGTTTTACAAATAAAATCTTTAACTATCTTTGACTACATCTAGTTCATACTAATAATAAAAACTTGAACCTCTAGTTCATTTTTTTTACCCTCTTGCTCATCTGATCAGTAGCTTTGTGTAGTTTTGAACTATATGAGGGTCTTGATCTCTCTATTGCTCATGAATGACTCTTGATGCACTTATATGACTAGTTTTTGGGACTATTGATGATTCTTTCCCTAAAGTGCTAAACTTGCCCTCCTAATGACACCAAATACTTGATCAACCTTGAAATCAATAATTCATGTCTCCTTGACTTAATATCAGCCCCTTATATCTTTCTTGCTATGGTTGATTCATTGGACAACTTGTGGATGTATATGTCCATTCATGTGAATGCTAGGTTAGAACTTGAACCAATGATGGGATTGACGTAATCTGTGCACCCAACTCTTTTAGAATTAAAAAATTAGTAATATTATAATGATTTATAACCTTAATGCCTAGGGTCTAACCATTTTATGCTATGGTGGTAATTATGACACTACATACATCATTAATGACTTAATGCATGCTAACTGACTTATTTTTCTTCCTTGTTCCCAAGTGTGATATAGATCTTAATCTCTTTTCTTTCCTCTGATAAATCAGAGATGTACTATACTTAATGATTCCCTTGATTTGGGTGTCCCATCTTATCAATGTATTGCCACCTTCTTACCTCAGTCTTATGCAATAGTTTTTGAAATGCATGTTGATAATGTAGAATCCTTTGAAGTTTGGACTTGAAGACATCCAACTATTCTTGAATATGATTCTTATGTTCATACTTTGTTGATCTAAATCATGTTTTATGCTTGGACCCCTTGTCTTGTTTGGACCATGACCTTGTATGCTCTATTATGAGTCTTTGACCCTATAATGTGCATAAGTGACCTAAATCTTGATATGATCATATAAAATGTCTGAAAAGTCAAAATGACTTGAAACTTGAACTATACCTCTTTGATGACCTCTAAATCACTATAAGATCATCAAATGAACAAACAAGCAATGTTGAACCAAAATTTGGCCAAAACCCTAAAATGAATCTAGTTAGGGTTAATGATGAGAATCTAATGCATGTACGTAATCTTGTTGTTAATCAAGCATTTCTTATGGCTAGATGGTCAAGGATAAGTTAAGTCATGAAATCTCTAAAATCAGGTACGAGCTTTAATAATTATATGACTATGGCTTTCTTGCTTGAAATGTGATACATATGTATGCTTGTTTACTTGCTCAAATATTTCCTTCTGGTACTCTAGTATTGTATTTCATGTTTGTCTTGCACGTGCTTTATAACCTGCAAACCTAATATAGAAACTACATATACAAACCTCATGCACCGACCTGAAGTTTTGGGCTAAGGACATGAGGATGGGCGTCCTACTTGAGTTATCAAGATAGGGTGGATCGTTGATAAAAGGGTTAGCTAATCTTGAGCACCCTCATAGACTCTTCCAGTGAGAAGATGTCCATGAAAGGCCATAAAAATACATGATACTCATGAATGCAAAAATAGTGGTATAATTGGAGTGAAGGACATAAAACATGGGCTCTCATTTTTCTAAATACTTAACTTATTTATTCTTGCTTGATTACTTCTGCAAATCTTTTCAAATTATGCAAAGCTTATGTATATGTATCGTTTAGCCCTGTACTCGGCACCTCGTGTGCTTGACCCCCCTTGTTTCACATATTTTATTGGTTCAAAGGTGGCTAGAAGCGATGGGCTTGGTGAGCTATGTCAGGTGTACTTGTTGTAGGATCCCTAGTATACATGAACAATATTGTAAAAATGTACTCTTGAATATGTAAGTGAAAGTTTGTAATAAAAGGATGTTTCTTAATAATACCGTTGAATGTTGAGATATTGTTGGTGTCTTTATCTTGTTACTTGTTACTTGTTCATGTATGCTAAACATTTGACGCTTCTGTATGTTGTCTTTGGTATTTGTTTGGTTCATGC
The DNA here is from genome assembly GCA_963693085.1 of Alisma plantago-aquatica. Classification (NCBI taxonomy): domain Eukaryota; kingdom Viridiplantae; phylum Streptophyta; class Magnoliopsida; order Alismatales; family Alismataceae; genus Alisma; species Alisma plantago-aquatica. The sequence goes on from OY856412.1 coordinate 1,246,481,777, forward strand.
TACTAGGATTTCGATTATGTGACAAGATACATGCCAAATCCTTATGTTTGAAAATCTATATTCATTCAAATATATTTATATGCAGTCAAATATTGTACTATACCATTCAATTGATCTCATGAACAAGTTTATTTTGAAACATGTGAACGTGAGCAACAAACTGAAATAATTTCATAGGATGTTCAAATAAGACTCTTTAGCGATTTAGTTAAATATACTTTTCATTAACCCTAGCCAATGGTCGACGATGGCTGCACTTGAACCAAAACCCTTATCTTTCTCTTGTAGTTGTGATGTATGACTACTGCTATTACTCATAGATTAAGTTCGGGTGATTGAGTTGCACTCAAAGTTGGTTATTGAAAATGTGCTTGTCTTTAACATTTGAGTGTTCTATCCTAAGGGAAAAATATCACACATTCAAGTCCTTTTGGATAGTTTATTCAAGATAAGTTCCATATATTTTTTGTATTTGGTTTGATCTTTAATTGTTTGGTTTATGTGTATTTTGTTGGGCCTTTACTTAGAGTTCACTTGGTTGTTAATTGCCTTGGTTGTTATGATAACATATTTACATGTTATTAGGCCTTTATTTACAAGAACTTAGAGAAATAGTTTTTAGCTGTTGTTGACACATCATGTTCTTTGACTTAACGTAGACATATCTAGTAATTCAAGGAAAGTTTCTTGTTCTCACTTAAAGTAGTAGCATCAACTGATATAGATATGTCTTACCATGGTAAGGTTAATTCATTCTAAATATGTAATATGTCCCAAATTGGAAAAATAAAATCTTAAATGTACAGTGAATATCACTTAGTGGAAGGAAAGGATGAATTATGTCAATGTCATATACATTAATCCCTCAAAAACTTTTGAGAAACTTTGGGAACTTTTGAATTGGAAGTATATACTAAAGTCATTGTTTTGAGAAATATTTTGTCGTCAAAATTTTGAAATTTCATATGGTTGAGGAGAAAGTGATTCCAAACACATGAACTTTTGCTATTATTTATTGATTTCTTGAGGATTTTATGCATCTACTTGATATGTTTATTGTTATGTCTATCATTTGAAAAGTTATCTAAATCTTCATAACACCCTGGTCTAGATATGTGATAACCTTGGTTTTAGGGGTTTGATACCCAATCCTATATTTGAGGACATGTTTGGAGTAAAATGATTTAATCATGAAACCCCAAGGTCTTATATGGTCAATTTGAGTTTGTTGAGCTTGCACTAATAATTTTAGGAATTAATGATGCATACTTTGAGCTCAATATCCATATATATGTTGCCTCTTAGAAGTATAAGAATTGAATGGTGAAACAAACATTATTTGATCTAACTTTTGAAGCTTACAAAAATATGGGCACATTTTATTCAACTTTGAGTTAGGTTTTAGTATATGATTTAGGATTGGAAATCACTGAGTGGCCCTCTATGAACAACCCACCTCTTTTTAAGCAGAGAGGATGTTGGTTGCAATTTTGAAGCCTGGACCGTGTGTCACCTTGTCAGCTACAAATTAAGGGAGAATGAACTGATCTTAGGTCATCATCCCTAACCTCCTTAAATGGAGAAAAAAAATTCATTATCGAGGTGACCACTTGATCCGATCAAGGTGGGAGGATCATAAAGAGTTTTGTAAGAAATCAATTATACCTCTCATTCAGAGAGTGGTGTTTCATCAAGGAAGGAAAGGCCACATTCTCTTTGCAATTGAAGTTTCCATCACTGACCACTCAACCTGCAGACCATGTAAGATGGAGGCTGAATAGCTAGATGTTAGAGGAGGACTTGCCACGGCTAGGTAGTATACAAGGAACCTTACCAGATGGTTTGAATATGCAACTAAGGTTAAAACCTAACTCCAGCTCTTGGTTCACTCTCAAATAAGTGTTAGGTGTAATATCTCAATCTTACGATGCCCTCCTCCACTGTGGCTCCAAGCAAGAGTCCTCATAATGGCATGGATCCCCCTCCAAGTAATTGAGAGTGACTACTGAGATGTACCCCTCCCACCTATAGAGTACTTAGACATGATCTTATGAGATCATGGTGCCGATGTTTGGAGACTTCCCTCTGTCACAACATCGACTTCCAATGATGATAGAGTGTCAATCAAACGAAGGTTTGGGTAGAGAGTGCGAGCAGTGGGATTGAAACTCTAGGAACAGACCAATTCAGCCTTGAAAAATCCATCATGAATAGATAGCTTGAAGCCATGACCATGGGAAGAAGAGCTCAGTGGTGTAGATTTGGGCGTCTTTGTGAGAAGTGGACTCCTTCTTTAGATTCCTAGAGGAGAGGCAACCACCACCATGTCTTATCTGGGGTAAAAAGATGCGAGAGCAGCAGAACACCCCTTTTCTTCTTCACCCTCTCCACCACAAACTCATGCCAATGGTGTGCCTTAGAGACTTGGGCCCTAACTGTTGCAGTGATCCATCGCAACAATACCTATACCGACCACAAAGCTATGAGTAGCTTCATTTAACAATGGCAAGGTCAGACGTGGATGAGGGATCTCATCAGAACTAGAGCTGGCGACGACCCTGTACGTGTGCGTGAGAAGGAGAATGTGAGACTTGGTAGTGTAATCATGTCAACAAGTTAGAGAGCTCATAGATCTACCCACAAGATCCGATTCTGTTATCTAAGAGGTAAAAATTAGTTTATTCTTCAAAAATACTTGTAAATTTAGATAATACCTTATAAATAGACTCCTTGTCCAATAAATCTCCAAAAAATAACCCCAAATTCAGAAAATTATCATTTTTATTACTAAATCATCAAGAATTTAAAGAACATTAAATGTTGATATCCAATATAGATGTTGATGTTTCTTTTCAGGGTTAGTTAATTGAAATTAATAACAAATGAATGAGATTAAATCTAAGAATTTTTTTGTTCAACTCTTATATTATATGGAGAGAATAAGTTGACCCTGATTTGAAATATAATGCTGAATATAAGGTCTTTTGGTATTAGAATATAGTTAACTGCTTTTAGCCTCACTTTAATTATAGAAATAGACCAATCATCAGAAACATATGGAATTCGGACCAGACCCTAAAAATGGCATCCTGATTAGTATACAAATACTAGAGACATATTTCATATTAATAACACCTAGACTGAACCTAAACCCTAAATCAGATCTAAAAATGCTATGAATAATGATGATCATATATTAATGATGCTCAATTATGTTTTATCAGGTCATATACAAAGTTCTAGATAATGATGGATGTATAAGGAATCTCTAAACTCAGGTACGTGGGTTTAATGAAGTATAAGACTAGTTTTCGTGAATGCATAATGATATGATGTACTTTAGATGCTTGTATTTGCATATAAATTCTAGATGCATATTAGTAGTATATGCTTCGCCAAATATAAAAGAACATACAAGAGAATATGGATGGATAATAGCTACTAAGTGTTTACATTCTCTCTCTATCCCCTTCTCTCTCTAAATATAAGGTAGACACAACCCCATATCCCAAGAGGCGAATCCTCATAGACCAAGGGGTGAGGAAATGTGAAGTGCGACACCACTTAGTAGTACAATCACATCAAAATACTGCTAAAATATGTGTTTACTTGATTATCTCATTAAATAATGTTTTCTTTTACTTCCTTTCTTAAATATTTCATTATGCAAGTTACTATACAAGTATTTCACCCACACACACAATGTTGTGTTGAGTCATCTGTTTCACATATTTCCTAGGTTCAGAGCTATCATGGGAGAAGGCAAAAAGTGAGTAATGTTCAGGTTATACCTTGGTGCGCTCACCAGAGGTGATATAAACTAGCCGATTAGACTCGACTAGATGTGTCCCACGAGATTGGAACACACGATGGATTCACTTTCAAAATTTATAAAACCTAACTAACACACCTTCTTCTACTAAAAAAACTACACCCACAAGCACATGGGGTCATATCATAGTATAGGAGGGCGACAAGTGTAGGGTCGATCCATAGGGAAAATAGGGGGCACTAGAGCTAGGTTTAGTTTGGCTAGGTTCCTACTACAAAGACTAGGGTTAAGGGTTTGAAGGTTGTTTTGATTGTTAAATTACTATGAAAAAAAAGAAACTAAAGGCAAGAATGAAATCTAAGTTAACCCTAGACTAGATTAAGGCTAAATAAGTAAGAAAGGATTAAGCTAGGTACGAAAAGGAAATTTACACTAAGGTAAGCAAGAAGAGAAATTAAAGAGATAAACTAGCATGAACAAGGCAAAAGCAAAGCAGGAAGCTAACTAAGCAAGGAAAGAGCTAATTAAGCTAAGCAGGCACAAACTAGGGTTTTAAGCAATAAAGAGAGGTGTGGGCTGTTTAGGGGTATGTACTTATCAATTGGGCTGGGGGTGATAACATGCAAGCATTACTCATCCATTTAGATTATCCAAACCAAACAACTAGTTAGAGTCTAATGAGTGGACCTAAGCTACTAACTAGCCACAGATGAGATGGGATATGTATAGGGGAACTAGTCCCTAACAACTCCCATTACCCTTACGAAGCTCAATTGGATTAGGGATTAGGTGCAATTCAATTAGAGTTTAATAAAGTCTAGGTTTCTAAACTAGACATTCCTAGGGAAATTAGGGGCCGAGGGTAGTAATGGGAAGGTGAAATTAGGATTTTGGAGCCCAATTCCCTCACATTCTAGCCTAGAGAAGGCTCCAAGCTAATTGCAATAGAATCACCTAATCTAGCTACTTAGATCTCTCACTTAGGCTTAGGGAGATTGACTAGATGTATAAAGATGAGAAGCAACCTATGGATCCAAGAATTGGACCTAGGGGCAAATCCCAAAATTGCCACAAATAGTCAATTTCACTAAAATCGTAGATGATTTCACACACAAACCAACAAGCAATTCATGGAGAATAAGATGCAAATAGAACATAATCATTGCCAAATGAATTCATAATGTTTACATATCATTTTCCCCTAACATGGTATCAAAGTAACATAATTTCCCCAAACTGCCCACAAAAAGGGGCCTAACTACTCATGGAAATGGAAAATACAAAAAGAAAGGAGAAAGAGGTAGAAGAAGCCATGGAGCTTGATGTAGATGAGTGGAAGCTCCTCTCCAACTACTGCATGTAATCATCCTCTCTCCTCCAAGGTGCAAGGGTGTGGAATGAAGGGGATTATAGGTAGAAACTAGGCTAAACTAGGGTTTTGTGTTGGAAATGGTGAAATGAAGGGGATTATGGAGGTGGAAGTGAAGTGGAATGAAGGGAGAACAAAATGGGGGTGGTAGGAGTGGTGTCCAACCTCATGCCCCAACTGCCACCTAGGTATATATAGGTGTGGGGGAAGCAATAGGTTAAGCAGGGGTAGATTGGGTAGTGTAGTGTAAAAAATAGGTAGGGTAGGTTGGTCACCACGATCATATTGATGTACCATGGCCGTGGTGGGGGTCGTAGGGAATGGTCATGGGGGAGTGGACACATGCAAGGTGTGGAAAAGGGGGTGAAAAGGCTAAGTATGTGTGATGGCCATGGTCGTGGTGGAGTGCCACAGTTGTGTTGGGTAAGTAGCACCATGACCGTGTTGGGTAAAACAACCATTTTGGAGGAGGAAGTCTTGATTGTGGGGGAGCAGCACGGGCAAGTCAGTCTTCAAGGGCCACTGCCATGGTGAGTGGCCACAACTGTGGGAATTCGAGCGTAACTCCTTGTTGATTTTGGGGGTCCTTGCAATGATTGTGGGAGGCAACGACCGTTGTCTCTTTTGTTGGCCACGACCGTGTTGATGGCTACGACCGTCTCTTTTGCTGGCCACGACCGTGTTGATGGCCACGACCATGGTGTCTTTAAAGTGCCATGACCATGCTAATGGCCATGACCGAGGGGAGTTTGGTGCAAATCCCTATTGATTCTTCACAATAAATGACATGACCCATGGCCATGGGGCCACAACTGTGGTGGGATTTCTAGTGGCTAAGTGAACTTCAACTTTCATCATCCATGGACTTCTTTGCTTGATGACGAATCTTAGCCATTAGGGGTAGGTTGAGGGAGCTTTGGGGCCTTCTTTGGACCCACTCCATGAGTGGAGGAACCCTAGAACTCCTTTCTTCTCTCTCATCCATCCAAATCATGGTCCAAGTACCTAAAAATGATGCAAAGAACGTCCATAAGTGCATTTGATATAATAAGCATATTGGGGGAAATAACATGTAATCTAACATGTATAAATGTGATTGAAATGTAAAATGACAGAAGATGAAGCCCTAAAATAGGGTTGAATCATACCTATTGCGTAGATCCTACTTAGCATACATGTTCAAACTTGTAAATTCTCCTTTCAATATTAATTGTAATACATGTTGCTTAATTCATTTTGTAACATATACATGTTGAATGTTGACAATGTTTTGGAGTATGCATTATAGTTGTATGTTAATGTATGTGTATGTTACTTCTACATTTCTCTCTGATACATTTAGCTAACATTATCAAGTTTGTCTTCTCTGGACTCCTAATTCTCAAGAAGGAAAAATCCGAGGATGTCACAGTTGGTAACAGAGCATGAGCCATTAGTTACAAATATTAATTGCTCACCATGAAACATATAAACTAATTATCACCTTTCACTTAAAAATGTAGAAATTTAGTAAGTTGTTCTATAGGAATTATGTTTGAATTAGCCTCCTGGCTAGAACCTAGATGTTTGAGAACTAGGTTTAAACAAGTGATTGAAACCCTTTCCATATAGAGCTCATATGTATTGGGTAGCTACACTAGTCTACACCTTGTTCTCACCATTTCATAAGGTGACATGGCACTTGACTATCTACTATGTCTAGGACACTCAATTTTACTGTTTTGGTTTTGTTTCCAAATCGGCTTGAGCCTCGAAAGTATTCTCCGGTGTCTGTTTTATTGTAGAAAAACTATATAATGTTTTATTATATATGTAAATATGAAAATGTGTCCCTCACACAGGAGAATAGGAAGTGTTCATGCAACCTAAGCGAAAGGGAGTGACATCGGTCTAGAAGAGTGAGTGTGTCTAGATTACATGTCTAGAGCCTTATCATGTATTTCATGTTAGAGTATACGATAGATTTATAGATGACATAAACAAGTATGATCTTATATAAGTTTGACCTCTAATAATATAAGTTCTTTATATAGATCTACGTTGTATATGAGTTCTGATCCCAATTTTTGAAGAATCTAAGCTAAGTCTAGATGATTAAAGTACATTTTGTTTTCTTACTTAAGATGAGCTAAGTTAAGATAAAGTTGAATGTGCATGATCCTGAAGCTCTTTTACAATTGAGGACCTCTGGTGTTAGGACAAGATACATGGTGAACTCCATAGAGAGTGAGACCCACAAGGAGAGGGTCATAGGACCTACCCTAAATATATGAAAATTTTGAGATTTATGTGAAATGATGTGTCCTAAGTTGGGTTACTCCTGAGTAGACGAGTTGAGTCCTTTTCCATGATCCAATCCTATATGTTAGAGTTGGGTAAAATAAAAAAATGATGGGTGGGTGACTCATAATAAGAGAGTCAATCCTTTTGATTGAGTTAGGTCCTAATTTGAGTGAAAAATGTTTATGAATCTCATCATTAGCTGCAAGTGAGGTGATATATGAAACTCTTATTCTGAGAGTAAAAAGCCTAGTACACAAGATACTCATATATGTTGTTCCTTCCGCTTCTCTTTCTTAATATATGATACTAGAAACCTCACTTTAGTATATATATTATTTATATAATCTTGACCTAGCATATATTCCCTGGTCCTATCATACATGCAATATCCAAGTTTACAATCATGATAAGATTGATTTAGTATATTCTCTTTCCCTTCATATCATACATGAAAAATGTAATTTTGAAATCATGATCTTAAAATTAAGATTCCTTAGGATCATATTCTACATGATCAAAAATATAGTTCTTAACCTCAAATCTTTTACATCTAAGCTTCTAATTCAATGATAAAGATGTATATATGAAACCCTATTATAGTGATATATGAAACCATCACACAATAGAGTGAAAACCTAATATGTATAGATGATTTTCAATCCTTTCTAATGATGCAATCCTAGTATATGTTGATCATAAAATCACACTAATAATGTTAATCACAATGATTATTTTGTACAATGATATAGGATCGTGACATCACCTTTCATGGTTAGCAGATTAAAAGATGAAACCTTGATATCCTCTCAACTTGAAAAAAAAATCCCTAATTCTTAAGGGACTAAGGAAGTAAATTCTAACACAAAGAATTTTATGTCATGCCTATGTTAACAAATAGTTCTTTATCTTTATAAGGTGGGTTGGGTACCCCCAAGGATCTCTAAATCCTAAGATTGACAACTTAGGGTGCATTTAGAACTATGATAGCCTTGACATCTAGAAGTGGTAACCAAGATATATTAGAAACTCTTTGATACCTACTTGACTGTGAGATTGGATGGATTTCCAGGACAAAATTTCTTTTAAGGTGGGGGGGTGAATGTGATAACCTTGGTTTTAGGGATTTGATACCGAATCCTATATTTAAGGACATACTTGGAGTAAAATAATTTAATCATGAAACCTTAAGGTCTTATATGGTCAATTTGAGTAAGTTGAGCTTGCACTAATAATTATAGGAATTAATGATGCATACTTTGAGATCAATATCCCTACATATGTTGACACTTGAAGTATAAGAACTGAATGGTGAAACAAATATTATTTGACCTAACTTTCAAAGCTTAGGTTAATATGGGCACAATTGATTCAACTTTAAGTTAGGGTTTAGTATATGATTTAGGCTTGGAAATCACTGAGTGGCCGTCTATGAACAACCAGCCTCTTTTTATGCGGAGAGGGTATTGGCTGCAATTTTGAAGCCTGGGATGCGTGTCACCTTGCCATCCACAGATCTAGGGAGAAAGAATCGGCCTTAGGTCATCATCTCTAACCTCCGTAAATGGAGGAACATCTCATTTTTTAGGTGACCACTTGATCTGATCAAGGTGGGATGATCATAGAAAGGTTTGTAAGCCACCAGTTAGACCCCTTATTTAGAGAGTGGTGCTCCATCAAGGAAGGAAATGCCACATTATCTTTGCAATTGGAGTTTCCACCGTCGACCATTCAACCTACAGACCATGTAAGATAGAGGCTGAATATCTAGAAGTTGGAGGAGGACTTTCCGCAGCTAGGTAGTATACAAGGAACCTTTCCAGATGGCTTGAAGATGCAAGTAAGGTTAAAACCTAACTCCAGAGCTTGGTGCACTCTCAAGTAAGCGTCAAGTGGAAGATCTCAATCTTGTGCCACCCTCCTCTACCATGGCTCCAAGCAAGAGTCCTCGACATGGCATGGAGCCCTCTCCAAGTGCTTGAGAGTGACTATTGAGATGTACCCCTCCCACCTATAGAGTAGTTCAACATGATCTTATGAGAGCATGGTTTGGGCAGAGAGTGCGAGTAGTGGGATCAAAACACCAGGAGCACACCAAGTCAGTCTTCAAAACTCCATCATGACTGGATAGCTTGAATCCATGGCTAGGGGAAGAAGAGCTCGCTGGTGGAGATTCAAACATCTTTGCAAGAAGTGGACTTCTTCTTTAGATTCCTAGAGGAGAGGCGAGCAACATCATGTATTCTCTGGGCAAAGGGATGTGCAAGAAGAAAAACACCCCTTTTCTTCTTCACTTGCTCCACCACCACCTCCTATCAATGGTGTGCCTTAGAGCTTTGGGCCCCTAAGTGTTGTGAAGATCCATAGCAACAATACGTGTACCAACCACAAAGCTATGAGTAGCTTCATTTGGAAATGGAAAGGTCATACGTGGATGAGGGATCTCGCCGAACCTAGAGCTGGCGGTGGTGTTGTACGCATGAGTGAGAAGGGAATGTGAGACTTGGTAGTATAATCGGGTCAGCAGGTCATAGAGGTCACATATCTACCTAGAAGTTCAGGTTTCGTTGTCTAAAAGATAAATATCAGTTTATTCTTGAGAAATACTTGGAAATTTAGATAATACCTTATAAATAGACTCCTCGTCCAATAAATCTCCAAAAAATACCCCACATTAATAAAATTACCCTTCTTATTACTGAACCCATATATTAAGACTTTGAAGAACATTAAATTTTGATATCCGATATAGATGATGATGTTTCTTTTTAGGGTTAGTTAATTGAAATAAATAGCAAATGAACAAGATTAAATCTAGGAAAAATTCTAATAAGCTCTAGTATTATTTGGAGACAATACATTGACCCTAATTGAAATATATTGCTCCATATTAGGTCTTTTGGTATTAGAATATAGTTAAGTTCTTTTAGCCTCAGTTTAAATCTAAAAATAGACCAACATCAGAAAAATATGAAATTTAGACCAGACCCTAAAAATGACATCCTGATAAGTATAAAAATACTAGATACATATTTCAGATTGGTAACACCTAGATTTAACCTAGACTCTATATTGGACCTAAAATGCTATGAATAATAATGATCATATATTAATGATGCTCAATCATATTTAATCGGGTCATGGACAAAGTTCTAGATGATCATGGATGTGTAAGGATTATCTGAACTCAGGTATGTGGGTTTTATTAAGTTAAGACTACTTTTCATGAATGCATAATGATATGATGTACTTTGGATGCTTGTATTTGTACTTTGGATGCTTGTATTTGCACATAAATTCTTGGATGCATATTAGTAGTATATGCTTCACCAAACATAAAAGAACATAAAAGAGAATATGGATGGATTGTAGCTAATAAGTATTTATATTCTCTCTCTCCCTCTCTCTCTCTCTCTAAATATAAGGTTGACACAGCATCATAGCCCAAGGGATGAGGATTCTCATAGCCCAAGGGGTGAGGAAATGTGAAGCGCGACACCACTTTGTAGTACAATCACATCAAAAGACTGCTAAAATATATGTTTACCTGATTTTCGCATTAAATAACATTTTATTTTACTTTGTTTCTTCAAATCTTTCATTATGCAAGTTACTATACAAGTATTTAATCCACGTACACAACATTGTGTTGATTCATCTATTTCACATATTTTCTAGGTTTAGAGATAGAATGGGAGAAGACAGAAAGTGAGCAATGTTCAGGTCGTACCTATTGTGTAGATCCTACTTAGCATACATGTTCAGTCTTTTTAATTCTCCTTTCAATATGTAATTGTAATACAGGTTGTCAAATTCATTTTGTAACATATACATGTTGAATGTTGACAATGTTTTGGTGTATGCATTATAGTTGTATGTTCATGTATGCGTATGTTGCGTCCGCATCGCTCATTGATATAATTAGCTAACATTTTTGGGTTTATCCTGTCAGGCCTTCTAAGTCTCGAGAAGGCAAAATTCGGGGATGTCACAAGATATCAAGCATAGGAATGCATATATCTTTCACAATACTTTAACAACAAAGTTAGAAATGGAGGAAAAATTTATAATGCATAAGTAAATCATACCAGTAAAAAGTTTCTTTTAAGGTCAATCTTATATTCAAGAATAAGTGAAACCATTTGTTGAAAAATATGATATACACAATTTAGTGCAAACTTACATTTGTGAGTTCAATGGTGTAAGCACTATGGATGACAAAAGATACTTCATAAACTTCATTTATGACTTTATTAGACATTGCTATGTTGACTTACTTAAAACAAGGATGAAACATCAAATAAATTTCAACATAATAAGTTTGAAGTGGAAACCTGATATGATATTTTTCATACCCTTGAATTCACTAGGATATAAAATCCTAGTTTTTTTAATCAAAACAACAACATGGCAAAACCAACTGCAAGTGAACTGGTCTTATCACAGTATAGCTTTAGGATCAAACCCAAAGGACAAAGGTTTTAATAGGGGTGCACATAGTTTAATTTGGTTCATTTTACCACTAAAACTATAAATTAAACCATACATATTGGTTTGTGTAAATTTTAAACTGAATATAATTGTTAAATAGTCCAAAATCAAACTAAACATTTATAAGCATGTAGTTTGATTTAGTTTATTTTGGCTTAAACTACTTCCTGCGAAAATGTAAAGTTTTTTATTATATTTTTTATGACAATGAAACCATTTGTCATAATATTTATCAACCAATCTAATATGATAAATTAACTTTCAAATAAACATTGTTTATAAAATGTCAATATGAAAACATATATATAAACTGTATTTTGATGTAAAATACCAAAACCTAGAACTTAACCTTATTCCAGGATTAAGAGGTTACAAAACTTAGTCTTTGGGGTTTAGCCAAACAAGGATAAGGGTATACTCTTTAGTGACATGAAATATGTTAATGCATGAATAAATTACCCTAACATGTAGAAGATAAATACATATTACTCAATACCTTCACAATAATCATAAGATTGAGTAAGGGGATACAAAATATGTCACATGAGGTAATAATGTGCATAAAAAGACCAGGTGTCCACAATTGAGTATAATGATACATAACTCCACAAAATGTGAAAATAAACTTATGTGAGATAATGATAGAGTACATTCGCTCTAGATCATTCCTTTGACTTATGGTGCAAGGAAGAGAAATAGAAGTGAATAATGTTAATGTAATATTGAATTATTAATAAGAGAAAAAATAGAGATAATGGATAATGTGTTAAAATTAATAAAAGAGGAATTAACTAGATAAGAATAGCCTCATCTTCATTTTCTTTAGATATGCTTTGGATTGGAGGCCAAGTTTCACCAATTTAGGATAATAATAATCATATCTATTTTATTTAGGAAAGAAAAGGGTGTTTTCCTTAAAAATATTAAATAAAATATTAAATGACTTGAAAAGTGGAAAATAATCTTAGATTTGTAATCTGCACAATAAAATATGCCTTTGGGTGAATGTTCACTCAATTTGGAGAATATTTGATTAAAAGGTGAAATCAGGAGAGAGAAAGTGTGTAGAACCTTCAAAATATTAAATAAATGAACAAGTAACCCCAACATGTAAAATTGATATCAAATTCGTATCCAAGGCACTTAATATGACTTTGGGTGAAGTTTCATCAAACTTAGAGAATCTTAAAGTCATAAATGCATGACGAAAGAGAAAATATTATTTGATTTATTTAACATATTAAAAGTTCTTAAAAGGAAAATCTAGTTACAAATTTAGATTCATCGTATCAAAATTAGCCGGGTGTCAAATTTCATCCAATTTGGGATTCATTTGCACCCTCAAATGAAGAGAGAGAGAAAAAAAATTAAATATGACACTATAGTCCAAATCATAATTGGAATACGAATTAAATGTCACACTTTTATAATCGTGCACCCGATCTAGACCATTAGATCTACAATCCAATGTCTTAGGGATCGTCTCGTAGCTCAGGTCAGAGTAGGAGTACAAGCTGCGTTTGTGTGATTTTTGGATATGGATTTCTCTCTTGATTCTTGGTCTTTTTCGATAATTTCTTCTCCGTTGGACTCCAAATAGAATTTTGCACCTATTGATCCTCTATTTTTGGGTTTTTGTAGAGAGTTTGGAAAAGCCCCAAAACTTGCTCTCCAAGCAAGGTTGGTCCCAATCTATCTTGGATTTTCTCTCGTCCTCACCTATAAATACTTGTACCCAGGTCTTCCCTAATCCATGTACAACGATTGTCTCCATCCAATTTTCAACTAAGATCACAATCTAGTCTTCCAACATGTGAAGTTTGGCTCTGAGCTTGTGGCACCTCCTCTCTCCACCGTGCTTCTCTCGTCAAATAAAAGGTATGTACAAGTTCATTTTGTTCTTGGCTTTCTTTCAGTACCTTCGGTTTCAAGTTTGGTTGTGATTTGCAAAATCACCCAATCTGGGGTTGATCTCCTCGGCGCCATGGCTGCGACCGAGCTAGGGGATAATCCCTTGATGCTTTTACTATTATGCCCTCTCCTTGCTCTTCTTTCTTTGTTTTATCGAGCAAGGGTGTTCCAGTCTTTTTTCTGTGATTTGCTTTGCTTTGGGTGAGGTCAACCGAGAAGCTGACTGGTGATGTGCCTCTTCCTATTGATCCAAGTCATCCCGACCCCGCTCTCTCTCCCTCTCTCACGGATTTCCTTTCACTTATTTGTCTTTTTGGTGAATTATGATTGGTCTATTTTATAAAATTCATATCTTTTGCTCTAGTTGTCAAAACATTACAAATAAACAGTCGTTGGATTTAGAAAAATGTAAGCTTTCTAATGGTGTTCATTGTGTTGCCTAAATATAATGTTTAATAATAAGTAATTTTGATGGATTAATCTAAATAGGTAATAACTTGTAAAATTTATAACTAAATATATATAAGTCAAAAGATATAAAAAATATGTTTTGAACTCAGAAAAATATAACCTAAAACATGGCATGGTTTTGGGAACCTAATTCACTAATATTAAAAAGGCAATTTTTTGGGATTTGAATAATTCATGAAAACCTAACCCTAATTATATATATATATATATATATATATATATATATATATATATATATAATAGGTGCTTTGGAGGACTAGGTTTGGATCTAAAAGTGATCTTATTCTATTAGACTCTGCGGAGAGGTATGCTTGCATCTCCTATTTTTCATATTGATAAATTAACTTATTTTCATATTTCTCTTGGTCCAATGAACATTAGCCTATACAATATCTTATTCTTTTAGAAAACATGCTTCATGAGAAGTACCCTCCTTATTATTGATCTTATGATCATGGATATTCTTTTGGTCTTTACTTATTCTTTGTTTATGATGTGGTGGCATATGATATCTTTTTTCCCACTTTTGTGGTGGTTACTTTGACTGTCGTTTATGTGGTGACAAATGGTGTTATTCTGACTATACTTATTACTTACCTCTCAATTAAGCATGTTGTGTGACTCAGTAGCCCCAGAGTAATATAACTACATTAGTTTTTTGGTTATGTGCCCTTATTTATTTTTGGGATGGAGGTTATGTGCCCCATACCCGAGTTTCAAATTTATGAGGATTGGCCCACATTTATATATATATTGGGAGTTTGGTTATGTGCCAATCTCTATCATTTCAAGTTTATGAGGCTTGGCCACCTTTGTTATTTATGTTATTGTAGTGCTATGTTTATCTCACGTACATGTTAGTTGTTATGGATTTTCTGACCTAAAATATTATGTGTGCTTTTGTGGCACCTCTTCTATTATTGATTTTATGGCAAGTATTTCCCTTTATCATATGACAATGATTCTTTCCTTTTGTGCCTATTTGGGAACTTAATTTCTTTTTCATGGGAAGCCTTTTATACTTGATGTCCCTCTTTCCTAATATATATTGCTCAATTTTTTTTTAACATGCACATACCAGCTTTTTGCTAATATTCTCTTTTATTTTACTTTTGTGGGGTATGCTTCCAACCCCAGGTGTTGGACTAGAAGATGGAAATCCAAAAGGACCTGGACCACAACAAAAGTAGCTGACCTCGTGGGAGACTTTGCTTGAAGTTGTTAGGTGATCCTCAGCTGGTCCTATATGTAGTTAGTTTTTCCTTTATGACACCATGTGTGGTGAAAAAGTAGTATGATAAGAAGCTTCGTAATGGTTAGATACATATTATATTCCTCTACTGTGTTGTGTTATGATACAATCATGTTGAATAAATTGGTTTGATCCCTTTTTGAGAAAAAGTTTTTGTTGGTATGTTGTTTGGGATGTTGGCTTTTTATTCTAGTAAGGAGTGTGATAACACTTTACTTATACGTACTTTTTGTATATATTTTATAACGCTTTTTGCATGATTTTTGTTAACTTTCCCACAAATTTACCATCTTTTTGCCTAGGGCTTCACATACACATCTTTCTTAGATTTCAGGTACAATTGAAGCCCAAGTCGCAGTCGTTACCTTGACCACGACCCACTTATACAAAAAGAGCCATATCAACACAGTAGAGATCTTCAACTGCCTTGATCTCACGATCATTTTGTACACATCCAAACTGCAATCATCTTGAGGCTGTGAAACTTGATCAACCCAAAGGTCACGAACCTTAGAAACTGTGAACCTTGAAGAAGCCCATGATCCAAATGGGGTCACGATCCTTGCAGACTACGAGCCACCTCAAGACCACAAGCTACTCGCAGATTGTGACCAAGAAAAGAGATCTCGACCGTGATCCTCACCCGCGAAGACATGTCCAGGCCGCGATTGAATGAAGACCGCAATGGATGGAGGAATAAAGAGCGGACCGCGGTCATGATCCCACACTTTCCCAACCCAAACCGTGACCACATTCTAGCTTAAATCGGTGGAATGTGCCTATAAATAGGCCACTCACCCGTCTTATCAAAGGTGGAGATCATAGATTAGATCTAGAAGACCACTAAGTGCTGCTGTATCCTAGACTCATCCCATTCCATCCCATTTGCCAGTCTTGGATCTCAAAAGGCAAAAGCTGAGGAGAGAGTGGACTGAAGACTCCTTCAAGAGAAGAAGATCGTCCACGCCATCGATCTGCTAGATCCTAATCTGAAGAAGTGTCATGTTGTATCACATTCCTTCTCTCTTCCTCTAGATCTATCATTCCATTTCACTATATTTCCCTCCTCATTTTGTGGATCTTCATGTATCTATCTTTCTGTAATGCCGTTACGTTGTCCACAAGTATGAGAAGCTAAACACCTTAACTTGGGTCGGGAGTAGCCAATAAGGCTCTCCCAAAATGTATATTGTCTCTCTTTGTTGAGTATGTATGCTTTTGTCAAGATTATCTCCATACACCTATTTTAATACTTCACTTGTATGCTTAGCTACCATCTTGTGATGTTTGATGGTTGATATCTTGAGAGAGTAATATCGCCTTTATCATGTGTTATAGAGTAGTACGAATGCACAAGAGTGTTGGAATGCTAAAGTTTGAAATCATTTGTTCTGCCTTTCAGTTTATGTGTGGTTATCTCAATAGAGAGGTTACTCTTAGACTTAGATCTATCCTCATCTTGAGAGAGAGTGGAATAGACACCTGAGATGATTACTAGTAATCTTAATAAGAGTATGTAAGAGAGAGAGATGATATCACATGTTCATGAGATGTTTCAATAGGTGAAACCCGATCCAAGTTTCCTTCCATATTCTTGTTACCTTATTATTTTTATTATTGCTCATTCTTGTTATCTTTGTTTTACTTGTTTTACTTTGTTTTGAGTACCATCATTCCTTAGAGAACACTCCTTAATATACCCCTTTTACCTGGAGTATAAGAGTGTTAGATTCTATGCAATTAATACTATCAACCTTGTCCCTGTGTTTGACCTCGATCGCTACATCGGACCTCGTTTATCATTGTGGGGGCCTGAGAGTCGGGTTATCTCTTTAAAAGTACGACTACTCTGAATCTGCTCCTTTTGGATGTGTGATTTAAGATGGTCAACTTTTTGGCTCCGTTGCTAGAGACAAGGCAAAACGACACTGTTAAGAACGCGATTCCACTCCTCTATACTCCGGTTCCTCAAGCTTAGTAATAAGCTTGACATTACTTAAATATTTAAACCTACTAATTTATGGTTACCACAGTTCGTTATATGTGTCCAGTTTTTCTGACTTGACCATACATTTTGTTTAGGTAACTAAAGAAGGCAAGTCTAATTTCCATTCGAGCTCTTTTTCCTTCCATGAGATAAGATGCCTCCTCGTAGGGATGACCACCGCTCCGGTGAAGAAAGTTTTAGGATCCTGTGTGACAGACCTCCCTCTGGAAGAGAAAGAGAGGCTTGAGAGTTGGAAGAGCATACAGAACGTGAGGATGAACATGAGGAAGAATGTGAAGATGATCATGAAGAAAGAAGAGATGAAGATCATCACCACCACCATCACCACAGACATAGAAGGAATAATCACCACTGCGATAGGGATGGTGAAAGAGATCGCAACCACAAGAATGGTGAAGAATACGATGAAGAAGACAAAACTCTCTATGAGTTGGCCGCTACAAGGGCCAATGAATCTAGATGTCCCATAATAATCTCACATTTCGATGTAGCCAACTTTGAGTTGAAACCTGCTATAATATCAATGATTCAAAACAAGTCCTTCCGAGGAAGTTCCATAAATGAAAATCCCTACCACCACCTCAATGCCTTCAAGAATACCAATGATACCATCAAGATGAGGGGAGTTCCCCAAGAGGTGATCTACTGCAAGGGATTTATCTTTTCCCTAGAAGATAAAGTTATGTCTTGGTACCTCACACTACTACAGAAATAGCATTCAGTATCACTTTTCTGGGCGTCGGTTATTAAGGAAAACCAACGCCTAACATTTAAGGCGTCGGTTGTTTACGCAACCCGACGTCTATATTCGAAGACCAGCCAGACACGGGTACCGCTTTGTATTAAGCGTCGGTTGTTTATAACAAACCGACGCGTAAAGTCGCCCGCGAAATCCATATTTCGATCAAAAAAAATAGTGTCATTTTCAGCGTCGGTTATATACGTAGCAACCGACGCCTATGTGCGATGAAAATTTGCGTGAAAAGTGTCACTGTCAGCGTCGGTTATCCTTGTATAACCGACGCTGAAAGTGGTTCCCGCCAAATAATTTCATGAAAATATCGTCCAATTGGACGTCGGTTTTTTCTAACAACCGACGCTATTTGAGAACTTATAACCCGCGATCGCCCGACTCTTCCCCTTTCTTCTGTTTCATTGCTACCCTATTTCCCTGTTGCGGCGATTTCTCCGGCGATTTTGTGCTGTTGCTGCTAGTTTTCTCCGGCGCTTCTCTCCGGCGCTCCATCTCCGGCGTCCCTTCTCCGGTGCCCTTCTTCTCTGGCGTGTTTCTTCTCCGCCGCCGCCGCCTGCTGCTCTAACCGCCTGCGCCGTCGCCCTGCTGCTCCAGCCACCTGCTACCCGCCCTGCTGCTCCATCCGCTGCGCCGCCGCCACGCCTGAGAACCGGCACCGCCGCCACGCCTGGTGCCCTCCTGCTTGCCCACCTGCCTGCCCTAGCTCCTTCCTTTCTTCCTGCTGACGCCCGGCGTCCTGTTTCTACTGAGGTTAGTTTTACTGATTTCCTTGCTGCTTTCAGTGATTAATGATTGATACTACTGGTTAGTATTTCTTTAGTGATTAATTTAATTCAACAATTCATAGTTTGTTATTTACAATAACTGATCTGCTTGCCGATTTTAATGATTAGAGATACTGATTAATAGTAAGTATTGATGAATACTTAGTTAATTACTGATTTGTTGATTAGATATGTATAGAACACTACTACAGAAATAGCATTCAATGTCACTTTTCTGGGCGTCGGTTATTAAGGAAAACCGACGCCTTATATGTTAGGCATCGGTTGTTTAAGCAAACCGACGTCTATATTCAAAGACCAGCCAGACACGGGTACCGCTTTGTATTCAGCGTCGGTTGTTTATAACAAACTGACGCTGAAAGTCGGCCGCGAAATCCAAATTTTGATCAAAAAAAATAGTGTCATTTTCAGCGTCGGTCATGTAGGTATAAACCGACGCCTATGTGCGATGAAAATTTGCGCAAAAAGTGTCACTTTCAGCGTCGGTTATCCTTTTATAACCGACGCTGAAGGTGGTTCCCGCCAAACAATTTCATGAAAATATCGTCCAATTGGATGTCGGTTGTTGCAAACAACCGACGCTAAAGATTTTAGGCGTCGGTTGTTAAAACAACCGACGCTATTTGGGAACTTATACTCCGCGATCGCCCGACTCTTCCCCTTTCTTCTGTTTCATTGCGAGCAATTACCCTATTTCTCTGCTGCCGGCGATTTCTCTCCGGCGATTTCTTCTCCAGTGCCATTTCTCCGGCTATTTCTTCTCCGGCGCCCCCTTCTCCGGCGCCCCCTTCTCCACCACCACTCCTCCTTCTCCGCGCCCCCTTCTCCGCCGCCCCTACTGCCCGCCCCTGCTGCCTGCCCCTGCTGCTCCAAGCGCCTGAGGCCGCCGCCACGCCTGACTCTTCGGCGCCGCCTGGTGCTTTTCCACTGTCGTCGTGCCGCCGCAACCACCGCCAGAGCCACCGGAGCTGCTAGCTGCTCCTCCACCACCGTCGCTGCTAGCTACTTCTCCAGCCAGAGCCACCGGAGCCTCTGCCTTCTTCCCTCTGATAAGGTTGGTCTTCCCGCTGCTAGCTGCTCTGCTTTTTTATGCATCGATCAAATTGTTGTGATAAAAATGCATGTAATGTATTTGATTAGAGTTAATCTAATCTGGATGTTCATAATAATGGTATGTTAAATATGATGATTAGGGATAAATATAATGTCTAGTACACAAATATTAGATGATATTCAAGAAAACCCTAGTTTGATGAGCATGTTGTTAATCATGTTAATTATGATTCTTCTATATATTCTGATGTCATTATATAATAGGGTTATTAAACCAATGGTTATAACATAGTATGATCTTAATCTGATCTGGATGTTCATAATAATGTAGTATGTTAAATATGATGATTAGGGATACATATAATGTCGAGTAAAGATTCCTAGACCTTTTGTTTGAAACTATTGATTTCTTGATTTATTATTTAATAATGCTCTATTGATTAGGATTAACCATGTTGCCTGTACTTTATAGACATTTATTATATATAAGAATGACAACACATGTATTTGTTGGCCTAGAAACCCGTCCAAGATTGGCTCATTAGGAGTAAATCTTGGATAGTCCCCGGTTTGGGACTGTTCTTGAACACCTAATCTCACTTAGGATGTAAGTGTATAATGTGTATTGGGTTTTCGAGAAAATTTCAGTAGCATTTCCCCGTTTGTTCTCTAAGTACATATGTACTTAGAGAACAACGGGGAAATGCTGCCGAAATTTTCTTGAAAACCCAATACACATTATACACTTACTAGTGAGATTAGGTGTTCAAGGATGGGATAGGTGGTACACATTTATTATATATAAGAATGACATCAAATGTGTTTGTTGGCCTAGAAACCCGTCCAAGATTTACTCATTAGGAGTAAATCTTAGATAGTCCCCGGTTTGGGACTGTTCTTGAACACCTAATCTCACTTAGGATGTAAGTGTATAATGTGTATTGGGTTTTTGAGAAAATTTCGGTAGCATTTCCCCGTTTGTTCTCTAAGTACATATGTACTTAGAGAACAACGGGGAAATGCTGCCAAAATTTTCTCGAAAACCCAATACACATTATACACTTACTAGTGAGATTAGGTGTTCAAGGATGGGATAGGTGGTACACATTTATTATATATAAGAATGACATCAAATGTGTTTGTTGGCCTAGAAACCCGTCCAAGATTTACTCATTAGGAGTAAATCTTAGATAGTCCCCAGTTTGGGACTGTTCTTGAACACCTAATCTCACTTAGGATGTAAGTGTATAATGTGTATTGGGTTTTCGAGAAAATTTCGGTAGCATTTCCCCGTTTGTTCTCTAAGTACATATGTACTTAGAGAACAACGGGGAAATGCTGCCGAAATTTTCTTGAAAACCCAATACACATTATACACTTACTAGTGAGATTAGGTGTTCAAGGATGGGATAGGTGGTACACATTTATTATATATAAGAATGACATCAAATGTGTTTGTTGGCCTAGAAACCCGTCCAAGATTTACTCATTAGGAGTAAATCTTAGATAGTCCCCGGTTTGGGACTGTTCTTGAACACCTAATCTCACTTAGGATGTAAGTTTATAATGTGTATTGGGTTTTCGAGAAAATTTCGGTAGCATTTCCCCGTTTGTTCTCTAAGTACATATGTACTTAGAGAACAACGGGGAAATGCTGCCGAAATTTTCTCGAAAACCCAATACACATTATACACTTACTAGTGAGATTAGGTGTTCAAGGATGGGATAGGTGGTACACATTTATTATATATAAGAATGACATCAAATGTGTTTGTTGGCCTAGAAACCCGTCCAAGATTTACTCATTAGGAGTAAATCTTAGATAGTCCCCGGTTTGGGACTGTTCTTGAACACCTAATCTCACTTAGGATGTAAGTGTATAATGTGTATTGGGTTTTCGAGAAAATTTCGGTAGCATTTCCCCGTTTGTTCTCTAAGTACATATGTACTTAGAGAACAGCGGGGAAATGCTGCCGAAATTTTCTTGAAAACCCAATACACATTATACACTTACTAGTGAGATTAGGTGTTCAAGGATGGGATAGGTGGTACACATTTATTATATATAAGAATGACATCACATGTGTTTGTTGGCCTAGAATGTGAACAATCATTGTTTTTTATATTACTTGTACATTGAAGGATTGCTAATTGATAAAAGATCACAATTTTAGAGACATGTATGTTTATACAAATGCTAAATGTTTTCCTTATTCTAGTTGATACAAATGCTAAATGTTTTCCTTTTTAATGAAATTTTCAGATGGCTCACCATGATGAGAATGATGTCCATGATGAGCATGAAGTCCATGATGAGCATGCTATCCATGACGAGCATGACGAGGATACCAACGTAAGTTCTAAAAACATATCCCGTATTTCTATAAAATTCATTATCTTCTAGTTATGTCATATATCCTGTATTTCTATATTGGCTTAATTCGGTGTGTTTATTTTTGTCAAATTTTAGGTTGATGATGCACAGCTACCCACTGAAGCAATTGAGCAACTTGATGCGCAGCAACAAAAACTTAACAAGAAAAGGGGTATCACTCTGTTGAAAAAGTTACTTGCGCTGAGTGGCAGTGGATCCAAATTGGTTGTGGAGTTTGATAATGGAGGGAATGCAATTGGAGTGAACCGCAATAATTTTATAAACTATCTTGGGGTTGTCACTCGAAGCCATTGTGGTGTTAAATATGATAATTGGCATAAAGTTCCTCAGGCGAAGAAAGACTTGATATGGAAAGATTTATGCGTGAGTTATTATTATTTGCAATTCTATTTTGTAGATTACAAATTCTATTATTTGCAATTATATTTTTGGTACTAGTTAATAACATTTCTATTTTACAGAATTTGTTTGCATTGGATGAGATGTTGCATCGTAAAAGTGTGATGCAACGCGCTGGAAAGATGCTTAGGAATTACAGGACAAATCTGAACAGAGAATACATAAGACAGGGTGATAAGAAGAAGAAGTCAGTCCTTGAACAATGGAACTTCTTGGACAAAGAAGATTGGGACAATTTTGTTGCTTCAAGAAAATCTGAAGAATTCAAGGTATTAGGCGTCACTCCCATTTTAATTAATATACATTGTATTCACCTATTCAAGATTAACATTTAGTGCTACTAACCTAATTATAAATGTGCATACTAACTAGGCCCTCAGTGACGCACAAAAAGCAAGGCGTGCACTGAATGTACATGACCATACTATGGGTCCAAAAGGCTATGCAAGCGTTCGCCAAAGACTACAGGCGGAGTCTGCGGCTACTCAGGAGTCTGCGACTACTCAGGAGTCTGCGGCCACACCCTTCCCTCGCCATGATATCTGGATAGCTGGCAGGAAAAACAAGAAGGGTGAAATAAAGAAGCCCGAAACTGCTGAGGCGGCTGCAAAAATGGTAAAATACAACTCTTAGAGCAATCATTTGAATATTGATTATTTGTGGTGTTAACTTACCAATTTTTGTTTATGGTGATTAGCGGGAGCTGCACGAGCAGAGAAAACAAGGCACGTTCATCCCTCAGGGCACAAGGGATGAATTGACAGTTGCTCTGGGTAACCCAGAGCATCCTGGACGTGTTAGAGGTGCCGGCGCTGGTGTGGGCATCAAAGCATTCTTTGGGCCATCCCAGCACAAACTCAGAGCGGGACTTTCTCAAGAAGAGGTAACATATATATTCTATTTTTATAATGTTACTGCAAAAGGAAATTCATTAATAAAAAGCTAATATTTGTTTTATCCATGTATAGGAGAATAAGAGAGTCGAGGATATAGTTTCTAAGAAGCTCAACGATGTGGTTGCTGAGAAGGTCAAGGAAGAATTGCTGCGGTGGCAGACATCTCAGGCTTCCAATCAGCCTATGCCGACCCACTCTTCTCCTGGTGCACAGACTGCAAGTAATCCTGGAGACCCATCGCCTAACACGTCTTCTGTAAGTATTGTTTATGACATTGTAGCTAGTCTTTTCAAGATGATATGTTTTCAAGATGATATGTATATATGTATAACATTCTTTACGTAAATTTGTAGGCATTGAAGCCATGTCGCTTAAGAATGGAAAACTATGTTGTTGCAGAGGCGCAAGCTTACCAGTCCCTTCCTGGGGCAACGTTTCATGGGACTCCAATGCCGCAGGGCTACATTCGTGTGAGCCTGATACATGTATTACCCGATTGGAGGGAAGTTGCGTTGCCATATGCCCACCCAGATATTGATACACTTGGTGAGGCAAAAAGCGGGGTCATATTGTGGCCCAAAGCAGATGTCCTCTACACGACTGAAATTGTAAGATAAATTTACATTGATTTAGACTGTTAATGTGTATATATGATGTCAACTGATCTGAAATTATATATACAGGTTAAAAAGAAGACACCAGGAGCACCTAGGCCTCCACCTCCAATTCCCGCATTACCAACTTGGGTTCCAACTAACCTACAATACTCGTTAGGTCCTGCTTGTAGGGGAATGGCATGTTGGCTACGGGCACATAATATACTTTGCCCTATAATTGTTTCTTTAGATGCAGATTATGCAGGTCAATCATACGACAGCTCTTTATTTATACAAGATATTATTGAGCTGTTTATGTATGATTGGTTGAATACATCAATGATAGAGACATGGATAAGGTGAGATCTTGTTTATACATCCATATACCTTGTGTAAGATCCGGTGATCTAGTTTCTTATATATTAATGCATACGTCTATATGTTTTGCAGCTACTTAATCGAAGATCATTGCAAACAATTTGCATATGATCATGTGGGATTTTTGATTCCATCATTGATTAGTATGGTAGCTAAAGACCCTGATAGTGTTCAACAATACTGTATAGATGCTTTTACAATTTTTGGTCATCAAATGAAGACGATAATAATAGCTCCATTCAATGTTAAGTAAGTTTGCTTTATTTATAATTTGGACTTAAGAAAATTCCATTATTATTTTGCATTTTGAGTTATTAATTGTTAACTTTTTACCTCTAGTGGTAGACATTGGGAGTTACTAGTTATTGTCCCCGGGACGTTCACTGTTTATTATCTAGATCCCGCAGGAAGTACATTAAACACTAAAATTGGACACGTAACCAGAATGGCATTATTCTGGTGAGAAATATTTCATTTTTTATATCCGTTAACATCTTTTATTACATTACTATTTACTTATGCAACTTAGTGTGTTATATTAACATGTAGGGGTTTAGATGCATTCAAAAATGCTGGAGGAAAGGTCCCAAGGAAAAAGAACCAGCCATTGTCTTGGGAGAACGTAAAAGTAAGTTCCTGACTCCCCGACTCCAATGTATATATTATTGATGTGAATTGTGCTTAGTTGTATTAATTTGTATGTTTCAATTTATAGTGCGCTACACAAGACAATGGTTGGGCATGCGCATACTATGTGATGCGATTTATGCAGATGATTATCAAACATGCCGCATTGGACATCGATACCATACATGAGGTATTATATATAGTCTCATTAGTTAGTATGAAATATATCAATCTTATTTTTATATTATTACTTATATACATACATCATTCTCTTTGCAGGTGTTTAAAACTGACCACACTATAGGCAAACGCTTAAAAAATGTACATGCTCCATATACGAGGGAATCATTAAATGAAGTAAGAGAAGAATGGGCAATAGCTGTACAAACAGTGGCAACTGTAAGATATAATTGGGATGTTGATAGTGATGATGAATGATACTTTGTAAATGAATGTTTCTGAATGTTAAAACATGTATTTGAATGATTCTATATGTGTGAACGTGACAATTGAATTGATGTCTGAATGTATCTACTTGTGTGAATCTTTTTATGTTAATTTTGCAGGTTTGTGGCCTGTTTGTAGGCTGATATCAATGGATGTCGTAAACCTGCAGTTCAGAAAACTGAACTGCAGGTTCTCATCCTACTGACCAGCCACAGCAGGCCTGCAAACAGATTTATAAAAAAAAAATAGAAATAGGCGTCGGTTATTTACCGATAACCGTCAGCACAGACTTACAGCGTCGGTTTTTTGTTGAACACCGACGCCAAAAGTGTTCGCGCTACAGGAAATGGGAGTCATCTAGGACACTGTTTTGCGTCGGTGTTTTAGTATATAACCGACGCAGAAAGCGTCCTAGATGATGCCGTTTTCTGTGGCGCGAACCCTTTTAGCGTCGGTGTTTTATAATAAACTGACGCCTTTATGTTAAATAGGCGTCGGTTTTTTAACCGACGCTGAAGTGTCCAACCTTTTAGCGGCGCCCACATAGGCGTCGTTCAGAAACCGACGCCAAAGGGGGTTAAACAACCGACACTAAAAGGCACTTCTGTAGTAGTGGAAGTTCTTTATAAATATATTTTTTATATACACATACATGTAATTTTGTATAAAATTCATGATGTAGTGTGATCTTAAATCCTAGAGTGTACCCCTTTTGTTCTATGATGGTACCTATGACCCTAAATACATCCATAAGGGTCTATTGTATCCTAAAGAAGATTTATTTCTTCCTTCTGCCCTAATTTTTATATGGATCTTAATCTTATATCGCTTACTCATAAATAAGGAAATATCCTCCCTTATGACCACCTTGATGTGTATGTCCCATATAATCCACATGTTGGACCCTAATGATACAATTTTTTTATGTTGAAAACGAATGTATGTTTCAAGTGTTGAACCTAATGTTGGACAATGTGTTTGTTATAGGTGGTACACATTTATTATATATAATAATGACATCACATGTGTTTGTTGGCCTAGAATGTGAACAATCATTGTTTTTTATATTACTTGTACATCGGTATAAATTAGAATGAACAATCACTAAATTATGTACTGTTTGTATGGAGTCCGGCTTCATTGTAGATATCTATTATTGTGTTTGTTGGCCTAGAAACCCGTCCAAGATTGACTCATTAGGAGTAAATCTTGGATAGTCCCCGGTTTGGGACTGTTCTTGAACACCTAATCTCACTTAGGATGTAAGTGTATAATGTGTATTGAGTTTTCGAGAAAATTTTGGTAGCATTTCCCCGTTTGTTCTCTAAGTACATATGTACTTAGAGAACAGCGGGGAAATGCTGCCGAAATTTTCTTGAAAACCCAATACACATTATACACTTACTAGTGAGATTAGGTGTTCAAGGATGGGATAGGTGGTACACATTTATTATATATAAGAATGACATCACATGTGTTTGTTGGCCTAGAATGTGAACAATCATTGTTTTTTATATTACTTGTACATCGGTATAAATTAGAATGAACAATCACTAAATTATGTACTATTTTTATGGAGTCCAGCTTCATTGTAGATATCTATTATTGTGTTTGTTGGCCTAGAAACCCGTCCAAGATTGACTCATTAGGAGTAAATCTTGGATAGTCCCCGGTTTGGGACTGTTCTTGAACACCTAATCTCACTTAGGATGTAAGTGTATAATGTGTATTGAGTTTTCGAGAAAATTTTGGTAGCATTTCCCCGTTTGTTCTCTAAGTACATATGTACTTAGAGAACAGCGGGGAAATGCTGCCGAAATTTTCTTGAAAACCCAATACACATTATACACTTACTAGTGAGATTAGGTGTTCAAGGATGGGATAGGTGGTACACATTTATTATATATAAGAATGACATCAAATGTGTTTGTAGGCCTAGAATGTGAACAATCATTGTTTTTTATATTACTTGTACATTGGTATAAATTAGAATGAACAATCACTAAATTATATACTGTTTGTATGGAGTCCAGCTTCATTGTAGATATCTATTATTGTGTTTGTTGACCTAGAAACCCGTCCAAGATTGACTCATTAGGAGTAAATCTTGGATAGTCCCCGGTTTGGGACTGTTCTTGAACACCTAATCTCACTTAGGATGTAAGAGTATAATGTGTATTGAGTTTTCGAGAAAATTTTGGTAGCATTTCCCCGTTTGTTCTCTAACTACATATGTACTTAGAGAACAGCGGGGAAATGCTGCCGAAATTTTCTTGAAAACCCAATACACATTATACACTTACTAGTGAGATTAGGTGTTCAAGGATGGGATAGGTGGTACACATTTATTATATATAAGAATGACATCAAATGTGTTTGTTGACCTAGAATGTGAACAATCATTGTTTTTTATATTACTTGTACATTGGTATAAATTAGAATGAGCAATCACTTGTTTTCCTAATATATACTTGTTTTCTCTGATCATAGAATGGATAGATCATGGATGTCCATTCGTAATCGTTGCACCCCAGAGTTTATATCTGGTCTTGATCAGTTTATTAGATTTGCCGAGGAACATAGGAAAAAACCTACAGATAGGTTCTACTGTCCATGTAGGCATTGCGGTAACAACTTGAAAGTCAACACTGGTGAGGAAATCAAAAGTCATGTCATGTGCAACGGGATTGTACAAGGCTATACAGAATGGCACTGGCATGGAGAGATTTCAAAACCGAAACTAGTAGATGTCGATAGCAGTGCTTGGGTGGAAGAAGAAATAGCCTCCGATGACATAAATGTGAACGAACCAGTTCCATCAGACATCGTTGATGTGATGCTGGATAGTTGTAGGGTAGAGCACACCGAACCACCTCCTATCTTTACAAACATTGTGCATGATGCTGAGATACCGTTATACACAGGCTGTGCTAAGTTTACGAAGCTTAGCACTGTGTTGAGATTGTATAAGTTGAAAGCTAACAATAGATGGAGCGACAAAAGCTTCACTTCATTGTTGACTTTGTTGAAAGAAATTCTTCCTGAAGGAAACGAGCTTCCAATCTCAACATACCAGGTAAAGAAAATGTTGTGCCCAATGGGAATGGAGGCCAAGAAGATACACGCATGCCCGAATGATTGTGTATTATTTCAAAAGGACTATGTAGATTTGAAAGATTGTCCAAAATGTGGTGCGTCACGGTATAAATCGACGACTTCGGGGGAGTCCAAAACTGGTTCTCCTGCCAAGGTGTTGTGGTATCTACCTATAATATCACGGTTTCAACGCTTGTTTGCAAATCCTAAAGATGCGAAGAATTTGAGGTGGCATGCAGATGTTAAGAAAAATAATGATGGGATCCTACGACATGCGTCTGATTCCCCACAGTTAAGAAGATTGATCTATTGTACCCTAAATTTGGTGAAGAAGATAGGAATCTAAGACGGGCTTTGTACAGATGGGATGAATCTGTACGGGACATTGAGCAGCCAACATAGCACTTGGCCAGTCATGCTTGTTATATACAATCTTCCTCCCTGGATGTGTATGAAAAATAAGTACGTTATGTTGTCATTGTTGATATCGGGCCCTAAACAACCCAGAAATGATATCGATGTTTATCTTGAACCTTTGATTGATGACTTAAAGAAACTTTGGGCTGAAGGTGTGATGACCTATGATGCTTCAGCAAGAGAGACATTTCGTTTGCACGCTATGTTGTTTTGCACTATTAATGACTTTCCAGCATATGGGAATTTGTCTGGATATAGTGTCAAAGGAGCTATAGCGTGTCCTATATGTGAAGAAAACACTGATTCAATAAGACTAAAACATGGCGGTAAGACTGTATATCTTGGTCATCGAAGGTTTCTTTCAAAATTCCATCCGTATCGTAGGAAGCGCAAAGCATTCAATGGATGGAATGATGAACGGAGTGCACCTAAACCTATACCAGGGGATGTTGTTTATGAAAGAGTAAAAGACATTGTCAATGAATTTGGTAAGAAATCACAATGTAGTATGGCCACACGGAGTGACAATTCTTCATTCAAGAAGAAGTCAATATTTTGGGATCTTCCTTATTGGAGTTCTTTGACAGTCAGGCATTGTATCGATGTAATGCACGTTGAGAAAAATGTTTGTGATAGCATCATTGGTACTCTATTAAATATACCAGGTAAGACTAAAGATGGGATAAAATCCAGACTGGACCTACGTGAAATGGGAATAAGGTCAGAATTAACAGAATTACGTGAAATGGGTAATAAAAGAACATACTTACCTCCCGCTTGTTACACGTTGTCTAGAAAGGAGAAGAAAACTTTTTGTGAATGCTTGGTAAATGTTAAGGTGCCACATGGTTACTCATCCAACATCCGTAGATTGGTATCAATGAAAGATTTGAAGTTGATAGGTCTTAAATCTCATGATTGTCACACTCTAATGCAACAAATATTGCCCGTGGCAATTCGATCTATATTGCCGAAGCATGTAAGGTTTGCAATTACCATACTTTGTTTCTTTTTCAACAGTCTATGCAGCAAAGTTATTGACCCTGATACTCTCGATAATTTGCAAAGAGAAGTGGTTGTTACCCTATGTCAGCTTGAGATGTATTTCCCTCCTTCGTTCTTTGATATCATGGTACATCTTGTTGTCCACTTGACTAGGGAAGTGAAAATGTTGGGACCAGTTTTCTTGCATTGGATGTATCCCTTTGAACGATACATGAGCATTTTTAAAGGTGATGTTCGAAACCGTTATCGGCCTGAAGGGAGTATTATTGAAGGTTATGTGGCGAGAGAGGTTATGGATTTTTGCAATGACTTTTTCAGTGGTAATGACACTCCTGATAATGACAAGAATATTGAGGAGGGCAAAGGAATTTTGGGATCACGGGTGAAAGTAATCAGCCGTGAGCAGTTGGAACAAGTCATTGAGGACATTTGGGAGTTTGACTACATAGATTTCAAAATTCCGCTCTTTAAATGTAATTGGGTTGATAACACCAAAGGAGTTATAGTGGATGAATTGGGTTTCACTTTGGTGAACTTTGAAAAGATTGGCGAGAAGGGTGAACCATTCATATTGGCATCACAGGCGAAACAAATATTCTATATCGATGATCCTGCAAATGATAAATGGTCAGTTGTTCTTCATGGTAAAAGACAGTTCATTGAAGATCCTATAGATGAAGAAGAGTACTATGATAAGTATGATGACTCCAGTCCATTCTCAGTTGGGTTGCCAACTCCACAAAATATTGAAGCTAATGATGACTTATATGTGCGCGGAGATCACAATGAAGGATTGTTAATTGATAAAAGATCACAATTTTAGAGACATGTATGTTTATACAAATGCTAAATGTTTGCCTTTTTCTAGTTAATACAAATGCTAAATGTTTGCCTTTTTCTAGTTAATATAAATGCTAAATGTTTGCCTTTTTCTAGTTAATAGAAATGCTAAATGTTTGCCTTTTTAATGACATTTTCAGATGGCTGACCATGATGAGCATGATGTCCATGATGAGCATGAAGTCCATGATGAGCATGCTGTCCATGACGAGCATGGCGAGGATACTAATGTAAGTTCTAAAAACATATCTTGTATTTCTATAAAATTCATTATCTTCTAGTTATGTCATATATCCTATATTTCTATATTGGGCTAATTTAGTGTGTTTTATTTTTGTCAAATTTTAGGTTGATGCACCTGTACCCACTGAAGCACTGGAGCAACTTGATGCGCAACACCAAACACTTAACAAGAAAAGGGGCATCACTCTGTTGAAGAAGTTATTAGCGCTAAGTGGTAGTGGATCCAAATTGGTGGTGGAGTTTGATAATGGAGGAAATCCAATTGGAGTGAACCACAATAATTTTGTGAACTATCTTGGGTGTACCACTCAGAGCCATTGTGGTTTTAAGTATGACAATTGGCATAAAGTTCCTCATGGGAAAAAAGACTTGATATGGAAGGATTTATGCGTGAGTTATTATTATTTGCAATTCTATTTTGTAGATTACAAATTCTATTATTTGCAATTCTATTTTGGATACTAGTTAATAACATTTCTATTTTACAGAATCTGTTTGCATTGGATGAGAAGTTGCATCGTAAAAATGTGATGCAACGCGCTGGAAAGATGCTTAGGAATTATAGGACAAATCTGAACAGAGAATACATAAAAAGAGGGTGATAAGAAGAAGAAGTCAGCCCTTGAACAATGGAACTTCTTGGACAAAGAAGATTGGGACAATTTTGTTGCTTCAAGAAAATCTGAAGAATTCAAGGTATTAGGCATCACTCCTAATTTAATTAATATACATTGTATTCACCTATTCAAGATTAGCATTTAGTGCTACTAACCAAATCATTAATGTGCATACTAACTAGGCCCTCAGTGACGCACAAAAAGCAAGACGTGCACTGAATGTGCATGACCACACTATGGGTCCAAAAGGCTATGCAAGCGTTCGCCAAAGACTACAGGCAGAGTCTGCGGCTACTCAGGAGTCTGCTCCTACTCAGGAGTCTGCCACACCCATGCCTCGCCATGATATCTAGATAGCTGGCAGGCAAAACAAGAAGGGTGAAATAAAGAAGCCTGTAACTGCTGAGGCGGCTGCAAAAATGGTAAAATAACACTCTTAGAGAAATCATTTGAATATTGATTATTTGTGGTGTTAACTTACCAATTTCTGTTTATGGTGATTAGCGGGAGCTGCATGAGCAGAGGAAACAAGGCACGTTCATCCCTCAGGGCACAAGGGATGAATTGACAGTTGCTCTGGGTAACCCAGAGCATCCTGGACGTGTTAGAAGTGCTGGCGCTGGTGTTGGCATCAAAGCATTCTTTGGGCCATCCCAGCGCAAACCCAGAGCGGGACTTTCTCAAGAAGAGGTAAGCTATTCTTTTTTTAGAATGTTACTGCAAAAGGAAATTCATTAATAAGAAGCTAATGTTTCTTTTATCCATGTATAGGAGAATAAGAGAGTTGAGGATTTAGTTGCTAAGAAGGTCAACGATGTAGTTGCTGAGAAGGTCAAGGAAGAATTGATGCGGTGGCAGGCATCTCAGGCTTCCAATACGCCTATGGCGACCCACTCTTCTCCTGATGCACAGACTGCGAGTAATCCTGGAGACCCATCGCCTAGCACGTCTGCTGTAAGTATTGTTTATGACATTGTAGTTAGTCTTTTCAAGTTGTTATGTTTTCAAGATGATATGTATATATGTATAATATTCTTTACGTAAATGTGTAGGCATTGAAGCCATGCCGCTTAAGAATGCAAGGCTACGTTGTTGCAGAGGCGCAGGCTTACCCGTCCCTTCCTGGGGCAATGTTTCACGGGACTCCAATGCCACAGGGCTACGTTCGTGTGAGCCCGATACGTGTGTTACCTGATTGGAGAGAAGCTACATTGCCATATCCCCACCTGGATATTGATAGACTTGCTGACGCAGAAGGCGGGGTGATATTGTGGCCCAAAGCAGATGTCGTCTACACGACTGAAATTGTAAGATAAATTTACATTGATTTAGACTGTTAATGTATATATATGATGTCAACTGATCTGAAATTATATGTACAGGTTAAAAAGAAGACACCAGGAGCACCTAGGCCTCCACTTCCACTTCCCGCATTACCCGATTGGGTTCCAACTGACCTAACATACCCGTTAGGTCCTGCTTGTAGGGGAATGGCATGTTGGCTACGGGCACATAATGTACATTGCCCTATAATTATTTCTTTAGATGCAGATTATGCAGGTCAATCATACGATAGCTCTTTATTTATACAAGATATTATTGAGCCGTTTATGTATGATTGGCTGAATACATCAATGATAGAGATATGGATAAGGTGAGATCTTGTTTATACATCCATATACCTTGTGTAAGATCCGGTGATCTGGTTTCTTATATATTAATGCATACGCCTATATGTTTTGCAGCTACTTAGTCGAAGATCATTGCAAACAATTTGCATTTGATCATTTGGGATTTTTGATTCCATCATTGATTAGTTTAGTAGCTAAAGACCCTGATAATGTTCAACAATACTGTATAGATGCTTTTACAATTTTTGGTCAGCAAAAGAAGACGATAATAATAGCTCCATTCAATGTCAAGTAAGTTTACTTTATTTATAATTTGGACTTAAGAAAATTCCATTTTTATTTTGCATTTTGAGTTATTAATTGTTAACTTCTTACCTCTAGCGGTAGACATTGGGAGTTACTAGTTATTGTCCCCGGGACATTCACTGTTTATTATCTAGATCCTGTGGGGAGTACATTGAACCCTAAAATTGGACACGTAATGAGAATGCCATTATTCTGGTGAGAAATATTTCATTTTTATATCCGTTAACATCTTTTATTACATTACTATTTACTTATGCAATTTATTGTGTTATATTAACATGTAGGGGTTTAGATGCATTCAAAAAGGCTGGAGGAATGGTCCCAAGGAAAAAGAATCAGCCAATAAATTGGCAGAACGTACAAGTAAGTTCCCGACTCGAATATATATATATATATTATTGATGTGAATTGTGCTTAGTTGTATTATTTTGTATGTTTCAATTTATAGTGTGCTACACAAGACAATGGCTGGGCATGCGCATACTATGTGATGCGATTTATGCAGATGATTATCAAATATGCCGCATTGGACATCGATACCATACATGAGGTATTATATATAGTCTCATTAGTTAGTATGCAATATATCAATCTTATCTTATTTTTATATTATTACTTATATATATATACATCATTCTCTTTGCAGGTGTTTAAAACTGACAACACTACAGGTAAACGCTTAAAAAATATACATGCTCCATATACGATGGAAGCATTAAATGAAGTAAGAGAAGAATGGGCAAAAGCCATACAAGCAGTGGCAACTGTAAGATATAATTGGGATGTTGATAGCGATAATGAATGATACTTTGTAAATGAATATTTCTGAATGTTAATACATGTATTTGAATGTTTCTATATGTGTGAATGTGAGAATTGAATTGATGTCTGAATGCATGTACATGTATGTACTTGTATGAAATTTTCTTTGTGACTTTTGCAGGTTTGCGGCCTGTTTGTAGGCTGATATCAATGGATGTCGTAAACCTGCAGTTCAGAAAACTGAACTGCAGGTTCTCATCCTGCTGACCAGCCACAACAGGCCTGCAAACTGATATGAAAAAAAAAATATAAATAGGCGTCGGTTATTTAATGAAAACCGTCAGCAAAGACATACAGCGTCGGTTATTTATAGATAACCGACGCCTAATAGTACAAACAACCCGACCGTGCAGGATAGCACGGCCGTGGTGGAAAAGGCGTCAGTTATGCATATAAAACCGACGCCTATAGTACTAAACACGGCCGTGCAGGGAAGCACGGCCGTGTCGTCTTGAAGTATAGGCATCAGTCGTTTGGTATATAACCGACGCCAAAAGGGTTCGCGCCACAGAAAACGGTGTCATCTAGGACACTTTATGCGTCGGTTATCAACTAAAAGACCGACGCTACATTGAATATAGGCGTCGGTTTTTTAGTAAATCACCGACACAGAAAGTGCCCTAGATGACGCCGTTTTCTGTGGCGCGAACCATTTTGGCGTCGGTTGTCTACTAAAAGACCGACGCCTATAGGTTAAATAGGCGTCGGTTAAAAAACCGACGCCGAAATGTTCGACCTTTAGCGGCGCCCACATAGGCGTCGGTCGGAAACCGACGCCAAATGGGGTTAAAAGACCGACGCCAAATGGGGTTTCTGTAGTAGTGTCAGCTTACCCCACCAAGCTTTGGATGGTTGGAGTGATCTTGCTGATGCCTTTGTCACAAAGTTTTATCCGACCGAGAAAATGATTCAGAATAGACAAAGGATAACATCATTCATGTAGAAGCTAGGTGAAAACTTGCGTGAGGCTTGGGAGAGATTCCAAGAATATCAACGGGATTTCCCTCACCATAACTATAGTAAAGGTTTCTTGGTTACAAATTTCTATAATGGGCTGACCCCAGCTGAGAGAACATCACTGAATGTTGTGGTAGGAAGTGATTTCTTAGGGGAGAAACCAAGCCGGACAATCAAGATTATTAAGAACATGGCTGCGTTGCAAGCAGGCATGGATTATGATAGGAATGACAGAGGATATGCCAAGAAGGAAACCATGAAGGACGTTCTGCTGAAGCCAAGGCCTTGGAGGCGATAACGGTCCAGATTTAAAAGATAGCCACTGATGTCCAAGAGTTGAAGGACTTAGAGGGCAAGGGTAATAAACATGTCAAGAAAATTATGAAGTGTGTAACATGCGGCGAGGGAGGGCACATAATTGACAACTGCATCTACACCAAGTCGGAGGAATCTGATGACAGTGAAAATGAAGAAGAGGCTGAGAATGTATCCTATGCTTACTGTAAGAGGCCAAATCATCCTGGTTTCAATTACAGAAACAAAGATGCCATAGAGAATTCTCATCAACTAAACAACCAGCCAAAGCCACCGCCAGGTTTCGAAAAGAGAGGCGGACAAACGCAGTATACTCAAATGACCAACTATCAAACTAACAAGAACAACTACTCTGGACCAAGAAAGAATTAGAACCATCAAGGAGGAGGATCAATCCAAGGGCCGAGCCAAGGCCAAGGATTAGGACA
This sequence comes from Alisma plantago-aquatica, assembly GCA_963693085.1. Lineage (NCBI taxonomy): Eukaryota > Viridiplantae > Streptophyta > Magnoliopsida > Alismatales > Alismataceae > Alisma > Alisma plantago-aquatica. The sequence goes on from OY856412.1 coordinate 1,246,518,338, forward strand.
AGGAAAGGACAATAGTCAACAAGACTTGGTCACTCAATTATTTGATTTAGCCAAAAGGCAAGCCACCATGAATGATCAATTGGCCCAGAGCGCTCTAGCCAATTCTAGAGTCCTAACAACCATGCAAGTTCAAATGGCAGATATGCCGACACACCAACGCCAAATTGACCAACAACTTGCGCAGTTGGCAGAGTTAGTGAAGAATCCCTCAGAAAAAATTCCATCAAATACAGAGACTGCCAAAATAGCTACTCTCCTATCAGGGAGGACATTAAAAAACTTTGGAACTGGGGACAACAATGAGGAAGGAAAAGATGAGGAACTACAACCCAAGAAAGAAGTTACTTCTGAGAAGTTTGTCGATAAGGGAAACTCTGTTGAAGAAAGCAAAAAGGAAAATGGAGAAGTTAGGGACCCAGACCCTGTTGCGGAAATCTTCACGAAGAAAAATCTGTATGTACCGAGGGCCCCGTTCCCGTACAAGCTCATCAAGGCACACTTAAAGAAGATATATGAAAAATTCATGGAAGTAGTGAAGAAGTTGCACATAGATGTTCCATTTCTAGATTCCTTGGAGTTAATGCCTATGTATGCAAAGATTTTCAAAGATCTCATCACAAAGAGAAGAAGGGGAAACCATGTTGAAACAGTACACCTAGAAAACATGTCTACCGCCTTTGTTCAGGAGGAGTTGCAAACTAAAAAGAAGGATCCAGGAGCTTTTAATATCCCTTTTTGCGTTGGTGAAAAAGTAGAAAGAAAGGGGCTAGCAGACTTAGGGGCAAGCATTAGTCTCATGCCCCTAAGCCTAGCTCAAAGGCTGGGATTGACCGATATGGTCAAGACAAACATGAGGATAGAACTTGCGGACCACACATTCAAGAGGCCCGTTGGTATAGTAGAAGATGTTCCGATTCATGTGGGATAGTTCTTTATCCCTTGTGACATTGTTGTAATAGACACCATTGAAGACACAAAGTGTCCAATGATATTCAGACGACCATTTTTAGCAACAGGTAGAGCTTTGATAGACGTTGCTGAAGGCATTATAACTCTCCGAGTCGGAGATGACCATATCGACTTCAAGGTGAAATACGCAATGAAGGGGCCATCTCTTTGTGAGTCGGTCTACTTCATGGACAACTACAACCAATACTGTGAGGAAGTTCAAGATGAAAAGGCCATAGTAGATCCCCTAATGAGGGCCCTGAACAGCCCAAATCCTCTGATGGAAGACGCAGAAGTGGTTGAAATCCTAGATTACCTTAACCAAGGCAAGGAAGATCTTAGTGAGGATGAGGAAGTTATCGAGACTGTAAAATATGCTTCCCTGGAACAGTCAAGTGAAGAACAAGAGGCTCCCAAGACGAAACTAGAATTGAAATCACTCCCTGAAGGACTGAAATACAAATTCTTGGACAATGAGGAATCAAACCCTATCATCGTTAATGCAAACTTGATAGAAGAATAGATGGAAAAACTCCTGAAAGAGCTAAAAGAACACAAAAAGACAATTGGATACTCTGTCGAAGATATTAAAGGGATTAACCCAACCCTTTGCATGCACCAAATAAACTTAGAATAATATGCAAAACCATTGGTTCAACCCCAAAGAAAAATGAACCAAATGTTAAAAGAAGTAGTCAAGAAAGAAATATTGAAACTACGAGATGCATGGATCATATACCCAATAAGCGATAGCAATTAGGTAAGCCCTATTCATGTAGTCCCTAAGAAAGGGGGGATGATTGTAGTAAACGGAGATAATGGTGACAAAATCACCATGAAAACTGTTACAGGCTGGAGGATGTGTATTCATTATAAAAAACTAAACTCAGCCACGAAGAAAAACCATTCCCCCTACCATTTATTGACCAAGTCTTGGAAATACTTGCCCATCATGACTACTTTTGTTTTTTAGACGAATATTCTGGATGTTATCAAGTTCCTATCCATCCAGATGATCAAGAGAAAACCACATTTACATGCATTTATGGCACGTACGCCTTTAGAAGAATACCATTTGGCTTATGCAATGCTCCTACAACTTTTCAACGTTGCATGATTACTATGTTCTCTGACTTTTTAGAAGATATAGTTGAGTTTTTTATGGAAGATTTTTTCATATATGGGATGGATTTTGATGACTGCCTAAGAAATTTATCCTTAGTACTACAGAGATGTGAGGAGAAGCACTTAGTCCTAAACTGGGAAAAGTGCCACTTCATGGTCCAGAGTGGTATTGTCTTAGGACATAAAATTTCCAAGAAGGGCATTGAAGTGGATCTAAGCAAAATAGAAGCTATCTCCAAACTCCCACCGTCGAAGTCTGTAACCGGGCTCAGAAGTTTCCTGGGCCATGCTGGGTACTATAGAAGATTCATCAAAGATTTCTAAAAAATCTCAAAACCCCTGTCGAATTTGTTAATCAAGGATGCAGTGTTTGTATTCAATGACGAATGCTTAGAAGCTTTCGACACCTTGAAGAAAGCTTTGACTTCTCCACCTATCCTGCAAGCCCCAGATTGGGATCTACCTTTTGAGATTATGTGCGACGCTAGTGATTATGCCATAGGCATAGTCCTAGGTCAAATGAAGGACAAAAAACATCACATTATCTGTTACGCTAGTCGCACGATGGATGAAGCTCAAGTAAATTACACTACCACTGAGAAGGAAATTCTTGAGATCATTTTTGCATTTGATAAGTTCAAATCATACCTGATAGGTTCCAAAGTGAAGGTGTATACTGATCACGGTGCTATAAGGTATCTCACACAAAAGAAGGACACAAAGCCAAGGCTGCTACGGTGGCCTCTGCTATTACAGGAATTCGATCACGAGATTATAGATAAGAAAGGAAAGGAGAATGTGGTACCTAACCACTTATCCAAAATCATTTTCCATGAGGAAAAAAAATTACCTGTTAATGACAACTATGCTGATGAAGCCTTGTTGATGGCTCAATCAGAGGAACAAAGCCTACCGTGGTTAGCTGATATTTGCAACTATTTGGTCTGTGGCCAGTTGCCGCCTGAGATCACATATAACCAGAAGAAAAAGCTTTTCTCAGACGTTAAGAATTATTATTGGGACGATCCACTACTGTTTAAAAGGTGTTTTGATAAATTGTATCAGAGATGTATACCCGATGAAGAAGTTTTGTCAATCCTGAAAGAATGTCACTTGTCGCCCTATGGAGGGCATCATAGTGGAGAGAGAACAACTACCAAAGTACTCCAATCTGGTTTTTACTGGCCCGCCCTTTATAAAGATGTAACGTCCTTTGTAAAAATATGTAAGGAATGTCAACTCACTGGCAATATCGGTAAAAGAAACGAAATGCCCATGGCTGAGTGGGTGGAAGTTGAGATCTTCGACGTATCGGGAACAAACTACATGGGCCCTTTCCCGTCATCAAAGGGATACCAATACATCTTAGTAGCCGTCGACTACGTATCTAAGTGGGTTGAGGCAGTAGCAACTCAGACTTGTGACTCTAAGTCTGTGATCAAGTTGTTTGAGAAGACTATATTCCGACGCTTTGGAATGCCTCACACTGTTATAAGTGATGGAGGATCACACTTTGGAGAAAAATAATTTGAGGCGCTACTGAAAAAGTATGGGGTAAAACAAAAAAATTTCACCCCCTACCATCCTCAGACCTCAGGGTAGGTGGAAGTGTCGAACATGCAGATCAAACAAATATTGGAAAAGACGATCAACCGTACTAAGAAAAACTGGTCAATGAAGCTCGATGACGCTCTTTGGACTTACAGGACTATCTACAAGACGCATGTAACGAGTGGACCCAACAGTAGGCCCACTCAATGGTACAAACAAATGAGCATGTAAGATTTAAGCAGCGGAAAACAAAACTAACACAAATTTACAAAATGTTCCCATATACATAACTTTCTAACCCAAAAGGTGATACATAAAAAGAGAAATACTAATACTATGTTTCATAAGTCCCAGATATAGAGGGTAACTCGGCTATTTCAAGCTATCCTTAAGCCAACTTTAGGTGTACGACCTGTATGTGTCCATGTCCTTCAAAGCACCTATACCTGGGTAGTTTTTGGAACACCCAGAAAAATAGAAAAATAAGATATAAATCAGCAAAAGCTGAGTATGTACATAAGAGAATTAACTAGGCATTATTTGATACATTAGTAAGCGGATGTTCCCATCAAAAGGGGGATATTAAAATTAGGTATGCTTCAAGGAAAGTAACAAGAGAATAAATTTTCAAAAGAATGAGGCATATAAATAAACAATTATTATCGTCATTCTTTCCATAAACAACAATCCAATCATATAAATATTTGCATGCCAACACATTTGATTAAAGTGACTATGGTAGGGCCACGACACCACTGAGTCAATGACCTAAGTAAAATGGGTGGAAATAGCGCACCCTGGGCAGAAATAGTGCGCCCCTGTAATAAAAGAGGTGGGAGTAGCATACCCCGGGCGGAAATAGCGCTCCTTAATAGTTACGCATAAGCATCTACGATAGTTAAACTAGTCGAATTATCTAACATGCATAAATAGAGTGGCAAGATAGTAAACATTCACCATTCATATTTTCAAGTACAAAACCACAAGCAAGAGGGGTCATAAACCCAATTCAACATGATAATAATGATTCAAAAGAATAATAATAAGTCCAACATAGAGTATATGATTTGTTCAACAAATGGAACAAGAGCAAGTACATGTCATGGGAAATTTAATCGGACAATGCCCAGTTATAAAATAGAGAGGAGTACATACCTTCATTCATGTCTAAGTTAAATAAACGATCGCCTAAGTATGAACCAAGATTAACATCACCACCTAATCATAAAATGGTACTTAGTGTTAATATTGTTCTACATGAAATTTTTAATCCAATAAAACACTTCCTGTGAAAATTCGTTGTTGGACTAGGAGGCCTGTTCTAATGGCACGAAAATCTCCTGATTCGAAATCATAACTCTCTCGCACGAAAACATCTAATTCACGGCTGCTAAGTGCTAACTACGTATTGACTTACGAATAAGCAACATCACGGTGGTTAAAATTTAAAGAGGCTTCTACCAGCGGTGATTTTCAGTATATCATGGACTCTCAAATACAATTTCAAACAGTCGATCTTTGCGAATCAATACCAAGGCAAATCACCCCTCTCGCGCACCCCGCAGATGAAGACGTGAGCAATGAAAGATACCTGTGGGCGATCATCAAAACGGACGTCCTGGTCTGTGTAACGCTCGCGCGTCATTCACCGGGACGAAGATGATGTCCCGGTTTCAACTTCCCTGAGGGCCTGTCTGGTTGGGAGCAGTTCCAGCGGGCACCATGTGTTCCAAAACAAGAAAACAAAAACAAGATCTGAAATGCAACATCATTCGTTTGGTTTTGTGTAATTAGAGCTGACAACATTCATTCAGATTTCGTTTGGTTGGAAGTAGAATTTGCATTGAGTGACCACGGTAACGTTACCACCACAATACGGCCCAGTTAATATAGAGCAGCTACTTGCTGTTCAGGTTGTACCCGATATTATTGCTTGAGAGGTAAAGATAAACAGCAGTAACATCTGGCATGGAAAAGAAACTGCGCCCAAAATAGGTGCGGTTTGAGTTCCTCCTTTTTGCATGTCTCAAAGAGCAGCTGTGTGGTTCATTTTTCCCGTTCGGGTAGGAACAACATGCAACCAAACACAACCAGTTGGAAAATCCGTTCAGTTCCAATTCGTGTGTTCAAACACGGCCCAACCAAACTGGCCCTGAGTTGCGTCACCAAAAAGCTATTAAGCGGCTAGTATTCAATCAACCGGCGTGACAAACAATTTCTATTATTAAATACTACCGTATACACTTCTACTAGGTCAATTAATAGGACATGCTTGCTTATTTGGATTTTGCCGTATTGGATTGTATTTTGGACTCCAGTTCAGCAAATTTTATATTTGGTTTGTAGGATTGGAGAAATGGGTCAATCCCAGGATTTTCAGACATAATAGGAATTCCGTATTTTGGTCTCCATCATAATTCTCCCGGACGTCAAAATCCATCATGGGCAAGATGGTAGACACGAAAAAAAATAAATCTCAAACTTACAAAATCCAGCAAACCAAACATAAAATTTTACTTTGCGGGATTTTGAAAATGCAGCATTTTAGCAATGCAGGATGGACAAATTACATGATTTTAGTAAATCCTGCTAACCAAACATGCCCTAAAGGGTGCAGGATGGACAAAATACAGGATTTCAACAATGGTCCCGTTTGGATGAGGTAATCATCGGCGACATTGGGCACGTTTAGTTTGCAGGATTTTTAGAAATCCTGTATTTTGTCCATCCCGTATTATTAAAATACTGCATTGTCAAAATCCCGCAAAATAAAATTTTATGTTTGGTTTGCTGGATTTTGTAAGTGCGGGATTTATTTTTTTTCGTGTCCACGACGTTCGCCATGTTGGATTTTGGCGTCCGGGAGAATTTTGATGGAGACCAAAATGCGTGATTCCTATTATGTCTGAAAATCCCGGGATTAGTCTCAGTTTTCCAATCCTGCAAACCAAACGTAAAATTTGTTGAACTGGAGTCCAAAATACAATCCAATACAGTAAAATCCAAGTAACAAACATGCTCATTGTGATTCAATGAAGTATTCTAAATACTGCACTTAAGACGTCGTTGTTTGGATCGTTTAACTGCATTCCCAAAATCAGCACTTGAAATGCCGTATTTCCTCCGCTGTGCATTATACGGTTGTCTTGAAGTTCGCCAAAAACGGCGCCTGTTGGAAAGACGGGAGCGACGGTTCAGACCCCGACCCGACCCCGAGGTCCCGACCCCGTGGTTCCTGTTTCCACCCTTCTCGTTTCTTCCGCCGCGCCATCGCCCTCCGCTACAGCCATCACCATCAACAACGCTCCCTCTCCTCCTCCATATCTACTGCTTCTCCTTTGCTAGGTTCATGAGGGATCGAACCTCGCTCCGCTAATACCCTTCTCTGTTTTTCCCTCATCCTCTCCCTACCGCCACCGTCGCATGTCCCCCATCTCCCTCTACATCTCAAAGCGGCTTGGTGGTTCAAGGTTGAAGACGAGTTTGGGATTTCGGCGTTGCTTGGTGGTTCAGGATTGGAGCCTACTTCATTATCTCAGAAGTGCTCGCCGGTTAACCAGATCTACGCCGCCACCACCGCTACTTGGTGCTTTGATCGCCATCATCTCTCGTCTGACTACTGCTGTATGACCTAGGTGCTCGAGCATGTAATTTTTTCCTATTGATTCTCCTCCTTCCTCGCCCTCCTTCCTCGACGCCTTCCTCTTCATCCTACTTTCCGCGGTCCTCCTCCAGTTAAGCAATGGCGAAGCCGAGGCCTCTCACGTTGTGTTCTGCAAGCTACAGAGCGTTCAGCCTGATGTCGTCCTACACAGGCACAAGACATGATGATCACGGGTGGTAATTCTAAATATGCAGTCACCCAAACAATGTGATTAGAACTTCAGATATTTTCTAATGCGTCAGTCTAAATCCAGTAACTGCTAACTACTGCTGTAATCTAGAAGTGGACGCCCAAACGGCCTTTAGACTCCCAATTTTACAAGCCGGTTATTCAACTAGTAACGAATATGGTTCTGACGTCATAATTCCATTATGAAGATATTCACTACTATAGCCATTAAATGGGCCAAATATGTCAATAGAAGGGTGATTCACCTAACAACATTTTTAAGATAGGCTCTAAATATTTTCTATCCAATAATACTCCTCCAAAGAAAACAACCTTATATTCGATCTCACACCCAAGATTAAGTAATGCTTCGTACTAAACGCTTTGTATGATTATCCCACAACATGTGAATTAAATTCCCAAATTTCTGCAAATTCAATACCATGTGAGATTATGTGAATGGGTGGTAATATAAAGTCCAAAATATTCCAAAATTACTATCATGGTCAAAAATACTTTTCAACAAGATTTTAAAGTAGTTGGAATTTAAGGCATTTAGTAAAAAGGAAAATAGAGGTGATACCCAGATTTGTGGTCGTTACAACGCCTATAGGGACGACGTCGCACAGACTGATCTATGGTAACTCATGCCATCTACCCTTTGAGCTCGAGCATAAAGCTCTGTGAGTGATCAAGTTCCTGAACATGGTTCTGGAGGAGGCAGGACAAAAGAGATTTCACCAACTTCAAGAACTCGAAGAAATGAGGCTGAGTGCCTACGAGAACGCCAAGATTTACAAACAAAGGACCAAGGTGTGACATGATGCCCACCTAAGGAACAAAGATATCCACGAGGGTGACAAGTCAGTTTTATTTAATTCGAGCATCCATCTTTTCTCAGGAAAACTCAGAACAAGGTGGTCTGACCCCTTTTCTGTAGTAAAGATATACCAATCAGGAATGATGGAGATTTCAGGGGAGAAAACGAGAACTTTCAAGGTTAATGGTCACAGAGTGAAAAGATTCTATGAAGACGAAACTTTTGTCTGAAGATCTGAAATCAGTTTGGAAGAATCAAATCATCCACCAGCAGAAAGGAATGAGGAATTGCAACGCCCAGATGAGGAAACCAAGGAATGAAGAATTATTATGACGTCTAGCTTAGAGACTTTAAAACAAGCGCTTCTTTAGAGGCAACCCAAGCTTTTTGCTATTTTCGTGAGTTTTTGCTTTGTTTTATTTGCTATGAGCTTTTTGAATTTCAAGCCTTTTTAAGTTGATTAGTTTCCTTCTCTTTTAAGTTTTGAACATATCCTATCTTTTGAAAAGATGATTTGTTTAATGAATCTAGTTTTACTTTGGTCAAGTGCTATGGCCGCGGTCTAGACCGCTGTCGCGGTGTTAACTTTGCTTCAAGCAAGGTAACACACCGCGACCCAGGGTGCTGTCTCTTACCTGCCTAGACCGCGACCATGCCTAGCTGTGACCTCGCCTGCACCGCGACCTAAATTTTTCCTTGAGGAGGAGAGACCGCGAGTCGCGGTCATTCTTTGAACACGCCGCAGTCGCGGTTTTCCCCTCTATATATATCTAAAATCCCCAGCTCACTGTTCCTTTTGCCCTATTTTCCATGTTCACCATCTCAAATGTGAGCTAAACTCCCCCAACTTTGACGAATCACCCGCGTGACCGACCTCCTCTGCCGCAGCTACCTCGACGCTGCGTTGACGCCTTATTTTCATCATCTCATCCATCAAGCAAGGTAACCACCCATCCCCTCTTTTCACAGTACCAGTTTCTCTATTTTGCTTTGCGCCCGCCATTTTCACCATACTCGCAACCACCGCAGTGGCCACTGATTTTGCCTTGTGCTCAATTTGTTCTACCTTTTTCCGCAGCACCTACGCCCTCCCTCTCTCTTCCTTCCCCATGGACCGCAGTCGGTCGGCTCTCACCGATTTAAATTTTGCCCACCCTAGGGCGGTGATTTTGAACAAATCTTAAAAACCCTAAAGATGATAACAAACGGCACGTAACCGGCCGTCAAATGCACCCATGATTAAGGATCTTCAACCTCCACCTTACCCACTTGCCCCTAATCGAACAAGGATGGCTATGGTGCCGATTGAGCCTGGTACAGATAAACCACGAGTCGCGATATGCTCAAACAAAATTACGACCACGATCTACACCTTGAAATGCTAGGTCGCGGTGTCCCCTTGATGGCATGAGGGCTGAGCTCACACCACGGGATGTGGTGCTGGAAAATACTAGCCTGAAGTTGCGGTCCCCCAAACTGCGGCCACCTCAGCTCATTTCCACACCGCGACCTGCCTAAATGCTAGTACAAGACCGCAATTGTGGTGTCCCTTGAATCTCTAAAAGAATTGCGGGTCACGGTCCCCAATAGTAGACTTGAACTTAACAAATTTTCTTAGACATTTGTAAAAAGAAGAGTCAAAAGTTAATCACTGCTAAATCAATTATAAACTAATGATTAATTCATTGTGGAAAATTGTAGAATGTCTTCTACATCGACCAGCGACTCTATCCAAAGGAAAGCAACATCCTTGAAGGAACTGGAAATGATAGTGGCAAAACTGACAGTGACAATGAAGTCAAACACAGCTCTGCCAGTAGCCAAGAGACTTGAGATGCAACTACAGCTGGAACAATACCAGAGGATCCTGGGTCACCAATCACCTAAGGATTCTCCACAAGGTACATAACAAACAGAACAAACAGAGACCTTAGAGTATAAACTAGAAGAATCAGAGACCCGAGGTCAAGGAAAGAAAAGGAAAGTTGTACCGAAGGAAACTAAGAGCAACAAGAAGGCAAAACTAGTGATTACTGAGAAGCCGAGGGGGCAAGAGGTAGAAGTAACCAATCAAGAGGAAGAGGTCACATGGGAAATATCAAAGGCATCTGACGAAAACCTGTTTGTGCCAAGGAGCTCAGCACACCAGTCTACTTATGACTGGATGTATCAGAATAAAGCCTTGGAAAGCAGGCGGTGGGGATTATAAGTTGGAAGTAAGGCTAGGTGACAAGGCTTACACGGTCACTGAGGCCGTGTTAACTAAGATATTCACTAGAATAGAAGAAAAAGACAAAGCCTGCTCTGCCGCCCCAGGGAAGAAAGAAGCGGTAGGCTACAATAGCCACCGCATGTGGGAAGAGGTGACAGGGGAAGAAGAACACAACTTGAAGAACTCAAAGGCCGTCGTATTCACCTCCTGTTTCATTCGGACAATCCAAAATATAACGGCCTACACCGTGTATACAAGGTCCGAGACAGGGGGAGAAAGTAAAGGGGACTTGTTCCTCATATGGTCGATGATAAACAAGAAGCCCATGAATATAGAAAAAATCCTGATCGAGCATTTATCTATGGTGTTGGGAGGAGAAGCAAGAAGGAACTCCGAATACTGCATGAGCAGTCAAATTACGAAGATCGCCCAATTTTTTATGGGTGCAGAAGATGTCCTAAATTATAAGGTGATGGAGGGACAATAAAATTAGATGTCAAGTCCCTCATCAATGCAGGAATTCTGGCACAGAAAGGGGAGAAGATGTACTACAAATAGAGATGTTCTAAGAAGCTCCTCCCCCTTCTAGAGATGGCATTTTACGACACCCACAAACTGCGGCTGACCCAAGATGACATTGAGAAGATGTACTCAGGGGCATTGTGAGCTGACACAACATTTACAACTAGAGAGAGCAGTGCCCAAGCTAAAATAAAGAAGAAGAAGAAGAAAACACAGCAGTGGAAAAAGCTGGCGAACCGGCCATGCCAACCACAACATTAAAAACTACAGAGCTACCAGCCCCCTCGGCTCCCCTTCTAGAAGATACAGTGGTGAATAAAGAGCCCTCTCATGTGAAGCCACACGAGGAAGTAACTATAGCGGAGCAAGAGGCATAAAAAAGAAGAAGCCACAACAACCAACTTCCAGCCCAACGTTGAACATGAAGTCGAGCTGAAAGGATAAGACTCTCAAGCTGCATCGGTATCAGAACTAGAAGTCCATCAAAATAGATATGGACCGACAAGCACAATGGGAGGAGAAAAGAAAAATGCCACCCCCACCGTCACCGCGACCTGTGAAGCCAAGCACGTCAATGACGCACGTCCAAAAACAACAAAAATGTACACTCTCCTTCGGGGGTGTACTAGGTAATAGGTTTGATGCCATGTGGGAACACATGCATCAAACCACTGAAATAAATGCAAATATATCTTCTTCTTTATTTGCACTAACAACATAGGTACAGGTTCTTAATGACATAACTGAAGCAATCTTAGACCTTCTGCAAGAAGCATTAAGCAATCAATGGATGATGATGGGAGTGTTGAAGGTCATGAAAGAAGAAATGGAGGACCTCAAGAAGGAGAGGAACACTATCTGAGCCGACAATGAGCACATGCGTCGCGGCTACAATGCAGTGACAGCTGACCTCAAAGAACAACGACAACACCTAGAAGAGGACTGTCGGCAACTCGAAAAAGAACATGAAGAAATCGAGGACTGACGGAGGAAGAAGAAGGCAAAGCACGCGGCAAGCCCGATGCATTCCTCGTCAAGTCCCTCAAGCTATGATGACAACAACGACGACAATGTGGGAGGGACCGACACAGGGGTAGATACATCAAAATAAGAAAGTGCCAACATAAATATGACACCAGTGGCTGAGTAAACAAGTAAACAAACACTGCCACCTCGGGCTCCCCCGACAACAATGAAGCATAGAATACCACAACATTGTCGAGGGAGCTCGATCTAAATAGTAGACCTGTAGAAGGAGAAGTTGAAACTGAAAAAGATAGTGGTACACCAAGGGCACGATAGACAACCCTGCCTACATATCACGTGATGCAAGTCGAGATGCAAGCCATACCTCATAGAGAAGAAGTCACCACATCAATTCTAGACTTCTACACGACAGGGACCGACCAGCTTAAAAAATTGCTAGTTGAGCTGGGTGCCAGTCTCGAAGAATGCAACAAGTTCCTCATGTTCCAAAGAAATAATGAACATAACGACTACCTCTTAGATGGAAAGATAGAGGCAACTCTAGTAATGCTGGTGGCCGCTAAGCTAGGCCAAACGTCTGAGGGAAGCAATACCAAAGACAACATAGTTGTAGAAGCTTCCTCAGAAGTGGCAGAACAAGTGGCCACAACCCCACCAGCCACAACCCTGCTGCCAGTTGAACAAGATGAACAAGAGGCTACGACCTCACCCCCAATCCAAGAAGCAAAGAGGGTGGCCACACAAATGTCGATTATCAAAGAAGCTTTGGCACAGTCAGCACATGACAAAACTTCTGACGAAGAGGATGGCAGGATCACAAGTTTCTTTACAAACGAACCTCGGAGAACACCACCTAACGAAGAAAGACTAGGTGTGGCTCCTCCCCTGTCATGCAAGATGAAGGACATGAACGTGTCTACAGTGTCATGGATTACATGTAGAGATGTCCACATCTTGGCAGACATCCTCAATGACAATCTACTTGGGTCCGACATTCTGTATCAGAATAAGGGTAGACGTCTAACTAGGGATCACTTCTGAGGAATGTTCCTAAAAAAGGCAAGAGTACATAAAAGACTATTCAAAGTACTCCGTGCTACCCTCCTGTAGGAATTCCTACATCCAGACAATCCACAACCAGTCTTCAACAGAACGACGCATCTGGCTAGTGTAACATCCCTGACCTGGGTTATGATTTAACCCTAGATGTTTTGCCTAATAAGGTTAAGTAGATTCTTAATATTATCTTGGGAAAAGTAATTAGGCCTCATAAGAAACTTATGTTTCAATTTTGGTCCTGTTTGAGCAATGTTTGCTTATTTTGGATTAAAGTGCAAATTACCTAAGTCGAGGGGTTAACTTGCCAATGTTGCATGATAAGATGTTCCTCTTATGTTAAGACATCATAATAATGAATGTGATGTAGTGGTATGGTTTCCACAAGCTTGGGCACCAAGATTAAGCTTGTAAAGCAATGTTGTGCATTAAAACCTAGTTTTGGTGAAAAGTGCAATTTACCCAAAACCTAGGGTTCAATATGCAAATTACCACTTCAATAAGGTCCCTAATGTTTCTTGGCATCATGTAGAGCAAAGAAAGTGAGAGGGGTGCCTCTTTTGAATTAAGTTGGAGGAGAGAGAATCTTGATATTAAAATAATCAAGATTAATGCCTAATTGAAAACCCTAATTTGATTTAGGGCAAAAATGAATAAAAATAATTGAAGGGCTTTCAACCAAAATGTTTTGGGTTGATTTTGAATAAGGATGGACGTTCCTTTTCCAAGATAAGGAACAAAAATATCCTAAGTAGGTGAAATTCCACTCACCTTATTATAAGAAAAAGAAAACCCACTCACATATGGATATTAATATAATAAGCATTAAGGTGCTTAATTTGCTTTTCTTTAAATTAAGGATAATGAAGGAGAATTAAAGGCAAAGGAAGGTGCCTCGTCCTTAAGGGATTTGAGTGGGAAGAGGTGGCCATATTTTTGGAATTTAATGCATTTTAATAATGCATTTTCTCTCTCATCAATTTCCTTATAAAAGTGCCTTTTTCAAGCCAAATGAAAGGCTATTTCGGATTTTCTTCTTTCCTTTGCTTGCAAAACCGACCAAGGAGCTAGAGAGGAGAAGGAGGACGACTCCCTACCTGTTGGTAAGCTCTTGACCTTCGTTCTCCTTGATTTCATGGAGGAAAGCGCAAATAAATTATGGATTCCTTCTTATTTCGATCTCCTCTTCAACCCTAGCCAACTTTTGCAATCAAAAGCTTGAGGACGAGCCTAGGGGGAGTTGCTAGAGCTTCATCCACCATTAATGGCGTGAGCTTGGAGCTTTTGAGCTCAATTGGAGGTGGGTTTTATAACTCAAACCCTTAAACATTGCTATTGCATCAATTCTCTATGCTTTGTTGATTGATTTCTTCAATTTGATACACTCTTGTTTCTTTGCTGCAATTTCCATCAAGAACGGTTGCTGTTCTTGGTTGTTCGAAGGAAGGGGATGATGACATCATCCTAGATTCTTATCCAAAGAAAATTACCAAGCAAAACCGTTTTGATAGCTACTCCAAATCGTTTTAATTTGATTGGCTATACGGTTTCAGAAAACCGTTTAAGGGCAAACGGTTTGAAACCGTTTGGGAGAAAACGGTTTCAAGACCATTTGAGATGGTTGACCAAGAGTTGACCGTTTGGGAATGTCGTTCCTAATTATGTAGGCTGATAATCCTCCAAATTTGAGGGATTAACTCCAAAGGAATCGAGAGTTGAAGGCCAATCAATTAGGCAATCAGATTGAATTATGTGCTGATTTTCAACCTGATTAACTTGACCTGGTTGAGAAAACAGTTTCAAGACCGTTTGAGATGGTTGACCAAGCGTTGAATGTATGGGATTCCTGTTCATAATTATGTTTATTAATAACCCTCCAAATTTGAGGGATTAACTCCAAAGGAATCGTGAGTTGAAGCCTAATCAATTAGGGAAACCTAATTGGATTAAGTGCTGATTTTCAATCTGATTTAATTGAACTTTTTGGGAAAACGGTCTCAAGACCGTATAATATGGTTGAGTAAGCGTTGACCGTATGCGATTACTGTTCCTAATTATATTGGTTAATGACTCACCAAATTTTATGGATTAATTCCAAACGATTCATGAGTTGAAGGCTAATCAATTGGGCAAACCCTAATTGAAATCAGTGCTGAAATTCCAATGAGTTAATTAGAGATTTTGGGTTGATTAGCCCAAACGGTTTCAAGACCGTTTGGGGATCACCCAAACGGTCTCAAGACCGTTTGGGGATCACCCCAAGACCGTTTGGAGGTCTGGGGTCAAGTATAGTTGACCAATTGAAGGTCCAAAGGTACTAATCATATTGCAATGTAGTGATGATTTGTTGATCAACTCGATAGACCAATCCATGATGAATTTTCACTAGAGTCCAAAGGTTGGACGGTCTCAAGACCGTTTGGAGCTCATCCAAACGGTCTCAAGACCGTTTGGTGGTCACCCAAGACCGTTTGGAGGTCTAGGGTTGAGTATGGTTAGGTGTTTGAAGGTCTAAAGGTACCAAGTTGTTAAACAATGTAATGCTGATTTGGCGATCAATCCAATGAACCAAATCCTAATTGGATTGCTTAGATTTGAGTGATATTATGGGAAAACAGTCTCAAGACCGTTTGGAGGTCATCCAAACGACCTCAAGACCGTTTGGGGTCAGGTCATACCCAATTTGGATGATGGTTCAATGGTTTCAAAGCAACTAGTCTTACATTGATTAGTGTTGTTGAATCATCGATTTCAAACCCTAATTCAATTGAATCAAACCCTAATTGATGACCAATTGAGGGTTAATTAAGGGTTAAATAAGTTGAAGGTTGACCTATTTAAACTCAATTGAAGTATGGGTATAGGTCCAATTGATGATTGGTTCCATGAATTCAATGATTGAAGGAATCAACATTGAAAACCCTAATTCATTTGGATACCTTATGTAATGGAGGTCCAATGTGATGATGAATGTACTATTGATCCAATGATGATTAGTAATGACAATCAATGAAAGTACAGAGGTTGAAACCCTAATAGTACCTAAGTGATTAAGTGTCAATTAAGGGATGAATCCCTAATTGCTTATAGGATCGATGACTTGATACACTATGTTAATCATAGTTGTATGTACACGACTAAAGAGTTGATATGACCTAATCAGGATAATAAGTTGATAGCATGAATTCATACATGAATATGATTCATGTGGTGATTAAGGGTTATGATCCTTAAGCAAAAAGATCATGAAACCCTAAACATGAACATAAACCCTAATTGACAGGGTTATTGAACTCAAACCCTAGTTGAGGGTGTATCCATGTGAAACCCTAATTGAAGGTGTATCCATGTGAAGCCCTAATTGAGGGTGATTTTATGAGAAACCCTAATTGGGAATGATTAGTAAACCCTAATTATGGGCAATGTGATATGAAACCCTAATGAAGGGTGATGCTATATACAATCCCTATTCTAATGAAGGGAAATGGTATGTGAAACCATAATCCCCTAATAAAAGAATAGAATTCATACTTGAATATGATACATGAGATTTGTGATGGAAATACTAATCCTAGTAAAGGATTAAGGGTAATACTGATACATGAGATGTGTGATGGAAATCCTAATCCTGGTAAAGGATTAAGGGTAATACCCTTGAATTATTAATATATTGTTTTTGCATGGTGATGATAGATAATTGATGTGCTGCTATCATATGTGCTAACCATGCAGGTATAATGAGATGATAAGCATAGCCAGGTATGAGCTATGATGTGTTATTAGTTTGAATTTGTTTATTGGGCCTTGTGTGCCATAATATACCTTGTGCCCGGTAAGAGGTAGCAAGAGAGTTGATGGGCCTCAAGTGCCATGATGGATGCTTGTATAACAAGTATCATGCTTATCTTAGTCAGATGACCTAAAGGTGTTAATTGCTGGAGAATGTGGTAACAATGCTCAGGTGATGAGCTAAGGGTTTAATTACCCAGAATCACATGTTAGTGCATTGAAATTGTGAAGGGATGAGAATTCCCAGTGTTGAAATAAGGGATTGAGATCCCAACACCTTGTGAAAAGAGTGTGGCTACGGGCCATGACTCCACAACGATAATGCCATGCTTTAGTTATATGATCTAAGCCTGAAGAACGTTAATGCAGTGATAATGATTCTGTAGTTTGAATAGATGTTATACATGTTCTTCATATTCCTTAAAGGATAAATGATATGTTGATTCTATTTTAACTGTAATGCTTCTGACATAGAATGATGTTCTAAAATGTTAGACATTTACCTGCTGTCAATTAAATATGATTTCTCTATTCATATTTATCTTCTTAAGTTACAATAACAATGTTTCTGGCGGAGAGTTATATCTCTCACTGGGGCAATTTTTATAATTGTCTCACCCCCGTGGGAACCACATTTTTAGGTGGACGCGGACGAGGAGACAAGAATCCTTCAGGAGGTGAAGGACATCAGCAGTAGCAGGGACAACAGTAAAGTCTCAGGTGGAGACATTGACTGTCATGTCATGTTCAGATGTATATAGAAGTCCTATGTGTCGTCTCTGTACTCTCAGGTCCTTGGAGTAGTAGTTAATGATTTCGAGATTTTGGCTTAGTGCCTCGAGGGTTTTATACTACCTGTGTACAGTTAAGACAGAGTAGTTAATGTTTGTATTCCTCGAGAAGCAAAAGTACATGAGATGTATATATATGAACCAGGATGTAAAGTTTTACTTTGGTTCTGAATGAAAGAGTTTTCCTATGAATGGATCCCTTTGCAAAAAGTTTTAATTTTTAGTAATTTTCGCTAATCCGCTGCTTGATGAATGCTTCCACATTAGTTAATCTTATTTTCGCGAGATGGTCGTCACAATTTAGTGGTATCAAAGCTCTAGGTTCACTGAGTCTACAGAGACATAGGATTAAGGTATCGAGTATGTGCTAGTGTCCTCCAGTATACCCTATAATGATTTCTGCTTGTGCAGAGAAAGGGTAAAGTTTTAAAATGACTGGAGAGCACAAGGAACACATTGCTTAGGGCAATGTTGTTGCACCAAGAAGTGGTGCAAGGATCATGCAAGAATAAAATGAGTGCCTGAGAATCCCCATTAAGACCTGATCAGGATAGAGAATCCTATGATCATGCTCTTGTTGGGCAGATTAGGGCAACAACAATGCATATAGGGGACTGGATACTAGCTTTACAATCTAGGTTATCAGTCCTTAATACAGAAAGTTTGAGCTTTAAAAGAGTTCCTAAATGACTTAGTCATGTTGGAACAAGGGAAAATCATGTGTGTATAATGATATGAATAGCAAGGAATATGATAGCATGTAAGTGCATACTACTTGATCTCAGTATTTGTAAACCCTGGCCAGGTATACAACTATTGATGATAAAGTGGGTATGGAAACTCTTAGATTGTTGTCTTTTTGATTGCTCTGATCAAGTAGTCATTCTGAGACAATCTAATGAGTATCATGAAATAAGAAATATGGAATCAATAAAGGAAGATGCTTTGTGCAATTCCAATAAAGGAAGATGCTTTGTGCAATTCCAATAAAGGAAGATGCTTTGTGCAATTCCAATAAAGGAAGACGATGTGTGCAATTCCAATAAAGGAAGATGCTTTGTGCAATTCCAATAAAGGAAGATGCTTTGTGCAATTCCAATAAAGGATGATGCTTTGTGCAATTCCAATAAAGGATGATGCTTTGTGCAATTCCAATAAAGGAAGATGCTTTGTGTAATTCCAATAAAGGAAGATGCTTTGTGCAATTCCAATAAAGGAAGATGCTTTGTGCAATTCCAATAAAGGAAGATGCTTTGTGCAATTCCAATAAAGGAAGATGCTTTGTGCAATTCCAATTAAGGAATATGCTTTGTGCAATTCCAATAAAGGAAGATGCTTTGTGCAATTCCAATAAAGGAAGATGTTGTGTGCAATTCCAATAAAGGAAGATGCTTTGTGCAATTCCAATAAAGGAAGATGCTTTGTGCAATTCCAATAAAGGAAGATGCTTTGTGCAATTCCAATAAAGGAAGATGCTTTGTGCAATTCCTATAAAGGAAGATGCTTTGTGTAATTCCAATAAAGGAAGATGCTTTGTGCAATTCCAATAAAGGAAGATGCTTTGTGCAATTCCAATAAAGGAAGATGCTTTGTGCAATTCCAATAAACGAAGATGCTTTGTGCAATTCCAATAAAGGAAGATGCTTTGTGCAATTCCAACCCTAAACAAAAAGGGAAAAGCTATGTGACATTCCTAACTAATAGGAAGAACTATGTGAACATTCCCAATTACATAGGGTTTTCTAAGTGAATTATCTATGTTAGATATATATGTTTTTCCTTTTGATAAGTATTCTTGAGTGATTATTGAAGTATGTTCTTTTATGCTTCTTCCTTTCAATGATATGGACATCATATGTTAGGGGTTTATGCTCTGCATAAACATTGATGAGGTTGAGCTAATGAAAGGAGCTTTGTGTGGAATCACAGAGTTCATGATATCTCCATGATATTAAGATGATATGTGGAGACTTGAGGGCATGATCAATGAATAATCTGTTCCTCCTTTTGTCTAGGATTTCGAGGACAAAATCCTTGTTAGGGTTTTATAATTTGTAACATCCCTGACCTGGGTTATGATTTAACCCTAGATGTTTTGCCTAATAAGGTTAAGTAGATTCTTAATCTTATCTTGGGAAAAGTAATTAGGCCTCATAAGAAACTTATGTTTCAATTTTGGTCATGTTTGAGCAATGTTTGCTTATTTTGGATTAAAGTGAAAATTACCCAAGTCGAGGGGTTAACTTGCAAATATTGCATGATAAGATGTTCCTCTGATGTTAAGACATCATAATAATGAATGTGATGTAGTGGTATGGTTTCCACAAGCTTGGGCACCAAGATTAAGCTTGTAAAGCAATGTTGTGCATTAAAACCTAGTTTTGGTGAAAAGTGCAATTTACCCAAAACCTAGGGTTCAATATGCAAATTACCACTTCAATAAGGTCCCTAATGTTTCTTGACATCATGTAGAGAAAAGAAAGTGAGAGGGGTGCCTCTTTTGAATTAAGTTGGAGGAGAGAGAATCTTGATATTAAAATAATCAAGATTAATGCCTAATTGAAAACCCTAATTTGATTTAGGGCAAAAATGAATAAAAATAATTGAAGGGCTTTCAACCAAAATGTTTTGGGTTGATTTTGAATAAGGATGGAAGTTCCTTTGCCAAGATAAGGAACGAAAATATCCTAAGTAGGTGAAATTCCACTCCCCTTATTATAAGAAAAAGAAAACCCACTCACATATGGATATTAATATAATAAGCATTAAGGTGCTTAATTTGCTTTTCTTTAAATTAAGGATAATGAAGGAGAATTAAAGGCAAAGGAAGGTGCCTCGTTCTTAAGGGATTTGAGGGGGATGAGGCGGCCATATTTTTGGAATTTAATGCATTTTAATAATGCATTTTCTCTCTCATCAATTTCCTTATAAAAGTGCCTTTTTCAAGCCAAATGAAAGGCTATTTCGGATTTTCTTCTTTCCTTTGCTTGCAAAACCGACCAAGGAGCTAGAGAGGAGAAGGAGGACGACTCCCTACCTGTTGGTAAGCTCTTGACCTTCGTTCTCCTTGATTTCATGGAGGAAATCGAAAATAAATTATGGATTCCTTCTTATTTCGATCTCCTCTTCAACCCTAGCCAACTTTTGCAATCAAAAGCTTGAGGACGAGCCTAGGGGGAGTTGCTAGAGCTTCATACACCATTAATGGCGTGAGCTTGGAGCTTTGGAGCTCAATTGGAGGCAGGTTTTATAACTCAAACCCTTAAACATTGCTATTGCATCAATTCTCTATGCTTTGTTGATTGATTTCTTCAATTTGATACACTCTTGTTTCTTTGCTGCAATTTCCATCAAGAACGGTTGCTGTTCTTGGTTGTTCGAAGGAAGGGGATGATGAAATCATCCTATATGCTTATCCAAAGAAAATTACCAAGCAAAACCGTTTTGATAGCTACTCCAAATCGTTTTAATTTGATTGGCTATACGGTTTCAGCAAACCGTTTAAGGGCAAACGGTTTGAAACCGTTTGGGAGAAAACGGTTTCAAGACCGTTTGAGATGGTTGACCAAGCGTTGACCGTTTGGGAATTTCGTTCCTAATTATGTAGGCTGATAACCCTCCAAATTTTAGGGATTAACTCCAAAGGAATCGAGAGTTGAAGGCCAATCAATTAGGCAATCAGATTGAATTATGTGCTGATTTTCAACCTGATTAACTTGACCTGGTTGAGCAAACGGTTTCAAGACCATTTGAGATGGTTGAACAAGTGTTGACCGTATGGGATTCCTGTTCATAATTATGTTTATTAATAACCCTCCAAATTTGAGGGATTAACTCCAAAGGAATCGTGAGTTGAAGCCTAATCAATTAGGGAAACCTAATTGGATTAAGTGCTGATTTTCAATCTGATTTAATTGAATATTTTGGGCAAACGGTCTCAAGACCGTATAAGATGGTTGACTAAGAGTTGACCGTATGAGATTACTGTTCCTAATTATGTTGGTTAATGACTCACCAAATTTTATGGATTAATTCCAAACGAGTCATGAGTTGAAGGCTAATCAATTGGGAAAACCCTAATTGAAATCAGTGCTGAAATTCCAATGAGTTAATTAGAGATTTTGGGTTGATTAGCCCAAACGGTTTCAAGACCGTTTGGGGATCACCCAAACGGTCTCAAGACCGTTTGGGGATCACCCCAAGACCGTTTGGAGGTCTGGGGTCAAGTATAGTTGACCAATTGAAGGTCCAATGGTACTAATCATATTGCAATGTAGTGCTGATTTGTTGATAAACTCGATAGACCAATCCATGATGAATTTTCACTAGAGTCCAAAGGTTGGATGGGAAAACGGTCTCAAGACCGTTTGGAGCTCATCCAAACGGTATCAAGACCGTTTGGTGGTCACCCAAGACCGTTTGGAGGTCTAGGGTTGAGTATGGTTAGGTGTTTGAAGGTCTAAAGGTACCAAGCTGTTAAACAATGTAATGCTGATTTGGTGATCAATCCAATGAACCAAATCCTAATTGGATTGCTTAGATTTGAGTGATATGATGGGAAAACGGTCTCAAGACCGTTTGGAGGTCATCCAAATGACCTAAAGACCGTTTGGGGTCAGGTCATACCCAATTTGGATGATGGTTCAATGGTTTCAAAGCAACTAGTCTTACATTGATTAGTGTTGTTGAATCATCAATTCCAAACCCTAATTCAATTGAATCAAACCCTAATTGATGACCAATTGAGGGTTAATTAAGGGTTAAATAAGTTGAAGGTTGACCTATTTAAACTCAATTGAAGTATGGGTATAGGTCCAATTGATGATTGGTTCCATGAATTCAATGATTGAAGGAATCAACATTGAAAACCCTAATTCATTTGGATACCTTATGTAATGGAGGTCCAATGTGATGATGAATGTACTATTGATCCAATGATGATTAGTAATGACAATCAATGAAAGTACAGAGGTTGAAACCCTAATAGTACCTAAGTGATTAAGTGTCAATTAAGGGATGAATCCCTAATTGCTTATAGGATCGATGACTTGATACACTATGTTAATCATAGTTGTATGTACACGACTAAAGAGTTGATATGACCTAATCAAGTTAATAAGTTGATAGCATGAATTCATACATGAATATGATTCATGTGGTGATTAAGGGTTATGATCCTTAAGCAAAAAGATCATGAAACCCTAAACATGAACATAAACCCTAATTGACAGGGTTATTGAACTCAAACCCTAGTTGAGGGTGTATCCATGTGAAACCCTAATTGAAGGTGTATCCATGTGAAGCCCTAATTGAGGGTGATTTTATGAGAAACCCTAATTGGGAATGATTAGTAAACCCTAATTATGGGCAATGTGATATGAAACCCTAATGAAGGGTGATGCTATTTTCAATCCCTATTCTAATGAAGGGAAATGGTATGTGAAACCATAATCCCCTAATAAAAGAATAGAATTCATACTTGAATATGATACATGAGATTTGTGATGGAAATCCTAATCCTAGTAAAGGATTAAGGGTAATACTGATACATGAGATGTGTGATGGAAATCCTAATCCTGGTAAAGGATTAAGGGTAATACCCTTGAATTATTAATATATTGTTTTTGCATGGTGATGATAGATAATTGATGTGCTGCTATCATATGTGCTAACCATGCAGGTATCATGAGATGATGAGCATAGCCAGGTATGAGCTATGATGTGTTATTAGTTTGAATTTGTTTATTGGGCCTTGTGTGCCATAATATACCTTGTGCCCGGTAAGAGGTAGCAAGAGAGTTGATGGGCCTCAAGTGCCATGATGGATGCTTGTATAACAAGTATCATGCTTATCTTAGTCAGATGACCTAAAGGTGTTAATTGCTGGAGAATGTGGTAACAATGCTCAGGTGATGATCTAAGGGTTTAATTACCCAGAATCACATGTTAGTGCATTGAAATTGTGAAGGGATGAGAATTCCCAGTGTTGAAATAAGGGATTGAGATCCCAACACCTTGTGAAAAGAGTGTGGCTACGGGCCATGACTCCACAACGATAATGCCAGGCTTTAGTTATATGATCTAAGCCTGAAGAACGTTAATGCAGTGATAATGATTCTGTAGTTTGAATAGGTGTTATACATGTTCTTCATATTCCTTAAAGGATAAATGATATGTTGATTCTATTTTAACTGTAATGCTTCTGGCATAGAATGATGTTCTAAACTGTTAGACATTTACCTGCTGTCAATTAGATATGATTTCTCTGTTCATATTTATCTTCTTAAGTTACAATAACAATGTTTCTGGCGGAGAGTTATATCTCTCGCTGGGGCAATTTTTATAATTGTCTCACCCCCGTGGGAACCACATTTTTAGGTGGACGCGGACGAGGAGACAGGAATCCTTCAGGAGGTGAAGGACATCAGCAGTAGCAGGGACAACAGTAAAGTCTCAGGTGGAGACATTGACTGTCATGTCATGTTCAGATGTATATAGAAGTCCTATGTGTCGTCTCTGTACTCTCAGGTCCTTGGAGTAGTAGTTAATGATTTCGAGATTTTGGCTTAGTGCCTCGAGGGTTTTATACTACCTGTGTACAGTTAAGACAGAGTAGTTAATGTTTGTATTCCTCGAGAAGCAAAAGTACATGAGATGTATATATATGAACTAGGATGTAAAGTTTTACTTTGGTTCTGAATGAAAGAGTTTTCCTATGAATGGATCCCTTTGCAAAAAGTTTTAATTTTTAGTAACTTTCGCTAATCCGCTGCTTGATGAATGCTTACACATTAGTTAATCTTATTTTCGCGAGACGGTCGTCACAGCTAGTGTAACATCCCACTCTTATTATGCAAATTTTCAAATTATTTTATTCCTTGCATGCTCTTTTCCTAATAAGATAATTGTTGAGGACTTAAATGCAATTTTCCCATGATTAGTTTTGCAAAATCATTTATTATGTCCAATTTGCTCTATTATACTTGTTTTATTTAAAGAATATGTCTTCATGTATATCTATGCCCTTTTTGTTGAAGAAAAATGAAAATAAGTGTTTTATGTCCAATTTTTTCTCTCTCTTATGATAATTAGGGATTTACTGGTTTAATTATTTGTCTTAATGGCCACCATCTTGTTAAATGAAAGGAAATGATATTTAGGGCACATTTTTATGTTTTTCAATTCTTATTTGAAGAACTAATGGCTTTATTTGCATTAATTGTGGTCATTTAAGTATACATGAGGGTTTGCTATTCTTAGGCCTAAAGGGGTACAAAAACGAAATCTAACTCCACAGGAATATTCTAGACACTCTAGTGAACCTATGGTCAAAATTTGAATGCATTTGACCCATGTTTGACCCCTCAATTAAATTGAGAGAGATTTGAATCTTATTTGATATAGATTTTAATCCAATTACATTTATGCAGCCGATTTAAAGCATTGTTCATTTTATTTGAACTGTCACGCGTTACTTGTTTCTCACACGTACGACAGCAGCCGTTGGATCAGGATCCAACGGCGCGTCCGTTCTCTTCTTCCTCCGCTTATTCCACGAAACAGGAGCCGTTTCCAGCGCAATGAGTGCGAGCTTTCAATCTCACACGTTACTCGATGGTTTCACGTCATTTCTTCGCCATTGAATCTGTCTCGTCGCCCCGATCCTATCGAGCCATATCTCGCGCTCCCTCGTGCCCTACAGATTAAACGCCCAATATAGGGCAGTGCCTTTCCTCCGCCATTGAAGCACAGGCATCTCGCTAGCCTCCTCCGCCCCCATATAGGCACCCCGCGAGCACCGCAGAACCCTAAGTATCCCCCCTCCTCACTCAATTTCTCCACTGACTCTCCCAGCAACCCCGACCTACTCAGTTTCTGTTCTCCGGCGACCTTGAGTCTGTCCGACCTCCTCCGGTCATCTCGGCCTAATTGCTCGTGCGGTGAGCATCTGCGACCCCTAATCTTTGTTTTGGCTTTCTCGGTTTGTCTCGCGGTCACCCCTTCTAGCGGGTCCTGTAGAGCTGCCAATCGTGCTCGCCGGCGCCCAAGCTCCAGGCCACCCCAGTGGTCCTCCGACCACAAAAACGATGGATGTAGCTCCGCCTTCCCTTCACAAACCTATCCCGGCCCTCATCTCTTCGATTTGGGCACGTTTCACCTGTTTTTGACATAGGGATCGTCGCCCCTGTTCCATCTCGCAGTTCTCTGTTTTCCTGCCTCTCCGGCGAGGTAGTGCTGTTCCGGCCGTTGGCAAGCCCAGGAACCTGCCACGGTTTCAGTTTTTTCTTGGGATAGTTTTCTCCTCGAGCTTCTGGTTTTAGGCGCACCTCTAGGTAGGGTCTCGATATCCATGGCCATGACAGGTTTCCGAGCTCCTATGCTCTCCCAACCCTAAGCTTAGGCTCGATGCGTTTGCCTTCTCATCGCAAACTCAACCAAGGTGTCCTCTTCTCTCGGGTAGCAGCAAGCTAGGGTCCTTGCCCTCGGCTGAGAAGCTCGCCCATGGCGCTGGAGCCATGGCTCGCGCTGTGCGAGCAAGGAACAATCCGAGTTGGGTAATGACCAAGAGGGTCATTCGTTTCTTTTTGAGATTTTTCGCTTGTAGGGGTATTTTTGGGATTTCACTGATCCTCCCTTCTCTGATCGCGAGTCCTCAGAGGCGAGCATCACAACCTAGTTGGCCTAGCCCGATTGGGCCAAGTCAGATGCGGGTCCCTTTTTCCGGATTTAGATATATATTTACATACGTGGCATTATCTCAATTTGCGATTGGCCAATTCTTTAGAAATTCGTAGTAAATCGCCTGAGTATCAGAAAAATACGCAAAAATATGTTTTGGAAAGGATTTTCGATGAGGAATCCAATTTTATGGTTTTTATCGACTGATTTTACTACATTTACATCTCAATAATTATATGACACAAATTAGGGTTTGATGATATATGATAAATGATAATTATGTTAATTTCAGGTGTTTAAGGGAATCCAATCAGTCAAATCAAGTTTGACTTAGGTGATTTAGTTCAAGGTAAGCGGGCCATGCCTTTGGCATAGTAAAATTTGAATTATTGAATGATTATGATATATTATGCATTTTTATGATGAAGTCTTGAAAAGTACATGTTTTTCCTCAATGTATATGATTAATGGATGTTGTTTGTTATAATCTAAGTCTAAGAGTAGAAATCCCATTAAGATTATGGTTTATGATTAAGGAACATGAAATCAAGATTTAGAGGGAATAAGTTTCCCATTCATGCTTAAGAGGGAGAAATCCCATTATGGTCATGGGGAGAAATCCCAATCATGTTTAAGAGGGAGAAATCCCAATTAAGATCAAGTTTAGGATATTAAGAAGATAAGTTAAGTTTAAGAAAGTTCATGAATAATAGAAATTTATTTAGATTTATATGCACCTTGTTATGGGCTTTCCGAGCAATTATGGGCTTTCCGAGCATTATGGGCTCCTTATGGGGCATTAAGAGAGGAGCATATTCTTCTAGTAAATTTCTTTATGTAAAAGACATCAATAAACGATTAATGTTAATGCATGTTCATGATTATGTTAAGCCACATGTATATTTTATTTTTATGTTCTATAATATGCCAATGCTGCTTACTTACTATGTTTGTTTTCCTTTGCATGGCTGGGGACGAGATGTCCGCAGGAGTTGGAGCCAAGGAGAAGGAATCATCTTGAGAGTACCAAGAACCCAGAGATCCAAGGAGTTTTTTCCTGGTGGGACGTCCATCTATGGAGATCCTATCATTATCTAGTTTATGTTTAGTATATCTTTGGAAACCTGTTGTAGCTTTTATTCCAAGAACTTATGTATGAATCTATGTTTTATTAATGCCAAGTTTTATTTGTTTCTTGATATGAGATCATGTATGTGACATACCCTCCCGAATATGCCAAGTACCCCACATTATGGATAATGTTGGGGATTAGGCTGTGCTTCCACTGGTTACGTAAGAAACCCTAGGGAGGGGTGTTACATTAATGGTATCAGAGCAAGGAATAGATGGCCACTAAGGCAACAATAAAGATTCCTGCAAGTCACCCTAGGATGAAGAAATAGAAGTAGAAAACATGATTATGTATCCTAGTATGTCTAGAGAACCCTAAAGATGACTAGAGCCCTCACCTCAGTAGAGAAGTACATGTTACCATGCTTAGGTAGTTGAAACCAAACCCTAGATGATGACATGTTTCTCCTTGTCTCAATGGTAAGGGCCACCCAATTGAGATTTGAGGAAAACGTCATTTAATGTGACTTTTTATGTGTCTTACCTTCTTAATTGTGTGTGTGGTATGGGACACATGTGCAAATGAGTTGGTGAGATGTAGCATAAAGAGATCCAACATTTCTAGATATGTGCTTGATCACCACATATAAAGAGATGAAGGATATATGTGATCTAAGGTTAGACAACTATGAAGATATAGTCATGGTAGGTAAGAGATAGATTCCCTAAGTATAATGAGTTAGGTGTAATGTTAAGGAGTACGTATGAGACTTAGTAAGGGTAGTTAGGTAATTTATGTTGAATCATAATACTTTGTTTATGCATGCTTCTTTTATGATAAAATTTGTATGGAAAATTGCAAGTTTATGTGAAAACCTTAAGGTGGGTAGAAACTCTAGGAAATTTCGAGGACAAAATTTATTTAAGGTGGGTAGAATTGTAACATCCCACTCTTGTTATGCAATTTTTCAAATTATTTTATTCCTTGCATTCTCTTTTCCTAATTAGATAATTGTTGAGGACTTAAATGCAATTTTCCCATGATTAGTTTTGCAAAATCATTTATTATGTCCAAATTGCTCTATTATACTTGTTTTATTTAAAGAATATGTCTTCATGTATATCTATGCCCTTTTTGTTGAAGAAAAATGAAAATAAGTGTTTTATGTCCAATTTTTTCTCTCTCTTATGATAATTAGGGATTTACTGGTTTAATTATTTGTCTTAATGGACACCATCTTGTTAAATGAAAGGAAATGATATTTAGGGCACGTTTTTATGTTTTCAATTCTTATTTGAAGAACTAATGGCTTTATTTGCATTAATTGTGGTCATTTAAGTATACATGAGGTTTTGCTATTCTTAGGCCTAAAGGGGTACAAAAATGAAATCTAACTCCACAGGAATATTCTAGACACTCTAGTGAACCTATGGTCAAAATTTGAATGCATTTGACCCATGTTTGACCCCTCAATTAAATTGAGAGAGATTTGAATCTTATTTGATATAGATTTTAATCCAATTACATTTATGCAGCCGATTTAAAGCATAGTTCGTTTTATTTGAACTGTCACGCGTTACTTGTTTCTCACACGCACGACAGTAGCCGTTGGATCAGGATCCAACGGCGCGTCCGTTCTCTTCTTCCTCTGCTTATTCCACGAAACAGGAGCCGTTTCCAGCGCAATGAGTGCGAGCTTTCAATCTCACACGTTACTCGACGGTTTCACGTCGTTTCTTCGCCATTGAATCTGTCTCGTCGCCCCGATCCTATCGAGCCATAGCTCGCGCTCCCTCGTGCCCTACAGATTAAATGCCCAATATAGGGCAGTGCCTTCCCTCCACCATTGAAGCACAAGCATCTCACTAGCCTCCTCCGCCCCCATATAGGCACCCCGCGAGCACCGCAGAACCCTAAGTATCCCCCCTCCTCACTCAATTTCTCCACCGGCTCTCCCAGCAACCCCGACCTACTCAGTTTCTGTTCTCCGGCGACCTTGAGTCTGTCCGACCTCCTCCGGTCATCTCGGCCTAATTGCTCGTGCGGTGAGCATCTGCATCCCCTAATCTTTGTTTTGGCTTTCTCGGTTTGTCTCGCGGTCGCCCCTTCTAGCGGGTCCTGTAGAGCCGCCAATGGTGCTCGCCGGCGCCCAAGCTCCAGGCCACCCTAGTGGTCCTCCGACCACAAAAATGATGGATGTAGCTCCGCCTTCCCTTCACGAACCTATCCCGGCCCTCATCTCTTCGATTTGGGCACGTTTCACCTGTTTTTGACATAGGGATCGTCGCCCCTGTTCCATCTCGCAGTTCTCTGTTTTCCTGCCTCTCCGGCGAGGTAGTGCTGTTCCGGCCCTTGGCTTGGGTCAACGCCTTCGTCGCAAGCCCAGGAACCTGCCACGGTTTCAGTTTTTTCTTGGGATAGTTTTCTCCTCGAGCTTCTGGTTTTAGGCGCACCTCCAGGTAGGGTCTCGATATCCATGGCCATGACAGGTTTCCGAGCTCCTATGCTCTCCCAACCCTAAGCTTAGGCTCGATGCGTTTGCCTTCTCATCGCAAACTCAACCAAGGTGTCCTCTTCTCTCGGGTAGCAGCAAGCTAGGGTCCTTGCCCTCGGCTGAGAAGCTCGCCCATGGCGCTGGAGCCATGGCTCGCGCTGTGCGAGCAAGGAACAATCCGAGTTGGGTAATGACCAAGAGGGTCATTCGTTTCTTTTCGAGATTTTTTGCTTGTAGGGGTATTTTTGGGATTTCACTGATCCTCCCTTCTCTGATCGCGAGTCCTCAGAGGCGAGCATCGCAGCCTAGTTGGCCTAGCCCGATTGGGCCAAGTCAGATGCGGGCCCCTTTTTCCGGATTTAGATATATATTTACATACGTGGCATTATCTCAATTTGCGATTGGCCAATTCTTTAGAAATTCGTAGTAAATTGCCTGATTATCAGAAAAATACGCAAAAATATGTTTTGGAAAGGATTTTCGATGAGGAATCCGATTTTATGGTTTTTATTGACTGATTTTACTACATTTACATCTCAATAATTATATGACACAAATTAGGGTTTGATGATATATGATAAATGATAATTATGTTAATTTCAGGTGTTTAAGGGAATCCAATCAGTCAAATCAAGTTTGACTTAGGTGATTTAGTTCAAGGTAAGCGGGCCATGCCTTTGGCATAGTAAAATTTGAATTATTGAATGATTATGATATATTATGCATTTTTATGATGAAGTCTTGAAAAGTACATGTTTTTCCTCAATGTATATGATTACTGGATGTTGTTTGTTATAATCTAAGTCTAAGAGTAGAAATCCCATTAAGATTATGGTTTATGATTAAGGAACATGAAATCAAGATTTAGAGGGAATAAGTTTCCCATTCATGCTTAAGAGGGAGAAATCCCGTTATGGTCATGGGGAGAAATCCCAATCATGTTTAAGAGGGAGAAATCCCAATTAAGATCAAGTTTAGGATATTAAGAAGATAAGTTAAGTTTAAGAAAGTTCATGAATAATAGAAATTTATTTAGATTTATATGCACCTTGTTATGGGCTTTCCGAGCATTATGGGCTTTCCGAGCAATTATGGGCTTTCCGAGCATTATGAGCTCCTTATGGGGCATTAAGAGAGGAGCATATTCTTCTAGTAAATTTCTTTATGTAAAAGACATCAAGAAACGATTAATGTTAATGCATGTTCATGATTATGTTAAGCCACATGTATATTTTATTTTTATGTTCTATAATATGCCAATTCCGCTTACTTACTATGTTTGTTTTCCTTTGCATGGCTGGGGATGAGATGTCCGCAGGAGTTGGAGCCAAGGAGAAGGAATCATCTTGAGAGTACCAAGAACCCAGAGATCCAAGGAGTTTTTGCCTGGTGGGACGTCCATCTATGGAGATCCTATCATTATCTAGTTTATGTTTAGTATATCTTTGGAAACCTGTTGTAGCTTTTATTCCAAGAACTTATGTATGAATCTATGTTTTATTAATACCAAGTGTTATTTGTTTCTTGATATGAGATCATGTATGTGACATTCCCTCCCGAATATGCCAAGTACCCCACATTATGGATAATGTTGGGGATTAGGCTGTGCTTCCACTGGTTACGTAAGAAACCCTAGGGAGGGGTGTTACAGCTAGCCTCCTCTACAAAGAAGATTACGAGATAGTAGACACCGTTGAGCTAAAGATTGCCATACGCAGGAGAGGAATGAGATGTGTGGTGCTTCCCATAAGGAATGTAAGGCATTGGGCACTGGTCATCGTAGAACTATATGAGCAAAAGACGACGGTGCTCAACTGTTGCGCAACCGAACTGGACAGCACAACGCTCGTCAACACAAGGAAGGACACCATAGATGCCCTTAAAATACCACTACGTCTGCAACGAGCAATCAAAGAAGCAGATAACAAATACCAGGTCTTCTGGAAGTTCTTCTCCATCAACAAAAAAGTCCCTCAAGAAGAGGTTGGCTCAGGGGATTACACCTTCACAGTGTTGAGAATGATGGAAGCCATCAACAAGGGCATCCCCTTAGAAGATATAGATAATGAGGACATGCATGGACCGCAGGGTGTGTACGCCATGGAGGTCATCTATGATAGTTGGTTCTTTAGTGACTCGGTGATGCCTTCAGAAGCTATACCTCAGAGGCTTCACAATGATATCCCTCTTCATGAGAAGGTGACTTGGAGGGAGCTGTTGAAAACCGTGTGGGTATATCCAACAGAGCCAGCCAGGGCTACGTCTTGGAAAGAAGGCTGGAATCGAGGCCATAGAGAATCTATAGAGCACACATCAGAGAACAACATAATAGAGTAGCCTCCAGTACAGATATCCCAGAAGAACATCCTTCGAAAGAACAACCTGAAGAGGGAGGGGTTGAAGAAAAAGATCCGACTGATGTGAAATTGGACGGACCGACATGAGAAGTCAGTCTTCCTTCAAGGACTTCAATAGATGGAGCTGCATTAGTCTGTCTTTCAAAGCACTAAATACCATTATGTGGTCCTTGAAGGAAGATGACTCGCAGGGAGATGTCATCTTCGAAAGAGATGACACTTGCGTGCTAAATGATGACCTTCGAGAAATGTTAAAAATAGGAGGATATCTTTTACTAAGCACAATGTCAGCTTATCAGGCACTACTCAACGATAACATGCCAAATGCTCACATGGCATACTTCCTGCTGGTGGATGACATCTTAAAAGACAAAATATCAGGTGAGAAAGAGTGCCTGCAACAATGTCTGGTGACGTCTCTTCCGGACTACATCTTTCTGTCGATTCTTCACGACAATCATTGGACATTTCTAGTTTTCAATATCGTCAGAAGGACTACAATCCTCTACAACAACTCAGATTCAACCTTTGCTCTTAATAAAAAGACAAATATGATGACAAAAAAACTCCAACTGAAGAAAATGCCAATACATGCACTGAGGTGATTATTGATATGATAAAAAGCCATGGTAAAGGGTACAAGTGTACAACGAGCAAAGACTTCAAGAAGACACATTACTGTCATAGGAGCCCCCAACGGGTGCCCCTGTCAAATGATTGCATCTTCTTCTGTCTAGCTTGGATGATGGCCCTAGCCAATATGAACACCAAGTTGGAGAGCATACAATACGAACAGTACCATGCACTACGAGATGTATACGTAAGCATGCTCCTCGATTCCGAGTGGGCCTCCACCAACAACATGAAAGAATAAAGAAATCCCATTTATACGTCTCACTCAAATTTTAACACCCCGGGACGGGATGTAGGATAAGTTTGGGGGAGGAGTCATAAATGGGCTAGAAAGGTACATTTATTATCTTTTTACCTCTAAAAATTTTCAATTTTTTAATATAATTTCTTACATGTACATACTTAAGTTCCACAACCTGTTTCAACCTTTTTGCTTAAATTTTTTGCAAATGCTACCTTAGAATTCAGAATATAGTCTTCTTTCCTGCTAAAAGTTGTATACTTTCATTTTCCTAGAGAGAAATAAACGAGCAACTAAAATATATACAAGTAAAATGAGAAACATAGCAATACCACTCTATCTCATTCTTGCAATAAGTCATTGTGCATGTGACAACCTTAGCTCATGAAAACCTCAAAGACTGGAGAACTTCACCTACCCGTACTCTTGACCAACCACCCCCACTTGATGTTTCTAACCAAAAAATCCTTATCTCCATAGAGAAGGAAACAACTACCCTTTTCAAAGTAAATCTAAAAAGAGACTTGGCCACCCAGAAGACCATCTACAAATCCCTCTCACCAAGCCAGAAAGGAGATGCAAAAAGCCAAAAGAAAAGAAAAAAATAATAATAATGAGAGTTGTGCCCAAAAGATGCCAAAAGTTTTCACACGGTCGGTGTATTACTGCACTCATGAATGCAGATATGTCTTTCCCGTAAGTGGAAACTTGAAGCCAAGCTTACCCCCTCCAATCTTGAATGAAACTCACGAAACCACCTGACTTAAAGTGAGAAGCCCAAAAAGGGCAACACTGTTCTTACGACAGTTGTGGGTGGGGAGTTTGGGAGGAAGAGGAAAACACTTGAAGCCTTCAACCTACCCAAACACATTAGCATAGGGCCCACCAAAAATAAAGAAATGGTGTGAAAGCTACCCCTCAAAAAATATATTGTACTAGTATGGTTCTTACCAAAAGGGGAGGGGTGATAAGTTGAGAAGGTGAGTCCTTTTACAAAAGAAGGCAATGGCAAGAAAATGAAGTTATGTAACTCAAGTTGTAAGAGGGAGGAATGAGATTTCAAGGTTTGAGAACATACCACAATAGTCTTGATGTAAGAATGAGATAATTCAGTCATGTTAAGTTCTAAAATTTTCTATCACATAAGTTTGCTCTTTCTTTCTCTCTAAGTTTTTGAACCTACACTTAGCCTGAGGACAGGCTTGATCCTAAGTTTGGGGGATTTGATAACACTTTACTTTACATAATTTTTGTATATATTTTATAACTCTTTTTGCATTACTTTTGTTAAATTTCCCCACAAATTTACTATCATTTTTCCTAGGGCTTCACTTACACATCTTTCTTTGATTCAAGTACGGTTGGAGCCCAAGTCGTGGTCGTTACCTCGACCATGACCCACTCGTACAAAAAGAGCCATACATACACAGTCAAGATCTTCAACTACCTTGAGCTCACAGTCATTTTACGCACATCCAGACGACGATCAGCTTGAGGCCACGATCATCTTAAGGCCGCGATCATTGCTAAAGTCACAGTCATTGCAAAAGACTTGATCAACCAAGAGGGCGCGAACCTTAGAGACCACAAACATCAAACAAGCCCATGATCGAAATGGGGTCGTGATCCTTGCAGATAGTGAGCCACCTCAAGACCACGAGCTACTCACAGATCGCAACCAAGCAAAGAGATCTCGACTGCAATCCTCACCCACAAAGACACGTCCAGGTCACGATTGAATGAAGACTACAATGGAAGGAGGAATAAAGAGCAGACCATGATCGTGGTGCCACACTTTCCCACCCAAACCATGACTGCTGTCTAGCTTAATTCGGTGGAATGTGCCTATAAATAGGCCACCCACCCGTTTTGTCAAAGGCTGAGATCATAGATCAGATCTAGAAGACCTTGAAGTGCTACTGCATCCCAGACCCATCCCTTTCCATCCCATCCACCAGTCTTGGATCTCTAGAGGCAGAAGCTGAGGAGGCATAAGAATGAAGACTCCTTCTTTGAGAGAAGAAGATCGTCCATGCTATCGACCTACTAGATCCAGATCTGAAGAAGTGTCATGTCGTATCACGTTCCTTCTCTCTTCCTCTAGATCTATCATTCCATTCCGATGTATTTCCCTCCTTATTTTGTGGATCTTCATGTATCTATCTTTCTGTAATGCTATTTTGTTGTCTGCAAGCATGAGTGGCTAAACACCTTTTGGGTTGGGAGTAGCCACTAAGCTCTCCCAACATGTATATTGTCTCTCTTTGTTGAATATATATGCTTTTGTCAAGATTATCTCCATACACCTATTTTAATGCTTCACTTGTATGTTTAGATACCATCTTGTGATGTTTGATGGGTTGATATCTCGAGAGAGTAATATCACCTTTATCGTGTGTTATGGAGTAGTACAAATGCACGAGAGTGTTGGAATGCTAAAACTTTAAATCATATGTTCTGCCTTGCAGTTTATGTGTGGTAATCTTGAGACAGAGGCTACCCTTAGATTTAGGTCTATCCTCATCTCGAGAGAGAGTAGAATAGACACCTTAGATGATGCTTTTAATCTTGATAAGAGTATGCGAGAGAGAGAGAGATGATATCACATGTTGGTGAGACGTCTTAGTAGGTGAAACCGGATCCAAGTTTCCTTCCATATTCTTGTTACCTTCTTATTTTCATTATTGCTCATTCTTGTTATCTTTGTTTTACTTGTTTTACTTTGGTTTGAGTACCATCGTTCCTTAGGGAGAACACCTTAATATACCCCTTTTTACCTAGAGTATAAAAGTATTAGATTATGTGCACTTAACACTGTCAACCTTGTCCCTGTGTTCGACCCCAGTCACTACATCAGACCCCATTTATCATTGCGGGGGCCTGAGAGTCAAGTTATCTCTTTAAAAGTCTGACTACTCTGAATCCCCTCCTTTTAGATGTGTGATTTAGGCCAGTCAGAGTGGTTCCCCTCTAGGATCCCACTTCTTACAACATGGTATCAAAGATTTTAGATTTCGATTATCTAACTATTTCAAACTTGTCTCCCTTAGGATGTTTACCTTTTTCCATAGGTTGCTTATACTAGTATCCTTGCCTTGTGCAGGCAAAAACCCTCATGACGGGAGATAACTCAACTATTGACAACAATCCAGCTATGAGACATGCCAAAACCCTAGGTTTGGGATTCCAAGGATGGATCCACCCTTTACCCCACCGGTGACTCAAGTTACTCCTTCAACTAGAAGTGGGCCATTAGTAGGTCAGGAGACCCCAACCTCTTCTAGTACGGGTGTAGTCATCTCTACAGAGCAAGACTTGGCCATGTTTTGACATGTTTTTGCTACTACCATGGATGGGAAGATGAAAGATCCATCTGTAACTTAAAAGACTAAGGATTTCTCAATCATGGAGTTTATGAAGATGCAACCACCCTTCTTCAATGGTGAAGGTGAGATAGAGATGGTCAATAAAGCTGATGATCGGGTGCTAGACATAAAGAGGAATTTTGATGGTATGGCATGTCCTCCATACCAGAAGGTTAGGTTTGCTTCATATGTTTTGGATGGACCTTCTTGAGTGTGGTGGAATGGGATAACAAGGACTCATGATATCTCTATCATGATCTGGGAGTGGTTTTTAGTGATTTTTTCTAGTGGGAAGTGTATCTACACTGCTGCCTTGAATAAAAAGGAATTCAATTTCTATAGTTTAAAGCAAGGATCAATGACTGTTTCAGCTTATGTGCACATTCTTGTTGCTTGAGAGATATGCTTCTGGACTTAGTGAAGAACGAAGAGCTGACTTATATATGCAAGGACTCAACTAGAACGTGGGTCGTGATCTCATCTCACAACTACCATTGGCCTTTTAACAAATGGTTGATAAAGCTTTGGCTGTAGAATCTTACCAGTTTCAACCTATGGAGTTTGACAAGAAGAGGAGTCCCCCAGGAGATGAGCAAAGAAGAGACAAGTGTGCTAAGTACAATGGTTACCATCCTCCAGGAAAGTGCTATCAAGATAAGAATCAAGCAAAGTATCAACCTTATCTTTCGATTTGTGTGCCATCATTGTAATGAACCTAGACATATTCATCCTAGGTGCCCTCAACTTTATAATGTACCTAAACTGACTCAACAACAACAACCTCAGCCTCATCAGAATAATGATAGAAGACTCGTGGAAAGGCGGGCTAGAAGAGTTTTTTCTTTGGATGGTCAAGAAGTCAATGATGATGATCAAGTTGAAGGTAACCCTTAGTCCCAAAGTTAGACTTACAAGTTATGTTTTTTTTTTCATGGTACCGTGTAGATATATGTAAGAAAGTTACCTTTGTAACTATAGTTTTGCTTGACTTATTAGCATGGAACTTTTTAAGGGGTAGTAGATTGTTTTTGGTTATGGAAAATTAAATTTCAAGGGAGAAATTCCTTTAAGGGGTGGTATGTTGTAACATACCAAAACCTAAAACTTAACCTTATTGTAGGATTAAGAGGTTAGAAACCTTAGTCTTTTAGGTTTAACCAAACAAGGATAAGGGTATGCTCTTTTGTGACATTAAATATGTTAATGCATGAATAAATCACCCTAACATGTAGAATAAAAATAAATATTACCCAATACCTTCAAAATAATCATAAGATCGAGTAAGGGTATACAAAATATGTCACATGAGGTAATAATGTTCATGAAAAGACAAGGTGTCCATAATTGAGAATAATGATACAAATTCCACAAAATGTGAAATAAATAAAGTTATGTGAGATCATGATAGAGTAGATTCATTCTAGATCATTCCTTTGCCTTATGGGGCAAGGAAGAGAAAAAAGAGTGAATAATGTTAATGTAATATTGAATTATTAATAAGAGAAATAGTAGAGATAATGGATAATGGGTTAAAATTAATGAAAGAGGAAGTAAATGGTTAAGAATAACCTCATCTTCATTTTCTTTAGATATGATTTGGCTTGGAGGCCAATTTTCACCAATTTAGGATATTTATAATCATATCTATTTTATTTAGGGAAGAAAAGGGTATTTTTCCTTAAAATATTAAATATAATATTAAATGACTCTAAAAGTGGAAAATAATCTTAGATTCATAGTCTACACACTAAAATATGCCTTCAGGTTATTTTCACTCAGTTTGGAGAATATTTGATTAAAAGGTGAAATTAGGAGAGATAAAGTGTATTGAACCTTCAAAACATTAAATAAATGAACAAGTAATTTTGAAATGTAAAATTGATAGCAAATTTGTATCCAAGACACTTAATTTGACTTATGGGTGAAGTTTCATCAAATTTGGAGAATCTTAAGATCATTAATGAATGAGGAAAGGGAAAGTAGTATTTGATTTATTTAACACATTAAAAGATCTCAAAAGGCAAATCTAATTGCAAGTTCGGATTCCTCATATCAAAAATAGGTTGGATGTCAAATTTCATACAATTTGGGATTCATTTGTACCCTCAAATGAAGAGAGAGAAAAAGATAAATAACTAAATATGACCCTATAGTCCAAATCATAATTGGAATACAAATTAAATGTCACATTTTTATAATCGCACACCCAATTCGGACCATTGGATCCACGATCCAACAGCTCAGGGATCGTCTCCTAGCTTGGGTCAGAGTAGGAGTACATGCTGTGTTTTTGTGATTTTTGGATATGGATATCTCTCTCGATTCTTGGTTTTTTTTGATGATTTATTTGTTGTTGGACTCCAAATAGAATTCCACATCTATTAATCCTCTATTTTCAAGTTTTTGTGGAGAGTTTGGGAAAGCCCCAAACCTTTCTCTCCAAGCAAGGTTGGTGTCAATCCATCTTGGATTTTCCCTCAACCTCGCCTATAAATACTTGTACCCATGTCTTTCCTAGCCCACGTACATCAATTGTCTCCATCCAATTTCAACTGAGATCACAATCTAGTCTTTTGACGTATGAGGTTTGGCTCTAAGATTGCATCACCTCCTTCTCTCTCCACTGTGCTTCTCCAGTAAAATTAAAGGTATGTATGCATTCTGTTTGTTCTTGTCTTTCTTTCGTTACCTTCAGTTTCAAGTTTGCTCGTGATTTGTAAAATTGCCCAA
This sequence comes from Alisma plantago-aquatica, assembly GCA_963693085.1. Taxonomy (NCBI): domain Eukaryota; kingdom Viridiplantae; phylum Streptophyta; class Magnoliopsida; order Alismatales; family Alismataceae; genus Alisma; species Alisma plantago-aquatica. The sequence continues at coordinate 1,246,557,542 of OY856412.1, forward strand.
TCTAGGGTTGAGCTCCTCGGCACCATGGCTATGACTGAGCTAGGGGACAATCCCCTTGATGGTTTTACCGTTATGCCCTCGCCTTGCTCTGCTTTCTTTGTTTTATCACATAAGGGTGTTCTGGTCTTTTTGTCATGATTTCCTTTTCTTTGGTCGAGGTCAACCAAAAAGATGATTGGTGACGCAGCCACTTCCTATTGGGCCAAGTCAGCCCATACCCACTCTCTCTCTCCCCCTCTCTCATAGATTTCCTTTTGCTTATTTGGCTTTTTGGTGAATTATGATTGGTTGATTTTATAAAATTTATATCTTTTTCTTAGGTTGTCTAGAATTTACAAATAAATAGTCGTTGGATTTATTGGTTGTTTTGCCTAAATACAATGTTTAATAATAAATAATTTTAATCGATTAATCTAAATAAGTAGTATCTTGCAAAATTCATAACTAAATATATATAAGTCAAAAAAATATAATAAAATATGTTTTGAACTCAGAAAAATATAACCTAAAACATGGTGTGGTTTTGGTAACTTGATTCGCTAATTTTAAAAAGACAATTTTTAAGGTTTTGAATAATTAATGAAAACCTAACCCTAATTCTATATATATGCATAATAGGTGCTTTGGAGGCTGAGGTTTGGATCCAAAGGTGATCTTGTTCTATTAGACATTATGGAGAGGTATGTTTGCATCTCGTATTATTTTTTTTATATATCACCGAGATACTTTATTCACCCTGCTCTCGGGTTGCAGGCAAAATCTGAGGTACATTTAAGGTAGGAGTCGTCCTTTGTTCATTCCGGGGCTCAGCCTGAACAAACGCTGGACATTGTGCCCAAACTATGGACTCATTGACATTTCTAACCGCCCATTTAACTAGCTTATCTGCTAAAACATTAGCACCTCATTTGATAAAAGTGATGTGCATGTTCGGCTTTCTTCTCTTGAAAGCTTCGAACGTTTCTCTGAAAATCTTGTATTTAGCCATATTGTTCAAATTGTTATTCAGAATATCGCAGGCTAACTTACTATCCGATTCAATCCTCAACTCCTCTTGTCTGTGCATCAAGGCTTCAATCCCCCTGCAGATAGCTACCAATTCCGTAACTAGCACATCACAGCTCTGTACTGATTGAGCTCCGGCTGTGATCCACGTTTGATTAGCGTCTCTCGCAACAAAACTTGTGGCTGCTCGTCTCCACTTCTTCTGCACAGAACCATCAACATTGATGGTAATCATGTTGGGCGGTGGTGGTATCCAGGCAGCGGCCGGCTGCCTCATAACCATAGATGCTGGTTTTTGAAATACATGCACGATGCTCCCTGCAGCTGTTGCAATCAGACCCGCAGCCGTGCTAGGAGGACAGATCTTTCCATTGAAGACCAGATCGTTTCTATACCTCCATAGAGCTTCCACCATTGTTGCAAACCAAGTCGACCTGATCATACCATCTCGTTTGTGTTTCAGATTCTGCACGAACCACGTCCTCATAGAGTCCCCTGGCTCAAAGGTTATATTCTTGATGCTCGTTATGATCTGCCACACCAGTTGTGCATATGGGCACTCCTTGAGCACATGAATAGTAGTTTCTGAAGTATGCCGACACCTTGGACACTGCTGGTCCTCTGTAAACCCTCTTCTGGCTCTATTGACATTAGTCATCAAACCTTCATGCAGCGATTTCCATAAGAAAATCTTCATGCGCTCTGGTATTGCAAGTTTCCATATAGATGTCCAGTTTCCAGGTGTACGAATACAAGTCGTGTTAATCAACTCCTTATAGTAGTTTTGGGTTCTAAACTGGCCATGGTTGACCTCTGTATGACACCACGCATCTTCGCCCCCATTCAGGATCGGTGGCGGCATTTGCAGAATGGATTTAGCTGTTTCCTCAGTAAACCAGTAACTAATGAAGTCTGTATCCCAGCTTCCCTCGGATGCCAACGAACTGACCTTCAGGTCTTTTATGTCTTCAGGAATGATGAGATTTGGTTTGACAGAAGGTATCTGTCTCATCTCCACCCATCTATCATACCACACCAATGTCGTCATTCCATTTACGACAGCTTTAGCCAGGTTCCTCGTCACAGTATCCTTTTTATCCACAATGTATTTCCACAAACGAGATCCAGTCCTTCTACCTTCATCCCGACGATGCAAGTACTTTCTAGTCATCACGTCCTTCCAAATACCTCCGGACTCAGTAGTGAAATCCCATATATTTCTAGCTAGAAGGGCTTCATTCTGCTGTCTCGCTGCTTTAATGTTTAACCCTCCATGGAACTTCGGTGCTATAACCTTTTTCCAGGCGATAAGGCTAAGACTTCTGCTAGTATTTGGACCTCCCCACAAAAAATTGCGGATGCTCTTGTCGATGTTGTCACACACAGATATCGGTAGATGGCTAGTTTGCATGATATATGTGGGTATCGAGTTGATCACAGAGCGAGCCAGTGTGGTTCTACCTGCAAGAGATAACGTTTGCGTCGTCCACGAACTGATGCGCTGATCTATAGAATTGAGAAGGCTTAAATAGACAGCCTTGTTGGCTCTCTTGTGTAGTATTGGAACACCGAGATGTCGTCCCATATCCACCATCTGCTGTATCTGAAGAGCTCTGCATATTCTTCTTCTTAGCGATCGATCCGTGTTCTTCAAAAAATAAACAGAAGATTTATCAGAAGACAACCTTTGGCCGGATACCTCCCCAAATCGTTTTATGCATTCCATGATAGATCTAGCCTGATCCACAGATGCCTCGCTGAATAGGATAATATCATCCGCGAAGCATATATGCGTCAACTTTGGGCCTCTCCGCGTGACCAACAATGGTTTCCATCTGCCCTCGTCCACCAAAGCGCAGATGTCTTGGCTTAATCGTTCGAGACATAAGACAAACACATATGGAGATAGAGGATCTCCTTGACGTACTCCACGAGAAGCTTTGAAAGGCTGCAACAGTTTCCCTTTCCAAGAGATGGAAATTTCACCGCTGGTAATTATGTTCATGATCACAGTGATAAGCGAAGGTGGAATCGGTGTTCTCTTAAGTGTATCGTGGATAAAATCCCATCTCATCCGATCATAGGCTTTTGCTAAATCAAGTTTCAGCGTCATGCACTTCTGCCCTGCTCTTCGCATGCTCATAGAGTGAACCACCTCCTGCTGCAGAATTACATTATCCGAGATCCTTCGACCTGGAACAAAACTCGTCTGGCTAGGGGATATCCAATCGCTCAGGAATGGCTTGATGCGTTCCACTATGATTTTTGAAACCAGCTTCATGCTCACATTATTAAGGGCTATCGGACGAAGGTGACTGCATAAAGTAGGAGTGTTATTCTTTGGAATTAGAACAAGGGTGGATTTTGCCATACGCTGAGGGATTGGTTGACCTGCAAAACAGTTACCAATCGTTAGAAGTAAAGAATTCTTGATGGTGCTCCAGTTATTCTGCAGGAACCCTGCATCTATCCCGTCAGGCCCCGGGGCTTTCACTGGATTCATACGCTTCAGAACATCTAGAATTTCATGTTCAGTAGGAGGGCGCCTGATATGCTGGTCTGTAGTCTGCGGCCACTCCAGAAATGCTCCAGGATAACCCCTATAATCAGTGATCGACGCAGCAGGTCTGTCTTCACTAAACAAGGACTTGAAATAGTTGTTAACAAGGAAGTCCAACTCGTCGTCCTCCACCCATTCCCGTCTGTCGTCTTTTAGTTTAGCAATTACATTCCGTCTACGCTTTGCCTTCACCAACGCTTGATAATAAGAAGTATTCAAATCCCCCAGCTTAAGCCAGTCACATCTGGCCTTCTGCCTCCATTCTGCTTCTTCTTTAGCAAGAATGTCCATGTATTCACACTACAGACCTCCGATTTGTTCATCCAACTCCACAGAATAATTGTTACTAAGGTCGCTTTGTTTCTTGGAAAGGGTAGCTAGTAGGAAATTCTTTTGTCTTCTCTCCTTAGCCCGTTCCTCCTTATCCCACCGGCTAGCAACAGTCATGAAACTATCCACCACAGTGGTAAAATCTTCATTCGCATTCCAGTGGTTCTGGATTAAGGATGGGAATGTGCACCGAGTCGACCACCTTGTACTTGTTTTAAGATGCGGAGTGTAGGAAGCATGTTGCAGGTTCGTCTTGACCAGAATAGGCGTGTGATCAGAAGCTACTCTAGGCAATACCTCCACCGATGTATTGGGATGAACCTCGATCCATTCCCGGTTGGCCACCGCCCGATCGAGTCATTCCTGCAGACAACCCCGTTTAAACGTCATGCGAGGACCTGAAGCCCCTAAATCCTCCAAGCCCACGACGGTCAGCGCATCCGCAAAATCACGGCAGCTGGACATATGTACAATATCACTCCCGCTCTTCTCCTCCATATTAAGAATAGCATTAAAATATCCGAGAACCAGCCATGGTAGCAATGATGAAGTTGAAAGTGTATGCAAATGATCCCAAAGAAATCTCCTCTTCAGCTGCTGCGGACTAGCGTACACAAAGGTAATCAGCATACTGTTGTTAATCAAACAATGGACAAATTGGCAGTGAAGTGCCAAGATCTCCACCTTCCCAATACTCCTTCTCCACAGAACCCAGATTCCCCCGGAAAAGCCTGTCGCTTCCACCCGATGCGACTCATCAAATTTCAGTTTCTTGATGATACGATCTGCAGCAACTCCACTTATACGTGGTTCAATAATAGCCATTATATCGATCTTGAGTCTATCCTTTTGATGACGGATAGCATTCTGGATGTCTTCTTTGCCTATGCCCTGGACATTCCAAGAGGCACAAATCATTGGAAAACCGCCGGGGGGACGAAGGGGTTGGTTTCACCCTCCTCTGTCTGACTTCCTTGCTCCTGGTGGAACTGTTTCCCTCGCTTCCTAGTTCCTTGTTTCAGAACATCCGCATCAGTACCTACTTTACGGTTTCTCAAGTGTATTCCTACTGATCCCCCTCCTCGCGGTGGATTCTTGATACCTTCCATCCTCCTGTTGCTTCTGGGTGTAGGAGTAGTTTGCCCAAAGCAAAAGGATAGGTTCGACATCCCATCTTCTCCATCACCGAGGACTACTACTGTATCCTCCTCCATTATGGTAGTGACCTTGTGATTCCCTTTCTCTCCTACTTGATTACCTTGATTTTTGATTTGTTCCGGTACTACTGTAGGGGCTGGTTCTTGGTTCCCTTGCTGCTCATTTTGCTGCACTTCTTGGGCCTGGTTATTCCTTCTTGTCGCCTCCTTTCTAGCTCTCCAATCTATACTAGTAACTCTGTCAGCTGCCACTTGCGGGTTCGGTTGGGATTCTCGGTCTTCCTCTTCTACAGCCAGATGCACGAATCTGTTGTTGTGTTTGGCTCGGTCTGTTTGCGGCGGTGGTTGCTTCCGTTGGCGACGCTGCATGGGCGCAGCATGCATAGCAGATGTGTAGGCTCCATTAGGACAGGGAATCGGCTGGATATCCGGGTTTTCTGCCGTAGCCTGCTTTCTAGCTGTCTCCATCGCTGCCTCCTGCACTTTACAATTCTCCTCCTTATGTCCGATCCTACCGCAATACATGCATATAGTAGGCAGATTCTCATACTCCAATTTGTACATAGCATCCTGGATAATTATCGACGGTATAAGGGGCTTTGAAGTATCCAGCTTTACCGCCACTCTAGAAAATTTCCCCCGTCTCTTGAGAATAGTGTTGTTGTCTACTTTTACAGTAGTTCCAATGATGTTGCCGATTTCCTCTAGTATTCGCTGCTGGTAAAGGAAGATTGGTAAATTCGGAACCCTCACCCAAGCCACCACATATTTAGGGTTGGTATCGGTAGGGATGAACTCTGGATCCCAGGGTTGCACCGATAGGTACGAGCCCATCATAGGCCAAGGGCCCCCGGTTAAAGCCTGAATATAATCGTCTTCACGTAGTAATTGCACCAGATAGTAGTTGTTTTCCAAGTCAATCAGACGCATGTTGCCCAAAGGATTCCACAATGCCTTGATACGAGTTTGTAGAGCCATGAATCCCACATCTCTACCAAGGACCTTCACAATCACTGTATAGCACCATGGTTTCATCAGTTGGCTGTATTTATTCGGATTGATTTCCATGTGGGGAGTTCCTTCCTGCACAACAACCCTTATGTCCTCTTTGTTCAGGAAAACTTCACTATCTTCGAAACCCAGAATAGATTTGCTGTGGATGCCTACTACATCGCTATATGAGATCGGGACTCTAGGGTCAGATCCCCACTGTGCTCTCAGTTCCTGGCTTTTGTGATTCAAATTCCCCTGTAGATCTGGAAATTCCGCGTCTCCCGGAATCCCTTCCCGCTGTACCTTGCGGGTTAAGCCTTGTTGAGGATGAGTCTGGTTGTTAGCCTGGTTCGCTTCGTATGAGGTATATTGTAGATTAAGTCCTATATTGTTTAGGACTCCGGATACGATTTCCGTGCCGTCTTTCCGGATCTCTTCGTTGGAATTTTGGCTTCTAGCTTCCTCTGTGTTCGTCTCGCTATCCATCGGCAGGATCTCCTGTTCGGTGCCGGCAGTCTCCCCTTCTCGTCCTGGAACATAATCATCTGGCGGTCTACACCCCCAGCCCCCTCTTCCACCACGACCACCCCGGCCGCCGCCTCTACCGGCGCTCCCAAACCCTACCATCCTTTTAATTTTTCTAGATTCTTTTGCATCTCGTATTATTCATATTGAGAAATTCACCTATTTTCATATATCTCTTGGTTCTATGAACATTAGCCTATACAATATTTTTTTTTTTTTGTTGAAAAACTTGCTTCATGAGAAATACCTTACTTGTTACTGATCTTGTGATCATGGATATTCTTTTGGTCTTTCCTTATGCTTTGTTCATGATATGGTGGTATATGATATTTTTTCCCTACTTTTGTGGCGGTTCCTTAGATTGTCATTTATGTGGTGACAAAGCTTGTTATTCTCACTATACTTATTACTTGCCTCTCTATTAAGCATGTTGTGTGACTTAGTAGCCCTAGAGTAATATAACTGCATTGGTTTTTGGGTTATGTGCCCTTATTTATTTTTGGGGTGGAGGTTATGTGCCCCATACCCAGGTTTCAAATTTATGAGGTTTGGCCCACATTTATATATATTGGGAGTTTGTTTATATGCCAATCTCTATCAGGTTTCAAGTTTATGAGGCTTGACCTCCTTTGTTATTTATGTTGTTCTAGTGCTATGTTTATCCCACCTACATCTAGGTTGTTATGGGTTTTGTGCCCTAAAATATTATGTGTGCTTTTGTGGTGCCTCTTTTATCATTGATTTTATGGAAGTATTCCCTAAATCATATGACATTGATTCTTTCCTTTTGTGCCCATTTGGGTAGTTCTTTTCTTTTTTAGGGGAATCCTTTTATACTTGATGTTCCTCTTTATTAACACTACAACATAACACGTCTTTGGCGTCAGTTGTTTAACCCATTTTAGCGTCGGTTCTCAAGCGACGCCTATGTGGGCACCGCTAAAGGTCAAATTCTTCAGCATCGGTTTTCCAACCGACGCCAAAAGACTTCGCTCCACCGAAAATGCACCAGCAGGGAAACTATAGGCGTCGGTTCGATGTCCTAAGACGACGCCAAAAGGGTTCGCACCCCAACAAGGGTGGCATCTACGACACTTTAAGCGTCGGTTTACCAATAAAAATCAACGCCATATTCTCCATATCGGCGTCGGTTTTTTTACTAATAACCGACGTTGTAAGCCTTTGATGACAGTTTTCTATAAATAACCGACGCCTTCATTTTAATTTTTTTCCTTATCAGTTTGCAGGCCTGCTGTGGCTGGTCAGCAAGATGAGAACCTGCAGTTCAATTTTCTGAGCTGCAGGTTTACAACATCCATTGATATCAGCCAACAAACAAGCCACAAACCTACAAAATAAAAAAAATACTTTTCACACATTGATACATTCAGACATCAATTCAATTCTCACATTCACACATGTAGAAACATTCAAATACATCTATAAACATTCATATATGTATAAACATTCAGATTCATATAACAAAATACATCTATATTCATTTACAAAATACATAAAGTGCAACACGCACAAGTGCTTCAGATTCATATAACAAAATACATGTATATTCATTTACAAAATACATAAAGTGCATCACGCACAAGTGCTTTAGATTCATATAACAACATGACAGACTAACATATATATAGTGCATAACAACAACAACGTCGAATTTACATACAACACTAGCTTAGTGCATATATAGTGTGGGACTAAGGTGACGATCCCACCTACTGAAATAGGTTATCGACAACTACATGTTATGACTGGGAGGTCGTGATTCAGCAACAGTATGCATTAGTAGGAGGACAAATAGATTTCACCACGAGTTAACATTGAAGAAGGTCTACTAACCTACACTGAGCTATACAAGTTTATCAGTACTAGCCTAAGGCACAAGTACCGTTCGTCGGGAAAATGACGGTCGTGGAAGCTTAGTGGCCACTACACGTTCAACTGGCCAGTGGCCACTACACGTTCAACTGGCCAGTGGCCACTAAGCTTCCACGACTGTCATTGTCCCGACGAACGGTACTTTTGCCTTAGGCTAGTACTGATAAACTTGTTTAGCCCAGTGTAGGTTAGTAGACCTTCTTCAATGTTAACTCGTGGTGAAATCTGTTTGTCCTCCTGCTAATGCATACAGTTGTTGAATCACGACCTCCCAGTCGTAACATGTAGTTGTCGGTAACCTGTTTTAGCAGGTGGGATCGTCACCTTAGTCCCACTATATATGTACTAAGCTAGTGTTGTATGTAAATTCGACGTTGCTGTTGTTATGCACTATATATATGTTAGTCTGTCATGTTGTTATATGAATTTGAAGCACTTGTGCGTGCTGCACTTTATGTATTGTATCTGTATCCAGCTTCTCTTCATTGTGGCTTCTTTTGCTGTTTCATGGCTTGCTGCCTATATATCTATATAACCTTTGGCGAACGCCTGCATATCCTTCATAGCTATGTCATGGTCGTCCTGCATAGCCTGTAGTCTTTGGAAAACGCCTACATATCCTCTTGGACCCATTGTGTGGTCGTAACATGTAGTTGTCGTTGAGCATCCCTGATAGCCTAGTTAGTTAGCACATTGATTTGGTTACAATAAAGGTTAATCTTGAATAGGTGAATACATAAAAATGTATATTAATTAAATTTGGAGTGGCACTTAATACCTTGAATTCATCTATTTTTCTTTGGGTAACAAACTCCTCCCAGTCTTTGGGGTCCAAGTAGTTCCATTACAGTGTGGCTTCCTTCTTCCTATATTTATTTTTCAAAGAGAATGCAAACAAAAATTATTTGTGTAGAGTTAGTGAAATACTGATCAATGTCTAGAATTGGAATCAATCAAGAACCTATCTAGAATTGGTCATATAGTTCCTTAGCACACTCCCACAACGTTTAGCATTTGTATTAACTAGAAGATAATGAAACATCAAATCAGAAAATGATATTGATATTAAAAAAGCAAACATGTCCTTGGTGGATGTATGAATAATAAAATTTGGGACACATAAATGATCACTAAACCTTGGCAGATGTATTGATCTGAACCCTATTTTCTATATTAGGATCGTATGACTACATCTAGAGCAATCTTAAAAAGGCAATGTAATGAGATGATGAGGGCAAATAAAACAACAAGAACAATATGGAGTGTATGCAAAGAACTAGATTTAGTCTAGCAAAATGATATGAAATAAAACAACGTAAAGTAAACAAAATAGAGTCCATCAAATCCTCCTAATAGGGAGGAGTTCTTGGCTATCTAACCACAAGTTAGGTAGTTTATGAACCCATTCTCAGGCGTAGACAAACTTCAAACACCCTAGAAAGCAACTAACATCCAAATGCATCATGTATTATGGTAGTTGCTCCTATGGGGTCATCCCAATCGCTCTTACACAGAGTGACTAAAACCACATCAATGTCGGTATGGAGGTCGAAAGTATTGGAAACGGGACGGAGGATGGCTAAATGTGGTGGAAATAATTAGAAGGTGGCTAGTGGAGGTCAATGATGGTGGAGGATGGATAATGGAGGTGAAATGGAGGTGTAGCATGGCTAAATGGAGGAAAACTAAAGGGATGTATGTAGGATGAGCTCATCAGTCCTCTTAGACCTTGGAAAACTAAAGGGGAAGAACAATACATATGTACTTAGAGAACAAAGGGGGAAATGCTGTCAAAATTTTCTCAAAAACCCAATACACATTATACACTTACATCCTAAGACATAATAGTGACTACTGATTTTGTAAGGTGATATCATTTCATAGGATTTATAAATTCAAATTTAACAAGTATACAAGTTGCATCATTTTAATACTCTAAAGGTGACTAGTGGGTCATAGCACATAAAAGATGACATTACAAGGAATGTAAGCAAGCTATATCAATTAACACTCATCTCAAGGAAACATTAGTTACTGAGGGGACCAAGAAAGAGTGCTTTTAATCAGGGTTTTGGGGGACGTTTACCTCTATTTGAGCCCTATCGGGCGTCAACAGGGAGAGAGGTTGAGACAGAGGGTAGGCGAGTAGGCAGGCAATTAAGGTGAGCAGGCGACGGGCAGGGAGATGGCGGGCAGCAGTAGATGATCAATTAATTCCTAAAACATAGTATAGAATATGCATCATACAGTAGTAGGCAGTACATGATATGTACATTATACCGTTATATGTATTGCAAACTACAAGGTACATCTACATATATAATACATTAGTTGAACGCATAACAATACAAGAAAAACTAAGGTATGAATGTATGTATAGGTACAAGTATAATGTATCAGTAAATATTAGTGGTTGAGTTCATAGTAGAGCATTAATGTATGTACAAATGATAAATATGTAATGTAGGTGCAGCAGTTCATACATAAAGCATAAAGCAGTTCATACATAAAGATGTAAATGGGTGCAGCAGTACATACATACAAAGCTTATATGAAGTAGGAACGATTTTGATGCATGTACAACTCAATTAAAAATGAGAAGAGGAGGAATAAGTAGGAAGAGTGGTATGGGGCCAGAAGCAGGAGCAAGGAGCAAGGAGCAAGTTGGAGAAACCCTATTGTCTAAGTAGGAATAGGAAGAAGAAGGGTACCAGGTGAGCGGGCGACCAGGAGCAGAGCGTCGGAGTGGAGAGAACAGTGACGGTGAGGAGAGGAGTGTCGGTGGTGAGCAGCCGACCGACCAGGAGGCAGTGTCGGCGGTGACCAGGAGGCAGTGTCGGCGCGCAAGAAAGGGAAGGAGCGGCGGTGGCGGTTGCAGTAGGAGCACCAGGTGGTGGCGCGCTCGCAGGGGAAGGAGCGGCGGCGACGACGGGTGCTTGCTCACCGGAATCGCCAGACCTAAAATTGACACTCGATTACAGTGAAACAGAGAAAGGGGAAGAGGATCTGCTTCGCGCGGGTGCTGATAAGTAACCAATCGGCGTCGGTTAATACAAAAAACCGACGCCAAATCAAACTGTGTCGGGTGATAGTAGAACCCGACGTCCAAATTATTTGGCGGGAACAATTATCAGCGTCGGTTATTAAAGCATTGACCGACACCGAAAGCTGAAATTTTCGCGGAAATATCCTTCTTTAATATGCATCGGTCATTAAAGAAAAAACTGACGCTGTATGTGATGCAAATTTTTTTCATTTGAAATTTGGATTTCACGTGCGATTTGAAGCGTCGATTTGTTAAATCCAGCCGATGCTGAATATAAAGTGGTACCCGTGTTTGGCTGGTCTTCGATGATAGACGTCGATTTCACTAAATATCCGATGTTGACTAGTATAGGCGTCGATTTCGCTTAATAACCGACGCCCTGAAAAGTGACACTGGATGTTGTTTCTGTAGTAGTGTAATCTATATTGCTCAATTTCTTTTTAGCATGCACATACCGATTTTTTTACTAATATTCTCTTTTGTTTTCCTTTTGTGTGGTATGCAAAAAACCCCAGGTGTTGGACCAGGAGAAGAAAATCAAGGAGGACCTAGACCACAACAAGTTTAGATGACCTCATGTGAGACTGCTTGAAGTAGTTAGGTGATCCTTAGCTGGTTCTATATGTAGTTAGTTTTTCCTTTATGACACCCTATGTGGTGAAAGATTAGTATGATAAGAAGCTTTGTAATGGTTAGATTATTCCGCTGCTACTTTGTGTTATGATACAATCATGTTGAAATAAATTGGTTTCATCCCTTTTTGAGAAAAAGTTTTTGTTGGTGTGTTGTTTGGGATGTTGCCTTTTTATTTTAGTAGGGAGTGGTTCCCCTCCGGGATCTCACTTCTTACATTTGACATAGTCCAGAAAACTAAAAATTCATATGAATGAACTACACCACATTCCTTTAGATCATTGTTATTGAAACCCTATTTTATCACATTTTTATAATACAAATTTTTTGATATTATAGAATTAAGTTTAGATGGGTAGATTTACTTAACATAATTATATTTGTTAATGGTATGCATACATGCATATTGGTTCGATATGGTTGGGTTAAAATGCACCTCGAACCAAACCAATTAAGACAGTCGTTAATAGTATGAAAAGTTTTGGAACCAAATCAAACATTCACCCTTCTAAAACTAAACCATATTGGTTGGTTTAGTTTGGTAGTGTTGGTTTCTATGGTATAGTTTGGATTAGTAACAACCCCTAATTTTTAAGAACAAATTAAATTTTAGAATAATTAAATAAAAAAATTAACAAGGATATATCAAGTTAATTATTTGGTTGATTCTTAATTCAACTAAGCAAGCAAATAATAAAAGCAAGAACTAAAACTAAAATAAAGGAATGATAAAAGGACTAGAGCACATGTTTCACCACCACTGCCACCGTATCCACTCTAGAACATTACATCGCTCATTCATACTATCACCTAGACTAGTGGACAATAATTTCATATCATTTTGGACTATGAAAATGGCAAGGACAAATTTCCCCGTAGGCTTAAGGTCTTGTTACATATATATATTCTTAATCTGTCACCTAGAAAACTCCCTTTCATGGTCTTACTCAAAGTTCAATGATAATTGGTATTCTTATCCTAGATGTCAACTCTCTACATATAATATTATAAAAATAATATCATATAGTTAGATAGTATATAGGGCATGAAATTAATCAATCAGTAATCAATCCAAAAATCTATATGATAACCATTTATAACAAGAGACCACAAGATATGGGAAATGGCTTACTCCCCACACCCCAGTAGATGGTCTAATCTTTAATTATGTTCATGATTCAAGATAAAAGAGAGAAAATAGGGTCTGAAGAAAGTAGCGATGTAATAAAGAGACCCCATGGTATGTGAAACCACCCTCTGAGAAACAATTCCTTTCTCTGGTCATGTCCTCTGACAACGCGTATCCATGTCAACCCGTCAAGACTTTAACCTTTCCTAGTGATTACTAGGATTGTAGATGAGAGAAATAAGTCATGAAATCTTACCCTAAAAGTCAAGTTATTGCTTTTATATCTGCCCAAAAAATGTCATATACATCCAAATTGATCCAACATATGTTATTCATTTGCTATAATTTATGAAAGTAGGAGAGTCGAGCAACTAGAGGACCAATCATCCTACTTAAGTGGTCAATAAATATACTTATTATGTAGATAATTAAATTATTATATCAATGTATATTGAATCATCAAATCCTGATATAAAATGTGAAAGTGTTTTATTTTAGTGACTGGGTATGATTTTGAGTCGGCCAATTGGAAAATAAACCGTTATACTAGACAAACATCATATTTACTATTATTTTTACAAATTCGACAAGTCGCTCAACTAAAATAACTAGTCAGTTGACTAGTAATTTCCTTTAGCTTGTTATATGGGTGAATCTATCAATTCAAGAAATGAAACGGTCGATTCACTTGTATCTTTCTTCTATGGCTAACTTCTTAATTGGCTAACTCAAGGGCTATTCAGCAGACTGGGTATGTCAATATATATATATATATATATATATATATATATTTCTGTAGTTCATTTAATTCCTCATCAATGACATTTAGTCACCCAATTCTAAATTCAAATGTGAAATCTAGATCCATTTTATTGATGTATTATACTATTTGGCTTGTCGACTGGTCGCTTGTGAGTGTGAGTTCCTCACTCCAATGTTCAAAGTTGGGGAGTGAAGATATACAAATTTTGATCATTTTCTCAAGATTCTAATAGAGGGATAATGGTTTTCATCTTTTACTTGCATCAACCTACAAATGAAATAAAAAATGCATTAATTATTAAATATATTGCATTGACTCTTGAAAACTTGAAACAAGTGAAATGGCAAGAGAAAATATTAGATAAACATGTAGAACCAAATATGAAATGCACCTAAAAACAAAATGAGTAAACATTAATCACAATAGTGAGCTTTAGCTTTTCTCATCTTTGAGTAACACAAAATCCAAAACACTCCCCAAATAATTACTTTTAAACAATGTACATGCCTACCATTGGCATGATGATTGAGTCTCTACCACTGATATGACTAGTTACCCAACTTCCTGAGATCACAAAACATGACTTACCATATCCTCATTTCTGAATTTGTTTCACAATGCTACTATATCCTCGCAATACCCAAGTACCACATGTGTTTATGGATTTTACATGAAAATTTTGAGGAATTATGCAAATTAGAATTATGCACACAATCCAACACTAGGGTATGTAAAATAGATATCAATGTAGCATGTATCACACCCCTAGGAAAAAAATGAAGTGAATGGAGTTATGGAAATAATAATGCACATTTCTTCTCTATTCAACTCAAGATTCTATTTTACTTTTTCAGATACATGTAATACAATTATCTCTTATTAGCACATTGACATGTTTTCTTTATTTTTGGTGATACACCCCTATTACATAGCGAGGGGTATATAATAAGTGAATATAGAGAGAAGGGGGCACGCCACCCCAAGATTATGGTTTGGCACATCTTGATATTTTATTTCTTTTTTGTGAATGGGAGGTAAGAAGATGGAAGAAAAAGTGTAGAACATGTTTTTGATTTTGATTAAGTATATCAAGTTAATACTCAAATTCAATCAACCCATATATTGACATGATAAGGGACTATATGGTAATTCCATAGATATGATTCACTAATCAATAGAACGAATATCATATTTTGACTCCTATTGTCTCCTATAACACCTACCATCCTTTTTGGGGAACATGATGCTTATAGTCATTGGCTAGAAAGGGTGATTTATAACCATCTACATATTTTTAGAAATATGTATAACATGGAGAACTTACTTCGAACAAGAGGAATTGTATAGAAAAAAAGCTAAATGCAACGTAAACATGAATGTACACTAATCCAACTAGGTAATGGATTCAACTAAAATTGCAAGAACTAAGAACTGAATCACAAACAATTTTATCTCTTGCAATGCAAGTGATCCACATGCAAATCTAACGTACTGAAAAAAACATGAACATGAAAACAAAGTAGTATATACCGCCAAACCTCCACTTTTAGCTTAGAAATTTTCTCATTCTAGGAAAAAATAAATCCAAAATGGGGGAAAGAAATCCTCGACAATTTCTAGGTGGTCTTTGCAATTCAAAGAAGGTCTAGATAAAGGGAATATGGATAAGGGATGGAACGTTGAACATGAGTATCCATGGTACAATATGTGATTTGGTGGTTGTGGTAGCTCAAATGGACTTTGAGGATGCTTGAAATGATGTTGTTTTCAAACCGTAATCCGTCCAACAAGATCCACAAACACTCCTCCTTCAGTAGAGGTAATGTAGTAGCTACATGTAGACCTACAAGAAGTGGCACAAAGTAGAAGAGATGTCTCTCTGGAGGTCTCATGACCTAGTCATATGTGAAGACTAGAGGAAGACTACCTTCTTCTGTAGCTAGTGTAGTATGCAATAAACGTAGAACTAGTACTATTGTCTGTGCTAAATCTGTAGAGGATTTAAGTCCAACTTCTTCTCATCACCTAAATCTACATGCAGAAGGTGTAGTGATGGCATAGGAGGAACCATTTCATCCATAAAATTAGCATGTAAATATTTTTATGTGATTTTTTATCCTCCTAGAAAATCATACACTCAACATTGGAATCACAAAAAATAGTGGGGTCCTTCACAATCTCAACAAGTGTCTTAGATCATTCTCATAAAACACACCCATATCACCAAGGGTCTAGCAGGTACAAGAAGTAAAGAAGAGGTAAAATGATCGAGTGTTGGTGGAGTTGTAAATCATTATTTACAACAATAATATATGCAATAGAAGTTAGTTCTTTGTCTTTCAAAATAGACTCAACTAATATTGGTTGATCATTATTACTATTTATATGTGAGAATGTAGAGGGAAGGGTAGTGGGCCATCATGACCTACTTCTATGGCATGGTCACTCTCCAGAGAATTCTTTTTATTTTGATGTTCCAAGTCTCATAATACATATAAGGATGGAATACAAGTGTACATGTCCAACTTCGACTTCAATTCTTCAGATTGTGTCTATAACATATTGAAATCTAGGTTCATAGATTAATCCTCCATTTTTCTAGGCCCACTTTGATTATGAATAGTATTGAGTTCCTTTCCCTTTATATATATATATATATATATATATATATATATATATATATATATATATATATATATATATATATATATATATATATATATATATATATATATATATATATATATAGCAAAGTCGGGAGGCCATCTTATTCATCCCGCCCTCCCCTTGTGAGAAAAATTAAACGTGAGCTTACATTCACTAATTAAGCTATCAAACAGAAACATGGTAGTACTACTACCATTACAATCTTTAATGAGCAGGGTATTAAACCCTATAGGGGGAAGAGCATACACTCTGTTTGCAAAGTTGTTTTGGATGTTGACTTTAGCCAACTCATATGTGACAACATTACATTCTCTTGGGACATGAGTAAACCTCCATCCAGGCTTCCTCAACTGTTTTATTTTCCTGAGGAGCTTGGCATATTTGGGGTAGCTAATCTCATGTTGATTGATCATCTTGATAGCAGAGAGGGAGTCAGACTCTACTACCACACCTATCAAGCCATTTTCATGAGTTGCCTCCACTGCCCTCATCACCCCCTCCAACTCGGCCTCCACAACGTCAGCAGTCTGCAACTTGAACGTTGCCCCCCCAACCCACCTGCCCTGATCGTCCCGGCCGACAACAACACAACATGCCTCTCTTCGTTTGACGACATCATAAGTGTTGAGCTTCAAGACCCCTTGCTAGGGTCTCTTCCATCTAGAAGGATTGTTGATAACCACAGTCGCTGTGTTCTCGACGAATGCCGCGGTGTGAGCGGCGATCTCTCTCCTGATCTGGTTGGCCTGTTGCATACATGGGACCGTGATGTTTTCAAACACCTGCTTGTTTCTAGCAAACCATATGTGCCAGTAGGTAACAAGCACAAGAGTGTAAATCTCCTTGCCTTGCTACACCATAGAGCATATCCACTCTTTGACGTTGTTAGTCGAACGGATAGCGCCAACATGGACAACATCCCAGACTTCTTTCGCATATCTGTAGTCTCTAACAACATGGATCACAGATTCATCTTCCTCCAAGCATCTAGAACAAGTGCTGCAGGTTGTAAGGTGCCGCCTCACCCTCGTGCTATTAGTAAGGAGAGTGTCATGCATCATCAGCCAGGTGAACATCTTGATGCGGCTGGATAGTTTTGTTCTCCAGAGTTCTTTCCAGCAGCCTTCGACCTGGATGCCTTTTCCATCTCTAAGCTTGTGGTAGGCAGATTTGGTAGTGTACTGGCCATGGGGAGTGAGAGCCCAAACCCGTACGTCTTCCCCGTCCTCAGGGTCCGGAGGTTTCATCGTCTCAACTTTTTCCGCTAAGTGGTTAGGGAGCCAGTGATGCAGGAACTTGGTATCCCAGTTTCCATCCAATCCCACGATATTGGCCACCTTCAGGTCCCTCAGGTCCTCTAGCACGGGTCTGAGAGATGACCCATCAAGGATAGAATCAACCCCTAACCATCAGTTAGTCCATGCATTAGTTGTTTCCCCATTCATTGGTGTAATGTATGCGTTATCATCAATGAAGCTTTCTCCACTCTGGACAACTCTTCCAAGTCTTGACAGATTGCCCCTAAAGCATGCCTTGTTCCTCCTCATTGTTGTTAGCATGTGGTGATTCCAAATGGATTCTCGACCACTTTTGATTTCCCACAGGTGTTTGAAGATTAACGCCCGGTTCCAGTCTCTCATACTCTTCAAGCCCAGCCCACCATCCTTCTTGCTGCAGGTTACTAGTGCAAGCGAGTGGGATTTGTGATTACCTCCCCAAATAAATATTCTAATGATGCCATCAATCCTATCACATAACTGCACGGGGATTGATGTAGTCTGCATAACATATGTGGGCAACGCCTGGAGAATGGAATTAGCAAGACACACTCTGTCGGCAAGGGATAGGCATATAGCTGACCAAGCTGATATCCTATTTTCCACCTTATCAAGGACTTCCCCATATGTATGTTTATCCACCCTCTTATGGATAATGGGGACGTTGAGATACTTCCCCAGGTCAGTTGTGTGTTGAAATCCACTGATGTCACTGATCTGTTTCCTAAGATCCCGTCCAACGCTCTTGGAGAAGAACACCTTCATTTTCGGGACTGAGACGGACTGTCCAGATGCAAGTTTGAATTTCTTGAAGCACTCCAGAATGGTGATCATCTGGGCCTTGCTAGCACGAGCGAATAGAATGAGGTCGTCGACGAAGCTGACATGTGAGATGCACAAACCTCTCGCTCCCAGCCTCACTGGTTTCCAATTGCCCAAGCCCACCTCCTGGTTGATGAACTGACTGATCCTTTCAATACAAAGTACAAACAGATATGGGGAGAGAGGATACCCTTGGAAAAGACCTCTGCTCGCCTGGAAAGTGTTGGAGGTTTTACCATTCCAGGCAATTCACGTAGCTCCCCTCATGATGGATGCCATAATGTACTCAACAATGTTCTGGTATCCCAGTTCTGTTGATGGTATCTAGAATGAACTCCCAAGACATCTGGTCGTACGCCTTGGTAAGGCCAATCTTGATCACCATCGTTTTGGCTCCTTTTTTCCGTTTCATCAAGTGCACAAGCTCCTGGACAAAGGTGATGTTATCCATGATACGTCTACCAGGGATGAAGCTGCTCTGAGCTTGTGACACCTAGGTGGGCAAAAAGACCTTCAGTCGTTCCACGACAAGCTTGGATATGATCTTCAACGCGACATTGTTTAGGGAAATAGGTCTCAAATGATCACATCTCTCCGGCGTTGCTATTTTGGGTATGAGTACAATGGTGGAGTTGCACAGCTCGTCAGGTACATGCCCCGAAACAATAGCCTCCTGGACTGTCTTGATGATACTAGGCCCGATAGTGTTCCAATTCTTCTGGATGAAAAAGGCACTGACGCCGTCAGGGCCGATGGCCTTTATAGGGTCAAGAGACTTCACGATAGTGTAGATCTCCTCTGGATGGGGACACCCACCCATTGCCAGCCTGTCGTTCTCAGTCGGGGCTGAGAAGATGCCAGGCATATCAGCACACCTGAGCAGACTGCCATTGTTAGGCACAGTGAGTACCACGTGAAAATGTTGAACAACTAAGTCCATAAGCTCAGTCTCACCTCTCACCCAACCGCCTGCGTTGTTCTTCAATGTAGTAATGTTGTTTATCCTCTTTCATTGGTTAATGAAACTATGATAAAATTTGCTATTGTTATCACCATTAACCAACCAGTTGATATGAGCCCTGTGTTTGAGGTCCTCCTCCTCCACTCTGAGCTCCTCATCCAGATCCCTCTGTAAATCACAACACAAGGCATCAGATAAAGGGTTATATTGGTCTGCTAGCTCAGTTGAAGGTGATTGATATTAGCAATGAGACGGTCTTTCCTCTTCCTCTTCTCCTTACAAATCCATTTGTCCCAGTCAGTAATCGATCTTTGGGCTTCACTGAGGGCGGCACTGAAGTTGAGGTCGTCATTCCATACACTCTTCAGCATCTCCGCAAAGCCATACGTTCTTTGCCATGCTGCACACGTGCAGAAGCTCTGCTGGATTCTATCTCTGGTGAGGTTGCGTACTAGCAGTAGGTAGTGATCCGAGCCCATCCTGGGCAGATGCTCGATGGTAATGTTGGGGAAGCTAGCGATGAATGCGCTATTCCCGACGGCTCTATCTAGCCTCTTCTGAAGAGGCCCATGTCTATAAGTGAATTTCATGCCAGAAAAGGCCAGATCTGTAAGATCTGCCACCATCAGCGTGTTATGGAAGGAGGTAGCTTCATGGCTATTGAAGTGGTTACTGCCACACCTCTCGTTTGGGTTCAAGATTGTGTTGAAGTCGCCAATAGCTAACCAGGCTATTTTGAAGTGCTTCCCCATAAAGACAATGTGCTTCCAGAGCACCTGTCTGGTTGAGATTTGAGGGCTTGCATAAATGACAGAAACGTAGCATGAGTCATTGACTTTGCATGTGATGAACTGCCTATGGCAACAAACTATATCAATAGAACAGGAACTCACATTCCAGTAGAGCCAGATATATGCCCCCAGCGAAGCCCCTGGCCTCCACTCTATACGAATTGGAAAATCCCAATCGGGTAATGAGATCCGTAGCTTTTCCCCCACTGATTCTTGGCTCAAGGATCGCCACCAGCTTCAGTTTGTCGGTGGCCATGAGTTCCTTCAGCGCACGACGTCTCTCGTCACTGCCTATGCCTCTAGAATTCCAGCATAAAAGGTCTATCATCATACCAGGGAGGAATCATTATGCCTGCTGTGCCCCAACAGCTGAGTCGGCCTCACTTGCCTTGGTTTCCCTAGACTCCTCACCAGCAATCTTCGCATTCTACGCTAGCAATCTCTGGCTTTTCCTCCTCTATTCATAAGGGGGGGCACCCGTTGCTTCTTCATTCTGGGCCCACTGCCCTTCATCTTTCACCCTGGTGGAAAAGGGGCTGGGATGGGAGAAGCACTCATGGTCGCTTTTTCCCCCTCGCCAGGTTCATCGGGTAGGTCTGGACCTATCTTCGCTGCTGAGGTGTCATCAATGATGCTGCTGGCGGTGGTAAACACAGGTTGGGTACTCTCTTCCATAGCTTGGGCGATTTCAGTATCCTCAGTGATAGTTCTATTACTATCAGTATTGATGTTAGCTGCAGTGTCCTCCTCCATAATCTCGATGACCTCATCAACCTTTGGGTTCACCGCCTTGTGGTTCTTATCAGCACCATCCTCTTGGTTCTTGTCAGGGACGGGATCCTCCTCCTCTTGGTTGGTGATAACCTTCATCACCTCTCTTTTCTTTTCCGCAGTGTCAATAGGGACCTTGGGATGCCAGATCTTGACTGTCTTTTCCCCAGCCCCATCCGGCGCCTGTTGGGTAGTGATCACCTGTTCAGTATTGGTGTTCGGCAGCGTTGCTTGTGCTTCATCGTCCATTTCCTCAAGAGTGGCAAACCGATTGCCTGTTGCATTGGTCCGATTGTTGTTTGTGTACTTCACGTGCTTCTGTTTCCTTTGCCTGCCGCCTTTGCTTCTTTGGGTTTGCCAGTTGTCGTCGTTATTACTCGTGTGTCCGACATATGTATTACTAGGTCTTAGGTTCTCCCGTGCCTGGAGGTTCGTCCTCCTTGATTTACAGTATTGTTCTTTGTGGGATGAAATCCTCTATCCCCATATCGTTCTATGTCCCTGTCCCATATCATCTCGATGGTTCAGACCTCAAGCAATTGTGGCAGATGACACAGCTATGCAGGATACTCACGTCTGAGATATCTTGGGACAGAGGGGGAGATAGACGTTGGTGACAGAAGATTTAGACACGTTCTTTGTGGCCCACTCTCCCGTACAGGTTACATATATATATTTGAATAGAAGAATTTGGAATATAAAATCATAATAAGATAATATATATCGTTCTACTTGAGCTTTTAAGATAATTTAATTAATTAGATATTCAATTGGGGTTATTTATATAATATCACATTTAAATACGTGTTGATTCTATTTTGGAACCCCATAATTTTCATATAATAAGAGGATGGAGATAGGTTTAAGATATATCAAATTTTAAATAAATATTTCAATTTTTTTTAAAAATAAATATTGATTAAGAAAGGTAACAAATGCATTCAGAGAGTACTTATACTATAGTAAATAAATGTAATGCCAAATGCATTTTAAAGGAAACATTGATGTTAGAATATAACTCCTCACACCTTAAATAGACTACCACCAATTTTTGCATCAATAGGAGTATATTTGACTATATTTGATTGGTTTATAACCCTATATTAAATATACATAAAACAAGGCATAATTATATTTAATTGTCATCTTTCTTTTCCTTACTCTTGGTAACACAAGACACCCTCCCCTTTGACACACCCAATGTACTCTTATGTAATGTAGGTTGCCATGGATGTGTCAATTTATTTTCTTCCCCTCCCCTTCCTCTCTCCCCCTCTTCTGCTTCTTCTCTTCCTTGCCTCCACCTATTTCCTCTCCTCCTCTCCCCTAAACCCTACAAGACAACATCTCTCTCCCTCGATATACTTGTAGCTAAATGGCACCTAAAACTACTTTTGACTTCTATAGTGGTCGACAAAGAATTTTTTTTAGCACTCCATAGTATCTTAGTACCCTCCTTTCTCCACCACAACTGTTGTCACCACTGCAGGACTAGACACAACCACTTTTATCTAACCACCACCTTCATTGTAGGTCCTACTACAAGTTTTTTGGTTGTGACAATCTGCTAAGAAAAGAATCTACACCCTATGGACGACACACCTAGATGAGCAAGGATCACCAATGTTAGGTCCACCACCATCCCAACTACAACACAAAGATGCATACAACTCCTCCAATCCACCCGATTCTTTCACCTTGAACTAGAACCTCCTTGATGTATATCTCTACATCCATGACAAAAGTTTGCTCTTTTTCCCTGGGCTCTACATAATGAAGCATGGCGATTTGAGAACTCCACCCACTCTATCTCATGTCTTCTCTCTCCTCTACCCCACCTCCTCCTCTTCCTACTTGCAATGCAAGACAAATCCTTGTAGAACCTTGACTGGCTTTGACATCTACCTACCACGTCTCTACTTGTCACCCCCAACAAGTCTTCCATTCTTCTTAACATTGGTGAAATGCCAAGCACCATTAATTCATCGTGCTCCACTCATTACTAAGCACACATTTGACCTCTATCACCCCTCATACATACTATATTGATCAATCTACAACCATAATGTCAAGAATTGTAGGCTTGCTACAACTTGGCCTACCAATTTTCACTCAATCAAAATGTAATTGATGGAATGAGAGAAAAATCCCAATAAAATGATGAGATATTTCCAACCTTCTCGAGTGAGTTGTTTAATCAAGGTTTGGTCACAAATCACAGTATGGGGAGTGATCTTTTGTGGATTGTCGAAGCTTTAGTGAACTGTAGGTTGGTAACATCATTTCCTATAAGTTGCATTTTAAAGATTTGGTAATACTACTAAGAATGATATAAATCAAGTCAATACAATATAGTAGATCCACTTAAGGCTCATAAATTAGTAAATGTATAAGATATGGTTATATATTATCATATAAGTACATCAATGCCAATGTGTGAAGCTGAAATTTTATACACTCACTACCAACCAAAAGATTTCAGAACTTACAATATGCAAAATAAAACCATGACACTGATATGTACTAGCTAACTGTCTCTAAAAACTAATAATCTTGAGCCAAGAAATTGTAAACATATGCATATTAGTGTATTTACCAAGAGATCACATGCTTGTAATATATAGTAGACTATCCTCCTATAATTTAAGCATTATGAAGACTAGAACATAATATTTTTGTAAGTATGATATGTTTTATATCTAACGTAAGAATAACTTAATTGCATACTAACGATGTGCCAAATGGTACATGGAGTTTCATAAACTATAAATATAATAACCATAGTAACAAAATTGTTTTGATGTATGAAACCTAGATTTTCTATCATGCAAATATGTATTGGCACATTAATATATAGAAGTCATTATTTGATTTCCAATAGAAGGAATAACCATAATACTCACAATATATCATTTTGGAAAGCTAAAACCCAAGAAATGGATACATAATATACCTTGGAAATAAATGAGTCATTTAAAACCCAAATGGACTTGTAATATAACCCATCCATGCAATAGTCCCTAACTAAATAATGATATAATTACACTAGATTCTTTGTTCAGTTTAGCAAGATAAAAAAACTAAAGATACCTTTAGGTGATCAAAATTAGGGCAAGATATATGTATATAAAATTATACTAGGAATGTAAACACATATTCTATTTATTTTAAATAACACACCTAATGTACACTAGGATGAATTCTCAAATTCAGAGATCAAGTACATATGTTGAGTTAACCTTTGGCTTAAAGATATGGTCTCTGCAACTTCCATTTTAAATTGGGAATTTATATGATCTTAAACCCACATTTCTTAAAATAAGCATTTTATCCTTTACTTAATTCTTCTCATTGAACCATTTGGAAATTCCTAAATTATCAATTTTGCTTATCTAATTTCATTGAACATAGGGTCTATGACCCCACTTGCCTTGCTACTTGGTAATTGAAACATGATTGTACTATCTATTTTCTTTATAACTTATGCATGTTCAATGTTAGCCTATTTAGCTAGAGTAGACGTGCATGTGCACAACCATTTATATATTAGGGAATGCATATTTCTCCCTAGGTGTGATTATGTGAGAATCCACCCTTATTTTTAGGCCATGATCTGGAGATATGATGGACCTATTTTAGATATATGACCTATCTCATATATGCATGCTATTTTTGTTCACAATATTATAAAATGATTAACATAAATACACATTATGATGCTATGTTATTCTTGATGTGACAAAATCACCACCACATGAGAAAGATTACTCAAAACAAAGCACATAACTAATACTAGACATCCAGATAACCATAAAACATGGTAAATTAACACCGATTCCATATAACCACAAAATCAGAAACATATTACTTCTAAATCCAATAGATCCACCTGTATTACATGTCATGCCACAAGTTGATACATATCGCTATACACTTGGCCAACTTGCCACAACATGTTACATATGATAACCTGTTCACAGTGTAATATACAAGCCATATCTATACAACCATGGAATACTACCAAAAACTCGTATCAATGTACAACAACTTCAAAATATCCCCAAGGATCAGAGAATATAGAGACGACACATAGGACTCTACTACAAAACACTAGCAACATATCCAACCTTTAATATCTACTGATCCTCATACTGCTCAACCTCCACCGCATGATCTCTACTCATCATGCATGACCACTTAAAAGATGTGGAAGCCCACCAGGTGAGACCAACATCCTAGTAAGAGATATAACGCTCCGCCCACAACTATTATTAACACATATAAGCTATTTAGCTAGAGTAGAGGACATGTATTACAATCTTTATAATTTATGCATGTTCAATGTTAGCCTATTTAGCTAGAGCAGAGGTGCATGTGCACAACCATTTATATATTAGGACATGCATATTTCACCCTAGGTATGATTGCGTGAGAATCCAACCTTATTTTTAGGCCATGAACTGGCAATATGATGGACCTATTTTAGATATATGACCTATCTCATATATGCCTGCTAATACTAGACATTCGGATAGCCATAAAATAAGGGTAAATTAACAGTGATTCTATATAAGCACAAAAGCAGAAACATATTACTTCTCAATCCAACAGATCCACCTGTATTACATATTATGCCATGAGATGATACACATCACTGCTAAAACATGTTACATATGATAACATGTTGACATGTACAAGCCATATCTGTACAACCATGTCATACTACCAAAAACTCGTATCAATGTACAACAACTTCAAAATATCCCCAAGGACCGGAGAATACAGGGATGACACATAGGACTCTACTACAAAACACTAGCAACATATCCAACCTTTAATATCTACTAATCCTCTTACTACTCAGCCTCAACCACATGATCTCTACTCATCATGCATGACCACTTAAAATATGTGGGAACCCACAGGGTGAGACCAATGTCCCAGTGAGAGATATAACACTCTGCCCACAACTATTATTGACACATATAAGCTAAAGCAGGAAGATAACATTTTTTTGGATGATGTGGGACCCATCCCTGAGGAAGCACCACAATTGTGACCCCCCCCCCAACCGTGTAAATGCCCGGCTTTCCCCAAATAGCCACACATCGGGGTTAGCAAGGTAAACTCATATAGAGGCCGAGGTGTGTGACGGGACCAATGATCATTGAAGCTACACAATTGGGGTTTCGAACCCGGGTCCCTACTATGGGGAGCCCGTGCCTTCTCTACCAAGCTACAAACCCCACAACAAGATAACATTATTACCAGGTTGAGCAGATTCAACTAAATGATATGAGTAAATCAATTAATACTATCTATGCAATTTAGGGATCTACAAATGAGAAATAGAACATATTATACATTTAGAAGGAATATGAAGACCGTGTATAACAATTAATTTCTCTTAGAGCATTATAAATCAACTAATAAGTACAAGAGACAAGGCAAATCATAATCCAATGTGAGTCGTGTGTAACCCTAAGCAAATATACTATGCGTATGTATTACGTCTTTTATTATGCCCTGAGGAGATGAGAAATACCACTCATGCTCCAACTGACCACTGTTAAGTCAAAATAAATACAACACAAGATCTAGGAGGAGCTGGAATCCTATGATCTCCCACACCCTCAGTCAGCCTAAGATATACGGTCCAACAACAAAGTAGCCTAGTCTGCCTAGGTATATAGGCACAACACTAGTGAAAACTGAGTTACAACCACAGT
Source organism: Alisma plantago-aquatica (assembly GCA_963693085.1). Taxonomy (NCBI): domain Eukaryota; kingdom Viridiplantae; phylum Streptophyta; class Magnoliopsida; order Alismatales; family Alismataceae; genus Alisma; species Alisma plantago-aquatica. The sequence continues at coordinate 1,246,584,594 of OY856412.1, forward strand.
CATACTTCTGCCGAAGTATGAATGCACCCATCCTAAAAAATATATCATATACATGATGAATCACATTATCTGAGATATGACATTGACTATTCTACAGCCAAGGGATGACCATAACCAATCCTATGAAAATGCACATACTCAACAATATATGACTCCTAGCTTCCACTGTGGGAGAACCCATTTCACCATCCAACAAATACTAATGCTGAAGATTGATCTATGGAACAAGGAAACTACATGATTAGGGTTTCACTCGATTAGTTAATCCAATTGGGTGCCTTTTAGAATCAATCAAGTTACAGCGTACACACCCTAAAAAAACTCTAAAAATATAAGGACATGCTGTGACATCAGAAAATATAAATCATATGATGTATACTTGTCATATCATTTCATGCTACCACTGCCATTCAAGGCCATCATCATTATCACATCATTCTAGGAAAATCACCCATCATCACATCAAAAGAGGATATCACCTCACATTTGACATTGAGCCTCTTCCAGGAATAAGACCGAATGACATTATTCAAGAGTCAAGATGTAGCGACCATCACTCACACATATGTAGCGACCCACTAGGTTAACATATTGTAGCGACCAACACCATCACAGGTGTAGCGACCACCCTGTGTCAGCAGGTGTAGCGACCATGTGACTTAACATGTGTAGCGACCAATCGAGTTAAGGACCCTGTTGCGACCAAATAAATAATGTGTAGTGACTAGCCAACTAAAACATGTGTTGTGACTACAAGAAGACCTCTTGTAGTGACCAGCCACTTAGGGTTAGAGCTTGTTGTGCCCGCAACATACCTTGAAACTTGTAGTGACCAAACCACCAAGGTGAGTGTAGAGACCTCAAGGACAAGATACTACAAACATCACACATCTGACCTCAAAATAGAGTTGAGCCATGATCAAAATAGATGATAAACATCAAGAATCTAAGCATCATAAAGGGGAAAAACTCCACACAAAGATGGACTGTAGAAACCATAAAATAAATGTCACCAAGACAAAAGCCACCAGAAAAATATAAAGATCAAAACCCTAAGGATTATCATCACCATAACCAACAAAGGAACCATTCTTAGAGGAAATCATTGTCTAACACATGCACATGATGACCAAAACCTTCATTTACTACAAGATGGCTGAACCATAACATGGTAATAAAACCAAGGAATCAAGATGCATGTAGAAACAACAAGTCCTTTGTCGCATAGAATGCGGGTGCATGAACGTTCTATTAAGAAAAACAATAATCTAATCAAGAATATTTCAAAATATTAAACTCTAAATCACACTAACATCATTTAGCATCTTAGTTACACATTTTAGAGATAAAATAGTAGCATGAAAGCAAGAAGGTGGTGCAATATATAAGAGGGGAAAGTTATGTAACCCACCTTAAGAAGAAGATCAAGCTCCAAGAGAGAAGAGGAATTCCAACTTGGATCAACTCCACTGCTAACAAGGTCACCCCAAGAAGAAGAAAACATACTGAGGTCAAAGGAAAGCTCAAGAAGAAAAAAACTCAAACCCTAGGCCGAATAAGAGAGAAGAAATAAGAAAGAAGAAGAAAGCTTCATATCACTTAGATGCTACCATGGTCAAACCATGGTCTCGACCTCTAAGGAGAGAAGATCTTCAAGAAACCACGATGAAGAACCATGTTCTCAACCAATAGAGGAGGGAGAGGGCTAGGATCCAAGAAAAATGAGATCAAGGTTGAGAAGCCATTTACCAAGAAAGAGTATCACCAAGGATCACCACAAAGAAGATGATCAAGCTCAAGATCACCACATGCAAAGGTGATCTGCCACCAAGCTCCAAGATCACCACCTCTTCAAGCACCACTAAGATCAAGGCTAAATACAAGGAAGAAGAGAGGAAAAAGAGCTAAAGGGGATATTTCTAGGATCAACACATAACCTTCCACATATGACATGTCCTCATCCATCTCAATATCTAATGGTTGCAACACCAACTCACTATCAGGGTGACACTTCCTCAACATCAAACCATGGAACACTAGATGCAACCTGTGCAACTCAGATGGCAACTCCCACTTATAAGCCACCTTCCCAACGTGTGCCACCATAGGGTAAGGTCCCATATACTTGAGATCCAACTTACCCTTCTTCCCTAGCCTTAAAAAACCTTTCCAAGAAGAGACCTTAAGATATATCTTGTCTCTCACTTGGAACTCTAACGACCTATGATGATTATCTACGTAAGATTTCTGCCTATCTTGGGCTACCTTCAACTATTGTTATATCATCTTAATATTCTCTATCGTCTATTGTACAAGCTTAAGACTAGAAACTGATATTCACCTATCTCATAACAATAGAATAGAGATATGCAATGTCTCCCATACAAAGCCTCATATGATGCCATATCAATACTCCTCTGATAATTGTTATTATAGGCAAAGTCTATCAAAATGAGATATACAACCCAACTACCCATAAATTGCAAGACACAAGCTCTCAATAGATCTTACAAAGTCTGTATAGTCCTCTCTAAATATCCATTTATATGTCAGTGAAATGTTGTGCTGAACCTTAATTACATACCCATGGCTGCATGCAGACGCTCCCAAAAGGGACTAGTTAACTGAGGACCTCTGTCAGAGATGATGGTAGCTGGGATACCATGCAAACAAACTATCTCATCAGCATAAATCCGTTACAACTTCTCAGTGGTATACTTTGTCTTCATAGGAAGGAAGTGCGGTGACTTAGTCAACCTGTCAATGATCAGCCATATGGAATCATGGCCTTTAGTTGTCCTAGGAAGCCCAACCACAAAGTCCATTGTGATATGATCCCATTTCCACTGGGGTATAGGAAACGGTTGTAAAGTTCCTACATGTTTCTGATGTTCTACCTTAACATGCTGACACACAACACACTTAGCCACAAACTCAACCATGTAACACTTCAAATTGGGCCACCAATATAGGTCCTTCAAATTATAGTACCTTTTTTTGCTAGCTGAATGGTTAGCATACATAGTAGAGTGAGACTCTTCTAGATTCAACTTCCTTAGATCATCTACATTAGGTACTAATTCTCTAAAGTGGTAACATACTGTCCCACTTTGTGATTCGTGGAAGCCATCATGCTTCTCACTGCCAAAATCTACTCAGATCTTCTGAATCATAGTGTCATTACACTACAAAGCTTTGATCGACTACTTTAAAGTAGCCTTTACATGTAACTGGGCCAACAATCCTACTAATAAGGATACCGTGAACTTCTCATTCATCTGACGCAAGGAGACCAACATGTCTCTCTTATGGAACACCAAAGAACACAACTGTGCCTTATCAACATATGATGATGAAGAATATTTCCTCCTCAAAGCATGTACGACCATGTTTGCCTTCTTTGGATGGTAGTCTATTGTGCAATCATAGTCCTCAATCAATTTCATCCAATGTCTCCATCACATGTTCAACTCTTGCTTCAAGAATATGTACTATAGGTTCTTGTGGTCGTGAAGATCTAACACTGCTAGCCATAAAGGTAGTGTCTTCATATCTTCAAAGCATGGACCACCATCACAATCTCCAGATCATGCTTCGTGTAGCTCTCCTCCCATTTCTTAAGCTATCGCAAAGTGAAACAAATAAATTTTTTATCTTACATTAGCACGCAACCCAAACCATTCTTTAACACATAAAAAAAACTATATAACCTTTCCCTTGCTATGGAAGAACCAACATTGGTGCACTGGTCAAATTCTCCTTCAAAATTTGGAAAGAACTTTGACACTTGTCATCCCATACATGCGACACACCTTTCCTCAAAAATTTCATTAGGGGTAACGCCACTGCGCTGAAGTTCTTGATGAACCTTTTGTAGTAGCCTATCAAACCAAGGAAACTACAAACTTATGTCGATGTCTTTAGTTGCTCGCACTCTAACACATATTCAACCTTCTTGGGATCCACTCACAAACGTTCAACAAATATGCCATGTCCTAGAAAAGACACCTCCTTCAACCAAAACTCAGACTTGCTAAAATTAGTGTGTATCATGTGCTATCTCAACAAGGTCAATGCCTGCCATAGATGATGCTCATGCTGCTGGCTATCTAAGAAGTAGATCATGATGTCATCAATGAAAGCCACCAAAAACTATTCAAAATATGGCTAAAACACCATATTCATCAGGTCCATGAATGCTGCCAGTGAATTGATTATCCCACATGACATAACCACAAACTCATAGTGACCATACCTACTCTTTAAAGCTGACTTGGGTATGCCATCCACCTTGATCCGCAACAGATGATATCCCAACCTCAGATCTATCTTTGAGAACACTGTGGCACCACACAACTCGTCAAACAGATCATCTATCCATGACAAAGGATACTTGTTCTTGATCGTCACTTTGTTCAACTATAGGTAGTCGATGCACTAACTCATGGATCCAACCTTCTTCTTAACAAATAGTAGTGGAGCACCCCAAGGGAACATGATCAATCTTATAAAGTCCTTCTCAAGTAATTCTTCCAAATGCTTCTTCAACTCTTGCATCTCAACTGGTGCCATCCTGTATGGTGTCTGTGCTATCGACTGTGTACCAGGTACTATATTGATCTCAAAATCAATCTCTCTAGGAGGGGGAACACCTGGGAACTCATTGGGAAATATGTCCTCAAACTCACAAACAAATGGCACTTCCTAAATACTAGGAATCCTCAACTTGGTATCTACCACATGTGCTAGAAACATCTCACAACCCTATCTCATCTGCCTCTCTGCTGTCATAGATGACACCAGACACATTGGAAGAATATTCCTATCTCCTAAAAAGATCCATAAAACATCACTATCACGAAATGTTGCCACCTTAAAACTACAATACAAGACCACCCGATACTTCTCTAAAGTATCTATTTCAAGAATCACATCAAATTCATGCATATCAAGTAGTATAAGATCCATTTGAATGCTGCATCCTGAGAAAGAAAGGCCGTAGGATGGATACACATCCTGCAACTCGAAAGAACAAACCAAAGGGGTTTCTAAGAAAATACTATCACGTCTACAACTAACAGACAAAGAACAACTAGCTATCACTTCTCTAGTGATAAAAGAGTGCGTCACACTTGAGTCAACCCAAATAGATAAAAATTAGGAAGAAGACAAATCATAATGAAATAAAGCCATCTGGACTGTCACGATCCTCAGGTGGACTACTACTTCCAGTTGACTCATAGCATAGAATTGAGTCATTGTCTTTTGTCACCCTCGTCCTCTTCTGGCTTGCCAGATGAACCATCCTGCAACACCTGACCACGTCCTCAGCCTCCACCACTGCCGAACTGTCACTCCTGCATCCCTTGCTTACTTGGTCTCAGTTGTTGCGTCACCTCTTCATCCTTCATAGGACATGCCCACCTCAGATGTCCTACTTGCCCACACTTGTGGCAAGTCTTGATCTCATACAGTGGCCTAGATGGCCTCATCATTGACAGTGACGCCACAGTGTGAGCTCCCTTTAGTGGAAAATGTGACCTTTGCCTTTACTTAGCAGCCACTAAGATAGGACCACCTACCTTTGTTGTGATTGATGTATTAAAAATAAAGGCTTCTTGAAGCATTCAAACGTCTGTCCCTGATACTGTGCCAGTCTCTTCTTGGCATTTGCCTCTTGCTTCTGCACAACTGGCCGCTCTACCCTCTTAATTGACTCCACAAATGTGGCCAATTGTTCCCTGTTTTCTAATGGTGACACCAACATCATCAAGTTGGAGCTGAAACCCTTATAAAAACACTGTATTCTCTCCTTATCCATTGCAACCATATGCTGACAGAACCTCAGAATATCCAAGAACTTCACCTCACACTCATTGATCGACATAGATCCCTATTGGATCTTCTCAAACTGTGTGATCTTCGCATCCAAATAAGTCTTTGGGAAGTATTGGCTTAAGAACTCTCATCAAAAATCTTCCCAACTGGTCACAATGCAGGCCTTTTCTCCTCCTGAATGGCCCAACAATAGTCATCATTCGCTTTCAATAGGTACACTACATGCTTCACCTTATCCACTTTAAGGATTTTGATGATCTTGTAGGCCTTTTACAACTCAGTCAACCAGGTCAGCATCAACTGCATCTGCAGTACCGACTTACTCCATCACCCCCATACACCTCAACCTCTCAAAGGTCTTTCTAGAACCTTGGGATTATGCATTGGGAATAGCTGCCCTAGCTTGGGGTGTGGGCATTCTATTCTCCATGTGCATCATCATGACCATGAACTATCCAAACATAGACTGAAAGTAGGATTGGCCATAGTTTCTAGGTCGAACTGAGGCACTTTATGTACTCCATCATCTCTTGCATGCCTCCGAGCACCACCTCCTGGTGAAGCCACACCGCTCTCCGCATGTTCTTTTTTTTCACGAGACATACCTTTTCTTGTATTCTTCTTCTACATAAGAAAAAGTTACCATTAAATATGTCAGATGACACAAGAAGAGACACAAACCCTAATCCTATGTCCCTATAGACTCAACAAACCTAAAGGTGTAATACCAAACTTTTCATGTGACAATCCACCACCACATGAGAGAGATCGACCTTTAACAACTACTGATCCTCTTGCTACTCAACCTTAGTAGCATGATCTTCACCTCATCATGCACAACCCCCAAAAGATGTGGAAATCTATAGGGTGAGGCCAACATCCCAGTGAAAGATATAACTCTCTGCCAACAACTATTATTAGCGTAGATAAGCTAAAGAAAGAAGATAACATTATTATTAGGTTGAGAAGATTCAAATAAATGATCTGAGTATAGCAATTAACAATGTTTATAACATTTAGGCATCTAAAACTGAGTAGTAGAACATCTTGTACTTTTAGAAGGAATATGAAGAACATGTATAACAACTGATTTCTCTTACCACATTATAAATCAATTAATCAGTACAAGAGAAAAGGCAAAGGGTCATCCAATGTAAGTCATGTTTAACCCTAAGAAAATATACTACAAGGATGTATGACATCTTTTATTATGCCCTGAGGAGATGACGTATACCACTCATTCTCCAATTGATCACTGCTAAGTTGAAATCAGTGACATAAAAGATCTAGGAAGAGATAGACTCCTATGATCTCCCACACCCTTGGTATGTCCGAGTCATCCATAGTGACATATAGAGTCCAAATGTAAAACAACCTAGTCTACCTTGGTATATAGACACAATACTAGTGAAAACTAAGTTATGATCGCAACCTCACTCCTACCGAGGTATGACCACAACCATCCTAAAAAATATATCATATATATGCTGAATCACATTATCTAAGATATAACCTTAACCGAGCTCATGCTAGGGTATGACCACAACTAATCCTGTGAAAATTCACATAATTAATAGTATACGTCTATGATTTCCTATTTCATTTGAGTCTGGGATTCTGTCGTCAGGACTGGGTTAATCAACATTAGTTAGTAGATCTAGATTGGGTTAGTCTAGATCCAGTCGATTCTGTTTGGAAACCCAGGCTAATTCTGGTCAGCTGGTCAGGATTGAGTCAGGATTTAGTCTGATTGTGTTAGGAAACCAGTTAGGATTCAGTCTAACCCTATTTGGCAACCAAGTCAAGATCTGGATGACTCTGTTAATACATTTTTTTTAGAAATACAAAACTATGACAACACTAGAATACATAACAAAATTTTTATAATAAATGTATACATTCATTATTTTTATGGTATGAATATGAGTGGAATATGGTATTTATGTAAGAATTAAAATAAATATTACTATACCTACTAATGTGAGAATTCATGGCATATGTCTTGTTGTATGTCTGTACACTTGTAGTTTTTTTTATAAATTGGTAATTAACAAATAATTGAAATTGTCATATGATATTGTTGTTGAAGCAACATGAATAATAACAATGTTAGTTAAAACAATATAAGTTTAACACATGTACCATTACAATTTGAAATATAAAAAGTTCATATGATGTTAGGTACCAGTATGCAAACTTACTATGTCTGTTACGCAATATTGGATCACTGGAAACAATTAAAATGTGTCGACTACAAACTGAATGCTCCAGTACAAATGTTTTAAAAATGGCAGTAATATGCGTTCACTTCACTGTTGTCTGCATCATTATTGGTTCCATAACATGCTTGAGAGCTTCCCACTTGATCAAGTTGTTGTTGTATTGCCGGTGGGTAAGTAAGGGGACTGGTCTAGAATGTGCGTGGAACTACCTCTACAATTTTCAACACTTTCCACCTTGCCTTAACCATATCCATGTTTATGTAAGTCCTCCCAATGAATGTATGGAATTCTACAAGGACATCAAACCAACCTTGACATACATCAGGGACACACAAGAGACACTAGTAGTATTGACAGCCCAACACTATACCGAGTGTGGCATCTGACTCGTCATCCCTTTGAAAATGATTCATCATGTGCAAGAGAATCTATAGCATAGTTTAATAACTATCAAATCCACTATATTTGATAACAAAGTAGGTGACAAAAATGTCCTTAACAAAATATATATAGTTGATACATGCATATAAAAGGATACAATAAAATTTAACAATACATTGTCAACTAGGGATAATAAAATTTTTTAGTTAGATGTAAGGTATAAGAAACTTGTTCCATAGAGATAGAGTAAAAGCTACAAAACATAGCCCGACTACATATTAGAAAAATACAAGATGACCGCAAATAGAAAAGACTAAAGATGGACATTCTCCATGGGTTGTTGCACAATACCAAAGGTGTCAAAGGAATATTCTAGTAGAGAAGTATACCTTTCTCAAGAAACAAAGACAAGGCAGACTTCGAGAGATAGAATTCATACAATTCACCAGGGATTGATAATGAAGAATCAATACTGGTTGCTAAATTTATCTAAGACAGTAATAAGATACAGTCTGATTATGTTTGGCAATCTCAAATGTTGGAAATATTGCGAAACTAAATCAGACTACATCCTGTTACCATCCCAGCTAAATTTAGAAAGTGATAAGTTTCTTCCTTATCAGAGTGAACCATATGACTTCTATCTGTCGAAGTCTGCCTCCTCTTCATTTTGGAGGAAAGGAAAGACTCCTCTACTAAAATCATCCTTTTACGCCATGTAATAGCTCATGGTGGATGCCTAGATCCATATATAGACATCCACCCTACTTTGGGGACCAAGAACTATTCTTATCCTTTTATTTTTCGACAAAGACTTGTGTTGATCCCAAGTTGGCCCATCCTAACTGTCCCACTTGAGAACCATTTCGTAGTTGGTCCACATTTACTAAGAAGTCTCTTTATGTGATTTCTTGGCCTTTTCCACAACCTCTTCCTTTAGCCAGTTGAACGATAGGGGTGTGATCTGGTGTGATCAACAATGCTATGTTTATTTTGAGCATATGAAGATGAAATAGTGGAGACAAGGGGGATGACATCACTATTACATCAAATTTTATACTAATCAAATATTTCCTCCGTTGAGTTGTTGACTTGTCCTTCCACTTGTTGTACCACAACATCTAAAACATGATGAAAATTAAATAAGAATGAAAACAAGTCTGTCGATATAACATTATTTTACTAATTCAAATTTGTGTAGAAGTACTTGTTCAACCAATGGTGCAAAAAATAAACCAAAAAATATTAGATTCAAATTTTCATTAAAATTATCTTAGAAGTAATTGTTCCGTACAAAAATAGACTACATAGATTAGATCTAAAGTTAATTTTTTCACAAAAAACAATAATAGCCCATATGAATATTGGGCAAATGCATCATGGTCCAAGGGAGAGAAGACGAAAAAGGAGTGACATGCCTCAGGTAAAAGGTCATGTGGATGCCTAAATCTAGGCACCCCATATAGTCTAATATGGTGACCAACCACTATGGTGCCCATTCTTCAGTGTGGAGGAAGGTTTATGTTGATCCCAGGAAGGACCGTCCCAGTTGTCCCACTTTAGGGCCTCATTGTATTCATCCTATAACACGACATAGTCTTCTTGCACTACTACCTTGTCCCCTTTCTACCAATGAAACAACAACAACAACAAATGAATAACTAGGTGAGTAACCCTGTCATTGCTCTTCTCAGGGCACTCATGTGTGGGCTTTTCACGCGAAGGTGGAGAAGGAGACTATGAAGGGTCCAACACTTGCACACATGTTTTTACATCACATATATTTTGATCTTTGAATGTGCATCAACATCTTTTCAGACTTTGAATGTGACATTGAAATATAGACACAACAAATAAATACAAGTTTGGGAAAATAACAATAACAACAAACTAACAATGACAATAATTTACACAAACCAGAAAAAAGTTATGAGATATTTAAATACATAGTTATATTTGACATCAACTTCAACATGTACTAGTTCAAAATCATTCTACCAAGTATGGTTTGAAATGTATACAAAATATAAAAGTTGGGAAAAAAACTTAAGTGACTATAATTATAATGACAATTTGAGAAAATAATGATAGTAAGGAACCTACAATGACAATAATTAACACAAACTATGCAAATAGTTAACAGAAATTTAAATACATAGGTTGTGTATTTGACATCAACTTCAATATGTAGTGTTCATAATCATTGGACCAAGTATTATTTCAAATGAATAAGAAACATAAAAATATGCCCCATAGTTGGCGAGCAATTTCTTACATCTTCATTCCCTGCCTTCACCACCTACTCTTGAAACTACATTGTTGCTGTTTTCAACATTGTTCAAGTATTCTACAACTCCTGGGGGTAAGTACGATGAGTCATCATGAAGTTGCATGGAATCACCTATTGCACACCTAAGGGATGAGTATGCAATAAATTTGCCACAAGGACATGATTTTCGCAGCTAAACGCTCTCCTTAGGTTCTTCCAATAGGTTTTCACCTTGCTCAAAGATACATAAGGCACCCCCATTATGTTTTGAAAGTCATGCACTTCCTCCCTCCAAGCCTCTCTAATATATATTCCACTGACACATCTCCCCATTTCATGTTGGTTCTCATCTTATCAAGTATGATCTGATTATGCTCCGTACACCATATACCATATGGCCTCATGACTTTCCCAGCCATATTATATATTCTATATGTAATATATTTCAAATGTAAGGGTGTATATCACAATTATGTAGATATAATATGATTATCCAAATTTAAATAACATATTTTTTCCTATCTGGTCCAGATATAAAACATTAAACAACATTACGATAAAAATCCGCAAGATGATAATGTAACTCTAACGACATCCAATCTCAGGGATATGAGTGCATGAATTAAATATCATCCATCAATATATATCATTATCATTTGAATCTTATGGAGTCATTGGAGGTGAAGGAATGTCAAAAAGAAGACTACAAGTTTCCTCCACATAGTTGATAATGGTTTCTAGAACTTCATGCTCGTACTTTTTGGAGGTGTAAAAATCTATAACGTTGTGACCGATTTCTATAAAGTCCTTCAAGTTCATTGACTGGACGCACACTAAATTGCACTCATTATTTAATAACTTATTCTCAGCCCGTATAGAAGCAACTATTGGGGGGAGATCAATTAGCCAGTGGATGTATTTTCACTGGTCTTTTCCCTAAAATGTATCCCACTTTCGAGTTAATGACAATCAATGTGCAATCTACTTAGTGGTGCAACCTATTGTTTATGGTTTTACTATCACACTTGTCTGGTAGAACATATGTAATACATTTCCCAACCTTTCACTGATTTTGCCAAAATCATATAAATTGGAATCTTGTGTTAATCCATAATGATGCATTTAGTCCACAGAGACACCTCCGAACTTTAGATGCATCCATTGGCATCTACAATTTTATTGTGCATTAGTAACATAATGTGGGGTTCACACCATATATTTAACATCAAAACTGAAGTCTATATTGATATAACAAAGGACATATCTGACATACATTATAAGTGCATTTCAATAGGACAAAATATATTACAACTATGATGTATTCCCAAGTTCAGGTTAATGACAACCAATGTGCAATCTACTTAGGAAGTGCAAGCTATTGTTTATGGTTAATGAATGTGCAATCTACTTAGGAAGTGCAACCTATTGTGTATGGTTTTACTATCACACCTGATTAATAGGACATATGAAATACATTTCACCCAACCTTTCACTTAGAATGCCAAAGTCATATAACCCACTGAACTTCAGATGGATCCATTGACATCTATAACACAATTCTTTAGTTGTAACATAATGTGGGGTTCAAGGCATGGATTTCAAATCAAAGTTGAAGGATATTTTGGTAGAACAAATGAATATTCTAACACATAACTAAAGTGTATTTAGATAATAATATATTACAACTACAATGTATTGTACCCCTCATACTATGATGAAGAACCACTATCTAACGGTAGGTTAAGGTATTCACAGATATATTGGTGCCTCCTCATGAGAGTCATAATTGAGGTTACTAACCTATTAGTGTCTACTCTCATGGAACATATGAAGTCGCATCATCCAGGCCATTGCTTGAATTTGTTGCATGCATAAGTAAGTTGTGTTACCAGTGAATCCCTAATTCTAGTAAAGGTGGCCATAGTATGTTGTACTTCTTGTGAGAGTAACATCATACGATATATGGTTTGAACAAGACCCCTACTACATGTAAAATACGGCTTGTGCGGGTTGTTGTACTAGAACTATCCATTAGCCATTTCTATGGCATCCATGTAGACTTGTACGGTGCATTTGAGGCCACATGGACATGAGGGCATTCCATTCTCCATTGTAAGAAAACCTAATGAAGCATATAGTGACACTTAATTAGGAGGATGTATAAATTGTACAACAAAAAACTAAGGACATTATCGAAAGAAGAATATAGCACATGTTATGTGAGGGATGAGTTTAAAAGTAATATAGAAATGACGATAAGTACAAAACAAGGTTACCAAGTTTCCCAAACTAAGTTAGAAATGCTTTCATGCAATACATCACCCACCTGAGCATCGACCTGAGTTGTTTGCTGGAGGGAGCTCAACTTGACCCCATTGTCAGGGAGCTCAATTAATGAACTCTCTTTTACAATTTCATCCATCATAATGTCTCCATCATGTTGGCATCATATAAAATTGTGCACTATACAACACACCAATATTAGGCAACACTGTGAATGCATGAGATATGTCACTGCTTTTTTAGGTAAGCAAACTGCCGCTTCAATACACCAAATGCTCTTTCAACAATATTACGTAATTGTGCATCATGGTGGTTGAACATCTCTTTCTTGTTGTTGTATGTTTGTCTGTTTCCCTGATACTCAACTATATCGTAAGCTGTGTTGCGGTATGATGCAAGGAACTAACGGGTGTTGGCATAGCCTGCATCAATCAAGTAATACTTTCTGGTGGGTACTTTGAAACCACCTGTGGTCGTCGTTGATTGTAGGATCCTTTGGTCTAATGTAGAGCCCTCCCACTCTATTAGGACATACGTAAACTTCATGGAGAAGTCTACTGCGGCCATGACATTCAGTGAGACAAGCCCTTTTTTATTTTGATAATGGTTTTGCTTATCACGTTTCACCAAAACTAGGGCATGTGTCTTGTCAATTTCCCCAATGTCATCCTAAGAAAAGGCATTATAAGTTTCATCTTACAAAGAAAATGTTGGCATGCATAACAATTTGTAATGATAATGATTACCTTGAAGTATTGGTAGAACCTTGGGCTCTCTAAGATGTGACAGTGCGACATTGTGGCTGTCGTCTGCATGACAACATATTCTTCACACAAGGATCACACCCATCCAAAACTTTGTTGAACTTTCTACTTATTGTCTCACCAGAGTGAATGTAGTCCTCAACTAAAACACAATTGGTATGGCCATTTAAAACCTTCTATAGAAAGTAGGATACATCCTCGACTAACGAGACACCCTTACTACTATGTAATAAGCCACACCTCTCAAGCTTGTCCATGAGGGATAAAATAGTATGCAGATACATACGATACATGTCATATGCCTTCTGTTCATGCCCAGTTATGATTTCTAAAACCTTTTGGTACCCAGTCCTGAAACTAACTGACGTAGGCATCATACATTGTATGTCATCAATGTTGGATTATCTAAGATGATGATTGCTATTGAGTCAACTATTTCATCAACAATGTGATTTGTTGGCCCAAACACAATATCCAAAAGTTGTGTAACTAGGTCTAGTCTATGTGTATGGTTACTCTAGCAGCCATAATGCATGTAGTTAAAACGATGACAACAAGCCTAAGATACCATGAAATTATTGGTCTGTATGTCCTGAGAGCCAATCATATGATGATTGGATTGGGATACATTAAGATTTATTTGATAAATATCAAAGGTAAGCTTCCAATTCATTCTGGTTCAATCAGTTATGAGATAATGATAGATCAGGTTGAATGTCTAGAGAATGATAGTACTCAATGATGTATGTATTCAAGTACGTGACTTCAATAATGAGATCATACAAATAATAAGAGTTTGTACATTCTAGTTATGTCCCTAGTCGGATGTCATTGTGTAAGATTTATAGACAATAATGACACAACAAGACTAGATTGTGTGTTGGTTGATGACAGAGTCTCATTAGTCATGATATGTGATATCAAACCAATCACATAGATACATGTTAGAGAACAGTGTATCAGATAGACCCACCATGAGAGTGACACATGGAACCATGACATGGTAGTCACAGTCAGCCTCACAGTGATGGTGGTGATTGTGATTCTTAGACCTAAAATCACTACACCCATCACATGATATTGGGTACACTTTGACATCATCAAACACAGTCTTGAAATATGGATTGTTATAAAGGTGATGATTGTGTGACTTTGACATATGGGGTTTTGACTGTGAGTGATAGATATGGATTTGTCCCTCCTGAGGGAGTATGATGTCCATGGACACTTGATAAGAGCGAGACTGAGAAAGGCATGCACATGCGTGTGGGAGTCAATATATGATATTGATGGCACACATATCTCAGATAGCCTGCTTTGCGTCAAGGAACATGAATGAATGTTGAAAGGATGACAACTCCATACCTTGAGTTCATTCAAGATATCAGTGAAAAAGGAATAATACATTCACTGTAACACCAATCATTGATTGTAGGATTGAAAGTAGTTGTCCAACTTTCCTTTTCACTTGGGTAGCACTGATGTGGGACTAGGAACCACTCTTTGCTGGTGATGTCATAAGCTGTTATGGACATTCACTGCCGACGTGAAATGGGACCTATAGGGTCACACATAAAGGATTAACCTGGAAGAGGAATTTATCTAAGAATGATGTTTGGATTGATTACTAAAGGTGTTTAGTAACTCAATCAAACATTCAATCATTTGACATGACTCAGAATCATCAAGTTCAAGTGTTAAACTAAGTGATTAGAGTGTCAGATTGATTGAGAACTGCATTGACTGAGTTCTGCACAATCACACTAGGTGAATTGATTGGCTCATGTTTAATGAGATGAATGGTTCACTTGGTGGACTGATCAGTCTGACTGGACCAAACAAGTAGGTTTGGGAAATCCCAGTTTGTGAGAAAATATTTCATTTCACTTGTACAATTCGATTGGGACAAGAATTTATCTTTAGATTAGTTGGAAATGAAAAGGGGAAAGTCATATGGAGGCTAACCTAGGAAGTGAAATGACCAATTATACTGTGAACTGAACGGCTCACCTACCCAGACGACCGATTCATTTGTGAAACAACTGGTTCGACTTCCACAGTGCAATTAATTCGTGGAAGTTCTAGACTCTGCCCTTTATTATAAATAGAGGGTACATGGAGCTTCCCAGATAGCATAACTTAGAGAACATTAGTTTCTCTGCATCGTTGTCTTCCCTGGTTCTGGTAATCGAGAGAGAGCCCAAGAAAGTGCCACCCGACTGGGGAGGCATAGCTGAGGGAAAGCCTACTATAGAACATCAACTGATTGTGGGAGAGTGTGTCGGTGACTAGTACACCGACAGAAGGGGATGACTCCTTCTAGCGTCTTATAGGATAGGATGACTAGAATTCCCAGTGGTTCATGTGGACTACCTATAGAGGTGAGAGTCTTTTTTTTCTCAGGAGGATGACGTTCAATCCTCAGTCCAGGTAGAGACCAAGAGCTACACATACGTCGTCGAAGACTAGGTGGTTGAAGACCGCCATAGCTTGGAGGTATCGACATTGAGCAAGCCTCAGGACCAAGTACACCTTGCTAAAGAATCCTTCCTATTTCATAGTCGTTGATGCAATCCGTGGTTATGGTTTTGTGGTGAGAGAAATTTTTTATTTCTGCTACCTTCTCCCACATGGTAAAACTTAATAGTGGTATGAAAGCCACATCAACATACTATGATTTAGGATAATAGATATGATAAATTTTTGGCTTTACGCCTTTTATTTCATTCATGCGATGTGAATAATTAACTGGCTTATATACATGTCCAATTTAAATCCACAAATTCCAACATACATATATGATATGGTATATATGCAAACAATACATGTCGTTCAAATTTTTTTTCATGGTGGATGTGTAGCACGATTATGGCCTATAAATCCCTATGTGTGTGCTTGATTGGTTGTGGTTATTTGCATCTCGATATGCCCATCGATTCCTTTCTCCTATTCCCCATGTAACTCAAGATAACTCGAGCTTTCTCTTCTACCTTAGCTCCCCTTGAACGTAACTTGAGGTTTCCCAAAGAAATATGTAAAATAGGACAGTTTATTTCCTGTTATGTTGAAAATGGAGGGCACCCAGATAGACGGCTAGAGGACCGAGACAATCATCCATTAGTGCGAGACGATCGACTGGTGGATCGAGATGACCATTACCTACAGCGAGACAAGCGACTGGTGGCCTGACGTGGTGTACGACAACCAGGTGAACCAATCGGTTGGAGGAGCTAGATGATTGGCTGGTGACGCCCAACTGACCAATCGGGAGGTGAGTCGATTAGTCATGGGATGAGCTAATCAACTCAAAACGGCTACAACACATGAATCATCTTTTACAGGTTGCTACATGTGTTGTAGACCTAGATGACAGTAATTCCTTATGGTTCAAGAAATTATAATAGGATGGCCATAATTATTGCTTTATCGCTTAACATGTTTTCTTGTGGGATATAGCATGTATATGATATGTACTATTTATTGTGGTGATTGAATATGCATATGTATATAAAAAACCAAACTCCTCAATAAATATTAAGTTTTAGATGCCTTCCAAAAGATGCACTCATGAAAAGGTTAATCGAATAAGTGTGGGCACGCCCTAGCGTGGTGACACCTTCTATCTCGTGGAAGTGTGAAGGGTGATTATGTGGGTATGACCTAGCAGGGTGCATATTCATCATGTTGGTGTTTGGGTCAGACTTAATAAGGTGACCTTGATAGGATCAAGCACCTTGAGGCATGAAGATATTCATGGCAAAGAGTAGCGCATGCCATCTATCCAAGAGTTGCATATGATGCAATTGGTAATTGTTTCCTACCTTAATAATTAGTTATGGATGCTGGCGTTGGCCGGGTAATAATGCAACTATTTTGGATCTTAGCTCACTAGAAGGTTGTACGCTGCAATCTTCCCAATTGATGGTGAGGGCTATCAATTTGAACAAAATAGTGGGAGTGATAATTAATTAAAGGCCTAATTATATAGTAAAAATTTTCAAATCAAATAAAATTAAAGTCAAAAGAGTTTTGGACTAAAATTTCAAATTTCCTTTTATAGAACAAATGGCTATCAACAATAAACACTTTCGTTGTGATCAGTCCTTGAGAAGGGCAAGCTAAATAGGAATAAATTCCATGACTGGTTTAGGACGTTGAGAAGTGTTCTCACACAAGAGTAAAAGCTCTATGTCCTAGATAGACTAGAACCAGATGAACTCGCTCCCACCACACCAAAGGCTGGAAGGGATGCTTACTGGAAGCATACTGAGGATGCCATTAATGTGAAGTGCTTGATGTTGTATTCTCTAGACAATGAGTTGTAGAGACAACATGAGAGATATGATGTCTACAAGGTACTATCCTAGTATGTCATGACAGAAGGAGATCCAGTAGGTCCTCACACACTCAATGTGATTGGGTACGTGGAGAACATGACAAGACTGAGATTCCCTCTGAGTCGAGAGTTGTCTACTGATATGATACTGCAAACATTGTGAGAATCATATAGTCAGTTTGTTACATCATGAACAACTTTGACAAGCCATTGACAGAGTTGTTGGGCATGCTGAGGACAGCTGAGGCATAGATGAAGAAAGACAAACCCTAATCTATGATGTTGATTAGTAGAAAGAAGGGTAAGTCTAAAGGCAAGGGCAAGGGCAAAGCAAAGAAGTGTTCTGATGCTAGCCTACAACCCAAGTCATCTTCATCTCTCAAGGCCAAGGGAGGGGTGAACAAGGGAGGAAAATGTCACCATTGTCAATATCCAGGACATTGGAGAAGAAATTGCCCTCTCTATTTGGATGAACAAAAGAAGAAGAAGGAGGGAATGGATATCTCTACCTCAAGTATCATGAAATAAACTTGAAACACTTCTTTATCTGAGGTATATGATACCAAGATATAAATCTGACATATATGATATGTATGAACCAATAAAGAAGTGATGGCCTTTATGAAAGGACCAAGAAGGAGCACTCATCATTGGAGCAAGTGTTGCTTCCATAGATAGGAGTACCTTTAAGTTAATTTCAGCCTAAAGGCCATGTAATAGAGTTATGAACTACTATTTCATTTTTGCCAATAAATAGAAACACTTTATTGTTGCATCTTGTAGTGACAAGGATGGATATCAATAAAGTTGACATTTCAATTTCAAAGATATGGTCTTTCATGGCATTGGCCTATTTTGTGGTACTTGGTATGCATAAGATAAAATAATACCTAAATGTTTTTTAAGAGTCAAACAAATAATTAGCATTATCATGAGAAATTCATTTCTAGTTCCATGTTGATGGATAAGCTAGACTCTTTTGGTTAGTGAAACATTAAGAGACATGAATGTCTTGGGCATTATGATAGGTCAATCTTCACTAGATATAGTGGGAGAATGACTATCCTATTAGGTATAATACATATGATGTATTTACATAACTATTGGAATAAATGATAATGCTTTAGATGGTTCTTAAAGAAATACCAATATGAATATTTTCAAATGTTCAAGAATATCATAAAATGAAGTACAAACTTCATAAAAGTATTAACTCATTGATGTGATCAATGAATGGGATACTTAAACCAAATATTTAAGGGCCTTGTGAGTCATTATGATAGTGTATCATAGATAACTCATCATTAAAGGCATAGTGATGTCTAAATCAAAGAAGGAATCATACTCTAAAGATTTAGAGTATGATCATCAAATAACTAACCTTCTGGAATTATTCTAAAGAACATGATTTACACTAAAGAAAGGAGATTAAAAATCATAAGTATTGTGGATTCTCAAATTCCTTATGCAATAGATACACCTCATATATCTAAGTGATGAGTTGGTCATGAGATGAGCCAATAATCTAGATGATGATGAGGAACCAAATTTGAGTTATGGTTTAAGGCATAAGATCCAAATTGACTTCCATGTGAACCATTAGGTATGACCTTAGTGGCAGTGCTTGTAGGAACAAAACCTGTTAGTGCAATTGGGTCTTAACAGTTAAGACTGACATGGATGACATTTGAAGAAAGGATCATGCTTGCTGTTGCAACTTAATGACTATGATATTTGACATATGGATATTAAAACCAGATTCCTAATTGGAATATGATAAGGTTGTATTTATGACACAACCTAAAGGGTTTTATGAATCCATTAATGCAAATGTAGTCTATAAGTAACAAGTGATTAACCAACGTGATTAATTAAATACAAGCAACTTGGAACTAGAATATTTACTTAGATAACATAGTTAAACGGTTTGACTTATATGTCAAAATAAAGAATGGATTCATGATTACAAATATTTAGTAGGAGTGTATTCACATTCCACATGATGATAAGAATGAAATGTTCAAAATGGAAACTGGTGTGGAAATATCTATTATAGAAGATAGAGAAATGTCTTATGTGATAGGAATAGAGATCTATAGAGATAGTTCTCAAAAAATCTCTTGACTTGTTAAAGAGAGAACATACATTGGCAATCTGTACTAAAGGGTTCAGTATGGACAGATTCAATGGGAGAAAACTTGTCCATGTTACATGGAGTTAGTATCTCAGTGCCAAGTGTCCCAATCCTTATGAAGAATAGGATCACATAGATATATATGGATCTATCATGTATGTAATCATCACATTATCTTGTATGCATTGGACATGACAAGAAAATATGCATTCATCATCTTGTATGTATTGGACATGACAATATGATGTGCTCATCATGTTAACTCATATGTAGGACATGGCGAGTGGATGTATGTATGCTTCTAGTGAGGGTCACTGGATGACCATGAAGAACTTGTTGGTTACTTTTGAAGTACTAGGTCTATGGTAATATAAGGAAGAGTTGAGTGTAAAGAGTTACACTGATGCAAGCTTCCAAAATGATAGAAATTGATCGCAAATATATATAAAATATAAAAGTGAATATGAGTTGATAAATGAAAACGTTCCAATTTGAAAGTCGTTTAATTATAAAAGGGAAAGCCAAGTATCCTTGTGTTATGAACAACTAAGGATACTATATGTATCTAGTATCTAGAAGTTCATAGAGATGAACTTATAGATATTGCAACCATTTATGACAAGTAGGAATATCGAGTCAAATAATGGAGCTAAATGTTAGGCAAGGAATATAAGATCTCATATTACGGTAAATCCATCTATACGAATGTCGTACAATGAGGAGATGTGAGACATGCAATATATCGACTAAAGCAAAGTATTATGAACTCACTACATGAGAAATGGAGCAGTAGAAACATGTGGGAAATGTTTGGAGATCACTAAGAATATGATTCAAAGGTGATTGGCTCATAGTGCAAGTGGGAGCCTATTGGTATGTATGCCTTGAGAGCCAATCATATGACGATTGGATTGGGATACATTAAGATTGATTTTATAAATATCAAAGGCAAGCTTCCTATTCATTCTAGTTCAATCAGATTGAATGTCTAGAGAATGACAATACTCAATGGCGTATGTCTTCAAGTATGTGACTTGAACAATGAGATCATACGGATGATGAGAGTTTGTACATTCTTGTTATGTCCCTAGTTAGATATCTTTGTGTAAGGCTGATAGACAACAATGACACAACAAGACTAGATTGGGTGTTGGTTGATGACATAGTCTCATTAGTCATGATATGCGATATCAAACCAAGCACATAGATACATGTTAGAGAATAGTGTATCGGACAGACCCACCGTGAGAGTGACACATTGAACCATGACATGGTAATCATAGTTAGCTCTCACAGTGATGGTGGTGATTGTGATTCTTAGACCTAAAATCACTACACTCATCACATGCCATTGGGTACTCTTTGACATCATCAAACACAGTGCTGAAATATGGATTGTTATAAAGGTGATGATTGGGTGACTTTGACACATGGGGTTTTGACTGCGAGTGATAGATATGGGATTTGTCCCTCTTGAGGGAGTATGATGTCCATGGCCACTTGATAAGAGCGAGACATAGAAAGGCATGTACATGAACGTGGGAGTCAATATATGATATTAATGGCCTACACATCTCAGACAGACTTCTTTTGGTCAAGGAACATGAATGAATGTTGAAAGGATGACAACTCCATGCCTTGAGTTCATTCATGATATCAATGGCAAAGGAATTATACATTCACTATAACACCAATCATGAATCGTAGGATTGAAAGTTGTTCTCCAACTTTCCTTTTTACTTGGGTATCATGATGTGCAACTAGGTACCGCTCTTTGCTTCTGATGTCATTAGCTGTTATGGACATTCACTGCTAACGTGAAATGGGACCTATAGGTTTACACACAAAGGATTAACCTGGAAGAGGATTTTATACATGAATGATGTTTGGATTGATTACAAAAGGTGTTTAGGAACTCAATAAAACATTCAATCAATTGATTTGACTTAGAATCATCAAGTTCAAGTGTTGAACTAAGTGGTTAGAGTGTCAGATTGATTGAGAACCACATTGAATGATTTCTGCACAATCAAGACCACCAAACGACCGGTTCACTAGGTGAACCAATTGGCTCATGGTCAGTGAGATGACCGGTTCACTTGGTGGACCGATCGGTTTGACTGGACCAAATGAGAAGGTTTAGGAAATCTCAGTTTGTGAGAAAACATTTTTGTTTCATTGGTACAATTCAGTTGGCACAAGAATTAATCTTTGGATTAGTTGGAAATGAAAAGAGGAAAGTCATTTGGAGGCTGACCTAGGAAGTGAAATGACCAGGTCATATGTGAACCGATTGACTCACCTTCCTAGACAACCAGTTCATTTGTGAAATGACTGGTTTTCCTGCCACAATGCAATCAATTTGTGGAAATTTCAGACCCTTCTATTCCTGCATAGACCGAGAACCCTGACCCTGCCCTCTACTATAAATAGATGGGTACATGGGGCTTCCCATATGGCACAACTCAGAGTACATCAATTTCTCTACAAAGTTGTCTCTCTAGTTCTATTAACTAAGAGAGGTCCCAAGCAAGTGCTACCTGACTAGGGAGGCATAGGTGAGGGAAAGACAACTACAGAACAACACTGATTGTGGGAGAGTGTGTCAGTGACTAGTACACCAACAGAAGGGACAACTCCTTCTAGTTTCATGTAGGACATGATGAATAGAGTTCTCGGTGGTCCTTGTGGACTATCTGTAGAGGCAAGAGACTTCTACCGCTTAGGAAGACAACATTCAATCACAGTCCAGGTAGTGACCAAGAGCTGGACATACATTGTCGAAGACTAGGTGGTTGAAGACCGCACTAGCTGGGAGGTATCGTAGTTGAGCAAGCCTCAAGACCAGATACACCTCACTAAAAGCTTCCTTCCTATTTCATAGTTGTTGATGCAATCTGTGGTTATGGTTTTGTGGTGAGAGAAAATTTTGGTTTCTGCTGCCTTCTCCCTAATTGTAAAACCTAACAGAAATATGGTGCATAACCAAAGCTACTTCAAAGGTAGATGGGAAAATAAAATTCAAATTTGTTTCTACGAAAGTAAATTTTACAAAAATAATCAAATATACCCAATGTTCACAAACTTAACAAAAAATAAAAAAAAACATCTAACTGGGATATTGAAAGAAAGATTTTTTTTTAAAACTGGCAACAAGTTATGGTGCATGATCTCTGCTAGTCCCGCGTGTACCAATATCATCACTTCCAGTAAGCGGCATGGATGGCATACTAGATGTGTTGTTGAATGGCCAAAGGGGGACTACAAAGCAAATACATGAGATGAAACAGAAGAGGGGGCATGAATGGTGGCAATGATGTATTAGCTACTCGAGACCTTTCCCAAAGGTTTTGCTACCACAACAAAACTTTCTATGGTGTTTGTCATGGACTGAGGTAAATACTACTGTTGGTTTGACTCGTTTATTGCATTAACAAGAGTTGTAAAAACACAAGAAGGGGCTTCTGGTAAGGTTTCATGGAAATTATGCAAAATTATTGCAAATTCTTCCTTTTCAATGGCTCGTGTGGCCACCCCAGTGCCTAACTCATGCACCTTTGCATACACCTTTGTGAATTGAGATACCACCTCACTGGTCAATATACATCACTCAAGTGTCATTGATGCACACTTACTATGCCTATGTTGAGGAGTCCTTGCCTCAACACCTTGGTTATCCATTCTAGTGTTGTCTCCTTCACTCTGGGTGCCAAAACAACCCATGTCTACTTCAACTTCGGTGCTATGTACATTGTCGGGAGTACCAGATGCATCTAAGGCGACAACAACATCATCCTCAGAGGCAACATCTGACAGTAGTTGTTTGTCAAGTGAAGACATTGCATGGTTTCCTCTAGTAATGTTCCTCCCCCTCATCAAATTGATGTTGTAGTAATGGTAGAAGGGTATGATAATCAGTCTTGGTTCCCTATTGTAGAACACTTTCAATTAGGAGGTTAAATTTAAATGCAACATATGAATGTTATGTGTGTGTATTATTCTAGATACCATAAGCATCTCCCTCCACTCTGGGGTGTCAGGCACTATGACCTTGTTCCTGGACTCATCCCATCGAACACCGCTCATGTTCGTTACAAGCTTCAACTTTGGAAATTTGTTCCTTAGGTTCTTTCACCTAGTTTTGATATGGTTCAATGTATAGTGCATCATCCTCATCCTATTTTGCTAATCACAAAGTGTATCTCTCCAAGCCTCCCTGTTAAATTGGCCATATATACAACTACCTTTGTCATACTTCATCAATGCTACAACAAGAGCCTCATCAGACTCCCTCAACCATACAATACAGAGCTTGGGGTCTATAGAAGACATACTACCAATGTTGTTGCAATAGATCATGATAGTGAGTGTGTATATATGAAACTTTTGTGAACTACATGTTAATGTAACCCACACAATACTGAAAATTTTGTAATATAATTGGACCCAAATATATTATCCATTAACAAAATATCCATGTGTCTTGCCATGAGTCCCCACTAACCACTATCAAAGAAACATATATGTCTGTGCATAATGGGTATTAAATAAAAGACATGTGTCATTTGGGAAGATTGAGTCGTGTATTTTTGTAAGTAACTTTCATTATGTATTGTGCATGACAAACTAATTACAAAATAAAAACTACCAGCACCAAATGAGGCATGTGATTTCATGTTTAACACTTTGTCATATCAGAGAGAAGATGGAAAACTCTCTGATTATTCCTTTTTAACAATTGTTGTACCAATGGAAAACTTGTACATTATTTATGGACTTTCGGCAAACATAGAAAACTTTACAAACAAACTAATATTGAATATACACAATTTGATTATTGCATATTTGGATGCATTAACATACATGCAATAATATGGGTATATGCCAGTAACATAATTGGATGCAAATTTGAGTGGTTGCTAATTCTGACAATGTCTTCTTAATTGATCCTCCTAATTATGGTTTATGAGACATAGTTTTAGATGTTAGATTCCAAAGATATTATAAAAATCATTGATCCTCCTAAGACATCTGTCTTCTTAATTATATCTCTTGTCAGTTATATAGATATATACAATTATCTAATTCAAGATCATGATATATGTGTCATGTTAATTATATGTCATGGTAATTATATGTCTTGTTAATTATATAGTATAATTAATGTCATTATTATTATGTACACATATGTACCAGTGGGGGGTATTTTAAAATGACTGTCGATCCCCACTTCATTATATTACAACATTAATCAGACCACCATTATATTAAAACATTACATTAGACCAACATTATATTAAAACATTACATTAGACCAACATTATATTACAACATTACATCAGACCAATAATGTCATCAAATTAATTCACAAATGAGGGTTGGTCAATATCTAGGTTTAATCTGTACTATTGATTAATAATCAGAATTGATTGATAAGTAGGGTTAATCATTCATAAAGGTTCTTATATCAAAAACAAAAATTAATTGCCATATGCTATTCAATTCCATGACATATGATTGCCATATAAACAACAACAAACACACTTAAACAGAAGAAGAAAAATAATGTTGGACAATTTCCATTCCAAAATGAACACACTGTCTCAACACAATTTCCATGTCAAAAATTCTCCATCCCTAAAGCTAATGATGTTCACCACCCAGTGCAACCTCCTCCCATCAATGCTCCGAACTTTGAGATTTGGGCACATTGGATCACCTTGCTTCAAAACAACCCATTCTATGGTAAGCAAGGAGAAGATAGTCAGGAGCATCTTCTGAGGTTTATAGAACTATGTGCTATGACTAAGAAAAATGGAATATCGGATGATGCAATCTGACTCTGTCTCTTCAAATACTCTCTTGCCGATAGAGCTATCAGTTGGTACAAATCCTTGCAAAGCGACCCATCACCACTTGGGAACAACTTCAAAATTCTTTTTTGGAAAAGTTCTATCCTTCTTCTCTCACCTATGAAATAAGAGGTCGAATAGCACAGTTCACTCATGTCCCTAGAGAATTCCTTGCTAAAGCATGGAAAAGATACAAAGAGCTCCTACGCAAGTGTCCACACCATGGAATCCCTAAAATTAGCTCATCAAAACCTTTTACATGGGCGTGGATGACGATATCAAGATGTTCTTAGACTCCTCATCTGGAGGAAACTTCATGCGTCAGAGTTATGACAGTGCATGGAAGATTGTCACCCTTGGAGCTGAAAATCAAGCTAATTAGGGTAGATCCGTAGGTAAAGGAGTGCTGAAGATAGCTATGGCTGAGGCTATTCCAGAGTACAAGTCTATCACTGAATCCCTCAAGCTCCTAGTTGCTAAGGAAGACCATCTCAAATCATCTCTTTCTGCCTATGAAATAAGACGCTCACACCCTCAACAACAAGAACAGATCAAATTAGCTTCATTGTTCTGTGAAGCATGTAAAGACACTGATCATTCTACATTAGCCTGCAATGTCCTCTATGACGTTGCTCTAGGCAACATTTGTACCCAAGGAGATAATGGCCAGGTGGAAAATCTGAATGCTGTCAATACTATCCCTGGTCAAGGATATTATAATCTGAATTGGAATAGGAACTATCTAGGTTTTCAATTTGGAAATCATTTGGGAGCAGTAAACTCACAAAAACTTTGTTCAAACAATCAACAATGAGGTCCGTTGGGATATCAGTACAACCAACAACAAAATGGGGAACTTTAACAACAACCAGTATCAAAACAACTCTCAATTTCAAAACCCTAATCAATTCCCTTATCAACACCAACATAAAGGGCAACTAGCTAGTCCCATCTCTCCTGATGACAAGCTGTCGACCATTGAGAAGATGTTGCAATCACAACAGGCGATGATAGCAAACCAACAAGCCCATCAAAAGTCTATTGAATTTCAACTAGCTCAACTTGTAGCTAGCCTCAAGCCACCTACTGGAGCTTTGGTTGGTCAACCAAAAGACAATATGAGGCACGTGGAACAACTTAAAGCTATAACAACTCATTCAAGCTTTGTCTTACCAGAACCCACAACTCATGTCACTATAACAAATGTCCAAGGTGGCGAGCATAGTGCAGTTGCAACTCTGAATGAAAAGACAAACAAAGCAAGCTCTGAGGAACCTATTGTTGCTGAAGAAGAAGACTCACCTGAACCAGTTGTTCCAGTGTATAAACCTCATGTACCATTTCCAAGTCGACTGAATTTTACCTAGCTCGATACTAGGTTCTACAATTTCAAGGAATTTATGAGGAAGTTGTATGTCAATATCCCACTCCTGGATGCCATGACTGAGATGCCCCAATGGTCTAAGTTCTTCAAACTCCTGCTCAGTCAAAAATACAAAATGGAAGAACATCAGACAGTGAAACTGGTAAGAACATCATCAAATTTAGTTATGGATAGGATGCCTCAGAAACATAAGGATCCTGGCTCTTTTCAAATTTCCTGCTCGATAACCGATTTCATCAACTAACCAGGTCTAGCTAATCTTGGAGCTAGTATTTCCATCATACCTCATAGCCTATGCAACAAACTGGGCCTTACTAACTTCTAACCCACCAGAATGTTCATCGAGCTTACTGACTCCTCCATGACCAAGCCACTTGGCATCATAGAGGACATCCTCGTAAGGCTTGGGAACATATATGTCCCGTGTGATTTTGTAGTTATGGACATCAAGGAGAAATCATGCTACCCCCTCATTTTTGAAGACCTTTTCTCTCCACTGCTAGAGCTCTAATTGATGTTGAAGCTGGAGTTTTGACCCTAGGAGTGGGAAACCAATCTTTTGCTTTTTATGCATCCAAAAGTGCAAAGGAACGCACTGCAGAAGAAGAGGCGTATTTTGTTGACTGTGTTAATAAATTTATTGAAATGTAGCAGCGAGTCCTTTTCTCAAATTCTTGTGTTCTTTCAGAAGAGGACTATGATGAAAAGGAGACTGAGAGTGAACCAGTCTATGTAGAGACAAAAAAATACCGACAGCTAAGGAAGAGACACCTCCAGGCCATGTTGTTACACATACCGAACCTTCTTCAGGTATCTATGAACCATCTCATCTAAAAACTACTACCCTCTTGAATGTATTGGCAGCCAAACAGATGGAGACTTCTCATTTCATCTTTCCTCCTCAGTAAGATTTGGATTGTGTTTTCTACCAAGACCATCCCCAGATCCATATCTAATAGACATCAGTGACCAGAATTTCTACAATGAAGGGATATTGCATCAACAAATGAACTTTTCCTTTGCACCTCAACAACACTACATCATCAGCGATGCCATTCAGATCCCCTACAATTATTCTCCACCTCGAATTGAGTAAGAAAGAATAATTCAACATAGCTCAAGTTGTTTCCCAATATGTTCTTACAATGGGCGCTCCATATGGGGGATAGTACAAGAAGCTAGAATCAAATTGAGGATAAAGGAATGGCTGAAAAAGAAACCACCAAAAGAATATGTCAATCCAGCCCAAGCTCCAATTAAAGCACCACCATGGTGATGATATCAGCATGTCGAGCTGGTGACATAAAACAAAGGCGCTTGTCGGGAGGCAACTCGATCAATAATTTTGTTTTTACTTTTAGTTTTGAATTAGAAATTTCCTTAATTTTGTTTTTACATTTTAGAAAATTTTACACTAAATAGATATCGTATTGTAGGATGGTATCTTAAGTTCTGACTAGTCTTCATTTTTGAGATTTTCAGATGGAGGACGCGCGTTGATCGGAACACAACCACATCTGTTGGTCCAACCGACATGAATTTTCTCCTCCATCTCAGATTTAGAGTTTTCTCAGGATGAGAAAATTCCTAAGTTCGGCGTGGAGGGTGGGTGGTACGTACTTTACTTTCCACTCACTCCTATCTGTTTCATACTTAAGATCTCATCGTTAAAATTTTGACTAAAATTCTCAAAATTTTTAAGTTTTCAAAGAAATTGAACAGAAATTTGATGAAGTTTTGATGCTTTTCGTTACAATAAAATCCATTATCTAGCTGGCTAGTCTCTCTCTCTCTGCATTTTGAATCATTATACCCTCCTTATTCAAAGAAGATCCTGAAGAGGGCCATCTTCTAAAAACTTGACTATTGATTGAAATCATCTTATGAAGCTTATGAATCCTAACATCATGATCCTTCTGCAATAATGGCAAGTGTCTATCGAACTGATAGGGATCAAACACATCATTCTTCCTAACTAACTAGTGGAACAATAGCATGGAATCTCCACTAGATCCTCATCAAGTCATTATTCGAGCAGAGTACGATAAAGAGAACGACCCAGTGCACTGGACAAAATCAAGTTACATTATGATCTGAACTCTCTTCTACACTTCTTCTATCATCTTCTTACCCCTCCATCCATCAAAAAGAAACAAAAATAACCTAAATAGTACCAAACCCTAAGTTTGGGGTGGCACACCACCTCTCTCTTTATCCTCTTCTTCCATACCCCTTGCTATTTAATAGGGGCGTACCACCAAGAATATATGCCAATGTGCACACAAAAATTACAATCTCGAGTCGAATAGAGGAGAGATTCGCACAAATTTTTTTTTTGGGACTAAAATTCTCAAATTTTTTAAGTTTTCAAAGAAATTATATAGAAACTTGATGAATTTTTGATGCTTTTTCGTTTCAATAAAAGCCATTACCTAGCTGGCTAGTTTCTCATTCTTTGCATTTTGAATCATTTTACCCTCCTTATTCGAAGCAGATCCTCAAGAGGGCCATCTTCTGAAAACTAGCCTATTGATTGAAATCATCTTGTGAAGCTTATGAATCCTAACTTCATGATCCTTCTGCAAAAATGACAAGTGTATGTCAAACTGATAGGGATCAAACACGTCGTGCTTCCTAACTGACTGGTGGAATAATATCATGGAATCTCCACCAGATCCTCATCAAGTCATTATTCAAATAGAGTACGATAAAGAGAATGACCCGGTGCACTGGAAAAAATCAAGTTGCATTCTGATCTGAACTCTCTTCTACACTTCTTCTATCACCTTCTTATCCCTCCATCCATCAAAAAGAAACAAAAATATCCCAAATAGTGCCAAACCCTAAGTTTGGGGTGGCACGCCACCACTCTCTTTATCTGCTTCTTCCATACCCCTCACTGTTTAATAGGGGTGTACCACCAAGAAAAGATGCCAATGTGCACACAAAAATTGCAATCTTGAGTCGAATAGAGGAGAGATTCGAACATAAAAAATGCAATCAATGTAATTGCAACCATATAATAAATCTCGAGTCAAATAGAGGAGAGATATACAACTTCCTTCCATACCACCCTTCACTCCCTTTTCCACCTATAGGCACAATGAATGCCTCCACTATCCTGACAAATACCAGTGTCAGATCTGGTGCACACTTGTTGTTCTGCAAGTGTCTCTAGACTCTTACAAAACTCTTAGAAATGCTTGCTGTTGGAAAAAGTGAGGAGGAAGTGATGTTGGAAAACAATCTTAGGAACAAAGATATAGTAAGATGTGTTCAATGATCTTAGTAAGTTGATATGCTTAGTCATATTGATCAGAAAGGAAAAAATCATGATGTGAAGATGAGGCAATCACATGAGTTGAAATCATTCATTTGGCGACTGTTTCAGATTTTGTGTTACTCGAGGATGAGCAACATTTAAGTTTGGGGTGTTTTGATGAATGCATATTCATCATGATTTCAGTCACCATCTTGGGCCCAATTCAGCTCAATATATTCACTTTTATCTCCTAAATCTTACAATGTGCAATCTTACTTAATTGATTGGATTATCGAGCTTATTAACTAAGGATTTATATGAATTTCATGCAGGTCATGCTAAGGTCGAATCTTCAACTGGGCCCACCCACTAGTTGTGAGCCCACCTTCACTCAAGATGACTCTCACCAACTCTAGATCCTCTGATCAATGCCACTTCCATGATCCACTTCACCCCCTCCATTATCTCGAGCACATATCCTTCCACCTTCCTCTTCACTCCACCTTCCCAACCCTTATCTCATCCTCACAGTTTGGTGGTCTTCGACCCTCCTCACAGTCTCAAGACCATTTGAAGGGCTTCGTGATTCCAAGATCATGAGAGCCCTCATGGTTCCAAGATCGCGAGAGCCCGCATGGCCCCAAGACCATGAAGAATGCCTTCACGATCTCCCAAGACCGTGTGGAGACATCCTTCTCTGCACCTTCTCATGATTTGCTCCGTGCGGTCTTCTAGCTACACCAAAATCAAGAGGACAATCATGGTTTTAAGAATGTAAGAGGACCCTCATAGTCTCAGGACCGCATGAAGGTACTAGTGGGCTCCTGCTCCCCGCCGCTATGCCTTTACCACCACCGACTCTGATGCACATGCACCCTCCACTCGTGATATCTTTCCTCACCCGCTCCTCACAACCGTCACCTGCAACCCTCTGTCTTCCACCTCTGTCGTCCAAACCACATACGGCCTACCCTCTCCCTTCTCCTTCCATGCTTCACCTTCACAACCTGCAACAGACCTTGATGCTCACCACTAAATAACCACCATGAACATCACCTTCATAGTTGGCTCCTCATGGTCTGCCCCTTCCACCCATCTTCACAATTTTAAGACCGTTCAAAGGTCTTTATAGTCTCCAGACCGTGTGGAGGTTTCCTCATCCATGCACAACCCGATCACCTACATCATACCACAACCCTATCCTCATGCCTCCACAACATCCACCCATTTGGCCTGCTCCTTGCAGTCTTCGTCTCCTCTTCACAGTCCTAAAACTGTGTGAAGACGCCTATCAATTTCAAGACCGCATGGAAGAGATGATCGGTCTCCAAGACCAAGAAGAACCCTAGCGGTTCCCAAACCGTAAAGGTTCTCGTGGTGTCCAAGACCGTAAGGACGTTGATCGAGTCTGCAAGATCATGAGAAGCGGGATTAGTTTGTGAGATCGTGAGGAGCCTGATCATTCTCAAGATCGCGAGAGGATATGACCGGTCCCAAAATTGTGAAGTATTAATCGGACTCCAAACCGTTCAAGACTGGAGTAAAAACTATAAAGAGGACCTAAAGGGTCCTCATTCAGGAATTAGATCCAGGACACCTCCAGGCTTCCTGAACATAGGCTCAAACCCTAGAAAGGGATCCTGATCCATCACTCCTCTACACCACCATCTACGTGCATCCACGCCACATAGCATCCAAAGACTGCTCCTCCTGTTGCGAGCAAGAATGATGAGAAGAGAAGGAAGGTGGAGAGAGAAGGTCTGTCCCATCTACCACAATGTCCCTCCCTCCTCATCTAAATCTACTTTGACGTGGTATAGAAGATCGTATCTTCACCGAGCTGCGACTGTCTTCTTCATCATGCTCATGGCAAAATCTTCCCTCTCTCTTGTTCTTTTTGTTCCTCGCATCATGAGCAATTAGTTTCCTTTTGCTAGGGTATGAGGACTAGCCCTGCTGCCCATGCTTATATGTCTTTTCATTAAACATTCCATGGCATATATATAATTTTTCATTTCGTTGTTAATCATCGATGTGTGCTTGTGGATTGATCACCTGCTTGCATTTATCTTGTTCTTTCCTATGTTGCGAGAACTTCTATATGTCAGACTTGAATGTCGATTAACGCGGTTGACTCCCTGATGATAAATCGGATGGGATTCCCTGAAGTCGTAAGTGTATGATCTGTGTGGGGACGAGCCGTATAACCCACAGTGATGCTTCTGCATGCCTAACGCCCGCCGTCTAACCCACAGTGACGCTTCTGCATGCCTAACGTCCGTAAGGGGGGCTGCAACTTCAGTTGGATATCTGTATATTCGGAGCTGTAAGTTCATGATCCGGATGGCGATGAGAAATATGATGCCTGAGGTGATTCTTACGTCAACCTAAACATCCTAACGGAGGATTTGCAATAGCTCTATTTGGATAGTTATGTATGGCCTGGTTGTTTGTGTTTGGATGTGTTTGCATGTGTAGCGGTGGTGAAACTTGGGACCACCCCAGTGATCCCATCATTAATATAGATTCAACTTTAATTCCTCTCTTTACTTTCTTGCAATTAGTTTAATTCCATTCAAATCAAGCTTTGTTCTAAATACTAGTCTTACTTGAGCTAGACTAGACTAGCAACAATTCTTAAAAACATTATCCTTTGGGATTCAATCCTTAACATAATGCGATAAGACCCGTCCGCTTGCAGGTGGTATTATTGCACAAGGTTTTGGTTAAAAACTCTAGGATTTCAACCCCGAGTGAATTTGTTAGTGCGATAATAATGCACGTTAGTGGACATGGTATAAATCTTAGTAGGAGGGACAAATCCCACCTACATCATTCACAATCAATCCCCACGTGTCACAATGTACCCGAGCATAACCTTTATGGAAACCCTTATTCAAGGTCATATTGGATGATGTCAAAATACATTGAACGACATGTGGTGAGTGTGGTGACTTTAGGTCCAAGAACCACAATCACCACTATCATCACGAGAGCTGAACAATACCATTAAATGGTTTCATGTATCACTCTCAAGGTGGGTCTGTCCGATACACTATTGTTTGACATGTACCTATGTGTTTGACTTGATATCCCATATCATGACTAATGAGATTCTATAATCAGTCAACACACACTCTAGTTTTATGTATTATCATTTTCTATTTTTCTTCCATAGTAATATCTGGCTAGGGACATAATAAGAATGTATGTACTCTTATCATAAATATGATCTCTTTATTCAGGTCCTCAATTGGAAGACATATGTCTTCGAGCAACATCATTCTTTATACATCTACCATGTGTGTGTCATCATCTCATGATTGAGAAAATTATAATAGATAACTTTATCATTATCAAATTAGATATCTAATGCCCCATTACAATCATCATATAATTGGCTCTCTAGGCATACATATAAACAAATATATATTGTACGGTTAAGTGCACTAGGCCTAGATTACTACTAGGATTCTCAACCTATTAGGAAGTTCAACATGATATCTGTGGGAGTGAGATAAAGAGGACAACCAATCCGGTGGTGATCTATTGAGCTAGTCATAATTCCCAAGTCCAAGCCATTACAAATGGTATCTAACTTAGTTACTATTTACTAGGTGAGGCCCACATTGTTAGTGGGAATACTAGACTTGATTCATGTGGTCCATACATGTTGGAAAGGGCTATCGACATAGATGGAGACACCCTTGCAGTGGCACCCATGAATGGAAGTTGGGTGTACATGAGACATTTTGGGTCTGCACAAAATGGGAAAGATATTATGACACCACACATTTGAGACTTATGAGGACTTCAAGAGTTTAAGGGGGGATTATATCATCCCAAGATTTGAGGTCTACCAAATATTATCTTAAAATAAATTTTTGAACTACCCATATGCCAAGTTACTCATCCTTTTTAGGTAGCCCAACAATAGGCAATCTACAGTTAATATCTCCCAGCACAAAGTAGGACTAGGACAAGTGGCCTCTCAAAAATTTGAACTTGGGTTGTGTCTGAGTGAGGGAAAAATGTTCAACCCATGCTGGTGGTGGTATATGGGGCTATTAATCATTCCCGATACTCTATTAGAGCCTTGAGAAATAAGCCCAAGCATTAACAAAACTACCCCTTCTCATCATAGCCATCAAACTAGAGTTTATTTGAATGCTTACATGCTTGAACATAGTAATCACTATTTAAGCTAGATGCATGATGATAGTTTAATTATAATGTTCTAAATCAAATGAGAAACTCTAAGTATGCTTTGTTTCATATAATTTGGACTTGAGAAATGAAAAAATGACTAAGAATTTCGAAAATAAAAAAAATAAAAATGTGATAAGTATAATGGTGTAGTCAATGATTTTTAGTATATATGTGTAACTCTGTTTGGGGAGAGAATCATTGAGCAAAGGCTAAGATCTATAACACCCATAGTAGATAACCAATTTGGTTTTATACCAGGAAGATCAACAACAAATGCTATTTTTATGATAAGGAGGCTTATGGAGAAGTATATAAAAACCCAAAGAGATCTTCATACAATGTTTATTGATCTGGAAAAGGTCTATGACCGAGTACCTAGGGAAGTTTTATGGAGGGTTTTGTATCAAAAGGGTGTGCCTATTCAATACATTGACCTGATTAAAGACATATATGATGACTCAACTACTAGTGTTATGACTCTCGGAGGAGAGACAAATACTTTTTCTATCACCATCGGCGTACATCAAAGATTGACACTCCACCCATATCTATTTTTTCTTATTATGGATGATTTGAAAAATAATGTTCAATATAATATCCCTTGGTGCATGTATATGCTGATGATATCATGTTGATTGATGAATGAAAATAAACATTGAATGATAAAGTTGAACTATGAAGAATTGTAATGTAATCTAACAAATTAATTATCAAGAGAAGGAAAACTAATATATGCATTACAACTTTAGCCAATCTAGAATTATGAATGGTGGAGTCAAGTTGGATGGAATATATGAATCAATATGTATCAAATTTTGGTAATTGGGTTCTACTATTGAAAAGGAGGGTGAGGTCCAAGTTATTGTTTCCATGATGGTTGAAGTGGAGGAGTGCAACTGGATTAGTATGCAACCAGAAGATCCGACTTAGACTAAAAACAAGTTTTATAGAACAACTATATGACAAGCCATGCTATATGAGATTAAATGTTGGGCAATGAAGAAACAAGATCTAAACAAGATGAATGTGGTGGAAATGTGTATGCTGAGATGAATGTGTAAAGACAAGAAAATATCATTTGAGTAACAACTATATTAGGAACAAAGTGGGGGTGGTGAGCATCAAGGAAAAGTTATGTGAAGGCCGTCTAAGATGGTATGGATATGTGCCACACAGACCAACAAATGCACCTATTCGAAGCAAGGTCATTGACTCAAGCACAATGAAAAGAAGTAGAGTCAGACCTAAATTAACTTGCGAAGAGCTTAGATAGTGATATTTTGAATCTTTACATTATGACTAGAGTGTGTTCCATAACAGAGATGATTGGAAAAGAAGGATACATGTATCCGACCAAACATGGTTGGGATTGAGGCTTCTATGATGATGATGATGATGATGATGTATAAATCT
Source organism: Alisma plantago-aquatica (assembly GCA_963693085.1). Taxonomy (NCBI): domain Eukaryota; kingdom Viridiplantae; phylum Streptophyta; class Magnoliopsida; order Alismatales; family Alismataceae; genus Alisma; species Alisma plantago-aquatica. Next base: position 1,246,620,941 of record OY856412.1, read on the forward strand.
GGTTTATTTGAATTTGGATATAGTTTTATAACTCAAATATAAGTGTTCTTCTTAACTTTTGGAAAATCTGAATATTTGTTGTCTTGTTAGCTGGTTGGGTTTCCCATGACAAACTTAGCCATGCTATACTTGCTATAGAAGTATGATATTTGGTTTTTATTTATTTATTTATTAGTACAACCATGTCATATAAAATTTTAATATACCTTCGAAACTGAATTGAAGGCAACATATGGAATTTAATATTTTTTGATGATGTTGGAATGATCATATAGTCTTATGTCGAGCGAGTTTCTTATTGGTAACAACTTGACCAACCAACTATTATGAATAAATAAAATATTAAAAATTGATTTTGATATTGTATGTAATTATTTCAAGCACCTCAATTGATCTATATCAACAACCTAACATACTAGTAGCTCCCATAATTCACTATTCGTGTATGATATACCAAATTTGTGAGAGAGAGAGATAGAGAGAGGAGAATTAGGGTTTTGAAGGAAATTGTCAAAAAAGTTGAATGTGGATTTTAGCTTTCTAAAGCTTGTGAATTCATATAAGTTCATCAACCCTAGATAGGTTTATATGGTGGATCTTCTCTATTATGTCTATATTCCATACTAACTCTATTTTGACTCAAATCAAATCACCTCTTTTCTCTTTCTTTCTCTCTGATTCTCCTTTTTTGGGGCTCTTGAGTTGAAAAGAGCAAGCAAGAGATACTTTTTTAGGAGTTGGTTGGATTTGTAGAAATTTAGAATATGGGAATTGTTTGGTTTTTGAGGTGAGTGCTTATCTCCCTCTTAAGCTCCATAATCACATTGAAATTTAAATTCTATATAACGAAAAATTGATGGAATTAATGGTTATATTGTATGCGTATGGGTAATCAATAAGGGGAAATATTATGGAACTAAATTATACTATAAATTAGATTTATTCCAAATGAACTATATGTATTTATCCCCTAATATATGTAATTAAATTTTATTTGAGAAATTGATGGTTAATGGACTACCTTTCCATGTGCCTATCTTGCCTAAAATTGGCCTAATGGATGATATGCCTAAAATTGAGTTGACATGTATATAATTATGTTTGGACATAATAGAAATGAGTTACTCAATTTTATTTTGTTTTTTTTGTAAAATTATATATGGAATGTACTTGATGATCAATATGAACATTTGAAATGGATGTACCCATGTCTAGTGTTATTGTTGAGAGATTTACTCGAATGAGATAATGAATTAATGCATATTTATACTTAATGAATGAATCGTGCATAAATTGAAACTTGGGTTTCCATGTATGTGAAAAGATTTAATGAACCTTGATGGAATTAGTGAATAATAAAATGCTCATGATGATGAATTTAGATGTAGAACTAGCAAACTTCTTGAAAACTCTAGAAATTTAATATTGATACAAGTGTGAGAGATAAACCCCGATCTTGTATATAATCTTATAATGTGAATAAATGCTCATCTGTATGTATTGCTACTTTAATTGAAGGTGATAATTTTTATTATGATGATCTAATCCTAATTTGTCTATTATTAGATAATTTATGGAATAATGAGTAAAACTCACATGAATTCAAGTTTTGATACAAGTCACATGACATTGAATTAGCCTTAATCCATTCTATTTTCTGAAAGTGAGTAGTCTTATAGGGAGTGGAATGATTGTTTTATGATACAAAAATCTCATTGGAAGTTAAATGCAATGGTACATGTGTATAAATGTAAGAAAAGAAATTGGAAAGTGTGAATTGAATTGTAATGATCAGTTATGGATGAAATAAATGGAATGAGTATGATGAAGTTTGTAATCTATTTGTTAATTACATTTAGGTTATCTTAAATTAAAATAAGTTTAATAAAATTGGACTTTGATGGATATCAATGAGAGGGAAGTATTGTAAAATAAATGAATTAATAATAATTTATCCCAATAATTTCATGAACATGAAATGAAAGAAATTAAGAGTAATTACCTACAATGGGGAGAAAACCAAGTGGTTATCTTGGTAGATATGAGAACCTAATTCTAACCCTAACATGATGAGCTATGTGATAATAATGAATAATGCTATCAAATAAAGGATTAATTAATGCAAACAACTATAGTTTAATTCGTTTACAAGCTGAGTCCAAGGATGTGAACTGATTCATAAAAGTTCATTCTTGGATTATAATCATTTTTTCAAATACTTATTTTTAGAGAATGGTCTATTCGCTCAAAATGCAAATGAGATAAGATATGTGTTGAATGGTAAACCTAACTAAAGGATAGATAGAAAATAAGGACTAATAAATGAGCTATGCACATTTATCCTTTGAGATTTATTCTTATTCACAATAATCGGATGGAATAAGTATATGTTGTATAATAAACTTCCTCTGATCATGATGGATGATACATGATGTTTATATGATGGTAGTGTTGTTGGTCCTAATACTTTTGTGAATATTTAGTGAATGTATGATGTGAAGTGAATACTAAAAGTACCAGTGTTGAAACATGATGTATTTTGTTGCAATTGAGAAACCCTAATTAGGATAAATAATTGAGAATGAGATTACATATGAGGCTGGTAGCCCACTAATGATGATTTATATGAAATGATGTTGACATGGAAAGAAACATATATGTCATAAATTTACATATTTTTGTGCTTCTTATTTTATCATTGTCTTTCCTGTGAAGCGTAATCCGATTCATGTCATTGTTGATGCATAAGAATGCACACATCTCATAAATGATAATTTGAATTCTCTTAAATATGAGTAAGAGGATTAAGTAACAAGTGAAATAATGAATACTAGTTAGGTGCTATGAAAGCCTTGAGTTTCCTGAAGGTCTATACTAGGGAAATGAAATGGATCTCCTTGTAGTAATAAGAAAAATATGAGAAACATTTCTAGAATCTGGATCAAGACCTTAATAGTTAAACTAACAAGATTTAGAAGTGAGTCATTTGGTGTTATTCTATCACACTCACGTGCTGTGAAAGTTTATGTCCATAAGGCATATTCCCAGATAGAATGTTAATTGTGAAACATGTGGAATTTATAATATGTGATATTCTCTTTTGTTTATTCCTATCTTGTGTACACGAGATGAGGACATGATCCATTTTATGCAACCATGTGGTGGACCAATATCTGTTATTGATATCTTTGGGTGACTGACTAAATTGTATGATAAAGATAGTGAGTCGTTGAAACAAGAATCATAAATGGTGATTTCTATGTGGTGAGATATGAGACAAGTAATCTTAGGGAAAATAAATAAAATATGACAAGTCATGTAGAATATGTGTTGTACATTGCATTTACTGCTAGTTGATAAATAAACTAGTGTTGAATAGGCTTCTCATTGTGGAAACTAATCATTATTTTATAAGATACTTTGTTACCTAATTCATGTCTTTCTAGTATGGAATCTGATCTTGAACATGACATTTGGTTTGTGCTGGGATTTAACATCCACTTCTATTAAGATTTGTATTTACTTGTCATTTGAATAATCATCTTTGTTAGAAATGTATTATGATTACTTCAACTTTAGGATTGCGGGATATGTTTGTGATCCCACTGATGGGGTGTCACAATGAAGATGTTTTTATTATGTCTTGATTTTGATGTTTCAATCTTGAATTGTTACCTCTACAATAGGATTGAAACTCTCAAAAGATTAATTTTTGTTAATCTGTTCATATATATATATATATATATATATATATATATATATATATATATATATATATATATATATATATATATGCTAATAATGATGGTTAAATTTTTTGGATTTAATAATGAATTCCTTTATGATTAACTAGATTATTTTAAAAAATTGGATTTGGCTAAATTCTATAACTATTTGTTAGACTTTTCAATATCTATAAGCTTAAATATCCACTCACTGGGAAGCCACATGCCTCTCCCAAGGTTATTTCACTTGTTTAAGGTATAATGACTTCCAAAAAGTAGGTCATAAGTAATAAGATTTAAATAGAAAAATCTAGGTTAGAATGTCCCTATACTCTTTCTTTCTCAGGATGGCCAGTATAAAGTGTTTGTTCTTTCATGTACATGTAACTTTGATAGACTCATATTTTTGCTTTCCATGCTGAAAGGTTCAAGAAGATGAGTTATAGAAGAACCCTTTTGAATAATGCAACTTCATGTGCTATCTCAAAATTACAAACTTTTGCATCCACTCTCATGCCTTTACTTCATTCTAATAATAAAAGTATGAAGAACTTACATATGTTGATCTAGTCCAAGCAAAATAACACTAAAATCATACTTTATTGTTGAAGGATTTCCTTTCAATCATAATAATAACAATAAGAATACTAATACTAATACTAATACTAATACTAATACTACTATAACTCATAATAATAATAATAGTAGTAACTGTTGGGATACTATCAGGATTCGACACAACAATAGGTACCTCATCTCGTTATAGGGGATTTTAACCATGTGAGAAAAGAGTCTGAGAAGTTAGGTGGCCTACCAATCCATGAATCTATATTGGGGAGGTTTAATGATGCCATTGATGAGGATAATTTGATCGAACTCAATATGAGTGGCGGCATTGCTACTTGGCAGAACAAAAGATGCCCAGAGAATAGAATTTTGAGTCACCTTGATAGGGGTTAGTGAACTCAACTTGGCTGGACGTCTTCCCTAAAGAGAGGGTGTGTCTTGGAGGGCACCCCAATAGTGATCACTCCTGGATGCACATAACTCTGTTGAAGAACACCATGAAGAAGAAACCATTCAGATTCCTCAACTTCTGGGTGGACTGGTTGGGGTTCGAGGAGAAGGTTAGGGAAGCTTGGGCTAAACTGGTGGGTGGGAACCCCATTTTTAGATTTTCTGGGAAATTAAAGAAAACCAAGGAGGCCCTAAAGAAATGGTCAGTTGACTTCTACAACCTAGAAAATATGGTGAAGAAATCCAAGAAGGAGTATGAGGTGGCAACAACAAACCTCAGAATGTGTCCTACTGATCCTAACCTTATGAGAGAGGAAGAAACTAAAGCAAAGAAACTCACACAGGTGGAAAAGGGTAAAGAATCATATCACCGGCAACAGAGTAGATTGAGTTGGATCAAAGATGGGGATAGAAATACTAGAGTATATCATAATGCTATAAAGAAGAACCACATGAGGGATTGCATCCATGGATTAATAAAAGAAGATGGCAGCCAAGTTAAGGGACCAAGGGAAGTAGTGGAAGAAGATGTTACCTATTTTAAGAACCTCAATAACAACAATCATTAGAGATATCCTGGCCCACAAAGACATGTTGATGAAGCTATGAACAAATATCTACGTGGGCCAGTGTCAGAGTAGGAAATCAGGGATGCCATGTTTGCCATTGGGGCTTCCAAAGCCCCTGGCCCGGATGGCTTTAATGGTAGTTTCTTCCATAAATGCTGGGATATTATTAAAGACGACCTGTGCTATGTGGTTTGGTGGTTCATGGTGGGAGGATTCATGACTAAGTAGGTGAATCATGCCTTCATCAAGTTGATCCCAGAAAAGAGTATGCCTTCCTCTATGGCCGACTACAGGCCAATTGCGTGTTGCTCTGTGTTTTATAAGGTGTTCTCTGAATTTCTTGCCACTCAACTGAAGAAAATCTTTCCTAGCATCATTTCCCCTAACCAGCTGGCCTTTGTGAAATGGAGGTCGATCAATGATAGCACCCTCCTTACTGTAGAATTCCTCACGTCTTTCAATCTTAAGAATGGTACTAAGAAGGCCTGATTCAAGGTGGACATTACAAACTCCTATGACCACGTGGAGTGGCCCACTCTATGGGAGATTATGAATGCCTCGGGCTTCTCTCATAGGTGGATAAACCTGATAGTTCAATATGTTGAATCTACTTCCTTTTCTATCCTGGTTAATGGTGTGCTGCAGGGGCTCTTCAAGGCGGCGAATGGTTTGAGGCAGGGGAACCCCCTTTCCCCTCTGCTCTTTGTAATTGTCATGGAGTCCCTAACTCATAGAATTAATCAGGTAGAGGAGGAAGGGTTGATGAAGCCGTTCAAGGTGAAAAATACCCCGGTCATATCTCACTTGATTTTCACCGATGATGTTATGGTGTTCTCAGCGGGTCATTGTAAGTATTTGAAATATACTAGGATAATTTTGGAGCACTTTGGCAAACTTATTGGGCTTTACATCAGCCAAATAAAGTCAAAAGTCTTTCTCTCATTCTCTTGTGATGGATGGCAAGGACGTCTTCGGGCAGTTGCTGGCCTAACTCGAGGTAGGTTCCCTACCAAATATTTGGGTTTTCGATCTCGAGTGGGCGTCATAGAGGAAGGGACTATGAGGTCCTGGTTGATGATCTCAGGAACACCATGCAAAAATGGACAGGACTGAACATATCTCTGGCTAGGCGTCTGGTCCTCTGTAACACGGTTCTTATGGGAAAGTTTGGTTTCTGGATGAGATAGGTGAAGCTGCATGTGTTCATCGTTGACAAAGCTCAAAGCCTTTTTTGGGGGTTCCTGTGGGGAGGCAAGCCTCATGACATCGCCTGGGAGACTATCATAAGAGAGAAAGATCAGGGGGGTTTGGGGGTTTCTGATCCTTGGGCTATGGTTGTAAGGTGCACCGAGAAGCATATATACAACTTCCTCATCAATTAGGGGTCACCGTTGTCTCTTAGATGCAGCGACAGTATGGCACTTCCCTAGATATGGGAGCGGTGCAGGGTTTCTCCTTGACATGGAGGCGGATGATGCAATAGTGGAACCAGGTGAGGGCTAACTTTTCTATTGATGAGTAGGGTGTTTGGGGTTGTGCTGAGGTGCAACCATGGATAAAATTTCATTGTGGGTCACCAGTTCCTTGGGGGGAGATCGTTTGGAACAAGTGGAACACTCTAAAATGGAGTTTTTTCCTGTACAGATTCATTCTTGGGCGGCTTCCAACCACAGACAGGCTGCTTGGCTGGGGAATCAGCGTGAATGAAAGATGCTTACTATGTGGTGTTGGATCTGAATCACATGGGCATCTCTTTTTCACGTGTGACTTCTCTAGCTACACGGTGACAAGGTGGGTGCTGAAGAATGGGCATGATGGCTTCTGTAGGTTTAAGTCTTGTTTCTATCGTCTACCTCAATTGGAGTGAAAGAAATTCAAGGCTCCATGGCGGTTTGGACAGAGACAATTCTACCTTTTTGATGTTTTGGTGGATATGCTTACCTTGCTGTGTAAGGCCAAACCTAAAATTTGCAAAGGTTTAGACCTGATAGTTAGAAGTCATTGGGGTTTTTGTAGATAACACACCCATGTATAGTATAGGTTTTCCCTATATGGTTTTTGATGAGCAATATATTACCTTATCCCAAAAAAATAGTAGTAATAATAACAGTAATAACAATAGTAATAATATAATTGAGAGATATTAATTGGTGATGAGAATGTCAGGATTTTTTATGTCATGTCTATCTACCCAGTTGGAAATACTAAGAAATAGAGTGGATGTGAAAGTACCTGCGCTTAGTGTGACAAGTATATTCTTGATATATGAAATCTTGGGTGCCACCCCAATTTCTTGAGTGACCCATTGGATGACACATGAAGGAATTCAAGAAAATAGATATACATATATACAATTAGTTCCACACCTCTAGGTGTAGAGAGGATCTAGTACATAGACATAATGACATTCAAGCTAATCGTTCAATCTATTCCCTATTGTTTCCATATAGTCAAGTTTTTAGAGTTGGTTTTTGGAGTAATGAATACATGAAATGTAATATTTCCCCCCGTGTTTTGAGGATATCTAAATTTTGGGGATAAAATTCCTCTTAAGAGGGGAAGGATGTGACAAGTGATTTTTGGCCCAATTATGATCTAATTACTCAAATGCCCTTAATTTGAATTGAAATTCCTCACTCATAATAATTTACATGATAAAAAACTCTATGGTGATCTTCAAAGTAGAATATCCACACTTCAAAACAATTTGATAGACCTATGCTCATCATACCTTAGTTTCAAAACACTCTCTAATCCCTTTATTAATTTCATGAGCATCCTTGATTTTCTTAACTTGAAATTGGGAAAACATGTTATACCCTTTATGATGGAGATATAATCATATTTGAGCCTAATTAGATTTTCCTAAAATTTTCTATTTTTTATCAAGTTCTATACTTTAAAATCCCTAAAAGCACTTGTTTCACCCTTTTTAGCCTTGTTGGGCAAGGGATGGGCCTTCATGGACTGCCATAGCACTGACCCAGACAAGCATCACACATGCGGCATGCTCCCCAGAAAACCCATTTGGGGGATCGAACAACACTTCGTTGGGTCTCGATCTTATGTCTATGGGGTAACCCCCTAATTCAAGCTTCCAGGTAGGGTGGCCTTCGGGTTGGGGAAACTATAACACTCTAATCATGCTCATTTTTGCTCCATTTGTTTTGATTATAGTCCATTCATCCTCCTTTTGAATTTCGCCTCTGATTCACCCTTTTTTGGTCTAAACATGAGTACTATCGCAAATCTTTATAGCTCCACCCCATGGCCACCATCATGGATCTTTGATCCTTGTTTTATTCCTAACCCTAAATCCTTTGGAATATAAAAAGACTGCATTTGGGTCCTTTTATCGCACAAACACAACCCCACATCTTGGATTGCTTCCTTACCCCCTCTTACATTTTCCCCTCATGGTATTGGTCGGTAGTGTTCTGCTATAGTACAACGGCCTACACCCCCTCTCCTCTCGTGGTACTCTCTCTCTTTCTACATGTCTTGTATATTTCATAATGATTGCATACAACTCTAGGATATGCGATGTTATAGTCCATTTCAATTTGGAGAATATGATGAATCTAATGAGAATAATATAAAATCCTCATTCCCAACCTTGTTACAAGAAGTTCCTAAATAATAATTTTTGGTGATGATCATAAAAACAAATTTGAATCTTTATCTAGACATGATTTTTTTATTCTTCGAATCACCTCTATTTGAATCAGGATTGAACTCATATCTTGGATCTTTATCTCTTTAAATTTTGATAATGTATTTGAAACATTATTATGATGTAGATATTGGGGTTCATCATTGATGTGACTTGAGTTTTAATCAACCACTTGATATGAATAACATGAATAATTTTTGACATTAGAAAGTCAATTTATGATGAAAACTATAGAGATATTTATAAGTCTAGTTACATTAGGACTCAACACCCCTAGAAAAATTCAACTCTAGGATCATGACAAATATTGATCATTGTATGCATGTTCATAGTCTCATGATCCTTGATTTACTATTGGCTCATGTTCCCAAGATCTAAATTCTGAAACAACCAATGTACACTTTATTCTCTTTGACAATTACCTATGATATTGCTTGGATGTATAATATATGTACGAGTCATAAATTTTACATATGATTATTGTTTCAAATAGGTGCTCTTATGATACTTGTTTTGTTATTCCATGTGAACGTTTTGTGTGGAAAACCATAAACATGGTCCTGAGTAAACATATCACAATGGTAATTGATGCAAAGAATCCCACACATATGAGTGTATATATGACTCAATGCACAACAAATAAATACAAATATGTCCACACCATTGGGTGAAAAAAGATCTGTACTTGTAGGTGTAGATAAGGTTATATGCCTAGATATTAACCCACATAATAATGCATCACTAAAACCTATTTGGTTTCTTTAAGAATAATGTCATAAAATGTCATTTACTTTCTACTATTTCATTACTTATTAGCAAATATTTTGTTATAGCATACTATTTTACTTCCAAGAATACTATTGCATTCACAATATTGTCATTATTTTCCCTTATTAGTCTAAAAAATAAGATTGATAAAGACATGATATGATTCATGCTTCTGCTACTATTGATAAGTATACTACTTGTTGGACTCAAACAAAAGCTGCATCAAACCAAAATATTTATGTAAATTGGGTTGTAGTTGTTATATAGATAGTTTTTGTTAGTTTCTTTTCATATTATGTTTCTTCTTGTTTCCCTACCACCCCCATGTAAAACTTTATGGTTCAAATTAATAGAATGAGACATTAGTTTTTTGCATATGATTGTTTGTGATTCCTTTTGGCCTCATAGGGATGAAAGCTTCAATTCCTCTAATGCTACCTTGTGGGAAATGGGATTAGTATTGGGGTAAGAACAACTTCATGACATCAACACCCATACACAACCCTAGCTATCACTAAGGACCCCGAGTATGAAAAATGACAACTTGACATGAAGAGATGCTCTAACAGAGATTGGGCCCAGAGACTACAACTATTATTTGGGAGTGGTGACAAGACCACTAACTTCTACTATACGTTGTGAATTTATTTATGAGCATATTCTCTCTCTTATTTGTATCATGAAGAGCATATCTTGTACTCATATGAAAAGGAATAACCCCATTTCTTGTATCTTGTAATTTAATGTTATAAATTGTTATTCATATGGAGTTTGCATTGATTATCGATAAATTGATTGGATGTTATATATATTAGCTACCTATCTTGCATGAGTATTAGAATCCTCGTTAAATAGATTAGCTATATATATAGCACTATTCTTGGAATCCTAGATGTAGAGATACATTTGACTTTGGATTAGAATAACAATCAATATAGTTGAAACCTGGATGAAACCACATAAGGTATTCAATCAGGGTGATGAACTGAAAATTGGTTGATTACAAGGTATCAAGCCTATGAGGGAAATCTATCATTTTGAATTTCATACTCTAAAAGGATATGAAATTCCTTGGCCCCAATCTAATTATATTTATATATGAGTGATGTAATGTGAAAACATGAAATGGCGGTAAAATGCCCTTCCCTAGTTCTTTTATCATTCATTGGTTCTTGCCTTTATTTTTCACTTGCTCAGTTGAGTTAGAAAATAATAGAACACAATTCAATACGTCTTTGTTATTTTGTTTATCTTAATTAGTCTAAATATCTAAGTTATTCTTACAAAGGTTGTTTTTTTATTTGATCCTAAATCTATACTACTATAAGACCCGTATACTTATGGATGGTGATTATTACATATTCATTTAGGTATAAACATATGAAATTTTTAAGGTGAATTTCTTGTTCTGTAATGTATCACATCAAATATTGGATGCATTTCTTGGGAAAGTGTAGTCTTTTGGATTCTTTGTCTATAAAGATAAATTAGGATATTTTTTCTTTCTTGATTTGTTTTTGTACTTTTAGTTTGGTTTTGTAGTTTTTCATTTGAATTCATAATTTCTTAGTTTGTTTTCTTACTTCTCATTTAGTTTGATTTCTTAGTTTATTTTTGTAATTCTTAGTTTGTCTGTGTAATATACTAGATTTCATTCATAATATATTCTATATTTCTTAGCTTATTTTTTATTTGTTTAAATTTTTGATAATTTATTCTTTGTAAATAACAATTTATATATCCATTTATTGATATAATTTTCTTTTAAATCCTAAAATTTAAAATTTGTATTTTTCTAGCATTCAGATCATATAGAGTGTTCGACGTCACAACTAGAGAAAAATTAAGTGTGTGTTATTACTACCATACGTTAGTAAACCGTCCCGAGCTTCTTTACAGTTTACAATATTGAGTAAAATCATAATTCGTCGGTTTCATATATTATTAGGGTGGATACTTTGCCAATTTTAATCCATAATATTCTAGAGGTTACTATGAGAATTTGTGCTATGCAAATGATTCTCCAGATAATGTAGACTTCAATCAACAACATTGTGGTAGTTACAGTGAAGAGCTTTACTATGCATGTCAATATCCACTAGACATGGATATGCGGATGGCTTCCTTCTAGAGAAAAATATTGAAGGCACAATTGGCCCTTATAAAAGCATCAATATTCTAATAGATTGAGGTTCCACCACCCATCCATATTATAGACCAAGATCCATATGATAGCAACGACCAACCAATGTTGGTTGATTTTATATTTGATGATGAACAACCAACTTGTATTACACATATTGTTTCAAATGATGATGTAGCAATTTAATATAAGGTTTACGCACCACCACTGATGAATGCATATTCATCAGGAAATTCAATTACCATCTTGGGCTCATTTTGGCTCAACACATCCAATTTCACTCACTAAATATCACAATATATCATAAAGTGCATAACTACATAATTGATTCAATTATCAGGGTTTTAATTGAGATTATGTTGATTTCATGTAGGTCTTGATAAAATCAAACAATCAGCTGGCACCCACATCCATTCAACCCTGATCCACAAAATCACCACCATTCGATCTTCGTCTCAATCAACTACCATCCACACCAAATGCATACGAGTGGGACCCACCCTTGATCTACCCTTTCTCATCCTTAGTGATGGCCATTCGATTTCAACCATTTGATCTGACCAATTGGTCCTGACCATTTAGTCTTGACCAATTGATTTCATCCATTCGGTCTCAAGACCGAATGGACAGTTCCATTTCAAGACCGTATGGTCTCATCTCCGAGACCATTTGGTACTGCAGCTAAAGCAAAGACTGAAGGATCACCAGGGTTGTGAAACTGTTTGGTACCAAGGTCAGAAGACCAGTTGAAGCTATTGTCTCCCAAATCCATTTGAGAAAGGGAGAGTCCAAAAACATTTGGCCTGCTGTATACCCAAACCGTTTGCAGCACTTAACTCTGCCTTCATCTTCTTCATCTGTCATCTTCAACCATATGAACCCTAGCCCCACATGTAGCCTCGACTTCTCTTCCCTTGACCTACAACAAGCCGCAGCCACAACTCCATCTTCTTCTTCCCGTCAACCCTAGTTGTTCCGCCGGCACACCAGCAGCAGCATCGATGCCTCTACTACCTTCTCCATCCAGTAGCTGTGGCACACTGAAGCACCTTAGTACCAGTATCTTTTCCACCCACCTGCAACAACTGGCCATGGCACCCTTGCCCTCTGCCTAGACCCAACTGTAGTGCCGCCAAGCACCACCCGCAACCATCTGTTGTACAACTGCACCGTGGCCCTACACCAACGACTACGGTGCCTCCCGCGCTGTCCAGCAGCAATGATGTCGCCCGCTCGTCTGCCTCCAATTTTAGAGCTCCGCACCTGCGTCGCCGTCATCCACTCCTCCGCCATCAAGCTCACAGCCTCAGACTACATGAAGGCTAGTACAAGACCGATAGAGATGAAATGGTCTCAGATCATTTGAAGGTCTGCCTAAGACCGATGGGATAAGCTAAAACAAATTGTTTGAAAAAGAGAAGTATCAAAACCATTTGTTGGATCGTGAAAGGTAGCAAACCGAATGAAAGCAATCAGTTTCCCAAACCGTATAGAGGATAGCTGGCAAACCGTTTGATTCATTTGCACCCAAAGACCATTTGGTCATCAACAAACCAATACATGAAACCGTGAGGGATCGAGCAACATGAAGACTAAATGAAGGACATTAAGACCGTTTGATGAAACTGTTTAAGCATGCAACCGATATCCAAACCGTTTGATCAATTCTACTTGCAGACCATTTGAAATAGATATTTACCATTTGATGAAGATAAAGGCATTCGATCAAGACCATCTGATGAATATATTTACCAAACCGTACGAAGTTAAATGTCTCTGGACCATTTGGTCTATTATAACCAAACCGTTTGGACTCACACTACAAGCGTGAGGGTCAGACCTGTGCCTATAAATAGGACAAGCAGGGTCCCCATTTTGGGCATCAGTTCTGGGATGCCGACATGCTGCCTGTACATAGGTCTGATCCAGATCCAGTTCCATTCATGCCAATTTCACTCCACCTACTTCCCGTGCTGCAATCAAGGAGGCGAGAAGAGAAGGAAGACAGAGGGAGAGAGACTACCAGATCTGTCTTGGCATCTCTCGTTTCGTGTCCAGATCTACTCCGACACGATGTGGAAGACCGCATCATCTTCACTGAGCTATGACTACCTTCTGCACCATGTTCATGGTAAATTTCTCTCTCCTTCTTATTCTTCTTGTTCTTGTTTCTCGCATCATGAGCGAGTAGTTCCTTTTCATAGGGTGCGGGGACTAGCCCCGCTACCCATGCAAGCATGTTTTTTTTGAAGCATTCCTTGGAAATGTATATAACTTTTCATTTTGTTGTTAATCGTCCAAGTTTGTAGTTTGATTACCTGCTCACTTTCATCTTGTTTATCCCTATGTTGTGAAAACTTCTATATGTAGGGTAGAATATCGATTACTAAGGTTGACTCATAAACTAGAAATAGAATGGGATTACTTGAGGTGGTAAGTGTATGATCCGTGAGGGGACGATCCATCTAGCCTTCGGTGATGCTTTTGTGGCCTAAACATCCCTTAGGGAGGGCCACAAACATAGTTGGATTGTTGTATCTTCTTAGTTAATCATCGATGTTTGCTCATAGATTAGTCTCCTGCTTGCTTATCGATTAACGCGGTTGACTCCTTGATGAGAACTTCTGATAGGATTCCTTGAGGTCGTAAGTGTATGATCCGTGAGGGGACGAGCCATATAGCCTTCGGTGATGCTTCTGTGGCCTAAACATCCCTCAGGGAGGGCCACATCCTTAGTTGGATTTCTATATCTTCAGAGCCATAAGTATGTGATCTGGATGGTGACGAGACATCTGATACCTAAGGTGATGCTTACGCGAACCTAACACCCGTATGGGGGGTTTTACAGTAGCTCTATTTGGGTAGTTATATCTTGCTTGGATGTTCATGATTGAATGTGTTTGCATGCGTAGTGGTGGTGAAATCTAGTACCATCCCAGCGATTCCATATCATTGATCCAAATCCAACTTTAATTTAGCTTTTACTTTCTTGCAATTAGTTTAATCAAACTCAAATCAACCAATTGTTTTAAATATTAGTATTAACTTGAACTAGACTAGAGTGACTAAGATTCTTAAAAATGTTGTCCTTTGGGATTCGATCCTCAACTATACTGTGATAAGACCCGTCTTTTTGCGGGTGGTATTATTGCACATTGGTTTTGGTAAAAGCTCAGGGATCTCAACCCCGAGTGAATTTGTTAGTGTGATAATAAACCACGTCAACCACCGAATGATTTTTCTATTTAATATCTAGTTTAGATCTAACTAGACCCATGGATGAATAGGGTGTGCTCCATATGGATGAACTAGAGGCATAGGTTGAGATGATAGAGGATCCTAATGCTTTTATTGATTTTGATCTTAAATAGACAATAGAGCGGGAGGATGCACAACCACTTACAAACATTTACTATAAGAATTTTGTAGATGAGACAGTTCCTCCTAGGCCATCACTACATCTTCTTCATGCAAATCTAGGTGATGAGAAGAATACAAAGCTAGATCCTCTACCTAATTTAGCACACTTGGAATCACAAGTTACATATTTGTTACATATCACATTTTCCAGAAGAGAAGTTAGTCTACCTCGGTCTTCATATATCAGTAGATCTTGAGGCCACCAAAGAGGCAACATTCTTACATTGTGCCACTTCTTCCTCATCCACACACAACTACTACACTACTTCTACTGATAAAGGAATATTGGTAGATCATACTGAATGGATTGTGAGGTGAGATAAAATATTACTTCAAGCATCCAAATAGTTTCCTTGAGCTACCGTGACCACCTAATAACATTTTTCACTATGGAGCTCTCATGTTCAAGGCACCAGCCCTTGTTCATATTTCCTTTAGTTGGACCTTATTCCAACACTTGGATGAGAAACAAGGGTTCTTTTCCTTCACCTTGGTTTTAATATATTCTTAGGATAAGAAATATCTAAGCTTGATGTGTAGGTTTGTTGGTATGTACTCCCTTCTACCCACACCTATATATATATATATATATATATATATATATATATATATATATATATATATATATATATCAGCATTTTTGATTTGCATGCATCCTTTGCATTTAGACTACTTACATTTTGTGTCGCTTAAAACTATTTTTATTTTAGTTATTAGTTCTCACAATATTAGTTGAATTTTTTAATTATTAGGATTACTTTACATTCCTGTCGTATTGCATTTTAAAATTGTGATACGATCCCCCTTGTTCATAGTCATCCTTGATGTCAACTTATTTTTGAAAACACACCGATGGGTAGAACTCACCCTTCGTAGCCAATGATTATAAGCATCATGCTCACCAAAAAGGATGTATAGAATTAGAAGAACCAATAGGCATCAAATATGATGTTCCTCCAACTGATTAGTGAATCATATATGTGGAAATACTATGCATCCCTTTATCATGTCATTATTTGGGTGAAATGAATTATTGAAATAACTTAATGTATTCAATCCTAAAAATAAAACTTGTACATGATCCAAACCTGTACTGCACTTCTTCTTCTTCCATATTATTACTTTTCATCTACCCAAAATAAAAGAAAAAATATAGCCAAAAAGTGTGAAAAACCCTAAGTTGGGGTTGCACACTGCCATTATTTCTATACTTTCTTGTTCCACTCCCTCTCTATGTAATAGGGGTGTATAGCCAAAGAACATATGCCAATATGCACATACATAAAAATGCAATATATGTATTTGCATAAATAAAATGTAGTTCCAAGTCAAATAGAAGAGATATGTGTATTCTTCCTTACATACCCACATTCACACAATATTCAACCAAGGGGCTCATTACATGATCCATTGATTACCTATTTACCATAATCCATTATTAGATTGTGTGCATAATTCTGATTTTAAGTGATTCCTCAAATGTTTATTAATTCCATAGACATGTGTGGTACTAGGGATGGTGATGAGGTAGTAGTATTATGAAATAGAGCCAGGAATGAGGATATGGCAATTTGTGTGCTTTCATCTTAAAAGGTTGGGAAACTTGTCCATATTGGTGGTAGGGGTTCAATCATGATGCAAGTATGAGGTATAAACATTGGTTGAAAGTATCTGTTTGTATAGTGTTTTTGATTTTTTGTTATTTGAGGATGAGTAATGTTCTAGTTTGGAGTTGTAAAGAGTTTCTATTAATCATGCTTTTAGATGTAATTTTATAATTAGTTTTGTATGTTTCTATTGAATTCCTCTTCATATAATTTTGAGTTTTTAGTTATTTTGCAATTTATATGTGTTAATGCATTTTTTGTGTTTTATTTGTAGGATTGATGAAATTTAAAGAGAGAATCAAATATCCCTCACCGAAAGACCAAGAAATGACTAAAAATTGCATCTCCTTACTTCTCAACTTTAAAACTAGAATGAGGACCCCATCCACTTGATTCAAGCCAATGTACATATTCTTGGGTGGCCAGTTGGGTGGTTGGGTCCACCAGTCAATCAATTGGCTAAGTAATCCAAAGAAGGCTTCATATAGAAAGACATTCAACCAACGATCACGTAAGTTAGGCACCAGGTCTAGACAAACTATCACAATCAGATCTAGAGGTTCTTACAAGCTAAGGGTCAGTCAAATTGGCCAATGAGTCATTGAACCTACCTATAGAATTTTTTCACCAACGAAAGCCCAGTCTCCTGGCTTACAATATGGGGTTGACCAACATGTGTGTTTTCAAAGACATTTATGGACTAGCCATTACTATTTTCAAGAGCGGGTAGGCTGACTCAAGAGACTTCATTGTGTAATACAAAAAGTAAACCCACAACCCATCTCCTGACACCTTATGAGTTGCCATTTGGGGGTCCACGAACCTCCACATCAAATATCATGTTGACTGACTAAGTCATCGGGTCGAATGAATGGGAATCACAACCGAAATGAAAACAACTGCAGGTTTCAAATCCAAATTCTAATTGTATTAGATATGCAATGAGTATATTTAGTAACTGCTTCCAGTCAATCAATAAGCCCTAAAGACGCCTGGCTCATTGTTGCTGACAATCAACGACAAACTATTCACAACCTTTGGACTAGTTTTGATCGAATTGAACCCCCAATACATGCTAAATAGTTGTGGGACTTCCAAGGGAAATCATTTATGACATATCTATCGCCCATCCACAACCTACTTTTCACTATGGAAGGTCGGACATAGAATCTAGTAAACTTTACATGGAGACACGATCTAACAGAGATCAGGACCATAAAATATAATTACCATTCGAGAGTGGTGATGAGACCACTGATCTTATCCTGTACACTGTTACTTTATCTATGAGGTTTTTGTTCTCTTTTTTTTGTATCTTGAACATTATTAGAGAGTAGATCTTCTATTGGGATGCAAGGAATAGTCATTTTTCCCGTATCTTGTACACTCATGTTACAAATTGTTATTCAAATAGATTTTTAGATTGATTACTGATTGATTGCATCCTCTATAAATTATCTATCTATATTGCATGATTCTTATAGTCCTAGATGTGTAGACCTTTAAAACTAGAATTAGAATACCGACTAGTATTGTTGAGCCCTAGATGAGGCCACAAAAGAGAGTTATTCATGGTGACAGGTTAAAGACTTATAGGTAATGAGATTTGAAGCCTACACGAAAATATGTTCTTGTGAATGCCATACTCCAAAATGGTATAAAATTACTTGGCCCCAATATAAAAATATGTATGTATGAGTAATATAATGTGGTAGAGTGGATACATAGGTAGTGGCAGTGAAACCCCTTGCTGTACTTATCTTTCATTTATCTTAGCTTTAATTTTTACTTAAACTACCATTCAATCTATCCTTATAAATTTTATTTCTTATAATTTGTCTAAACCGTCGAGTTGTTCTTATAAAGGTTATCATTTGGGTTTGATCCTAAATTGATACTGTGATAATACATGTCTACTTGCGGGTGGTGATTATTGCATTCTAGTTTAGGTAGAAGTTTAGACAATTATTCTTAAGTGGGGACAAAAAAAGACAATTATTCGTAAGTGGATTTATTATGTATATCATATCAAATTAGAATCATTCTTGGGGAAAGTGGAACTTTTCAAATTCTTTGACTATTAAGATAAAGTTAGTGTATTTATATTAGTTTGTTGTCTTAATTCTACTTTGATTTTTTAGTTTTTAGTTTGTTTTGGATTTTCTTAGTTTAATTTTGTACTTTTTGGTTTCATTAAATTCCATAGGTTGTTTTTTGTAATTCTTAGTTTGTTCTTTCTTTTATTTTTAGATTGTGTTCATATTTTATTTAGATTTCTTAGATTTTTTAGTTGTTTATCTCTTTTGGTTTCTGATATTTTCTTCTTTGCAGAAACAATTTCATGTCTTCATTTATGGATATATTTTCATTCTAAGCCTGATAGCTAAATTATGTGTTTTTTAGGCTTCAAATCATATTGAATGGTTGAAGCTGCAACTAGAGAACTGCCTAGTATGTGGTTATTACAACCATACTTCAGTTAAATGCCCTGATGCTTCTCCACAGCTTAAAATAGCATTGCCAAAAATCATCATCAAGCAAACTTTCATGTTTTATCTGGGTGGATATTTTTCCAATTTTATTCCACCATATTTTGGAGACTATTCAGAGGAGCCATGCTATGTGGGTGATTATCTAGATGAGTCAGGCTAGAATCAACAACTTTTTAGGAGTTATGCTGAAGAGCCTAACTATGTTGATCAATATTCATAAGACATTGATGACCAGATGGATACCTTCAAGAACATTTTAGCTGACTAATAAATAATGCTTGATATAAAAAAAGCAATGTCAACATACATGGAATAATAAAGAAAAATATTGGAGGTGCACTGGTCCATATGAAAGAATAAATCTACCATGTAAAGACTTGACTTTTATGATCAAATATTTACAAAATGTATTGAAAGTATAAACAAATATTTGTTAGAATCATGCTTTTACATCAGAGTTGTGGAAGTTTTACACAAGATTACAAATTTTAGAATAGGAATTTATTCCATCTAGTCTTCAATAGGGTATACATATTACACATATTTTTAGTCTTTCTTGGTATAAGTTGTCCATGATTTCTCAGAGGAAATGAAACCACACATGGACCCCATGAAGCAAAAATGTCAACTAGGACGGTACTAAATTCAACTATTGAGATATTTCAAAATAAAGAGTTATGTAATCAAAATTTAGGTAATATTGCCTATGGTAAGTAAAAAAGGATAATCTAGTTACAATATTAAATTCAAAAGGGTATAACAATGTTAAAATGGTTACAATAATCAATAAAGTGATTTACAAGACTAATATCAACATATTAATTATTCAAAATGAAACCATATATCTATTGGCATAATGAATTTAATATTTTTTCTTCACTCGTAGATAGGTTCCTAGAGTTCTCCCTTCTATGAGTGAACAACACTTTCTCCTGTGGGGGTAACTAGTATTGGGGGATCTCTAAATGTCCATTATCAACTACGTCAGGTTGAGGATATGACTTGCCTAATCTAGGGGCTAAAGCTCTTAATCAATATTTTGAATTTTTATGCCAATATAAAAAATTAACCAATATTTTAATTATTCCAAAATGTTCAATATAAAAATTAATTGGGGTTACTTCAACAAGAGAGAAAGGCTAATAACAAAATTGGTCCTCCGCTTTTGTAGCATTATACAAAATTAAACTCAAGAGAGAGATAAATGGTTCAATAAAAGAATCACAAATTTATTACTTTCTTATCAAGAAAGGGTTCCAAGTATTGACTCCAAGGGATAATCAAGAGAGATATCGATAAATTTATAGAAATATTTGTCAATATATGGCTTGGAATCAAGTTATTTTTCAATTTTATTTTTTTATTTGTGACCAGGGTTTTCTACTAGGGGTGTCGTTAATATTTTTCATTATTCTCGTATCTATGTTTTATAGCTAGGTTATATATATAATCAATATTATATACTCAATTCGTACAACAAACTTCATCTAGATTAGATCCTAGATTAGTGTATAATTTTATTTATTTATTAGGATTTAATACACTCATTTACCAATATTCACTTAATAACATTTATATCCAAATTTCCCAATATATATTAGTAACACACTAATAGTTAGATCTATATTATTCTTATAAACATAATTATACATCTTTTCACATATGCATGACACTCTAAATGTATCCCGACAAGGTGTATCAAAGTATATATTATCCAAAAATAAAATCAGGTTCATTGTATTTTTTCTCTTATTTCTAAAGCAGAGCTACCTATGTCGAAATAAGGCACATTCTTTTTTTGGTTGTACCTTAATTTAAGCATTCCTAAGGTCATAACTTTATAACAAGGTTACAACTAGTAACATTACTAAATATATCAATGTTGTAGGATATAACTCAAGCTAAAAGAAATTAATAAGATATTACTATTAGCTTCCAAAATATTTTATCACCCTACTAACTAAAAATAGAACTATGGTTGACTAAACATACTACTATGATAGAAGTGTATGTAATAGATCAGTTAACCTATGTATTGGTATTAATTAGTTTAACATTCTAACCACTCATGTTATCATTCAATATATCATGTTTGTTCCATTAGTTTCTGAATCCAGAAATTAAAGAATCAAACTTACTAAAAGTTGACTTAGATGTCAGTGGCCCCTGTTGGCTTTGTTTCTTTGGTTGAATGTGGATGGTCTAATCAATATCTAATCATGGAAGAATATCCAAGGATTTCTAATCACAAGGTGGATATACTATCAAGGAAATAACTCTCTCTTCCTAAACAAGAACTATTTCTGAAGGTCTGATCAAAACAAACTTAGGCCGTGGCGGGGAAATGAGTAAAGAAGTCCGGAGGACTTTGTAGAGGTGCAAATGATTACAAGTCATGTGATGACACCATTAAAGAAAGTATTTGTATTCCTCAACGTCCTCTATCCTGGTGTTGTGAGGGAGGTGGTTGGGCAAGGTGTAGTGGTTGGATTCGGTGGTACATGTAGGTTGGGAAATGATGAAGGAGGGGGTGCAGGTGAAGACTACCATTTTTGGATGAGGAGGATGTTATCCCAAATCTTTGATACTCGATGTGGATACCAAAATCTGTATGCGAGATGCTTCAAGTCATACTGTACTAGCGTGGGCTCTGTCACATTACTCCTTCTACTGGAGACAACAAATGAACTAGGAAAAAAATGAGAGAAAGAGATACACTAGTTATTTTGGTGGCTAGGCTTGGATGTGACTTAGTATTCTTGTGGTTGCCTTTTTTCTCTTATTTATATTAAAAAGAAGAGAACAACATGTAGCTGTGAAAGTAGATTTGGGATCCAACTAACTCAACTACTCTTGTGCACTATCTACTATTCTCCTAGTTCCATGCACACACTACTACATGTAGCCTACAGACATGCCAAAATAATGAAAGACAAAATAAAACAATGTGATTATTATCAACATTCATTCTCCTAATCAGGTTTCTAGGTTGCTACTTGACGTTGCACTACAAGTTTCTTTTGCATCTCCACAAACTTGATCTGCCCAAGTGATTTGGTGAGGATGTCTGCCAGCTGCTTATCTATGGCAACATGCTCCACCTCGATCTTCACTTTCTTCTACACACTCCCATATGAAGTGTTACCTTATATCAATATGCTTGCTCCATTCGTGATGAACTGGATTTTGTTCAATGTAATAGACGATATATTGTCCACCTTAAGTAGCACTTTCCCATTGCCATGCATCTTTAGATCTCCAAGAAGATGCCTAATCCAAATACCTTAACAAGAAACAATACTAGCTGCAATGTACTCAACTTCACATGACAATAACGCCAATGTCTTTTGCTTTTGTGATTCCTAAGTCATTGGGTTTGAACCAAGGAAGAATATAGATGTGATAGTGCTTTTCCAGTCATCAATATCTCCATCCATGTCACAATCACTATATCACACAAGTCTTGGTTCTTCCTTGTCTAACAACAACCAAAATGTATTATACCTCGTATGTACCTCAAGATTTGCTTTACAACAACCATTTGCTACTCAGTGGGTGTCTCCATATAACAGCTCACCATTCTAACCACATAGGTGATGTTCATCCTTGTATTCATCAAGTAATGAAGGCTCCCTACTATGCTATGATAGTACGTTTTATCAACTGTAGAACTTGAGCATGTCTTGCTCAGCTTCATCCATGCCTCCATTTCTATTTGTGTTGGGTTGCAATCCACCATCCCACATTTCTCAAGAATCTTTGCTGCATAAGCTGATTGGAACAACAAGATCCCTTGAGAATTTTGCTGCACTTTGATCTCCAAGTAGTTGCTCAATAGCCCAAGGCCACTCAAGCTGAATGAATCCTTCATTTGAAGCTTGAACTTTGCAATCTCAACAGTATTGCACCGGTGATGACCAAATTATTTACACAAAAAAAATCTAGAAAATTTGCTGCATGGATATTTATTTTGTATACAACATGCTCCATTGGACAATGTACAAAACCAATCAAGATCAACCTTTTGTCAAGTTTTGCGAAAAGGCTCTTGGTGCTTGATGTAGCCCATACAATGCCTTATTGAGCTTCAACACTTTGTCTTCACTACCTTTTTACACGTGGTTGGGTGGTTGCGCAACATACACCTCCTCCTCCAATACTATTGAGGAAGGCATATTTCACATCTATGTGGTGTATCTCCCACCCTTCTTGTGCAACTAATGCAATAAGTAGATAAACTATCTCAAGTCTTGCAATAGGTTTAAAGACTTAATCCAAGTCCACACCTTGTTTTTGCACGTAGCCTTTGACCAACGAGACGTGCTTTGTACTTGATGACAACACCTTGTGGATCCTTCTTCACTTTAAACACCCACTTTAAACCAATGGGTTTTTGTCTAGCTGGGAAATTGACAAGCTCCCAGATCTCATTGCTTTCAATTATAGCAAGCTCCTCTTACATTGCACTCCTCCAGCATGCTTGCCTTTCAACTTCTTAAATGTTTGCTAGCTTCTCCATTGCAAACATGCAAAATACATAGTCTTCTAGCTCCTCCTCCGTTGTGGCATTGCAAATGTCTTACAAGGAATGAAACTTCCTTGATGGTGTCAACATGATGCTGCTTGTAGAACCCTCTGTGTTTTAGTTTGTTGGATTGTACGTGACAATCACTCAGTCATAGTGTACGCCTAACGTGCTATACTCTGTGTTGGAGTCAAAGTGTACTCCCATTGTACTGTTGCTTGCTACACCAACGATCCATGCACAACGTCCTCGGTCCCTATATCAATGTTAGGTGGGTAATACATAGTAAAAATCTCACCATAATCATCCACCACTTGATCAAACTTGGACTCCTAGTCCCACTTTCTAACTTCTTCGAACACACATCTCTTGACACTTGCAACTTCTTTGTCACCAGATCATACATCTGATACACCTTAGATCCATGCTCATACCAAATGAATACCATGGGTATGCTGCGGTCAACGAGCTTTGTGACATGTGGTTGCACCACCTTGGCATGTGCCACACAAATAAATGTGTGAAGATGCTACACTCTTGGCTTCTTCTCGTACAGTGTTTTGTAGGGTGCCTTGCTAGTGACACTCCAAGTTGGTGCACGATTCAAGAGATAGACCTATGTAGCAATGACCTCTCCCCATAATGTTCCTGGCATATCCTAGATCTTCAACATGCTCCTAGACATGGCCACCACCATTTGGCATTGCGTCTCGAGCATGCCATTTTGTTGTGATGAAAATGGGGCTGCTAGAAAACACTTGATCCCTAAGACCATACTGTACTCCTAGAACTCCTATGAGGTGAACTCCCCACCTCGATTAGTATGTAGTGCTTTCACCTTTTTTTCTGCCTCCATCTCAGCAAATGTCTTGACCTTCTAAAATGCAACAAGGGTTCCATCTTTGTTTTTTATTAGGCCACACAAATCTTCATGTAGCAATTGAAGTGGCTTGTCTGCATGGTGCAAAGATGTTGTTGGGAATGGTGCACGCCGCTGCTTCCCGATCATGCAACCATCACACACCTTATTAGTGTGCTTGATGTGAGGCATGCCATCCAACATATCTTGGATAGCTAAGTTATGTAATGCTTGGAATTTGAGGTGGCCATACCGGTTATGACACAACCATGGATTTTTCCTTGTTGCACATCAAGAGACATACTGGCTGTACAAGGTTGAGGTTCAGCTTGTACAATCATTTCTTGGATTTCTTTGCCTTGGCTAGCAGCCATCTTTCCCGATCGTAAATGTACAAGAAGCAACCTTCCAAAACCATTTTGCACATATTCTCATCGAGTTTTCTGAGGTTGTTTCTCTTTAGATGTGGAATATAGTACACTTTTGTGAGGATACAATGCTCTCCGGTTTGGCACTCAAACAACACAATTCCACACCCATAAATCTACACAATTGAATCATCACTAAAATGTACCATACCTCTGACTGTAGTACTCAACTCAGTGAGCATTTCCTTGCCTCCAATCATGTGTTTGCTAGCTCATGTGTGAAGGTACCATACCTCACTTGAGCATTGGTCTAGACCTCTGATTGGCCAAGCTTTCTCCTCATTGATCTTGACCATATTATGCAGATCTTCTACATGCATGGACAACAACATCATTAGCTCATCATCCTCCACTTTAACCAGGTCTGCTTCCTCACCATGTTCATGCTGTGTCTTCCAACACTCCTATGAATAATGTCCAAAAACATTACAATTGAAGCATTTGATTTTGCTTTTGTCAAGGACATCATCAGCTCCAAGTTTTCATCACTATCTTTCTCCTTGCCATCATGCCAACTTTGCTGCCCCTTTGGCCATGACCTCCCATATTTGCACACCCACAGCTACGAATATCGTTGCAGCTGCATGCCTTTAATCTCGAGGGGGAGTCACCACTGTGACGTACAATAACCAACTGCTGAGCAAGTCGCTCAAAATGAGTAAGAAACAATTGTTGCTTCTCCTCCTTGTTGTCGTATCCATGAAGTTGCTCTCAGTGATCTTTGAGACAACTAATCAACTCCTCAACGTCATGGTTTTTAGGTTCACCAGCTTCTCAATTGATGTTACAAGCTACATAAATTACATATGTACAATACATAGGAGTTTTCAAATGACAATGATCTCGTCCACCTTTTCACCCAATGCTCATATGTTGTTGACAATCAATGTCAATTTCATGGAGAAATCATCCACTGATTTGTTTCCCTTCAAGAGAATCACCTTGAAGTCGCTCTTCAAGGTCTGGATCTTTGCCTCCTTGATGCAATCCACACCCATATGCATCATCTTGAGTCTCTCCCATGCTTCTTTGACTGAGTCTTTCTCAATGACCGTGAGGAGAACATCCTCTAGTACTCTGTGATAGATGGCAGCAAGGGCCATTCTATACTTGCGCTCCTTGACGTCATCCTTTTCAATGGAGTTCCGTATGTCATGTGCTTGCAAGTTCACCTGCATCTTCAAGGACCAAGTTTTGTAGTTGCTCTATGTGAGCAACGGGTACTACAGAGTGTAGTTACTCTCCTTCCCCTTCATTGCCACCATGTCTCTGCTTGATGAAGAATCACAGGTGGATTGCTTCAGCATGTACTTTTGCATCCATGGAACAATGCGGATTTGATACCACTTATTAGGGTAGATTTTTGATCCCCAACATGGATATAAAGATATGTATGCAAGTTGTACTGATTCGTACTGTAATAGCATGTGCTCTATCAGATTACTCGTACAATACATGCACGACTTCTACTGGAGAGAACGAATGAACTAGGAAAAAAATGCGAGAAAGGGATATACTATATATTTTGGTGGCTAGGATTGGTTGTGACTTTGTCTCATCTAGACTTGGTCTTAGTTGTTCCAACTATTGCCTTTTTTCTATTATTTATATTAAAAATTAGAGAACAACACATAGCCCAAAAAGTGGATCTGAGATCTAACTAACTCCGCTACTTTTGTACACTATCTACCACTTTCTTGGTTCCATGAAAATAGTGCCACACATAACCTACACATATTCTAAAATAAAGGAAGACAAAATAAAGAAACATGATTATAATTGATAGTGGAGAGTAGTTATGGTGGTGTCTAGAACTATTATTTTTTATGGTTGTTTCTGATCAGAGAGGAAATGGTGGCTAAGTGAAGTAATGATGAGTAGCCATTTGGGTCATGGGAAGTCTCACCTTTAGAACCCATCACTTCAATCAAGGGAGATGGTGTCGTTGCATGTTGTTTGCTGGCGGGACAACTACTAGTTCCTGCATTTTTGCATGTCTCCAACCATGGGGTATCAATGGACAGAACTAGTTGCGACTCTACAATCCTGGGTGCCTCTAACTTGCTTGATCACTCCTATAGTGCATCATAGATCAGAAGGTAGTGATGGACTGTTGAGAAAGGTATTTGGGCATTGCTATTGTAGGTTGCACTATGTTGTAGGCAGCTGAGTTTAGGGTTGTAAATGGGTACGGGTAGACCCGCGAACCCACAAATCCGGACCCTTAAGAAACCCGTTACGAGTCTAATTTTTTATACCCGCATACCCTTGGACCCATATACCCTTGGAGGGTCCAATAATGGGTATGCTTGGACCCAGACCCGCTAGACCCGTGTACCCGCTATACATAAGTAACTATTAAAATAATATGTTATAGATATCATACTTTACTAGTCTAACTAAAGATTATATCTTACTCTAACCACAAGAAGGTTGAGACTAGTCATATTTATAATAATGAACATCATATGTAAACTTAAAATCAAAATGTCTACTATTTAACATTACTTTCTACATAAATTAAACATTATGATCATGACTACAAATATGTAAACAATTACTCAATTAATGTTATTGTATAGAATATAGCATTGTCTAATATAACTATTACATGTTAATATACTATATGATAATAATATCTTGTTGTGTTAAATATATATAATATAGTCATTTCTCTTACATAAACAATATGATGTTTTATAGAACCGCTTACCCTTATACCCGCACCGCATACCCACTATTATTGCGGGTACGGGTATGGTGCGGGTCTAGGTTTTGTATTATGCGGGTCTAGAACCGGAACCAGACCCGCTAAATTAGATGGGTATGGGTATGGGTATGGGTATGGCCAGACCCGCACCGTACCCACACTGTTTACACCCCTAGTTGAGGTTATCAACAAAGGTTGAAGGAGTTTCAAGCATACCAGGGTCAATCATGGTGAGGCCTGAAGAATTTGGTGGCGGTGGTGATTGTTTTGGGGTTGAGATAATGGTTGCCATTATTGTGTTCAAGGATTCCAACCTATGTATAGAATTCAAGGGAGGGGTCTTAGGGTTTTGAGGATGCTTTTCTGATCAACCACACAGAGGTTGATGGAGGCACCTCTTACTCAATTTTGAATGAACTCAAGGGGTATCGTTGGCATACATTACATGAAACTGAAGTCGACCATAATAATTGCATCTCCTATGGGGGAGAGGATGGAATCACCATTCTCTTGACTCATAACTACCCATTGATGGATTTAAGGAAGGAGTCTTGCTATTAATTACTTATTATTATCAATATGATTCCTTGGTTTTTTTACTTACTTTAAATATTTATAACTCCTAAATGGTAGATTTAAATGTTTAACTTAGACGTCTAGTAAAATCCCTATCATACTACTTCCTAAAAGTATTAATACTCCAAATTATGGTTATGAGATGGCCAATTTTAATTATTCTCTTCATGTATACAAAGTAAATATATTTGGTTCAATTAATATTTCATTTTGATTCCAAGGCCATAATTTAACAAAGTATGAGTATCATAGAAATACAAGGTGGTACCAATATATTCAAGAATCTAAATTTCATAATAGCACCAAATAATTCAAAGTAGTGTTTGAGATAATTTGAGGGACCAATTTGTAGATATGGACTTATTTAGACACAAGGGATTGGAAGTGAGATAATTATACCTGAGAACATGATAATTCACCAGCATGATCAATTTAGATTTATAATGAGAGATAAGTGTGCAATTGAGATCTGATTTCAAGAGAATCAGGAATTGTAACTCAAATAAAAATTCAACACTCAAATTTTGGTATGCTACATACCAACAACTTGAGGCTCCACCACCCTTCCCTATTGTAGGCCAACATTTATATGACTAATTAGATAAAGCAGTGTCAGTTTTGTTTATATTTAAGATGAACAACCAACTTTTAATGCATATTTGGTACTTTCAGATGATGAGGTACTGCTCCAACAGAAGGTATACATGCCACAACCAATTGGTTTTTCTATATCCTCTATAGTTCTAGAACCATCCACACCTATGAATGAGTTGGGTGTTTCCATATGTAAGAATTAGATTTATAGGTTGAGATAATAGAGGATCCCACTACTTCTATTGATTTTGATGTTGAATGGGAAGCAAACTAGGAGGATGCACAACTCATTAAAGTATTTACCAGGATGGATTTATAGATGAGGTGGTTCCTCCTATGACAACACTACGTCTTATACATGCAGATTTATGAGTGCGTATTCATCTTAGTTCCATTCACCATTTTTAGCCCAATTTTGCACTTAGTTATCTCAAATAACCCTTGAATCTGCTCTTATATAATTTTCCATATATTTATGAGAATATGTAGGGTTTTTATCAAATCCATTGCTTTCCATGGAAAGATTAAGCATCACATTATGTGCACCAACTTAGGAGACGGTCGTCCTGCTAACCAACTAGGGGGCCCAAGAATTTTTTGATAATTTGGACCCTATTTTCAATGGTCAATCCCTTCAGTAGTGAGCATCCTCGTTGCTCATAAGATTCATCAATGTAGGCTCGTCAACCCATAGTAATACCCCCCCCCCCCCAGGGTGTCGGTTTGTTCCTAAGAAGCATCACCAACGACTATCTAGGATCTGGGAACCTAGCGACCCCTGGGATTGGAAAAACCAATGACCATTGGGAGTGCAAAAGCCATTGCCCACTAGGAATCAAGGAGTCAGCTACCACTGAGGGTCAAGGAGCCAATGATAGTTCGGAATCAAGGAGTCAGTGACCCTTGAGGATCAAGGAGTCAACACCTGCTGGGGATCAAGGAGTCAACTACTAATAAGGATCAAGGAGTCATCAACTATCGAGGATAAAGGAGTCAGTGACTGCTGACAAATCTTAACGACCCAATGACCTAAGAAACTAGCATCCAATGGAACACCTGCATACTCAGAGCCTATAAATATTCATCCACATCCTTCATTTGGAAGGATCATTTCCTCCCCATACACGCTTCAAGGATGTTGCTCTATGCCCAACCAAGGAAGATGATCCCATAGCATGTTCCCATCGATGCCTCTGTGGTCTCCTTGACACATCGTCATCTTTGTTCCATTACGATCTATCATTTATCCATGAAAGTCATTGGGTTCAGATCTCCTTCATCTTTGCTCCATCAACCATCTACTACTCCATCTCATGTGACTAAGAGCATGTGAAGAGAAGGAAGAAGGTTAGATAAGATCATCCTCGTCTTCCTTAGTGTTTTCCACTCCTTCTCTAGATCTGCCCTGTCATTAGAATAGAAGACCGTTGCTCCACCAAGACACGATCATCTTCTTCATTATGGCCATGGCTAAATCTTCCTTGTCACTTATTTTCTTAGATCCTATCATGAGGAAATGATAGTTCATCTTGCTGGGGCACGAAGACTAGCCCCTCTACCCATTCTTACATGTTCATTTTTTGAACATTCCATGGATTGTATAAAACTTTCTATTTCAAAGTTAATCATTTAATGCATGCTTTGTGTATGATCACATGCCTTGCATGATCTATTATATTCCTATGTTGAGATAACTTCAATACCTAGGATTTGAATATCTATTGACTTGGTTGATATCCATATGAGAACTTCTGAGGGACATCTTCGGAGTAGTAAGTGTGTGATTTGTGGGTAACGAGACATCAAGCACATGGAGATGCTTACACAATCTCTATGTACTAATGGATGGTTCATGCTTTACTGCTTCTGGATAGCTATATCTAGCTAGGATATGTTTTGGATTTGTTTGTGCATTTAGAGGTGGTGAAACCCAATTACACCTCAATGACCCCCATAATTAATATAAACCCAGGTACTAATATTTCTGTTTTACTTTCCTTGCAATTTGTTTAACTAAACTCAAATCAACACATTGTTCTAAATATTAGTCTTAGTTCAACTAGATTCATCTAGTGATATTCTTAAAAATATTTTCCCTTGGGATTTAATCCTTAACTATATTGTAATAAGACCCGTTTTCTTACGGGAAGTACTATTGCACAAGGTTTTGGTAAAAACTTTGGGATTTAAACCCTAGATAAATTTGTTAGTGCAGTAAAAACCACATCAAAATTATATCACCGTTGACGGGGACATGAAATCATATAGTTAATTCTAGCTTTTTTAAGACTAATCTAGGATGTTACTTTCATATTTGATACTATTGATCATACACTTACATTCGGTTCTACTTTGTTTATCTAACTCCTGACAGATCTTTCTATCCTAGGTACCCCCATAGAGTAGTGTATGCGATGCTCGTAGAACATTAGCCTTACATGTAGCTTTGACCCCATGATAGAAAGAACCTTTCATCCTCAAAGTAGAGAGAACCAAACTAGGATGGCTCAATAGAAGGAAATTGCCTGAATGGTAACTTAAGCCCTTGTAGTGAAAAGGGAAAGGCTTATGCAAGAAGACCGGGCTACAGTTCAAGAGGAGATCCAAGAAGCCCAAGCAGCTTCTCTACCAACCAAGTTAGAAAAGAACCTTAGAGAGTTATCAACCCCTAAGGCTTTCGATGTTCAACACCCTGTGCAACCTCCTCCCATCACTGCTCCATATTTTGAGACCAGGGCACATTGGATCACATTGCTTCAAAACAACCCATTTGGTATGCAAGGTAAGGGTTGCAAGAACATATCCTAAGATTTGTAGATCTATGTTCTATGACAAAGCACAACAAAGTTACATATGATCCCACTAGTCTCTGTCTCTTCAGATATTCTCTTACAGATAGAACCAAGATTGGTATAACTCTTTGTAATATGACCACACCACTTGGGAAAAGCTTCAAAAATGTATTTATTGGAAAAATTCTATCATCCTTCCCTTAGCTACACTATTAGAGTCCAGATAATGGAATTTAATCAGGTGCTGGGTGAATCTCTAGCAAAAGCATGGGAAAGATACAATGGGTTACTAAACAAGTGTCCGCACCATGGCATTTCTAAGAACCAACTTATTGAAATCTTTTATAGGGGTGTGGATGATGACATCAAGAAGTTTTTGGACTCCTCATCTGGAGGAAACTTCATGCACCACAGGTATGACAACACATGGAGGGTTGTCACCCTTGGAGTTGAAAATCAAGGAAACTAGGGCAGATTCATAAGCAAGGGAGTTCTAAAGGTAGCTATGGAATAAAGTAGTTAAGATTACAAGTCTATCGTGAAATCTCTAAAGGTACTAGTCGCCAATTAAGATAACCACAAATCATCCTTCAAAACTTATGTAAGGAGAAAATCTCCACCACAACAACAAGAAGAAGTTAAAGCAACATTTTGTCCTGTGAAACATGTAAAGGCATTGATCATTCTACGCTAGCCTTCAATATTCTCTATGATGTAGTTATGGGTAATGCTTATGCCCAAGGAGGTAATGACCAGATGGAAAATCTGGACGGCATCCACACTATCCCTCGTCAAGGGTCTTACAATCTAGATCAGACTAGGAACCATCTGGGGTTTCAGCAGAAAAATCCTTTAGGAGTAGAGTACTCATAGAAAGTCGGTCCAGATAGGGATAAACAACAAGGTATGCCAGGATTTCAGAAATCAAGAAGACATTAGAGGTAACTATCTGAATATAAATTACAACAAGTACCAAAATGCCTCTTAGTTCTAGAACCCAACTAGGTCCTATATCAACAACAAAAATAAGGACAACATGCCAATCCCATCTATGCTGATGACAAAATGTCATGTATTGAGAAGATGCTACCATCGCAACAAACAATGATAAAAAATTAGGAGGCTCGTCAAAAGGCTATTGGATCCCAATCGGCTCAACTTTTAGCCAGCCTCAAGCCTCGCATGGGAGCTTTTGTTAGCCAACCAGAGAACAATCCTAAACATCTTGAGTAAGTGAACATTATTTTTACTCGATCTAGAGAGGACTACTTTAATGCTCTTATCAAGAAACCCTTGGTAGTTACATGAAAGGATGAGTTTGTTTTCATCCAAGACACTGAAGCACCTAAATCTCAATTGAAAGAACAACCAACCACTAATAATGTAGACAAAGCAATTTACAAAAAAACCTATCTTTGTAGAAATAGAAGACATGCCTGAGGCGATCATACAGATTTACAAGCCTCGTCCTCCCTTCCAAGCCCGTCTAAAGTAGTCAAGGCTTGACATCTATTTCATGAAGTTCAAAGAAGCAATGAAGAAGCTTTATGTGGACATATCCTTTTTGGATGCGCTAGATGAGATACCAATCTAGACAAAGTGCTTAAAAATACTCCTCACAAGGAAATATATAATCGACCAATATGAGACAATCAAGTTAGCAAGAACAACATGTGCTATTATTCGGAGAAAAATTCCCTAGAAGTAGAAAGACCCATGATTCTTTAGGATTTCATGCCACATTGGCAACTCTATATGTAAAAAGGGATTAGTCAACCTCAATGCTTGCATATCTATCACGCCACTTAGCCTTTGCATGAGACTAGGGTTTGCAAAACTTCTCCCAACTGACATGACCATACAACTTGCTAACAATTCTATGACACTTCTATTGGGAATCATTGAGGATGACCCAGTCAAGGTAGGAAAAGACTTATGTCTCATGCAACTTTGTTGTCATGGACATAAAAGAGGATTCAAGATACCCTCTTATCTTTGGCCAAAGTTTCCTTGCCACTATAAGAGTATTGATCGATGTCAAAGCTAGAACCTTGCTTCTAAGGCTAAGAAAGGAAATTCTTGAGTTTAGAGTTTTTGATAGCATGCGAAGAATGAGCATACCAGAAGAACTTTTCGGGATTGATTGCATAGATAAAATGTCACTACTCATGCAAGAGAATCATGATTCAAATGATCTTTTAGAAGTTTCTTTAACAAATGCAACTACCAATGATTCCATCAACAAAATAAGTAAAGAAATGTTTGCTCCACCTCAACTTTGTAGAAGAAGATCCTGAATCTAAATTTGAGGAACTCAAAGCAGTGCACTTAATGGAAGAGCTGTGTGAGACGCCAAAGGCCCTTGAAATAAAGCCCCTACCCAAGGGACTACAATAAATGAAGGAAGAATTCAGATTGCCAGAATCTTTAGAGAACCATATTAAGAAATGCATCCTTTATATAATCATGGTGATTGTGAGCTCTTTTCCTATAGTAGATTTTGGGCTGGGTTTAGATTTTTGAGGAAAGTGCTCTAGATGACCTCAAAGTCTACCCAGTTATCATAAATTTTAACCTAACATCTGAATAGGAAGAAAAAACTCCTAATAGAATTAAAGGAAAGAAGAAAATCCATTGGCTACAAAATGAGTGACCTTATTGAGGTCAGTCAAGCGCTTTGTATGCACAAAATCCCCATGGTAGAAGACCAAAAGCCAACTATCAAACATCAATGAAAGCTAAACACACATATGAAAGAGGTTTGACTTGAAGTCATCAAATTGCTGACTATAGACATCATCTGTCTTATATCTGTGTCACCATGAGTAAGTCCTATACAAGTTGTCCCTAAGAAGGGTGGGAATACTTTTGTAAAGAATGAAAACAATGAACTCATCACCACTCTAATGATCATCGAGTCAAGGATGTGTATCAATTATAGTAAGTTAAACAAAGCCACACATACAGATCATTTCCTGATTCCCTTCCTAGAACAAGTCTTGAAGAGATTGGCTCACCTAACATACTTTTTCTCTCTCAATTTCATCAAATTCCCATACATTTAGATGACCAGCAGAAGAAAACATTCACTTGAACCTTTGGAACATATGCGTTAAGAAGGATACCGTTTGGGCTCTGTAATGTGCCTGCCAATTTCTGACACTGCATGACAGCCATATTTGTTGGACTCACTGAATCTATTATGGAAGTTTTTATGGATGATTTCTCCATCTATGAATATTCATTTGAATCATGCCTTAAGGACCTCCCCCTGGTCCTCAAACTATGTGAAGAAGCACATATATTGCTAAAATAGGAGAAATGAAATTTTATGGTAAAGGAAGACATTGTACTTGGACATAGGTCAAAAATCAAGGGATTGACGTTGACAAGACAAAGATCCAATTTATCGCTACACTTGGTCTTTTAACCAATGTAAGATATGTCTGTGATTTTCTTAGTCATGCTAGATTTTATAGAAGGTTTATAAAGGACTTATCTGAGATAGCCAAGCCAATGACGAACTTACTGCTAAAGGAAGCCAACATCCACTTTGATGAAGAATGCATCAAGAGCTTCAACAATCTTAAGCATGCCTGTACATTGTCCCCTATAATCTTGGTTCCATATTGGGAGCACCCATTTGAAATAATGAGTAATACCAGTGACTGTGTGGTTGGTGCTATTTTGGATCAATATATAGAAAAAAAATATGTCATCTACTATGCGTCTAAGACCCTTGATGAAGATCAAAGTAACTACACAACTACTGAGAAGGAACTCTTGGCAGTTGTGTATGCCTTCATTAAATTTGGATCATACCTTGTCGGCTCAATGGTCATCGTATACACAGATCATGCTACAATCTGTTACCTGCTATTAAAGAAAGATGCAACACCCAGATTAATTAGATGGATTCTACTTTCCCAATAATTTGATTTGGAAATAAGATATAAGAAAGGCACTGTGAATGTTGTGACATATTACTTGAGTCATATCCAAAATCCAGACAGTGAAATGATCCACATCAATGACTCTCTTCCTAGACACTAGCACATGAAATATATTGAAGTTATCCCTTTAAATGCATCGACACTACATTAACGAAGTTCATGCATAATGTGAGACAATATCACTAGGATGAGTCATACCTCTTCAAGTTGTATGTTGATGATCTCTACAGATGTTGTATCACTGAGGAAGAAGCTCAGATCTATTTTGGAGCAATGCCACTCTGGCCCTATTGGAGGTCATATGAGTTCTAAGAAAACTACATTGAAAGTTCTCAATGTGACTTCTTTTGACAAAACATCTCCGGGGATGCGTTCAAATTTGTCCATCATGTAAAAAATTCCATAGAGCCGGTAACATTTCAAAAAGGGATGAGTTGTCCCTTAAGCTTTGGTAAGAATTTGAGATCTTCGATGTGTGGGGAGAGGACTACATGGCCCCATTCCCATCCTTGTATGTATTTTGTACATTCTAGTTGTGATGGATTACACCTCTAAATGGGTGGAGGTCATAGAAACTGTAACATCCCTTACCTGGGATATGCCTTAACCCTGGGAGTTTTGCTTAATCAAGATAATTATATCCTTGATTTTATCTTGTGAAAAGCAATTAAGGTTTAAGAGGAACTCATGTTTCATTTTTGGTCCTGTTTGAATAATGTTGAAGCAATGCTTGCGTATTCTGGACTAAAGTGTAAATTACCCAAGTTGAGGGGTTAACTTGCAAATGTTACTTGATAAATGTTCCTCATGTGTTGAAGCATCATGAAAGTGAAGATTATGTAGGGGTATGGCTTTCATAAGCCTGAGTACCAAGAAAGAGCTGATAAAGCAATGTTTGTGCATTAAAACCTAGTTTTGGTGTAATGTGCAATTTACCCAAAACCTAGGATTCAATATGAAAATTACCACTTTTTGAGAGTCCCTACTATTTCTTGGCATCATATAGAGAAAATAAAATAAGAGGGGCGACCCATTTGAATCACTTTGGAGGAGAGAGAATCTTGATATTAAAATAATCATGATTTAAGCATAATTGAAACCCTAATTCAATTTAATGCAAAAATAATTATATTAATTGAAGTGCCCTTCAACCAAAATTATGAGGGTTGAATTTTTATAAGAGTGGACGTCCTTGTTCCTTACAAAGGCAATGAAAATATCCAAAGGAATGGATTACTCACTCACATTATCATAAGAAAAAGAAATATCCACTAACTTATGGATATTAATATTATATGATTAAGGTGCTTAATTTGCTTTTCTTTAAATTGTGGATAATTGAGAGGAATAAAGAGGCAAATAGGATAGCCTCGTATTCAAGGACTTGAGGGGGAGTTGTGGCATCAATTTAAGGAATGAAGGATATTTTATATCACTTTCTCTCTCATTGAATTTTCTTATAAAAACTCCCTTTTCAACCCAAATGAAAGACTTTTTCGACCCCAATTTCTTTCCTTGCTTTGGAAAATCACTAGGGAGCTCAAGAGCAAGAGGAGAACGAGCCCCAACCTGTTGGTAAGCTTCTTGATCATCTTTCACCATGATTTCATGGTAGAAATCGAAAATCAATGATGGATTTCTTCTTTTCTTCCATCAATCTTCCTTTCTAGCCAATCCTTTGCACTCAAAAGCTTGAGGAACGAACCTTGTGGAGTTAGAAAGCTTCTTCCACCATTATTAACGAGAATCTCCAAGCTTTGAAGCTCAATTGAAGGTGGGTTTTATAACTAGAACCCATATTCATTGTTATTGAATTAAATTTCTCAATTCATTATGTTCAATTGATCTCTTTGCAATTCCTTTGATTAAATGATGAAACTACCATGGAAATGGTAGTAGATTTATAAGGATTGAAGGTTGATAATGATGACATCATCACAAGAACACACCTCAATAAATATCCTAGGTAAACGGTTTCCAAGTTTGGGACCAATCGATTTCAATGGAATTGGTTAAACGGTTTCAACAAACCGTTTGTTGAAACCAAACAGTTTCAAACTATTTGGAGTGGTTGACCATTTGCAATGGTTGACCATTTGAGGAAATATGCTGATGTTGATGGTTGATGATCCATTAAATCCAATTGAATGATTTCAAAGGGTTCACCAATTAAGGGTCCATCAAGTATTAAATCCTAATCGGGTTGAGTGCTGAAATTCTCAATTGAAAGGTTTAATTTTTGGGTTGACTAACCCAAACGGTCTCAAGACCATTTGGGAGTCACCCAAATGGTCTCAAGACCGTTTGGAGGTCAACCAAGACCATTTGTAAGTTTATGATGAAGTATGATTAGATGGTTGAAGGTCCACTAATGGCAAATTTAAATACAATCATCAGTGCAATTGATGATTGATTCAATGATGCAAACCCTAAGTGATGGTTTCTTGCCTTCAAACCCTAATTGAGAGTTCAATTGAAGAGTGATTCAATAGTTCAATTGAAGGATTATTTAATGGTTCAATTGATAAGTGAAATCAATGATTGAAACCCTGATTCAATTTGGTTGATGGATATCTTTTGGGGCATTCAGTTTTGAGAGGGTTTGGACCAAATGGTCTTAAGACTGTTTGAGACCAAATGTTCTCAAACCGTTTGGAGACCCAAGTTCATTCGGTTTCAATGCAATTTTTCTTAAACAATTTCAAACCGTTTGAGGTCTGAGTGACCAAGATCGTTTGGGGTCTAAGTGACCAAGACCATTTGGGGTCTAAGTGACCAAGACCGTTTGGAGTCTAAGTAATCAAGACCATTTAAGGTTCAACATGGTCAAACCATTTGAACACCTAATTTAATTGAAGGTCAATTGTGATTAAATCATTTAGAAATCGAAGGTGATGATTGTTCCAATGATCCAATGATTGATAGTAATGACAATCAATGATATGTACAAAGGTTAAATTCCTAAAGTACCTAGATGGTTAGTACCTTTAAAGGGATAAACCCTAATTGCTTATAAGAGAAATAACTCAGTACACTATGTAATCATAGTTGTATATACTTGATCGGATGATTGATGTAATCCAATAAAGTGGAGAGAATGATAGAATGGAATTTATACTTGAGTATGATTCATGTGGTGATTAAGGGTATGATCCTTAGTAAAGAGATCATAAAACCCTAATCATGAGTATAAAACCCTAATTGACAAGGTTATTGAACCCTAAACCTAATTCAGGGCAATTTTGAGTGAAATTCTAATATAGGGTTAGGATGTAACCCTAATTCAAGGTGATGATATGTGTAAACCTAATTTAGGGTAATGTGATGCAAAACCCTAATTGGGATGAATAGTAAATCCTAATTGAGGGTGATTCCATGAGAAACCCTATTTGAGGATGATTCTGTGAGAAACCCTATCTGAGGATAATATCATATGAAGCTCTAATGCAATGTTGTGATGAAAGACCCTAATAAGGGTGAAGATATGTGAAACCCTAATTTGGAAGTCATAATACATAAAGCCCTAATCCTGGGCAATATGACGATAAATCATAACCCTAATCTTTAGGTAATGGTATAAGAAAACCCTAATGATGAAATAGAAGGAAATACCTATAAAAGTGAAATATATTTCTAGAGGTTGATTATAGGCAACCTTATAGTAATTAATGTCTTTATCATTAGACAAGTCCATATCATTAAAGATAGTTGGACAATTCTAATGTGTGACCTATGCACTACATGCTAAAGGTGATAGGTTAGTGATTAAAGTATTACGAGGGAAATACCTTATTACCAGATAAGTTGACAAACTCAGACAAATTAAGAGGAATGAGAGAAGTGATATATCAATACATGATATATGTCACACGTATCATCACAGGGTTGATATACCTTAATGCACTTCAAATCTAATATATTTGGGTAAGAAACACATGAGGTGTGTTATGTAACTGTTACAATGGAATGTAATGAGTTCGATATACTTTGATAAGTATATGCTAATATGCCTTGAGAAAGGGGTTAAGCCAAACCAATGAGTATGATGTAATCATACCCTGGCAAGGATGGGAAATGAACTCATACCTTGTATTGATAATAAGTAATGATATATGATGAGAGTATAAGAATGAGTGAATGCTTGTGATATTAAAGGCAGCTCCTAGAGGAGTGGAATAATAAATTAGGGTTAGATTCATAAAATGAACATAAACCCTAATTATTATGTAATGGGAAATCCTAACCCTAATTTTGGGTAATAGGATGAAAAACCCTATTTGATGGTAAACCCTAATCCTGGTGAGGAAATAGTGGTGTTACTATTGTATTGCATGCCGTGGTATGCTATTGTTGCTTATTGAAAAATAACAAAATGTACTTTGGCCTGGTGTGCTAATATGCTATTGTTGTTTATTGAGAAATAATAAAATATGCAGTGGCATTGTAAGCCATGCGATCAAGTTGTTTCCTAGTGAAACGTGACAAGACAATCAATGGCCTTGTGAGCCATGTGATATGCGTGTGTAGCAAGTTTCATGAATACCTCAGTTTGAGGACCTAGAGGTAATAGTTACCTAATAAGTGGTAACAATGTTCAGTGATGAACTGAGGGTTTGAATGCCCATATTCAATAATCATGATGATGATGTTGTTGAGAAATGAGATCTTCCAAGTAACGAGATAAGCGATAGAGATCCCAATGATTTACAAAGCTTTGAAAAGTATTGATGAAAATAGTACATGTTTCTTTGTAGCATTTGTATTAATAAGTTATGTTTGAGAACTTGACTGATGCTAAAAGAATATGATAATGTACCTAATTAATCAAGTGAAATCATATCATGTAGAGCCCTGGCCATATATTCATCATCGTCAGTAATAGGTGATGGTGAAACGGGTTGCTCCGCGACAAAATCCAGAATGCATATTTTTGAATATGTGGAGGTCGATGGGCGAACATATCCTTACGTCCTATTGAGGTGATTGATGGAAGGTAAACAGTAAACCTCTCAATCCTTCATTATATGTTCTGAGATGGATGTATCACAAATCTCCTGAAGATTGGGATGGATGTATCATTAATCTCCCAATAATATTAATGCCGGATCGATGGAGGTATGTCTCGATTGCGAAGAGAGTGAAGCTGACCCTGCCTCTATAGCGAAGTGCCAGTATATCCTGGAAAGCTAATTTAGCAATGACACAAGATGTCCTGCATGTGATCTTGTACTGACCGAGATCTGAGAGGTCATGGAGTCTGGCTCTTCCATTGACCTTGTATGGTACCGATGCCTAACATAATCGTGGTCGGTTGGAGTATGAGTGGTATACCTCATCTCCTCAGGGCATAAGTGTGATTGTAAAATGTAACCAGCCGTATAGCATGTTTGCTTAAGGATTGAATACGGAAATTCATTGGCTGATATTGCATTTATTTGTGCATTCTTAGTAGACAAATGTAATTTCTGATTCTTTACATTCCTTGCAAAGCAGATAGATGATTTACATATCTACTATGGATAGATGCAGTGTTCTCCTTAAGAAAGGAGATTATCTTATTCTGTTGTAGAATGAATAATTCTACCTGCTAATATAAAAGTACCCCTGTTCAGTTATATTCTAATAAACTGCAATAATAATGTTTTGGTGGAGAGTTATATCTCTCGCTGGGGAAATTTTCAATTGTTGCACCCCTGTGGGAAACATTTTTAGGTATACATGGAAGGCAAAGTAGAAACCCTAGAGCAGGGAAAGTGCAGCAGCAACAACAACAATAGGGATAGCAGTGAGATCTCAAGTGGAGATACTATCTGTCAAGTCATATAGATAGTAGTCCTATGTGTCGCCTTTGTACTCTCAGGTACTCGGAGTTAATCGTTTGTGTTTTTAATGGAACGATATGAGATTTTGGCTTGGTGTCTCGAGGTTCTTATGCTGTATGTATATAATGTTAATAGGGAAGTTAATGTTTGTAATCCTCAAGAAGAGACGGTACAAGTTATGTACTTATGAACTAGGATGTAAATGTTATACATTGGTTCCCGTTGAAAGAGTTTTCCTATGTTTGGATCTCTTTGAAAATGGTTTTAATTTTTAGTGATTTTCAGTAATCCGCTAATGCTGATCATGTTCGTATGTTTTATTATTGTTGATGGCATTTGTTGTCACAGAAACCATCACTAGAAACTCTAAACTAGTTATCAAGTTGTTTAAAGATTTCATCTTTCCCAATTTGGAGTTCCACACACTATGATATCTGACTGAGGTTCTAAATTTCTAGAAAGAAGTTTCAAAGATCTATTGAGAAAATATGGCATGACTCACAAGGTAGCTTCCCCTACCACCCGCAAATGAATGGACAGGTAGAAGTATCAAACTGCCAAATCAAAGCCATCCTAGAATAGATAGTAGGCCACAAACTAAAGGATTGGTCAAGAAAAATCAATGACGCCTTGTGGGCCTACAGAGCTGCTTTCAGGACTGCTCTTTAAATGACACCCTTTAGATTAATATACGGGAAATCATGTCACTTTCCTATAAAACTTGAACATAAATATTGGTGGGAAATTAAACAACTAAGTTTTGACATGAAGAAAGTGGGCCAAACTAGGTTATTGCAACCTTAAGAGCTGGAGGAACTTCGGGTGACAGCTCATGAGAATGCACAAATCTACAATGAACACATAAAATTATGGCATGATGGTCATTTGATTAGGAAAACCATACTTGTGGGATACCAAATTTTGCTTTTTAACTGAAGACTAAGATTGTTGCTAGGGAAATTCCATTCTACTGGTTCATACCATAGACAATATGGAGCTTCTACCCACATGGTCCTTTGTTTTATGGAGTGAAAAGTCAGGAGAGTTTGTGGAAAATGACCAACGCTGGAAGAGATATTTCACCAAACCCGACATAACCATTGAGGCACCGCTGATTCTTTCCAACCCAACACAACTATCAGAAAAT
The DNA here is from genome assembly GCA_963693085.1 of Alisma plantago-aquatica. Taxonomy (NCBI): domain Eukaryota; kingdom Viridiplantae; phylum Streptophyta; class Magnoliopsida; order Alismatales; family Alismataceae; genus Alisma; species Alisma plantago-aquatica. Next base: position 1,246,663,761 of record OY856412.1, read on the forward strand.
TGATAGAAGTGTGTCGACCCAACAACATAAAACAAAGGCTTTTGTCGCGAGGCAACCCGATCTTTACCTAAACTTTTACTTTCAATTTTGAATTAGACAATGTTTCACCCACTAGATAATGCATCAAAAGATGCAATCTTAAGTTTTGATAACTTTCATTTTTAAGATTTCAGATGGATGACATGTTACTGAAAGGAACACAACCACATCTTGTAGTCCAACCATCATGAATTTTCCCCTCCATCTTAGATTTAGAGTTTGCTCAGGATGTGCAAGTTTCTATGTTTAGGGTGGGTGTGGTGGTACATACTCTACTTCCCACCCTCACCTATCTAACTCAGATTTAAGATTTCATCATTGCATTTAAAGATTTTTTATCATTTTTTTTGAAATTTTAAAAATTTTTCAAAGAAATTATGCACAGAAACTTGATGTAGTTTTGACGCCTTTTATTCAATCAAAGACATTATCTATGTAGATAATTTCTTTTTCCATAAATTTTTTCATCATTATATCCTTCTTATTCGAAGCAAATCCTTAAGAGGGACAACTTATGAAATGAGCCAGTGGTTAGAAATTACATTGTGAAGCGTATGAATCCTAACATCATGATTCTTTAGAAAAGATGGCAAGTATTTCTCAAACTAAGAGGGATCAAACACATTGTGCTTCTTACTAACTAGTGGAACATTAGAACATAATCACCACTGGATCCCCATCAAGTAATTACTTGAGCATTGGGAGAACAACCTAGTGCAGTGAACTATAAATCAAGTTGCATTATGATATGAAATATCTTCTATACTTTTTTTACCATCTTCATACCCCTCCATCCATCAAAAGGAAACAAAAAGCCATAAAAATGGTGCCAAACCCTAAGTTCAAGGTGGCACACCACCCATCTCTTTATCTACTTCTTACATACCCTACTCTATGTAATAGAGGTGTACCACCAAAAAGAAAAAGAAAAGATGCCGATGTGCACACAAGAAAGATGCAATCTCGAGTTGAATAGAGGAAAGATTCATACAAAAAATGCAATCAATGTAATTGTAACTATATAATAAATATATTAAGCCAAATAGAGGAGAAATTTGCTACTTCCTTCCATACCCCTTATCTCCTTTTTCCAACTACAGACACAATGAATGCCTAACTTTTGCCACTCTCGCGAAAAACAACAGTGTCATATCAGATGCACACTTGTTGTTCTACGGGTATCTATGAACTCTTATGAAGCTCTTAGACATGCCTAATGTTGGAGAAAGTGGGAAAGACATGATTTTGGAAAACAAACTTAGGAACAAATATATTGTAAGATGTGCTCAGTGATCCCTAGAATTTGTGATGCTTAGCCATATTGAGCGGTAAGGAAAGCAAAATGATGTGAAGACACGGCAATCACAAGATTCGTAAGTATTTAACTAGAAACTATTTTGGATTTTTGTGTTACTCGAGGATGAGAAACACTTAAGTTTGGGGTGTTTTGATGAGTGCATATTCATCTTATTTTCTGTCGCAATTTTTAGCACAATTTTGCACTTAGATCTCTCATATAACCCTTGAATCTACTGTTATGTAATTTTTCTTATCTTTATGTGAATATGTTGGGTTTTGATTAAATCCATTGGTTTCCATGGCTGGATTAAGCATCACATTATGTGCACTATCTTAGGAGACGGTGGTCCCGCTAACAAATTATTGTGCCCAAGAAACTTTTGATAATTTGGACCCTATTTTTGATGGCCAATCCCTTCATCAAGAAGAATCCTCATCGGTTAGAAGATTCATTGGCACATTCCCTTTGACCCATAATAATAGCCCCCCAGAGGTGGGTTTGTTCCTAAGGAGCATCACTAGTGACCGTTGATGTTTTGGAAACCCAACGATGGTTGGGAATGCAAAAACCAACCACTGCTAGGAGTGCAAAAGCCAACGACCATTGGGAATCAAGGATTGGGTGACCACTGAGGATTAAGGAGTCAACAAACATTGAGGATCAAGGAGTCATCAACCACTGAGGATCAAGGAGTCATGGAGCGCTAAGAAATAGCAAGGATCAATGACTTAAGTGACAAATAACCACCGGACCACCTGCACACTCAAAGTCTATAAATAGTCAACCCCCTCCTTCATTTGGTAGGATCACTTCCACCCCATCCATGTTGCTAGTCTTCTACTCTGTAACCAGACAAGGAAGACGATCCCATCACCTATTTCCATCGATGCCTCTATGGTTTCCTTGGTACATTGATGCCTCCATTCCATTAAGATCTATCCTTTAGCCACAAAAGTGGTTGGGTTCAGATCTCCACTGGCCTCATTCCATCGACCATCTACCACTCCATCTCTAGTGAGCAAGAGAATGAGAAGAGAAGGAAGAAGGAAGAAGAATATCATCCCCGTCTACCTTGGTGTTTTCCACTCCTTCTCTAGATCTATCCCATCATCAGAGTAGAATACTGTTACTCCATCAAGCCACAATCATCTTATTCACCATGAACATGGATAAATCTTCCTTTTACCTTGTTTTCTTATTTCCTATCACAAGGAGAGAGTAGTTCATCTCTCTGGGGTGTGCGAACTAGCCCCTCTACCCTTGCTTACTTGTTTTATATTCCTATGTTGTGATAATTTCAATGCCTAGGATTTAAATATCGATTGACTTAGTTGATGTTTAGACAATAATTTTGAGGGACTTCTCTGGAGTAGTAAGTGTGTGAACTCTGGGTAGTGAGACATGAAGCCCATGGAGATGCTTACACAATCTCTATATCCATATGGATGGTTTTTTCTTTTCTCCTTTTGGATAGTTATATTTAGACTGGATATGTTTTTGACATGTTTGTGCATGTAGCGGTGGAGAAACCCAATTCCACCCCAGTGACTCCCATCATTAATCTAAACCCAATTTTAATTCTACTCTTTTACTTTCCTTGCAATTAGTTTAAGTAAACTCAAATTAATTCTATGTTCTAAATATTAGTCTTAGTTCAACTGGATTCATCTAGCAAGATTCTTAGAAACATTGTCCTTTGGGATTTGATCCTTAACTATACTATGATAAGAACCATCTTCTTGCAGCTGGTACTATTGCACATGTTTTTTGGTAAAAACTTAGGGGTTTCAGCCCAGGTAAATTTATTAGTGCAGTAAAAACCACATCACAAATCTGATGAGCTAGATCCTACACTTGATTTAGCATAGTTGATAATGAAATGTAAAAATGTACTTTTTCCAAATCAGAAGGTCGTATGTCTCCTATATTCACATATGAGTATATCATGAGGCAACATGAGAGGAAAATTTCCTACATTATACCTATAACATCCCAAAATGAAGCCTCAAATAAAATGATCTTAAAAGGAATGACTCGACTACTCATATCACGAAGGTGCACCTCCTTTTCAGGGAGCACATTGCTAAGAAATATGTGGTTGAGCAAGCTCAACCCAGAGTAGTACTAGGATGGGTGACCTGTCATGAATATGATCCCAGGTTGTGCATTCGTGTGGGCAAAGTGCACAACCAAGACTAGTGTTTCTTTATGGGGCCTGTCGTCATTCCTCTACTAGAGCTTTGGGTGGTGATCCCATGCATTATAAATGGTATCACATCTAGATACCCTTTAGTATGTGAGGCCCACATGGACACATGACATGCCAATCTTAATCCATGCGATTCTTGTATGTGGAAAGGGTTATTCAAGTTGATGGAGCCATGGACGCACTAATAGCCATGTATTGGAGCTGGTTGTACCTGAGATAATCTAGGTTTTCACTAAATTAGGGAAGATATTTTGAGGCAGTTTTTGAGCCTTGATGAGGATGTGAAGATTCTATGTCAGAGACATTCTAACATCTCATTATTTTTGGACTCAGTCAAAATGACCATAAAAGGGATGATTGGATTAACCATATTGTCAAGGTGAACCTCCTTTTTAGGGAGCACATCACTAAGAACTCAGTGGTTAAGCTTGCTCATCTCATAGTACTACCAAGAAGAGTGACCCATCTGGAAGTTGATATTGGGATGTGCTTGAGCCAGGAAAAAGTGTATAGTCTAGGCTAGTGGTGTTCTATGGGTCCAATCATCATTCCTAAAACTCTACTAGATCTTTGGGTAGTAGGCCTAGGTATTGTAACGGAATTTCTCCCATATCCACAAATAACTACTACACTACCTCTATTTAAGAAAGAGTAGTGATGGATCATACTAGATGGATTATGGGGTGATAGACAATATTAATTCAAGAATATGGATGGTACATGTGTGCTACCATGACTACCTGATCACATTGTGCACCAAGGAGGTCTCATGTTTAAGGTGTCATCTCTTATTCATATTCCCTTCAGGTGGACCTTCTTTGAGTTTTAGGAGCATCTTGGGTTTCTTCCCTACATCTTGGTTTTAGTGTCTGCTCGTGGATGAGAAAATTTTGTGGAAGTTGGGTGGTTCATACTCCCTTCCACCCACACCTATCTCTTTTTCTATAATTTTTTCAGCATGTCCATTTTTCATACGTCCATTACATTTAGGTTAATTGCATTGCATGAATCTGAAAACAATGTTCACTTTAGTTCTTAGTTCTTGCAATTTTAGTAAAATCCATTATCTAATCAACTTACTTTACGTTCATGTTGCAATGCATATTAAATTTATCATACAATCTTCCTTGTTCAAAGTAAATGCTTGAGTTAACTCTATTTCTAAAGACATGCCAATGGTTAGAAATCATCCTTCGTAGAAAATGAATATAAGCATCATGTTCCCTAGAAAGGACGATAGGTGTTAGAGGAACTAATAGGGATCAAATAAGATTTTTTTTTATCCTACTGATTAGCTAATCATATCTATGCAATTTTCATGTATCCCCTTATTATATCATTGTTTAGGTCAAGTGAATTAGAGGAACCACCCGATGTATCTAATCATAAAAGCACGTTTTGCACATGATCCATACCCTCATCTACACTTAATGTTCCATCTTTTTACCTTCCATCTACCAAAAGGTAATAAAACATATATCCATGAAGTGTGCCTAACCCTAGCTCTGAGTTTCACACCACCCTTCCCTTTATAGTCATATATTCCATACCCCTCTTTATGTAATAGGGGTGTGTCACAAAAGAAAAGATGCCAATGTGCATACACATAAAGATTGCAATATATGCATTTGCATAAATAAAATGCAATCTCAATTCGAATAGAGGAGAGATGTTCATTCTTCTTTCCATACCCCATTTACTCCATTTTCCATCTGGGGGCTCGTTACAAACTACATTGATATCAATTTACGATACCCCCAATATTGGACCATTTGAATACTTGTGAGTTTGTGGGATTCCTCAATTTTTATGAAATCCTCACACATGTGTGGTATTGGGGATGGTGGTGAAGGAGTAGAATATGAAGCAAAGTTAGGAACAAGGACATGATAAGTCATGTTTTGTGGTCATTGTAGGTTGGGAAGCTTGGACATATTGTTGGTAGGGATTGAAGCATGATACATGTATGAGGCATATACATTGGCTAGAACTATTTATTTGGAGAGCGTTTTTAATTTTGGGTTACCCAAGACGAGCAACATTCAAGATCGGGGTAGTGAGGGATGCATGTTCATCATGTTTTAGTGGAATTTTTATAATTAGTTTTACATGTTTCTATTACATTTCACTTCATATCTTAGTTGTTTTAGGTTTTTAGTAAATTTTCACTTTATTTGGTATTTGATGCATTTTATATGTTTTACTCGTAGGATATATGGAAGTTCAGAAAGAGAAGAAAATATCCCTCCATATAAACCCAAGAAATAATTAAAGGTTGCATGTCCTCACTCCCAACTCCAACAACTAAAGTGAGGATCCCATTATTTTTCTTGTAAATGGTGATTAGTGCACATTAATTTCGGTAAAGCATAGGGATTTATTCCTAAGTGAATTTCGTGTGTGATAATCTATTAGCATCACTACGCCCTTAGCTATCAAAATTCCATCTTAGTAATTTTTGATATGTTTACAAAGTCAGCTTACTTTTTACCGGCCAAGACTACATACACTAAAGTGAAGTAGTCACATATCTATGTGGATGAGATGGTTTATGTGCATGATGTATCAACTACTATAGTTTTGGACAAAGGTATTCAATTCACAAGAAGGTTATGGGATCATCTGTAAGGAAATACGAGAACTCATTTGAAGCTTAACACAACTTTTATCCCACATACTAATGGTCAATCAGAGAGGACCACATAGGATAGGACCTTTTGAGAGATTGTGCACTTCAATTTCTTGGGAGTTGGGATATTCACCTCATTTTGAGTTCTCCTATAACAAAAATTATTAGAGGATCATATATATAGATCTATGAGCCTTTGTAGGTGTGTTATAGATTGCCTCTTTGTTGATATGAGGTACGTGAGTTCAACTTTTGGGTTTTGAGTTGGTGAAATAGACACATGAGAAGACTAAGGTTATCAAATAGTAGTTGAAAGTGAAACATGGCATGCATAAGTTGTGTGTGGACATCCATCATAGATTATTGGAGCTCCAAGTTGGGGATCGTGCATATCTCAAAGTTTCTCCATGGAAAGGCCACTTGATGTTTGGAAAGAGGGGTAGGCTGTATCCTACATGTATAGGGCCTTACTGTATCATGGTTCAATTTGGGAAGGTGACATACATGTTGTTGAAAATGCTAAAATTTTGTATTAGATTTTTTTTATTTTGAGCTATTTAGCATAAGTTCCTCTCTTGAAAATTTCTATTTATAAAATACAATTAATATTTTTTCCTTTATAAATTTCCTTGTACTTTAATTGCTAAATTTGCAACTATGCTTCACCTTGATCAGTCAGACCTATTTGAGACCCACAATGAAATACTTGAACTCATTTATGAATTATTGGATTTAAAATTTAAACATAATACTAATTTGATAAAGTATCTTAATATAGATATACATGGTTATTGTAGTTAATTTAGTCATCTCAGAATGATAAATAATGTTATTAGTTTTGTTATAGATAAATATATTAGAAACTAAACCCATGGTAAAGATCTCAAAACCATTGGGGTTTCCATTTAGAAGTTAATAAATAGGGATATAAATAGCAAAAAGGGGAGTGAATACTACTTTCATAACCTTAATTTCATATGTTAAGGAAAGGAGTGTAACACCACTTTACCAAATAATACTCTTTCTCATGCCTCTCCTCTCCAACTCAAAACCCAAGCAACCCCTCCCTTTATAAATAAGTTCATGTACAAACTCTACTTAATTGCACAAACATCCACCACCAATACAACTTCATTTTCACTACCCTCAATCTGACAAGCCTTACTACATGAACTACAACTACCATGGATCTATAGTGTAATCAAAACCACTACCTCTTTACCCAATTTCCATTCTCTCCCTGCTCTCCACCATAAACTGGTCTCCTCCTTAGACTAGAAGTATGCATCGTCGATAATGACAACCTACCTCAAAATTGTTCACCACCGTATACTACTTTCTCCATTACCACCCTCATCTTCTTCACCACAAACCTAACAATACTGACATGCAAAACCCCTATCATAGTGCCTTCCTATTCAATAACATTTGTGATCTATCTCATCCATTGATACCTATAACACAAGCACAAACCCCCAACCATCAACTCAACAAATTAGACTTTAACTCTCCTCTTCACCAAACCTCAAATCCCAAAGACCACCACCACCAATATCTTCTTGACGCTACTACCTTCTATAATAATGAGGGTGATCTTCCATGGCACCTCTATACAATTACCCATGCCACTCCTCATAACATCAAACCCTACAAAACCAGAACCTCCACCATGATAGTTACTCTAGATGCCAAAGCAACCCGACTCCTTCATTTTCTCACTACCCTAGTATCTATCCCTACTACTGTCCATGGATGGTCTACTCTTTTTATGGTAATTGATAACTCTTGATCCCAAAAGAAACCTACAATACCAATGATCCCCCACTACTACCTCATTTTATCCTCTGTCTCAAACCTTACAGTGAAGCATAAATGTAGAAATTATAGTGCAACATATGGTAAGGGAAACCATATATTCATAAGTCCTCCTTGAATAGATGATGGACATCACACCTTAGAACCATTGCCAGAATCCTAGAGAATCCAAAGAAGTCATTGGTGAACATCTTAACCACTTTCCATGCCTTCCTCAAACCTTGGATCCTAAGAGATTACTTATAGCTCATAATATACAACAATAGATTTGTCGTGGAGTAGAGACTTGCCCATGCCTTGCATATAGATCATAGGAAGAATTGATAAAGTCCAAATTAGATGATATAGTAAGTAAGTAACTCATCACTTGTGTTACCACATATAGAGAAGTATTAAGACTAAAGAAACATACCAGTTAGCTAGAATCCTATATGATTAGAATAAATCCTACCCATAGGAGTATCTATACTATCTAAGTGTTCAATGACAATATGTGAGTATATACATCGAATGAAACTACAATAGCGTAATTGCTACACCCACGTCCCTCCATAACCACTAACATGAGATTAGGGCATAATTTAAGGATTGAACATAATACAAATATCACTCCTGACTTTTTTTCATGTAAAACTCTTTGTTTCTTCACATTACTATAAAGGGAAATTTAAACATGATTACTCTAATCTAAATTCAACATTAAAGATACATATCAAACATTTATTTCTCCTCTGACACTTCCATAGATATGACTTGATGATGAATATATACTATATTAAGAATAAACCAAAGTTGCACATCATCATTTATAACTCTCTCAACTTTATACAAGGACCTAGAGTGATAGGTACCCACTAAACTTAACTAATCTCATACTTAACTCTTATAGAATATTCTCTCTAAAGCATTGACATCTTCAGTTCATGTGGTTTCCCTAAAAATGTAAGTAGAGTGGTGATCCCACTCACTCAGTAAATGAGTACTTCAGAGAAAATTTTTAAAGAACTTTAATTGTGACTCCATTTTTCACACAAAGTGAGATTTCTCAAAACCAAATACAGAAGTAACACTCAGTGAGAAAATTTATCAAAAAACACAAAAAATTAAAAAGAAATTACAACAAAAACCAACATGTGAAAACTTATTACACTAGGATCCAAAAACTCACCATTTGCCCCACCCCTGAACCTTACGAGCACGTCTCCCCATTACATATCATTAAGCATCTCTATTTACAACATATCTATACAAGACTACCTCTCACATGTGATATCTATTCATTTACATAAACGGTTACAACAACCCACTATATACAACAAGGCATATAAACCAAAAAACTCATATCGACAACACCATCGAGGATCATATGTAACTCCTCCCAAAACCTAAGTGTATAAGGATGACTCTAGGACTCTAACCACAAAAGTCCACAAACAACATCTCCAACATTCTCAGCTATTGCTCTAGATGCTGCCCTACCTCTATTGCACAATCTTTACCTCCTTGTGTATGTCCACCTAAAAGATGTGAAAACTTACGCGGCGAGATTCCAAATCTCAATGGGAGATATAACTCTCCACCAATACTATTATTAACACAGATAATTACAGTAGGTAGATACATGACTAAGCAAAATGAACAGATTCAGTTAATTAATATGTATCCATTGCATTGAGAAAATTAAGCACTACTAAGCACTTATTACTGAATAGTAGAACAATCAATAATCTAAGAAGGAATACAAAGAACATGTATATTCTCTACCAACCGAACTGTGGATAATCAAGCAAAGACTCATCAAATATGAAAGTATAACTACTAAGACCTTATGGTCAATGGAAGAGATGGATTCCATGACCTTTCTAACACCTTGTGGGTAGCACAAGAGTGACACTATAGCGACATATTAGTCAACAGATGAAACGGCTCATGCATCACAGTTCATACATCATAAGGGAATCAACTCATGCATGGTTTTCCAATAAAGAAGGAGTGTCTCACACATGGCCACACCGTTTGGAGGGGCACAAAGGGTTTGTATATTTTTATGTTTGTTTTTGAGTATGTATATTATTTTTTTTTTGTATTTTGGTTTATGAATTTTTATGTTGTTTGTTTTATGTATTGTTTTTGTAGTTTTGGTTATGTAGATTTTTTTGTATTTTTAGATTAATGATGAAAGAACTTAAAGAAAGAAAAACAAATTCAAAAAATAAAAGACTAGAAATTAGAGAAGGTGATACTGAGGTCTTGGGTTGCCTCCCAAGAAGCGCCTTGGTTTTACGTCACTGGCTCGACGAAACTGTAAGGTTGTTATGCTGTGGGCGTAGCATCTCTGATATCGAGGGTTTGTTGATGTGTTTTGTCTTCCTGAGTGTAGTATCTTTTTAAACGGTGCCCGTTAACCGTTCGTTCTCCTCCGTTGTTGTCGATGATAATGGCTGCTCCAGTTGGGTAGATATGTTTTATGGTGAAGGGTCCGGACCATTTTGTTCGGAGCTTTCCGGGGAATAATCTGAGCTTGGAGTTGAATAAGAGCACTTTGTCGCCAACGGCGATATCTTTTCTCTTAAGATGTCCATCGTGCCACATTTTTGTTTGCTCTTTATAGATTCTGGCACTGTGATATGCTGTCATTCGGAGTTCTTCTAGCTCCTGTAGCTGGAGTTGTCTGTTCTCCCCTGCGCTTTTAAGGTCGAAGTTTAGTTGCTTGATGGCCCACCAGGCTTTATGTTCCAGTTCTACTGGAAGATGACATGATTTGTCGTACACCAAACGAAACGGAGTTGTTCCAACTGGTGTTTTGTAAGCAGTACGGTATGCCCAGAGGGCGTCAGGAAGTTTGGTGGACCAATCAGTGCGGTTTTTATTCACTGTTTTTTCAAGAATCGCTTTTATCTGTCTATTGGATACTTCTACCTGGCCACTAGTTTGTGGGTGGTAAGGTGTGGCAACTTTGTGATGGACTCCGTATTTTCTCAGTAACGCTTCGAAACTTCGTTTTAGGAAATGGGTCCTGCCATCAGATATGACCGTTCTTGGAACTCCAAATCTCGGAAAAATAGTGTCTTTGAACAATTTGACAATAGGTTTGGAGTCATTGGATACGGTGGGTATAGCTTCGACCCACTTTGAGACGTAATCCACTGCGACCAAAATGTAAGAGAAGCCATATGATGAAGGGAAAGGTCCCATGTAGTCTACCCCCCATACATTAAACAGTTCAATTTCCTGCCACATGGTAAGAGGCATTTCATCCCTTTTTGATATGTTGCCCGAAAATTGGCATTTATCACAGGCTTTGACAAAATCATGTGAGTCTTTTGATATGGTGGGCCAAAAGAAACCAGATTGTAGAACTTTTATGGCAGTTTTCTTGGCGCCCATGTGCCCCCCCGTGGGTCCGGAGTGGCAGTGTTCCAAAACCGAGGTTATTTCTTCTTCTGGAAGGCACCGGCGAAAAAGTCCGTCGGCACAGAGGTAAAATAAGTAGGGTTCGTCCCAATGATAACGTTTTATATCATGAAGGAATTTCCTTTTATCCTGATATGAAGCAGACGGGTGGATGATCCCTGTGGCTAGATAATTGACGATATCAGCAAACCAAGGAAAACTATGAGTGGCCTTCATAAGCTGATCATCAGGAAGAGAATCCCTGATAGGGATTTTATCTTTTTCTTCAACCTCGATTCTGCTGAGGTGATCGGCTACAACGTTCTCTACGCCACTTTTATCTTTGATTTCTAGGTTGAATTCTTGAAGCATTAATACCCAGCGGATGAGCCTGGGTTTGGCGTCCTGTTTTTGGATCAGATGTCGGATAGCAGAATGGTCAGTGTAGACGATGACTTTAGAGCCGATCAGGTAAGAGCGGAATTTTTCGAAGGCGTAGATGATAGCCAAAAACTCTTTTTCCGTGGTCGTGTAGTTTTTCTGTGCTTCATCAAGCGTTTTTGATGCATAGTAGATGACATAGGGTTTCTTATTGATCCGTTGTCCTAAAACGGATCCTATGGCATAATCACTTGCGTCGCACATGATTTCGAATGGTTGCGACCAGTCTGGAGCCCTTAGAATAGGTGCGGAAATTAATGCTTCTTTAAGGGTAGAGAAACTTCGCATGCATTCTTGGTCGAAAATGAACTCGGCATCTTTTGTCAGGAGTTGGGTCATGGGTTTAGCTATTTTTGAGAAATCTTTGATGAACCTTCTGTAGAACCCTGCATGACCTAGGAAAGCTCGAACGCCCCTTATGTCCTTCGGAGGTGACAACTTTGAGATAACATCAATCTTTGCTTTGTCGACCTCAATTCCCCTATCACTTACTCTATGTCCGAGGACGATACCTTCTGTTACCATGAAATGACATTTTTCCCAATTCAGGATAAGGTTCGTTTCCTTGCAACGTTGCAGGACTCGTTCAAGATTATTTAGACAGTTATCGAAAGAATATCCATAGACAGAGAAATCATCCATAAAGACTTCCAGAACAGATTCGGTTAATCCGGCGAAGATGGCAGACATGCAGCGTTGGAAAGTAGCGGGAGCGTTACATAGCCCGAACGACATTCTTCTGAAAGCATATGTCCCAAAGGGACAAGTCAAGGTGGTTTTTTCTTGGTCCTCTGGATGTATGGGTATTTGGTAGAACCCGGAGTAACCATCGAGATAACAGAAATACTTTTGGTGGGCCAAGCGCTCTAGGACTTCATCAAGGAAGGGTAGAGGGTAGTGGTATTTTCTTGTAGCTTTATTCAATTTCCTATAATCGATGCACATTCGCCACCCCGTTACAGTCCTAGTAGGTACGAGCTCATTTTTATCGTTGATCACTACAGTAGTGCCCCCTTTCTTTGGGACAACTTGAACTGGACTGACCCACTGAGAGTCAGAGATAGGATAGATCATGCCAGCTTTGAGTAGTTTGAGGACTTCCAAACGGACTACCTCTTTCAAATTTGGGTTCAGTTTTCTTTGATGTTCACGAGTGGGTTTAAATTCTTCAACCATAGGAAGCTTATGCATACACAGAGCCGGGTTTATGCCTGTGAGGTCAGTTATTTTATAACCAATGATCTTTTTGTGCCTCCTTAGTTTGTCCAGAAGTTTGACTTCTTGGTCTTCGGTAAGGGTGGAGCTGATAATAACTGGGCATAGCTCTTCCTTATCCAGGAAAACATATTTAAGCCCTGTAGGTAAAGTCTTCAATTCAGGGGTTTTTGATGGTTCTGCTGCTTCAATGGTAGTGATGGCTTTAAGATCTTCAAAAGTAGCCTTTGGTGCTTCTTCTATCTTTTCTAGGTATTGGATGCATTGCTGGACTAGTTCATTTGCAGAGAATTCAACTTCTGGATTGATAAGAGCATTCTCAAGTTCGTCAATTGGCTCGGAGATTTCTAATTGCGACATTTGTTGAATTGCGTCTAAAAGAAAGACTTCTTCTTGGATGCTGGGACCTTTCATGCTATCAAGGACGCGGAATTGGATTGCTTCTTTCCCGAGCCTAAGAATGATGGTTCCGGCTTCGACATCGATTAGCGCTCTGGCTGTAGCTAGGAAAGGCCTACCGAAAATGATCGGATACCTTAAGTCTTCTTTAATCTCCATGATGACAAAATCACATGGAACGTAGGCATCCTTCCCTATTCTTACTGGGATATCTTCGATGATTCCCAACGGTGCGGTTATGGTGGAGTCGGCTAGTTGAATAGTCATTGCTGTAGGCAGCAGGTCAGTGAAACCAAGGCGTTGGCACATTGAGTAGGGCATAATGGATATACTAGCTCCGAGGTCAGCCAATCCTTTCTTTGTGGATGCATTTCCAATGCAACATTGGATTCCGAAGGAACCTGGGTCCTTCTTCTTTTTGGGTAGTTTGTTCAAGATGATGTCAGAAGTTGTTTGAGCGAGCTTGACGGTTTCCTACTCTTTGGTGATATACTTACGTGATAGCAAAGTTTTGAGATATCTTGCCCATGCTGGTACTTCGGATAGAGTGTCAAGGAGTGGGATGTCAATATAAAGTTTCTTCATTGCTTCCTTGAATTTCTGAAACCTGGCGTCCATTTTTGTTTCTTACAGTCTGCCCGGATACAGAATCCTTGGTTTGAATTGCGGGACCTTGGATTCTGCAGGTACATGCTCTTTGTTTTTGTCCTCTGTGCCTTCGGGGGATTTCCCAATCTCTTGTTGCGAGATATCTTTCGTCATAAAAGTGGGCACATCATCATCATCTAGAGTGATCTTGATGGGTTCAGGAAGAATGCGTCCCGACCTTGTGGTGACGGCATTCAGCTGTTCGTGTTTATTTTGCCCGTATTTAGAGTTTGGATCAGGCTGCTCATCAAAAGTGCCTCTTGGGGGTTTCAATTGTGCAGCAATCTGGGCAAGCTGTGCTTCAACTGCCTTCTGTTGAGCTTGTTGGTTGGCCAACATGGTTTGCTGAGACTGAAGCATTTGTTTTATCAAAGATAGCTCATCTTTTGGTTGTGCAGTGACGTTTTTCTGAGGGTTTTGTTGTTGAGACTGTTGAATATGCAATTGCGGGTGAAGCGGGGGATGAGTGTACTGATAGTAGGCTGATTGATTTCTAGGGTAGTTAGCCCTAGGGAAATTGTTCCTTGGGTTCCCTTGATTTTGGTTAAAATTGTTTGGAAATCCAGGAGGCAGCCTACTGTCAAGTCCCCCTTGTGTCTGATGTTGCGGATTCGCAGTTCCAGAGGGATTCCCATACTGGAACCCAGGATGGTTCCTTGGTTGACTGGGATTATAATAAACTTGTCCGGGAATAGTATGGATGGAGTTGACTTGCTCTGGAATCTGATCTTCAGCCTGATTAGTGATGGCCTCATAGGATTGTGGTGGTGGATGCAGATCCATCATCACATTATAGAGCATTCCGCAGGAAAGAGTCGGATGATCTGAAGCATGACAAGCTTCACAGGATCCTGTGACGGCTTTGACTTGATGAACCAGTGGGGTTTTCTTCTTATCAATTTCTCCTAGAGTTGTTTCAAGGGTTTGCTGTTTATGAGCGATTGTCTTCAAAGCTTCGGCTATTGACTTTAGTTCCATAGATTCCTCAGCTTTAAAGACTTTAAGGACGCCTTTTCCGGCTGACCGCCCCCAGTTGGACTGGTTTTCAGCTCCTAAAGTAACGATTTTCCAGGCATCTTCATAGTTTTTCCTCATGAAATTTCCTCCAGACGAGGAATCTAGGAACTGTTTAATGTCATCGCTTACCCCCCGATAAAAAGTTTCAATCAATTGATTCTGTGAAATTCCATGATGAGGGCATTTACGTAGAAGTTCCTTGAATCTTTCCCATGCCTCAGCGAGGGTTTCTCCAGGTAGCTGGGAGAAATGGTTGATCTGCCCTCTGATTTCATAGGTCAGCGAGGGTGGAAATAACTTCTCCAAGAATTTTTCCTCTAGAGGGGCCCAAGTGGTTATGATGGGTTCTCTGTCCAATGAGTTGTACCAACTCAAGGCCCTTCCAGATAAGGTGAAATGAAACAGGTGGAGCATTATTGCGTCGAAAGCAATACCAGCTTGCGGGACCAGGCGGCATAATGCCTTAAACCGTTTCAAATGGTCCATGCAATCGTCTCCTGAACCTCCTGAGAAGGAAATTCCTTGCATAATCTGGATCCACTGGGTCCGAATCTCAAAGTTTGGGATGTTGATGATTGGAGGCCGGACCGGGTGGTTGTCTTCATAATTCTTCGGGACAGCATAGTCCCTCAGTTGCTTGTTTCGTAATTCGAGCTGAGCAGCCTCGGTCTCTGCTCTTATGCGGGCTTGCTCTTCTGCTCGTATCTCCGCTTGTATTTGGGCACGGGTGTCTGCAATGAGTTGTGCCCGTTGTGCGGCGATAGCAGCATTGACTCTCTCCATCACCAAAGCGGCTTGATGCTGTTTGTCAGCCATTTGACTAGCGCGTTGGCGATTGAGACGGATTCTGCGGTGGAAACTTCTCTCTACCTCGGAGTCGAACTCCGGATCAGGGGAGAATCCTCGATTATGCGGTGATTGCATATACGGGTTCTACCTGAGTAAAGAAAAGAGAACACCTTTAGATAATAGAGACAATATGAAAGCTTCAAGAAGATGATGAGTTATGATTCAAAAAGAAAGTGTAAAATCCTAACCAACTATAAAAATAAACTAAGTGAAATACTAACGTTCCGTTGTCCCCGGCAACGGCGCCATTTTTTGATGGAGTTGGGACTTACACCAAAAGATTTTCAGTCTTCCAATGGGAGTCCCAGAATTCTATCACCAAAAACCCTAGAGAGGATTGATGTCTTCCCTAGGTTTACCTAGAACTGGTGCTTAGATAACAACTCCAACCCCATAAGAGTATGGAAGCCTTATCATAGTACAGATTTAGGATCGAACCCAAAAGACAACGGTCTTGTTGCAAGCAACAAGATGGAAAACGTACAACACTTCACTTAGCTATTTTACTAATTGGCACTTATATCAAAAGGTTGGATTTTGATTGGTTTTTAGACTAAAGCATGAAAAGTAAATAAAGCAAGTAAACTAAGATTTAACAAATGATGATGAATTCACTGGGGTTAAGCAGGTATTTACCACCGCTACACATGCATTGTATATGTACTAAGCAAGCAAGACTTATAAGCTAGATGCATGGATGTTCCACAAGACCGATGCCTTATAAGACAAGAGCGATGCATTGCATCCAAGGATGTTCCACAAGACCGATGCCTTGTAAGACAAGAGTGATGCATTGCATCCTTCGATGTTCCACAAGACCGATGCCTTATAAGACAAGAGCAATGCATCGCATCCTTCAAGGGTTAAGTAGCTCTCATTCGGTACATTTCTACGTGTCAATGAAGATATGTAGTCTTCCAAAGAGAGAATCTTACTTAACCTCCTGAAACGTGCATCTAAAACTAACAAGCGAGCGATAATTATCAAATCGAATAGTATCTTTGTAGGCCTAGTCTCCTATTCGGATAACCTAGCTACGAGAAGTGCGGGAATGTTGCAACGCCAGCCATTCCCGATCAAATGGTCACATGCTTTACATCATTCCCCTCGCAAAGCATGTTCCTCGACTTACCAAGGTTACTTCCATACAGATGGAAGTGCAACGGATGATAGTGAGTTTACTCCACTCTTTGAGATACACTCCTAGACACCGAAACGGATGCGTGGTGGATACACACACCAGAAACCAACACTAAATCGGTATTCGAGTCTCGAGAGCGGTCGTAGACAAACCACAACAAAAGACAATAGATGCATACAAGAACGTGGCCATCATTCAAGCATGTATGAAACGATTTAGTATTAAAACGAAAGGATAACATCTTTTTAGTACAAAGTACAAGACATGGGCAGCGGGGCTAGTCCCCGCGCCCCAGTGGATGGAACTACTCGCTCCTCATAGAAGGAGCAACAAAGGAGGAAGCAAGAAGAGATAGAAAGAACATCATCTCCACTGAGGAGAGAAGGTTGAACCCTTGGTGGAGAGAGCAACGATCTTCACCCTTCGTGACTTGCTTGATGACGGATCTTCTCCTCTCACCTTCTTTGTTGATGAGAGAGAAGGTAGCTTTGCAATGGAACGTGAGTCTCAGACCGGCAGCCTCGGGCGGTGGATGGAGTTGATCTGGTAGTAGAGAGACAGCCTCTGGACGTCTGGACTTCCCTCAGGGATGGCCCTTGAGGTCTTATTTATAGGCCTTGAGTGAGGTCAAACGGTCTGGAGACTGTTTGGGTTCAAACGGTCTTGAGACCGTTTGGCGTCAAACGGTCTTGAGACCGTTTGGCGTCAAACGGTTTTGAGATCGTTTGGCGTCAAACGGTCTTGGGACCGTTTGAACTCCATGCGGTCTTGGGACCGTTTGGCTTTATGCGGTCTTGGGACCGTTTGAACTCCATGCGGTCTTGGGACCGTTTGGCTTCATGCGGTCTCGGGACCGTTTGAACTCCATGCGGTCTTGGGACCGTTTGGCTTCATGCGGTCTCGGGACCGTTTGAACTCCATGTGGTCTTGGGACCGTTTGGCTTCATGCGGTCTCGGGACCGTTTGAACTCCATGCGGTCTTGGGACCGTTTGGCTTCATGCGGTCTCGGGACCGTTTGAACTCCATGCGGTCTTGGGACCGTTTGGCTTCATGCAGTCTCGGGACCGTTTGAACTCCATGCGGTCTTGGGACCGTTTGGCTTCATGCGGTCTCGGGACCGTTTGAACTCCATGCGGTCTTGGGACCGTTTGGCTTCATGCGGTCTCGGGACCATTTGAACTCCATGCGGTCTTGGGACCGTTTGGCTTCATGCGGTCTCGGGACCGTTTGAACTCCATGCGGTCTTGGGACCGTTTGGCTTCATGCGGTCTCGGGACCGTTTGAACTCCATGCGGTCTTGGGACCGTTTGGCTTCACTCGGCCTTGAGGTTTGTTTATTCTTTTATGATTTTTTTGTGCTTTTTCTGCAAGTGTAAAAGGAAAAAGTTAGTTTGATGATGTATTTACAAAAAGGGGTAAAATTAGGTTTATGTACCGAATAAACGTAAAAAGAGTATGGAAAACTAAAGAAAAAGACTAAGATAAACTACTAAAATAGGAGGTTATCACCCCCCCTAACTTAGAGTCTAGCTTGTCCTCAAGTTAGATAGAGCTGAGACATGAAATGGCGAGGCGATCTTAATTAGGGTCTCCATACTCTTGCTTCAATTCTTGACATGAGTTCCCCAGGGGTCATATCGAGGCTTATTGCATGCCTTGATTCTTTTGGATTTCGAGAGTTGCTTGGATCTCAGGGTTTTTCCGTATCTCAAAATTTGCCTTGGGACCACATTTATTTTGTGCATGCCATTGACTCTAATCAACTTTATACCTCTCTGGAAACCTACTGGGAGCTAGAGAGGGTATGAGGGTTGGCTAAAGGCTTTGAAGTGTAGCTCCCCTTCGAGTGTGGGAGGGGCTGTCTATGCTCTTTAGGATCTCACTACCGGGCACGACACATCTGCCTTTATGAGGGCAGCTGAATGTACCGGCCGGGCATGTCCTTTATGAGCCTTTTCATATACTTGGAACTTTTAGGGTTTCACTACCGGACGCGACACATCTGCCTTTGTGAGGGCATCGGAATGTGCCGGCCGGGTGAGCCCTTTATCAGTTCTTCATATAGGTCCTTATGTGTGGCACAACTCTCATGATTTTATTCGTCTCTCTGGCTTTTATTCAAAAACTCACAGGCTTGGGTTTTGGAATGAGGATTTATTTTGGGCGGCCAAGCCTCTTTTATTTTGAAGAGAGGAAAGCTGTTCTTAAAGTTTTTCAGCATGCATTTATTTGGTTTGTGGTCCACTTGCAGAACTTTTTTTTATTTGGAAGTTGCCTAATTTCCCTCTCATCCTCGAGATCTCGGCTTATTTCTGCCCTGACTTTGAACTGTGGAGAGTCAGATAAAGAATTGAAGCAAAAATACGGGATCCATAGTAGGTGGAAATTGATAAATCGCTATTTGATGTTTGAGTGCTATTTACTTGCAGAGACTAACATGATTCTAGGGTTAGTTGAGGTGACTATATATATATATATATATTTAGGGAATTGTAAAAAGGAAAAAAAGGGAGTATAGAAGTTGATACCTAGCCCTTGTCTAATGAATCCCCCCCTAACTTATCACACACTCTGTCCCCATAGTGGCAAAGTGATAGGTTGAGAAGTCATTAGAACAAGGGCTGCGAGTTAAGGCAGATTTTCGGTAGCCCCTGGAGATCGGAGTAGAGTGGATGCGAATTGCCCTCGTAAAGATGGGGGCATTTATGGCAGAAGGCTGGGCGATTGAAGTGCTCTTTGCTGTATGCCTTGGTGTGCTGACTCAGGAGCTCCATTAATTTCGCAGCGCACTCTTTTGCAATTTTGTCTTGATATTGTCTAGCAGATCCTTTGCTTGATCATACTTCAAGTTACTGTGGTAGCCGCTGCCTTCGACATCAGTTTCCTTGGGATGTCCTACTTCATCATCCATGGATTAAGTCAGGTAGCTGCTATTTTCAATATTGATTCCATCTTCCATGTTGCCACTAACTGGAGGATGGTCTTTGTTGCAAGTGCTGCTTGATATGTGCTGCTTGGTTACACAAAAGTTCATGATATCTTTGTCCTTCAGAAGTAGCTCAAATACAAATAAATCTCCAATCCTCAGATCGTTTTCTATCTGAAAGTCATACCAACCAACACCCATTTTGGATATCCTACGGTTCCCATCCTGATAGTGAAAAAGTTTTACGGGAAACTGCAACTCCAAACAAAAAGTATGAGTTTCGTAATTTAGAGACAATTTGAGACAGTTTAAATTTGATATGTAGTTATATCTTTTACATTTTGTGAAAGCAAAAAGGGAACGAAGACCGAACGGTTTCAGGACCGTTTGGTTCCAAACGGTTTCAAGACCGTTTGGTTCCAAACGGTTTCAAGACCGTTTGGTCCCAAACGGTTTCAAGACCGTTTGGTTCCAAACGGTTTGAGGACCGTTTGGCCCCAAACGGTTTCAAGACCGTTTGGTCCGAAACGGTTTCAAGACCGTTTGGTTCCAAACGGTTTGAGGACCGTTTGGCCCCAAACGGTTTCAAGACCGTTTGGTCCCAAACGGTTTCAAGACCGTTTGGTTCCAAACGGTTTGAGGACCGTTTGGCCCCAAACGGTTTCAAGACCGTTTGGAAAGCGAAGAGTCGCAGGTCGCCAGCGCGGGAGAAGGTGGAACGGCGCGAAGGTGAAGAACGCACCGGCGCCTTCGACAAAGACGAAAACGATGAGAGAACGACGACGGCGATGAAAGCGGTGGAAGAGTCGGTGAAGTCTTTTGACATCGACGGCGATGGCGAAGAGAGAGACGTCATGTGATGGTAAAGGAAACGGCAACTGGCGCCATGATGGTGACGACAGAACGGCGCGGCGATGAAGGCGATAGAAGAGTCGGTGAACTCGGTCGATACGACGGTGATGGCAACGTAAGCAGCGACTGGCGATGGAGTGAGCAGCGTGGAGTCGCTGGACTATCTTGCGGAAGGTGGACGGAAGGGTGACTTTGCGCGGATGCAACAGGAGCAAAAAGGGAAGCTCTTCGCACGAAAACTCTGGAGAAATCGAAGGTTCGAAGAGAGAAAGACGGAGGAGTAGGGTCGATATTTATAGTGATAGGTGGGTGACCTTTTGTATTCCAAACGGTTTGAAGACCGCTTGGTCCCAAGCGGTCTCAAGACCGTTTTGGTCCCAAACGGTTTCAGGACCGTTTGGTCTCAAACGGTTTCAAGACCGTTTGGTCCCAAACGGTTTCAGGACCGTTTGGTCCCAAACGGTTTCAGGACCGTTTGGTCCCAAACGGTTTGAGGACCGTTTGGTCCCAAGCGGTTTGAGGACCGTTTGGTTCCAAACGGTTTGAAGACCGTTTGGAGTCCAAACGGTTTCAAGACCGTTTGGCTCCAAACGGTTTGGAGACCGTTTGGAGGGGCACAAAGGGTTTGTATATTTTTATGTTTGTTTTTGAGTATGTATATTATTTTTTTTTTTGTATTTTGGTTTATGAATTTTTATGTTGTTTGTTTTATGTATTGTTTTTTTAGTTTTGGTTATGTAGATTTTTTTGTATTTTTAGATTAATGATGAAAGAACTTAAAGAAAGCAAAACAAATTCAAAAAATAAAAGACTAGAAATTAGAGAAGGTGATACTGAGGTCTTGGGTTGCCTCCCAAGAAGTGCCTTGGTTTTACGTCACTGGCTCGACGAAACTGTAAGGTTGTTATGCTGTGGGCATAGCATCTCTGATATCGAGGGTTTGTTGATGTGTTTTGTCTTCCTGAGTGTAGTATCTTTTTAAACGGTGCCCGTTAACCATTCGTTCTCCTCCGTTATTGTTGATGATAATGGCTGCTCCAGTTGGGTAGATATGTTTTATGGTGAAGGGTCTGGACCATTTTGTTCGGAGCTTTCTGGGGAATAATCTGAGCTTGGAGTTGAATAAGAGCACTTTGTCGCCAACGGCGATATCTTTTCTCTTAAGATGTCCATCGTGCCACATTTTTGTTTGCTCTTTATAGATTCTGGCACTGTGATATGTTGTCATTCGGAGTTCTTCTAGCTCCTGTAGCTGGAGTTGTCTGTTCTCCCCTGCGCTTTTAAGGTCGAAGTTTAGTTGCTTGATGGCCCACCAGGCTTTATGTTCCAGTTCTACTGGAAGATGACATGATTTGCCGTACACCAAACGAAACGGAGTTGTTCCAACTGGTGTTTTGTAAGCAGTACGGTATGCCCAGAGGGCGTCAGGAAGTTTGGTGGACCAATCAGTGCGGTTTTTATTCACTGTTTTTTCAAGAATCGCTTTTATCTGTCTATTGGATACTTCTACCTGGCCACTAGTTTGTGGGTGGTAAGGTGTGGCAACTTTGTGATGGACTCCGTATTTTCTCAGTAACGCTTCGAAACTTCGTTCCAGGAAATGGGTCCCGCCATCAGATATGACCGTTCTTGGAACTCCAAATCTCGGAAAAATAGTGTCTTTGAACAATTTGACAACAGGTTTGGAGTCATTGGATACGGTGGGTATAGCTTCGACCCACTTTGAGACGTAATCCACTGCGACCAAAATGTAAGAGAAGCCATATGATGAAGGGAAAGGTCCCATGTAGTCTACCCCCCATACATCAAACAGTTCAATTTCCTGCCACATGGTAAGAGGCATTTCATCCCTTTTTGATATGTTGCCCGAAAATTGGCATTTATCACAGGCTTTGACAAAATCATGTGAGTCTTTTGATATGGTGGGCCAAAAGAAACCAGATTGTAGAACTTTTATGGCAGTTTTCTTGGCGCCCATGTGCCCCCCCGTGGGTCCGGAGTGGCAGTGTTCCAAAACCGAGGTTATTTCTTCTTCTGGAAGGCACCGGCGAAAAAGTCCGTCAGCACAGAGGTAAAATAAGTAGGGTTCGTCCCAATGATAACGTTTTATATCATGAAGGAATTTCCTTTTATCCTGATATGAAGCAGACGGGTGGATGATCCCTGTGGCTAGATAATTGACGATATCAGCAAACCAAGGAAAACTATGAGTGGCCTTCATAAGCTGATCATCAGGAAGAGAATCCCTGATAGGGATTTTATCTTTTTCTTCAACCTCGATTCTGCTGAGGTGATCGGCTACAACGTTCTCTACGCCACTTTTATCTTTGATTTCTAGGTCGAATTCTTGAAGCATTAATACCCAGCGGATGAGCCTGGGTTTGGCGTCCTGTTTTTGGATCAGATGTCGGATAGCAGAATGGTCAGTGTAGACGATGACTTTAGAGCCGATCAGGTAAGAGCGGAATTTTTCAAAGGCGTAGATGATAGCCAAAAACTCTTTTTCCGTGGTCGTGTAGTTTTTCTGTGCTTCATCAAGCGTTTTTGATGCATAGTAGATGACATAGGGTTTCTTATCGATCCGTTGTCCTAAAACGGATCCTATGGCATAATCACTTGCGTCGCACATGATTTTGAATGGTTGCGACCAGTCTGGAGCCCTTAGAATAGGTGCAGAAATTAATGCTTCTTTAAGGGTAGAGAAACTTCGCATGCATTCTTGGTCGAAAACAAACTCAACATCTTTTGTCAGGAGTTGGGTCATGGGTTTAGCTATTTTCGAGAAATCTTTGATGAACCTTCTGTAGAACCCTGCATGACCTAGGAAAGCTCGAACGCCCCTTATGTCCTTCAGAGGTGACAACTTTGAGATAACATCAATCTTTGCTTTGTCGACCTCAATTCCCCTATCACTTACTCTATGTCCGAGGACGATACCTTCTGTTACCATGAAATGACATTTTTCCCAATTCAGGATAAGGTTTGTTTCCTTGCAACGTTGCAGGACTCGTTCAAGATTATTTAGACTGTTATCGAAAGAATATCCATAGACAGAGAAATCATCCATAAAGACTTCCATAACAGATTCGGTTAATCCGGTGAAGATGGAAGACATGCAGCGTTGGAAAGTAGCGGGGGCGTTACATAGCCCGAACGGCATTCTTCTGAAAGCATATGTCCCAAAGGGACAAGTGAAGGTGGTTTTTTCTTGGTCCTCTGGATGTATGGGTATTTGGTAGAACCCGGAGTAACCATCGAGATAACAGAAATACTTTTGGTGGGCCAAGCGCTCTAGGACTTCGTCAAGGAAGGGTAGAGGGTAGTGGTCTTTTCTTGTAGCTTTATTCAATTTCCTATAATCGATGCACATTCGCCACCCCGTTACAGTCCTAGTAGGTACGAGCTCATTTTTATCGTTGATCACTACAGTAGTGCCCCCTTTCTTTGGGACAACTTGAACTGGACTGACCCACTGAGAGTCAGAGATAGGATAGATCATGCCAGCTTTGAGTAGTTTGAGGACTTCCAAACGGACTACCTCTTTCAAATTTGGGTTCAGTTTTCTTTGATGTTCACGAGTGGGTTTAAATTCTTCAACCATAGGAAGCTTATGCATACACAGAGCCGGGTTTATGCCTGTGAGGTCGGTTATTTTATAACCAATGATCTTTTTGTGCCTCCTTAGTTTGTCCAGAAGTTTGACTTCTTGGTCTTCGGTAAGGGTGGAGCTGATAATAACTGGGGATAGCTCTTCCTTATCCAGGAAAACATATTTAAGCCCTGTAGGTAAAGTCTTCAATTCAGGGGTTTTTGATGGTTCTGCTGCTTCAATGGTAGTGATGGCTTTAAGCTCTTCAAAAGTAGCCTTTGGTGCTTCTTCTATCTTTTCTAGGTATTGGATGCATTGCTGGACTAGTTCATTTGTAGAGAATTCAACTTCTGGATTGATAAGAGCATTCTCAAGTTCGTCAATTGGCTCGGAGATTTCTAATTGCGACATTTGTTGAATTGCGTCTAAAAGAAAGACTTCTTCTTGGATGCTGGGACCTTTCATGCTATCAAGGACGCGGAATTGGATTGCTTCTTTCCCGAGCCTAAGAATGATGGTTCCGGCTTCGACATCGATTAGCGCTCTGGCTGTAGCTAGGAAAGGCCTACCGAAAATGATCGAATACCTTAAGTCTTCTTTAATCTCCATGATGACAAAATCACATGGAACGTAGGCATCCTTCCCTATTCTTACTGGGATATCTTCGATGATTCCCAACGGTGCGGTTATGGTGGAGTCGGCTAGTTGAATAGTCATTGCTGTAGGCAGCAGGTCAGTGAAACCAAGGCGTTGGCACATTGAGTAGGGCATAATGGATATACTAGCCCCGAGGTCAGCCAATCCTTTCTTTGTGGATGCATTTCCAATGCAACATTGGATTCCGAAGGAACCTGGGTCCTTCTTCTTTTTGGGTAGTTTGTTCAAGATGATGTCAGAAGTGGTTTGAGCGAGCTTGACGGTTTCCTGCTCTTTGGTGATATACTTACGTGATAGCAAAGTTTTGAGATATCTTGCCCATGCTGGTACTTCAGATAGAGCGTCAAGGAGTGGGATGTCAATATAAAGTTTCTTCATTGCTTCCTTGAATTTCTGAAACCTGGCGTCCATTTTTGTTTCTTACAGTCTGCCCGGATACGGAATCCTTGGTTTGAATTGCGGGACCTTGGATTCTGCAGGTACATGCTCTTTGTTTTTGTCCTCTGTGCCTTCGGGGGATTTCCCAATCTCTTGTTGCGAGATCTCTTTCGTCATAAAAGTGGGCACATCATCATCATCTAGAGTGATCTTGATGGGTTCAGGAAGAATGCGTCCCGACCTTGTGGTGACGGCATTCAGCTGTTCGTGTTTATTTTGCCCGTATTTAGAGTTTGGATCAGGCTGCTCATCAAAAGTGCCTGTTGGGGGTTTCAATTGTGCAGCAATCTGGGCAAGCTGTGCTTCAACTGCCTTCTGTTGAGCTTGTTGGTTGGCCAGCATGGTTTGCTGAGACTGAAGCATTTGTTTTATCAAAGATAGCTCATCTTCCGGTTGTGCAGTGACGTTTTTCTGAGGGTTTTGTTGTTGAGACTGTTGAATATGCAATTGCGGGTGAAGCGGGGGATGAGTGTACTGATAGTAGGCTGATTGATTTCTAGGGTAGTTAGCCCTAGGGAAATTGTTCCTTGGGTTCCCTTGATTTTGGTTAAAATTGTTTGGAAATCCAGGAGGCAGCCTACTGTCAAGTCCCCCTTGTGTCTGATGTTGCGGATTCGCAGTTCCAGAGGGATTCCCATACTGGAACCCAGGATGGTTCCTTGGTTGACTGGGATTATAATAAACTTGTCCGGGAATAGTATGGATGGAGTTGACTTGCTCTGGAATCTGATCTTCAGCCTGATTAGTGATGGCCTCATAGGATTGTGGTGGTGGATGCAGATCCATAATCACATTATAGAGCATTCCGCAGGAAAGAGTCGGATGATCCGAAGCATGACAAGCTTCACAGGATCCTGTGACGGCTTTGACTTGATGAACCAGCGGGGTTTTCTTCTTATCAATTTCTCCTAGAGTTGTTTCAAGGGTTTGCTGTTTATGAGCGATTGTCTTCAAAGCTTCGGCTATTGACTTTAGTTCCATAGATTCCTCAGCTTTAAAGACTTTAAGGACGCCTTTTCCGGCTGACCGCCCCCAGTTGGACTGGTTTTCAGCTCCTAAAGTAACGATTTTCCAGGCATCTTCATAGTTTTTCCTCATGAAATTTCCTCCAGACGAGGAATCTAGGAACTGTTTAATGTCATCGCTTACCCCCCGATAAAAAGTTTCAATCAATTGATTCTGTGAAATTCCATGATGAGGGCATTTATGTAGAAGTTCCTTGAATCTTTCCCATGCCTCAGCGAGGGTTTCTCCAGGTAGATGGGAGAAATGGTTGATCTGCCCTCTGATTTCATAGGTCAGCGAGGGTGGAAAGAACTTCTCCAAGAATTTTTCCTCTAGAGGGGCCCAAGTGGTTATGATGGGTTCTCTGTCCAATGAGTTGTACCAACTCAAGGCCCTTCCAGATAAGGTGAAATGAAACAGGTGGAGCATTATTGCGTCGAAAGCAATACCAGCTTGCGGGACCAGGCAGCATAATGCCTTAAACCGTTTCAAATGGTCCATGCAATCGTCTCCTGAACCTCCTGAGAAGGAAATTCCTTGCATAATCTGGATCCACTGGGTCCGAATCTCAAAGTTTGGGATGTTGATGATCGGAGGCCGGACCGGGTGGTTGTCTTCGTAATTCTTCGGGACAGCATAGTCCATCAGTTGCTTGTTTCGTAATTCGAGCTGAGCAGCCTCGGTCTCTGCTCTTATGTGGGCTTGCTCTTCTGCTCGTATCTCCGCTTGTATTTGGGCACGGGTGTCTGCAATGAGTTGTGCCCGTTGTGCGGCGATAGCAGCATTGACTCTCTCCATCACCAAAGCGGCTTGATGCTGTTCGTCAGCCATTTGACTAGCGCGTTGGCGATTGAGACGGATTCTGCGGTGGAAACTTCTCTCTACCTCGGAGTCGAACTCCGGATCAGGGGAGAATCCTCGATTATGCGGTGATTGCATATACGGGTTCTACCTGAGTAAAGAAAAGAGAACACCTTTAGATAATAGAGACAATATGAAAGCTTCAAGAAGATGATGAGTTATGATTAAAAAAGAAAGTGTAAAATCCTAACCAACTATAAAAATAAACTAAGTGAAATACTAACGTTCCGTTGTCCCCGGCAACGGCACCATTTTTTGATGGAGTTGGGACTTACACCAAAAGATTTTCAGTCTTCCAATGGGAGTCCCAGAATTCTATCACCAAAAACCCTAGAGAGGATTGATGTCTTCCCTAGGTTTACCTAGAACTGGTGCTTAGATAACAACTCCAACCCCATAAGAGTATGGAAGCCTTATCATAGTACATATTTAGGATCGAACCCAAAAGACAACGGTCTTGTTGCAAGCAACAAGATGGAAAACGTACAACACTTCACTTAGCTATTTTACTAATTGGCACTTATATCAAAAGGTTGGATTTTGATTGGTTTTTAGACTAAAGCATGAAAAGTAAATAAAGCAAGTAAACTAAGATTTAACAAATGATGATGAATTCACTGGGGTTAAGCAGGTATTTACCACCGCTACACATGCATTGTATATGTACTAAGCAAGCAAGACTTATAAGCTAGATGCATGGATGTTCCACAAGACCGATGCCTTATAAGACAAGAGCGATGCATTGCATCCAAGGATGTTCCACAAGACCGATGCCTCATAAGACAAGAGCGATGCATTGCATCCTTCGATGTTCCACAAGACCGATGCCTTATAAGACAAGAGCAATGCATCGCATCCTTCAAGGGTTAAGTAGCTCTCATTCGGTACATTTCTACGTGTCAATGAAGATATGTAGTCTTCCAAAGAGAGAATCTTACTCAACCTCATGAAACGTGCATCTAAAACTAACAAGCGAGCGATAATTATCAAATCGAATAGTATCTTTGTAGGCCTAGTCTCCTATTCGGATAACCTAGCTACGAGAAGTGCGGGAATGTTGCAACGCCAGCCATTCCCGATCAAATGGTCACATGCTTTACATCATTCCCCTCGCAAAGCGTGTTCCTCGACTTACCAAGGTTACTTCCATACAGATGGAAGTGCAACGGATGATAGTGAGTTTACTCCACTCTTTGAGATACACTCCTAGACACCGAAACGGATGCGTGGTGGATACACACACCAGAAACCAACACTAAATCGGTATTCGAGTCTCGAGAGCGGTCGTAGACAAACCACAACAAAAGACAATAGATGCATACAAGAACGTGGCCATCATTCAAGCATGTATGAAACGATTTAGTATTAAAACGAAAGGATAACATCTTTTTAGTACAAAGTACAAGACATGGGCAGCGGGGCTAGTCCCCGCACCCCAGTGGATGGAACTACTCGCTCCTCATAGAAGGAGCAACAAAGGAGGAGGCAAGAAGAGATAGAAAGAACATCATCTCCACTGAGGAGAGAAGGTTGAACCCTTGGTGGAGAGAGCAACGATCTTCACCCTTCATGACTTGCTTGACGACGGATCTTCTCCTCTCACCTTCTTTGTTGATGAGAGAGAAGGTAGCTTTGCAATGGAACGTGAGTCTCAGACCGGCAGCCTCGGGCGGTGGATGGAGTTGATCTGGTAGTAGAGAGACAGCCTCTGGACGTCTGGACTTCCCTCAGGGATGGCCCTTGAGGTCTTATTTATAGGCCTTGAGTGAGGTCAAACGGTCTGGAGACCGTTTGGGTTCAAACGGTCTTGAGACCGTTTGGCGTCAAACGGTCTTGAGATCGTTTGGCGTCAAACAGTCTTGAGACCGTTTGGCATCAAACGGTCTTGAGATCGTTTGGCGTCAAACGGTCTTGAGACCGTTTGGCGTCAAACGGTTTTGAGATCGTTTGGCGTCAAACGGTCTTGGGACCGTTTGAACTCCATGCGGTCTTGGGACCGTTTGAACTCCATGCGGTCTTGGGACCGTTTGGCTTTATGCGGTCTTGGGACCGTTTGAACTCCATGCGGTCTTGGGACCGTTTGGCTTCATGCGGTCTCGGGACCGTTTGAACTCCATGCGGTCTTGGGACCGTTTGGCTTCATGCGGTCTCGGGACCGTTTGAACTCCATGCGGTCTTGGGACCGTTTGGCTTCATGCGGTCTCGGGACCGTTTGAACTCCAAGCGGTCTTGGGACCGTTTGGCTTCATGCGGTCTCGGGACCATTTGAACTCCATGCGGTCTTGGGACCGTTTGGCTTCATGCGGTCTCGGGACCGTTTGAACTCCATGCGGTCTTGGGACCGTTTGGCTTCATGCGGTCTCGGGACCGTTTGAACTCCATGCGGTCTTGGGACCGTTTGGCTTCATGCGGTCTCGGGACCGTTTGAACTCCATGCGGTCTTGGGACCGTTTGGCTTCACTCGACCTTGAGGTTGGTTTATTCTTTTATGATTTTTTTGTGCTTTTTCTGCAAGTGTAAAAGGAAAAAGTTAGTTTGATGATGTATTTACAAAAAGGGGTAAAATTAGGTTTATGTACCGAATAAACGTAAAAAAAGTATGGAAAACTAAAGAAAAAGACTAAGATAAACTACTAAAATAGGAGGTTATCATATATTCAACCATCAACCCTAAAATCATAACCCTCCACCATCATGGAGTATATAAGGATTAGGAGACATCATTAGAGTAGATCTGATAACATTCCAAATAGCATTATACATGGCTATGCATTGTTCATATATGAATATCATTAAGTGTTCATATGTGTTTCACAACTAACTACCATTGCCATGTATTGAGCACTTAACCAGATAGGTTGTGACTTCCCACCATGGTCCATGTCATGATCAACTCCTTAGGTCATGTTGAACCTATGACACTATGGTTAGGGTTCCATCTCTTTCAAACTATCTTGACCAAACAATCTCGACCACCAACATATGTCATGACCTAAGAACCTCATGGTCACCACCCTACACACTAGATGGCGTCTCAACCCAAGCAAGGTAGGAACAAAGCCCCAACACCAAGGGTAACTAAGCCACCACACACCATGTGTCTCAACCTATCATCACTAGGTCAAACTTAACCACGAAGGGGTATCTCGACCAAAGGCTAAGTAGGTTGTGACCATCAAGAGGGAGGTGCCATGACCATACCTAGACACACCATCTAGGTCACCAAAACAAACTAAAACTAAGGGTGAAACTAAAGTTATCATGAAAAAAAGGCCACATACAAATGGTCACCAAGACCCTAAGTCGTGATCAAGAAACTACCAAGGAGGAATCCTTATCCAAGGAAGAGAAAATCATGCTCAAGATAACCAAAATTGAACCTAGTATACCTCCAACCTATAGGTGCGCAACTGACATGCATGAGGGCAAGATAAAAAGCAAGGCATAGAGAAAAACCTTCATAATGCATTATCTACCAAATAGGTATAAAAGATTAGGGTTTCAGATTGCTTTCAAACCAAGTAAGATAACTCTACCAAACAAACTCTAGGGTTTACCAGTAAGCAATAGCATGAAGAAGAAGCATTTGAGAAAGAGAAGTCAATAAAAAAATGTATAAATAAGTGAAATAATAGCGTAGGTTTAGTGTTATATAACCCGCCTTAAGAAAAGCTCTGAACTCCAAGATCAAGGGCTCCAAGCACACGATCCAAGGGTTGAAGAAGATTCACCAAAATCTCCACACTAGAGCACAAGAAAACCTCAAGAAGGAGAAGACACCAAGTTCAAAGCTACCCCAAGGAAGGAAGAAAAGAAGCTCTTGGCTGAAGCTGAAGAGAAAGGGGGAAAACAGAGGAGAAATCATCTTCACATTTGGGTCTACCTTGTCAAGACGTGGTGTATGACCCTTGGGATGAGGAGTTTCTCACCCAAAATGACCACCATGTAAGAACCATGGTCTAGGGCTGAGAAAATAGAAGAATATGAAGGTAGGGGATCAAAAGAAACATCAACTTAGAAGACAAATGCTTACCAAGGATGGAAGATGAGCTCAGATCACCACCACCACCACATGCAAGAGGAGATTGATCCCTCAAGCTCCAAGGATGAACCTCCTTGCTCCACCAAGAACCAAGAACAAGAAAAGAAGGGGGAAGGAGATAGATGGCTGAAAAGGGTTGCAAACAAGGAATGACAAGGGGTTATATAGATGAAAGATGAGAGAGAGATTAAAGGTGAGGTGTCAACATACTAAGGGACCCAAGTGACCCTTATCCATTTAAATGACCAACATGCAACCACATGAAACCACTTAAGCATGGCATGCAAGTCATGGTGATACACTCTAGGTAGTGTCTGGACCACCATGGACTCCCACATGGTCATAGTCGTGACCCTCCAGGGTGTACTATTCATCATCATCTCCTCTACGTCAAAACAAAGAATCTCCAGAACCCTAGGTCGAGACAAAAAATGCTAGGTCAGCAATATTGACCCAAGACCATACTAGACTAATAAGTCATGACCCTATATTCTAGCGGAGGTGTCTCAACTATGACACCCTCCAAAGTCACCCTAGGCCGCGACCCATGTTCGAGACAACCCAACATACTCATGGG
This sequence comes from Alisma plantago-aquatica, assembly GCA_963693085.1. Taxonomy (NCBI): domain Eukaryota; kingdom Viridiplantae; phylum Streptophyta; class Magnoliopsida; order Alismatales; family Alismataceae; genus Alisma; species Alisma plantago-aquatica. The sequence continues at coordinate 1,246,695,804 of OY856412.1, forward strand.
TCAAGACAGCCAACATGCATGGAAACCCTAATCACCCTTAAGGTGTCAACTTCTTAAACAGAGATAAAACTAGGTTCCCTCCTCTTATCTTCCCTATAGATGATGTCAAGAAAGATAGGGAACACTCTAGAGGTTGCAAATTGCACATCAACCCCCTACACTTTGTAAACTACAACTTGCACCAAAACTAGCACAAAAGGTACAAACATCATCCAAACAAGCTCAAAATTGAAACTTAAGCCAACCACAAGCCTTTATTACATATCAAAAGATTAGAGAAAGGTTCTAAGCACAAGGCTAAGTGAAAGCAAATAGGTTTACCCCCAAAACTCAAGTCAGGGTCCTTACATTAATAGTTCACATTATATTACCAAGTAATTAAATTTGAAGTATAACAATAATGATCTATAAAAGAAATAATCATTCACGAATATATATATCCAATAAATATATTAAATGTATGAAAATAATGATCTATAAAAGAAATAATCATTCACCAATATATATATATATATATATATATATATATATATATATATATATATATATATATATATATATATATATATAATTGGTGGAATTACTCTGGATTAGCACAAGGAGTTACTCAATAACTGCATAGGCTTGAATTACCATAGGGGAACTAATAACACAATAACATACAAATGTAATATTACTCCAAATAACTAAAAAGTAATAATGAATGGTTTCACACTCATGTTTATCCTCACATTGATCTTATTATACCCAGAGCCCACATGAGGTGTACCACAACATGTGACAGTATCATAGCAAGCTATGGTCTCAATGTACAAGACTTAGAAGCATGCTCGGGATCCTACATATTTAGTCTCAATACCATATCTGTAACTAGCATCACCAAATCTGGTTCCCAACAGCTAATGGGAGAGGCCAAATTCTTAGACCCCTCTCAACATGGGTACTCAGGCGGGGAGTCAAAGCACTCAAGCTTATTCTTCGTCAATGGACCTACCTAATATGTCCACTGATCACTACATATCATAACTTAGGTACCACCCAAATCCCCAGTTGGTGTTGGATAGTAAAAATTTAACGAGTCAGCCTTCACTGGCCTAGACTCCCACACCCTACTGGTGTGCTCTGACTTACGTTGACCTACGTGGGACCTCTAGTCAATAAGCACATTTCATCCCCATAGCACATGCCTCTTGTGAGGATGCTACAGTGTTTAGAAAATCTAAATGTCTAATCCACTCTTTAAATTCATTATTCAATCATCACATCAACATTTATTAGTTTTATTTTGTAAAAATTCATGTCATGGATAAATTGTAATATGTATCTGTAACACCCGTGCCCACTGCGACCGCACGGCTCAAGACTGGCATGCCATGCCCATGTGGGCCCCACCTACTAGAGAAATTTTGGCTCTGATACCATTTGTCACACCCGGGCCCACTGCCCTAGGCTCTAGTAAAGTTTTAAGAATGACGAATGGCCCCACAGACCACCACTAGCCTTAACTGTGCGCTTTGTCCTCACTCACGCGCATGCCAGGATCAACTTCCCGACAGGTCACCCATCCCACTACTACTCCAAGCTGAGCACGCTTAACTATGGAGTTCTTTAGGGATGGGCTCCTAGAAAAGGTGGTGCACCTTGGTGATATGGGTAGTTCAATCATTCCTTTTAAGATCATGTTATCCAAGGCCTCAAATCTTGGGATGTTGCAATGGTTGTCACATCCTTCCCCCCTTACAAGGAATTTCGTCCTCGAAATTCATGGAAGATCATAGTTAAGAATCAAAGTCAAAGATGTTAGGTATAGGCATTGAACCGTTATAAACCCCTATTCTTCCCCGCTCAGGCCCACCGCCCAAGGCTCTAGTAGAGTTTCAGGAATGACGACTAGCCCCACAGACCACCATTAGCCTTAACTGCACGCTTTGTCCTCACTCACGCGCATGTCAGGATCAACTTCCCGATAGGTCACCCATCCTAGTACTACTCCAAGCCGAGCACGCTTATATCGCCTAGACGGCTTGTCTCCTCCACCCGACGCCCTGTGGGCACCTCTGTTTCTCGTGCGGGAACAGGGGAGAGATAGGGGATGACACCCTAGCCTCCCCGGTGGTCTCTACAGCCAAGACAGCTATCAGTGGAGGTGGTCGGAGGAAGGTGGGGGTCTGAGGGAGGCCGACAGCGACCATGATGTGTCGGGGGCCGTCGATGGCCTCTGTACCCCTCCTAGGAAGCTCGAGCATGAGGAGCAGGAGACGGATGAGGGGGCGGCCAGAGCGGGGAAGAAGAATCCTTGGCGGCCAAGCATGGTGCCGAAAGGAGGTACACGGCGCATGAAGGTGATCACCAGGGCAAACGACGCCGGGATAGCTCCGTTGGGAGGAGCAGGGACTCCTGCTTTCCTTGGGGGTGGCAACAACATACATAAACAAATCGGGTGGTGGTGTTGGCCATAAAATAGCAAGGAGGCGGGGTAATAAAACCAAGAGAAAGAATAGGAGGTACTAGGATTAGGTTGGGGGTTTATAACGGGGCACTTCATCCCTCACCCCCATTGCCATATACTGTGGTGGTGGCCAAAAGCTTTCCTGAAGAGGATGGAGTAGAGGATAAATCAAGCCGCTGAGCCACAAGTTGCAATTGGGACTCGATTTGTATCTGGGCCCAATAAGGTTGCAAACCCAAATAAAATAATACATTAGATGGAAACATTCAAATAACCATATCTAGTGATTTATAGCTCCGATTTAGGTGATTTTTGGTCCGTTGGACTCGTATTCAGATTCTCTAGAACATGATACAAAATTCGTATCAAGGAGAGTTGATAGAAGTTGTTCAAAATTTGATTGCAAGTTGGTGATATAAAATGAGCAAGATACTTAGTTCAAAACTCCAGTTAAAGTTACACATTGTCAAATTGACCATGGTAGTGGCCAAAATAGAAATACATGACTATCCAATTATGAATTTAAAATCAAATTAAGTATGAGAGACTTGACGAGAGAGAAGGAGTACAATAGAGGAGAGAGAAAATTGAGGTTGTCACATCAATTTTCAAAGGTTTGTTACTCTGAATAAGATCCAAGCATAAGGGATGGTTTAGATCAGCAACATTAGGTCATAAGAAACATATAACAAGATTAGGCTGTTGTCCATTAGCAACAAGATTAGCAATCTAGGGAAAAGTTCATAATTAAAGTCCAAAGGTATGTTACTTATGTAAAAAGGGATATTCAAGAGAAATATGAGTGATTAGAGCCCTCTATGACTCAAAGGTACCAAAGAGATACTGATTTCATCATTAAGAGGGTGAAGTTCACCAAAGTTCCAAGCTTGATCATAAAAGTACATTAAACATAGTCAAAGAGGCTCCAAGTTCATATTTTAACCAATCAGGGGAACTAGAAGAAGATACATGGTCTGAAACCATTTTTAGGAGCTAGATCATGTTCTCCTGGTTGATTTTCATATATAGCATGATAGTTTTAGCCAAAGGAGCATAAAGTTACAAAAATTATAAGATTTACCTCGATGTAAGCATCCTGGATCGTTAGATCCTAGATCTAGGGTCAGGGAGGCGCTGCCCATACCTAGCAAGGGCGCCCCACACTGATCTCTTGGTTATTGGGCCAGGTTCTTATTATTGGGTCGAGGTGTTTATTGGGTTGTTCTCACTCAAGCCGAGCACGCTTACATCGCCTAGACGACTTGTCTCCTCTGCCCGACGCCCTGTGGGTGCCTCTGTTTCTCGTGTGGGAATAGGGGAGAGACAGGGGACGACACCTTAGCCTCCCCGGTGGTCTCTACAGCCAAGACGGATATCAGTGGAGGTGGTCGGAGGAATGTGGGGTTCTGAGGGAGGCCGACAGCGACCATGATGTATCGGGGGCCGTCGCTGGCCTCTGTACCCCTCCCAGACGGCTCGGGCATGAGGAGCAGGAGACGGATGAGGGGGCGGCCAGAGCGGGGAAGAAGGATCCTTGGCGGCCAAGCATGGCGCGGAAAGGAGGTACACGGCGCATGAAGGTGATCACCAGGGCCAACGACGCCGGGATAGATCCGTTGGGAGGAGCAGGGACTCCTACTTTCCTTGGGGTGGCGACAACATACATAAACAAATTGGGTGGTGGTGCTGGCTGTAAAATAGCAAGGAGGCGGGGTAATAAAGCCAACAGAAAGAATAGGAGGTACTAGGGTTAGGTTGGGGGTTTATAACGGGGCACTTCATCCTTTGTAACGCCTGGGCCCACTGCCCTAGGCTCTAGTAGAGTTTTAAAAATGATGACTGGCCCCATAGACCACCACTAGCCTTAACTGCATGCTTTGTCCTCACTCACGCGCATGCCAGGATCAACTTCCCGACAGGTCACCCATCCCAGTACTACTCCAAGCTGAGCACGCTTAACTATGGAGTTCTTTAGGGATGGGCTCCCGGAAAAGGAGGTGCACCTTGGTGATATGGGTAGTTCAATCATTCCTTTTAAGATAACGTTATCCAAAGCCTCAAATCCTAGGATGTTATAGTATCTCAACTGAACTGCTAAGCATCACCACATGTCATATAAAGTGTAAGACCCCAGACCTAGCTTAATTCTTGATTTTGTTTTCTTTACTTAATAATATAATTAAACCTTAATCTAACCATATGATGAACATTAATAACATGTGATGTGCTTATGTTTCTAGTTTGGTCCAGTTTGGCCGATGTTTGAGCTAGTTACGATATATGTGTGCTTGTTTTGGACCAAGTTGCAATTTACCCATGTTGAGGGTTTATCTTTAAATTTCATACTTGAAAGTTGGTGCTCTTGTGCTTTGGCATCATGAGAGAGAGAGAGAGTGATGCTTAGGGGAACCTTGTTGGACCTTGGGTGATGAGGTGGCATCATGTGTATCGATTTAGGGTTTGCAATGGTTTTTCATGAGCTGCATGGGTGGCAGTGTTGACCATGTTGAGTTTCTTAAGTGTAGTAAACTTCATTTTGTGTCTTATTGGAGTGCTCTGACTGACACACCTTGCTTTGGTGGTGTTTGTAGTGACCTAGGTGTTTTGTCCTTGGTTGAGGTCGTTAGGGTTTCCTTGTGTTGAGATGTGTGTCGATCTATTTTTGGGTAACATAGTGTAACAGTTGCTACTATGTTCAACCTTGGTTTTGCTTCGATCGAAGGGTGTAGTGGACCAGAGTGGTCTCTACACTACCCTGTTCTTATCACCCTTTTTATGAATGCTTGTATTGAGTGCTTGCACGGTCATGGCTTTGTGGGACACATGTCCTTTTGGTGCTCTTATATCTTGACACCTCATGATCCTTGCCTCCCTCCTACCCTTGAGTATATATGCTTTTTCTTTTACATGCAAGTATCCCCTTAAACACTCTTATTTCTCTCCGCTTCCTTGTGTTTGTCCTTGAGATTGGTGGAGCAAGAGAAGGTGCTGATCTTGGAGCTTGGAGTCCGATCACCTTTGCATGTGGTGATCTAGGTCTTGATCATCTTCCTTGTGGTGGTTCTTGGTGATCTTCCTTCTTGGTAAGTTGTTATCTATCCTTGATCTCATTTTTCTTATAGCCCTACCTCCCTTTCTTCTCTGGTCATGAGACTATGGGTTACCATGGTGTCTATCTTGAGAAACTTCTCTCTACAGAGGTTGCGACTATGGTTTGACCATGGTAGTACCTAAGTGAGATGAACCTTCCCTCTATCTTCTTTCTTTTCAACCTATATTTTCTACCCTTTTTCTTTTGAGCTCCTTTGACCTTGGTGTGTTCTTCTTCTCTTGAGGTGACCTTCTTACCGTGGAGTTGCTCCTAGTTGGATCTTTCCTTCTTTCTCTCAGAGCTTGTGGCTTTGGAGCTTGATCTTCATCTTAAGGTGGGTTATATAACTTTTCCCTCTAGTGTTATTTCACTGTTATCTTACTTGCATGCTACTATCTAATCTCTAAAATGTGAACATAATTTTCTAGATGATGACATCCTATTTTAGGGTTTGAGATTATGAAGTGTTCTTCAATTGATTACTCTTTTTCTAAACCCTAATTCATGTTCCCAAAATGTTAATGATGGTGAATGTTGTTGTCTCTTGAATGCGTCATGTTTTTGTTGGTTTTGATACCAGGTTTTGGTTTGGTCTAACATGATGATGGAGGTTTGATCTTTGGTTGCATGAGTTAGACTTATGGTTTTCCCATGTTTTACCTTGAGACACTTGTTTTGAGGTTTGATTTTCATCTTTCATGTCTCCTTAGTGATCTTGAGCTCTTAGTGATATGGTTTTTATTCTAGTCAACATGCTTTCCTTGGTTCCTTGGAACTTCTTTGACCTTATTGATGGTGTGATAGGGTTTTGGTTTGTTCACCATAATCCTAACACTAAGCCACTATGGTCGCTACATAAGTTGTGGTGTTGGTCATTACATGTTGAACCTTGTGTTGGTCACTACACGTTGTTTTGGATGTCGGATGCTACACCTAGTTTTAGCTTGGGGTCACTACATATGTATATACTCTCTTATGGTCTCTATCTTGGTTGATGGTTGTGTTACAGTTACAACAACCCTAACCCTAGTAAGAGTAGTTGCTACACATGTTGATGCATCTGCTTGGTCTCTACATTTGTGTGTTGATGATGGTTGCTACACTTGGATCAATTTGGTGGTAGCTACACCTTATTTTCGAATTGCTCACTACTAGTGCTATGTGGGTGGTCACTACACATGTGACTCATGTTCCCTCTACATAGTGTCACCCATGGTGGTCACTACACATGCATGGGTGTTGGTCTCTACATACCTAGCATGGTCTCTACGTGTGAGGTTGCTCATGGTAATAATGCTTACCCTAACGTACTTCTAGGATATGGGAAGTAATACACCTAGGGTTTGATGTTAAGTGTTTTTATGGAGATTCCAGACCCTAATTTGAGCATACAATGTAATGCTTAGCTTGTTTGAAGTGAATAAGCATGAGATGATGTTTTCTCTCTCCTACTCGTGTGACCTTTATGTTGCAGGTTGAATGTACATCATAGCTGGTGGTTTCTAAGGTAATTCTTATATGACAAAAGGTGATGATTATGAACCTTTATGAGGCATTATGAGATAATGTTGTTATGCATGAACTATATGATTGGGTCTTATAGCCTGATAGAGGCTCAATTCCTAATGAGAGGTGACATCATCTAGTGATGTTATGAGGGATGATTACCCCAGGATGAGGAGGTAATGATGATAATCTTGTATGGCATTGGCATCAAGAGATGATGTGACAAGTTCATATCTCATTCATTTTATATCTTCTAATGTTGCAACCTACCTTTATCTTTGTAGAATTTGTTTTGATTTTTTACGCTATAACTTGATTGATGCACTAAAAAACACCCAATTGGAAATAATTAATCAAGTGAAACCCTAATAAGTAGGTTTTCGTGAGCAATAGCTCCGTCTTCAGAGACACTACTTCCTAGATGGTGAAATGAGTAAATCCTATGGGAAACTCAGAGCGCATATTGTTGAATATGCATGAGTGAAAGTTGAGGATATATCCTTGCATCCACAAACACAGATTTGGAGGATGACCATGACCACACCCTAGAAGAAGAATGGTTGTGTCCTTATCTCAGATGATATGTTTTTAGATGCCCTATCTCATATGATACATTTTTAGGGATGGTTGTGATCATACTATGACAAGAGAGCGACTGCGGTCGTATCTCACTAGTGTCGTGCATATATGCGGAGATGGTCTAGGTAGATTTTTAGTTTGAATTTATATGCCACTGTGATGGACTTAGACTAACTGAGGGTATGGGAGATCATAGGAGTTCGGCTCTCCGAGATCTTCTATGGAAATGATTTTTACTTAGTAGTGGTCACTTGGAGCATGAGTGGTATACCTCATTTGCACAGGGCATAATAAAAGACGTAATACAACTGTGTATATTTGCTTAGGGTCAATAACGATTCACATTGGATGACCCCTTGCCTTGTTTATTATGCTCTTTGGTTAATAATTTTTTTACATGTTCTTCATATTCCTTCTAAATTTATATGATAATCTACTGATCAGTTGTAGTTTCTTAAACTATCTAATATGTGTTATCAATTTTACTTATATCATTTTTCTGAATTTTCTCATCTTGATAATAATGCTATCTTCCTGCTTATATATATGTGCTTATAATAATTGTTGGCAGAGTGTTATATCTCTTACTGGGACATTGGTCTCACCCTTAAGGTTTCTACATCTTTTAGGAGGTTGTGTTTGATGAGGTAGAGGTTGTGCGGTTGGGGAAGAGCAGCAAGGATAGCAGTAGTTGTTGAAGGTTGGATATCCTGTTAGTATTTCCTAGTAGAGTCCTATGTGTTGTCCGTGTACTCTTAGGTCCTTGGGGGTGTTTTGTATATGTTGTACATCGATACGAGTTTTTGGAAAGTATACCATGGTTGTAAAAATATGGCTAGAATATATATGAACATGTTATCATGTGTAATAGGTTTATAGAAAGTTAGCCACTAAACAGTAACATGAAATATCTTTTATCATTATATATGATACATATGGCACAATTGTAGACTCGTATGTAACATGTTTATGCTTTTTTGGTTATGTAAGACCAATTTTAATTTACTCAATTTTATGTTAATTTGTATGTTTGTTGTTTATTCCACATTTTGTTTTGATTTATCCCATTTTGTTGGAATCAATGTATCACAATTAATGGTTGGTATCAGAGCTTTTGGTTTGATGAGTCTATAGTGACATAGGACTAGGGTTTGTGTCAGTTCTAGTATCATCCAACATATTTGATGGTAACTTCTACTTAGGTAGAAGAAGAAGAAGAAGAAGGGAAAATATGGGATTAAGAGAGGCATTCTCTCCCCCTCCCCCACACCTGTGGTGGAGGTTGAACGCCCGGGAGGGTGGTAAATCTAGGTGAAAACTGTGATAAAGGGAAAAAATATGTCTGGAGAACACGAAGAACATGTTAAGAGCAGTGTTGCTGCACCAGAGGGTGGTGTAAGGAGGTAGGCAAGAGTATATGGAGTGTCTTAGGTGCCTCACTTCAACCCAACAACTATAGACAATCCCACTTTTTGGTCAAGTTTGGATAGTTTATAGATACAACAACACATATAGTGGATAGAATGCACGTACCCCAAGAAAGGGTAGATGTTCCCAATACAGAATATCAAGGTTTTGGGAAGACCTTTGAGAGGTTAAGGCATGTGGGTTTGGTATAGTATGTTGGTACGAGATAACCCAATAGATGCAAACATGTGGTTGACTGAGTTTGAGAAGGCCTTCAAGATCCTCAATAGCCTAGAGGAATATTAGGTGAAGCATGTTGGATACCTGTTGAAGTGTAGTGCCAAGCATTTGTGGGCTATCAAAGAGGATAAGAGGCCTAGTGTGGTGATCGGTTGGGAAGACTTCAACAGGAGTTTGTGTGTGATACTTCCTGGAGACCTACCTAGAGGAGAAGATCTCATAGTTTGAGAAGATACGATCGAGATATATGATGATCAACGAGTATGAGGCCATGTTCAGGGAAGTTCTGAGTGTATAATTCCTTTATTACTGATATCCTGATTGAACTTGAGGCATGGAACAGTCACCCTGTCAACGTTCATTCATTTTCTTGATCTCAGAGTAGAGTGGAGGAGATATGTATGACATCAATATCTCATACTAATTAACACATGTGTGCACACAACTATCTCAATCCTACTCATCAAGTGGCCATGGATATCAAACTCCATCAGGAGGGACAAATCCCATATCTATCATTCACCCCTCAAAAGCCCCATGTGTCAAAGCCACCCAATCATCACCTTTATAACAACCCATGTTTCAAGACTGCGTTTGATGATGTCAAAGTGTACTCAACAAAATTAGTGAAGTGTAGTGATTTCAGGTCTAAGAATCACACTCACTACCATCACTGTGAGAACTGACTTTGACTACCATATCACGGTTCCAAGTGTAAAACTCACGGTGGTTCTGTCTGATACACTTGTTCTCTAACAAGTACCTATGTGCTTGGTTTGATATCATTATATCATGACTAATGTGATTCTATCATCAACCAACACCACAATCTAGTCTTGTGTGTCATTGATGTCTATCTACCTTCCACAATGACATCCGACTAGGGAGATGATGAGAATTTATAAACTCTTAGCATCCGTTGTTGGATAAATTGGATATTATGATAAATCCCTTTGTTTCGATGATGACAAACATTTCATTTTTATTTATCTGACGAGCTACTTGAGTGTGCAGGATGACACAACTATAAGGGAAATCCAACATGAAGTATTTATATTTTCATGCAAATGTAATCACTGTAAAAACTTGTACAAAATTATAATGTACAAGTACTTAGAATCGCATGTAAATCAAGCATTGGATTTTCCCTAGCTAAACACCTTAGTCATCCATTCAATAGGACCACCTATGCACACATACGTATAACTAGTGCCTAACTTGAAACCTTAAAACAGGATCTCTCTCGGTCGACCAACTCCTCGACCGAGATACTCTCGGTCGACCACATTATCGACCGAGAAAGATCCAAAAGTAGCCGTTAGACACAGCAGTTGACAGTTGCAAATAAACGTTAATCCAGAGAGCCTGTCGGTCGACAATTCCTCGACCGACCGGGCATCTCGGTCGACAAGTCCTCGACCGAGATGGTCTCTGACAGCAACTGCAGAATTAATTAACTAGCCGTTGCTAATGCGCCTAACTTATTCCTAACGGCTAGTTAAGCACTAGGAACCCCCTAGAAGTTATCTAGAATGTCCTTAAGCTTACTTAGGCTATTCCTATAAATAGGACAAGCCATAGGACACTAGAACTCACTTCTTACACTTGATATACTTGAGAAAATACTTGAGCCCTCTTGTGCAATCTGTGTGAACTGAGCTTTGTGATCAATTGGCCATTTTCCCTTTAGTTCAAGCTCGTCCTATAGGCTAGATTTTCCTAACCCTAGCAATCACAAGTCCATCATATTGGCTAGGAAAATCCAAACGCTTGATCTAGGGAAATCAAGCCTTGAGCTACAAGGATAAGTTGTATTTTCTTTTATTCCCTTCTTGTTCCTTGTATTACTTGTACTCTCCTTGCTACTCCAGGTAGGAGGCTGCGGATTGGAGAGGGTGAAGCTCTTCGTGGTGAAGAGGAAGACTTTGGACTACTTCAGAAGGCTGTCTTGACGGGAAGCTACTTCGGGAGGAAGGCTACTTCAAGGAGGAGCTTGAAGTTACTTCAAGGAAGGCTGCTTCGAGGTTGGCAAGACTACTTCAAGGTGAAGGCTGTCCAAAGGGTGTTTAGAAAGTATTGTAAATTTTATGTAACATCCTTGAGAGGTAATAAAATTTAGTACTTTCAAAATCCCGGTTGGGTAAGCAACCGGGTAGTGGACTGACTCCTTAGTATTTTCTAAGGTGGAACCACTCTAAACACCTGTGTTCCTCTTCTTAATCTTTAGTTGGTTGTTTGAGTTTAAATTATTTTAAAATCTATATAAAACTCTATTCACCCCCCCCTCTAGAGGTTTTCAATTGGTATCAGAGCAGGCTTCAAGGAGCCCTAACAAGGTCTTGAAGAGATAAAGGGAGGAGGTGACTACAACCACAAGAAAAGGAGCATGGACCAAAGTTCGACAAGTTGCAATTGGTGCTTAGGAACAAAGCACTCTACGTCTAAATGTCCATGGAGGTCAAAGAAAGGAGATACACATAAAGAGTGTTTCGTTGCTACAATAAGCGAGGAAGAAGAAGAAGAGGTAAGCTTGCTTGATTTACCCAAGGAGGAGTTAGTTGCTATTATTGAAGAAACACATAACAAATATGTTGAATACAAAAAGAAATTAAAGAAATCAAATAAAGAAAATGATGATCTAAATGCTAGACTTCTTGAGCTTACATCCGAAAATGATGATTTATATGCTAAATTGAATACTCTTGGTTTTGAAAAAGATAGCATTATGTCTGACAATCGTACTTTGAAATCATCTCTGAGTAATAGTGAAGTGAAAATTTTCACTCTAGAGACTAACTATGATCTTCTATGTCAAGAAAAGACTGAATTGCTTGCAAAGTTAAATGATATTAAAAAACAACCTATATTGTGCACCCATGTAGATTATGACAATATAGTGAAAGAAAGAAATATGTTGTCATCCAATCTAGATCAAGCAAAATTAGATATCAAGAAAAGAATGGATGAGATCGTTAAGTTGCAACAAAAAGTTAGTAAGTTAAGCAACAATGGAATCCTTGATAATATACTAGAAAATTCCTATCATCAAATAGGGAGAAGAGGACTAGGTTATAAGCCTAATGAGAAATCCCATCAACAACCTAGAAGGACACAAGCAAGTCAATCTGCTTATATACCTAGAGGCACAAAAATGTATATACCCAAGAATAACCTAAATCAAAACCATAGAAAAAGGCTGGAGGTTGATTCAATTTGTTGTCATTATTGCTCACGCCTTGGACATTATTCTTTTTCATGCCCATACAAGAAAAAGCATGTCGAAATGGTATGGGTTCCAAAAATCCCAAATTAAATAGGTTCGACTAAGTTGAGATATGACCATAGACCTTAATTTGTATATCCTTATGTCTATCTCAACTTAACATTTAGGGATAACAAAATCAAAAATTAAAAGGATTTAATAGCACCTTGATACACATACGTTTATCTCAAACTGCTGTAAATCTTTACATTTTATGTGAAAATTATTCTTGAAAGATTCTTGAAAGATTATTCTTGAAAGATTCTATTTAATCATTCTTTTATTGCACATTTTTCAGAAATACTTGCAATGAATAAAATGTTTCAAATAAATTTTTGTGTGCTTTTATATTTTAGTCTATCCAAAGTAATCTTAAATTCATGAATGGATATTATTCTTGAATATGCTTCACCATATTTGATGTCCTTATTAAGCTCTCATAATTAGTACACTTTAATGTGTCTCAAATTGATATTTGCAAGCTATCTATAGAACTCATACTTCGCATATGAATGATTCATACTGGAAACCTGCAGAATATGCCTCTTGGTTAAAATAAAATTTGACCAAGGGGCGCTATGGTTGTAATCAAGGGCGACCTAAAATAAACTTTGATAAAAATTGTTTATTTGAACATTATTTTATTGAACTTAATCTTAGCATATTTTTAAATCAAAACGTCAAATCATTTGTGGTAATTAGAAGCCTTAAATATTATTACTCCCTTGGAATATACATATGCTCTACAAAAATGTTCTATGATTTGCATTAAAATTCAGCCAAAAATTGAACTCAGTAAGTTAGTCGGTCGACAAATGCTCGACCGAGAACCACTCGGTCAGCCCACCTCACTCGACCGACAAATTCTAAACAGACTCAGTATCAGACAAACTGTCGGTCGACGAGTGCTCGACCGAGACAATGTCGGTCGACAAGCGCTCGACCGAGAAATAGCCATTGGATATGACCGTTGTGACCCGACCGTTATGACCGTTTTCTTTACCGTTGGAGGACCAAGTGGCGCGTCTGCAACTCGACCGTTGCGGACGCTCGGTCGACGAGTCGTCGACCGACCGGGTCGCTGGAATTCTATAAATAAGTGCAAAAACGAGCCACTTACTCACACTTGCATTTCCTTGCTTCCATAGTCCATCTCTAGTGCAATTTCGTGCAATCCTTCAGCACTCTTACCCTCAAATCTTCCTTGCTTCTTCTCCACTCTCAAGAAACACAATGGCCTCATCATCAACTGTTCGTGGGAAGAAGAAAGTTGCTGGAAGAAAAAGAAGAGAAGAGAGGGAAGCAACTCCGCCACTGACGATCATCAATGACATAGCCTTCGTCGATGGAGATGCTGGAGATAGATACTTTCGGCTTTCCTCTAAAGCTCCTCTTCCCCGACGTCCGGTCGAAGTGATGGACTTCATCAACATCGTAGACCTGGAGCATCTCTTTGGAGTACAAAAGCTGAAGGACTTCATCAATCCATCCTTTCCTTCCTACTCCATTAAGGTAGTCAACGAATTCTATGCCAATCTTCTATCCCACACCGAAAATGACACCACTTTCTTCTATACCATGGTCAATGGGCATAGTTTTAAATTTTCCGAAGGGGATATTCTTGACATGCTTGAAATTGATATAGATGAATATCAAGATTTCCTTGACCTCTCCACCGGCAATCCAATAAATCTATTTTCCCATGATGACCACACCACTAGTCTTAGTGATATAAAAAGAGCCATATTTCAAGCCAATACCACTTGTCATGAAGATAGGGGAACCTATTATGCAATAAACCTAAAACCGGCATGTAGAATAGTAAACCTCATTGTCTCCACCAACATACATCCACGAGCCAATAAATCCGAGGTTCCTATCTTCCGTATGTGTCTAATTTATGCTATCATAAAAGAAATTCCCATCAACTTCATTCGCATAATACTTAAAAATATGCTTGAGTTTTCTGGCAATCCACCATATGCCGATTTTGTGTGCCAGATTACTCAACATTTTCTTAAGTCAAACATTGAAGATATGGGATACATATGGGAGCGTAGACCACCAAAGATAAGTAAGAACACCGTAGAGAAGATGGGAATTGACTTTGGCCATAAAAGGGCAAGAGTAGAAGGAGAGTCATCACATCAGGATATACCACCCCCTCCTCCTACTAACCTTTCCATTGATCCCATCCAAAATACCCTTACTTATATTGCTGGCTCCCAATACCATCTTAGTAGACAATTAAACTACAATCACCATGCCATGTCATACTTAAATCAAAGAATGCAAAACCTTTCTCCTAACCAAACCGATGAATATCCGCATTCTTTAAACCCTGGCATGCTCAACCCATTTAACCCCTCATACAACTACTATCAACCTCCACCTTCACCCTCAATGGATCTTGCACATACTCAATTCTCTTCCATACAATTGCAAGACATAGATGCTCACTTCCGTTTTGACCGAGTTCCCACTTTCCTGGAAGCATATGCGTTGACTACAACTGGTGCTTTGGATTGGAAAACTCTGGTCCAATACTATGGAGCTGAGCCATTTCTTGGGAAAGATCCAGACATTGATGTAATTCTTAAATCTTTCCTGTGAAGTGTTGGAGTTGTAATAGTTATATTCTATATGATTGTAATCTTCTTCATGCCATTGAATGAAATTTGCCATTTTTATTTGATTCACATGGATATTTGTTTGGCATATGAGACTTCTTCAAAATACGCATTATAAGTTCATTATTGTAGAGCATAGCAAATAAGGGAATAATAATAATTAAAACAGGAAACTATTACAAATTAAAATTAAATTCTCAAATAACCAAATAGTTCTCCAGAAACATACTCGGTCGAGCAACTAGTCGACCGAGAACATTGTCGGTCGAGCAACTGTCGACCGACTGGGTTTCTGTTTTTCCAGATTGATATTATTGCATACATCTTTGTTAAAATCTTGGACATTTTATATATTTGCTCAGTATTCAAATTTTCATTTGAGATATCTATCGAAAGGGGAGCAAAGCATAAGAAAAAGGGGGAGATCATTAAAACTTTGATCATTGTTTAAAAGAAGCTTACAAAAACTTTGAAATCACTATGTATAACTGAATATCCTTTGATATATGAGAAATCCATATACATTTCATCATATGCTTAAAGGTATCTCATTTCATTTCAAGGCTTCACATCCTTTGCGAATGATTGAGAAACAAATTATGGATAAATTAGATAAAAATCAATGTTCCTAATAGGATATCTAATTAAGGGGGAGCATTATATTAAGGGGGAGAAGAAAAATAAAACATTCAACTTTGGATATCTTTTTGAAATGACAAAGGGGGAGAAAGAATATAAAAATATATATAAAAGAGTTTCATCACATCTTGGCCAGCACTTACTTGAAAAACATAAATGGCTACAAAAGGTAAATTCTCAGGTATGAAACTCATATACTTTATATTTCCTTATTTCATATTTAGGAAATGTTTGTCATCTTCAAAAAGGGGGAGATTGTTGGATAAATTGGATATTATGATAAATCCCTTTGTTTCGATGATGACAAACATTTCATTTTTATTTATCTGACGAGCTACTTGAGTGTGCAGGATGACACAACTATAAGGGAAATCCAACATGAAGTATTTATATTTTCATGCAAATGTAATCACTGTAAAAACTTGTACAAAATTATAATGTACAAGTACTTAGAATCGCATGTAAATCAAGCATTGGATTTTCCCTAGCTAAACACCTTAGTCATCCATTCAATAGGACCACCTATGCACACATACGTATAACTAGTGCCTAACTTGAAACCTTAAAACAGGATCTCTCTCGGTCGACCAACTCCTCGACCGAGATACTCTCGGTCGACCACATTATCGACCGAGAAAGATCCAAAAGTAGCCGTTAGACACAGCAGTTGACAGTTGCAAATAAACGTTAATCCAGAGAGCCTGTCGGTCGACAATTCCTCGACCGACCGGGCATCTCGGTCGACAAGTCCTCGACCGAGATGGTCTCTGACAGCAACTGCAGAATTAATTAACTAGCCGTTGCTAATGCGCCTAACTTATTCCTAACGGCTAGTTAAGCACTAGGAACCCCCTAGAAGTTATCTAGAATGTCCTTAAGCTTACTTAGGCTATTCCTATAAATAGGACAAGCCATAGGACACTAGAACTCACTTCTTACACTTGATATACTTGAGAAAATACTTGAGCCCTCTTGTGCAATCTGTGTGAACTGAGCTTTGTGATCAATTGGCCATTTTCCCTTTAGTTCAAGCTCGTCCTATAGGCTAGATTTTCCTAACCCTAGAAATCACAAGTCCATCATATTGGCTAGGAAAATCCAAACGCTTGATCTAGGGAAATCAAGCCTTGAGCTACAAGGATAAGTTGTATTTTCTTTTATTCCCTTCTTGTTCCTTGTATTACTTGTACTCTCCTTGCTACTCCAGGTAGGAGGCTGCGGATTGGAGAGGGTGAAGCTCTTCGTGGTGAAGAGGAAGACTTTGGACTACTTCAGAAGGCTGTCTTGACGGGAAGCTACTTCGGGAGGAAGGCTACTTCAAGGAGGAGCTTGAAGTTACTTCAAGGAAGGCTGCTTCGAGGTTGGCAAGACTACTTCAAGGTGAAGGCTGTCCAAAGGGTGTTTAGAAAGTATTGTAAATTTTATGTAACATCCTTGAGAGGTAATAAAATTTAGTACTTTCAAAATCCCGGTTGGGTAAGCAACCGGGTAGTGGACTGACTCCTTAGTATTTGCTAAGGTGGAACCACTCTAAACACCTGTGTTCCTCTTCTTAATCTTTAGTTGGTTGTTTGAGTTTAAATTATTTTAAAATATATATAAAACTCTATTCACCCCCCCCTCTAGAGGTTTTCATCCGTATGATCTCATCGTTCAGGTCCTCAACCTGAAAGCATACGTCATTGAGTACTATCATTCTCTAGACATTCAATCTGTTCTATCATTATCTCAAATGACTAAACTTGAAAGAATTGGAAGGTTGCCTTTGATGTTTATCAAATAAATCTCTTTGTATCCCACCAATCATCCCATGATTAGCTCTCAGGGAATACATACCAACATACTCCCACTTGCACTGTGAGCCAATCACTCCAAAATTATATTCTCAGTGATCTTCAAACATGTCCCACATGTTGCCACACTCCAGCACTAACGCAGTGAGTTATGGAAACACTTTTCCTAAGTCGATATAATTGCATGTCTCACATCTCTTTGTTGTACGTCTTACGTATGATATGGAGCTTTCGTAGTATGCAATCTAGTATTCCTTTGCTAACCTTTAGCCACATTGCATGACCAAGCACTCCTTACTTGTCATCAATGATTGGAATATCTATGAGTTCATATTTATGAACTCCCAGATCCATATAGTATCCACTGTTGTTCTCTAACACACAGATACTCGACATTTCCCTTTAAAATGACTTTATTGGAACGTTTCCATTTTCAACACACATTCACTTTTATATATCCCATATATATTTTGTGATAAATTTTCTGTCCTTTTCGGAAGTTCGCATCAGTGTAACTCTTTACAATGAACTGTTCCTTATTTCCATAGAACTAGTACTTCTCAAGTACTTATCAAGTTCTCATGGTATTACAGTAACCCTTAGTGGAACTAGACAGACATCTACTCATCATGTCCCACATACGAGTTATCAGGATGAGCATATCATATCGTCACGTCCTACATACAAGATGATAAATGCATTTTGTTCTTTCCATGTCCATACATGCAAGATGATGGGATGATTACATACATGATAGATCCATATCTATTCTTAGTGTTTCCATTCTTCATAAGAATTGAGACACTTGACTCTGGGATACTAACTCAATGTAACATGGACAAGTTTTCTCCCACTGAATCTATGTATACTGAACCCTTTATTCTCTTTTTAGGTCAGGATGTTTTTGAGAACTATCTCCACATATCTCTTATTTCTATCATATAGGAAAGGTCTCTATCTTCCCTAAAGATAATTTCCACTTTGGATTTCCATTCTAGAACATTTCCATTTCACATCAACATGTGGAATGTGAATACGCTCCCACTAAATAACATATCTCTCTTTATCTTTTTCATATCAGTCAAACCCTTTGATAATATTATCAAAGTAAAGGTCCCAGTTTTGAGTTGCTTATACTCAATCAATCACATTGATTAGTCCATTGTAACTTATAGTCTTCATTTTCATTAATGGATTCATAAACATTATAGATTCTGTCACATACACATCCTTGTTTTATTCCTCATAGGAATGTAGTTTTAGTGTTTGTATGCCAAATCTCTTAGTCAGTAAGTTGCAATCAACAAGCATCATCTTTCTCAAAATGTCATCCATGTGTCTTAACGCTTAAGACTCATTCACACTTATGGATTTCATCTAATGGGTGATACCATCAAGGTCATACCTTATGGTTCACATGGAAGTCATTTAGGATGTAACAGTGATAAACCATAACTCAAAATTTGATTCCTCAATATCAACTAGATTGTTGACTCATCATATGACCAACTCATCATATAGATATTTGAGGTGTATCTTCTAAGGAATTTGAGAACTCACAACACTTTGTGATTCTTAATATCCTTTATTAGTGTAAGGTATTCTATATATATAAGAAGAATTTAGTTATTTGATAATCATCGTCTAACTCCTTAGAGTATGACTCCCTTTTGATTTATACATCACTATGCCTTAATCATGAGTTCTCTATGATACACTATCATAATCACTCATAAGGTTCTCAAACATTTGGTCCAAGTATTTCATTCATTGATCTCATCAAGAATTAACATTTTACCAAAGTTGTACTTCATCTACGATATTCTTGAACACTTCAAGATATTCATGTTGGTATATATCTAAACACCATTTGAAGTATTAGCATTTTCTCCAATAGGTATATATATATACATCACATGTATTATACCTAATAGGATAATCATTCTTCCACTACCTTAGTGAATATTGATTAATCATGTCCAAGAGATTCATGTCTCTTATTGGTTCTCTAACAAAAAGAGTCTAGGTTTATCCATCACATGGAAACTATGGATGAATTTCTCATGATTTATGCTATTTGATTGTTTGAGTTACCAATAACTTTTAGGTATCATTTTATCTTATGCATACCAAGTACCACAAGATAAACAAGGCATTGCCACAAAGATCACATCTTTGAAATTGAAACATCAACTTTATTAATAGGCATCCTTGTCATACAAGATGCAAAAATAAAGTGTTTCTATTTATTGGAAAATATGAAATAGCAGTTCATGACTCTATTCCGTGCCCTTCAGGCTAAAATAAACTGAAAGGTACTCCCATCTATGGCAGCAACACTTGCTCCAATGATGAGTGCTCTATCTTGGTCCTTTACAAAGGCCATCACTTCTTTTAGATCTTGCTTATCATATATGTTAGATCTTCATCTTGGTATCATATACCTCAGATAAAGAAGTGTTTATTTCATGATACCTATGGTGGATATCTCTATCCCCTTCCTTTCATCTTCTTTTGTTCTTCCAGATATAGAGAGAAATTTCTCCTCCCTCGTTCACCCTTCCCATGTGCCTTGAGGCTGAAGATGACTTGGGCTGCAGGCTAGCATCAGAACCCTTCTTAGCTTTACCCTTACCCTTGCCTTTCTTTCTATTGATCAACATCACAGACTTAGGCTTGTCCTTCTTCATCTGTGCCTTGAGGCTGAAGATGGCTTGGATTGCTGGCTAGCATCAGAATGCTTCTTTGCTTTGCCCTTGTCCTTGCCTTTAAAACTTACCCTTTATTGATCACATCAAAGATTAGAGTTTGTCTTTCTTCATCATTGCCTCTACTATCCTCAACATGTCCAACAAATCTTTCAACGCTTGTCAAAGTTGTTCATGTTGTAGTTCATCATAAATTGTATGATTCCTGCAACATTTGTAGTATCATACCAGTAGCCAACTTTTGACTCAGAGGAATCCCAGTCTAGTCTGTTTTTCCACATATCCAATCACATTGAGTGTGTGAATACCTACTGGATCTCCTTCTATCATGACATACTAGGACAGTGTCTTTGAGACATCATATGTCTCATGTTGTCTCTACAACTCATAGTTTAGAGAATACAACATTCAAGCACTACACATCAATGGCATCCTTAGAATGCTTCCATAAGCATCCTTTTAGCCGTTGGTGTGGTGGGATCGAGTTCATGTGGTTCTGGAATAACTAGGACATAGAGCTTTCGCTCTTTGATTGAAAACATTTCTCAATGTCCTAACCATTTGTGGAATTATTCCCATTTAATTTGTCTATCTCAAGGACCAGTCGCAAATAAAATGATTATAGCCATTTACTGTACAAAAAGGAAATATATGCAATTTAGTCCAAAAACTAATTTTTGACTTATTTGATTTATTTGAAAAGTTGATGATATAATTAGGTCTTTAATTAATTATCGCTCCCACTATTTTTGTTCAAATTGATATCCCTCACCATTAATTCGAAAGATTGCAGCGTATAACCTTCTAGTGGGTCAAGATCGTGAAATCCTCTCAGTCATGGACCAACTAGGGTTGTCACCCACAACTTAGATCTTCCAGGTAGGAAACTCTTGCCAATTGAATCATATGCAACTCTTGAAATATGTCATGTGCAACTCCTTGCCATGATCAACTCCATGCCTCAAGGTGCTAGATCCTATCTAGGTCGCCTTGTTAAGTCCGACCCAAAACCAACACGATGAATATGCACCCTGCTAGGGCAGACCCACATATTCACCCTTCACGCTTTTACGAGATGGATAGTGCACCACGCTAGGGAGTTCCCACACTTGGTCGATCAAGCTTTTCACGTGTATCACCTTTGGAAGGCATCTAAAAATTTAATATTTATTGAGGGATTTGGTTTTATAGGTACATATACATATCCAATCACCAAAACACATAGTACATATCATATACATGCTATATCCCGTAGAAAATATGTGAAAAGATAAAAGCAATGATTATGACCGTCCTAATGTGATTCCTCAAGCCAAGAGGAGATCACAATCATCTAGGTATACATCACATGCAACCTATTCATGAGGAAGTACTATAGCTGTCTGAGTTGATCAACTCATCACATGAATGGCTTACTCACTACGGCCGGTTGTTTGGGTGCCACCAGCCGATCGGTTTGCTCCTCAACTGATCGGTTCACCTGGTCATCGTGCATCTGCTCATGGACATCACCCACTCGTCTTGCTCCATGAACTGGTCATCAACTGATCGGTTCACTCCTTAAACTGATCATCTGGAACGTCAATCGATTGGTTCACACCTTGAACCAATCATTCCAGTTGGCATTAGGATGTTCGCCGTTCTTCGACATAACACGAAATAAAAAATCTATCATATTTACATTGTAAAAGGGAAACCCCAAGTTATATTCAGGGAGAGTAGGGGTAGGAAAGAAATCTCAAGTTACATCAAGAAAAGGAGATAGGGAATCAGTACGCAGACCGAGATGCAAGTAACCACATACAACCAAGCACACAGACATAGGGTTTATTGGCCATAACCATGTTATACATTCACCATAAAACTCATTTAAGGGTGACGCGTATCGAGTGCATTCATATTACATATCATATATGTAAATTGGGATTTGTGGATTTACAATTGGACATGAATAAAGTCATTATTATTCGCATCGTATACAATAAGTAAAGGTGACAAACCAAAATCGATCACATCGATAATCCTAAAGTATAGAGCAGTTGATGTGGCTCTGATACCACTCTTGGGTTTTAGGAGGGGTAGAGAAGGTAGCGGAAACAAAAAATTTCTTCTCCCCAAACCCAATACGAAGGAATCATGTCAACATTAATACAGTAAGAAGGATGGTTTGTAGAGGCGCACCTTGTCCCGAGGCTTACTCAGAGACATTACCTCACAGTTAGTATGGTCTTCACCTCCGGTCTTGGATAGTGTCTGTGCAGCTCCTAGTCGCATCTGGACTAACGACACACCCAGACTGACGGATTGACAGTTGTCCTCTGAGCGACAGCAATATCCCGCCTCTGTAGTATTCCATACGGACCACCTAGAACTCCACTCGTCCTGTCCTACAGGATACTAGAAGGAGTCCTCCCCTTCTTTCGGTGTACTAGTCACCGACACATTCTCCCCACAACCAGTTATCTTTCTACAGTTGTCTTTCCCTCGCTGTTCCTCCCTGGACAGGTAGAACTTACTTGGGCTCTCTCAATTACCACAACCAGAGAGAACGACAACTTTGCGGAGCAACTGGTATTCTGAGTTGTACTTGAGAAGCCCCAAATACCCCTCTATATATAGGAGGGGTCTGGGTCAGGGTTCTCTACCTCGGGCAATGCAGAACTAAAGCAGGAGTAGAAGGGTCTAGAATTTCCATGAATCGATACACTACGACAAGTGAATCGATCATTTCATAAACAAACTGATCATTTGGGGGAATGAACCGATCGGTTCATCTCATGAACCGATCGGTTGGGGAGCTGAACTGATCGGTTCATTCATGAACTTGTCGTTTCACTTCCCAGAATAGTTCCCAATTGACTTTCTATTTCCATTTCCAATCAATCCTAAGATCAATACTTGTCCCAATCGAATTGTACAAGTGAAACGACATAATTTTTCTCACCAACCTGACTTTCCAAACTGGCTCATTTGGTCCAACTGAGTTGATCAGTTCAACACCTTAAACTAGTCATCTCACTGACCTGAGCCGATCGGTTCAACACTTGAACCGGTCGGTTGGCAGTCCAGGTTGTGCAGAAATCAGTCAATGCAGTTCTCAATCAATCTGACATCCAAATCAATTAGTCCAACACTTGAACTTGGTGATTCTGAGTCAAGTTAATTGATTGAATGTTTAATTGAACTACTAAAAAAATTTAGTAAACAATATAAACATCATTCATGGATAAGCTTCTCTTCCAAGTTAAATCCTATTTAGTGTGACCCTACAGGCCCATTTCACGTTGGCAGTGAAAGTCCATAACACTTATGACTTCACAAGCAAAGAACAATGCCTAGTCACACATCAGTTCTACCCAAGTGAAAAGGAAAGTTGGAGAACAACTTTCAATCCTACAATTCGTGAATGGTGTTACAACAAGTGTATAATTCATTTGTCACTGATATCCCGAATGAACTCGAGGCATGGAACATTCATCCTGTCAACGTTCGTTCACTTTCTTGATCTCAGAGTAGACTGGAGGAGATATGTATAACATCAATATCTCATACTGATTCACACATGCGTGTGCACTCCTATCTCAATACTACTCATCAAGTGGCCATGGATATCAAACTCCATCAGGAGGGACAAATTCCATATCTATCACTCACCCCTTAAAATCTCCATGTGTCAAAGCCACCCAATCATCACCTTTATAAAAACCCATGTTTCATGACTGCGTTTGATGATGTCAAAGTGTACCCAATTACATGTGTTGAGTGTAGTGATTTTAGGTCTAAGAATTACACTCACCATTATCACTGTGAGAACTGACTGTGAGTACTGACTGTGAGTACCATATCATGGTTCCAAGTGTCAAACTCATGGTGGGTCTGTCTGGTACACTTGTTCTCTAACAAGTACCTATGTGCTTGGTTTGATATCACTATATCATGACTAATGAGATTATGTCATCAACCAACACCACAATCTAGTCTTGTGTGTCATTATTGTCTATCTACCTTCCACAATGACATCTAAATAGGGACATGATGAGAATGTACAAACTCTTAGCATCCGTATGATCTCATCGTTCAGGTCCTCAACCTGAAAGCATACATCATTGAGTATTGTCATTCTCTAGACATTCAATCTATTCTATCACTATCTCATATGACTGAACCAGAAAGAATCGGAAGCTTGCCTTTGATGTTTATCAAATCAATCTCTTTGTATCCCACCAATCATCCCATGATTGTCTCTTAGGGCATACATACCAACATATATATCATCAGTTGTATATCAAGGTGGATGAAATACCCAAGTCAAATATTGGGACTCGACATGGTCATTATGAGTTTGTGGTTATGTCATTTGGGCTAAGCAATGCACTGACAATATTCATGGAACTCATGAATAGGGTGTTCTAGTCTATCTTGATCAGTTCATGGTTGTGTTCATCTACAACATTCTAATCCACTCTCATGATAGCCAAAAACATGAACTACAACTATGACATGCATTGACCTTATTGACACAACATTAGTTGTATGCTAAGTTCAGAAAGTGTGAGTTTTGGCTGTAGGAAGTATCCTTCCTTGGACGTAGTATCTACTAAAGGTGTTCATGTGTATCCCAAGAAGGTTCATTCTATGTTAGAAGGGGAGTAGCCAAAGACACTGATGGGGGTTTGCAGTTTTCTTGGTTTGGCATGCTACCATAGAAGATTTACTAAGAACTTTAATGCAATGGTGCTACCCTAATGATGTTGATGAGGAAATGTGTGCCATTTGTCTGGGATGACAAGCGTCATCATTCTTTCCAATTTTTGGAGGAGAAGATAATTAGTGTACAAGTATTAGTTCTACCAGAACAAGGGAAAGGATATATTGTTTTCTATGATGTGTCAATGAATGGATTGGATTGCTTTCTATTGTAAGATAAGATGTGATTTCTTTTGCTTCACAATAGCTCAATAAACATGAGGAGAGCTACTTGATGCATGATCTGGAGTTTTCAATTGTTATCCATGCTATGAAGATGTGGATACACTACCTTTATGGTGAGAAGTCTCAGATCTTGACTGACCACAATAATCTACTGTACATATGCTCGAAGCATGAGTTGAACATGTGGTACAGATGTTGGATGGAGTTGATTAAAGACTATGATTGCACCATTGATT
Organism: Alisma plantago-aquatica; assembly: GCA_963693085.1. Classification (NCBI taxonomy): domain Eukaryota; kingdom Viridiplantae; phylum Streptophyta; class Magnoliopsida; order Alismatales; family Alismataceae; genus Alisma; species Alisma plantago-aquatica. Next base: position 1,246,721,276 of record OY856412.1, read on the forward strand.
ACCATCCAGGGAAGGTGAATGTGATGGCATATGCTTTGATTAGGAAATCCTCTTCGTCATCATCTACTAAAAAGACACAATTATGTTATATGGTGTGCCATAAGAGAGACACGTTGGTATCCTTACATCAAATGATTGTGAAGCTAGAGGTCTCCTTGTTGGTAGGCTCGTTGGACCAATTACAGGTGAAACCTGTGTTGAGGTAGAAGATCAAAGACATGTAGCATGATGATATTGAGATGCAATAGATCCAAGCAGAGCTTGGCAGTAAGAAGCATGATGGCTTCCACGAGTCTAAGGATGGGATAGTATGTTGCTATGGTAGAGCAGTGGTACGTGATGTTCATGATCTAAGGGAGTTGATTCTTGAAGAGGCTCACTCTTCGATGTGCGCTAAGCATCCGTGCAGAACTAAGATGTATCGTGATTTGAAGGATATGTACTGGTGTCCTGGCTTGAAGTGTGACATACATGAGTACGTAGAGAAGTGTCCTATGTGACAGTAGGTTAAGGTAGAGCATTAGAAACCTATCTGGACTTTGCAATTGTTGCCTAATCCATAGTGTAAATGGGATCATGTCATGATGGACTCTGTGGTTGGATTTCCTAGGACAACCAAAGGTCATTTGGGTGATTGTTTATAGGTTGTCTAAGTCAACACATTTCCTCCCTATGAAGACAAAATATACAACCTGAGAAGTTGGCACAAGTGTATGCTGATGAGATCATTCATTTGCATGGTACCCCAACTACCTTCATGTCTGATAGAGGTCCTCAGTTTACCAGTCACTTTTGGGAGTGTCTGCACATAGCCATGGGTATGTAGTTGAGGTTCAGTATGAAGTTACACCAACAAACAGATGGGCAGTCTAACATGACTATTTAGACTTTAGAGGATATGTTAAGAACATGTGTCTTGTAGTTTTTGGGAAGTTCGGATGTGCACTTCAGTTTGATAGAAGTTGCTTACAATAAAAACTATAAAAGGAGCATTGATATGTCACCTTACGAGGCTTTGTATGGGAGACGTTGTAGATCTCCATTGTGTTGGTGTGAGACGGGCCAATGTCAGCTTTTGGGTACTAAGCTTGTGCAACAAACAATAGAGAAGATTAAGTTGACACAATAGTCATTGAAAGCAACCCAGGACATGAAAGAATCATATGATGATAATTGTCATAGGCCATTGGAGTTCCAAGTGGGAGATAAGGTGTACATCAAGGTCTCTCCTTGGAAAGGCACTTGGGAAGAAGGGTAAGTTGGCTCCTAGGTATATGGGACCTTACCCTATAATGGCATGTGTTGGGAAGGTGTCTTATACCTTGGAGTTGCCACATGAGTTGCATAGGTTGCATCTAGTGTTCCAGGTTTCTATGTTGAGGAAGTGTCACCTTGACACAGAGTTGGTGTTGTAGTCTATGGAAGTTGAGCTGGATGAGGATGTGTCATATGTAGATGGTCCTGCACTGATCCTTGATATAAGGGTGAAGAAGTTGAAGAAGAAGGATATTGTGTTGGATAAGGTTTTGTGGTATCACCTTGGTCTTAAGGAAGCCACATGGGATCTTGAGGAAGAGATGCGTAGGAAGCATCTGTCTCTTTTCACATATGATTTCGGGGGTGAAATCCTTGTTAGAGGTTTATGGTTGTAAGACCCCTAGCCTAGCTTAATGGTTTATTGTGTTTTCTTTGCTTAATAAGATGCTTAAACCTTAATTTGATCATATGATGCACCTTAATAACATGTGACATGCTTATGTTTTTAGTTTGGTCGAGTTTGAGCTAGTTATGATATATGTGTGCTTGTATCAGACCAAGTTGCAATTTACCCATGTTGAGGGTTTATGTTGCAATTTGTCACATGAAGGTTGTGCCTCTTGTACTTTAGCATCATAAGAGAGAGTGATGCCTATGGGTTCCATGGTAGACCTTGGGTGATGAGATGGCATCATGTGTATCAATTTAGGGATTGCATGAGTTGCATGGGTGGTTGTGTCAATCATGTTGAGTTTTATACATACCAAGTTGCAATTTACCCATGTTGAGGGTTTATATTGCAATTTTTTACATGAATGTTGTTTCTCTTATACTTTAGCATCATAATAGAGAAAGAGAGTGATGCCTAGGGGTGCCATGTTAGAGCTTGGGTGATGAGATGACATCATGTGTATCGATTTAGGGTTTGCATGAGTTGCATGGGTGGTGGTGTCAACCATGTTGAGTTTCTTAAGTGTAGCGACCATGGTGTTGTGTCTTCTTTGAGTGCTCTGATCGAGACATCTTTATTTGGTGGTGATTGTAGTGACCTAGGTGATTTGGCCTTTGTTGAGGAAGTAGTGTTTCCTTGTGTTGAGATGTATGTTCACCTGTTGTTGGCAACATAGTGTAGCGGTCGTTACTATGTTCAACCCTAGTTTTTCTTCGATCGAAGAGTGTAGTGGACATGAGTGGTAGATACACTATCTTGTTATCACCCTTTTGATGCATGCATGTCTTGAGTGCTTGCATGGTCGCGACATTGTAGGACATATGTCCTTCTGGTGCTCACATATCTTGACTCCTTATGATCCTTACCTCCCTCCTACCCATGAGTATATATTCTCTTTATTTTACATGCAAGTATTCCCTTTAGAACTATTATTTTACTCTTCTTCCCTGGGTTCTGCCTTCAGCTTGGTGGAGTAAGAGAAGGTACTAATCTTGATGCTTGGAGACCAATCACCATTGCATGTTGTGATCTTGGTCTTGATCATCTTCCTTGTGGTGGTTATCAACACTCTTCCTTCTTGGTAAGTTGTTATCTACCCTTGATCTTGTTTTTCTTGAAGCCGTATCTCCCTTTCTTATCTTGGCTATGAGACTATGGGTTACCATGGTGGCTATCATGAGGAACTTCTCTCTGTAAAGGTTGAGACTATGGTTGGACCATGGTAGTACCTAAGTGAGATGAAGCTTACCTCTTTCTTCTTTCTTTTTGACCTAGGGTTTCTACCCTTTACCTTTTAAGATCCTTTGACCTTGATATGTTATTCTTCTCTTGTGGTGACTGTGTGGGCCATGTAGTTGATCCTAGTTGGAGCTTTCCTTCTTTCTTTTGAAGCTCGTGGATTTGGATCTTGATCTTCATCTTAAGACAGGTTATATGTGAACATAATTTTCTATATGATTCTATCTTGCTTTGGGGTTTGATATTATGAAGTGTTCTTGCATAGATTATTCTTTTTCTAAACCCTAATTCATGTACCCAAAATGTTAATGATGGGGAATGTTGTTGTCTCTTGCATGCATCATGTTTGTTGGTTTTGATACCATGTTTTGGTTCGGTCTTATATGATTTTGGAGGTTTGATCTTTGGTTGCATGAGTTGGACTCACAGTTTTCCCATGTTTTACCTTGTTACACTTGTTTTAGGGTTTTGATCTTCATTTTTCATGGTGTTCTCTACTTTGAGATTTTTGAGCTCTAGTAATATGGTTTTTCTTTTTGTAAAAATGCTTTCCTTGGTTCCTTGGAGTTGTTTTGACCTTGGTGATGGTGCTATATGGCTTTGGTTTGGTCACCATAATCCTAATCCTAAGCCACTATGCTCTCTATACAAGTTGTGGTGTTGGCTGTTACATGTTGACCCTTGTGTCAGTCGCTACATGTTGATCTTGGTGTCAGATGCTACACCTAGTTTTATCTTTGGGTTACTACATATGTATATTCTCTCTTATGGTTGCTATCTTTGTTTGATGGTTGTGTTGCGATCGCAACAGCCCTAACCCCAGTAAGGGTGGTCTCTACTAATGTTTATGCATCTTCTTGGTCGCTACTTTTGTATGTTTTTGATTGTCACTACACTTGGATTAGTTTGGAGGTAGCTACACCATGTTTTTTGAGTGGTCACTACCAGTGCTATGTGGGTGGCCACTACACATGTGAGTCATGTGGTTGCTACATGGTGTCACCCATGGTGGTTGCTACACATGCATGGGTGTTGGTTTCTATATACCTAGCATGGTCACTACGTGTGAGGTTTTTCATGGTAATAATGCTTAGCCCTAATGTACTCCTAGGATGTGGGAAGTAATGCACCTAGGGTTTGATATTAAGTATTATTATGGAAATCCCTAATTGTTAACTTTGAAAACCCTAACCCTAATTTGAGCATATGATCTATTGCTTAACTTGTTAGAAGTGAATAAGCATGAGATGATGTTTTTATCTCCTACATGTGTAACCCTTATGTTGCAGGTTGAATGCACATCATAACTGGTGATTTCTAAGGTAATTCTTATATGACACAAGGTGATGATTATGAGCCTTGATAAGGCATGATGAGAGAATTGCCACAAAACTATTTGTTACCATAGGTCCACACTCCTAATGGATACAAAGACAAAGACAAGTGGACACCCATCCATTTCACACAAGCAGTAAAGACAAGTGGACACCCGTCCATTTCACACAAGCAGTATATATGTAAAAGTAGTAACATCAAGATATAACATGATACTAAAAGGGGATAGTGAAGCATGCACCCAATTTTATATTCAAGTATAACCTCATTGGTGTTTCATTCAAGTCCAGAGTGCAGTGGATCTTTGGAAACTACAAAATCTATAAAGAAAGCATATTAATGCTAAAGCATTAAGTACACCATGGAAAGACACGCAAATAGTTTAGGAATATATGAATAGTGCTAGGATAGATCAAGTACTAATAAAGAAAAACAAAAAAGATGAGGAAACTTAATGGCTTTATCTTATACCAAGCATGTTCTTTATTTCTTTTATCCATTATAATAAAATGGATTTATTTATATTATGTTCGAGGTTTGTCAACATATGGTAACCAATGAAAGTAGTATTCATAGGAAAAGTAGCTCAACCAAGTAAATAAGTAGTCAAGTATTAATATGAGTATACATAACGGTAAGCCAATATCATAATATGATCCAGAGAAAAATGTACCTTGTGAGTATAGTACAAGATATGATGAGATGTCTAGAGATGCTTCAGTCCAAGGGGACGTAAGATGTAAATATATACAACATAGAGTCTTAGATCACTAGAGTTTATAACATAAGAATCATATTAGTCATGTGGATGTTCCCTTAGACCTAGGTTTCATATAGTTTATTCGTATATCTAAGGCTCCAAAAATGTATGCAAAAGTTATCACAATCCAAGTTTCATCATGATATTGTAGGTCTCAGTGACCATCCACATTATGAGTGTTATAAGGTAAGGCTAAGACCTGATTTAGATGTAGGGAAGGCATGAGCTCTAATTTATCACTATTGTTTAATCATATAAGTTCACAACTAGTCATATTAGATCAATCACATGCCAAAAGGTGATGTTTTCAAGGCATAGGAGCATTATGGTCATAGCATAGATTAAGTCAAGATTGAGCTTTATAGTATGATAATCTACTAATTTTGATTCATTAAGATATTATGTATAGAATTAGATCATGTTATTAGAAATGTTAGAATCCAAAAAAGCAACATGTGCATAAAACTCATACTAGGTGTTACATATTTTCAACAAGAGTACATGAGTATGCTACATGGAATTTCATGAAACAAATCATTTAATGAACATGGGAATCTAATCATTAAGGATCCATCAAGAAAAAGAATTAAGGATCCAACCATATAAGTACATATACATCACATTTTAGGGCATATCAAGGTACCCAAGAAGGTCCTTTAGTCACATGAGTTATTAAAGGCAAACATAGTAAAAGGCCTTAGTCAAACTTAGCACATTGCATTAGCAAAACAAATAATTTTAAGGTGGGATAGTCATTTCATGATCAAAAGAGATTAAAATTCCAATATTAGACAAGAGGCATCATGTACATGTACAAAAGAGCCCGTTTAGGTCAAAAGTGTAAACACAAGTACATCAAGGTGATATATTTCGTGATTCAAGGCTAAATATAGATAAAAGTTACTATTTTGAAGTCTAATAGTGGGATAGGAAGAGATACTAGTATTCTAGAGCAAGTTGCACCATCAAACATTCCAAGATGCATAGAAGACATGCTTTTTAGGATATCAGAAGAAAAGAAAGTAGATTTAGGTTCTAAAACTAGTTCCAATGGATAGCTCTCGTCAAAAGGATCGAAATAGATATATTATATATCCTAATTGGTCAAAGGATGTGTAAGATATCAATTTTTGAATATTTACATTACATCTTAGAGAAATAGGAAGACAATGTTACATACATATATGTAGATATTATCAGGGCAGCCAGTAGTAACCTGCCACATGCCCCCCGCCCCAACAAAGCACTCTTGTCTTGTTTGGGTTGGCCCGCTACTCACATATGCGCATCACTACCCCATTCTATCGAACAACTCGAGGTCTCCCGTGGACATTGTCCTACCATCCACGTGTAGCAATGCCTGAGCTTCGGATGTCACAGACGCTAATTCGGGGCCAGACTGCATGGCAAGATAGGGATCGAGTGGTAGCTAGCTGCTCTTTCTGAGTCTTCACGGTGGCAAAGGCCCTCAAAATGGGACCAGACGATGGTTGGGGGTCGATTCCCCCCCAAAGTGGAGGCACGACAATGCTGCCAAGAATAGGAGGGTGAGGAGGAGGAATTTTGGGGCACTAGGGTTCTCAAAATCTCTCCAAAAGAAGGGGCATGAGTAGAGGGAGGTATTTTATAGGGGAAAAGAGGGTTAATCTTCATCAAAGAGGTGGGAAAAGGAGGAGTAGTAGGTGGACTCGGCGCTCATTGTCAAATCTGTAGCCTATGTGATCGATGGTCCAAAAGGGTCAAAATATGATTTGATGATACTCGATTAGTCGAGGAAGATCACTTTGGATCACCAAGAAGGTGAGGGTGTTGTGGATGGGATTTTCAAAAGGGTTTCACATAGATGGAATGCCCACTTAGATGTAAAAATGGGCTAAAAGTGCCAAAGGAATGTTTAAACTACGAGATAATCAAATGGGTATATCTCCCACATACAAGCTTGAAATAAAGTGAAACGTGATGCATTAGAAATGTGAGATTGTCCTATATAACATGGATATAAGAAAAGATCATATATTTACACAAGGGTATGATCTAAATTCGATAGAGAGAGAATGATGTGTTATATGAAGGTGAATTTGATTTTTAGTCAATTAGACATTGTCTTAGTAGTATATGTATAGTAGATTGGACCAATTGTGCACAAGAACTCATCCAAATATGAAATTGGAGGTGTGAATAAGAGCGGGGTCAAATTTGGAAGTTACGTAAAAGAGGAAAAGTTTCAAGTTGTCACATCCTCCCCCATTTTAAAAGAAATTTTGTCCCAAAAATTAAATGAATCCATCAATTGAGAATGGAATAACATAGTCTATGTTATAATATTATCAATACTTCTACAACATAAAAACTATTTGAAAATAGAAGAATCATGTATCATATGTTGTACATAGTCAAATGGATCATCAATTTGAAAAAATCATTACATGGGTCACAATTTTGTAAAAATTATCCTATGGATCACAAATTTGGAGAGATCACATTTCAAGTCAACTAGATATTCAAGAGTAAGTAATGAATTTATTTCCCAACATTTAGGATTCTAGATTATACATTGGCCTAGATGGGGTTATACACCCATGATCAAGATTTTTTATTTCAACAATTCCATACATGCATCATATTTCAGGATCGCAATTCAAGTTCAATATTGTGATTTCATGTTCAAGATCAATGGAAGATCTCACCCTAGTACCCATGGATCTCACCCCTGATTCATAAGTCAAGTGAGTAAACATAATCATCCTTTCAAAATTTTGAGATAAGGGAACATGAAAGTCATGAGTCATATATCGAGTATGATCTCAAGATCCAAATAGGATGATCATAGGAGTCAAAACAAAATCAATAATCATGAGTCAAAATTTCATCATTCAGTATCAAGAGTCAAGTTTGAACATCAAATCACAGTCAAAACATTTCAAATCTAGGATTTAGATCTTATTTCATAGCTTAGAGGTGAGTTAGGGCTCTGCCCTTCCTAAGGTTTTTATTAAGATGTCATTCTCATTTTTCTTGAGGTTTCTCTAACAAATTTGAGCACATTATTTTTTGTGTTGATATTTAACCCAGATTTCCTCCATCTCTAAGGGATCACTCCATTTGCTTTATGTCCCAACATTGGGCTCATGGCAACCTTCCATCCTAGGCTTGGTCTTCTCAGTGACCTTCCCTCCCAGACTTGGTCTTCATGTTTTCCTTCCCTCATAGGCTTGACCTCTTGGTGACCTTCTGTCCTGGGCTTGGTCTTCATATTAGCCTTCCTTCCTTGGCTTGGCCACTTGGTGACCAACACTTTTCAAATGATACTTCATTAGGTCATTATGTCAAAGATCAAGATCATAATAGGGCAAACACAGTTCTAGATTTTGCAAGATCAAAGGCATAATTTCATTCCCTTCCTTTTAAGATAAAGGTAAGGGTAGATTTCAGTTATCAAGAAGTCAAATTGAGAATTCAAGAGTTTAAGCATAACTGGGTGATATTGAGAGCTAGGTCCATCATATTATTAAAATTTGAGTTTACAAAGAGGAATAATATTCAATGGGGTATTTTTCCTCTTGTAACAAGTCTTCACATCATGATCTAGGGGTCCAAATACATGGTCGTGATAGAGTATGTGGTATGTTGTGTATCAATAGGGTGAGTTTTGCTTAGATATGTTTGAGATTTAATCAAAATAGGGAAAAAATATGTTTAATCAATAGGGAACCCATAAAACAAGGGGTATAGAACATAAGTTCTATCGTATATTACCAACATCAAGGATTTACCTCAAAAATAGAAAGCACTTATATCCAACTAGTAACATCCAATTTACATGAACTTTACATATGGGTACATTACTTTCATGAGTACTTTCATTTATCAAATAGGGTCTTCCATTTAAGATTAGATCATGGAATTATCATCTAGATCAACTTTCAAATCAATTTTCGTTTTCCCATACATAAGCTACCCATAATCAAGAATTCATGTGATTTTTGCCATGAGAGAAGATTCACATGAGGAGATGAGAAAACTAACTAATTATTATCTAGTTGGGTGGCTTAGGTTGATCCTTAGAGAAGAGATGAGATGCTAAAAGACTCTCTAAACTTTGACAGAAGGATTTTAGTCCTCCCTACGTTATACCTTAAACATATATAGAGGCCTATGTGTATAGATCTGATACCATTTGGCATAAAATTGCTTGTCACTCTAGGTCCACATTCCTAATGGATACAAAGCCAAAGGCGAGTGGACTTGGGTGTCCATCCATAGAATGACAAATATTTCACACACGTAGCATATATGTAAATGTAGTAACATCAAGATATAACATGATATTGAAAGGGGATAGAGTAGCATGTACCCTATTCTATATTCAAGTGTAACCCCATTGGTGTTTCATTTGAGTCCAGAGTACAGTCATTCTTTGACAACTACTAAATTGATATAAAAAACATATCAATGCTAAAGCATTAAGTACGCCATGAAAAAGTATGCAAACAATTTAGGAATATGTAAACAATGCTTTGCTAGATCGAGTACTAAGGAAGAATAAGAAATAAGGCGAGGAAAATTAAACACATTATCCTATACAAAGCATGTTCTTCATTTCTTTTACCCATTATAATAAAATGCATTTATTTATATTATGTTCGAGTTTTTTCAACATATGGTAACCAAACATGAAAGTAGTATTCTTTGGAAAATTAGCTCACCAAGTAAATATGTATCTAATCAATCATACAAGTATACAGAAAAGCAAGACAATCTCATCGTAGGATCAAGAGAAAAATGTACCTTGTGAGTAGAGTACAAGCTACAATGAGATATCTAGATATAATTTGAACAAAGGAGACATAAGATGTAAATAGATACAACATAGAGTCTTATATAACTAGAGTTGATCATATAACTCATGTGGATGTTCCCTTAGACCTATTTTTCATATAGTTTATTTTTAGATCATGTATGTAAAAAGTTATCACATTCCAAGTATTATCATGATATTCTAGGTCTAAACGACCATCCACATTATGAGGGTTATAAGATAAGGATAAGACCTGATTTAGATGTAGGGAAGGCATGAGGTCTAAGTTATCACCATTGTTTAACCATATAAGTTCACAACTAGGCATATTAGTTTAATCACATGCAAAAAGGTAATGTTTCCAATCCATAGGAGCAATAGGGTCATAGAATAGATCATGTCAAGATCGAGGGTTATAGTATGATAATCTACAAGATTGGACTCATTGAGATATTATGAATAGAATTAGATCACGTTCTTATAAATGTTAGATTCCAAACAACCAACATGTGCATAAAACTCACAATAGGTGTTACATATTTTCAACAAGAGTACATGAGTATGATACTTGGAATTTTGTAAAATAAATCATTAAAGGATTGATATAAAAGGTGAACATGTGAATTTAATCATTAAGGATCCATGAAGCAAAAGAATTAAGGATCCAATCATATAAGTACATAGACATCACATTTTTAGCACATATCAAGGTACTTAAGTAGGCTTTAGTCATATGAGTTATGAAAGACAAACATAGTAAAAGGCCTTAGTCAAACTTAGCACGTAGCATTTGAGAAACTATTGATTTCAAGGCAGGACAGTCATTTCATGATCAAAATAAATCAAAGTTCCAACATTATACATGAGGCATTATGTACATGTATAAAAGAGCCCTTTTAGGTCAAAAGTGTAAACATTTTTTTGATCATTAATCATGCTAGTCTCTATATTCCAACAAATGTGAAAAGTTGTACAAGTGGTGGGGGAGATGACTTGCATCTCAATCAAGTAAAACCTATATATACAGATTTCTAAGATCATTTTTTATTCTATTCCAAACTACATTTGTAGTATACTTTGCATCATAAAAAATAGTTTGGTTTCGGGTGAACCAAATATAATAAAGCACTGTCTTGATCAGTAGCTTTTCTTTATCTCCTTTCATTAGTAGGATGCCATCCCTACAAATTGGAATAGAAGGAATGTCAGGTCGCGCCTTCTCCCAAATATCACGAGCAAAATTGTAGAGCTAGAAGAGATGGGTATCATCCTCTTCCCTCTCCAAGCACAATCAACATCTAAAGGCTAGGGAACGCCTCTATTCTTTAAATAGTCTTCATCGACTAATTTTCTCTGCATCAATCTCCAACAGTGGAACTTGAATCTTTTGGGGCCTTGGATTTCCATGTCCATCTTTCCCACTGAGTTTTGGACCTAGGTTTTTACAGGCATTTAGGTAGCCTTCAGAGATAAATGGATCAATTCATTAATATTAAACTGGTCTTCCCCTCTTGTGATATTAGTGATGGCACATATATTAGCCAACCTATCACAACCCCTTATGCTATGGATTTTCCATTCTCCATTGTTGATAATGGAACTGAGTTGCTTGTCTGTAGTCAAAATGCTATAGACTTATAAGTTGGAGCCAATGCAGTCTTTGAGAAACTTTCCATCAATCCAGGGATTTGACTAGAGTGAGATTTTTGAACCATTACCCAGTCTGACTCTGACTCAAGGGAGGAGAGGTCTTTGTGCTTAAGGATTTCCCTCCACATCCAACTGTGGTACTATAGGGAGTTGTAGTTCCAAAGAGTATCCTTTTTAATGTATCTTGCATGCACCCACCTTAGCCAAAGTGAGTTTTTATGATTGGAAATATTCTAGAGGATATTCATCATCCTTTTCTTTGCCCAATCTTCAATGTTTCAGATGCCTAGGCTACCCTCAAGCTTGGGTCTGCATATGTCATTCCAGTTGCTAGTATGGAAGTGCTTCGAATCCTCACTGTCACCCCAAAGAAATGATCTGTAGAGTCTCTCAATCTCCTCCATGGTGCTTTTAGGAAGTGGAAAGGCACCCAACTATAACAAATGATAGGAAGATAAGGTGGAGACTATTATCTCTACTCTCCTAGTCATAGATATTAATCTAGTCTTCCAAGAATCGAGCTTGTTCTTGATTTTATCAATGAGAGGGTTGTAGAGGCTCTTAGTCAAGCATCCTATAAACAAAGGCAGTCCAAGATACCTAGCTGGCATGCTCGTTCTACCAATGTTCATAGCAGAGATAATACTGTCTGGGTGGACTTGTTGGCAAATAACTAACTTTTTGCTGGGTTTAAGTTCAAATCAGAGACATTTGAAAAGAGATGTAGACTTCTTTGGATTCCCTTGATATCATATGACACTGCTTTTGAGAAAATTAGTAGGTCATCTGCAAATAAAATATGGGAAACCTCCATAGCACCTACATTCAGAGCAGTAATCATTTTCTTACTAACAACTTCCTCGAGGGGTGGAAGTTAACCCCTATATCCCAAAAATGAATACATAGGGAGTAAGGGGGTCCCATTGACTGATGCCCTGAGTGGCTTGAAACAGTTGTGAGGGTGTTGCATTCACTAGAATTTGAAATGAGGCAGTGTTCATGCATGCCTGAATCCATCAAGTCAGCATGAGGGGAAACCCATGGCTTCCATGATGTCTAGAATGTAGTCATGGTTAATAGTGTCTTAAGTTGTACTCATGTCTATCTTGAGGAAGATATTCTCTTTCAAAGTGGGATTATTGAAATCATGAACCAATTCATTTTCCAAAAGGATTGCATTTGTGATGGATCTCCCTTTAACAAATGCACATTGGTTTATGCTAATAAGGTTAGGCATCACATTTTTGAGCCTATTTGCCCAAATCTTTGTGATTACCTTGTAAACAAAGTTACAGAGTGAGATTGGTCTCCAGTCCCCAATCTTCTTTGGTTGTTTCACCTTAGGAATAAGTGTAATGAAAGTTTTACTGCACCCGCAGAGCATTTTTCCTTTGAGAAAAAAATCTTTTACTGTAGTACACACATATTTGCCTACAATCTCCCATGTTGACTTGAAGAAGTGTGCATCTAGTCCATATGGCCCTGGGTATTTATCCTTATTATATTTTTTTTACTATGTCATAGATCTCGTCATTAGTGACAATCTTGCACATAGTACTTATCTGGTCTTCAGTCAAAATATTGATGCCAAACCAGTTATTTTTGTGAGTTCTTACCCTAGAGTTGGAGTTGAAGAGCTCTTCTTAGTGCTTTCTAAAGCATTCTCTGATCTCCTCTTCTTCTTTTATCTGAGTGCCATTCAGGTCCAAAAATTTAATTTTGCTTCTGCATCTTCTAGTTTTGAGTGAAGCATAGAAGAATTTCATGTTGTTGTCTCCATGCTTCAGCCACATAATTCTTGACTTTTGTGTAGTTATAGATTCTTCTACCGATATAGCAAGAAGAGCTTCTTCTTTCTTTTTCTTAGTAATGTCCCAAAGGAGATGGTTGTCAGGGTCTGAGTCAAATTTAACATGCGCCTTAAGAGATTCCTTCTCAAGATTTCTAGCAGAATTAGTCATGTCTTCAATTGACTCCTACTTCTAGGTTTGGAGCATTCTCTTTGTTGTCTTCAATTTCTAGCATAACCTATACATCGGGTTACCCAATTGCTTCTTTCCCCAAGCATCAGAGATAGTCTTTTGGAATCCATCTCTTATAGACCAAACAATAAAATACCTAGTGGGATATATTAACCTTTTTTGTTCCTCCTTCAAGTGCAACACTTGGATGTAGTGGTCACTATAAATAGTTGGAATAATCTCAAGCTAGAGATTAGGGAAGTCAGTCATAACCTATAGCTAATAGAAGGTTCTATCAATCCTACTTTGAGTATTCTTGATCCCCTCTTACTGATTATTCCAGGTGAAGTAAGCACCTTTAATAGGGATTTCTAAGACATGAATATCATCAATAACTTGGTTAAAGTCAAACATAGATCTTGCAGAAGGATAAGATCTCTCCCTTCTTTCATTCGAGGCCCAAACTATGTTGAAATTTCCCAAGATGAACCAGGGATCCTTGAGTTAGGTCTTGAGATATCATAAGTCATCAGAGACTTACTCTTTTACTGTCATCATTCTCAGTATACACAATTGTACACTCAAAGCATTTGTCATCATACTCAACCCTACAATGTAGAGATTACTTTGGGTGGAAGATGGGTGTAATCTTGTAATTCGTATCCTCCTAGATAATGAGGATTCTAGTTTTGTTAGAACTCAGAGAATTGTTAAGCCAATTAGCATTAGGCCTGGACTTTCTCATCATCTTTCTGATATTTTTTCTTCTGATTTTGACTTCAAGTAGGAAGGCAATGTAAAAATTTTCTCTCCCTAACTCATCTCAGACCATGTCTTACTTATCCAACTGGGATAAGCCTCTGAAATTTCAAGATAAAATGGTAGGGTAATCAACCATTAGCACGAGGGGGGCTGTTTTGCCACCCACCACTGCTATGTCATTTTCATTTTCCAGGTGTTTGAAGTTGTTGTCTTGGTTTTTATTTTCTTTGTCTTTATGGTGCTCTGACTTCTTATTTTTCAAGGACCCTAGGTGTTTCTCAGATTGATGAATCCATCTTCTTTTGAGTTGTTCTCCAGAGAACCACCTAAGGCCTCAGAGTTCTATCGAGTGTCTAGAAAACCACTTGATGCCTCAGGGGGATTCTATCGAGTGGATTGTAAGGCATCCTTGTTCGGCGATTGTGTATCCTTGTACACTACAGGACACTTCTCTGACTGAGGTTGAGGATTGCACAGGTGCCTGTCGTGCCCAAAGGTACCACAATGGGGACACTTCTCAGGACCCATTCATACTCAACATGGACGATGTAGTCATTCCCTTTGTCTATCCATAACTTGACCATTGATTGGAATAATGATTTTGTTGACATTAGAACATTGACCTTGGCGAAGTCAATGTGAGTTTTGACTTTTTTCTACCTACCTAGGCATCGAGGCTAACCCAGATACGACACTATCCACGCAATCATCTTCTCACTCCAGAGTTCGAGCAGGAGTATCTAGAGCTTGAGCCAACTGGGACAGAAGCTAGCTTGTCCTGCTCCAATCCCTCCCTTCTCCCAGTTTTTTAGGATCATCAGTTTCCCCTTGATGTACTAGGGTCCACCTTCTAGGACTTTATTCATATCAATCTTAGATTGAAACTTGATGATGAAACTACCACTAGCTCTTCTGATTACTTCCATTGCTCCCTCTAGTTTCTAGGTTCGAAGAAGATGTTCCTAGAGGGTGGCAATGTGTGGATGGAATCCAATGATGTATCCTACTAAAGTGTTCTTCCATAGACCAGCATTGGTATCCACCTCATCCTGAGGGATGATGATTGTATCATTTTTGATGATGATCTCCTCCTGTGATATCCTCGTGTTGATATCTCCTACAGGAACCTTGGTGAGGGCCACCCAGTCTTTTGGGATCTCAGCGACTCTGACATGGTCAAGGTTTGGCAGGTGAGGTTGTCGTCCCCCTCGATATGCTGGGATTCACCAATCGCCCCCTGTACCGCCACCCCACGTAGGCATCATGAGAAAATTTAAGGTGATATATTTTGTGATTTAAGGATAAAGATAGATAAACATTACTATTTTGAATTTTAAGAGTGGCATAGGAAGAAATAAATGTATTCTAGAGCAAGTTACATCATCAAGCATTCCAAGGTGCATGAATACATGCTTTTTAGGGTATTAGAAGAAGAGAAAGTGGATTTAGGCTCTAAAACTAGTTCCAATGGATATATCTCATAAAGAGGTTCAAAATGGATATATTATATGACTTATTTGGTCAAAGGATGTGCAAGATATCAATTTTTGAATATTTACATTACAGTATAGAGAAATAGGAAGAGGGTGTTACATACATATATGTAGATATCATTAGGGCAGCCAGTAGCAAGCCGCCGCATGACACCCACCCCAGTGAAGTGCTCTAGTTTTGTTTGGGCTAGCCAGCTACTCACCGCTACGCGTCACTAACCCGCACTATCTAGCGAATCGAGGTTGCATAGGGACACCGTCCACCATGCTTGGGGTTCCCCCTACCGCATGCATGTAGCAGCATCCAACCATCGGAGCTCACCAGTGCTAATTTGGGGTCAGGTTGTGGGGCTATACAGGGATCGAGAGGTAGTCGCCTAGTCTTTCTGAGTGATCCCAGTGGCAAAGGCCCTCAAAGTGGGACCGAGAAGTGGTTGGGGACCAATTCCTCCAAAGTGGAGGAACGACGGCTCCACCAAGAATAGAAGGGGGATGAGGAGGACCTTTTTTGGTAGTTTTGTTAATCCTGACAACCTATAATGTGGGCGATCGTGTTTGACACCTAGTCATGGTGATGCCTCAATGGGGGATCCTCATGGCCACTGGAGCCTTACAAACTCACTGGGATTACCACCCAGAGTTTTGAAAGCTTGAATCTTAGGGTAGTGATGGTTATTTTCAAGGAGTAGGAGTTCTGATGAAACTAGTTGCTATCATATGAGAGGAATGAAGTTTGGAATTTTTATCCAGTATGTCACTAGTGACATTTCAATGCCAGTCACCATGGGCATGGGTAGTATGGTCTTCCATTATTATTTTATACATTGGTTGTTGGGTTTAGAGTATGCTATGCTACTATAGATAGTGAAGTTCTCATATTGATAATTGTGATTTTTTGTAGGGCACAACGGTCCTATCTGGTTTTTATTTTCCCTTTTTGTTTTAATGAATTTGAATTTACTTTTATGTGTGAATGACACATATAAGTACATTAATGGAATTAGTAAAATGTGGTGGTTTAAATGGGTTGATTTTTGAGTGTGGATTTCTATATTATAGTAGGGTCAAATTCTAAGCATTGAACTCAATGGAGATTTCATTAATTGAATGCACAAATATTCTGATTAGATGGTGAGAGCCATGTCCCTGATCCTATGGACATTTACTGAATACTTTGGTCTAATCATAATGTTTGTACATCCTCTATTTTATTTTGATCATTACTTGACTAAAACTTATATTCATTTTGTGAGGCATCTCTTGAATTCTTATTCCTAATGAAAGATCCAATTACTTGGACATTTATATTTCCTAATCTTAATTCATTATATTCTTCTGGTTATTGAAATGCTTGCCTTATAATGGATTCTTGGACCTCTCCTGATTTGATTGCCTTTATATGAGAATTTGAATAAATGTCTAGTCTAGACACTTCATTTATGCATGCTACAACCAATGTTGGCACTAAATTTATGCCGTCAAGGAGGATATAGAGGGTGCAAAAATAGGGTCATACGAGATTATGAATGCAAGAAAACCGGTTGCAATCTGGTCATGAGAAACTAGTGCAATCTACAAGCAAAAGATCCAACACTATGAAGACAAACTACTTCCTCCTAGAAACTCAGATGTAGAAATATAAGTATAAAGATGATTTTGGTAGGATTCTCTTGATAGGAGGGACAATGTTACTTGACACCGGTGGCCCAGGAAGAAGACAAAGAGGTATTTGGTTTTGAGGAAAAATAAGGAAGAACAAGAAGAGATAAGCTTGCATGATGAGATAGGAAAGGGCAGGGACAATTACCTCATGGCCAACTGCTCACAGGAAAATCAAGTCGATGTCAATCCAAATCCTTATTGGAGATGAAATTTGGCTTTGTGTAGGCACTCCACAATTGATAGTCAAAAAGTAAGAAAGGGGAAGATTCACAGAATGTATGAGAGATGTTTCAAGTAAATGGGTGGTAGTGTAGCATTGTTATCTGGGGTCACAAGCTTGTGTTGTAGAGGCACCCATAGGATATAAGAGGTATTTTGGGTATAGGGTATCACTTGATGTGATCTAGGGTTTGTTGGAGTCAGGGGAAAAATTGAGTTAGTCAATTTGAAAATAGTGAATTGGGTGATTGTAGCAGATGGAAGACCACAAGGAGGCTTACTATGTTGAACGAGTGTCCCACACACAAGAAGAACGAACATGGGGTATTGTTCATTAGTCATTGGATAAATGAATCACTCATAAGAGCCACTAATAATCCCTTGATCCATGTACACCCAACCGACTTGTGTGACACATGAGTGTGGCCCAAGATTAAGTGCATGTCAATTAAATCAAGCCTGAACCTTGGTTCAAATTGACTAGTCCCATGACTAAAATGAAATAACCTTTTAAACTTAGGTTTTATATTCTAGATTACTTTTAGGGGTGTATTTGAGCTCCTATTAAGCCCAACATTTGAGACTCACAAATTTGGACTTAGATTTGAGGTTTGAGATTATTTGTTCAACATTTTTTTCCATCACACAGTAGTCGGCCAACTAGGGTAATAAACTTCACCTAATAGTTGAATGTGGTGAACCTTTATATTGTTTCAAATTATATCCCTGTAAGACCCTAGGGCTACCCTAGTGTATATTGTTATGGTTACGACATGTAGATTAGTATTATTACTCACTAATCTGAGTATTATGGCCATAATATCCTAAGATTTGATATCCATGTAATCCTGATGAGTCCATTGGAGTTAAAAGATCCTAGTAACATCAAATACATTCAAAATAGGAAAAGTGGCAAATAAGAGTTCTTATATAAGGGACATTAATGGTAAAAAAGATTTGTACCTAAAATCAGGGATGTTAAAGGTAATAAGAAAATCCAATAACTGGATATATACCTTTGACCAAAAATCTTGATTCCATAGTATCTTTTGATCACAATTAATACCTTTAACATCCATGAGGGTTGCACGTATATAGCTCACCAAAAATCCATACTTGTTATTCTTGATTTATGTGTATTCAAAAGATAAATCCATTGAAGTGTATATAGCTCACCTCCCCTTGCTATGAATTGACCATGAGGGTTGCACGTAGACCATGGATCCCAATCGTCATCACATGGATTCACACCTATCTAGGGGTTCTGAAACCACCACTAGACCTTACATATTTCCCCTACACCTCTACTTGATAATCTAGTGCTCCAAGACCTTGTACCTTGGAGTTGGGGATGCTACAACACACCACACCTTCTTCACAACAATAGGCTCATCAATAGTCAACACATGAGATGAATCTTTCACATTCTTCACAACAAACACATGGAACACGTTATAAATCTTGTCATAGGTGTGAGGAAGAGTTAGGAAATAGGCATAGTCCCCAAATCTTTCCAAAATCTCTAATGATCCCACATATAAATGTCTTGACTTGCCTTCAACTTTATACCTTGCTGTGAATCAGATCGGATTTATCTTCAGATTCACATAGTGACTAACTAAGAAACTCATATGATCTGTTTTTGTCAGCACACACATTTTTTTTTTATCCTACACAACCTTGATCCTCTTCTTGATCAAACAAATATTTTCATTCATCATCTTCATGTCATCACTCTTCATAAGATATCATTCTCCCACATCATCCGAATGTAGTGGTGAATGAAAAGGTTGACCATAGAGTGCTTCAAAGGGAAACATACCAATGTTGGCCTGGTAGCTATTTTTATAAGCAAACTCAGCCAATAGATGTTATTTATCCCAAATGCCTCCCCATTCCATCACACAAGCAGGCTACAAGTCCTTCCAAATCTACATAGTAGGGTCTGGAAAACAAGACCCAATCCAATCCAACCTGAGTAAAGCGGTTCAGGTCTTGATGATTTTGACCTGACCCAAAATGACCCAAACCCAAAAAACCTGAGATTATTTACGGGTTGGGTCTGTAATTTCAATTCTTAGCCCGTAAAACCCGATCAACCCAAAATTATATCTTCATATGTGTGTGTGTATATATATATATATATTCCATATGTAGTCATATAATATTTAAACACATATAAACATAAAAATATGATAGTTTATGCAAGTCTTTCCTTACAAAACAATAATTAACAAATGGTTTTTATAGAAATTTTAGGTCTAACGAGTTTGTATTTTTGGTTTTATCGAGTTTGCATTTTTGGGATTGTATATGATATGGTATTTTCAGGTCCGCTGGGTCCATCGAGTCACAAATAGTAATTTTGGCTTTGGGTTGAGCATGTATGACCTAAATTTATTTTTGGACCAGGTTTGGGTCGAGTATATTTGATCTGGCCTGAATTGACCCAAAAAGGACCCGTTCAAGCCATACCTGATTGCTAGTTCTGTGCATAGTCTGCTAAGACTATCCATCAATTTATGGTGTATAATCTATGCTAAAACATAAATTAGAATCGTCTCCTCCTATATCTGCTTCCACAAACATTTTGAACTTTGATCACGTTAAGAAACTATCACCTTAGGAACTCTATGTAGGAAAACAACCCAATCTACATGCAATTGTTCCATATCAAGAACCATGTATGTTCTTTTGAAATGCAAAGACAATTTGTTTAGGTGATCAACAACAACTCAAATCACATCGTACTGACGCTCTAACTTTGGAAATCATGTAACAAAGTCCATAATGATTTCTCATGCTTCCACCATGTTATCTCAAGTGGATGGAGAAGGCTACCAAGACACTGATGTTATATCTTCACCTACTAGCATGTCAAGCACCTTGAAACAAATGTAGCAATATCCTTATTAATGTTCATCCACCAATAACCCCAATGGAAGCCAGTATACATCTTTGTGGTACCAAGATGAATCGTGTACTTGGACCCATGGGATTCACCCGGAACTCTCTGCCTTAGATCAACAACATCAGGTATCCTCAGTCTATGGAAAAAAGTGGATGGCACCATTCACTCCAATAGAAATCTCAAATTGTGGTTCTCTGTTAGCATATTCATCTCATCAATCTCAGGAGCATCAAATTATGCAACAACGACATCAGAAATCCAGGTGAAAGTGACATACAAACCAACCATTTTTATAGTTAACTTCTCCACACAAGAGTCATCATCAACCTTTGGCAACTCAGGTATCTAGCTCGAAGCATGCTCTATGATCTTCCATAATAAACAATAGATATAAGCATAAGCTGCATTTTTCTTCTTACTCAGGGCATCAACAACAAAATTGGCTTTACTTAGGTAATAAATGACAATAAAGTATAATGCTTGAGGTACTTCATTCATCACCTATGGCTCATGTTCAATTCCTTTTGTGCCATTAGGTAACATAGACTTTTATAATCACAGAAGGCTTCAAATTGCACCCTATACAAGTAGTGTCACCATATTGTTAGAGCATGAACTATGGTAGCTAGATCTAGGTCATGTGTAGTCCAATTTCCTTCATTCAACTTAAATTGGCGTGAGGCATGGGCAATCACTCATCCTTCTTGCATAAGGACGCATCCCAAATCTAGTTTAGAAGTATCAGTGAAGATAAGAATTGTTTACCCTCAATAGGAAAAGAAAGCATAAGAGAAAAAGTTAAACACTTATGTAACTCTAGGAAGATCTTCTCACACTTAGGAGTCCAAACAAACTTCACATCCTTGTGTATCATTTTTGCCATCAAGAGAGCTACTTCAGAGAAATTCTACATGAAACATTGATAGTATCATGCAAGGCCAAAGATACTACTATCTCCAAGGTATTCTTTGTTGATTGCCATTTTTTCATATCCTCAATCTTGATAGGATCAACAAAAATATGTCCCATAGAGATAACATGGACAAGAAACATCAATTCACCGAGCCAGAATTTACATTAGAGTACTTTGCATAGAGCTTGTCTATCACAAGACCTAAAGAACAATATGTAGATGTTCATAGTCTTTGTACATAGTGGGAAATAGGGACTGTAGAAAAGGTAGAAAAAACAAATTTTTTATCCCTATTTCTAACTAGAAGATCATGTGAACAATGATTTATCTAGGAAAGAAGGGTACCAAGAGTCATATTGATTCCTGGAGCAAGTCCAATGACTACTCTTGCTTAGTGATGTGCACTCTTTGAAAGACACACATGGAAAACTAGTGGTGATGGCCTATTGGTGTAATGACGTGGAAGGTGGTGGTTATTGTCCTTCTAGTATGGCGGAAATGACGTGCACACCACTACATAGTCCACAGAGACTAGAGAGAACTCCATGTTGTGCTACCAGAGCCAACAGGAAGGAGTTGCCACTTTGAACATCAACATGCTAGCATTAACTTGTCTCCCTTGTTGTCTTTTCCTTTAAGACTTGCTCAAGATTTAGATTACCACAATTGTGAGAGGACAATAATTGTCAAAACTTATTGTTATATCTCCTCAAAGCCTTGACTACCCCTATATTTACAAGAGGACTAGAGTCATGGTTTCTAGATTATCTAGGAGTCAAAGAGATGGATTTTCACAAATTTTTGGCCGCTACAAATGACAAACCACTATGTTCACTTCTAAACCAGTCAGTTCATGTGTGAAATGACTGGTTCAACACTTGAACTGGTTGGTTCACATGTTAATCGATCAATACAACACTTGAATCTGTCAGTTCTCTATATTTCTTATTCATAAATTTATTGGGTTTTCAATTTGATGATTAGCACACAACATGACGTCAGCATCAATCCTTGATCCAATACTGATCAATGAACCAAGCAATTCATAATATGAACTAGTCATTTCACATTTTGAACTGGTCGGTTCACTTCTGAACTGGGCGGTTAAAATTTTAGTTCAACCAATGTACAACCAATGTTGTTTAAATTTAATATCTAAAAATTTTAGGAATCAAGTTAAACCATATGCATGAGCAAACTCCTTTTCCATGTACATCCTATGCGTGTGGCCCCTACGGTCCCAAGTTACATTGGTAGTGAATGTTCATAACTAATTTATTCCATCACAAGAAATGAACAATATCTAGCAACACATCATTGCTGCCCAAGTTCCTTTGTCTCTGACATCCAGATTGAACTTAAGGCCTGGAATCATCATACTCTCAATGTTCAATACATGATCCTTGAACTACAACAGACTGTATGAGATGCATGTGAGCTAACATATCATATATTGATTCACATGAGTATGGCCATACATTTCTCAATCTCACTTATTAAGTGGAAATGATATCAATCTCTTAAAGGAGAGACAAATCCCACTACATCACTCACACTCAATCCCCATGTGTCACAACATACTCGAGCATCACCTTTATAGCAACCCTTATTCAAAGGCACGTTGGATAATGCCAATATACATTGAATGACATATGATGAGCGTAGTGACTTTTGACAATCACCACTATCACTATGAGAGGTAATTGTGACTACCATCCTATGGTATCCATGTATCACTCTCAAGGTGGGTCTATCTGATACAATGTTCTTTAATACATACCTATGTGCTTGGTGTGATATCACATATAATTAATAATGAGATTCTATCATCAACCAACACACACTCTAGTCTATGTACTGTTGTCCTCTATTTTCTTCCATAATAATATTTGACTAGGGACATAAAAAGAATGTATGTATTCTTATCATACACATGATATCATTGTTCAGATCCTCAACATAAAGACATATATCATCAAGCAATACCATTCTATAGTCATCTATGATGTTTGTGTCATCATCTCATGACTGAGACAAACATAATAGATGGAATTACCTTTATAATTAACAAATTTAGTATATGATTACCCATTACAATAATTATATGATTGGATCTATGAGCATACATACCAACACATAGACATGGAGTATATAAGCACGTCATCAATGAGCACCACCACAAAGCTATCTAGGATAGAAGAACAAGTTTATAAGATCCATGAAGGCATCCAAATCAATGTTTCAGGTAAACGGCATAACTAGAAACTCACAATGATCGCAACAAATTTGAAAGACCTTCTTAGGTATATCATTGTCCTTCACACACATCTAGTAGTAGGCAGTATGTATGTCAATCTTTAAGAAAATGGTAGTAGACTTCAGCTGGTCGAACAAGTCATTGATGCATGATCGAGGATGACAATTATCAATCATCACTTGATTCAACATATAGTAATACATGAACATTTGCAAGGAACCCTCCTTCTTCTTCACAAACTGAAGTTCATTTCTCAGGGAGAGACAATAAGACATACAAACCCCATGTCCAAGTGCTCCTGCAACTAATTCTTAAGCTTAGCAAGCTCAACAGGTGTCATACAATAATGTGGCTTAAAGATAGGAGTCATGCATGGTACGATGTAGATAGAAATAGTAACTTATTATGTAGGAGGAATTCTAGGCATCCCACCAGGGAAGACATAATAAAAATCCCAAACCACATCAATGTCATCCAACATAGGTGGCATAGGGTTAAAAATAAGTGATGCTAGGTAAGCCCTACATACATGAATGATAAGGTTATCCCCCTTGAGTATATAGATAATGAACTACCGATCATTTTGATTTCATCTTTTGATATAGATATTCTCACTATTAGGGTGAAAAAAGATGGCCTTCTCTCTATAGAATAGGGCCACATCAAACTTCTTCATCCACTCCATCCCTAGGATAACATTGAAGGTTGTAATGTTCAAGATGAGAAAGTATGAATCAAACATCTTTTTAGAAATACACAAATCTATAGGAGGAACTTTCATATAGGTAGAAAACACCTTACGACTAGGAGTATCAACCTTTAAGATATGTCCCATATACATAGATTCTAATCCTAATAAGATTATGGGTTTAGAGTCTATGAAGGTATTTGAAGATTTAGAATCAAACAATTCTTTAATATTCCAGTGATTTAAATTCATGGTGCCTTCAATAACCTCATGATCACCAATGGCCTCCACGACCTCCATAACGAATACATGTCCTACACATCTCTCAACATATGGATGACATTCTTACTGATTGTTATTTTTCCTCAGGGTACTGTGGACATTGCCATGACTACGACTGCTAAGGTGCTTGTAGCTAAGCTACATGCATGGCATTATGAAGCTTGTGAAATTATGGTGTGATGTGCCCAATATGGATACACTCATTACAAGTCAAGTGCCTAACATCTAGTCAAGCTACACATTGTGTGATAGGGCACTTTCCAAGAGGGTGGTAATGTACGTAACCATTGTACTTGTTGCGATGGTCATCATTGAAGTTCTTCTTCTTATTGGGACTCTGCATTGAGGTCTGAAAAATGTGATAGGCCTCCCTAATGAGTGTCTTATCCACCATTTTTTGTAAGGTTATGAGGAGTTACAAAAGGTGATGTGGAGTTGTGCGACTGTAGCTCGTATGATGTAGTAGCTTAGCCCTTCTAAAAAGAGTGCAGCTTGGTGATCCTCACCAAGACCAGTAGCATATCACTTATATGGTAGGAATCTCTGGAGATAGGTATATGCGCATGGATCTCTCCTTAAAGCTATAGAAGTCCACCTACTTGTTCCTTACGGTGGTGGTGCAGACATACTTCTCATGAAACAATGCAAGAACCAGATCTCACGACATGCTAGAAGTGTTGTGAGTGCATGCAATACCATTCTACCAAACATGTGTTGACCTATCTAGCACATAGGCAGCTAAGTAGACCTTCTAGTGAGGAAGGAATACCATGCCCTTAAAGGTACTCTTAGTGGTCAACACCCTTTCATCAACCTTGTTCACCATCTCATCTCCTTTGCCCTTGAAGTGGGGCAGTTACATCTTGATGAACTTTGTGTGGTAGTACTCTTTTGGATTATCAGGAGTAGGAATGCTGTTGACACACCTCATTATGGAAGTGATCAAAAGTGAATATAGGAATCTAACTCCTAATCTGGTGTAAATATGAGGTGGAAGTGGGATATCCGTAATAGGAGGAGGCACAATTATGACATGGTAGCCCCAACAGGTGGGATGTGCATCTAGAGTCATCACTGATGGCTCCAAATGCGGCATCCCTAATTGTGGGCTTAATTCTTAGAACACTCATCCAGTCTATCATGTGACTGGGATGCCTCATCGATCTTGTCCCTAAACAGTTTGGTTCTCTTGAAAAAGGTAGATAGAGGTAATAATCTTAAGATAAGGTTCTAAGATACTAGACTAACGTATGCCAAGTACTTTGATAACACTTTGTAAGGAGTGGGACCCCACAAAAAACCACTCCCTAACTTTTACGTTGAGAATACTCTAGCAATACACCAATCATTCATTCAAAAAATAAAATGGATAAATAGATCAACAAAGGCATATTAGTAGAAAGAGACTGAAAAATTACATGTTCCAATTAGTTTTAATAACTTGTACACATGGAAATAAAGAAATCTGAAAAGAAACTATAACTAAGTTGATTGGTTGCAATGGGCAACCTAGACATCTCAAAAGTCTTCAAAATTTATGTCTAAATAGGTTCCTCAAACCCCAAGTCCTCAAGTACGTACTCCTCCTCTAAGGTATCCACATTTTTCTTTGTACCTGGTTGGAAGGGAACATCACCTAAACACAAGAAATGATATATATCTCAACAAAGGTTGAGTGCGTACATATATAAACACTTAAAGCATTATTTGGGTTTTAATTGCAAAAGAGATGTTTTCACAATGAGAGGTATATTTGGCAAATACTTAGCATGCATAAATAGAGTGGCAAGACTAGCATTTTTGTTAGTTTCTCATATGAAGGAAATAAAAATAGAAGGGGTCCAAGAACCCATTATAGACAAAGTATTTCAACAACAACATGAATATAAAAGATACATGAAATATAAATGTTTAATCAATTGGATTTCTCATTCGAAATAATAGTTTACGATATGCCTCACTAATTGAATTTATGTTTCAGTCAAATAATGCTCAAAATAAAATGGACGACTGATGGAGCCTCCACTCGCATGGAGTTGCGTGCACCACTAAAAATACTGGAGATAGTAAGTCTCTAAGTTTAGCCTTGCGTGTGCTATAATAAGATATCCACCCACATATATTAAGATATGTGGAAGTTTTATCATAGTACAATTGAGGGTTGAATCCACGAGACAATGGTCTTGTCAAAGGTTAACAAGATGGAAAGCATTATAATTCTACTTATCTACTTAAGAGTTGATATTTAGATCAAAGAGTTGATTTGATGATTAAACAAAAGTACAAGGTAAAGTGAATGGCAGGAAAATAAACTTAAGGTTGTAAACAATATATGGAAACCACTAGGATGTGATCGAGTTTCACCACCACTATGCATGGATCAAAACATACATCATAATAACATGGCTTGCAAAGAAGAGGTTCTAAACAGTTACTGTTGGCTAAATGGACATCTATAAATCCCTTTGTTTTGATTATGACAAACATTTCATTCTTATTAATCTAACGAGCTACTTGAGTGTGCAGGATGACAAAGCAACAAGGGAAAATCTACAAGCTTACATATTTATATTTTTCATGCAATGTAATCACTGTTGTAAGAACTTGTACAAAAATATAATGTACAAGTACTTAGAATTGCATGTAAATCAAGCGTTAGATTCTCCCTAGCTAAACACCACAGTTAGACAAGTCATCCCATTCAAATAGGATTACTTATGCACACTCACACACATAATTAGTGCCTAAATTGAAAACTTGAAACATGATCAATCTCGGTCGACAAACTCCTCGACTGAGACACTCTCGGTCGACAATCTTCTCGACCGAGAAAGATCCAAAGTAGCCGTTAGACACAACAGAAAAGTTAGTTGGCAGTTGATGAAAGACGTTGCAAATCACTTGTTCCAGAGAGCCTGTCGGTCAACAAAAGTTCGACCGAGTAGGTATCTCGGTCGACCATTTGTCGACCGAGATGGTCTCTGACAGCAACTGCAGAATTAATTAATTAGCCGTTGTTAAAGCAACAACTTTGTACCTAACGGCTAGTTAAGCACTTAGAAACCCCTAGAAGTTGTCTAGAACATCCTTAAGCATCCTTAGGCCATTCCTATAAATAGGACAAGCCATAGGACATCTAATCTTACTTGTTTTACACTTGTTACACTTGAGAAATACTTGAGCATACTTGAGCAATCTGTTGCAAGAAATTTGAGCATTGTGATCATTGGCCTACTTTCCTCTTAGCTCAAATTTCGTGTCCTATAGGCTAGAATCTCCTACCCACAGTAATCACAAGTTCACACTCTTGGTTAGGAGATGTATACGCTTGATCTAGGCATATCAAGCCTTGGGCTTAAAGGATAAGTTGTAATTTCCTTTTTCTTTCTTGTTCCTTTTTATTATTTGTACTCTCCTTGCTACTCCTAGAGTTGGAGGCTGCGGATCGGAGAGGGTTGACTTCTCAGGTGGAGAAGGGGACTTCAAGCTACTTCAAGAAGGCTATCGCAAGGGAAGCTACTTCAGAAGGCTGGTGCAACGGGAGTTGGTGCATCTACTTCAAGGGAAGGCTGCTTCAAGGTTGGGCGATTACTTCTAGGTGAAGGCTGCTTGAAGGGTTTGGGAAAAGAAATTGTATTTTATGTAAAGTCCTTGCGAGGTAATAAAATAAATTTCTTTTCAAATCCCGGTTGGGTAAGCAACCGGGTAGTGGACTGACGGCTATAGTATTTGCTATAGTTGGAACCACTCTAAACCATGTGTCTCCTTGTCCAATATCTTCATTGTGGTTGTTTGAGTTTAAATTAATTATTAAAATCTTTATAAAACTCTATTCACCCCCCCTCTAGTAGTTTTCAGTTGGTATCAGAGCAGGCTTCAAGGAACCCTAACCAGGTCTTGAAGAATGGAGGGAAATGGTGAAAGGTGCTGTTTGGACAAAACCACAACATGCTGCAATTGGTGTTTAGGAACAAGCCACAAAACAAATGGATGCCCATGGAGATCAAAGGAAGAGAACAAAGAATGTCTTATTGCTACAACTAGTGCAGAAGAAGAAGAGGTAAGTCTTTTTGATTTATCTAAGGAAGAATTAGTTGCTATTATTGAAGAGACACATAATAAATATGTTGAGTGCAAAAAGAAATTACAGAAATCAAATAAGGAAAATGATGATCTAAATGTTAAACTTCTTGCTCTTGCATCTGAAAATGAGGATCTCAAAGAGGGAAATAAATTTTCTGATCTTAAGTTAAAATCTATGGAAGCCGATTGCAAGCTCCTTTCTGTTGAAAATTCAAACTTACAGACTCAAGTAAACGATCTTCAAAAACAACCATTATTGTGCACCCATATAGATTATGACACTATTGTTAAAGAAAGAAATTTATTGACATCTAATCTAGACCAAGAAAAACTAGATATTAAGAAGAGAATGGAAGAGATTACCAAGTTACAACAAAAAGTCAGTAATTTAAATAATAATGGCATTCTTGATCAAATCTTAGATAATTCCTATCATCAGATTGGGAGAAGAGGACTAGGTTATAAGCCTAAAGGGAAGTCCTATCAACCTAGTTGGAAAAAGTCACAAACCCATCAATCTATATATGTACCGAAAGGAACAAATACATTTTTACCAAAGAACAACCTAGAACAAAACCATAGAAAACGACTTGAGGTTGATTCTATATGTTGCCATTATTGCTCACGTCTTGGACATTACTCTTTTTCATGTCCTTATAAGAGAAAAGATGTAGAGTTAGTTTGGGTTCCAAAACCTCCAAACTAAATGAACAAAATCAAGTTGAGATATGACCAGAGACATTAGTTGCATATTTCTATGTCTATCTCAACTCTACATAATTACAAATGTAAATGAAATTAATATTAGTTTTGTTCCCTAGATGATTTAAAGTTTAAGTCAAATGAAAAGAAAATTCCTATTTTCATATGATTTTTCGTAAAAGTATTTTCTGGTCTATTCATATACTAATCATAAAATGGAATTATCATTGTATGCTGTTATTACCATTATACCATGCTTTCATCATTGGGTGCGCATAGATAATTGTAT
This sequence comes from Alisma plantago-aquatica, assembly GCA_963693085.1. Lineage (NCBI taxonomy): Eukaryota > Viridiplantae > Streptophyta > Magnoliopsida > Alismatales > Alismataceae > Alisma > Alisma plantago-aquatica. Next base: position 1,246,750,988 of record OY856412.1, read on the forward strand.
GCATGGATCCATGAAAATATATAAGCAAGCAAAATAATTTATTAGTTATATGTTATTGCTTGCAACAAAATCTCTAACTTAGTATCTTTGAAATAATTAATTGTGCCTCCAATTAAGTAGTATGCTTCAACTTGATATTTAAATTAAATTTTATGCAGATATTATACTCAATATATTCAATCTGAGAAATCTGCAAAATTTGCCTCTTGGTCAAAATAAAATTTGGCTAAGGGGCGCTATGGTCGTAGTCAAATTCGACCTAAAATAAGTTTGGCATAATAACTATTTTGGATATCCTTTTATGGTTAAAAGAAATTAATTTATGATCACAACTTGTCCCAATATTGTCAATAATAAACATAATATTAATCCCTTGAAAAATCTATATATGTGTGCTCTACAAAAATAGTCTTAAAAATCAGCTTCAAATTCGTACTCAGTAAGTCTCTCGGTCGACGAACTCTTCGACCGAAAACCTCTCAGTCAGTCCCTCTCTCTCGACCGACAGAATCTATACAGATTTAGTATCAGACACACTTTCGGTCGACAAATGTTCGACCGAGACAATGTCGGTCGACAATTGTTCGACCAAGAAATAGCTGTTGGATATAACCGTTGTAAACCGACCGTTATGACTGTTTATGACCGTTATATGACCGTTGGGGAGCCAAGTGGCGCGTCTGCAACATGACCGTTGCGGATGCTCGGTCGACGAGTCGTCGACTGACCAGGTCGCTGGAATGTTATAAAAGGAACCAAAAACGGGTCACTTCCTCACACTTGCATACTCTTGCTTCCATAGGATCTCTCTAGTGCATTTTTGTGCAACTCTTTAGCATCAAGCCTTCCTTGCTTCTTCTCCACCTTCAAGCAACACAATGGCCTCATCATCTTCTCGTGGGAAGAAGAAGGTCGCCGGCAGGAAAGGAAGGGAAGCTCGGGAAGCTACTCCACCACTGACGATCATCAACGACATTGCCTTCGTCGATGGAGATGCTGGTGATCGATATCTACGGCTTTCCTCTAAAGCTCCTCTCCCACGACGACCAGTTGAAGTTATGGACTTCATCAACATCGTCGACTTGGAGGACCTTTTCGAAGTACAAAAGTTAAAAGAATTCAACAACCCTTCTTTTCCTTCCTATTCAATCAAGGTAGTGAATGAATTCTATGCAAACCTCATTTCCCACTCTGAAAATGAAACTATCTTCTTCTACACTATGGTCAATGGGCATAGCTTCCGATTTACTGAAGGGGATATTCTTGAAATTTTAAACATTGACATAGATGAATATCAAGACACCCTTGACCTTACTTCTGGAAACCCCCTTAACCAATTCCTCCAAGATGACCATACCATTAGTCTTAGTGACATCAAAAGGACCATTTTTAAATCCAATACAACCTGTCACGAAGATAGAGGCACATATTATGCTATAAATCTTAAACCAGCTGCTAGGATTGTAAACCTCATTGTTTCAACAAACATACATCCTAGAGCCAATAAGTCTGAAGTTCCTGTTTTTCGCATGTGTCTAATATATGCCATTATTCAACGCATTCCCACAAATTTTATCCGCATCATTCTTAAAAACATGCTTGAGTTTTCTGGCAATCCTCCATATGCCGATTTTGTATGCCAAATTACTCAAAATTTCCTTAAGACCCAACTTGAGGATATGGGATATACATGGGAGCGTAGACCACAAAAGATAAGTAAGAATACAGTAGAAAAAATGGGAATTGATTTTGGTCATAAAAGGGCTAAAGTTGAAGGAGAAACATCTCATCAAGACATACCACCACCCCCTCCTTCTACTAACCTATCACATGACCCCATTCAAAACACTCTTACTTATATTGCTGGCTCCCAATATCACCTGAGCAAACAACTAGACTATAACCATCATGCCATGACCTATATAAACCAAAGAATGCAAACCCTTTCACCAAACCAACCTGATGAATATCCGTATTCTTTAAATCCTGGCATGCTCAATCCATACAATCCTTCATACAACTATTATCAAACTCCACCTCCACCATCTGTGGATCTTACACACACTCAGTTTTCATCCATGCAACTGCAAGATATTGCCGCTCATTTCCGATTTGACCGAGTACCTACATTCTTGGAAGCATATGCTCTAACTAAGATAGGTGCTCTAGATTGGCAAACATTGGTCCAGTATTATGGAACTGAGCCTTTTCTTGGGAAAGATCCTGACATTGATGTAATCCTTAAGTCTTTCCAGTAAATGTTGGAGTTATTGTAATGATATCTTTTGAATAATTGTAATGGGTCATCTCTATATGATGTGTCTATCTTTTTATGCTTGTAATACATGCTTTTAATAAAATTGGCCATCTTTACTTGATTCCAATGGATATTTTTATGTGAGACATATTCAAAATATGGATTATAAGATCATCATTGTAGAACATACCACATAAGGGGAGTAATAAATAAAAATGCAACCTTTATAATTGTGGCAAAATTGACAAATTACTTAAAATAGCTATGAAACAAATCCAGACACATTCTCGGTCGAGAAACTGTTCGACCGAGAACACTATCGGTCGAAAGATCGTCGACCGAGCAGGTTTCTGTTGTCAAGTTTGCAATAAAACTGAATATATTCACAAATTAATCATGTTTCTCCTCATCATGTTGAAGATAAAATTGGCAAAACCGCTTCCACTTTGGAAGATGTTTTCTTTGATATTGGTGCTACTTAAACACAAGCTCTTGGTTGTTATATGGACATCATTTTAATGTACTTAATCTTAGCATACTTTTGATAAAGGTCAAAATCAAAACTTAAAATCATTTGTGACCTTAGCAGCCTTAAATTGCTTTAATTGTAAGATTAAGGGGGAGCTCATAAAAACAAATTTGATTATTTGATTAAGAATCTTACAAAAACATTATTTGGAGCTTATTACGACCTTGGTATTTTTTTTGGTTATGAAGAAATCTATGAATTTCAGAAAAATGATATAACTTGTACTTAAAGGAACTCTCTAAACAAATCGGGACTTAACATCCCTTGCATTTGGATGGAGACATTTTTATGTACTCTGAGATTAAAGGATTCTCATATCATTTTATGGGCTTAACATTCCTTGTAAAATGGATGAGAAATCAATACATATGCCATGTATCTAACATGATCTCATATAATTTCAAGGCTTAACATCCTTTGCAAATGATTGAGAAACAAATTGTGGCTAAATTAGAAAAATATGATCCATGTTCCTAATAGGATATCTAATTAAGGGGGAGTTTTTATTCTTAACGGTTATCTTTTTGAAATGACAAAGGGGGAGAGATAAATATAAAATTAACATTTAGTCAAACTCAATTAATGAGTTTCATAAATAAACTCTTGGCTTTACATTGAAAGTTGCTATATTCCCAAATGATCTGGATTTCATGTTCCATAATTCATGGGGAATAATAAGCACACATTTTATACACAAGAGAAAAAGCTACAAAAGGAAATCTAAAGGTATGAAACTCATATGTTTTATATTTCCTTTATTTATATTTTGGAAATGTTTGTCATCTTCAAAAAGGGGGAGATTGTTGGCTAAATGGACATCTATAAATCCCTTTGTTTTGATTATGACAAACATTTCATTCTTATTAATCTAACGAGCTACTTGAGTGTGCAGGATGACAAAGCAACAAGGGAAAATCTACAAGCTTACATATTTATATTTTTCATGCAATGTAATCACTGTTGTAAAAGCTTGTACAAAAATATAATGTACAAGTACTTAGAATTGCATGTAAATCAAGCGTTAGATTCTCCCTAGCTAAACACCACAGTTAGACAAGTCATCCCATTCAAATAGGATTACTTATGCACACTCACACACATAATTAGTGCCTAAATTGAAACCTTGAAACATGATCAATCTCGGTCGACAAACTCCTCGACCGAGACACTCTCGGTCGACAATCTTCTCGACCGAGAAAGATCCAAAGTAGTCGTTAGACACAACAGAAAAGTTAGTTGGCAGTTGATGAAAGACGTTGCAAATCACTTGTTCCAGAGAGCCTGTCGGTCGACAAAAGTTCGACCGAGTAGGTATCTCGGTCGACCATTTGTCGACCGAGATGGTCTCTGACAGCAACTGCAGAATTAATTAATTAATTAGCCATTGTTAAAGCAACAACTTTGTACCTAACGGCTAGTTAAGCACTTAGAAACCCCTAGAAGTTGTCTAGAACGTCCTTAAGCATCCTTAGGCCATTCCTATAAATAGGACAAGCCATAGGACATCTAATCTTACTTGTTTTACACTTGTTACACTTGATAAATACTTGAGCATACTTGAGCAATCTGTTGCAAGCAATTTGAGCATTGTGATCATTGGCCTACTTTCCTCTTAGCTCAAATTTCGTGTCCTATAGGCTAGAATCTCCTACCCACAGCAATCACAAGTTCACACTCTTGGTTAGGAGATCTATACGCTTGATCTAGGCATATCAAGCCTTGGGCTTAAAGGATAAGTTGTAATTTCCTTTTTCTTTCTTGTTCCTTTTTATTATTTGTACTCTCCTTGCTACTCCTAGGGTTGGAGGCTGCGGATCAGAGAGGGTTGACTTCTCAGGTGGAGAAGGGGACTTCAAGCTACTTCAAGAAGGCTATCGCAAGGGAAGCTACTTCAGAAAGCTGGTGCAACGGGAGTTGGTGCATCTACTTCAAGGGAAGGCTGCTTCAAGGTTGGGCGATTACTTCTAGGTGAAGGCTGCTTGAAGGGTTTGGGAAAAGAAATTGTATTTTATGTAAAGTCCTTGCGAGGTAATAAAATAAATTTCTTTTCAAATCCCGGTTGGGTAAGCAACCGGGTAGTGGACTGACGGCTATAGTATTTGCTATAGTTGGAACCACTCTAAACCCTGTGTCTCCTTGTCCAATATCTTCATTGTGGTTGTTTGAGTTTAAATTAATTATTAAAATCTTTATAAAACTCTATTCACCCCCCCTCTAGTAGTTTTCAGTTAGTATCTTTGTAGACTTAGATTCCTTTCAGATAACAAAATACGAGAAACGTGGGAGTATCGAAACGCCAGCCATCCCCGAATGAGTGGTCACTTACTTTGCATCACTCCCTTCACAAAGTGTGTTCCTCGACCTATCAAAGTTGTACTTTCATACAACAACTAATTCCATTTCATAGTATGAAAGTACAACGATGGAGATGAGTATACTTCACTCCTCGAGAGACACTCCTAGATGTCGAAATAGGTATATGGTGACTACATACATCAAGAACCAACACACAATCGATATTCAAATCTAAAAGCACAAACGTAGACAATTAGTACTAGTAGATAATAGATAACATAATTTGGTGATCAAGCAACTAGCATTCATTTAACTATTGATGTTGAACTGAAAAGATAGCATTTCTCTATTGCAAACTCATGAATTACAATGCATGGAATGAAAACATGGGTGGTGGGGCTACACCCCGCACCCTAGTTCACTCATGGAAAGAACAAAGGAGGAGTCAGGAAGAGAGAAGGAGAAAATCATCTCCACGTAGGAGGGAGGAAGGTTGACCCCTTGGAGTAGAGAACAACTATCTTCACACTGCATGGTTGCCTTGGTGATGAATCCTACACTTCCCACCTTCTATGTTGATGAGAGAGAAAGTAGCTTGAGAATGGAGCATGGATCTTATATGGACTGCCTTGGGGTGATGGATGAAGGTTTGAACAACTTTGGAACAATTGAGGCAACCTTTGGGCATCTAAGACTTGATGCCTAAATGAGGACCCCTTCGGTCCTATTTATAGGCCTCTAGGAGTTCTGGAACGGTTTTGGGTTATTTGGATCCTCACAATTTGGAGGCCGTTTGGACTCACATAGTATGGATACCATTTGAGTCCCCCAGTTTGGAGACCATTTGGGTTCATACGGTCTTGGGACCATTTGGCTTCATTTAGTCTTAGGACCATTTGGCCTTCATGCGGTCGTGTATCGTTTGGCCTTCATGTGGTCTTGGGACTGTTTGGCCTTCATATGGTCTTGGGACTGTTTTGGGGCATTTGCAATTTTTTTGGATTTTTCTATAAGAAGAAAAGAAGAAATGTCAGTCTATTGGCATATTCACAATAAAGTGGAAAGTTAAGTATTCTATCTAATTTATCTAAGAAAGAGTATGAAAAATTAAGAAAAAACTAGTAAGATAACATCACAAAATGGGAGGTTATCACCCCCCCCCAACATAGAGCCTAGCTTGTCCTCAAGCTAGATATAGCTAATGCACGTAGTGGCGAGGCAATTTTATTTAGTGAATATTTCCATACTCTTGCTTCAGTTCTAAACCAGAGATCTCCTAGAGTCTTATCGGGGCTTCTTCACGCACCAACTCTTTTAGGAATGGAGAGTTGTGTGGAGCTCAAGTTTCTTCCGTATCGCGCATTGGGACCACCTTTTCCTTGATCACATTCAGTGCATGCTTTCGACTCTAAGCAGTTTTATACATCTTTGAAAATCCTACCAGAAGCTAAGATAGGTACGAGGGTTGGCTGAAGGCTGCTGTGTAACTCCCCCTTCAAAGGGGGAGGGTTTATCTAAAATTTTAGGGTCACACTACAGGGTGTGATACATATGCCTTTGTGAGGGCAGATGAATGTACCGGTCGGGCAAGACCTTTTTCAGCTTTTTCATATATGTGGAGACCTTAGGATCTCACTTATGGGCACGACACATCTTCCTTTGTGAGGGAAACTAAATGTACCAGCCCGGCAAGACCTTTATTGGCTCTTTATATAGGTCCTTATGCATGGCACAACTCTCATGTTTTTATTCAACACTCTGGCTTTTATTCATATGCTCACTGGCTTAGGAATTGGGTATTTAGGGATTTTATTTGGGCTACCAAGCCTCTTTTTGAATAGAAGAAAATTGTTCCCTAGAGTTTCCAGACATGCACTTCTTTCGGTTTTGTACTTGGTGGTCCACTTGTGAGGTTTCTTGATTTGGATTTCGCCTAGTTCCCTCCCATCCTTGAGAGTGTTTGGCTTGTTTCGACCATGATTGTGATGACAAATGCCATCATTAAGATAATAAGTGTCATCAACAATAATAAAACATGCGGAAATGATCATTAGCAACGGGTTACTGAAAATCAATAAAAATTAAAACCATTAACAAAGAGATCCATTCTCAGGAAGACTCTTTCATCGAGAACCAATGTATTACATATACATCCTGGTTCGTAAGATACAAAACATGTATCATCTTTTTCTCAAGGAATATATATACATCATTTGTCCCTGTTGAAAGTACAAGTAACAAAATCCTCAAGGAATCAAGCCAAAATCTCAGATCGATAATATAAACATTATCCACTATCTCCTAGGACCTGAGAGTACAGAGAAGACACATAGGACTCTATACAAGTATGACAGCCATCATCCCCACCTGGGATATCACTATTGTCCTTATTGTTAATGCTGCTGCTCTTCCCCTACTATAAGGTTTCTGCCACCTCATCTAAGTCTACCTAAAAATGTTGGATCCTACAGGGGTGAGACAATTATAAAATTTCTCCAGTGAGAGATATAACTCTCCGCCGAAAACATTATTATTGCAGTTTAAAAGAAATAATATTGAATAGTGGAATAATATATTCCACAACAGATAATTCAATTTCTATGCAGATTAGAGCAACATTCTTACTGAAGTTTATCAACTATATCTTGATAAAGAAGCATGTCTAATATACAATAAGGAATTGAAGAACATGTATAACATTTATGTATTTAGGACATGCTAAGCAAGATAACATCAACCAGTGATTCTCATATTTCAATCATATGCAAATACGCTACACGATTGATTACATTTTACAAGCATAACTTAAGCTCTGAGGAGATGAGGTATACCGCTCATACTCCAACCGACCATTGCGAAGTCAAAATCGGCACCATACATAGGTCAGTGGAAAAGTCAGCTTCCATGACCTCTCACATCTTGGTCAGTGCGAGACCACATGCAGGACATCTTGTGTCTCTGCTACATTTCTTTCCAGGGTATACTGACAACTTCACTACAGAGTTAATGTGGCTGCTATACTCTCTTTGCAATCGAGAGATTTCATGTTTACCTCCATCGATCTGACATTAATATCATTCAGAGATTAATGATACATCCATCCCAATCATCAGGAGATTTGTGATACATCCATCCCGACACATATAATGAAGGATTGAGAGGTTTAATGTTTACCTTCCATCAATCACCTCAAGAGGACGTACATATATTTTCACCCATCGACCCCCACATATTCAAAAATAGGCATTCTCCACAAGATCCCTTAGGAAAACCTATTTCACCATCACCAACTTCTGATGATGATGGATCTATGGTCAGAGCACTACATGAATAGATTTCACTTGGTTAATTAAGTACATTATCATATTCTTTTAGCATCAGTCAAGTTTTCAAACATAACTTATTAAGACAATTCCTACAAAGAAACATGTACTATTTTCATCAATTACTTCTCAGTCTTTATAATGACATTGGGATCTCAATCCCTCATTCTAATACTGGGAATTCTCATCCCTTCACACTCTCAATATCATAATCATATGGTTCTGGGTATTCAAACCCTCAGATCAACATTGAGCATTATTACCACTTTTTAAGGTAACTATCACCTTCAGGTCATCTGACCAAGGTAAACATAATACTTGCTATTACAAGCATCACTCATGGCCCTTGAGGCCCATTAACTCTCTTGTTACCTCTTACCAGGATGCAAGGCATATTATGGCACACAAGGCCCAATAAACAATAATGAATAAAATGCCATAGCTCATACCTGGCTATGATCACTATTTTAGAATACCTACATGGTTAATACAGATTATAACAGTTACATTGATCACATATCAGTACTATGCAAAACAAGTATAACATCACTATTCTCGGGAAATACCACTATTCCCTTACTAGGGTTAGGGTTTCCCTTTTCATGTCAATTGGGGAATATCCATCCCATTACCCAGATCAGGGTTATGGATTAACACCATAATACCTAAGATTAGGGTTTCATATATCATTACATAGCATTACCTTGGATTTGAGTTCCACATCACATCAAACATTAGGGTTTCTCATAATATCACCTAAGTTAGGGTTTCATAAACTTTTCACCCCTGAATAGGGTCTACATTCAATAGCCCACAAATAGGGTTTATTATTCATCCCATTTTGGGTTTCTATTTAATTACCCATACTCAGGGTCTACTATTCATCCCAATTTAGGGTTTCACATCACATTACTCTAAATTAGGGTTACTCATGCCATCACCCTAGATTAGGGTTACATCTTTACCCTGGATTAGGGTTTCACTTAGAATTGCCCTGAATTAGGGTTAGGGTTTATTAACCTTCTCAATTAGGTTTTATGCTCATGATTAGAGTTTTATGATCTCTTTATTAAGGATCATACCCTTAATCACCAGATGATTCTCTCCACTTGATTTGGTTACATCAACCATCAAATCAAGTACATACAACTATGATTGACATAGTATACTGAATTATTGCTTTAATAGGAAAATAGGGTTTATCATACTCATGTATGAATTCCTTTATTAAGGAATTCATACCCTTAATCACTGCATGAATCATACTCATGTATGAATTCCTTTCTATCATTCTCTCCACTTGATTTGGTTACATCAACCATCAAATCAAGTACATACAACTATGATTGACATAGTATACTGAATTATTGCTTTAATAGGAAAATAGGGTTTATCTCTTTTAAAGATACTAATAGCCTAGGTACTTTTAGGGTTTCAATCTTTGTACCCATCATTGATTGTCAATATTATCAATCATTGGATCAATGGAACAATCATCACTTAATCAATTCAGGGTTTCAATCAATGAACCGTCTATCAATTGAATCATTGGTTCATTCTTCAATTGCACCATTGAATCACCCTTCAATTGGACATTAAATTAGGGTTTTGAACTCAATTAAATTAGAATTCACAATCAAGAAACCATCAATTAGGGTTTTGAAATCGAGGAATCATCAATGATGGACATGGTGAAACTAATTCCATTGGAATTGTTGTGACATGACCTAACCTCAAACGGTCTTGAGGTCATTTGGATGACCTCCAAACGGTCTTGAGACCATTTGACCCATCACATTGCTGAAATTTATGAAATTCAATTAGGATTTGCATCATTGAATCGATCATCAATGCAACTGTTGATTGTATTTCAATTTGATATCACTAATCTTCAACCATCCAATCATACACATCAATAGACCTCCAAACGGTCTTGAGACCATTGGAGTGACCTCCAAACGGTCTTGAGACCGTTGGAGTGACCTCCAAACGGTCTTGAGACCGTTTGGGTTAGTCAATCCAAAAATTGAATCAATCAATTGAGAATTTCAGCACTTCAACCCGATTAAAATTGTAATTAAAAGATCTTCCATTCTTGGAATCTTCAAGATCAAATTGATTGAAGCCATTGGATCAACATCCAATTAAATCAACATATTTCTCCAAACGGTCAACTAGTGGTCAACCCTTCCAAATAGTTTCAAATTCAAAACTCCAAACAGTTTGGTGAAACCGTTTAAGGCTCCAAATGGTTTTGAATTTTATTTGTCCAAACGGTCAACCCAACCTCAAATGGTCAACTCAATTTTGTTCAAATGGTTTGAAACCATTTAAGGTTCCAAATGGTCAACTATTGAATACAGTCAACCTACCCTAATAGTTTGGGGGTTCAAGCTCCAAAACGGTTTGCAAACCATTTGGTCACCAAACAGTTTGTCAAAACCGATTGAACCAAAAATGTCTAAACCATTTGTACCCAATTTATATTGAGATGTGTGCTTAAGGTGATGTTTTCATCATCAAGCATCAACCCTTTGACATCTACTACCATTTCCATGGTAATTGCATTAACTAATCAAAGGTATTGCAAAAAGAACAATTGAACAATTTGAATTGAGAAATTGAGTTCCATAATAATGAATAAGGGTTCAAGTTATATAACCCACATTCCATTGAGCTTCAAAGATTGGAGCTTCATGTCAAAAAATGTGGAATAAGCTTTCTCAACTTCCTAAGGCTCGTCCTCAGGCTTTTGAGTGAAAAGGAATGGCTAGAATTGAAGATGGAGTGAAGAAAAGAAGAAATCAAGCATTGATTTATGATTTCCACCATGAAATAAAGATGATAGAACGTCAAGAAGCTTACCAACAGGTTGGGGTTCGTCCTCCTATTTCTCCAAAGCTCCCAAGGTCATTTTGCAAGCAAAGGGTGGAAGTGAATTCAAAATTCCCCTTTTACTCTATGGATAAATGAGCTTATATGCATTTTTATTAAAAATTCAATTAAGAGAGAGAAAGTAGGAATTATCCCTTCCATTCCCTTGCCAATTGCCCCCTCTCCTTCCTTAGAGAAAAGTATATCCTCTTTGCCTCTTATTATTCTCAGTTATCCAAAAATTAAAGAAAAGCAAATTAAGCACCTTAAATCATATAATACTAATATCCCATATTTAATGGATATTACTTTTCCTTTTAATAATGTGAGTGGAGTCTTCACCTCCTTACGATATTTTCGTGCCATAGCAAGGAACAAGGACGTTCACACTTGCATAAATTCAACCATTATAATTTTGGTTGAAAGAACTTCAATTAATATATTATTTTTGCATTAAATTGAATTAGGGTTTCAATTATGCTTAAATCTTGATTATTTTAATATCAAGATTCTCTCTCCTTCAAAGAGGTACAAATGAGATGCCCCTCTAATTTTATTTTATCCACATGATCCCAAGAAATAGTAGGGATAATTTTGAAGTGGTAATTTGCATATTGAACCCTAGGTTTTGGGTAAATTGCACATTACACCAAAACTAGGTTTTAATGCACAAACATTGATTTATCAGCTCTTTCTTGGTATTCAGGCTATCATAAGCCATACCTCTAAATCATCTTCATTCTCATGATGCTTCAACACATGAGGAACATCTTATCATGTAACATTTGTAGTTTAACCCCTCAACTTGGGTAAATTGCACTTTAGTCCAAACCAAGCAAAACATTGATTTCAACATTATTCAAAAAGGACTAAAATTGAAATATAAGTTCCTCTTGGGCCTTAATTACTTTTCAAAAGATAAGAGAAAGCATATAATTATCTTTCTTAAACAAAACACCTAGCGTTAAAGCATAACCCAGGTCAGGGATGTTACAAATTATTCACCCCTTACAAGTATTTCGTCCCCAAAATCACTAAGAGAAAAGAGAAGGATACTTCTTCCTCATCTCTTCCTCTAGCTCCCACGTAACTTCTTCAATGCCATGGTGATGCCAGAGAATTTTTACAAGACAAATGTCTTTCTTTTTCAACTTCTTGATTCTTCTATCAAGAATCAACTCATATCCTTCAACATATGATCTATCATCATTTAGTTCTACTTCCACATGTTGCAGAACTAACTCTGTGTCAGGATGACACTTCCTCATCATGGAGATATGGAACATTGGGTGCAATCTATGCAGCTCAGGTGTCAACTCCAGCTTATAGGCTACCTTTCCCATCCTCTTAATGATTGGATAAGGCCCCATAAATCTAGGAGCTAACTTGCCCTTCTTTCCAAATCTCGGGACACCTTTCCAAGGTGAGACCTTGAGGTACACTTTGTCTCCAACTTGGAATTCTAAAGGTCTATGATGCTTGTCAGCATAAGATTTCTGTCCATCCTGGGCAGCTTTCAACTGTTGTTGTATTACTTTAATCTTCTCAGTTGTCTACTGAACTAGCTCAGGACCCAAGAGTTGGTACTCTCCCGTTTCATACCAACATAAAGGAGATCTACAACATCTACCATATAATGCTTCATATGGTGCCATTTCAATACTGTACTGATAGCTATTATTATAAGCAAATTCTATCAAGCTTAGGTGTAGATCCCAACTCCCAACAAATTGAAGGACACATGCCCTAAGTAAGTCCTCTAAGGTTTTTATGGTCCTTTCAGACTGTTCATCTGTCTGTGGGTGAAAGGATGTACTAAACCTTAACTGTGTACCCAAAGCTTTATGTAGTCATTCCCAAAAATGACTCGTGAACTGGGGACCTCTATCAGAAACGATAGCAGTTGGAACCCCATGAAAACGCACTATCTCATCTATGTATATCTGTGCAAGTTTCTTTGCAGTGTAGGTTGTTTTGATAGGTAGGAAATGTGTTGTCTTAGTCAACCAATCAACTATCACCCATATGGAATCATGACTTTTGGCTGTTCTAGGAAAACCAACCACAAAGTCCATAGTTACATTATCCCATTTCCACCGCGATATTGGCCGAGGTTGCATTGTTCCTACGGGCTTCTGATGTTTAGCTTTTACCTACTAACACACAGGACACCACATAACAAACTCAGCAACATCTTTCTTCAAACCAGTCCACCAATACATATCCTTTAAGTTATGATACATCTTGGTGCTCCCTGGATGCATAACATACATTGAAGAATGAGTTTCTTCCAGGACTAACTTCCTTAAGTTATCAGCATCAGGGACTACCATCCTACCATGGTAACACACTACCTAATCATCTGAATCATGAAAGCCATCTCGTTTCTCACTACCATACTCTGACCTGATCTGCTGAATCACAATATCAATTTGTTGTGCTTCTTTAATCTACTATCTCAGAGTAGGTTTCACCTGCATCTCAGCTAACAGACTGGCTAATAATGATACTTTAAGTTGTACATTGTTTTGCCTTAAGGAGATAAGCATGTCTATTTTAAAGCACACTAAAGAGTTCAACTATGCTTTATCTGAGGCTGGTGATGATGACTTTCTACTTATAGCATCTGCAATTACATTAGCCTTCCCTGGATGGTAATCAATTGTATAATCATAGTCCTTGATTAACTCCATCCAGCGGCGTTGTCTCATGTTTAGCTCATGTTGTGAGAAGATATATCATAGATTCTTATGGTCTGTGAAAATCTATAATGTTTCTCCATAGAGATAATATCTCCAGATCTTTAAGGCATGAACCACAGTAGCTAACTCTAGATCATGTGTCAGATAATTCTCCTTGTGTTTCGTAAGCTGTCGAGAAGCAAAAGAAATCACTTGTCTATCCTGCATCAACACACATCCTAGGCCATTCTTAGATGCATCACAAAAAACTATACACCCCTTCCCTTACATAGGTAGCACCAGCACAAGTGCACTTGTTAACCTTTCTTTCAGCAACTGGAAAGAATGTTGACACTTGTCATTCCAGACAAAAGGAACCTCCTTCCTAGTCAACTTGGTTAGGGGTAAAGCTATGGAACTGAAGTTCTTAATGAACCTTCTATAATAGTCTGCCAGTCCTAGGAAACTGTGTATCTCTGGAGGTGTCTTTGGCTGTTCCCATTCCAAGATAGATTCTACCTTTCTAGGATCAACATGAATACTTGAGGCAGATATTACGTGTCTAAGAAAAGAAACTTCTGGTAACCAGAACTCACATTTACTAAATTTAGCATACAGCTTATGCTTTCTTAGCAAAGTCAAAGCTTGACTGAGGTGTTGCTCATGTTGTTGAGCATCTCTACTGTATATCAGGATGTCATCTACGAAGACAACTACGCACTGATCAAGAAAAAGTTGAAATATTCTATTCATGAGTTCCATGAATGTAGCTGGTGCATTAGTTAGTCCAAACGACATAACAATGAACTCATAGTGACCATACCTTGTCCTGAAAGTAGACTTAGGTATGTCACCCTCCCTGATACGTAACTGATGGTATCCCGACCTTAGATCAATCTTGGAAAAGATAGTTGCACCACGCAACTGATCAAACAAGTCATCAATCCTTGGCAGAGGATACTTGTTCTTTATAGTTACTTTATTCAACTGTCTATAGTCGATGCACAATCGCATAGACCCATCCTTCTTCTTAACAAAGAGAACCAGAGCACCCCATGGTGAAGTACTTGGTCAGATTAAACCCTTCTCAAGAAACTCTTGTAGTTGCTTCTTAAGTTCTTCCAACTCAGCAGGTGCCATTCTATACGGTGTTTATGCTATTAGTTGTGTTTCCATAATTAGATTAATTTCAAAATCAGTCTCTCGGGATGAAGGAACACCTCAAAGTTCTTCAGGAAATACATCTTCAAATTCCCTGACTGTTGGAACTTTAGAAGGTTTAGGGCTCTCCATTGTGGTATCTACCACATGGGCCAAGAATGCAAAGCACCCTTGTCTCATCAACTTCTTAGCTACCATAGCTGGCACAAGACAAGTTGGAAGAATCTTTTTGTCTCTTTAAAAGATCCATGTGTCACTGTCATCTATGAACACAACCTACTTGGAACCACAATCCAAGACAACCTTACACTTCTCTAATGTGTCCTTCCCAAGGATTATATCAAACCCATGCATTTCAAGTGGTATAAGATCCACCTAAATGTGATGATCAGAAAAGGAAAGATTGTAGGGAGAACACACCTCCCACAACACTGCAGATCCCAGTAAAGGTGTTTCTAACAGGAGGCTATCTGCCTTATTGCTGACTGTCATATTGCAGTCATGAATTACCTCTCGTGTGACGTCCTCGGATTTTCTAAAACTTAATCTGATGTGTGACGTCTAAATTGAAACCCTCACCTCAGCGAGAATCCCAATTTAAACATCCCACACTAGGCTAAGAAGAAGAAAATCAAGGGAGTCAGAAGGAAACAATCAGTATAGCACATGTACATGAATAATAATAAAACCGTACACACATGTTCACCATTCAACATATAATTACAACATGAATTGTTACAACATTTGATATTACATATTGAACAGCAAACTTATACATATACATGTACTACTACTAAACTATAGGATTTTAAGACAACAGGTCCAGCTGTACATCAGCTCGCTACACAACTCTCAACTATCCTAGATCTTTAAGAACATAACTACAACCTAAAGAAAAGATTACATGTGGTACACGTCAGCACAATATTCAAGAATATTGTACTGAGTACGCCTACGTGTCTTTTATATACCTCTCATCATATCTTGGCAATAAGATAAAACTAATACTTGGCAGTTGTAAAGAAACATAAGGAAAAGCATATACTTGAACATGAATGTTTATTAACAAAAGAGAACACATAACTTTTAGGCATATTTTCCATTATATCATCCATGCATTACTACCAAAGAGTTGAATGCGTATGTAGAATGTGACCACTACCAAAGAGTTGGGTCTAAGCACACTACCAAAGAGTTGGTGCTTCCATATGTACAATGTGACCACTACCAAAGAGTTCAGTCACTTCCAAGCACACTGCCAAAGAGTTGGTGCTTTCATATAATGGAACAAATATATTATGTTTGATGTGTTCATGGCAGTAAGTATGGAAAATCAAACAACATACCATACAAGAACAACCATTTCAATCAATACCATATGCCAAGTCTTTACTACCATATAACACAATCATATTGTATAATAAGCCAAGTAAGAGGTAATGGCGTACCTTCCAAAGAGACATCCTAATCACATATTCCTCTTTTCATCTATATCCTTGGTCAACCCTGATTAAGATAAGATCACATACTATCATCAGATTCTCATCTTCTTACCTCTCATCTTAGCCCTATTCATGTTCATTAGGGTTTAGCTTATCTCATTATGATATTCACACTTGTACTTGAATTCTTATCTTAGAATTATCTTACTGTTGAATTCAGGGACGTCACATCTCGAGTGATAAAGGAATGCGTAGCACCCAGATCAATTAACACAGATGCAAAGTAGGATGAAGATATATCAAAATAAAATAGTTCTATCTGACCTGTCACAACTCGAGGGTTGACTACTGCTTTGGGATGATTCATAGCATAGAATCTAGTCTTTGCTTGTTGTTGACCCTATGCTCGGTTGTTGGGTGCGGACAATCCAGCTTCAGACGCTTGTCCTCATCCTTGAGAACCACTAGAAAACTATCTCCTCTGTGAGGCCTGCTGACTCTGCCTCTGAGGTTGAGTTACAGTCCTAACTTTCTCAGGACAATCTTTCACCAAGTGACATGGTCTCCCACACTGGAAATAGTTGTAGCTTCCCAAACGCTGCCTAGGTGGTCCTATCATCGATGCTGATGCTGTGTTGGGAGCTCTACTCAGAGAAAAACTACGGCCCCTACCCGTACTTGATATCCATTGCGTCTGAGTAATAAACCTTGGTGGTGGCATTGGTGCAGAGAACCTCGGCTTCTTGAAGCCCTCAAACCTCTATCCTTGGAACTGAGGGTACTCTTTCTTACCCTTGGTCTGCCGCTTCTCAATCACAGACATCTCTATCCGTCTTACAGATTCCACAAAAGTAGCAAACCTCTCCCTGTTCTCTAAAGCAGACATAGGAGTGGTCAATTCAGCGTTCAACCCCTTCTCGAAATGCTGAATTCTTTCCTCATCAGAAGATGCCATATGCGGGCAGAACCGCAAAAGTTCCATGAACCTAGCCTCATATTCACTAATGTTCATTTGTCCTTATCTTATCCTCTTAAATTGAGAAATCTTCTCATCTAGATACGTCTAAGGGAAGTATCTAGCGATGAATTCTCATCGCAATTCATCCCATCCGATCTTAGCACCTGGCCTTTTTCCCTCTTCTATGGTCCACCAGTGACCGACACTCCCTTTGAGAAGGTATACTGCATGTCTCATCTTCTCAGCATCAGGAATCACGAGGATTCTAAAGGCTTTCTCCAGTATAGTCAACCATACATCAATATCTACTGGGTCAGCTGTACCAGCATACTCTATGGCTCCTACCCTCCTAAGTCGTTCAAAAATCTTACCGGCTCCATGTCTTTCATCATGAGCTAGTGCCCTTAGTGCAGGTGGTGGAATCCTATCTGTCATATGTGTCATGGTTTCCATAAACCGCCCAAACATGGCTTGGAAGGCTGGATTCTCATAATCAGCTGGATTAATCTGATGTTGTTCAGGTACGGGCTCCTCTCTATTATGGTCCCTTGCACCTCCTCCTGGTGTAGCAACACTGCTCTCAGCAGCATGTTCATCATGTGATCCAGACATCCTTAAGTTCTTCTTCTCCTATATGAGCAGAAGACACTTATCAGATAAACTGCAAGACACTAGAACCAACTCAACAACCTTAATCCTATGTCTTTGTAGACTCAGCAAACCTACAGCTCTGATACCACTAAATTGTGATGACAAATGCCATCATTAAGATAACAAGTGTCATCAACAATAATAAAACATGCAGAAACGATCAATTAGCAACGAGTTATTGAAAATCACTAAAAATTAAAACCATTTACAAAGAGAACCATTCTCAGGAAGACTCTTTCATCGAGAACCAATGTATTACATATACATCTTGGTTCGTAAGATACAAAACATGTATCATCTTTTTCTCGAGGAATATATATACATCATTTGTCCCTGTTGAAAGCACAAGTAACAAAATCCTGGAGGCATCAAGCCAAAATATCAGATCGATAATATAAACATTATCCACTATCTCCTAGGACCTAAGAGTATAGAGAAGACACATAGGACTCTATACAAGTATGATAGCCATCATCCCCACCTGGGATATCACTATTGTCCTTGTTGTTGTTGCTGCTGCTCTTCCCCTGCTATAGGGTTTCTGCCTCCTCATCTACGTCTACCTAAAAATGTTGGATCCCACGGGGGTGAGACAATTATAAAATTGCCCCAGTTCTCTCCGTCGAAAACATTATTATTGTAGTTTAAAAGAAATAATATTGAATAGTGGAATCATATATTCAACAATAGATAATTCAATTTCTATACAGATTAGAGCAACATTCTTACTCAAGTTTATCAGCTATATCTTGATAAAGCAGCATGTCTAATATCCAATAAGGAATTGAAGAACATGTATAACATTTATGTATTTAGGACTTCCTAAGCAAGATAACATCAACCAATGATTCTCATATTTCAATCATATGCAAATACGCCACACGGCTGATTACATTTTACAAGCATAACTTAAGCTCTGAGGAGATGAGGTATACCTCTCATACTCCAACAGACCATTGCGAAGTTGAAATTGGTACCATACATAGGTCAGTGGAAAAGATGACTTCCATGACCTCTCACATCTCGGTCAGTGTGAGACCACATGCAGGACATCTTGTATCTCTACTACATAGCTTTCCAAGGTATACTGGCAACTTCGTTATAGAGTTACAGTGGCAGTTGTACTCTCTTCACAATCAAGAGATTTAATGTTTACCTCCATCGATCCGGCATTAATATCATTGGGAGTTTAGTGATACATCCATCCCAATCATCAGGAGATTTGTGATACATCCATCCCAACACATATAATGAAAGATTGAGAGGTTTAATGTTTACCTTTCATCAATCACCTCAAGAGGACGTACAGATATTTTTGCCCATTGAGCCCCGCATATTCAAAAATATGCGCTCTCCATGAGATCCCTTAGGAAAACCTATTTCACCATCACCAACTTCCTACAATGATGGATCTATGGTCAGAGCACTGCATAAATAGATTTCACTTAGTTAATTAAGTACATTATCATATTCTTTTAGCATCAGTCAAGTTTTCAAACATAACTTATTAAGACAATTGCTACAAAGAAACATGTAATATTTTCATCAATTACTTCTCAATCTTTATAATGACATTGGGATCTCAATCCCTCATTCTAATACTGGGAATTCTCATCCATTCACACTCTCAATATCATAATCATATGGTTCTTGGTATTCGAACCCTCAGCTCAACATTGAGCATTGTTACCACTTTTTTAGGTAACTATCACCTTCAGATCATCTGACCAAGGTGAACATGATACTTGCTATTACAAGCATCACTCATGGAACTTGAGCCCCATTAACTCTCTTATTACCTCTTACCAGGCAGCAAGGCATATTATGACACACAAGGCCCAATAAACAATAATGAATAAAACACCATAGCTCATAGCTGTCTATGGTCATTATTTCATAATACCTACATGGTTAATACAGATTATAACAGTTACATTGATCACATATCAGTACTATGCAAAACAAGTATAACATCACTATTCTCGGGCAATACCACTATTCCCTTACTAGGGTTAGGGTTTCCCATTTCATGTCAATTGGGGAATATCCATCCCATTACCCAGATCCGGGTTATGAATTAACACCATAATGCCCAATATTAGGGTTTCATATATCATTACATAGCATTACCTTGGATTTGAGTTCCACATCACATCAAACATTAGGGTTTCTCATAATATCACCTAAGTTAGAGTTTCATAAAATTTTCACCCCAGAATAGGGTCTACATTCAATAGTCCACAAGTAGGGTTTATCATTCATCCCATTTAGGGTTTCTATTTAATTACCCATACTCAGGGTTTACTATTCATCCCAATTTAGGGTTTCACATCACATTACCCTAAATTAGGATTACTCATGCCATCACCCTGGATTAGGGTTACATCTTTACCATGGATTAGGGTTTCACTTAGAATTGCCCTGAATTAGAGTTAGCATTTATTAACCTTCTCAATTTGGGTTTATGCTCATGATTAGAGTTTTATGATATATTTATTAAGGATCATACCCTTAATCACCACATGAATCATACTCGTGTACGAATTCCTTTCTATGATTCTCTCCACTTGATTTGGTTACATCAACCATCAAATCAAGTACATACAACTATGATTGACATAGTATAGTGAATTATTGCTTTAATAGGAAAATAGGGTTTATCTCTTTTAAAGATACTAATCACCTAGGTACTTTTAGGGTTTCAATCTTTGTACCCATCATTGATTGTCAATATTATCAATCATTGGATCACTGGAACAATCATCACTTAATCAATTTAGGGTTTCAATCAATGAACCATCTATTAATTGAATCATTGGTTCATTGTTCAATAGTACCATTGAATCACCCTTCAATTGGACCTTCAATTAGGGTTTTGAGCTCAATTGAATTAGGATTCATAATCAAGAAACCATAAATTAGGGTTTTGAAATTGAGGAATCATCAATGGTTGACATGGTGAAACTAATTCCATTGGAATTGTTGAATCATCTTCAAACCATGACATGACCTGACCTCAAATGGTCTTGAGGTCATTTGGATGAACTCCAAATGGTCTTGTGACTATTTGACCCATCACATTACTGAAATTTTATGAAATTCAATTAGGGTTTGCATCATTGAATCGATCATCAATGGATCTATTGATTGTATTTCAATTTGATATCACTGGATCTTCAACCATCCAATCATACACATCAATATACCTCCAAATGGTCTTGGTTGACCTCCAAACGGTCTTGAGACCGTTTGGGTTAGTCAACCCAAAAATTGAATCAATTAATTGAGAATTCCAGCACTTCAAGCCAATTCAAATTGTAATTAAAAGATCTTCCATTCTTGGAATCTTCAAGATCAAATTAATTGAAGCCATTGGATAAACATACAATTGCATTAGCATATTTCTCCAAATGGTCAACTAGTGGTCAACCCTTCCAAATGGTTTCAAATTCAAAACTCCAAATGGTTTGGTGAAACTGTTTAAGGCTCCAAACGGTTTTGAATTTTATTTGTCCATACGGTCAACCCAACCTCAAATGGTCAACTCAAGTTTGTTCAAATGGTTTGAAACCATTTAAGGTACCAAACGGTCAACTATTAAATATGGTCAACCTACCCAAATGGTTTTGGGGTTCAAGCTCCAAAACGGTTTGCAAACCGTTTGTTCATCAAACGGTTTGTCAAAACTGATTGAACCAAAAATGTCAAAACCGTTTGCACCCAATTTATATTGAGATGTGTGCTTAATATGATGTCATCACAATCAAGCTTCACCCCTTCGATATCTACTACCAAATCCATGGTAATTGCATCAACTAATCAAAGGTATTGCAAAAAGAACAATTGAACAATTTGAATTGAGAAATTGAGTTCAATAACAATGAATAAGGGTTCAAGTTATATAACTCGCCTTCAATTGACCTTCAAAGCTTGGATCTTCACATAAAAAAATGTGGAAGAAGCTTTCTCAACTTCCTAAGGCTCGTTCTCAAGCTTTTGAGTGAAAAGGAATGGCTAGAATTGAAGATAGATTGAAGAAAAGAAGAAATCAAGCATTAATTTATGATTTCCACCATGAAATCAAGATGAAAGAAGGTCAAGAAGCTTACCAACATGTTGGGGTTCATCCTCCTATTGCTCCTAATTACCCAAGGTCGTTTTTCAAGCAAGGGTGGAAGTGAATTCGAAATTCCCCTTTTACTCTATGGATAAATGAGCTTATATGCATTTTTATTAAAAATTCAATTAAGAGAGAGAAAGTAGGAATAATCCCTTCCATTCCCTTGCCACTTGCCCCCTCTCCTTCCTTAGAGACAATGCTATCCTCTTTGTCACTTATTCTTCTCAATTATACAAAAATTAAAGAAAAGCAAGTTAAGCACCTTAAATCATATAATACTAATATCCCATATTTAGTGGATATTACTTTTCCTTTTAATAATGTGAGTGGAGTCTTCACCTCCGTAGGATATTTTCGTGCCATAGAAAGGCACAAGGACGTTCACACTTGCATAAATTCAACCATTATAATTTTGTTTGAAAGAACTTCAATTAATATATTATTTTTGCATTAAATTGAATTAGGGTTTCAATTATGCTTAAATCTTGATTATTTTAATATCTAGATTCTCTCTCCTTGAAAGAGGTGCAAATGAGATGCCCCTCTCATTTTATTTGCTCCACATGATCCCAAGAAATAGTAGGGACCATTTTGAAGTGGTAATTTGCATATTAAACCCTAGGTTTTGGGTAAATTGCACATTACACCAAAACTAGTTTTTAATGAACAATCATTGCTTTATCAGCTCTTTCTTGGTATTCAGGCTATCATAAGCCATAACTCTGCATCATCTTCATTCTCATGATGCTTCAACATATGAGGAACATCTGATCATGTAATATTTGTAGTTTAACCCCTCAACTTGGGTAAATTGCACTTTAGTCCAAACCAAGCAAAACATTGATTTCAACATTATTCAAAAAGGACTAAAATTGAAATATAAGTTCCTCTTGGGCCTTAATTACTTTTCAAAAGATAAGATCAAGCATATAATTATTTTTCTTAAAAAAAACACCTAAGTTTAAAGCATAACCCAGGTCAAGGATGTTACAATGATGTTAACCTGTGGAGAGTCTGATGTAGAATTGGAGCAAGAGCGTGAAAATCAAGTATGGAAGTGATTTATTAATTTGCCATTACATGCCTAATTACTGCTTATGTAATTGCTTCTGAGGACTACTTTGTCTCTAACTTAGCTAGGGGTGACCCTTTTCCAAAACGAATGTTGTTCTTATGTACAAAAGTTATTCTATCAAAGAAATTATCAAAAGAATCTAAATGTCAAATAATTTGTGTGAGAGAATCAAAGTAAAGGGAAGAGTGGAGAGAAGAAGGTTTGAATATAATACCTCACATTTGCCCAGTGTACTCCCCCCTAATATATCACTCACTCTGTCCTTAGAGTGTCAACGTGATAGGTTGAGAAGTACATGGGCACGTGTATCACGGTTCTATTAATCCCTTGTTTGCTCCATAAGAACATAGGAGATTAGTTGCAAATTTACTACGTAAAGCATGATATTCCACATCCTTCATGTCGTCCACACGTTTTTCAAGAACAGTGAGGGTATACATACAGTAACGGATGTGGAAACCACAGTCATTTGATTGTCTGATCTGTTGGGGACATCTGTGGCAGAAGGCTGGGCAGTGTAAATGTTCTTTGTTGTATGCCTTTGTGTGTTTGCTGAGAAGATCATGTAGCCGTTTGGCAAAATCCTTTGCCACTTCCTCTGTGGGCGTCTTTGCTGTAATAGTATACTCTTTTTGGTTTGTATCAAACTAGCTATTAGAACTATTTTAGATGATTGTAGTTCTCTCATGCAAATTTGTTGCATGTAGCAATTAATGGTAAGAGTGAAGAAAAGAAAACATAATGAACTTCAGAGTCATATTTTGAAGATATGAAATAAGGGCTTCTGTGGTTTTGAAGTTCTTTGACCTGAGTAAATCATCCTTCATGTATGCTGACACCAAATAAATTGTAGGCAGGTCCCATGCTAGAAGAAATTAGTAGGCAGCCATCACACTCACGGATAATGAACCTTTTACTTGTACAGTTTCACAGAGTGTCTCTGCCATTACGAGAATGTTCCCTTTGAGGAAAACAAGCTCATCGTTCTCTGCATAAAGTCGAGACATGATGAGTCTGAGTTCATTATCTAAGAGACTCTTTCATGCAACAAGGTCAAAGTTTGGGAACGTTGGTTGTATAGCAGATAGGGGCACCATATCTTTGGATGATCTGTTGATGGTGGCTCCTAATAGCATATCGATGTCCCCCTTATCTTCTACCAAATTGAAAGTGTAAGGGTCCTATTGGAATTTTTCTGGGACCTTGGTGGTTTGTTGTTGTTGCTCCAACTCCTTTAGAGTTTGTCTGAATGGCTACTTTTGCAAACATTGGATAGCAGAGAATAAGTAGTAAGGTACGTTGTCTTATGCCATTGTTGAGTCCTTGAAGAATCTTCTGTCGCAGATGAGCTCCATGGCATAACATCCCCGTAAGGAGTGCATATCCTCTGTGGCTAGCTCGATAAAGGGGATATTTCTATTGAGCGCTTCAATGAATCTTATTGTACAGAAAGTGCAGTCCCCTGAACCTTCTAGCGTTTGGACTACTGGGTTGATGATTTGGAACCAAGGTTGGTTCCAACCATGTTGAAGAGATGGGCAGGAAGCCCATATTACTTTGAGAAGCTAGAAAGGAATGCATTACGCTTCTCCAGCTTTTGAACCAGCGAAGTTTATCTATCCAGCCTTGAGCTCACTGGCACAGAAATTGTACACCTTGGCATCGCGGGCCTCGGTGTCAACAATCATTAGTAGCTAATGTCCTGAAACTTTGAAAGGCACTGTGATGTAGTGTGCCTTTCGCGTGAGTCCCTTTTGCAGCCGTTTGATGGACTTTGCCTATAAGTCCTTATTTAATAAGCAAAGAGCTAGAGCGGGTGAAGCGTTGAAAACTGGCTGCAATTGCTTCGGGCTCTGAAATTCTTCTATAGTGTTAGCAAGAAGGACACAGAAGATAACCATCTTCATAGTTGATTGTGGTCGTATGAGAATACAAAAATGTTCACATGTCAACTTGTGCTTCGTCTTTGTACTAATATATATGATGCCCCCCGTTCTTGGCATCGTCTACAATAGTGTTCAGGATGAAGATGTCCTAAACATATAATGTAGAGATGGCCTCCATGTCCAAGTCGTGCATCTTCTGAGGTAGAGGTGGCAGCGGGGGAAGGTCTTGTGGTGGAGATCGTTGTCATCCTAATATTGTGGTAGATCTTCATCTTTATCAAAATCAGAGTCGAGTCTATCATCAGCTGTCCTTAGAATCCTCTTACTCTAGGGGTAGGGGTGCAACTTTCTCCAGGGCTGAATGTTGAAGAGTGATGGATGTTGTGAGAGGGCTAGTGCTGGTTTCCATAATACATTGTTGAAACTCAATAAAAGTTGCATCTTTTACAGTGTCCCCCAGGGAGCCCATGGCTGAAAAGTTGAAAAATTGATCCCCATATGACATTGTGACATTATCATTATTATCGGGGGAGTGGTGGTCGTTGGTTTTACCCTCCTTGTGGTCTCCACCACCTCCTTTCTTTGTAGTATCTACCCCTAAATTGGTGCCCTCCCCAGCTTTGCCTGGGTCATCAGGTTGGTCATCTGAGGAGGAGCTATCTATGTTGGAGTCAACCGAGGAGTCAGAATCCTCATCGTCATCTTCATTGTCATCATCATCCTCCACTTCTTTGTCCTTTGGCTTCTTTTGTGTTGCTTTCTTACACTTCCGATGGATGGCTTGTAATTCTTCATGTGACACTTGTACATGCTCGTGGGTTTTGAGCAGTGCGTTGTGGCTTTCTTTAAGATATGTATATCTTACTTTGACAGAGATGAGTTGTGCTGATAGATCGGTCACTTTTACTCGTACATGATTGAGTTCATCGTTTGACTACTCCTCTTGGTGGCGGATGAGTTGTGTGAGGTGGCTATCAATGCTATCCAAGCGTGTGCTCAGTGTAGTTTGCTGTCGCTGAAGCTCATGAAGGGTCTCAGGAAGAGGCTGAGTTTGCTTAGAGACCATGTCGACTTGTTGGGCCAATGCTTCTGGCTGGCCTTCATCCCAAGTATCATCTCTGGCAGGTGTTGTAATGGTCGTCGATGCGGTCGACTTGCTGGACTGCTATTTCTTTCCGTTGTTGAATGCTTGTGAGGATGCCTGGTAAGGCATGAGTCCGCTCATCGATCTTGGATACTTGTGTAGCAAGTCCCTGCACACAAGAAAAAATTGATTATAAGATGTTAGAAGGGTCGGTGAGGAGGGTTCAGATAGCATCAAATTAATGTCTGAATGCCTCACCGACATGTGAAAAAGGGACCCCAGATATGGATGGTGAGATGGCTGGGGTCTAGGTGGAATGGTGGTGGTGCCTTGCAAAAGAGACACTATTGATGGGCCCACAAATTGCGTGGTGACTGTAGAGGAAGTCACCAGCGGTATCAGGGTGGCGACGGATGAGAAGGGTGGTGACATCGCGGGTGAAAAAGGTGGAATCGAGAATGCCGGGGAAAAGTGGTGGAAGTGAAGGTGAGATCAAGCATCGTGGTGAAGAATGGGATGCTTGAGGATAAAATGAGTGAGGAGGAAGATGTGGGAGAAGTTGTGGTTGTGGAGAAAGAAATTGCGGTGGGTATGATTGTGGAAAATAGTGGAAGAGTGGTAGAAGGCGGAATGGTGGAAGGTGGGAGTGTGGTGGAGGGATGAGGTCTTGATCTCTCTATCCAAAGGGTGGTGGGGGTGGTTGTAGAGGAGATCCCAACATCCAGATCCATGATGAAAGCATATGGTGTTGGGTTGATGATGTTTTCTTCATTGTGGGGGTGTTCTGCCTCCGGGTTAATCTTGGAAGTAGGCATTCCAGACTGTTGTTATTTTTGTGCTCGCAGTTTGGACGGCCGTGTTACTAATATTTTCTTTGGCCTTGTCATTGGGGCAGTGACGCTATGCTCTATCTGCCCTACTTTTACTTGTTTCTCCTTTTCTTTTATCGAGGCTAGGAGGTTAGCAAGCTCCTCTTCAGTGAAGAGAAGCTTGTCTTTATCATAGTTAGCCAGCTCAGGAAGTGGTAGTAACATCCTGGATGCTTTGATGGTTGGATAAAAGATATAATGGAGTTTGGCATCCTTCTCTTTTATAATATAGGTGTTCTTTAGGATCTGCTCATTTGTTAGGATGTCACCCTTTATCACAGTATTGATGAATGCATATTCATATGAGTCTAATCGCCTCGATTGGCCCAGTTTTGCCCTGATTATTCGCTTTTACTCGCTTTGTCTTCTTATATGTGAGATGACTTGGCTTAACTGCTCTAATGAGCTTTTGTTGGCCATATCTTCTTATATGCAACTCATCTTAAGTTCAGTCATCTCGTTTGGCCCAATTTTGGTTGCATTCGTGCCTTTATTGGCTTTATCTTCTAATATGTACATTTACTTGGCTTAATTTCTTTAATGCGCATTTATTGACTTTATCTTCTACTATGCACATTGCCTTGGCTTAATCGAAGTTATCTTGGTTTTAATTCAATTTTTACACTCATTTGTAGGATTAATTAAGTCCAACAAGTCAAGCTTGGGCATATAATTCTCGGCCAACATCGCTATTTGAGCTTTCTTCTTTATTCAAGTCAACAACGTCGAGGGCTTCCTCCCTTTCTTAATCATTAATCGACCGGGCCCTCCACTAATTAATGGCCCCCACCACTACAAAAACACCGCAACCCCCCCATTCTTCCCTTCACCGCGATCGCGGTAATCTACCCTAATAGCCACGACTTGCTCTCCTACTGCAAACCCGCGACCGCGATTCCACCTATCACGGCCTGCCCGTGCTTTGCACCAAAACACCGCGACCGCGGCAAAATGGAACTGCAACCTGTAGGGCAGAAAAGAAATCACGACCACTTCCTCAGGTGTGCCCCGATCGCAGATCTCGACCTGCTCCTAACCACTCGCCGCCATGCTGCACCTTCTCCATCCAACACTACGATCAAGTGAATCGCGACCTGCAGACGGAGATATCCACGACCAAAGATCACGACCTGCAGAAAGCTGCGACAGCGGCAAAATGACCGCGGACACCTGTCCGCAATTACTGGATCGTGACCTCCTCCTACCGTGATCAGTTTCCTAACCTCCCTCAGTCTGCAATCCTCTATAGATCGTAACCAAGCCAAAAGAAAAAGACCACGATCACGCCGCCATTAATCGTGACCACCTAAAGATCGCGACCGAGCCCAGATAAACTGTGACCACGGCAAAATGAAATCGCGACCATCAGCAATGCCACGACCAAGAAAAGAGGTCATGTGGGTCACGATTATCTCCTTCTCCACCACAGATCGAGGCTCTTTCTAAAACCACAGATCGAAACCTGTGATGCACCCATCAACTATGCCGTGACCTAACGCATGCCACCTATTCACCCTCCATTCACTCTTGCCCTGCTACATCTACCCCTTTCCCTCCTCACCTCTCCATTTCTTTCCCCAACAACCTTAATATGACACCCATCTTCACAGCATCAACAACACCCCTACTTCCTAAACCCACAGATCATCACCCACCTACCAAGAAGTAGCGCCACTTGGGTGCATGTTGAACAAAAGAGAAACGCAGCCCCGCTGGCCCAATAGAGAAAACATCACGACTGCGGCAAGAGCAAAAGACCGCGACCGCGCCAAAAGTCACGACCTGCTGCCAACTAACCGCGACCACGGCATCTAAAAAGACTGCGACCTGCTGCAAAATTATCAAGGTCGCGATTTTAAGTCGATGCGAATCTACCTATAAATAGAATGCGATTCCAGCCCGTCAAAGCATCATCTCCAGACGCTGTTAGGCTGTAGGACTGTCCTAGGCCTAGGGATATGATCTCCATAGCCAAGAACCTACCCCTGTGGTGGTTTTGCAGCCTGTTCACCCAGATCTAGAGTGAAGACTCAGATCTGCAAGTCACCTCGTTCAGATCTAAATCTAGATCTAGATCTGATGCGTCTACACCGCTTCGACACTGCCATCTCGTCCACGACATGCTCCTTCTACTGTGAGCAAGGAAAAAGAGAAGAAATAGAAGGAGGAGAGAGAATAGCTGCTCTGCCTATCGTGGTGTTCTTCCCTCTTTGTCCAGATCTGCCCCGACGTTGTGTAGAAGACCATTTCTCCACCGAGCTGCGATCATCTTCTTCACCATGGTCATGGCAGAATCTTCTCTATCTCTTGCTATTCTTATTTCTCTCACCATGAGCGAGTAGTTTACTTTTGCTGGGGTGCGGGGACTAGCCCCGCTGCCCATTCTTTCATGTTCAAATATTAAACATTCCACGACATGTATATAATCTTTCATTTTGTTGTTAATCGTCGATGTGTGCTTGTGGATTGATCACCTGCTTGCATTTGTCTTGTTCGTTTCCTGTGTTATGAGAACTTCAATGTGTAGGTTTTGAATGTCGATTAACGCGGTTGACTCCCAAACTAGAAATAGAATGGGATTCCTTGAGGTCGTAAGTGTATGATACGTGAGGTGACGAGCCATCTAGCCCACGGTGATGCTTTTATGTGCCTGACGCCTGTATAGGGGGTCCACATCTTCATTTGGATTTTTGTATCTTCAGAGCCGTAAGTATGTGATCCGGATGGTGACGAGACATCTGATACCTAAGGTGATGCTTATGCAAACCTGACGCCCATATGGGGGGCTCACAGCTACTGTATTTGAATGGTATATCTTGCCTGGATGTTTGATTGGATGTGATTGCATGTGTAGTGGTGGTGAAACCCGGGACTATCCCAGTGATTCCATATCATTAATCTTTAATCAACTTTTAATCCTGCTTTTACTTTCTTTGCATTTAGTTTAATTAAACTCAAATCAACCAACCTTTGTTCTAAATATTAGTCTTGATTCAACTAGATTCGACTAGTACAAAGATTCTTAAAAACATTATCCCTTGGGATTCGATCCTCAACTATACTGCGATAAGACGCGTCCACTTGCGGGTGGTATTATTGCACGTTGGTTTGGTTAAGAACTTAGGGATTTCAACCCTAAGTGAGTTTGCTAGTGCGATAATAGGCCACGTCAAGTACATCTTGGAAGTGGTTTGTCCATCT
This sequence comes from Alisma plantago-aquatica, assembly GCA_963693085.1. Taxonomy (NCBI): domain Eukaryota; kingdom Viridiplantae; phylum Streptophyta; class Magnoliopsida; order Alismatales; family Alismataceae; genus Alisma; species Alisma plantago-aquatica. Next base: position 1,246,781,394 of record OY856412.1, read on the forward strand.
TGAGATATTTCAAAATTGTTGTTACGTGACCACCCATGCAGATTTTCTTTCTGAGGGCATAAGATGTGAGCTTATGTATTAGATGTCGTCTGATGTTGATCGGCTACCCTTTTAGGATGGACCATAGAATAAAGAGCACTTGTTATTATTTTGTGCAGCGTTTGCACCAGGCCAGAATGAATATTGTAAACTTAAGGTTCACACCGTTCAAAGGGTATATCAATGTGAGTGGACACTCCATAAAAAATTGGCGCCATTGTCGGGGACAACAGAACATTCTAATTTCATTTATCAACTTGCTAGTTGATTAAGATTTTACATTTTACCTTGATAACTATTTCATATCTTCTTGATTTCATCATTTCTCCACATCATCTAAAGTGTGATTTTTCTTCTACTCAGGTAGAAAATGTGTATGCAATCATCAGATAACCTTGGATTCTCTCCTGAACCAGACTACAACTCTAAGGTAGAATGAAGCTTTCACCGACGCATCAGACTCAACTGCTAACAAGCCAGACAGATGGATGAAGAACATCGTCAAGCCACCTTGGTAATGGAAAGAGTCAATGCAGCCATAGAGGCTCAGAGAGCACAAATCATCACTGATACACGTGGTCAAGTCCAAGATGAAGTTTGAGCTGAAGAGCAGGCTTGCATCCAAGCTGAAAATGAAGCAGCCACAACAGCTGCCCAATTAGTGTTAAGAAATAAGTAGCTTCGAGATTACAACATTCCTAAGAACTTTGAAGATAATCACCCAGTTTGGCCACTATTCATTAACCCTCCTAACTTTGAGATTCGAACACAATGGATCCAAATATTGCTTGGCATATCATTCTCTAAAAACACTAGAGATGATTGCATGCACCACCTGAAGTGATTTAAGACACTTTGCCAATTGGTACCACAAGCCGGAACTACATTCGATGCAATCATGCTCTGGCTTTTCCACTTCACCTTGACTGGAAGGGTGTCGAGCTGGTATAACTCACTAGATTGAGAGCCAATCACCACCTAGGCTCCCTTGGAAGAAAAGTTTCTAGAGAAGTTTTTTCCTCCTTCATTGATTTATGAGATTAGGGGACAGATTAACCATTTTTCCCAACTTCCCAGAGAGTCACTAACAGAATCATGGGAAATATTTAAGGAACTCCTGAGGAAATGCCCACATCACATAATCTCCCAAAATTAACTAATAGAAACATTCTATAGAGGAGTAAGTGATGATATTAAGAATTTTTTGTATTCCTAATCTGGGGAGAATTTCATGCGAAAGAATTATGAGGACATCTAGAAGATTGTTACGCTCAGAGCTAAGAACCAATCTAATTAGGGAAGGTCATCTACCAGGGGAGTCCTAAAAGTCTATAAAGTTGAAGAATCAATGGAAATGAAAGCCGTTGCCGAAGCTCTGAAAACCATAGCTCATAAGCAGCAAGTCCTTGAAACATCGTTTGGAGAATATGACAGGAAGAAGAACACCCAAGTTCAACAAGTTAAAGCAGCTACTAACTCTTGCGAAGCCTATCATGCATTTGATCACCCCACATTATCATGTGGTCTCTATTCAATGTGATGATGGATTTACAGACACCCCAACCTCAATTTAAACCAATTATTGAACATCCCGAGGATCAACTACCAGAGCAGGTTAATTCTATTCACTCCATACCAGGTCAAGCATACTACAATCTAGATAAATCGAGAAATCATCCAAGGTTTCAGTATGTGAATCCTACTGGAACAGCCAACCCACAACACCAAACACAAGGTGGGTCTTCTAACAGACTATCACCTGGATTTTAGAGCAATTATAACCAAAATCAAGGGAATTATAGAGGTGGGTTTCCAAGATTCACTTACCCAAGAAATCCTTCTGCATATTTCCAATATACCCATCCTCCGTTGCACCCACAATTGCAACAATCTCAGCTACAACCACAAATTCAACAGCCTCAGTTACCTACACCTCAATAGTAACAACCTCAAGGACAACAACAAATTACATAGTATCAACAAAAGAACACTCTACCGCCGCCAACAGATGAGTTATCTATGATAAGGAAAATGTTGCAATCCCAACAGACCATGCTTGCCAACCAACAAGCTCAACAAAAAGTTGTACAAATGTAATTGGCACAAATTGCAGCTCAGTTGAAACCTCCAATGGGAACTTTCACTGGTTAGTCAAAAATAAATCAGAGACATGATCAACACAGACCAGAACAGCTGAATGCAGTCACCACAAGGTATGGCCGTTCTCTTACTGAAGTCACTAATGTTATTCAGGAAGATGAAGATATAACTGAAGTCATCCCAATTGCAAGCACAAATTAAGAAACTAAAAAATTCACAAGCTAAGAAGAAAAAGAAAAAAGAGCTTGTTTCTGACGAACTAGAAATCCCACCATATAAGCCTAGGATACCCTACTCAGGTAGATTGAAGGAAACTAAACTGGACACTAGGTTCCTAAAATTCAAGGAAGCTATGAAGAAGCTATATGTGGATATTCCATTCCTTGATGCTCTTTCTGAAATCCCAGCTTAGTCCAAATACCTAAAGACCTTGTTATCAAAGAAATATATGACCGAAGAACATGAGACTGTCAAATTAGCTCAGACTACTTCTGACATCATTTTCAACAGAATGCCAAAGAAGCAAAAGGACCCCGATTGTTTTGGCATCCAATGTTCTATCAAAAATACTTCTTTCAAGAAAGGATTAGCTTATTTGGGGGCCAGCATATCCATTATGCCATTTTCTATGTGTAGAAGATTGGGCTTTATCGATTTGCTACCCACAGCAATGACAATCCAATTGGCTGGTTCTACCATTACTACACCTTTGAGAATTATTGAAGATACTCCAGTAAGAGTAGGGAGAGATTCTTACGTACCTTGTGATTTTGTTATTATGGACAAAGGAAGACCTGCGATATCTAATAATATTCGAAAAATCCTTCCTTGCTACAACCAGAGCACTAATTGATGTTGAAGCTGGCACAATTACCTTAAGACTGGGGAAGGAAGCTATTCAATTCAGAGTATTTGACAGCCTAAAAGGTCCTAGCATCCACAAATAAGTTTTTTCTTTCTTGAGGCAATTGACAAAATGTCTCAATTGTAGCAAGGATACTCTGAACCATCTGATGATCTGGGGAACGTCTTAACAAATTTGGAAGCTAAATTTTCATCTAACGAACTAGTTCAACAATGTCTGGAATACCTTGAACAAGCCGAAGAAACCCCCGAAGCTACCTTTGAGGAATTGAAATCTGTCACCATTTTGGAAACTATAAAAGTACCCAAGACACCCGAAATGAAATCCTTACTAGCTGGACTCAAACACGTCTTCCTAGATAAATAAAAACTATGTCCAGTCATTATCAATTCCACTTTGATAGATGATCTGGAAGAAAGACTCCTCATTGAGTTAAGAAAGAATAAGAAAGCTATTGGGTATAAGATGACCGACCTAACAGGAATAAATCTAGCTTTGTGCATGCACAAATTACCTATGGTAGAAGAATTTAAACCATTGCGGGAACACCAGAGGAAACTAAACCCAAATATCAAGGAGGTTGTTCGCCTCGAGGTCCTTAAACTCCTAAAAGTTGGTATCATTTATTCGATTTTTGATTCTCAATGGGTTAGTCAGGTCCAAGTGGTCCCTAAAAAGGGGGAACCACTATCATTTTGAATGATAAAAATTAACTGGTACCCACAAGGACCGTTAACAGATGGAGGATGTGCATCGACTATGAGAAATTGAAGAAGGAAACAAGGAAAGACCACTTTCCTCTACTGATGAAGTCCTTGAACGTCTAGCTCACCAAAAATTCTTTTATTATTTTGATGGTTATTTAGAGTTTTATCAAATTCTGATACACCCTAAAGATTAAGAAAAGACAACCTTTACTTGTCCGTTTAGAACTGATGCCTTCAGAAGGATGCCCTTTGGGCTGTGTAATGCGCCCGCAACATTCTAGAGGTGTATGTCTGCCATATTCGTAGGTTTAACTGAGTCCATTATGGAAGTATTCATGGATGACTTTTTAGTCTATGGAGACTCTTTTGATAACTATCTGCTTAACCTCGATAGAGTACTACAAAGATGTGAGGAAACAAATATAATCCTTAATTGGGAAAAATGTCATTTTATGGTGATAGAAGGTGTTGTCCTCGGGTATCGGGTGAGTGAAAGAGGGATTGAAGTGGACAAAGCAAAGATAGATGTTATTTCAAAGTTATCACCACCTAAAGACATCAGAGCAGTACGAGCATTTCTAGGCCATGCAGGATTTTACCGAATATTCATAAAAGACTTTTCAAAAATAGCAAAGCCCATGACTCACTTGTTGACTAAAGATATGGATTTCAATTTTGATCAAGAATGCTCACACAGCTTCATGACTCTAAAGAATGCTCTAGTCTCTGCACCTATACTAAGATCCCCTCATTGGTCGCAACCCTTCGAGATAATGTGTGACGCCAGTGACTACACTATAGGAGCAGTACTAGGGCAGAGAATAGATAAGAAACCCTATGTGATATATTATGCATAAAAATGATTGATGAAGCTCAAAAGAACTATACAACTATAGAAAAAGACTTCTTGACGGTCATTTATGCATTTGAGAAATTTCATTCTTATTTGATCGGATAAAAAATACACAGACCACTCCGCAATAAAATATCTGATTTAGAAACAAGATGCAAAACCCAGACTTATTTGTTGGGCGTTGATGCTTCAAGAATTTGACTTGGAAATAAAAGAAAAAAGTGGGGTAGAAAATGTTGTTGCCGATCACTTAAGTCACATTGAGCCTCAGGACAATGACGATATACCTATCCGAGACTCTCTACTCGATCACCAACTCATGAAAGTCACCACCAGATTTCCTTGGTATGCTGATATAATAAATTATTTGGTTTCAGGGATTATCCATTCTTCTATTTCCTACAACGATAGAAAGAAATTTCTTCATGACGTTAAGAAGTACTTTCAGGATGAACTATACCTTTTCCGCTTATGCGCAGATGGATTATTCCACCATTGTCTTCCCGAGGAAGAAATTATTCTAGTCTTTAAACATTGTCATTCTGGCCCTACTGGGGACATATGAGTTCGAAGAAAACTGCTCTTAAAGTTATAGAATCAGGGTTCTTCTGGCCGATTAAAGCAAAGGATGCCCATGAATATCCAAACAAAATGAAATGCCACAAACTCTTTGGTAAGAGATTGAACTCTTTGATGTATGGGGAGTGGACTACATGGGTCCATTTCCCCCATCATATGGATTATCCTATATACTAGTCAATGTGGATTATGCATCAAAATGGGTAGAAGCTATACCCACTATGTCTTGTGACTCTAAGCCAGTTATCAAAATGTTTAAGGATATCATCTTTCCTAGATTTGGAGTTCCTAGAACAGTCATATCCGATGGAGGGTCACATTTCTTGGAAAAAAAGCTTTGAGGCTCTTCTGTGAAGGTACAGAGTAAAACACAAGGTGACCAGACATTATCATCCGCAGACAAGCGGTCAAGTTGAAGTCTCAAACAGACAATTGAAAGCTATTTTGGAGAAGCCTGTCAACAGACACCGCACAGACTGGTCCACCAAACTCCCTGATGCTCTTTGGGCATATCGTATCGCTTACAAAACACTAATAGGAACAACTCTATTTTTTTATTAAGCCAGGAGGTTTTCTATTCACCTCACCCTCCTCATGTGAGCACAAAATAATCAAATATGTCTCCTGCTGAAAATCACAAGTATACCCAACACCAAGAACCAAGACAACACACATTCACAAACACAAGCCGATCAACACCCAAACACACACACAATAAACCATTAAAACAACACCCGAAGCAACTCACCACACCCTTCTCAGGAGAGACACCCATCAGGGGTGTTTGAACTGCATCACCACATACGGAGTATGCTTCTTCTCAAGATCAACCATTCCACAAATCCTAGGAGGCATTCTTCTTATATCAGATATCACCATCGACTCATAACTATTGATACCCCACTTACCAATCTCCATGGGAATTGAATTGAGAGCCCTATGAACCAGCGATCCCACAATGCCTTCCTCCTCCATGATGCTCCTCAACTCCTTGACAACACGAAGCAACCTCCAGGGGATGCCAGCTGTGCCCCATAAGGTGTGGTAGGTACTGTCATCATCTACCTCAACGACTGCTATCCTCAAGCACTGGTTCTCTGCAAATTTTAGACCCACAACACATGCTTGAAGAAAGGCAGTAGCATGGTCATCAGTTGTAAGCCAAGCTCTAGTAATCTGACACACAGTTGCGTGATGGTTTCTAATGATACTAGACATCCACCACCTCTTACATCCATTAGGATCTTTACTTCTACCAATCGTCACATTCATCTTTAGGGAGTTTATATCAGGGTTCGTCCACTTCAGGAGCTTCACTTCTCCAAGCATATAGTTAGGATCTTCAATACCATAACTGGTGAGTCTACTATGCTCTTCTGGTTTAGAAAAGACTCGAAACCACTTCTTCTTCAACATAGAGTTCAGCTGCGCAGTCATGCAGTCCATTTCTCTCTCGAACGGTGCTTTGCAACCATCATATCGAGCTCTACATCTCCACCACCAAATATAGAACGGAATGATCGTCGCTAGGCAAGCTTCTATCCATACCATGATAGCATCTGATCTCCCATTAGAGCAATAGTCCAACAACTCCCCTGTGTTAGTTGGACGCGTCCTATCTGTAACGAGAACAAATCTATTCCATAATCGCATCGCCATCTGACCATGGAACAACATATGATCAATGTCTTCTATATTGGGCTCCTCACAACACTCACATTTAGACGCCAGAGCAATATGGCATCCAGAGATGTTATCGTCAGTCGGGACCGCATGATTAAGGATCTTCCAAACAAATGAGTTGGCCTTAGGCGCATCTATATACCAAATCTTCTGGGTACCAATGGGGTCATCGATGTAATTCATGGTCAAAATCTTCTTCACTGATCGAATTGAGAACGTACCTGTCTTCTCTGAACTCCAGATAATCTGGTCATCATCTTCTGAGAGCTACTGTTCTGCCTTCTTAATCAGATGAATGCCTTCATCATCAAGGATCTGCCTCAGGGTCATCCAATCCCATCCATCATTAGGGATCCAAAAGTCATGGACAAGGAACGGATGATTTCGATCACTAGTGTGTAGTGCATGATCGAACAACCTCTCATCACACCATAAGGAATCCCAGAATGGGATTTGACCTTTCCCTATACGCCATCTGCATTGTGGAAGAATCATAGGGAACATATTCCATATATGTTTCCAGTAAGGGGACGCTGAATCTCTGTATCGCACATGATTGGGATAGATCGCAGATATGCTGAGTGCACGATTCAAGTACTTGGCTCTGCAGAATATAGCCGAGATCGTGTCTTTGGCTAACACCTCCCAGCACACCTTAGCCACGAAAGCTTTATCAATGATCTGCGTATTAATAAGACCCAGGCCACCACCTTCCACTGGTTTGGCTACCTTATTCCAGCTCACCCACGCCTTACGATGGTGGTTATCACGATCAGCCCATAGGAACCTTGCTAGAATCACATCAATACGATATGATACCCCAATGGGAATCCCAATAGCTGTTGTAGTGTGGACGGTCGAGGAAGATAAGACGTGAGAAATGAGCATCCTACGGCTTGCAAAGGATAGGAGACGTGACCTCCAAGAGGCCATCTTCTGCTTGATCTTCTAAAATAGGAACTCGAAATCATTTAGAGTGTATCTACCCACTCTAATCGTTACTCCCAGATAAGAGAAATTGTCCGCAGTCGTGTCAATTTCAAGTTCATTTGCAATATTCATAACAGTCTCATTGTTCTTACTGCCAACCGTGCATATGGACTTGTTGCGATTAATCATCTGCGCTGAGGCTGCCGCATAACACTTCAGAACCTGCTTGACTCGAGACAAGGTGTCCGACTGTGCATTCAGGAACAACACTACATCATCAGCATAGAGTAGAAACAAAGGTGTTGATCTATTTCCTCTGGTTCAGAACCTTTCCAGTTCATTTGTGTATGGAAAGTCATGCCATCTTCCAGATGAATTAGAACACAAAGCTTAGTGGGCTATCAAATAGTTGAATTTTGATTTCAAAAGTGTCAATGAATACAGACAACTTCAATTACAAGAACTAGAGAAACTACAAATGACTGCCTACCAGAGTGCCAGGATCTACAAAGAACAAACTAAGATGTGGCATGATGGCCATCTTAAAAGGAAAGATATCACTGTCAGAGATAAAGTCTTTCTTTTTAACTCTAGACTCAAAATGTTTCCTAAAAAACTTCACTCAAAGTGGTCTGGGCCCTTCACTATCAAGCATATCTATCTTACTAGAGTTGTTATCATCTTTGATGACATTGGAGGAGATAGGATTGTTAATGGCCATAGACGGAAGAAATATTATACTTCTGATGATAAAACTCCAAGACAAACCATTGAGATTCATGATCCCACTGCATCAATCTGACCAAGCCAGAATTTCATCCAGCCAGCGACGTAAAACCAAAGCGCTACTTGGGTGGCAACCCAAGAACTGAGTATCATCTTTCTATTTTATTTTGCTTAGTCTTGATAATTTTCTACTCTCTTATTTATTATTTCTTAGACCTATCATCTTTGTTCAGAAAATATAAAAATTTACATAAGCAACCAAAACAAATATAAAAATATAAAAATCAATAACCAAAAAAGTCTTATCCTAACGGTTTTGAAACCATTTGGTCCTTAAGATCTCGAAACTGTTTGGACTCAAATGGTCTCAAAACCGTTTGGTCCTTACGATCTCGAAACCGTTTGGACTCAAACAGTCCCCATACCATTTGTTTAATGAGAATTTGTACGATCACCCCTCCTTTTTCTATAAATACTACACGAACCCATCCCTTTTCTTTCCTTCGACTCCTAAATCTTCTCTCATGCGAACCCTGTTCCATTCCAGTTTCTCTACTCCTGCACGACCCTTCACTTCCATTCACATTACTTCCTCACTTTCGATTCTGAGCTCACTTCCACTTCCTCCGTTCACGCTCACGAAACCTGCTCTATCCTCCTATTCGTCGCTCTCTTTGCCACAACCATCAACTCAATCATCAAGGTAGATTGATAAAATAAGACCATCTCTATCAACACCATCGCCGCTACTACCACCATCGTCACCGCCATTCTCCACCACAAACAACGCCTTTGATTGCTGTCGCGGCTTTGCTGTTATCATCGTTACTGCCCCCACCACCAATGCCATCGCTACTGACGCCATTTTCACTGTCGTTACTTAGTTCGTCACCAATGCCGCTTCACCTTCCTCACAGTTACTCAAACGATCATGAAACCGTTTGGACCCAAACAGTCACAAAACTGTTAGGACCCAAATGGTCGTGAAACCGTTTGGACTAGAACCGTTTGGACTCAAACGGTCGTGAAACCGTTTGGATTGAAACTGTTTGGACCCAAACGGTCGTGAAATCGTTTGGACCTAAATGGTCTTGAAAATCACAGTTTCACCCTTAATGATTTCATTCTTAACAATTTTTGTTTCAAAACTATGAAGCTTACACAATGTTGCAATCTTTTCAACATTCACATAATAATTCTGTCATCACAAAAATTTCAATATTTTCTAACATATATGATTTCTTGTCAATTTTTTAGAATGGCATCACCTGTGAAAGAAGTTGTTGAAACCCAACTCTGGAACAGAGACCAGTTGCTGGAGCATCAGAATAAGCTCCAATGCATCCTTGACCTGTGTGAAAAAATTGGCAGAGCTCCAGTTGACTTGCCCAAGGTCATCCACGACCTTGAGCGAGTCAATAAAAGTTTAGCAGAAGATCCAGTAGAAGAAATTGAAGATCTTTCCTCAACCGATGAAGGTTTGGACTATGCACTGAATTCTAACGAGGAATCCCCACCTACAAAGTCAAAGGGAAAAAAGAAGGCCCATGAGGCTGCCAAAGGACAACCAACTAAGAAACGGGAAAGGAAACAAGTCCAGCCCACTACAGTAAGAGAACAAATCCTAATGGGATATATTTCACCTCTCGCTACCACCATCGCAGAACCAACATCATCTATTCTGTATATGCAACACCTTCCAGCAACGGTGCCAATTTTTGGTGGAGCCTCCACTCGCGTGGAGTTGCGTGCACCAGTAAAAATCCTAGAGATAGTATGTCTCTTAGTTTATCCTTGAGTGTGCTAAAATAAGATCTCCACCCACGTATGCAAAGATACATGGAAGTCTTATCGTAGTACAGTTCATGGTCGAATCCACGAGACAACGATCTTGTTAAAGGTTAACAAGATGGAAAACGTTATAATTCTACTTATCTACTTAAGAGTTGATATTTAGATCAAAGAGTTGATTTGATGATTAAACTAAAGTGCAAGTTAAAGTAAATGGTAGGAAAGTAAACTTAAGGTTGTAAACAATATATGGAAACTACTAGGATGTGATCGAGTTTCACCACCACTACGCATGGATCAAAACATACATCATAATAACATGGCTTGCAAAGAAGAGGGTCTAAACCGTTAGTATCTTTGTAGACTTAGCTTCCTTTCGGATAACTAACTATGAGAAATGTGTGAGTATTGCAATGCCAGCAATCCCCGAATGAATGGTCACTTACTTTGCATCACTCCCTTCACAAAGTTTGTTCCTTGACCTGTCAAAGTTGTACTTTCATACATCAACTTATTCAATTTCATAGTATGAAAGTACAAGATGGAGATGAGTATACACCGCTCCTTGAGAGAAGATCCTAGATACTAAAATAAATATATGGTGACTACATACATCAAGAACCAACACGCAATTGATATTTGAATCTAAAAGCACAAACGTAGACAATTCGTACTAGTAGATAATAGGTAACACAAGTTGGTGATCAAGCAACTAGCAATCATTTAGCGATTGATGTTGAACTGAAAAGATAGTATTTCTCTATTGTAAACTCATGAATTACAATGCATGGAATTAAAACATGGGTAGGGGGGCTACTCCCCACACCCTAGTGTATGGAACTACTCGCTCATGGAAAGAACAAAGAAGGAGGTCAGAAGAGAGAAGGAGAACATCATATCCACATAGGAGGGAGGAAGGTTGACCTCTTAGAGTAGAGAAAAACTATCTTCACTCTGCATGGTTGTCTTGGTTATGAATCCTTCACTTCCCACCTTCTATGTCAAAGAGAGAGATATCTTGAGAATGGAGTGTGGATCTTAGACCAGTAGCCTTGGGGCGATGGATGAAGGTTGGAACATCTCTAGAACAATTGAGGCAGCCTTTGGGTGTCTAAGACTTGATTCCTGAATGAGGACCGCTTCGGTCCTATTTATAGGCCTCCAGGAGATCTTGAATGGTTTTGGGTTTTTTTTTTAGAGAAAAACGGAAAGATTCATTCCTCGACAGCTATACGGCATCTACAAGAGGAGATTGTAAATCCATCATAACGATCATTAAATAAGATCAGGAACACTAAACCACTGTGTCTCATATCGAAATGAGAATAGGGAGCTTATGTATTATTTCCTCTTCTCTGAGGCTGACACAAGCAGCTTTTCATGAGGAAATCCTTCAACTTGAGCATTGAGCAGTAGTAGAGAGGCTGGACTTGATACATTTCCCGTTGATGTATAATCTCCTCAGACACCACATAACCAGGTAACAAGATCAAACTGGTGCAAAATTGAGACTTAACAAGAGCTAAAAATCTCATCACTCTCCAAGAGAGGATCGCACGAAGCGGACTGAACGCACCAATTAACGGTGACTAACAGGCAGATGAACTTCCACTAACAACAAACAACACAAACAACAACAGAAAACAACATAAAGCAGTAATATGGACGGTGAAAAGGGGGGGGGGGAAGATGAGCAGCGAACCACTACAGGAAAAGGGAAAACCAGGATGCTTGCTTCAGCTCCTCCGTCACAGCGACCACCGACAACACCCGAAGGGGTTACCCAGTCGACGGTCGGCAACACCCGAAGGGGTTACCCAGTCGACGACCCCCCTTCATAGCACCAGCAAAACCCGAATCTAAGATCCCATTCCTAGCCGCCGCAGATGGGCGTGAAGCATGGAGAATAGAAGCCCATAGCAAAGCAAACCAAAGGAGTCCCGATCTGATTGGAGCAGCCGCTGAGACCACCCCTGGGGGAGTAGGGCGGCGATCCTGGCCGTCGAGCCCCCTCCCCAGAATCGGAGAGCCGTGCCCTAGTCGCCCTCTCTATCACTCAGGACGGGAGTGCTCCTCTAGGAATGGGACATAAGTTTGGGTGTTTCCTTGGTTTTGGGTTATTTGGATCCTCACGATTTGGAGATCGTTTGGACTCTCTTGGTTTGGAGACCATTTGAGTCCCCACGATTTGGAGATCATTTGGGTTCATATGGTCTTGGGACCGTTTGGCTTCATTCGATCTTGGGACTGTTTGGCCTTCATGTGGTCTTGGGACCATTTGGGTTCATACGGTCTTGGGACCATTTGGCCTTCATACAGTCTTGGGACCGTTTGGCCTTCATACGGTCTTGGGACCGTTTTGGGGCTTTTGCAGTTTTTTTTTTGTTTTTTCTGTAAGAAGAAAAGAAGAAATGTCAATCTATTGGTATATTCACAATAAAGTGGAAAGTTAAGTATTCTATCTAATATATCTAAGAAAGAGTATGGAAAACTAAGAAAAAACTAGTAAGATAACATCGCAAAATGGGAGGTTATCAAGGACGTACGTACCTAATGACCAGACATAAGTATTCAATAACACTCCCTAGGCCCAAGGTTAAGGTTCTCATCACCTACTTATAGTATTTTTGCATTCGATTAATAAATATCCCCATTACATTCGTTACTTAGAATTTGACCCTAATTTAAGATGGATATACATACTCAAAACCTATCCATTTAAAATCGTCATATTTTTGTGATCTCAATAATGTACATATATATTTTATTTGTAGATATCAAGAAATTCTTATGTATTTAATGAGATAAATTCATTTTCAAATAAAAGGGTTAAATAAAATGGAAGAAGACCACTGGTCCCTCTAATAATCACAATTATAAAAGTGAGAATTTCACTGGACATGGCAGAATAGACTACTATAAAGCCCCTAGGTGATGTCTCAAACAACAAGAAGACCATACTTTCCATTCCCGTTGGCTGACATTGACCATGTCACTAGGGACATACTGGGGAAAAATGATTGATTTTGTTCCTCCCATCCTGCCACAACCCGTTTCTTCAAAACTCCCACTCCTAAAAAACAACCATCACTACACTGAGATTCAAGTACCCAAAACTCCTAATGGTGATCCCAGTGAGTTCATATGGATCCTTTGGCCCTAAAGATTACTGATTTGGGGTATCACCATGGCTAAGGCTGGAACATGACTCATGTGCATTGCAGGTTGTCAAAAGTAACATAAACACAAACAATGGTAGTTCAAAGATGACCAATGATGATAGGAATCTCACGTGGCTATTACTGCACTAACAAACTCACTTAGGGTTCAAAATCCCTAAGTCTTTACCAAAACCTTATGTAATTATACCACCCGCAAGCGGACAGGTCTTATCACAGTATAGTTGAGGATCGAATACCAAGGGACAACATTTTTAAGAATCTTCACTAGTCGAATCTAGTTGAATCAAGACTAATATTTGTAACGAGATTGATTGATTTTAGTTAAACTATTTGTACGAAAGTAAAGAGCAGGATTAAAAGTTGATTAAAGATTAATGATGGGAATTGCTGGGATGGACCCGGGTTTCACTGCCACTACACATGAAAACCTATCCAAACACAATCATTCAGGCAAGATACAACCATCCAAATGGAGTTTCTAAAAAAACCCCATACAGACGTCAGGTTCGCGTAAGAATCTCCTTAGGTATCAGATGTCTCGTCACCATCCAGATCACATACTTATGGCTCTAAAGGTATAGATATACAACTGAAGTTGTGGGCCCCCCGTATAGGTTGCAGGCACACACAAGCATCACCGTGGGCTAGATGTCTCGTCCCCTCATGGATCACACACTTACTACTTCAGGAAATCCCATCAGAAGTTCTCATCAAGGATTCAACTGCATTAATTGACATTCAATCCTACATATTGAAGTTCTCGCAACATAGGAACAAATAAGATAAATGCAAGAAGGTGATCAATCAAAAATCACACATCAAATGATAATAATGAAATGAAAAGTTATATACAAGTCATGGAATGTTTATCATCTGAACATGTAAGCATGGGTAGTGGGGCTAGTCCCCACACCCCAATGAAAGGAAACTACTAGCTCATGGTGAGAGAAACAAGAATAATAAGAGAGAGTGAAGATTCTACCATGGGCATGGTGAAGAAGATTATCGCAGCTCGGTGGAGAAACGGTCTTCTACACAATGTGGGGGAAGATTTGGATGAGGAGGGAAGAACACCACGACAGACATGGTAGATCATCTCTCTCTACCTTATCTTTATTCTCATAGTCCTTGCTCACAACAGGAGGAGTGGCTCGTGGATGTGATGGCGATGTAGGAACGGCGTAGATGCAATAGATCTGGATGGGGTGGCTTGCAGATCTAGGTTTCCACCTTAGATCTGGGTGAATAAGGGTGCAAGACCACCACGGAGGTAGGCTCTTGGCTGTGGAGATCGTCTCCTTAGGTTGAGGATAGACCTGTAGCCTAATGATGTCTGACGAGCATCCCAAATGGTAGGGGGTACGAGCTTATTTATAGGCACAATTGGGTACTCAGATCTGTTGCCTTTAGACCTTGGTCGCAGCCCTTTGATAGTTGGGTCATGGTACTTGACCTTTTCCTTAGGTTTGCAATTGCTTTGTGTCAGACTGCGGGTTGCTCTCATTACATGGGTCATGGTCTATTTGTTGGCAGTGGACCACAGGAAAAATTTGCTTGAGATCGCGGTAACTGTGGCATGCAGTTGAGGCCACAATTTTGGATGTTGTGTATTACAGTGGGGGACTGCGAGCAGGAGGGTAGTTGGCAGGGGGTCACGATTCTCACAGGCATGGTGGTTTTAGTGGATGGCGCCCAAGGTGGAAGGCAGGTCGCAGTGTATAGATGTGAAGAAGGGTAGACCTGCAGAGGAGGTGGAGAAGAGACCGCAGTTAGGTCACGAGTGTAGACTGTGGCAGTAGGTGGTGGACGTTGCTGTTTGTTGTAGGTGATCATAGTCTCGAGGATTGAGGCCCCAGTTGGTCAAGGTATAAAAGAATATCAGATCATGATTAGGTGAGGGGGGTGGAAGCTGTCGTCAATTGCGATGCAGGCCAGGACAGGTGATGATCATGAGCGTCAGTTGGGTGAAGAAGACCACGATCGCGGGTGTTATGGTTGTGGAAGGAATCGCAGGTCGCGATTGCGGCAGGGGACAATGTGATGACCAAGGTTGAAGGCTGATCATGACCCAGGTGTTGGTGATGTTGTCAATTGTGGTTGAGAAGGAAGGGAGACCGCGAGCAGAGGTGATCATGGTTGATGACTGCGGATCGCGGTCAGGCATTGTGGGTAGCCGTGAAGGTCACGGATGGAGGCAGCACGGTCATGATAGTTGGAGGGGAAACAACCGTGGATGCTAGGGTTGCGAAGATCGCGGGTGTTGTTCGAGAGGAGAAGAATACTGTGAGTAGGGAAGGAGAACCGCGAGCGCAATTAGAGTGGCTAGGTTGATCACGATCAGGGGGAAGAGGAAAACCACGATCGCGGTATTAGGGGAAGAGAGGAAGGAACCGCAGTCTATAGGAGATGTTATCGAATGGATGGTTGCCAACAAAGTAATGAACATAGAAGGGTCACTTTGGCATATGGGCCAAGAAGATTGGGCCCATGTGCTTGAATTCAACCTGCCCATAAGAATAAAATCTAATTAAAATTAAGATAAAATTGATTAGGCTATGTAAGGATATATGAGGAGATTTAGGCCATAAAAGCAATTGATCAGAGAAAAATTGGGCCAAAGATGGTGACTAAAACCATGATGAATATGCATTCATCAAAACACCCCGAACTTAAATGTTGCTCATCCTCGAGTAACAGAAAATCTGGAACAATCGCCAAATGAATACTTTTAATTTGTGTGATTGCCTCATCTTCACATCACGATGGTTTCTTTTCTGCTTGATATAACTAAGCATCTCAACATCCTGAGATCACAGAACACATCTTACCATATCTTCATTCCTAAGTTTGTTTCTCAAACACACTTCCTCTCCATTTTTTCCAACATCAAGCATGTTTAAGAGTTTTATAAGAGTCTAGAGGTACCTGCAGAACAATAAGTGTGCACCTGATCTGACACTAGTTTTTTTAGGATATTGGTAAGAGTAGGCATTCATTGTTCCAGTAGGTGGAAAAGGGAGTGAAGGGTGGTATGGAAGGAAGAAATAAATCTCTCCTCTATTCGGCTCGAGATTTTTATTATATCGTTGCAATTTCATTGATTGCATTTTTTTTTGTGCGAATCTCTCCTCTATTCGACTAGAGATTGCATTTTTTGTGTGTGCGCATTGGCATCTTTTCTTGGTGATACTCCCCTATTTTGTAGTGAGGGATATGGAATAAGTGAAAAGAGAGAGAGGGTGTGCCACCCCGAACTTAGGGTTTGGCACTATATTGGCTATTTTTTATTTCTTTTTGATGGACGGAGGGGTAAGAAGATGGTGGAAGAAGTGTAGAAGAGAGTTTAGATCAGAATGCAACTTGATTTACAATTCAGTGCACCAAGTTATTCTCCTTATCATACTCTGCTCAAATAATGACTTGATGAGGATCCGGTGGAGATTCCATGCTATTGTTCCACTAGTCAGTTTGGAAGCACAATGTGTTTGATCCCTCTCAGTTCAACAAATACTTGCCATTTTTAATGATCATGATGTTAGGATTCATAAGCTTCACACAATGATTTCTAACCATTGGCTAGTTTCAGAAATCATCCCCCTTTGAGGTTTTTCTTCGGATAAGGAGGGTATAATGGTTCAAAACTGCATGGAAAAAGAATTAGCCGGCTAGGTAATGGCTTTTATTGAAACAAAAGCGTCAAAACTTCATCAAGTTTCTATAAAAAACTACTTTGAAAACTTCAAAATTTTGAAATTTTTTGAAAAATTTGCTCAAAATTGCAACGATGAAATCTTAAGTCTAAAATTGATAGGAGAGGGTGGAAAGTAAAGTACGTATCACCCACCCTCCACCCTGATCTTAGATATTTGCTCATAATGAGCAAACTCAAAATCTGAGATGGAGCGGAAAAATCGTGCTGGTTGGTCCACCAGATTTGGTGGCATTCCTTAAGGTGATGCACCCTCCATCTGAAATCTGAAAAATAGAAACTATCTGAACTTAAGATTGCACCTTTGTTTTACGTCGATGGCTCGACGTGATTCCTTCAATTTTTTGGTACATATGTTGGTTTGGAAAGATTCATCGATTCATCAGTGCTATTATTAGTTGTGGTGAAATATCTCTTCAAACGTTGGCCATTTGCCACAAATTCTCCTAACCTTTCACTCCATAAAATGAAAGCACCATGCGGGTAGATGCTCTTGACAATGTATGGTCCACTCCAGTGAGAACGGAGTTTCCCTGGGAATAATCTCAGTCTTGAGTTGAATAATAGAATTTGGTCTCCCACTTGAATTTCCTTCCTCTTCAAATGACCATCGTACCACAACTTTGTGCGTTCTTTATAGATTCTTGCATTCTCATAAGATGTCATCCTTAGTTCGTCTAGCTCCTGAAGTTGCAAAATCCTAGCTTGGCCAGCTTTCTTCATGTCAAAATTCAACTGTTTGATTTCCGACCAAGCTTTGTGGTTCAAGTTCTACAGGAAAGTGACATGATTTTCCATATATTAATCAGAACGGTTTCATTTCAAGAGGATTCTTAAAAGCAGTTCGGTAGGCCCACAAGGCGTCATTGATTTTTACTGACCAATCCTTTCAGTTGCGGCTTACTGTCTTTTCCAAGATAGCCTTGAGTTGATGGTTTGAAACCTCTACCTATCCACTTGTTTGTGGGTGGTAGGGGGAAGCTATCTTGTGCGTTACACCATATTTTATTAAAAACGCTTCAAAGCTTCTTTACAGAAAATGAGAACCTCCTTCAGATATCACTGTGCGTGGAACTCCAAAATGGGGAAATATAATATCTTTGAACATTTTGACGATAGGTTTGGAATCACTAGTTATGGTTGGTATGACATCTACCCATTTAGATATGTAATCAACTACAACCAGGGTGTAGCAGAATCCATGTGAGGATGGGAATGGACCCATGTAGTCCACTCCCCAAACATCAAAAATCTTGGCATCTCATCTCTTTTCATTATGTTATCCATCCTCTGACACTTGTCACATGACAAAATAAATTTGTAAGCATCTCTAGATATGGTTGGCCAAAAGAAACCACATTGTAAAACTTTCAAGGTAGTTTTCTTAGAACAAATATGGCCTCTAACTGGGCCTGAATGGCATTTCTCTAAAACAAGTTGGGCTTCTTCCTCAGCGATACAATGTCTGTAGAGACCATCAACACAAATCTTGAAGAGGTATGGCTCATCCCTGTGATATTTCCTCACATCATGCATGAATTTCTTCTGTGCATTTCCAGTATATTTAGGGTGGATGACACCAGTAACAAGGTAGTTCATGTAGTTCGAGTAGTAAGGGGTAGCTTCTGAGACTTTCATGAGATGTTTATCTGGAAGAGAGTCATTAATAGGGATAATTTAAGTGTCCAGGGTGTGGATACGACTGAGGTGCTCTGCTACAACATTCTTTGTTCCTTTCTTATCTCTTATCTCTAGATCAAATTCTTACAAGAGGAGAATCCATCTGATGAACTTGGGTTTGTCATATTTCTTTTTTAGGAGGTAACGAATTGTGGCATGATCAGTGCAGACAATCACCTTTGAACCAATTAGGTAGGATCTAAACTTGTCAAAGGCATACACAACTGCTAAGAGTTCCTTTTCAGTAGTTGCATAGTTCCTCTGAGCTTCGTCAAGGGTCTTCGACGCATAGTAAATAACATAATGTTTCTTTTCTATATATTGGCCTAAAACAACACCCATAGTGTAATAAGTGGCATCACACATAATTTAAAATGGGTGGTCCCAATCTGGAGCTCGGATTATGGGTGTTGTTGTAAGGGCATGTGTGCTGGAGTGTACTTTTGGAATCATTAAATATCAATGACATAAGTGAAATCACATGGTTGAGTTATATTAAGAGTTTCAAGCTTTAGACAAAGTAGGTGTGTTGATGTGAGGTTGACATCATTAAGATATCTCTTTTTAGTGCCTTTTTGAGGAATTTAATAGAATGAACAAATAGATGAGTTTTGTCACCAAATTTGAGTACAAGGTATCTCAAGAGGTAAGGAAGCTATGGTTAAACTTTGGCGACATTTGGAGTATCCTAGAGGAAGTTATTAAGGGTTGGATTTCATGATTTAATGTACATTTGATGTTTATAGACCTAAGTTGTGGCTTATAACCAGTGTCACACGCCCCCTAGTTGGGCTGGGTCTGCATGGCTGGATCCTAGCCCTAGATATTTGATCTAGTGGTAGTGGAGGCTTCTTTAAGTGAGCCACAGATCATGTGTTGTGCGGGTTCCTTTGTAGCCACTGGATGTACCTTGGAAGGATGGATCTTCATCCCCTACCTCCGATCAGACTGGAGATCGTGGGGTAGCTGTCGAAATGAGCCCCAAACTCATCCCATGTTGAGATCATGGAGCAGAGTGATACTTCATGTGAGAGAAGTTGTGCTCCGTGACGAGATATCCCCAATGACCTCTTATTTGGGATGAGCAGCCACCCGAGGAGGGAGTTTGAGCTCCCGCTCCTCTCCACCTCTCCACCGAGAAGAGGAGGTTGTAGCTGGGAGTAGGATATGGAGGTAGAAGGCGCATTGGAGGAAGAGGAAGAAGTGAGGAGCAATGGGAAGGCCTGAGGAAGCATCCACACTTGAGCGCTTTGCCTCAAGTGGTCATTTCCATGACTGACCAACTCAGGTCAGTCACCCATGAACTGGGAGATCGAAGACCTATAGGGAGAGATAACCACCACGAACAAATGCAAGGGTCGAGTTCATAGAGACGATGTGAAGTTGTCCAAAGCATTGGATCAGTCTAAGGAGGAGCATAGGCAAATCACCTCTTTGCTCCACCATAGTAGCTAGAACCAGGTGGCAG
The DNA here is from genome assembly GCA_963693085.1 of Alisma plantago-aquatica. NCBI lineage: Eukaryota > Viridiplantae > Streptophyta > Magnoliopsida > Alismatales > Alismataceae > Alisma > Alisma plantago-aquatica. Next base: position 1,246,801,706 of record OY856412.1, read on the forward strand.
TGAGCTTGTGGGAATGAAGACCTAGAGGCCAATCTAGGGATCTGAGGAGCCATGGAGGTTAGAGAGAGAGCATCGAATCTAAGCATGGCCTTGGAAGATGATGAGCTGCATCCCTATGCCACCAATTCTTCACCGAGTTCCAGCCGTCGCAGCGGCGGGCGGCCATGTTCTTAGTTCACACAATCACTGGATCGCGTGGAAATGGGAACGAAAAGGAAGCAAGTGGTTCAGATGGTGAACCCGATCCAAGTACCTCAAATCGACTGAAATCAGTGTTGAACCAGACAGACCCAACAGCAAGTAGCGCGTCCTAAAATGGACATGTGGCATCAATAGATTGGCCCGAAAAGGTAAATTCTCAATAAATGCTCAGATCTTTGAAAATGTCTAGTAATTAATACATTTATTAGAAAATTATGAACAAGGTATCAAAATTCTCAAAAAAAATGCCTAGAACAACATAGAACAATAATATCAACTTTTTATCCACTGTTAATAGTTATATCATGTAAGATGTATTATGCTTATATCATGGATAATAAATATCAAACGATGCCCTAAAATTATGAGAAAATTCCAATAAATCATAATTCATGTTTATAATGCATATGATTCTAGTTATGGTCATGTTAATATACAAAATCATGTAACTTACTCCATATGTCTAATTAGGGCTAATAACCCTAAAGAAAATGTAATAAATACATGCATGTTCAATAAATGGTGAAATTTGTAGAGTAGGCTCATATCACTAATCTGAAGCTAAGATGTAAGTCATATATCTATTAGAGGCATAAAGTTCATGTTATATGAAGATGACCTATAATACATGTGATGAAACCCTAACTTGAGTAATACATGTAACTTAGGGTTAATATGTATAAATAATGACATGGAACCTGATATTCAGATTATGTATCCTAATCTGGAACATAAAATCAGTAACATAAATCCCACATAAGGATGAAGATAAGACAAGTAATAATGTATATAGCATAATGATCTAAGTAAACCCTAAAATGAACACGATTAGAGTTAAGAAGAGATGTATGATGATGAGAACTTGATGATAGTATGTGATCTTGTCTTAATCATGGTTGACCAAAGATATAGATGGCATGAGGATTATGTGATTAAAAATGTCTCTTTAGAAGGTACGACATTACCTCTTACTTGGCTTATTATACAATATGCTTGTCTTATATGGTAGTAAATACTTAGCATATGATATTGGTTGAAATGATTGTTCTTGTATGATACGTTGCTTGATTTTCCATACTTACTGCTATGAACACATCAAACATAATATATCTGTTCCATTATATGAAAGCACTAACTCTTTGGAAGTGTGCTTGGAAGTGACTTAACTCTTTGGTAGTGGTCACATTGTACATATGACCTAACTCGTTGGTAGTGGTCTGACCTAACTCTTTGGTAGTGGTCACCTTGTACAGATGATCTAACTCTTTGGTAGTGATCATAAAGGCCTTGATATATAATGGAAAATAAGCTTAAAATATGTGTTCTCTTTTGTTAATGAATATCTTTGTGCAAGTATACACTTTTCTTATATTCTTATGTTACTGCCAAGTACTAGTTTTATCTTACTACCAAGATATGATGAGAGGTATATAAAAGACATGTAGGCGTACTCACTACGATATTCTTGAATATTGTGCTGACGTGTACCACATGTAAGCTTTTGTTTAGGTTGTGGTTATGCCCTTGAAGATCCAGGATAGTGAGAGTTGTGTGGCGAGTTGATGTATAGGTGGACCTATTGTCTTAAGATCTTGTAGTTTAGTGGTAGTACATGTATATGTTTAAGTTTTCTGTTCAATATGTAATATCAAAGGTTGTAACAATTCATGTTGTGATTATATGTTGAATGGTGAACATGTGTGTATGGTTTTATTATTGTTCATGTGCATGTGCTACTGATTGTTTCCTTCTGACTCCCTTGATTTTCTTTTTCTTAGCCTAGTGTGGGTGTCTAAATTGGGACTCTCACTGAGATGAGGTTTCAATTTAGACGTCACACATTAGATTAAGTTTTAGAAAATCTGGGGACGTCACAGCATGCTTCAGGTTGTTGAAACTCCTAATACATTCTTCACCCAAGTGGAAATCAGCGTCCTTTAGTAATAAGTTTGTCATCGTCTTGGTTATCTTGGAGAAATCCTTGATACAACTTCTGTAAAAACCCACATGACCAAGGAACGCACGAACCTATCTTACATTGGTTGGGATAGCAAGTTTAGAAATCACTTTGACTTTCACCTTATCTACTTTGATTCCTTTATTGTAACCATGTGGCCAAGGACAATGCCTTCTTTTATCATAAAGTGATATTTCTCCCAATTTAGCACTATATGTGCTTATTCACATCATTTGAGGATGAGGGAGAGGTGGTTTAGGCATGAATCATATGAATCTCCATATACAGAGAAATCATCCATAAAAACTTTCATAATAGTTTCGGTAAGATCGACAAATATGGCTGCCATGCAGCGTTGGAAGGTTACAGGCACATTACAGAGCCTGAATGGCATCCTCCTAAAGGCATATGTTCCAAAAGGGAAAGTAAATGTTGTCTTCTCTTGGTCATCTGGATGTATAGAAATTTGATAGAATCCAGAGCAACCATCGAGATAACAAAAATATTCTTGGTGAGCCAATCTCGCTAAGACTTGATCTAGAAAAGGCATCTGGAGGTGATCTTTATGAGTGGCCTTGTTTAACTTCCTTTGGTCGATACACATCCTCCACCTGGTGACTGTTCGAGTGGGGATGAGTTCATTATCTTCATTTCGTATCATAGTAGTGCCACCTTTCTTTGGGACAACATGCACTAGACTTACCCAAGGTGAGTCAGATATAGGATAGATGATTCCAGTAGTGAGTAATTTAATGACTTCACAGTGGACTACTTCCTTCATATTTGGATTCAACTTCCATTGATGCTCGATAGTCTGCTTGTGGTCTTCCGCCATAGGGATTTTGTGCATACAAAGCACTTGCCTGACCCCGATGAGATCACTCATCTGAAGCCTATGGCTTTCCTTCTTTCTTTTAATTCTTTGAGGAGTTTATCTTCTTATTCGGTTGTTAGATAGGAATTTATAATAACAGACAAACCTTAAGATCATCTAAAAACACGTACTTCAGTCCCTCGGGTAGGGGCTTCATTTTGGGGGCTTCTGGCTTCTCGCATGGTTCTTCAGTTACATTCACAACTTTGAGTTCCTCAAATTCAGCTTCAGGATTTTCTTCTATAGCATTAAGTTGGAGAACACAATCTTTTACGTGTTCTTCAATGGAGTTATCAAAAGATGGGTTTGTTAGAGACACTTCTAAAGGATCATCTTGTTCATAATCCTCTTGCGTAAGGAGGTACATTAGCTTTATGAAATCAATCAAATAGACTTCTTCTTTCATGCTTGGTCTTCGTATACTTTTAAAAACTTTGAACTCGAGAGTTTCTTTACCTAGTCTGAGGAGCAAGGTTCCTGCTTCGACATCGATCAAAGCTCTTATAGTGGCAAGGAACGGACGACCAAAGATAAGAGGGTATCTAGAATCCTCTTTTATGTCCATGATGACAAAATTGCATTGGACATAAGAGTCCTTGCCTACCTTGATTGTGACATCCTCAATGATTCCCAGTGGAAGAGTCATATAATTCTCTGCAAACTATATGGTCATGCTAGTTGGGAGCAGTTCAGCAAACCCTAGCCTCTTGCAAAGAATAAGTGGCATGATAGAAATGCTAGTGCCCAGGTCGGCCAATCCCTTCTTACATGAAGAGTCGCCGATATGGCATGAAATCCTGAAGGATCCTGGGTCTTTCTGCTTCTTGGGCATCTTGCTCTGAATAGTATCAAAAGTAGTTGTTGCTATCTTGACTGTCTCATATTCTTTAGTTATATACTTCCTTATGAGGAAAGACTATAAGTACTTCGTCCAGGCTGGTATCTCATCTAGTGCATCAAGAAAGGATATATCAACATGAAGCTTCTTCATAGCTTCCTTGAACTTACTAAAATGAGTATCAAGCTTGGTTTGCTTCAAACGAGTAGGGAAAGGGGGATGAGGTTTGTACACTGGCACATCTAGCTCTGGTGTTTCTTTTTCATTATCAATAGGGTTTTCAGAATTTTCCTCATCTATCTTATCAGCAGTTACTGCCCCTTTTTGTTGAGACTCAGGTGTTGTCAAGTCTTGGACAATCATAGACTCATCCTCGTCTATAATAACCACAAGTGTCTTCACAGGAGGATCTGAATAATCTTTTCCAGACCTAGTGATGATAGTCTTTAGTTGCTCAGGGTGCTTAGGATTGTTCTCTGGTTGGCCAACAAAGGCTGCATCATGTGGTTTCATGCAAGCTGCAAGTTGAGCTAGTTGAGATTCAATAGCCTTTTGATGGGCTTGATGGTTAGCTATCATAGTCTGTTGTGACTGCAACATCTTCTCAATGGTCGTTAGGTTGTCATCGGGATAGATGGGGCTAGCTTATTTCCCTTGTTGTTAATTCTAGTAAGGGGCTTGGTTGGGATTTTAAAACTGAGAGTTATTCTGATAATTGTTGTAGTTCCTATTCTAAAAGTTACCCCTATAATTCCCTTGATTCCCAAATATTTTTTTTGTTGGTTATACTGGAATCCTAGTGGGCCTCATTGTTGATTATTTGAGCCGAGTTGTCATGAGTTGTCCGATCCTGAAGGATTTTCATACTAAAAACATGGATGGTTCCTATTCTGATTCAGACTATAATATCCTTGACTAGGGATGGTGTTGATGGCATTCAAATTTTCCATCTTTCCATTACTATCTTGGGCACAAGTATTGCCCAGAACAACATCATAGAGAATGTTACAGGCTAGAGTAGAATGATCAGTTCCTTTACATGCTTCAACAAACAATGAAGCTGACTTGATTTGTTCTTGTTGACGAGGGGGCGAGCGTCTTCTTTCATAGGCGGTAAAAGATGATTTAATATTGTCTTGCTTGGCAACCAGAAGCTTTGGAGACTCGACGATAGACTTATACTCAAGAGTAGATTCTACCATAGCTACCTTCAACACTCCTTTACCTACAGGTCTACCCCAGTTAGCTTAATTTTAGATCCAAGGGTGACAACCTTCCATGCGCTGTCATAACTTTGACGCATGAAGTTACCTCCAGACAAAGAGTCTAAAAACTTCTTGATATCGTCATCCACACCCCTATAAAATATTTCAATGAGTTGATTCTTAAGAATACCATGGTGTGGACACTTTTGTAGAAGCTCTTTCTATCTTTCCCATGCTTCTCCAAGGGTTTCACTAGGGACTTGAACGAATTGTGTTATTTGGTCCCTAGTTTCATAGGTGAGAGAAGGAGGATAAAACTTTTCCAGAAAAACATTTTGAAGTTGTTCCCAAGTGGTGATGGGTTCGCATTGCAAGGAGTTATACCAAATCATTGCTCTATCAGTGAGAGAATATTTGAAGAGACAGAGTCTGATGGCATCATCAGAGACTCCATTTTGCATTGTCATAGCACATAGATCTATAAACCTCAAAAGATGTTCTTGACTATATTCTCCTTGCTTACCATAGAAAGGGTTATTCTGAAGCAACGTAACCCAATGTGCTCTTATCTCAAAATTTGGAGCGTTGATGGGAAGAGGTTGTACTGGGTGGTGAACGCCAACAACTTTAGGGATTGAGAAATCCCTAAGGTCTTTTTATAACTTAGCTTGTTGAGCCAGTGCTTGAGCTACTTGGATTTCTTCTTGGGCTATAGCTCTGGCTTCTTACATAAGCCTATCTCTTTGTACATTAAGGGCTTGAGCTACCCTTCGGGCTATTTCCTCCTCTTGAGCCATCCTTGCTTGGTTCTCTCTTTTCTGACGATGAACGTCCTATCTATCTCAGGGTCAAAGCTAGCAGAGAGTCTGGGACTGCCCAAATGACGCATACACTAGTCTTTGTGGGAACCTAGGATGGAAAGATATTTCGGAAGTAAGATGGAAGGAGTAGAGTCAAATTCAAGTAGATGTTCGATAGTATCAAAAGTAAAAGAAAATCCTAGACGAGTCTCAAAAGAACTGGATTTAACTAGATGATTTCCTTATCCCCGACAACGGTGCCAGAATTTGACGTGGCTATTACTGCACTAACAAACTCACTTATGGTTGAAATCCCTAAGTCTTTACCAAAACCTTGTGCAATAATACCACCCACAAGCGGACGGGTCTTATTGTAGTATAGTCGAAGATCGAATCCCAAGGGACAATGTTTTTAAGAATCTTCACTAGTCAAATCTAGTTGAATCAAGACAAATATTTATAATGAGAGTTGATTGATTTTAGTTAAACTTTGTAGGAAAGTAAAGAGCATGATTAAAAGTTGATTAAAGATTAATGATGGGAATTTCTGGGATGGACCCGGGTTTCACTGCCACTACACATGTAAATACATCCAAACACAAACATCAAGGAAAGATACAACCATCCAAATGGATCTGCTGCAAAAAACCCCCATACGGGCATCAGGTTCGCGTAAGCATCTCCTTAGGTATCAAATGTCTCGTCACCATCCAGATCACATACTTACGGCTCTAAAAGTATAGATATCCAACTAAAGCTGTGGGCCCCTGTACAGGTTTCAGGCACACAGAAGCATCATCGTGGGCTAGATGTCTCGTCCCCTCACAGATCACACACTTACTACTTTAGGGAATCCCATCAGAAGTTCTCGTCAAGGAGTCAACCACGTTAATCGACATTCAAATCCTACATATTGAAGTTCTCACAACATAGGAACGAACAAGATAAATGCAAGCAGGTGATCAATCAGAAAGCACACATCGAACGATTAACAACAAAATGAAAAGTGCTAAACATGTAAGCATGGGTAGTGGGTCTAGTCCCCACACCCCAGTGAAAGGAAACTACTCACTCATGGTGAGAGAAACAAGAATAACAAGAGAGAGAGAAGATTCTGCCATGGGCATGGTGAAGAAGATGATCACAGCTCGGTGGAGAAACGGTCTTCTACACAACGTCGGGACAAATCTGGATGAGGAGGGAAGAACACCATGGAAGATGGGGTAGATCTTCTCTCTCCACCTTATCTTTCTTCTCATAGTCCTTGATCTCAATAGGAGGAGCATCTCGTAGACATTATGCGGCATAAGAACAGCGTAGATGCAATAGATCTATGTTTGGATCTAGATCTAGATCTAGATCTGGATGGGGTGGCTTGTAGATCTGGGTTTCCACCTCAGATCTGAGTGAATGAGGGTGCAAGACCACCACGGAGGTAGGATCTTGGATGTGGAGATCATCTCCTTAGGCTAAGGATAGACCCACAGCCTAACGACATTCAGAGAGCATCCCAAATGGTAGGGGGTATGGGGCTATTTATAGGCACAACTGGGTACTCGGGTCTGTTGCCTTTAGACCTTAGCCACAACCCTTTGATAGTAGGGTCATAGTTCTTACCCTTTGCCTTAGGTCACAGTTACTTTGTGCCAGACCGTGGGCTACTCTCATTGCATGGGTCGCAGTCTATTTGTTGGCAGTGGACCGTGGGCAGAATTTGCTTGAGATCGCGATAACTGTGGCATGCAGTTGAGGTCACGGTTCTAGATGTTGTCTATTGCAGTGGGTGACCATGGGCAGGAGGGTAGTTGGTAGGGGGTCGCGTTTCTCGTGGGCATGGTGGTTGCAGTGGATGGCACCCAAGGTTGAAGGCAGGTCGCGGTGTACAGAGGTGGAGAAGGGAAGACCTGCAGAGGTGGTGGAGAAGAGACCGCGGTTAGGGTACGAGTGTAGACCGCAGTAGTATTTGGTGGACGTCATGGTTTGCTGGAGGTGATCATGGGCTCGAGGACTGAGGGCCCCGGTTGATCGAGGTATAAAAGAACAGCAGACCGTGATCGGGTGAGGGGGCTGGAAGTTGTCGTCGATCACGATGTAGGCCAGGACATGTGTTGATCATGAGCATCAGTTGGGTGAAGAAGACCACGATCACAGTTGTTATGGTAGTGGAAGGAATCACATGTTGCGGTTGCGGAAGGGGACAACGTGATGACCGCGGTTGAAGGCTGATCACAACCCAGGTGTTGGTGATGCTATCGATCATGGTTGAGGAGGAAGGGAAACTACGAGCAGAGGTGATCATGGTTGATGACTGCAGACTGTGGTCAGGTGTTGTGGGTAGCTGTGAAAGTCACAGATGGAGGCAGCACAGTGAGGGGAAAAAACTACGGTTGTTAGGGTTGTGAAGATCATGGGCGTTGGTCGAGAGGAGAAGAAGACCACGAGCAGGGAAGGAGAACCACGAGCGCGATTAGAGTGGCTAGGTTGATGGCGGTTCGGGGGAAGAGGAAAACTACGATCGTGATATTAGGGAAAGAGAGGAAGGAACCGCGGTCTGTAGGAGATGTTGTCGAATGGATGTCTATCAGTAGAGTAATGAACATAGAAGGGCCACTTTGGCGGATGGGGCAAGAAGATTGGGCCCTTATGCTTGAATTCAACCTACTGTTAAGAATAAAATCTAATTAAAATTAAGATAAAATCGATTAGGCTAAGTAACAATATATGACGAGATTTAGGCCATAAAAGCTATTGATCGGAGCAAAATTGGGCCAAAGATGGTGACTAAAACCATGACGAATATGCATTCATCAGAATCCTCATTTTAAGGAGGATTCAAAGAGTGTAAAGACTGGGTCATACATGACTATGACTGTGAGAATACCAATGAACTTCTCATCATGAGAACCTAGTGGAATCAACAAACAATGGATCCAATACTATGCAGACAAGCTACTACCTCCTGGAAACTTAGATCAAGGAATACAACTGCAAAGTTGGTTTTGTAGGGTTCCATTGATAGGAGAGACCACTAGTACTCAAAGTTGGTGGTGTAACAAGAAGAAGACTGTAGTATTTAATATTGAGAGAAACTAGGGAAAAATAGTTTGAGATAAGCTTGCACCATGAAAAAGGAAAGGCTAGGCATGGTTACCTCCTGACCAATTTACCAGAGCTGACTTGAGTCGACATTGATCAAGCTCCTCACCACAAATGAAGTTTGGCTCTATCTTGGAGCTCTACGATTGATAATCCCAAATTGAGAAAAGGGAAGATTCATAGAATGTATAAGATGTGTTCCTGAGTAAATCGGTTGTCATCTAATGTTGATTGGGGTCACATGCCTATGCCAGACAGAAAGTTTAGGCTATAATATGGGTTATACGTATAGGGAACACTCAATGTGATCTAGGTTTCATTGGTGTCTAGAAACAAATTGAGTTAGTTGGTGAGAAAATAGCAAAAATTGAGCAAGTGTAGGATATGGAAGAGTTTCAAGAGGCTCAGTGTGTCAAATGGGTGGCTCAATAAGAAAAGAATAAAGGTAGGGGACAACTGATTTGTTGTTGGGTCAATGGACCACTCACCACAGCTGTCGATCCATGTGCATCCATGATTCTTATGTACCACAAGAGTGTGGCCCAAGATTAAGTTCGTGACAAGTAAATCAAGCATAAACCTTGGTCCAAATAAACTAGCTCTCCAATGAAAATCGAATAATTCTTTAAAACTTAGGTTTTGTTTTCTAGATTAGTATTAGAGGTGTATTTGACCTCTAGCTAAGCCCAATATTTGTGAGTTACATAACTAAAATATGAGGAACACAAAGTTGAACTTAGATTTGATGTTTGAGATTATTTGTTTTACAATTTTTCCATTAAGCATTAATCACACAACTAGGATAATAAACTTCACCTAATAGTCAAATATGGTGAAACCTCTTTATTATTTTGAATTTTGTCTCTTTAAGACTCTAGGGCTACCCTAGTGTGTATTATTATGGTCAAGACATTTAGATTATATTGATTACTCACTAATTCCGATCATAATATACTGAGATTTCATATCCATGGAATCCTAATGACTAAACTAATGTTAAAAGTTCCAAAAAATGTCCAATTCATTCAGAAATAAAAAAGTGGATACTATGAGGTACCTATTTAAATAAGGGACATGAAAGGGAAATGAAGAATTATACATGGAATTGGGGTGTTATAGATAATATAAAAATCCTCTAATTGGATAAGTACCCTTGGCCATAATGCTTGACTCCAATTAACCAAAATTGGAATGTAACTTCAATGGGTTTATCCCTTTCATACATATAAATCAAGAATAATATGTATCTCGATACATTAGTTATATTTCATCGAAACTCGAATCTAACTGGTTAGGAATGTTCTAGACCCCCTAGTTACCTTATGGTTAATGTTTGAAGTCATTATGATTTCATTTGGCCACTCAAAGTAAATAGGTAAAATTGGAATATAGTTTAGATAATAAATAATCAAATAACTTAGTTAAATGAGATTATTAAACCTAAAGTCTGAATATTTCTACTGTCACTCGCCTCATTCTTGTTCTTTCTTTATTAATTCATGTATATCATATAGGTGTAGCTTAATGATAGAAACTATGTTGACTTCTTCCCCACTTTTTTTTGTGGAGATAGAAACTGAGTACAATGACCTTATCCCAATCATTTTTCAACCTTTTTTGGATATTTATTTTTTGCCAAGTCCTTCGTTCCTTCTCGAGTTGAGCAAGATATGACTCACCTCCTCTTGTGATTAAAATCCATTAGGGCTCTACATCTCTTCACCATTATGGATCCCAGTAGCAGCATAGCCGCATTCTTTCCTAGGAGGGCACATGTCCTATCCAAGCCTTATAAGTTGTATGTTAATCACTATGGATGAACCTGAAATCTAAAGGAATAATAGAAACATTGCGCTATTGAATATTACTAACTAAGGTTTGATTTATATCGTCCCTCACCTAGACAAGTTTTCTAGCTCTGCCAATGGATCCTATCCGTCACCACATGCATGGTTTCATACCCCTATTTAAAGGACTTCAAACCATCACCAGACCTTGCAACTTTCTCTTCCACCCCAAATCATCCTCCAATAACATGACACTTCCAATCTAATCGCTCATCCTCTTAGGGGACCATTACCTCACCTCATCCCTCACCACTACCAACTATGCAATTGGCGATCCATTAAGCATAGCCTATGCATTGTCTTTGTTCCCCATCCTTCATTTGCCTCATGTTTACACTGAACGCCTTACCATATAGCCTAGTTCCTGGTTCTCTCCATCGTTCATCACTAGGCCACACCAATGGGACCTCTGACCAACAAAACACTACATTTGACTTCACCCAATCTCAGGGATCATTTTGCAAACTCAAGCTTTAGGGCTCTGACCAATCGTATTGGTTTGGTTTTCTAACTAGATTCCCTATTTCTCATGTCTCTCTAGGAAGTTCTGTGGAGATAAAGATACTTTTTCCTCCTTACTTGTTTCCTTGACCTTGTAGTCCCCAACAGAGTCCTTCTACTCATCTACTTGCTTTGTTCAGCCTGATTGGTATGTCTCTATTTTTGGTGTAGCCATCCATGGATATGCAATGAATCCTAGTGCTCCCACTCGCTCCTAGGGGGAGCATTACACTAATTTGGCAGATTATGGTTAATTCAATTAGGCTAAGTGGTTAACTTCTTATTTGATATGTTAACCATTAATCTAGCTGAATGAGTTACATTTAATTTGGTTATGGTTAATCAATTGATGTTAAGCTAACCAAATAACACTATGTAATGATATTGTACTAAAGTACCTATACGAATTTGAAAATTTTCTACATTATAGTAGAATTGCACTTAAATAAAATGATATATAGTTCATCAAAACTTCATTAGTATATATATGTGGAGATATTTGAAATAAAAATACAACTATATATGTACATAGATGTGTAGGTTATTTTTGTGGAATAATTTGTGGCTATTCGATACATTCAATTAGCCAAACAAAAGTTGTTTTTAACCTTCAAATTAACCATTTAACTAATTAATCAATAGGGGAAGGATGTTATAACCTCAATTTTTGCTTGTGTTTTAATAATTGAAATGCAATTATTCTATGAAAAAAGAGATTTTTTTGGAAATTTGTATGTTTTATTTTAAGGAATGGATTTCATAGGAAATTTCCTATGAATGATGGATTTCGTGAGTTTTTATAGTGTTATTATTCTAATAATGAATAAAAGGAAAAGGGAGAGAAGAAAATCCCGTAATACTCAAGGAGCAAAAGAAAATAGATAATAATTAAATGTGATTGAGAGAATTCTGTAGAATTCTCTAGAAAGTGGCATAGATGGCTACTATTAACTAGTTTTTGTTTGCTGTAGAAAGAATAGGCAAAATAAACAAAATTGAAAAGAAATAAAGAGAAAATATGTGTTTTAAATGCATAATATATGTCGTATAAGTGGATCACTTGAACACTAAGAAAAGGTGTTATTCTTTTTGAGTTTCAGCCTCAATCCTTACACACACCTAGATAAACTCATTGACTTGGCTTAAAATTTGAGATTAAAAGGATGGATGGTTTCAGAGATATGGATTTTATAAAAATCCCTAAAGTGTGGAAAATATAGATGGAAAGTATTAAATGTTACAAATTATATTCTTATTAGAATTCCTATTATCATCCTTTTAATTGGGGCATGCAATGTAGACCATTGATCTGTGATCCAACGATGACCTGGTCATCACCTATCTCATCCATGGAAGGAAAGAAAAGCCAGAACATGCACTACAAAGGACGAGCAGATTAGGAAACTCAACCAATGGATTTGGGAGTAAGAAACATACTTACCTATCTTAGGTTTGACCTAGTTTATAGGTCTCTGGAAGGAAAACCCAAACCCAACTATTGAGTACAATTTTTATGACATAAAAGGATAAAAATGGAGGACCCTGAACTTCCTCTAAGGTTGAAAATCCTCTCCACATCTTCGGTCAAACCCTACATTGCATTTTTTATGTTCAATTGCTTCCCTAGCCTTATCTTTCACCTCGACCCCATCCTGCCATCTCGTAGGGGTTCCCACCTAGTCGTCCCGATGATATCGACCACCACTGGATCAATTGAGACTTCCTCTGAGTTGGTGGAAGCACGACAGAGGTGAAGACACTCCCACTTTCAATGTTGGTGCCCTAGATAGTAGAGTCACCTTGTCATTAACTGCTTAGACCTTGCTCGCATACAAGTGAAGGTTGAAGACAACAAATAAGAAAATTACTCTTCTACCCTTTCCTCCCTTCAGAGCAGGTAAGACCATGGTGGTCTTTTCCTCCTTTTTTAGTTGTGCCAAGCGTCTGTCCATCTAGGAAAGCTAAACCTAGGTGGCATAGGCCCATTGATCGGCCTAGCCTAGTCGACCAGGCCAGGACCGGGGTGCGTTGTCTAGGTGGTAGCCCCTAATTGGTTGAAACCCTTTTAAATTTGTAAAAATCCTAGTAAATAGTAAGATAATTAGATAAAGGAATATAATATATGCTTTTTTCTCAAATAAATGTGGAGAATATAATAAAAAGACAACCATGAGATACATCTTCTTCTAGTTTAAAAAGTACCTAAAGTTGGTGTCTTTTAAGTAATAAATGAATCCAAACCCTAATTACTAACTTTTGATGACACTAATGTGTCCAATTGATGTTGATAATCAAATATGGATCTTTTATGGAAAAAAGAACACCGTGTTACTTAGGTGAACTTATGAACCCATAATTTGATGAATTAGGGTTTCTTTGAGAATAAAAGTACAATTAATGACAAAGTAGAGTTTGTGAACCAAAAGAACATGAAAAGTGGTAATTAGGGTTTGGAAAGCCAAAATGCTAATGCATCCTTAAAGTTGACTTATAAACTCTATTTTGAGACCCAATGCAGTATTTATGAGGAATTTTTGATAGAATAATGATGCATAGGTGTTATGCTATAGCTTTTAGGATAAATTGCTTGGCTGCTTGTTTGGTTATTCCTGATTGATCTTGCTTGGACTTCAAGTTACTATTGAATAAGGTATATGGCTATACCTAAGAATAATTGCTATAGTTTCATGTGGCTTTTCTAGAGATTTCTGCATGGAATGGAACAAATGCTTGCTTGTTTATTTAATTCATGCAAACTATAAAGTCAGCATGGCTATCACATTATATGGAGATGACTAGCTTGAATCCTAACTGACAACACCCATTTTGCGGCTGCTATAGCTTATATTTTACTATCAAAATTGCCTCCAAACCTAACTTCCTCTCTATTTTATCTAATTTTTTGAATAGAAACAATGCCTACTATGCTCCTAATAAAATTCCTATCTTTTGTAGAGTTTCTCTTGTTTTTCTCAAAAACGAATGCTAATGGGCCCATCCCAACCCATCCTAAATGATTTAACCGTCCCGACCCATCTAACAGTGAAGCAACACACCCTTTTTACCCATCATGGTTGCTACCTGATATGGCAGCAACCCGACGCGGGTGTGTTGCACGTGAGCTTTGACCGACTGCAAGCCATTACCCGACAGGGTACCTTGCCCGCCACAGTCCGTCAGCTGATGGAGTCAATTGCACGGTACGGCCACCTCTCGATGCAACAGCTTGCCAGAGTATTAAACCGACACGACAGTGTGATTTACTAGCAACTCAGAGCGCGACGGCCCTCCAGCTATGCCAGGCGATAGATGTGTTGACCCCTTTTATGAAGAGACGTGAACGGAGTAGACGGAGGACACGTGGCCTAATAAGAACTGCATCTGCCACCAGCCCGCTGCCTATAAATAGAAGCTACATGCCTATGATGGGATGGGCCGAACCCAACGAGAGCTAACTCTTTGAGCACAGGAGCTAGTGCGTCGAGTTCCAGAGCCTACCGGGTGATACTAGGTGAGCACACCCCCAACTCAAGAAGGACATGAGGAGTTCACTTAGAACTTGACCTAGTAGTAGCATGCAGTGTGACATGACCTCCAAGGCTACTTTGACATGATGGGTCCCTACCTGGGCTTGAACCCCAGATGGATCACCCATCTATACCCGACACGAGGAACTCGGGAACCTAAGATAAAGCTAATGCGACACGGTACCCAACCCGATATGGCCTACCCATCAAGGTTGTTACCTGATAGGGTCGGCAGCTCGACATGACCATATGGGGTAGAGGGTCCTTTCCTGATACGTCCTTTACACGTCACGATTCACGACCTGACACGGTCAAGAACTCAACATGGCATATCTCGATAGGACTCATGCTCGTTATTGGGTTAGTGTTATCTAAGGTGTCTGCTGCTATGTATATCATCACCTAAATTAAGGAGCCTGATACTTATCTTCCCTTTTACAACACTTTACTTTCATTTCACTACAACATTGTAACTAAACCTTTTTATCTCTTTAAGATCCTTAGAACTTGTTGAGTATCCATTGCACTATTTTGATGCAAGCCTTAATTTCAATGAATGGTTTCTGTTGTATCCAAGTTCTAGTCCTTTATCTCCATTTCATGCACTTGACTAGCTATCAGAATGTGCTTCCTATTTTTACCAACTTCGGGAGGGGAAGGTCACAAACTTCTAGATCTTGGTCTGACCTGTGTGTACGAGAGTACCCAAGGTTAGAGATACACCTGATTTGTTTCTCACATGAACTCATGCCTAATCTCCTTGAGAGAGGATTTCAAGGAACAGTCCGTTTATGCCCCTTTGAGAGAAGAAGGCGTTTGAGCACAAACCAATGCCGCTTGCTTGTTTAAGATACCTACTTTGTGTATTTCTCAAATTATAATGTTTGCTTTACAGATCCTAGAGCTTGGTCCAATTGTGGTGTACGAGAGTACCCAGAACCAGAGCTGCGTCCAGTTTATCTTCTTGTGCAAGCCCCCGCCTGGTATCTTTGAGAGGAGGGACCCAGTGCTTGGTTCGATGGCGTCGGATGTGGGCCGCTGCTGCTTATTACGACTAAGTTCTCCTTCTACTCTAAAAATGCTAAAACCTAAATTACCAAAACCTTAATTTAACTGGTAACTCCCCTTGGACATAGATTTCCAATTTATTCTTCATACATGATGCTTTTATTTGTGTCTATGACACAACAATCTACCTTTCAACCTTTCTGATGGCTTAGATATGTAGAACTAGAGTTTTGAAGTGCTATTCTACCAGTCCCTGTGTTCAACCCTGAACTACTTCGACCATGTACTAGTTGTAGGAGTCTTAAACATTTAGGTATTATAAATTTCTAAATTATCGATGACCTAGACATGTCTCCATTTCTGGACCCAGGTTTAAGGCTTGTCAACTTTTTGCACTATTGTCGGGGATCAGAAATGAATACCATTCTATGAACTCAAGATTTACTTGCACTTTGCCAAAAACCTTGTACATATGCATACAATATTGCAAATATTTACTGCACATAGTTTATACAGCACACTAATACTTTTACACTTTACTTTTCTTTCCAGGTACTTCTTCACCCCCTCGAGCCATCCTTGTGTCTGACAAGCCATGGCTGAGAAACGTCCTGAGGCTCAATCCATGCGATCTTTTGTCCAAGTCAGGGCAAATGATGAAAGAAATATGGTAGTAGAGCAACCACTCAATGTTGCCAATTTTGAGTTGAAGCCTGCTTCCTCCAGCTGCTGCAACACAACCAGTTTGGTGGAAACACTATTGAAGAAAGTCCATAAAACCACCTTATAACTTTCAAGAGGACTTGTAATACTTTTAAGATCAACAGAGTTCTGATATCCCACATCTACATCTAATGCTTCCCTTTCTCTCTAAGAGACAAAGCGTTGGAGTGGTATACAAGTCTAAAAGATGGAAGCCTCCTCGAATGGGAACATCTAGCCAATGCGTTTATCACCAAGTTCTTCCCCATAGAAAGGATGATTTAATGCCAAAACAAGATAATGAGGTACTCGCAGAAAGGCTTAGAGAACCTACATGAGATCTGGGAGAGGTTTCAAAGCTATCAGAGGGAATGCCCACACCATGGTTTTTCTGAGCCCAAGCTGATCACCACTTTTTATAATGGGATATGTGTCGGAGAAAGGAAATCCCTGAATGCTGTAGCTGGCAGCAATTTCTTGGGATTAAGCGCTCAAAGAGCCAGAGAGATTATAGACAATATGGACACAAACTAGCAAGATAGTGAGTATGACAGAGAGTCGATGGGTCACACCACTATAGGAGAATCGAAGGCAATGGAAGAACTAGCGACTAAGTTGGACAAGATAGTAACCGACGTCCTAACCCTGAAGGAGCAGGGATACAAAGGAAAAGTTTGGTAGGAGGTAGTCAGAAGCTATGTCACTTGTGGGGAGACAGACCACTTGTCTAACTTCTATCCACACACGGCCGCTCAAGGCGAATAGGATGAGGACAATATAGATAATGTAAGTTACATCCAGTATCAGCACCCCAATCACCCTGGATTTTCATATGAAAACACTAGCGCAGTAGAGAATTCTCATCAGTTGGTAGGTGGAACTTCCTCGGGAGGACCGCCGAATCAACAACACCAAGCGGGATTCCCACAGCATAGAAGTTTTCATTAGAACCAGCCACAGCGACTGTCAATGATGACAGAGTTGATGTCTTTTGCCAAGAAGCAGGATGATCTGAATGAAAAACTAAATAAAATCTCTGTGGATAGCACGGACTTGCTCAAATTGATGCAACAACAGATGGGAGGTTTTTCTACTCAGAGAGGAGAGCTCCAGCAACACAACAAACAAATTGACCAGTAGCTGTCCACCCTAGCCCAGAGTATCAATTACCAAGTAGGGCGATTCCCCTCTAGTACCGAGGCAAACCCGTGTGGGAATGAGAGCGTAAAGATGGCCATTTTGCAATCAGGAATAGTAGTACAGTCAGCTATTAAGAAGAAAGCAATAGTTCCGACAACACCAGCTCAAGATGTTAACCCCGAAGAAGCAGAAGAAATAACCATAAGATCAAGGAAAGTGACGAAAGGAAGAGTCGACGATGCAACTTCTGAGGAGCGTCTGGACAAATATGCACCCCGTGTACCTTTCCCACACAAGTTGGTGAAGGGATAATTAAAGAAGAGGTACGAGAAGTTCATGGCTGCAGTAAAGAAGTTGTACATGGACATCCCATTTTTGGATGCTATCGAGGAGATGCCCACATACGCAAAGTTCCTGAAAGACCTGATCTCACGAAAGAAAAGAGGCGAAGATGTTGAAACTGTGAGACTAGCATAGATGTCCAGTTCTTTTGTCAAGGCGAGTATGCCTTCTAAGAAGAAAGATCCTGGGGATTTTGTCACCCCCTTCCAGGTTGGGGATAACATAACCCAAAAAGGTCTGGCGGAACTAAGAGTAAGTATCAGTCTAATTCCCTTGTTCCTTGCAAAGATGTTGGGACTCACCGATATGGTGAGCACGGATATGAGAATTCAACTTGCAGATTACACCTTCACCAGACCAGTCGGTGTGGTTGAATACATTCCCATTAGAGTTGGGCAGTTCTTTATACCATGTGATATCATTTTGATCGACACTATGGAAGATCCTAGCTGCCCCATTATCTTCAGGAAACCATTCCTTGCAACCGGCAGAGCACTCATTGACGTGGAGGTAGGTATGATAACAATCAAAGTTGGAGGACAGCACATAGACTTCAACATCTACGATTATATGAAAGCCCCCTCGTTCTTTGAGTCATCTTATTTTATCGAAATCTATCAATAGTTCTGCAATGAGGTAAGGGAAGAAAAAGCTATAGTAGACACATTGATGCGTGCCTTGTCTGGCGAACCGTGAGTGGCTGAGGACCCAGAAATGAAGGAACTGTTAGCATTTCTAGAAGCTAGGGATTTGTTCGAAACAAAAGAACTAGTGGAGGCAGTGATGTATGCTACCCTACAAAGTCATCCTACCAAAGAACAAGAATAGAAGACCCCACCCGACTTGAAGGCTCTTCTGAGAGGTTTGGAGTACCATTTCCTTGACAAAGAAAGGGTGTATCCAATCATCATCAACTCAGAGCTGACTGACTGTCATAAATAACAATTACTTGAGGAGCTGAAGTTACAGAGTAAGGCCCTAGGTTACTCGATTGGAGACCTAAGGGGGATCAGCCCTTCTATTTGTATGCATAAGATCCACTTGGAGGAAAATTCCAAGCCTTTCGCCCAACCATAACGAAGGTTGAATGAGAAGCTGAGAGAGGTGGTTAGCAAAGAGATCGTGAAGCTCCATGACACAAGAATTATTTATGCCATTAGAGACATCATATGGGTGAGTCCCATTCAGGTAGTACCAAAGAAGGGAGGCATAACGTTGATCAAGGGAGATAATGGAGTCGAAGTCCCCACTAAGACCATCACCGGCTGGCGGATGTCCATATATTATAGAAAGCTGAACGCCGCCACTCACAAGGACCACTTACCTCTCCCATTTATGGACCAGATGCTTGAGCGCCTGGCTCACCACTCTTACTTTTACTTGTTGGATGGATATTTAGGGTTCTATCTTTTCCCCATTCACCTGAATGACCAGGAGAAGGCTACCTTCACGTGCATCTATGGAATGTTTGCCTTTAGAAAAATGCCCTTTGGGCTCTGCAATGCACCCGCAACCTTTCAGCGGTGCATGAACGTTATTTTTGCAGATTTCCTAGAAGATAAGATGGAAGTCTTCATGGATGACTTTAGTGTTTATGGTAGCTCTTTTGATGATTTCTTAAACAACTTGTCTTTGGTAATCAGAAGATGTGAAGAATAGAATATCACCCTTAATTGGGAGAAATGCCATTTTATAGTATAGGAAGGGATAGTTCTCAGACATAAGGTGTCCAGTAAAGGCATTGAAGTTGACCAATCTAAGGTGGAGGTGATATCAAAGCTTCCTCCTCCCTCATATGTAACAGGAGTCATAAGTTTCTTGGGACATGCTGATTACTATCGAAGGTTTATCAAAGACTTCTCAAAGATTGCGAAGCCCCTGTCAAATCTACTGATGAAAGATGTGAAATTTGAATTCACAGATGAGTGCCTGACATCGTTCTCCACTTTGAAAGATGCTTTGGTCTCTGCACTCATTCTCCAGTCCCCTAATTGGAATCTTTCCTTTGAGCTTATGTGTGATGCCATTGATTTTTCCATAGGCGCATTCCTTGGGCAAAAGAAAGATAAAAAGCATCATGTGATCTTCTATGCTAGTAAAATTCTAGATGAAGTCCAGATGAACTACAACACCACTGAGAAAGAAATGCTAGCAATTGTCTATGCATTTGACAAGTTTTAATCTTACCTAGTCGGTTCTAAAGTGGTTGTTCACACCGACCACGGAGCAATCAAGTATTTTATGCAAAAGAAAGACTCTAAGCCTAGGTTGTTACACTGGGCATTACTGTTACAGGAGTTCGATCACGAAGTAATAGACAAAAAGGGCTATGAAAATGTGGTCGCCGACCACCTTCCAAGAATCAGGGTGGAGGACGATCACCCGCTATTGATAAATGAAAGTTATGCATATGAGGCCATATATGTTGCCCAAATGGCCAATCATGAAGGGCCATGGTATGATGATTTTTGTAACTATCTAGGCTACAAACAACTACCCCCAGAAATGTCCTACAATTAGAAGAAGAAATTCTTCTCTGGCCTAAAAAACTATTACTGGGATGATCCTCTGCTGTTCAGGTATTGTTCCGATAGCCTATACAGGAGATGTATATCAGAAGATGAAGCCCCAAAGATTTTGTTTGAGTGTCATTCCTATCCTTATGAAGGACACCTAGGTGCTGAAAGAATGGCAAACAAGGTTCTCCAGTCTGGCTTTTATTGGCCCACTCTTTTCAAGGATGCTCATGCCTTTGTCAAAGCCTTCAACGAGTGTCAAAGGACTGGGAATATCTCCCGTAGGAATGAGATGCCCATGTCAGAAAGGATTGAAGTAGAAATCTTTGACATATGGGGGATAGACTACATGGGACCTTTCCATCCCTCCTACGGCTTCAAGTACATCCTTGTTGTGGTGGATTATGTCTCCAAGTGGGTAGAAGTCGTACCCACCACCAAATATGATTCTAAAGTAGTTATAAAGCTTTTTACGAGGATAATATTCC
Organism: Alisma plantago-aquatica; assembly: GCA_963693085.1. Lineage (NCBI taxonomy): Eukaryota > Viridiplantae > Streptophyta > Magnoliopsida > Alismatales > Alismataceae > Alisma > Alisma plantago-aquatica. The sequence goes on from OY856412.1 coordinate 1,246,822,748, forward strand.
CCAGGTTTGAAGTACCAAGAACTCTTATCAGTGATGGTGGATCTCACTTTGATGAGAGGAAAGTTGAGTCACTTCTGTGCAGATATGGCGTTCGATGCAAAGCTTCCACCCCATACCATCCATAGACGTCTGGTCAAGTTGAAGTTTCCAATCGACAAATCAAGCAGATCCTGGAGAAAATAGTCGAGAAATCTCACAAGGGCTGGTAAGCCAAGCTAGATGATGCTCTCTGGGTGTACAGAACAGCGTACAAGACGTCGTTCGGTACCACACCTTATCGTCTGATATTTGGGAAGGCATGTCATCTCCCTTTTGGGTTGGAGCACAAGTCATTCTGGGCTATTAAACATCTCAACAAGGATCCGTCACTAGCTGAAAAGAAAAGGTTCCTCCAATTCCAAGAACTTGAAGAACTTAGGCTTCACGCTTATGAAAATACAAGAATCTACAAGCTGAGGACAAAAGTCTGGCATGATTTCCACCTGAGAAAGAAAGACGTCAAGGAAGGTGACAAAGTTTTGTTGTTTAAATAATCTTCTATTAAACTTTTTCCAGGGAAATTGCAGACTAGGTGGTCCAGACCGTTCACTATAGCAAAAGTGTGCCCATGAGTAATGATGGAGCTATATGACAAAGATGACCCTGTGAAGGTCTTCCCAGTCAACAAACACTGAGTTAAAAGATTCTATGAAGATGAAGCTTTCATAAAAAGGTCTGAGTTGCCCTTGAACGAGCTAGAAGCTACACCTATGAAGGAAGCATAGCAAGATCTGAAGATGTCGAGCTAACGACAGAAACCACAGTGCTCCTCAGGAGGCAGCCTGAGTTTTACTTTCCTAGAATAGGATGTTATTTTTCTTACCCTGCAAGGAACATTATGAACACTCTCATTGTAATAAGGCCCGAATCTATGCCCGTGCGACATGCACAGACTCTAGCATTTTATGGGCCACCGACTTAGTTTTATCACCTTGGTATGTAATACTAGTTGAGGTTGAGGACTCTCACCTAAGTTAGTGATGTTTTACATGTCGAGTGCCTTTTTTATTTTCAATTTTTCCATCCTTGTCTTTAATTCCTTTGATAGTTTATTGAGCATGCACGATACCTTTCTACTTCTCGGTGTGGCGGGAAAGAAATGTACCCAAGCCATATCACCCTTTAAAGTGTGTCGAGTTGCCGTGTTGCCCAAACCGCACGACATGCATATTGCACGATTAGAGTTTCTTCTCTTTGTCCAGCGCATTGTGCATCGCACGACACATGTGTCGTGCAGACGATGTCGCATAAAGAGTGCACTAGGTAATGTATATCGCTCGACGCGTCCTTGCCACCTAACACACGTGTTGTACGATCCACAGTATCCTCGAAATCCTCACAACGTGATGTGATTAGATGGTTTTTACCGTGCTTTAGAAGATGATTCCCGTGCATGCACGACTGGCGTCCTTGTTTTTACCCCTTTTATCCCACTCACGACTGACTATATATGGTAGCTCGAGATTAACCATGTCGGGTTACCAAGTTACTCGCTTTTTCTTCCATATCGCACACTCTCTTTTGCTATCTTAGCTCTTGTGCCAGCTTTAGCCTATCGACCTTCGTGTCGCATTTCAGATCTTCTTGCCTGACAAAGGTAAAAGCTATTATGCCCTACATATCGTGTGACTATGTTTCGGGAGGATAGTATTGACCAACCCTATCACGCGCCATCGTATCAATTTTTTGTCAGTGTCAGGCAGATCCTTTTGAACGTGTATCGAACCTCTATTTATCATGCGATAAATGTGTCGACTTTCATACCATTTTGTTTTACATTGATCTCTTGCCTATGCCGTGTGAGACACCTATAGCGTGACATGATGACCAACACATCTATATCAAGTAAAGAATTCGAGCTCACAACGATAACCTTATCATCCAGATTGCTATGCCACACTCTCATCCGTGTCGTGTGACATGACTATCGCCTGATACGATGCATCACATAAGGATTTTATCTTGTTTTCACCCTAGCTACACGACACCCAACGTCTACCGATCATACCGCACAGACTCAGTTATGCGGAGTTACACGATACTGGTTTGTCACTTAAACAATATCACCCAAACCTTATCACTTCCCTGATGTTGGCCTCACCCGTTGTTGTTTTTGCCATCTGCCTGATATTGGTGAGTACCATTTGAAAAATGTATCCGTTTTTTGGTATCAAACATTTTGATATCGTGTTCCAAATTTTCTTAAGTGCTCGATCCGATATCGGTTCTATGCATATCGCCCAACCCTTATTGGGTGACACACTTACTTGTACCTTCTGCCCGATGTCAGGTAAATACAAGTTTGATTGAATAACTATTTTTGACTTAACTTCTTTGTCTAAACATTATAGAAAATGGCACGCACCAAGCAAATCATTGTACAAGTTGATGAACAAGACCATAGGATCAACCCTGAGGCCACAACAGAGGCCACCGTAGGGCAAAAATGCCCTAACCCAGCCACAGTAGGGCCCTCTGAGGCTGAAAAGTGGCCCCGAGTTGAGGCCAACACCGCCCCAAACACAGAGGTAGAACCTGAAGTTCTTGCCCACTCACCAGGCCGGTCTGTGCCCAGAGACGAGGAGCACCAATAGCGTTAACTTAGTTGGCGACAAAAGTCTACCACCCAACCCAGTTCAGTCATCAGACATCTTTCCGATAGATTGGTGTCTTTGACAGACTAGAGAATGTCTTAGAAGCCATCGGACTCCAGAAGATATGCTTCAGTTACTCCACCTCCTACACTGAGCTCATGAAAGAATTCATCTCCTCCCTCCGATGATTTCCAAATACAACAAAAGAGAGCAAAAGGTTTGGCATAGCAGATAGACTCTAAGGGTGCCCTAACAATGCTGAGCAGGACATCTCAGAGAGGCTGCTAAACTAGATATTCTCCTCCAATGAGGCTGAGAGAGAGCTACTCAATAATAGTGCCTGAATCACCGAAGGCGATGGCTTTGACCCATTCACGTTATGGAGGAAGATGATGGGTGAATCCTTCTTCAAATCGGGAAGCAAAGTGGCGGCGATCCACTCATGCTTCTGGAGGATCGTACATAAGATTGTGGCAAGCCTACTCTTCAGTAAATATGAGACAAGCAACTGCTATACCAAAGAGCTCTATCTTATCTGGTACATGAAGGAAGGCAAGACTATCAACTTAGGGCACTTTCTACTGAACCACCTCCATCCTATAAAGGATGCCACAAAAGAATACAATATGGGAGGGTCGTCAACCTAATAGCAATAGGGCTAGGTACCCGAGGGAGATGCTCAACCTGTCGTGTACCCAGGGCAACGAAAAGATTGACATCAAATTCCTCACTAGGGTGAACATAATCAAGAAGGAAGGTTTCCACCTCTTCTATAAGTTTGCGAGGATGAACATCCTGCACCCCTCCCACATGACGTCAACTATGATGCAGAGAAGCTGGTCTTTACAACGAAAGAGGTTCAAGATCTGACCGTAGAAGCAGCTTGTGCTACCACCACGGCCATCCAAGAAGAGATGGCTGCAATAGGGAGGATCGTACCCCTCGATGCTCGGTAGGAAAAATCATTGACAGTCGTCATCAAAGACTCGCATGTCGCCACCACCGCCAAACCGACCACCACAGCCACTGAACCAGCTGCGACAACCACAACAATGCCTGCCACACCTATAGAAGAAGTACCGACCCCTAGGGACGTCATTGATACCACCAAGGCTTCTATAACAGCCATCGCCTCTGACGGCACTGTTGTAGAAACAGTAGGCATAACGCCCCAAGCGTCAGCTTTTCCAGTAATGGCAAAAGAAACAACACCGCCCTCGGAGCGGCCGAACACCTTGTGTATCAGGTAGGAGGTGCTCGTTGAGCTCTTGGAGGTGGAATTTAGGTCTGTATAGTCGGCCCTAACACCGCCACCCTCAACACCAGTAGTCACTATGGAGGAGGAAGCCGAGATCTGCATTAGTCGATCAACATCCACCTACTCCGCAACCTTTTCTATGACCCCAAGCTAAGGAGACAGAGGCAGCTACAAAGGTGTTGATGCCTCATCTGGAGGCCACACCCTCACGTACTGTCTAGGTGGACTCGGCCCCGATAGACGATGCATATTCTTTGAGCCGCACTGCCAATGCAAGGAGCGCCACTCAAAGTTGAAGTCTCTCAGTGGCAGTCCCCTATTCATTGGGGCGGGCCTTTGGATTCGAATTTGACAACTTGCGGGAGGTAACGACCAATCACAGCTCTATTTTTACTTCCCTGACCTACAAATTTTAGGTCTTCCAGCAGAGGCTAAGTGAGTAGAAGCATCAACTGCTAACTCTAGTCGGTCTCCCCAGCCAACTAGAGACACTGAACAACACGATGCAGACAACATCGAGCAGAGGCTCGATGAGAGGAACAACCACCACTAACCAAGGCATTCCTAGAGATCTCCTCTACCACCATCATCATCCTCTTCCTCTAATTCGTCATCATCATCCACCTCCAGTGGGCCCTCAACAATGCTCGAGGAAGAGACAACAGACAAAACTGCCAATCGGTCTCCTACAGGATAGGGGAGCACTCACAGCATCGACATATCTACAACCCCTCTACTGCTAGAGCCAACTGATGAAGCAGGAGACATATTCAAAGGCCTAGCAGAGCATTCATCTAATAAATTTGAGGGAGAAGGGGGCAATCTGTATAGCTCAGTTTCTTAACAACCCCCTAGAGCGAGGACTTCGGCAACTGACACATTTTCTACACCGTCAGAGATGCCTGCATTCGAGATGGCTGACTTTGATAGGCACGCCATCGGCTACCTGATCATCTGGGACCAACAACTATTGAACATGGTCCTGAGGCTGAAGGCAGAAGAAGAAGCAGTCATCTAGAGCGATGGGTACTTCTCCATATGACAGAGATCACTCCAAGGCATGTTTCGCTCAGAAGTCGTCGTAGGAAAGATATTATTTAGGGTCCTGGAAGGCACGATGCTTGAGAATATCACCATTAGGAAAGGCCAACAGAGAATCTACAATGCCACCCTGCCTTGGCAAGATGACTACTGGTAGGGGCGTACAAAACAAGGCTGCTGGTTGATATGCTGAAGAACATTGAAGAACACAACCTCGGCCTGGTGCTAGCCCCCTACAAGCTCAGAAAGCACTGGTTCCTTTGCCTAGCTGAACTCCACTCCCATAACGTCACTCTGCTTAGCTACTACACTGCGAAGGTACCCCACCAGGGATACATCTTCATGCGCCCTGAAGATAAGCACCTCAGGCTTCTTCGTCTGTGCCTTCATCGGGTCATCAAATAAGGAGTCCAATGCCACAACAGCTTCTGGAACTTCTACGCCATCAGAGACTTCCTAGTTCAAGAAGGCTCAGGGAGCAGAAATAGCACCTTCATCATCCTACGTGCCATAGAGTTATTGAATATCTTCAGATACATAAGGCAGCTCCAGGACTATGATTTCTATCAACTTAGGAGCATATATGCACTATTACTAATCAAAGACAGGCTCTATTTCCAAGACACATAGCTTCCAGAGGACCTACTAGAGATAGATGTTGGTTCTGATGCTGACTTTTATCCTTCTCAACCCAACATCCCTCCAAAAAATGAAGTCGAGGGCTCTTCTGACATCTTCAAGATAGGCAAGAAGATAGAAACTCTACAAACTGTAATCGGCAACGAAGGAAATTCTGCTTCACCTGCCGTCACCAGTTTCCTCATAAGCAACTTTGACTGTTTCATGTGCAATTCTTTATCTCAGGAACAGATCAATGATATACTTCTATAACTTGTTGATTCTAACATTGTCGACGTAATCTATGAAAAAGATAATACAGTAGTCTCCCTCGACAACCTATGAGAAATAGTCAGGGCAGGAGGGTGTCTAGCTATGACAGTGGCGTCAGCTTACATCCCCATCCTACTGAAGAAGATTAAAAATCCCTACATCGCCCATCTAATTATGTTCAATGACTTATTCCTTGCTGATGAGATAGGAGCGTGCCAACTGTTCCAGCCTGAAGTAAAGAAGTGTATGCCACACATAATATTTCTACCTATGTTGCACGATAATCACTGGATGCTCCTGATAATATACACCCATCCACGTGCCAATTTCTTCTACAACAGCTCCGACGCCAACAGTGACTACCCGACGGAGTGTGCATCTACGTCGGAAACATCCCTCAAGCGACTAGCAAGAAAATATTATGCCGAGGTGGTGTCTCTGATCCATCCCTATCTTGAAGTCCCAACGGCCAAGTGGCACAAACTCCAATATTGCCACCGCACTCCACAATAAGTTCCCTTATCAAATGGTTGTGGTGTCTACATGTTGCACTGGATTTATAGCATGGTAGCTCTAAAAAAGATGCCAGATAACCTCCACAACCTTGAATTCCATAGTCAACAAGGAGAATACATCATGAAGCTCCTAACTTCTAAAGGCACACGCATTCGCTGAACCCTCACTGGTCTATGACTATTCTCTCATATTCATCTCACTACTCTGGGTTAGAGTGTAGGATAAGTTTGGGGGGGCCTTCAAAGCACCAGTAAGGGAGGCACTCTAAAATGTTCCCTTTTTGCCCTTTCCTTTTCCCACTATACTCTGTATATATATGTATATAAATGATTTATAGAAAGCAATACATACACAACTGCTTGTTTTTGAAAATTGTACAAAACACTTTATAGTAAATATCTTGTACAACTTCTCCCAGCTTGTTCTCTCCGTATCTAAGGCGGTGCACATTTCTGTTATGCTCTCTTGAAAATACAGTCTCAAATGGCAAAGGCTACAACTTTTCTCTACCAGTTAAAAAAAAAATCTCGCAACATCTAACAGACGTGCATGTGAAGGAAAAAGTTGCCCAAATAGAAAACTCCCTTTTCCCTACCCATCAAAATCCCAAAAAGAGAGGAAATCCTTATGAGAGTGAAAAAAGCATGAGAGTTGTACCCGAAAAAAAACCCTTGTCTTCCTAAAAGTACCCATCTTTAGGCATGGTAGATTTGGGGTAGTGGTACGTAGGATGTGAAATAACTGCTCTAAAGCCAACTGGCTTAGACTGTAGGGACCACTTGCTCGTAAATGGACCCATACCTAGATGGACCAATGGGGAGCAAGAAAAAACCCAAAAATCCTTAAGCCTTCCCAAAAACTCCACCATCGAACCCCAAGCATTTTGGTGTGAAAGCTAACTTCAAATTCATGCACCAAAGTCTCACAAATGCTGAAGAGAAATTTTTTACTTAAATTAGGTAGGAAAAATGAAGTCCATTATTTGTAACCAGATGCAATTTTCCTCAAGACATCTCAAAAATCTCTTAACCCCTTGTTTGAAGACTACGTCATGTCTTGAAAACGACCACAAACAAAGTTTTAAAATAGGTACAGATTGATTGAAGACAATCAAAATGCTAAGTTTGGGGAAGTTGATAACACTCATTTTGCGGCTGCTAGAGCTTATATTTTACTATCAAAACTTCCTCCAAACCTAACTTCCACTCTGTTTTATCTTATATGTTGAATAGAAATAATGCCTACTATGCTCCTGATAAAATTTTCTATCTTTTGCAGAGCTTCTCTTATTTTTCTACAAAAAAGAATGCTAATGGGCCCATCTTGGCCCATCTGCAATGAGTTAACCATCTCGTCCCATCTAACAGCAAAGCGGCATGCCCTTTTTACCCGTCACGGTCACTGCCCAATATGGAAGCAGCCTGACACGGGTGTGTCACACGTGAGCTTTGACAAACTGCAAGCTACTACCTGACAGTGTGCCTTACCCACCATGGTCCATCCGCCGATGGAGTCGATTGTGTGACACGACCACCCCTCGATGCAGTAGCCTACTAGAGTCTTAACTCGACATGACAGTGTGATTTACTCACAATACGGAGCGCGACGGCCCACCAGCCGTGTCAGGCGACAGACGTGTCAGCCCCTTTTGTGAAGCCACTCAAATGGAGTAGACAGAGGACATGTGGCCCAACGAGAGCCACATCTTCCACCAGCCCACTACCTATAAATAGCAGCTACAAACCTATAATAGGACGGGCTGAACCCTATGAGAGCTAATTCTTAGAGCACATGATCTAGTGCGTTGATTTCCAGAGCCTGTCAGTTGATACTAGGTGAGCACACCCCCAACCCAAGAGGGACAAAAGGAGTTCACTTAGAACCAGACCCGGTAGCGGAAAGCAGTGCGACATGACCTCCAAGGCTACTTTGACATGTCGGGTCCCTACCTGGGCTTCAACCCGAGATGGCTCGCCCATCTATACTCGACACAAGGAACCTGAGAACCTAAGATAAAGCTAACCCGACATGGTACCCAACCCGATATGGCCTATCCATCACAGTTGTAGCATGACAGGGCCGACAGCCTGACACGACCATATCGGGTAAAGGGTCCTTTCCCAATACGTCCTTTATCGATCACGGTTCATGACCCGACACTGTCAAGAAGCCAACACGATGTATCATGATAGGACTCCTTCCAAGTACTGGGTTAACATTATCTTAGGTGCCTACTGCTATGTATATTGATCTCCTAAATCAAGGAGCCCGATACTTATCTTCCCTTTTACAACTCTTTACTTTCATTTCACAATAGCATTGTAACTAAACCTTTTTATCTCTTTAAGATCCTTGGAACTTGTTGAGTATCCATTATACTATTCTGATGCAAGCCTTAATTCTGTTGAATGGTTTCTGTTGTATCCAAGTTCTAGTCCTTTATCGCCATTTCAGGTACTTGACTAGATATCAGAACATGTTTCCTATTTTGACCAACTTCGAGAGGGGAAGGTCACAAACTTCTAGATCTTGGTCTGACCTGGGTGTACGAGAGTACCCAAGGTCAAAGCTACACCTGATTTGTTTCTTGCATGAACTCATGCCTAATCTCCTTGAGAGAGGATTTCAAGGCATGGTCCGTTTATGCCCCCTTTGAGAGGAGGCGTTTGAGCACAGACCAATGTCACTTTCTTGTTTAAGATACCTTCTTCGTGTATTTCTCAAATTATAATGTTTGCCTTACTGCTCCTAGATCTTGGTCCGATTCTAGTATACAAGAGTACCTAGAACTGGAGCTTCACCTGATTTATCTTCCCGCGCAAGCCCCTGCCTGGTACCTTTGAGAGGAGGGACCCAGTTCTTGGTTTGTTGGCATTGGATGTGGGCCACTGCTGCTTGTTACTACTAAGTTCTCCTTCTACTCTAACATTGCTAAAACCTAAAATACCAAAACCTTAATTTAATTGGGAACTCCCCTTGGAGATAGATTTCCAATTAATTCTTAATACATGCTGCTTTTATTTGTGTCTATGACACAACAACCTACCTTTCAACCTTTCTAACGACTTAGACAAGTAGAACTAGAGTTCTGAAGTGTTGTTCTATCGGTCCTTGTGTTCGACCCCGAACTACTTCGACCTAGTGCTAGTTGTAGGAGTCTTAAACATTTGGGTATTATAAATTTCTAAAGTACCAATGACCTAGACATGTCTTCATTTTTGGACCCACATTTAAGGCTTGTCACTAACTACCTCTGGATCTATGATATATATGTATTAGAAATGATGGTTCAGCCCATGTGGTAGAGAAATATTAAAGGTCATCCTCCTGCATAGGGGAAGATAATAAAGGTCATCCGCTTGCATAGAGGAAGGCTCATATGGCACCAAGGGGGTGGTCTAGGTCCACTATAGGGACAATACCCAAGAAGGGTCTGACATAGGATATATAGTTTAGGATTGAGTAGTTATGATTAAAATGTTCATTTTATTTTTTGTCAATCATTTCTGTGATAATTTCATTACACCTGGATGCAATATTTTGTTTCCCCCACATACCCACATAACTTGTTATACTGACCACATGCTTTGTTTTCTTGGCATTTCAGGATAACATGCTATCATTATGTAATTATGATGGAAATAAACATTCAAAAAAGAAGGCACCAACAAGAACTGGCATTAACGTAATCTTGAAGGTTATAGATAGTTTTAATTTCTTGTTCTGAACTCTAGAAAGTAATTCCTTAGTGGAAAGTTATTATGTACCAAACTCCTTTGATTTAGTGAATTTTATTAATTATTTTTGGTCATTTGATAAACCTTCGATCCTATATTAGACTAATGATCCTTTCTCTCCTAGTCCACCTGAATAAGGGATAATAGGGGGAGGGGGGCCTTACATATACCTTGACACACAATAATTGTCCAACATCTAGGCACATCTTATGTTAGGGTAGAACTTACAATTTTAACCAAATCAAAAATCATTGTTGTTGTCACCACCTTGTTGTCATAGACACACCTTGTACTCTCCTTAGGGAAGTTTCTTTTACTCAAGCCTTCACCCAAGGGCCCTTACCTCTATGTCATCCATGTAGATATAGAATCTCTCAGTGAGCCATCTTGGCTGCTAAGAGGAAGGACAACTCAAAGTTTTTGTTGTGATAGCATTGCTCACTCGCCTTCTCCTCCTACTGCAAGATATTATCCTTGAGATTAGTTTTTCTCTCTTTAAAAGGAGAAACTCTTAGACAACTTATCTCACAATTGTGTGTCTTTCTTCAGACATATATCCATGTATATAGGAAGGTCACATGCTTGAATTTCCCCGAAATCCAATCCCATTCCAGTTTCATCTTAATATATGCCAAACTACAAAATACTCTGACAAACTTCCCAATCAAATAGTTTGTTATCCAATTGACCGACTGGGAATGTTTGGGTCATCTAATCAATAAATTAGTATGTCCAATCAGTTGATTGTCTAGTCCTACTCTGATTCTCTGGACTTATCCATTTCCAAACTGAGCATATATCAAATTCCTAGTTGTTTCCTAATTTAAATCCAATTGACCAACTACGATATCAATTCAACTGATTGGCCACTTTCCCAAATAGATGATCAATTAGTCACTTGACAATCAGTTTCTTCACTAATACAAATCATCCACTCAACAAGATGGCTTTCCCAATCAATCAATTAGGTAGGAAATTAGTCTATACATGATTAAAACCATTCTAATATATGTTTTTTTTGTGAAATTCAATTCCCTTATGCATCCTAATACGTATGAGCCTATATGTTCCACATTATCTTGGTAGTGATATCAGATACATCAAAAGAAAAGATCGATATCTAGAAACACATCATTGATATCAAAGTAATTGGAATAAGTTTGAGAAAAACCTTAACTTGTAAGTGATCAATATCACTATGACCATATGATCCCTGTGTCACAAATATCTATATTGAAAATTAGGCATGGAGTTGTCATCCTATTAAGATTCAATGTATGTTTCTTGAACCAGACCAAAATATTGAGATTTTTGATCTCAATATTATATATTAGATCACAGAAGCATGTCCATGCATTTTATAGTATCACTTATCAAGTGTCCATGATATCATTTTGTATGGATTATATAATAGAAGTGAATTATATAGGCAGGTCACATGATTGAATTTCCCCAAAATCCAATGTCGTTCTAGTTTCATCTTAAAATACGTCAAACTACAAATACTCTGACAGACTTCTAGTCAATTGGTTTGTTATTTAATTGATTGACTGAGAATGGTCGGGTCATCTAGTCAATTGATTAGTATGTCTATATCACTCACAACAATCCGTACGTGTCACAGTTCACCCAAATACTACATGTATGGACACCCTTATTCAGATTCATACCGTGTAGTGTTGGAGTACATAGAACAAGATGCGATCATTATTGAGTTTAGGTTGAAGGAACATAATAACCATTGTCACATCGATATATGACTCTGGTTACCATGAAATGGCTTCCATGAGTCATTCCCAAAGTAGATATGTCCAATTTAACTAGTTATCTAATAAACACACATGTTTCAAAATTGATATCTGATATAATGACTAAAGAGACATAGTAAGTATTCAATATACACACTATTCTGATTAATTAATATTTTCCTATAATATAAATAGTAATAACTTACTACGAACATTATTAAAAGGAATAATATTGACTATACATATGATCTCATGTTTAGGTCTTCACCCAAAAGCATATGTCATTGAATGAAAACATTCTTATGACATCATTACATTTATTCATTATCTCAATATTGAAACAAACATAATAAGTGGAATTGCTTTTATTATTAATAATATCATAAACAATATATACCAATTACAACCATAACATAATGTCTCTATGGACATACAACTAATATTCTCACACTTGCACTAGATCCAATCACTCATGAATCATATCCTAAGTGACTTAACATGACCATTATGCTTCTATTCAGAAAGTGCTTTTATCAAGGGATCATCAACACTGCTTTTAGTCGCTACTCTATAAATATTTACATCTCCAAGATGTACAATCTCTCATATTAGATGATATTTCCATTATATGTGCTTCGAGTGCTAATGTGATATGCATTCTTAGCATGTGAAATGGCTCCATTATTGTCACAGTAAAGCTCTACTACATCTTTAATGGTTGAAACCACCTCAAGTTTGTTAATGAACTTATTTATCCATAACCCTTCCTTTACTACATTGGATGTGGAAATATAATTGACTTCTATTATATAATTGGCCATTGTATCTTGATTAAAAATCTTCCATCTTATAGCTTTACTATTTTTCCAAAAATACAAATTATGATTGCAATTGGCGATCATTCTTATTGGTTTGAGGTTTGCATAGGATTAAACTTTTACATATAACTCTTACTCATATCTACATATGAAGAATCAATACTTTTTTATTTTGAAGTACTTTTAGATATTCTTCATAGAAATACAATGACCTTCATAGTGATTTGATTGGTACCTGCTCATCATGTCCAAATCATACAGGATATCTGGGCATGCAGGGAACATTGCATACATGATAGATACAATTGCAGATGCATGTGGAATTTTACTAATTCGTGATTCTTGTTATATAGATTTGGTACATTGGGATTTAGAGAGACTTATTCTGTGATATATGGCTAAGTTCCCTCTATTAGAGTTCTACACGCTAAACCTCTTCAGTAGTTTGTTAATGTATGTACTCTGGCTCAGGTCAAGAGCCCTTCTAGATCTATCTCTATATATATTTATTCATAGAATATAGTATTATTTACATATGTCCTTTAAGGAGAAGCTATTTCCCAACCAGGCCTTAACCAATTTTAGACTAGGTTTGATAATTCCCATCAATAACATGTAATTTCCATATATGTTAGAAATACAATTATGCTCCCACTAACCTTGTTGTATACACAAGGTTCATCTTATTTTTTGATAATGAAAAAATATTTGGCTATCTCATCAAAAGAAAGGTTCCAACCTCTACATTCCGTCTTTAGTTCATATATTGACCTTTGTAGCTTATGAACTTTTTTTGCTACATTTGGAGTGATCAAACTGTAAGGCCCCTGACCTAGATTAATGTTAATTGTTCTTACTTTGTATAATGATATGCTTAGAACCTTTCTCTAATCTCTTGAGGTGTTTTGTTATCATGTGACATGCTTAGGTTTTTAGTTTGGCCCTGATTGAATACTGGTTGAGCTATGTGTGCCTATTTCAGACTAAAATGCAATTTACTCAAGTTCAGGGGATATCGTCCAATTTTTCAAATATTGAGTGTTCCCTTAGTGTTTTAGTATCATAAGAGAGAAATATTCTATGGGGCGTCGTGTGGGACCTTGATTGATGAGGTGGCATCACATGTTATGCTAGGGTTTATAGTGTTTTGATGGTGCCAACCTAGTAGTGTTGCTTGGGTATAACAACCCTTGTCTCGACATTATGGTATGTTTTGGGAGTGTTTAGATAGAAGCACATCCCCTTGGTGATGTTGTCTGGACCTAGATGGTTTTGGATGTTTTTAGGGTCAAGACAAGTTGTCTTCATATGGTATGTCTTGACCTAGTATGTTGATGACCCTTTTGTTTCGACCTTGTTGAACCTAGAAGACGATATCGACCATGGAGGTCACTAAACTTTCTTGATAAATATGAAATTTTTTTATTTTTGCATCTGCAAGAGGATAAGACCATGGGGTTGAAGGACATCTGTCCTTGGACGATCTAGAATGGTGACACATCACCAACCACTTTCTCTCTCCCTTGGGGTATATATTCCTTTCTCTTCATGTGTGAGAGACTTTTCAACTTCCTCTTCTTCCTTCATTGAACTTGAATCAACCTTGGAGGTTTACGAGCAAGAAGGAGCAGATCTTCAAGCTTGGGTGGCTGATCCATCTTGCATGTGGTGGATTTGGTACTAGATCATCTTCTTGGCGGTGGTTTCCTGGAGAATCTCTTCTCTTGGTAAGTGATTCAAACCCTAGATATAGTTTCCACTTTCTTATTCATCTTCTTCTTCCTCTACTTGACCATGAGGGCTGTGGATGTTACATGGTGATACCTCTTGGGGATTTCTTCCTCTCTTGGGTCAAAAATCATGTTGTAACCTAGTGTTTCTTCATCTTCTACCTTGGTTTGAAGTTAGGGTCTGGGTTTCATTTTCCCTGGAATTTTGTTTAACCATGGTGTTCCTCTCATTTTAAAGGCCAAAGGTCTAGATCTTGTTGGGGCTTCCTTTTCTTCTTTGGATCTTAAGATCAAGGAGGTTTGTATCACCAACTATAGGTGGGTTATATAACTCCTTCCTCCTCTATTGTGTGTAACTTCAACCTAATTATATGTTGTTCTTATGTTGTTGTTCTAGATCCTTAAATATGTTCTTTTAGTAGAAGAAACAATTATAGTTAAGGTTGAATTGTGCATGAATATTAAATATGATGCATACTTCTAATAAACCCTAAAATCCTTGTACCCAATTTCGAGTTTTTGGAATTATGAGTGATGATCTCTTATTCTTTGGTTATGGAACTATTTTGTTCTATTTATGATGCGTTCATTTAGTATAAATGATGGTCTTGATGATAGTTTTATGTGTGATAAATCTTATTTCCACACCCTTAATCATGATCCTTAAGATGATCTTCTATGATCTTGTTTAGGGTTTGAAGAACACTATTGTGAAAGATCATTGTTCTTGGGTTAAAGGTTTGGTGCTCCCCATGTGTAGACAAGTGTTACGACCTACTGGTAGCAGGCTAGATGCCATAAAGGTCACAACATTATGACTGCATGAGGTTGCACACCTAGTATGGTGTGTGGTGATGAACATCCATGTTAAAGGGGTCAAAACAATTAGGGTTTTGAAGGTAGAGATCATATGAAAGTGTTACAGCCGATACCTTTATATTTAGTATTGAAATAGATGTGAAGATGATTGTTTATACCATTAACTTTGTTATGGTAGATACACTATATGTGGTTTAAGTCGAAACACTATCCCCTTGTGGGGTGAGACCATGAATGGTTAAGGTTGAAACACCTGGAAGTGTGGAGGTTGAAATACTTTGATTTTGAGGTCTATACATTCATGTCTTATGAGGTTAATACACCTAGAATGGTGGAGGTTAATACATCATCATGATCTAGGGTCGAAACACCAAGTGTTATGGTAGTGACACATTGAGTGTGTCTAGGTCGTAACACATGTATAGTGATGGGTCGATACACTTATACTAATGTATGTATATGTGGTCACTACATAGTGTAATGATCTACATTAGATGATGTAACCTTGAATGGTTAATCAATAATCATATAGCTTGACTCTATAACACTCTAATAATGTGGGAGGTGATGGAATTAGGGTTTAGAGGGTGAATAGTGATATGAAATCCTAATCGATTACATATAAAGCTCTAATTCTAATCCAATGCTCGTATGATTTGTGCTTTGGTTGAGACTCCCTTGAGATGGTTTTGTCGTGGCCGTGATATGTACTTTTATTGAAGGTCAAAACCCTAACTATGGTTTGTCTATGACCCATGATGGTTAGTGGTCGTAACACCTGGTGTTGATGGTAGGTCGAGACACGTCATGATTTGAGGTCGAGACATATGATTTTGTTGTGGTCGAAACACCTATCTATGTTGTGGTCGAGATGCTTTGCATGATGATGGTCGGGAAACTTACTTCATGAGTGGTCAAGGCACCTATGTGATCGATGTTCGAGACACATACATGGACATATAGTAAACACATGTGCATTAATAAGCAACTAATAATCCATGTCTAGTGTTGTGGGAATGATTGTTTGGTTAACCCTAATCATGATCTGTAACTATAATGTATTCCAAGAAAGTGATATAACTCAATTAGGGTTTAGTGATATAATCATGATATAAACTCTAAAGTGCTATGTGAGTAAACCCTAACCCTAATTCTAGGGTATGTTATACTTATATGAAGTGCATAGATGAATAGTATATGATGATACTTCCTCTCTCTCATAATTGTATGGTTTTAACTTGTAGGGTGATAGAGTGTCATAACTTGTGCATGCTATGAAAATGATTAACTGACCATAGATTTCCTTGATGAGGTGCACAAGATTTGTAAATATGTGAATGTGCACACTTAGCTATAATATGGATTAACCTTAATATACTCCAAACTTGTAGGAGGTATTGAAACTAGGGATTAGTAAATCAATAATGCCATGGAATTCTATGTGCTTAAGCATGAATATATAACTTGAGGGGATTATGATGTGTTTCTTACATTGCCTAAAGTGTTTAATATGTTGAAATGATTTCTTTCTCTGTTTGTACAATGTGGACCTTGCAGGTGAGATGATTGTCATAGATAATGATGGCTATGGTATATATGTGATGGGAAACATGTGATGCTTGTATGCCTGATGAGGCATGATGTGATAACAATGAATTTTGAGAACAATTTGATTGGTCTTATGACCTATTAAAGTCTTAATGCCTAGTGTGAGGTTTATCCTCCAGTGAGGTGATAAGGGATTAATATCCCCAGTGATGTGATAATAATGATCGACATGATATGATAGTGTTAAAAAGTGTTAATGTTGATGGCCTTGTTTATGGCAGTGATACAACATTGTCCTGAGATGATGTGACAAGTTCACACTTATTACATTTTATATCTTTTGAAGTTGCTTTATAGTTATGCTTGCTAGATTGAATTAGGGTTTTGTATGTCCACTAGTATGATAGAGCCTTAATTCAGCCAATTGGAATAACTAATAACTTAATTATGTAGCTTCCCTATACCACAAATCCATCTTCAACATCAGTGTTTAGCTTGATTGTGTATAATTCCTACGAGAAACTCAGAGCGCATATTTTTGTATATGTAGGGTATCAATGGTGTTATATCCCTATATCCTTAAATTGTTGATATAATTATATGATGTTTATTATAGAATGACCACGTGTGAGCTTGTTCTCTAGCGTTGTGTAATGTACCAAGGCAGGCTAGTTGTTTTACAGGACCATAGCTTTGAATCTGAGTTAGTGTCTTTACTTGAGTATAACTGTGGCTATAAGTTGCTATCGTTTCACTTTGACTATATGTCACTGTGTTGTAGACATCGAGCTGGCCGAGTACTGTTGTTGATGATCATGGAGTTCAGCTCTTCCATTGATCTTGTATGGTACAGATTTTGACATAGCAGTGGTCAGTTGGATTTGAGTGGTACGCCTCAAATCCTCAGCGCATAATAATTAAAGATGTAACATAACCACATAGTGTTATTGCTTAGGGTCACATTTGAACAACATTAGAGTACCCCCTTTGTTATATTTCTTATATTGTTTATTGTATAATAGTTGTATGTGCTCTTCATATTCCTTCTTGAAGCATAAGATGACCTACTGCTTAGTTGGAGATCCTTGAACTATTTAGACAATGGTAGCTTATATCATTTAGCTACATCTGCGTATCTGTTAATAATATAAATTGCTATTTAGCTTATCAGTTCTTATAATAGATGTTGGTAGAGAGTTATATCTTTTACTGGGACTTTGGTCTCACCACGTTGGATCCACATTTTCTTAGGTGGAGGGATAGGCAGAGACAAAGATCGTGTGGTTGAAACTGACAATACAAAGAGCTATAGCTAGTGGATCATGGATATGTAATCTATGTCTAGTCATAGAGTCCTATGTGTCATCCAATACACTCGGGTCCTTGGGAGAGTTTTATGAATGTTGTACATCGATTTAAGTTTTTGGATGTAAGCCATAGTGGTCCAGAGATATTTATTATACATGACCATATAATTATATGTAACAAGTTGTGGCTAAATAGTCATTGAACAATGAAGTGTAATACCTTTTTCTATGAATAAAATACAATGGAAATAATTTATGGTTCTAATTGTATCTTTTTGAGATGAAGATCCTGACAAGTGATTGGTTTTAATTTACCCTATTATGTGGTAATATTGTTGTTAGTGATAATCCCGCACTTTATTTTGAGTATGCTCTCTTAGTGTGGTGATGGTTGTCACATTTTGGTGGAATTAGAGCTATAGGTTTGCTGAGTCTACATGAACACTAGACTAGGACTAGGATGATGTCAAAGTTGAAAAGACAATATAAAATGTGGTGCATACTACCTAACCTCAGTACTTTTGTGCCCTAGCTAGGTATTCAATTATTGAAGAGAAGGTGAGTATGGAACTCTTAGGGTGTTATCACTTTGATTACTCTGATCAAGTAGTCATTTGAAACAATCTAAAGAGAATAATAGATTAGGAATCATGGTGCTAATACCTCCATCTTACCTTAAAGAAGATGAGGACTACATTATAATCTATCTAAACATTGAATTTAATTGATTAATAGAAAGATATGACATCATGAAACCTTAACATGAGCATAAGTACGCTATGGGAGGCTCTTGAAGTTATAATTTCAAGAAGTTTATACAGCAGGAGATAGATAATTTTGTGCTAGTAAAGTGAGTTGAGGTATAAAATATATATGATAAAGAGAACTTCTTAGATAAGTATGAAGTGAGAAGCTAAATAAGAACATATGATGAATAAAAAAGTGGAACCTAAGTTAATTTTAGGCCAACCTTTGTGTATACGAAAGTGTAAGGTACAATGATCATAATATGTGAAAGTGAATAAGGGAGATGATTCCTGTTCATTAAAGAGCATGTGCAAAATAATGATGTATTTCTTGATATGAAGTTGTAATATATGGGTAATATATGGGAATATACATGAAAATAATGAACAATCAATAGAGAAAGAATAATGATATGAACCCATATCTATAATTCCTATGATGATGACAAGGAAACCAGGAGGAAACAATTTAAAAAGACACATGAGCAGTTGTAAACCTATGTAATAACCAAGAGAGTTGGGTAACATCTTTCCCTTGTTAGCAATCCCAGTGTTGTGGTATTTAGAGAAGTGTGTTTCCTTTGTATTCTTTCTTTCCAGGGATGTGACATTCAAGTGAATCTTTATCACTTGATGCACATGGTTATAATGTAAGCTTGAGATGAATACTTTGAAAAAGTATTGGTTAATCTTTGGCTTTAGATCCAAGATATTAATGTTTGTTAATGATGATGTTTCATGTATCTTCCAAGATGTTAGGAAGATTCTTCTAATACATTTTAAACTAGAAATAACAACTGAGTGGTTGATGGATAGAGATGTGATGTTCTTTTGGTACATGTGATGGATACCAAGGTGAGGAATCCTAGTATCCAAGAGGTGCCAGTTGTGTATAAGATCAAGTACATGGTTCCTAATGAGACCTTAAGTGTTTTTCTTCCTCAAAATATTGACTCTAAGATCAATCTGGTTACCAATACCGAACCAATAGTATATTCATCATTTGTTAGGGGTTTATACCCCATATAGGATGATGTCAATGAGAATGTAAGAATTAAATATACAGTTGCAAGGTCTGCTTGGGAAAAGAGCTATATAATATTCTATGACACATTACAAATGATTTGAATTGTAGACATTTTGAATAAGAAATCTTTCTTTTCAGCATTTGATAAGCATGCATAATTGTGTTCTTTATTGTGCCCTAAAGGTATCATGAATCAATGGTTATTTTTAAACTCAATATTTGGGATTTTTTTAATGATGGCGGTATTGGCCCAATCAACCAATGGTAACATGATATTTCACAATCGATTATGGTTCAAGTTACTACATGATGGTGTGATTAGGCATCATGAGTTGATTTAATCAATCCCTAAACTAAAGGTTCCTTTGGCTACATGATACAAGGGCTAAACCTACATACCAACCAATAGTTTTGAAATTTTAAACCTAATCTAATAATTGTGAACGAATGCTACATAATCTAATGGTTTATAATGAAGTTGATAGTACAAAGATTTGGTTGTAATAATGAGAGTTCGATGGTCAATGACTTTAAAATTGTAGTCTTACCTTTGCCCTCAGATTGATATGTTAAACTCCTAGATTTGTCAACCTTATCTTGTAATGTTACAAGTTGAGAAGGTAATTCACAAATTAAAATTGTCATCTGAGTTGTACAAGGTATGAACTGTGTTTCTATGTTAAGGGTGTGTCTTATGTGACAAATCCTATGTCAATCCTAGATAAAGGACATCATGTTTGTAAAAGTATAATGATATCACTATAACATATAGAATGTCATGTGTAAGTTTGAGGACGTGATGCATGGGAATTATTCATATCTTCTTACATGGGATTTCTGGGATGAAATCATTGTTAGGGGTTTATGGTTGTAAGGCCCCTGACCTAGATTAATGCTAATTGTGATTACTTTGTATATATTGATGATTAGAACCTTGCTCTAATCTCTTGAGGTGTTTTGTTAACATGTGGCATGCTTATGTTTTTCGTTTGTCCCTGATTGAATATTGTTTGAGCTATGTGTATCTGTTTTGGACTAAAATCCAATTTACCCAAGTTATGGGGCTATTTAGAAATTTTTTACATGCTTAGTGTGACCTTAGTGGTTTAGTATCATAAGAGATAGAATGATTCTATGGGGCGCCTTGTCAGACTTTGATTGATGAGGTGGCATCACATGATATGCTAGGGTTCTGGGATTTGGATGGTGCCAATCTAGTATTGCTACTTGGATATAACAACCCTTGTTTCAATATTATGGCATATTTTAGGAGTTTTTAGACCGAAACACATCCCTTAGGTGATGTTGTCTCGACCTAGATAGTTTTGGATGTATTTGGGGTCGAGACAAATTGTCTTCTTGTGGTATGTCTTGACCTAGTATTTTGATGACCCTTTTGTTTCTACCTTGTTGAACCTAGATGATGATAGTGACCATGAAGATCACTATGCTTTTTGGATATATATGAAGTTTTCATATTTTTGCATGTTGAATAGGATAAGACCATGGTTTTGAAGGACATGTGTCCTTGGACGATCTAGAATGGTGACACATCACCAACCACTTTCTCTAACTCCCTAGGGGTATATATCCCTTTCTCTTTATCTGTGAGAAACTATTTGACTTCCTCTTCTTCCTCCCTTTAAGGTGATATGACTTTGGATCTTTAGGAACAAGAAGGAGTAGATCTTGAATCTAGGGTAGACGATCCATTTTGCATGTGGTGGATTTGGTGCTAGATCATCTTGTTGGTGGTTTCTTTAAGAATCCCTTCTCTTGGTAAGTGATTCAAACCTGGATCTAATTTTCCCTCACTTATTCATCTTCTTCTTCCTCCATCTTGACTGCAAGGGCTGTGGATGGTCAATGGTGATACCTCTTGGAAATTTCTTCTTCTCTTGGGTCAAAAATCATGATGTAACCTAGGGTTTCTTCATCTTCTACCATGGTTCAAAGTTAGGGTTTGGGTTTTCTTTTCCTTAGACTTTTATTTAACCATGGTGTTCCTCTCTTTCTAAAGGAGATCTGGTGGCCAAAGGTTTGGATCTAGTTGGGCCTTCCTTTTCTTCTTTGTAGCTTAAGACAAGGAGGCTTGGATCATCAACTATTGGCGTGTCATATAACTCCTTCCTCATCTATTATGTGAAACATCAAACTGATTATATGTTGTTCGTATGTTGTTGTTCCAAATACTAAAATATCTTCATCTAGTAGAAGAAATGATAATAGTTAAGGTTGAACTATGTTGAATCTAAAAATGAGGTATACTTCTTGTAAACCCTAAAACCCTTGTTCCAGATTTGGAGATTTCAAAAAAATGAGTCATGATCTCTTGTTCTTTGTTTATGGAACTATTTTGTTATATTTATGATGTGTTCATTTAGTATAAATGATGGTCTTGATGATAGTTACATGAGTGAGAAACTTGATTTCCACACCCTTTAGCCTGATCCTTAAGATGATCTTCTAAGATCTTGTTATAGGGTTTGAAGACCATTCTTGTGAAGGGTATCTATTCTTAGGTTAAATGTTTGGTGTTCCATGTTTTTTGCCCAGGTGTTATGACCTATTGGTAGTGAGCTAGATGCCATATAGGTCACAAAATTATAACTTCATGAAGTCACAACACCTAGGATGGTGTGCGGTGATAAGCATGCATGTTAAAGGGCTCAAAACACTTAGGGTTTTGAAGGTAGCAACCATATGAAAGTGTTATAGTTAATACCTTTATGTTTAGGAGTGAAACACATGTCAAGATGATGGTTTAGACCATGAACCTTATTAAGGCTGATACACCATGTGTGACTGAAGTATAAACATTATCCCCATGTGGATTGAGATAATGAATAGTTAAGGTTGAAACACCTTGAAGTGTGGAGGTCAAAATACTTTGATTTTGAGGTTGATACATTCATGCCTTATGAGGTTAATACACCTAGAATGGTTGAGTTTGACACATCATGATGATCTAGGGTATAAACGCCAAGTGTTGTGGTAGTGACACATTGAGTGTGTCTAGGTCGTAACACATGTATAGTGATGGGTCGATACACTTATACTCATGTATGTATATATGGTCAATACATAGTGTAGTGATCTATATGAGATGATGTAACCCTGAATGGTTAATCAATAATCCTAGTTATTGACTCTAGAACTCTCCAATATTGTGGTAGATGATGGAATTAGGTTTTTGAGGGAGAATAGTGATATGAAACTCTAATTGATTACATATAAAACTCTAACCCTAATCCAATGTTCATATGATTTGTTTTTTGGCTGAGACTCCCTTGAGATGGTTTTTTCATGGCCATGATATATACTTTTATTGAAGTTCAAAATCCTAACTGTGGCTTTGTTGTGATTAGTGATCGTCACATATGGTATTGATGGTAGGTCGAGACATGTTATGATTTGAGGTCGAGACATATGATGTTGTTGTGTTCAAAACACCTAGCTTTGTTGTCGTCGGGGCACCTTGTATGAATGTTATCGAGACACTTTACTTGAAGGCGACCAAGACACTTACTTCATGAGTGGTCGACACACCTATGTGATGGATGGTCAAGACACATACAAGGACATATAGTCAACACATGGGCATGAGTAAGCAAGTGAAGATCCATGCAAAATGTTGTGGAAATGATTGTTTGGTTAACCCTAATCATGATCTGTAACTCAAATGTGTTCCTGGAAAGTGGGAAGTGACTCGATTAGGGTTTAGTTCTATATTCATGAAATAAACTCTAAAGGGCTATGTAAGTAAACCCTAACATTAATTCTAGGGTATGTTATACTTATATGAAGTGCATGGATGAATAGTATATGATGATACTTTCTCTCTCTCCTACTTGTATGGTTTTAGCTTACATGGTGATTGAGTGTCATAGCTTGTGCATGCTATGAAGATGATTAAATGATCATAGATGATGACCATGAGATTTGATGAGGCACACTAGAATTGTAAATATGCGAATGTGCAAACTTAGCTATGATTAGTAATGCTTAACCCTAATATACTCCAAACTTGTGTGAGGTATTCAAACTAGGGATTGGTAAATCAATAATGCCATGGAATCCTATGTGGTTAAGCATGAAGATATAACCCTAAATTGACGGGATTAGGATGTGTGGCTTACATTTCCTAAAGTGTTTAATATGTTGAGATGTTTTCTCTCTTGATTTATATAATGTTGACCTTACAGGAGGATGATTGTCATAACTAATGATTGCTATGGTATATATGTGATGGGAAACAAGTGATGCATGTATGCCTGATGAGGCATGATGTGATAACAATGAATTATGAGAAAAATGTGTTAATTTTATGACCTAGTAAAGGCTTCATGCCTAGTGTGAGGTTATATACTTTAGTGAGGTGATAAGGGATTAATATCCCCAATGATGTGATAATAGTGATCGACCTGATGGTGTTAACAAGTGTTCATGTTGATAGCTTTGTTTATGGCAGTGATACAACATTATCCTGAGATGATGTGACAAGTTCACACTTTTTACAATTTTATCTTTTGAAGTTGTTTTATGTTTATGCTTGCTAGATTAAATTAGGGTTTTGTACGTCCACTTGTATGATGGATCCATAATTCACACAATTGGAATAACTAATAAAGTAAACCTTAACCTATACCATAGATCCATCTTCAACATCAACATTTAGCTGGATGGTGGAATGAGTAACTCCTACAAGAAACTTGGAGCTTATATTGTTGAATATGTAGGGTATCAGTGGAGGTATCTCCCTATATCCTTATATTGTTGAAATGGTGATGTGATATTTATTATATAACAGCCATGCGTGAGCCAATTCTCTAGTGTTGTTCCATGTACCAAGGAAGGCTAGTTGTTTTATAGGACCATGGCTTTGACTATGAGTTGCTATTATTACATGACTATAGTTGCGGCTATAAATTGATGTCTTTGGAGTTTGACTATATGTCACTATGTTGCAGACATCAAGCTGACTGAGTATTGTTGGTGATGATCATGGAGTTCAGCTCTTCCATTGATCTTGTATGGTACTGATTTCAACTTAGCAGTGGTCAGTTGGATTTGAGTGGTACACCTCAAATCCTTAGGGCATAATAATTAAAGATGTAACATAGCTGTATAGTGTTATTTCTTAGGGTCACATTCGAATAACTTTGGATGTCCCCCTTTTCTGTGTTTCTGATATTGTTTATTGTATAATAGTTGTACATGTTCTTAATATTCCTTCTTGAAGTATAAGATGATCTACTTCTCAGTTGTAGATCCTTGAAAAGTTTAAACGGTGATAACTTCCTTGCTTATATTATTTATATGAATTTGCTTATCTGTTGATAGTATAAATTGTTATTTATTTATTTAGTGATTATAATAGATTTTAGTAAAGAGTTATATCTCGCGTTGTAACTTCGATCTCATCCCATGGGATCCACATTTTTATAGGTGGATGGACAAGATGAGACAGAGACTGTGTGGTTGAAGCTAACAATATAAAGAGATATAGCTAGTGGATAATGGATATGCAATTTGTGTCTAGCCATAGAGTCCTATGCGTTTTTCATGTACACTCATGTCCTTGGGAGAGTTTTGTGAATGTTTTACATCGATTTGAGCTTTTTTCTATAAGCCATAGTGGTATAGACATAGTTTGTATACGTGAGAAGATGATTATATGTAATAGGTTGTGGCTAAATAGCCATTGAACAACTAAGTGGTATACATCTTGTTATTAATAAAATACAATGGCAACAATATATGGTTCCAATTGTATCTTGCTGACCTACAGATCCTGGCATGGATTAGTTTTAATTTACCCTATTTTGTGGTAATAATATTGTTAGTGATAATTTTGTGATTTGTTTTGAGTAATCTCTCTTAGTGTAGAGATGGTTGTCACACAAGCATTTGGTTTGTGTCATATAGACATCCTCAAGAATATCCCCATTAAGAAAGTAGTTTTGACTTTCATTTGACAATGTCATAGTAATGATAAGATGTAACTGAAAGCATAATTCTGAGTGATTTAACCATGTGAATTGGTGACTGGTGCTTTTCCCACCAAGGCTACACACTAGCCAACTAGAGGTGGCTAGATGAAACCCTAAGGGAGGACACACATGTGAGTCTTTTGAAATTTGTATTAGCCCTAACCAAGTTGATCACAGAACCAAATAGGTCACCCGCAAGTGCATGGGGTACTATTGTAGTATAAGTCATTGGCAAGAATAGGGGTCAATCCTCAGGGATAGAGGGGGCACTAGATCTATGTTAGTGTTGGATATGTTCCTAATGCCGAGTCTAGGGTTGAAGGGTTTAAAAGGGGTTTGTTGGGTGATTAATATAAGTGGATGAGAAAGAATGGAAAGATGAAAACTAAGTAAGAAAGGCAAGATGGAAACTAAGTTATCAAAAAGCTAGATTACCCTAAGCAAGTTGAAACTAATCAACTACGCCAAGAAATTAACCAAACGAGAGAGAGATGGACCACACTACCCTAACATGGCAAGAAGCAATTTAGAAGCTAATCTAACCACTAGAGTGATCAAGAACCTAAGTTAACACCAAAGAGCAAAACTAAGAAATTAACTAGATTGAGAAAAAGTAACTAAACTAGACCAGCAGGAACAAGCAAGCAGAGCAAGTAAGGTTTTAAACAAGATGATTAAGGTAGGTGGGCCGTTTGGGGATGTGGTTTGATATTAGTTGGGGGGTCTCATCATAGTAAGAAACTATCACAATTCTATCTAGATTACCAAACCAAACAACAAGGCAAGTGCTAGTAGAATATACCCTATACTACTAGTTGGGTAACTAAGGTTAGGTGTAATTCTAGTAGGACTTGTCAATTCTAGGCCTCTAGGGTAAGTGGTATTAGGTAAATTGAGATCTAAGGGTAGAAATGGGAGTGGAGATGAGGGTTTTTCACCTCATGCCACTAGCCATCTAGCCTTCAAAAAGCCCTAGGCAATTGCACTAATCACACTTACACTATCCTCTTGGATCTCACACTCACTTGTAGGAGGAGGGATGTGTATGTAGGAACAAAGGGGGATAGATAGGGATCCACTAATTGGACCATACATTCCGATTCCTCCTAGAAGCTAAGTGTCATCAAACATTTCAAAGTTAGTAATTCATGTTATAAGCACAAACCACATGCAATAAAATAGGAAATGAGATTGAAGCAAGAAGCAATCATCATAGATAGAAATTATGTTCATTACAAGCTATTTTCCCCCCAACATGGTATGAAAGTCACATTTTAACCCCAAACAGCCCACTACTAGGGGCTTAGCTACACATAGTCAAAGAGGTAGCAAAAGAAAGGGGAAGAAGGGGAAGAAACTCCATGGAGCTTGAGGAAGTAGCCTTCTACTTCACCTCCTTGCTATTAGGGACGTCCTCTCTCCTCCAAGGGTGCAGATGAGCATGAAGATATGGGGGATTATCGAGGAAAACCTAGAAAACTAAGTTTTCAAGGTGAATAGGGGATGGAAATTGTGGGTGGAGAGCATAAAAGAAAAGGAAATGCAATAAATGCTCAAGGAGAGGAGTAATAGAGGCTAGGAGCAGCTAGGGCGAGCTAACCTTTGTGCCCCAGCCACCACCTATGTATATATAGGTGGTGGGGAAGCACTAGGGTAAGTAGGGATAGGATAGGAAAATCAATGTAAAAATAGTTAGGTTTTAGGTGGCAGAACAGCTGTACCGGGCAGCACTTTCGTGGTGGGTGGAGGTGAGAATGGCCATGGTTGTTGAGAAAGGCCATTCTGGTGAAGTGTGAAATCACAGGTTGGATGGGTTAAGTGAAGGCTGGTAGCACATCCGTGCTAGGTGGAACGACCGTGGTGGGGACTAGGTAGAACGACCATGTTGGGCAGCACGACTGTGGTGGTGGAGTTGCCAGGAGGTTGTTCCCCAGAGCACGCCCGTTCCATACTTCATCTACCATGGTTGTGCTGGATAGCATGGCCGTTTTGGGGGCTTCGTGGCATGGCCATGCTGGGTAGCATGGCCGTGGTGGCTGAGCTGCTGAAACTTTAAGATTGGGATATTCAACATGTAACTTTGTGCGATTACTAGCACAGTCGTTCCTTGGAACCACGACTATGTTGGGTCCTTAAAGGGATAAAATAGCTTCAAACTTCATTATCAAAGGACTTCTTTTCTTGATGTTGAATCTTAGCCATTGGGGTAGGTTGAGGGCACTTTTCGGGCCTTCTTTGGACCCCTCCATGAGTGGAGGTACCCTAGGACTCCCTCCTTCTCTCTCATCCATCCAAAGTATGGTCCAAGTACATGAAAATAATGCAAAGAAAGTCCAGAAGTGCATTTGACAGTAAAACACATAGTGAGGGAAATAACATGTAATTTAACAGTTGTAGTTGTGATTGAAGTGCAATATGACACAAGATGAAGCCTAAATAGGGCTGCATTAGTGGCAAAGCTTCATCATAGTGAACACCTTAAACTTTTATGAAGCCTTTTGCAACCATTCATCCTTTATAGGTTTGTACATTACAAATCTTCCATTCTTATTCTTGAAGACCCATTTGCACCCTATGGGTTTTACCCCTTTAGGTACACCCACCAAATCCCATACTTTGTGGAAGAAATCAAAAGTCATGTAATTTTCAATGGGATTATACATGGCTACATACAATAGTAACCACGTAGAGATATTCCTACTATGAGATCAATAGATGTCGATAGTGGAACTTTTTTGGACGAAGAAATGGTCATTGATGTTGATGCGAACGGACCAATTCCAAATGGCATGGTTGATGTTATAAGTTGTGGTGTAAATCTTACCAATCCACCTTCCTTTTTTAGAAACATTGTACATGATGATGAGAAACCATTATTCTTAGGTTTTACTAAGTTTACGAGGCTGAGTATTGTGTTGAGATTGTATATCCTAAAGGATAACAATAGATGGAGCGACAAAAGTCTTATGTCTCTATTTTATTTGTTGAAAGAAATTATTCCTAAAGCAACAAGCTTCCAATCTTAACATATGAAATAAATAAAATGTTGTACCCAATGGGAATGGATGCTAAGAAGATACATGCATGCTAGAATGACCACGTGTTATATCAAAATGGCTATATCAATTTGAAAGATTGTCAAAATGTAGAGTGTCAAGGTACAAAATGATGACTTCAGGTAAGACCAAGACTTGCACTTCTGAAAAGGTGATGTGGTATGTATCTATAATACCATGATTTCAATAATTGTTTGTTAATTTGGTAGATATGAAAAATTTATGTTGCCATAGAGATGCAAAGCAAACATTGAAGAAGTCCTACAACATGGATACATACATGCTTTAACATATCACCATCTTGCATGATAAATTAAACTAAGTATCATGCTTTAACATATCACCATCTTGCGAGATGAATTGGACTTGATTAATCCATGTGATAACCTTGATCCCTAATGTGTTCATGTGTTAGATCTTCCAATTTTGAAGCCAATGATACAAAAATGACTTGGATCAGACTTTGATATTAATAGAGATGATGTGTTGAGGATGTACCTTTTTTACTTGAATTAATTGAGATTTAACCCTTATTGGGCCAAAAAATGGTGCACGACCTAGATGCCACCACCCACAAGGGGGGGGGGAACCTAACTCACCCTTGCTTCTGACTATTGAATATGGGATACTCGATCTAATAGCTCATAAATTAGCCTCTAAGCAACCAATCAGTGGTTGTGTGCCCCCTTTTTGAGAAATTGAAGCACCCAATGATTATTTTCCCCTTCCTCATTTCACTCATGTTTATACTCTTTCATGACCCTAGAAACACTTGACCCACCACTTCTATGTTCTCTATCCCTAGAATTGTTGCCAAAGATAAGGAGTTGTGGTATTCCTTTCCATTGGCCTTTCTTGGTCTTTTCCACCTCCATCAACCTCTCATTATCCGACCATCTCCAGATGGCAACCGCTTGAGCCTATAAAATCTCCCCTAACCACTTTTCCTGAGATCTAGAAAGCACAAGTTGTAGTACCGTCATGGTTTGCACATATTAGAGCCCCACTCACAGAAGGGTGATGGGAGGGTCAAATTGTGGTCAAAGGGGTGGAACTCTCCAACTACTTAGATCAGAAGGGGTCCCGATGCATCACTCTCCCTCTCTCAGATGGAAGGCAATTAGTCAATAGGAGGTTGACCCATGTGTCTAAAAGAAAGAGCCCAGGATTGGTGATCTAGGCTGATGTGCGACTCATCAGCGACCCTTGTCTCCTTGTGCATTAATATGGTAACAACTATTGTTGACTCTCTATAGTTTTCAATCCAAATCACCAAAAAATGATAACTCACTCATTCCTTATCCAAACCCATTAAAATTATAGATCAAATCTATTAGCTTGATGATATCTACACAATGAACATGTTACAAACCCTGGATATTCTTCTAGTTCTCTTATTTTTGCTAAAGATGTGATTTTTGACTTCTTTGACCATGTTTAATGCATGTCTATGATACATATTGGACCTTCAGTGCTCATCTACTCTCCTAAACCTAAGTTGTGTACCTTTTAGGTGTCCCTAAACTATATGAGAGTCCTACACACCCCTTTTTCTCATTAGTAACTCTAATGCACACATGTGTCTTATTTTAGGACTATAATCATGTGCCTTGCCCTAAATTTCTAATCTTGCATCCTAATGTTATCTTATACTTAACCAGACTCAAACACAATGTACCTATCATTAATACAATGATCATCTCTAAATCCCTTGTGTCTAGGATTTTTTTAAGTGTCACTCAATGCATTGGTAAGGCATGCATTAGTATAAATCTATACTTTGTTTTAGTTGTTCCAAAATGATGACTTGACCCCTTATGTACATCAATCCCTATTAGATATATCAGATCAATAATTTAATAAAGTCTTGTGAATAAATTGATAAGGCCAACCTCTTTTGTGATATAATGATATATGTGACTCTATTTCACCCTTAAATGCTTGATGTGCCCTGAACGGCTGGTTTTGTGTTCTTATGCATTAGAATGACTTTTGATTGTAATATATTGCTCTCCCCTCCCAAATCAGATTTGATACTTTTATTCTTGATCACCTTGATAAGTATTATGTTGACCCCTAATGGCATATGGACTATGTTGATGCTTGCATGTATGTTGAATGCAGATACCCAAGGTTGGGAATATAATGCCTAGACTACAGGGGACATTCAACTATATTTAAATGTGATTCATATGTCCTAATATTTTTTATATAGGACATATCTAATGATTGATTCTCATGTGTTGATAATCCTTGACCTTTGATGCCATAATGTGAGTCTCTTGACCTTAAAATGCAAGTAAGTGACTTAAATCTTGATATAATCATATAAAATGTATGGAACCTCAAAATGATTTAAACTCCATGATGATCTATAAATAAGTAAAAGATAATAAAATATGTTTTTAACCGACTTTGAACCTAACTCCCTTGTGTGGACCTGGTTTGGGTTACTGGGGATAATCTAATACATGTATTAAGTTTTTCTTTTGATCAGGCTTTGCTTATGGCTAGATGGTCAAAGATGTGTTTGGTTAAGAATATCCAAAATCTAGTATGGGATTTAATTATTATAAGACTATGGAGTTCTTGCTTTAAATATGATGCATATTTATGCTTGTTTACTTTCTCAAATATTGCGTATGTACTTTTGTAATCGAAGTTTGTCATTTTTGTTGTGTTATAACATGCAAACACAATATAGAAACTCCATTTGACAAACCTTGTGCACCTTCCTGTATTCTTGGGGTAAGGACAAAAGGCTAGGAGCCCTACTTGAATTGTCAAGATAGGGAGGATTATGTCAAAAAAGTGTTAGCTCTTGGTGATGACCTTGAGGTCCCTCACGTAGAAAAGTGTTAGGTAATCTTGAGAACCCTTACAGACACTTCTGATGGGAACTTAGTCAAAAAGGCCTTAAGGTATATGTTATTGTTTCTATAATTAGAGTAAAATGATATAAAACTTAGGCTCTCATTTTACTAAATATTGAACTTATTTATTCTTGTTTTTCTTCTTTTGCAATTCTTTTAAAATAATGCAAAGCTTATA
Source organism: Alisma plantago-aquatica (assembly GCA_963693085.1). Classification (NCBI taxonomy): domain Eukaryota; kingdom Viridiplantae; phylum Streptophyta; class Magnoliopsida; order Alismatales; family Alismataceae; genus Alisma; species Alisma plantago-aquatica. Next base: position 1,246,854,667 of record OY856412.1, read on the forward strand.
TATATGTATCTTCTACCATGTATTCAACATTGTGCATTGACCCACTTTTTTCACATATTTTTAGGTTCATAGATGGCTAGGAGTTTACGATATTGGTGATCTATGTTCAGGTGTACTTATTGTAAGTTCCTCATGTACATGAGCAGACTTGTACAATTTGAATCTTGAATATGTAATTGAAATCCAATAATAAAACAATGTTGCTTAATATATCTTGTTGAATGTTGGATTTATTTTGGTGATCTTATCTTGTATCTGGTCATTTATGCTAAGATTTTATGCTTCCACATTCACACTTTGATAATACCATGCTAGGGACAGATTATTAGATCCTATCTCCATTGACTTTATAGTCATTTGGAGTTTGGATTTGGGTAATAAATGGTTCCATGACAGATGGTATTAGAGCATGAACAATAACTACACCAAACATTTCTCACAAACTTAACTCAAACTTACATCTCAATCATAGAAAATGAGTTGTTCATTGTGGACTAAGTTGACTTAGCCTCTAGGTTAGAACCTTGATGTTCTATAACTAGGTGTAGAATTGTGTAATCCCTAAAATCTTTCTTTTCTCCTCCTTCTATCCAATAGTATGCACTATAGGTTCTAAAGGGTGATAAAAGGAAGAACTTTGTTCATGACATGTTCTTAGGGTATCTACACAGTTTGCACGGTGTGATTTCTAGTTATCAAGGTGTCATGGTACTAGAACACTGAATGAGTGTGGTATGATGACTTTTATCACCTATTTCAATGTTGGAGATAGGATATTTCAATATTAGTATGTACTTACATAAGAAAAATGTTACCACATCCAAAAAGGCAGTGAGTACCAAGTAACCTACGAGAAGCAAATGTAGCATTAGTCTAGATGAGAGTGTCTAGATGACTTTTGTAGTCTTTAGAGTTGTCTAGAGACATGATAAAGTTTAGGATAGTAAGTAGTCTAGATGAACTAAGCAGATGATAATGATGATTTTGATAATGATGATGACGATGACGATGATGATGATGATGATCATGATCATGACGATGATGACAATGATGTTGATGTTGATGATATGAGATTGCTTCATTATGACTACTAGGGTTGGCTCCTCGTAGTTCTCCCTTTAACACAAACGTTACATAGGAATTGAACATTTTTTTCAAAGGGTCTAGTATTATTTGATGATATGAGATGAGTTTCACCACGAAAGCCTAGCTAAATCTTGAACCATGTATGGAACATCTAACTTGGTTGATGTGCTAAAGAAAACTAGTGGTTGGCATGCTTGCTTGTGCCTAGTCTTGTATATGTTGACATACAACACATGAGATATTATTTGGTACCAACATAGACCTCATACTCTTTATAAAAAAGGACCTCTAGCATGGGACATACGATAAGGGTGATCTCTTGATATCAATTGACCTAACATGGGAGAAGGTTAGAGCATCTAACCTCCAAAATATATGTGAAATGATGAAATGCATGATGATGAGTCCATATATAGGCTACTTCTATGTACATGAGTTGAGTCACCGGTGTATGGTTCCCTTGATGATGTTGAACCCTATACATTACCTATGAAAAGATCTAACCCTAGAGAAAGAGTCATTCAATATATGATGTTTGCTTTGTAGGTGAGGGAGATGTCCCAAGACCCTAAAATTATGTACATGATGTGTGATCTATATCATGATCCTCATTCTTAGTTTAGTGTTTTGATGTAAAGGAATATGGTGGTTTCCCTCATTTGGTATGTTGGGTAAACGTTTGGTATGGGTAGCTGCTAGTAGTTAGGACATTTTTCCATGACATAGATAGGTCTTAGCTTGAGTGGCTTGAGCTTGTTGAGGTCTTTCTATATAAAAGTGAGATAACTACCGGATCTCAATGTTGATGTAATGTTGTTCCTAAAATGAAGCATGATACATGAATTGTCTCACTCACATTAAAATTTGACATATGATAAGTCACTCTCATAATCTAGAACTAATATGAAACCACATTGAACATGAAAGATATAAGCTCAAAATCATGAGTTAGATATGATGATGCTTTGAGATATTTTACTAGATAATCATGAGATGCAATGGTTAATTTCAGAACCAAGGCAAAAAAAATGAAAATAATTGATTAGAGTTGGTAGAATTTTTTAGGATAAACGAAAACAAGCATGCAATCTAGTACAGTGATGTAATACACACTCAATGATAATATCATTTGAAAAACATGACGATGAACATGATCATTTGATATTTTGATAATATAGATTTTTAATTTCACATGTTGGGATCGTATGAAGATATGAATAAAACCCTAATGTGGAGATAATAAAGGAGAGGGAAAACCTTAATGCCAAGATGATATCATAATATGATGGAACAACAAGTAGTATGTATATAATTAGGATGGATACACATTTGATGGTAACAACTTAAGTGTGCATCCCATAGTGGTGGATGTCTTGGCACCTGGGTTGGTTAACTGAACACAATAGATATGAACTTTGAATGTTGACTATGATCTTGGATGAATTTTGAGGACAAAATTTCTTTTAAGGAGGTAAGGATGTTGTAACGTCCCAGGATTTGAGGCCTCAGATAACATGATCTTAAAAGGAAGGACTAGACTACCCATATCACAAAGGTGCACCTCCTTTTCGGGGAGCCCATCACTAAGAACTCCATAGTTAAGCGTGCTCAGCTTGGAGTAGTACTGGGATGGGTGACCTGTCGAGAAGTTGATCCTGGTATGCACGTGAGTGAGGATAAAGCGCGCAATTATGGCTAGTGGTGGTCTGCGGGGACCGTCGTCATTCTTGAAACTCTACTAGACCCTTAGGTAGTGGGCCTGGGTGTTACAAATGGTATCAGAGCCATAACCCCTCTAGTAGGTGGGGCCCACATGGGCATGTGGCATGCCAGTCTTGAGCCGTGCGGTCCAGGCATGTAGGAAAGGGTTGTCCATGGTTGCACCCTTGCGTTGGTATTCCGTGATCAGGATCTGGGTGTCCATGGGCCATTGTGGGACTGCACTGAAATGGGGTCGGATTATGAGGCCATATAGTTGAGCCTTGATGAGGACGTCAAGAGTCTAAGTGGGGGAGATTGTAACATCCCAGAATTTGAGGCCTCGGATAAGTTGATCTTAAAAGGAATGATTGAACTACCCATATCACCAAGGTGCACCTCCATTTCTGGGAGCCCATCACTAAAGAACTCCATAGTTAAGCGTTCTCAGCTTGGAGTAGTACTGGGATGTGGGGACAGTCGTCATTCCTAAAACTCTACTAGAGCCTTAGGTAGTGGGCCCACTGCCTAAGGCTCTAGTAGAGTTTCAGGAATGACGACTGTCCCCACAGACCACCACTAGCCTTAACTGCACGCTTTGTCCTCACTCATGTGCATGCCAGTATCAACTTCCCGACAGGTCACCCATCCCAGTACTAATCCAATTTGAGCATGCTTAACTATGGAGTTCTCAAAAATGGAGGTGCACCTTGGTGATATGGGTAGTTCAATCATTCCTTTTAAGATCAACTTATCTGAGGCCTCAAATTCTGGGATGTTACAATCTCCCCAACTTAGACTCTTGACGTCCTCGTCAAGGCTCAACTATATGACCACATAATCTGACCCCATTTCAATGCAGACCCACAATGGCCCATGGACACCCAGCTCTTGATCATGAAATACCAGCGCAAGGGTGGCTACGTCAACCATGGACAACCCTTTCCTACATGCCTGGACCGCACGGCTCAAGACTGGCATGCCACATGCCCATGCGGGCCGCACCTACTAGAGGGGTTACGGCTCTGATACCATTTGTAACACCTGGGGGCACTACCCAAGGGTCTAGTAGATTTTTAAGAATGACGATGGTCCCCACAGACCACCACTAGCCTTAACTGTGCGCTTTGTCCTCACTCACGCGCATGCCAGGATCAACATCCCGATAGGTCACCCATCCCAGTACTACTCCAAGTTGAGCACGCTAAACTATGGAGTTCTTAGTGATGGGCTCCCCGAAAAGGAGGTGCACCTTTGTGATATGGGTAGTCCAGTCCTTCCTTTTAAGATCATGTTATCTGAGGATTCAAATCCTAGGATGTTACAATCTCCCCCACTTAGACTCTTGGCTTCCTCATCAAGGCTCAACTATACAACCTCATAATCTCTTTCCCATTTCAGTGCAAACCCAGAATGGCCCATGGAAACCCAGCTCCCATCTACGACTACCAGCGTAAGGGCACTCCATCTCGTCTTAGCGGATAGCCTTTTTCAACTTGTTTGGATTGCACGACTCAAGACTGGCATGCCACATGTCCATGTGGGCCCCACCTACTGGAGGGGAATTGGCTCTGATACCATTTGTAATGCCCGGGCCCACTTCCCAAGGCTCTAGTAGAGTTTCAGGAATGACGACTGTCCCCACAGACCACCACTAGCCTTAACTGCACGCTTTGTCCTTACTCACGTGCATGCCAGGATCAACTTCCCGATAGGTCACCCATCCCAGTACTACTCCAAGCTGGGCACACTTAGCTATGGAGTTCTTTAGTGATGGGCTCCCGAAAATGGAGGTGTACCTTGGTGATATGGGTAGTTCAATCATTCCTTTTAAGATCAACTTATCTAAGGCCTCAAATTCTGGGATGTCATAGATGTGAAGATAATGCTTTTCTCTCTCCTCTATTTTACTCTTTATCTCTCATTAAATGTCCTTATTACTCAATTGGATATTTATTTCCATATGTGAGGTATTGTGATACCCCAATTTGACCACCTTGATGACTAATTTTCATAATACGTGGTTCTAAATTGAGAAATTGAATTAAGTATCATGCTTTAACATATCACCATCTTGCAAGATAAAATGAAGCCAATCATTGCAATAAAATTTCTCCTTAATCTATTCCAAGTTGTACAACTTCTAATTTTGGATCCAATGACGCAAAAATCACTTTCATCGGACCATGGGATAAAAAGTAATGATATGTTGAATATGTGGTTTTTTTACTTGAATTAATTAAGATTTAACCTTTACTGGGCCCAAACTTGGTGCACGGCCCAATATCCACCACTGATTGGGGGAACCCTAATGTAACCTTACTTCTGACAACTGGATCTCAGATCACCGATCTGGATGCTCATGAGGCGTCATCTACCTTTGTCTGTACAACTATAGTAGGGTTTCTTTGGGGCAACCAATCAATGGTTTTCCTACCCCATTTTGAGCAATTGAAGCACCCAAATGATTTGTTTCTTCTTCCTATTTCTTTACCCCATGTTTCAACTCTTGTTTTTGACCGAAAGAACAACCAGAACCACCTCTTCTCCTTCCTCTATTTGTACCTCTATCGATGTAGATAGTGTTTCTGGTCTTCTCTTACACTAACCAATCTAGGTCTTTTCTGCCTCCATCCACCTTGTAGTGTCCTGCCATGGCTAGATGGCATTCCATCAAGCCTATATAGAATCCCTTACTCACTTTTTCCTGAGCTCCAGTGAGTTCCCTTTGTGGCACTATCGTGGGTCACATGCACCAGAGCCTGGCTTGCAGAATAGGGATGGGCAGGTCAAAGCTCGACCAAAGGGGCAGAATTCTTCAATGGCCTAGATCAGAAGGGGCCCTGACCCACCACTTTCCTTCTCTCAGGTTTAAGGAAACTAGTCAATAGGAGTCTAACCCATGCATCTGCAAGCAATATCCCAGGGTACATGATCCACGTTGTTGTGTGGCTCATCAACGACCCACATTGCCATGTTCATTTTCATTGTAATAAGTAAAGTCAATTCTCTATAGTTCTTAATCAAAATAATCAAAAAAGGATAACTCACTCATTCCTTATCCAACTCCATCAAAATTATACAATAGATTTATCACCTCAACAAGTCTAACATAACAAACACATTTAGAGACCCTATATATTATTCTTGATCTCTTATTTTTTTCTTAAGATGGGATTTTAGACTACTTTGACCATGTTTAATTCATATTGATGATAGGTATTAGATCTTTGACGCTATATTTTTCCCCTAAACATCAAATATTTACTTCTTAAGTGTCCTTAAAATATATAAGAGTCCTAAACACCACAATATGTCATGAATAACTCTAATGCACACATGTATTGTAACGACCCCACCACTCGATAACCCCCAACGAAGGAAGACTAAGAAGTCAGTGTTGTTATCCCAAAATAGAACCAATAGTTTTGTAAATAATAAAAAATAATTCATAAATTCTACCAAAGACTAAGCTTAAAGTAGGATAAAATTTACTTTTCACATACCTTTCAAAAATAGAAGATTGGAACTTTATCCAATGTATAAAACTACCTAACTAAATCCTTCTTTATTTAAATAGATTTATTCTTCAAGAATATCACTTCACTATTTGTCCCTTTTCAAGTATTCCTAAAACAACGACAAACAAAACGTCGGTCAGCAAAAAGAATATACTGGTATGTGGTGACAGTCAACATCTTACACATATTTCATAACAACCTAATCACACCAAATAGTTGTTAACAATTCAAGATTACATTTCATTATGAATTCCCAACCATTTTTACTCATCCTTTGGGATACCCTCTCTTGGGTTTAGTCCTTGCAAGGGACTTTAGGCTACCTTCTCCATCCTAAGCTTGGTACCTTATGGGTCACCTCTCTGGGTGTGTTGTGTTCTTCCAACTGAGGTTTGACGACCAATGACCTTCCCTGTAGGGCTTGGTCCTCATAAATCTTACATCCAAAGATAGTATGTGGGTTCAGGAAAGTCATATGTAATTGTGTTGTGATAATCATAGTCACTTAATAGATAGAAAAAATAAACTCATCTAAACACAAGCAATCGATAAATCCTCAGAAATCTCTGTGAAACTAAAGCGAGTAGTCATAAAATAACAACATACCTAATTTGGAGATCTCAAAGAAGCAATACATCAAAATCCAACTAGATATCCAATCAAGCAAGCCAATCAATCAAGCAAACAAACGTTGATCCTGAAAACATGTGTAATGTCCAATTGTCACAATCATATCCCAAACAACTACTTATTGACTCGGGAAACCTTTCTAAGGTTTCTAAGTTTCATTACGATTCATTAGGGCTTCTTAGATCAATTTCTCAATTTTGAACCTTTTTAGGTCAACAAACCCTAAAGTAGGTTTTCTACTCATAAACACTAATTACTTAAATTATCCATAGCCTTCAAACATAATATCTCTGTCTTAAACATGGATTTTCACAATTAAAACCATTAAAAGTCACAATCACCTAATTAGGGTTTCTAAGCCCATTAATGCACTTCATACACATGAAACCCACAAAGATCATCTTTTTAGATGTTAATCTCTCTTTTATTAGCAACAGGTTAATATCAACTTGAATCATTCAAATAACTTCACTAAATCTCATTAAAATCAAAATTAGGGTTCCTTATCAATTAAACCATTAAAGATGATATCTTTATATCCTTTATGAATGGTAAGTTAAATCAGGCTTCAATTCTACTTTTATTAGACTCCTTGCATTTTTCTAATCAATTTTCATATATAACATGTATTAATCTGAGTTACCAATCATGAGTTATGTTTTTCACAAAATAAAATGCATCCGACCAATGACATGCTGCCACGTGTACCTTTCCTTTCATTCTTCTACTTTTCCTTTTCACTGGCTCATAGGCCTTCCTCCGGATCCAAATCCACTATGACCTTGTTTACCTGCTCATCTGCGTCCTTCTTCTCTGCATGCGCGTGACTCTATTTTCTTTGGGGAACAGAGCGCCGTGGAGCAAGGCTGCTGTCGGCGACAGGCTCCGATCCTCTACCTCTTCCTGTAATCGATCTCCTCCCCTCCACCTCCAATCTCCCTTTCTTCTGGTCTGGGTTATGATACTACCACCACCGTCTGCAACCATGCAACCACATGCTGCTCTATTTCCATAGAAAAGAAAAGTTGCACCATTAGCTGGCTCCATCCACTGCGAGGAGTCAAAGCTCCAGTCTGGGCCACGATAGCCCTAGATCAAGCACCTTGCCACCCTAACCATCATGATCACATCTTAGTGTACTGGTGGAAATCTAAGATAGCTGACTATTTTTGGAGGCAAGGATGGGATAGAAGCCTCCAACAATCTCCACACGCCTCCTGGCTACCACGGACTCGCGGAGAGCCATCCCAGACCATTCCGTTAATCCAAAAATCATCCGAGTTTATATATATAGGTTGTAGGGGAAGAGGATCAGATTGATACACACCCCTTATTTCCAATCTACTTGGGGTTTGTGATAAGGGTCTGACTGTTGACTGCCAATCCAATGGTCACAAACCACACATCAATATCTGAATCAGATTCGGACATGCGACATTTAATGTGACTTCCATCACTTAAGGGAAACGTCTAAAAATTATATATCCCAAACCGTTTATCCTTTTGATACCAAATTTTAAGGGAAAGTTGATGCAAGGGTTTTGAGTCATGTTTATGGGCTTGTTTTACATGTGTTTTATGCGTGTTTTGGTCATAATTGTGATTAATATCGCATCATGTGTTCTTCTTAGCCTATAATCTCATAATGCATCGATTTCACCTACTTTCACTATATTTTGTATTAAAGATAATATTTCAGGGATTTGATTGGAATTCTTCTCTTCGTTTCAGGAATTTCAGATATATGTATGTGTCGACACTGTCGACGGGCTGTCGGCACTCTCGACATAGTCGCAGTATGTGTCAGAGGAGGAGATGCCAGAGTCGAAACCATCGACGAGACTTTCGACGGAGTCGAGATCACTTCAGCGAGCCAACATCAAAGAAGTCGACACTGTCGACGGGATGTTCGACGGTGTCGACATGGCCACAGTAAGAGAGAAGTGTCAGCGTCGGAGACTAGGAAAAGTGACGCCTAAAGCGTCCACACTGTCGATGGGACTGTCGACAGTGTCGACCCAAGCACAGCATCGACGCCAGCAGAAGTAGAAGGGATCGCGACCTAAGGGTGTCGACACACCTCGACAGTGTCGACGCCGCGCGATCTGGAAAATACTCAAACTGATCCTAATCGGACGGCCGAAGTCTTTTTGAGGAAATAGGGAATACCTATACCTAAGAAAAGACGGCCCAAGCTGTACTATCACGTCATTATCCGCTGCACAAGTTTCGAGGAGAGAAGGAAGGAGTCGAGAGCTATGCTTGTCCGTTCTGAAGGCTGCTGAAAGAGTTTTCCACGGCCAGAAGGCTGCATATCACTTCTTCTACGTCGAGGAACGTCTGGATCTCCTCCTTTCAGGGGTTTCATTATCTATTCATGTTTTTCTCCATGTTTCTCCTTTCCTCAACCATGTCTTGCTCTGAGATGAACATGCGAGGCTAATCCCCTTTGTCTTTAGGACCGGGAGTAGCCCAGGGAATCATTGTATGACGTTTTTATCATAGTAATTCATAATTTATCTCTTAAATTCGTGGTATGATTTCGTTTTCTCAATTATATTGTTATGCTTGATCACCATAATAATAATCTAATGCCCTTAATTACTTTGAAAGAAGAATTAACGGTTGAAAAGAGATGAAATTCACATTAACTCATAAATTACTTGAACAAGGTGATGTACGGTTAATGGTGGATACCCAGAGGTCGATTTTAATGTACCTAGTTTAGGGTATAGGTTACTACAACGGTGGAGCCGACCTAGACATAGGTAGTGAATTGTCTCACGACAGTGAACAATTTTGACTACATGCTACTACTCGGATTGAGAGATAAACCCGAGTAACTATATGGAAATTCATACAATGAACACCCGCGGTGAAATCGCAATCCTAAAGATCTCCATTTTGATTGATTAAACCAAACATTTAATCAATTGTTTGTTTTATTTTATTTTTATTTTCTTTTTCAAACAACTCTCAAACTATTTTAATCGGTCTAGCTGATTGCAAGTAGTTAGTAGTAGTCTACCGATAATTTCAGTGTCCCTGAGTTCGACTCGGGCCTCACAAGGCCTTTATTACTTCGATACGTACACTTGCGTTTTTGCGCACGGTTTACGCGTGTCAAGTTTTTGGCGCCGTTGCCAGGGACACGGAAAATTATCGGCACTACGAGTGCTACAAGCAGCCATTCTAGGCTACTTTTTATTTTAAATTATTTTTAATTCATTTTTGAAATTGATAGTTATATCTTTCATATCCTACACTCGTCTAGCATGGTACTGAACTGAAATTTACATTTTACAGGTAGTGGTGCATGGTGAAGATGCGTAGTACAGACTACACGCAGCCTACACCTGAGGTTCCATTACTGGGGTCAGACGAGGAGGAAAATTACATTCAAGACCCACTGAGAGATATAGATTCTGATTTTGAACCTGAAGCAATGGCAGAAGAACAGACGATATGGGAGAAAATAAAAGTGTCTTCTTCATCTGCATCAAAGGGACCATTAAAGAGGCAGGCAAACAACATCCCAAATTATAAATTGACCCGCCACTCATAAATTTGGTGAAATCATATGCATTTCACGGGCTGAAGAATGAAGATCTGGTTACTCACATAAGCCAGTTCGTGGAAACCTGTGATATGATCAAGATAGACAGGTTCCCTCAAGAGGTGCTATATCTGAATTTATTTCCCACCAGTCTAGTAGGAAATGCTAGGGAATGGCTGCATAACCTTGATGATGAGTATGTGCAATCTTGGGATCACATGGTTGAAGTTTTCTTCGAGAGATTCTTTCCACCCGAGAAGACCAACGACCTGGTGTGGAAGATCCATAATTTCATCCAAAAGGCCAGAGAGACGTACTCAGAGACTTGGGAGCATTTCCAAATCATGTTGAGGAGGTGCCCACATCATGGACTGGATAAAGACAAATAAGTGAAGATCTTCTATTTTGCTTTGAATGAGCATGACAGAAGCAATTTGGACTCAGCAGGTTCTGGCTTCTTCTTAAACAACACTGGTGATAGATGTTGGGAAATTCTGAAGAACATGGCTAGAAAGCAATCCTGGGGCGACAGAGATACCATTGAGCAGGTTAGATATGCAGGAGAGTCTAAGGCCATCAAGGAGCTGAATGAGAAGATGGACCTTCTAGCCAAGAAACTACTTGCCAAGGAAGATGCAGAGTCAGACGATGAAGCACAAGTGAAATATATGTGTCAACAACAGGGGTACAGGAACAATGATTTTTTATGGAGGAAAGAAGAAATTTTATTGGAAATTCCCAAATAACTTCTTACAGGACCCCGACGTAAAGCCCCAACCATCATCAGAGGATAAGAGAAATGAGTTGCTCAATCAAGTAATAAAGCAGAATCAAGAACTCATGAGCATGTTTGGCCAGCAGATCAAGCAACAAGGTGAATTTATGAATCAGTTTGGACAGACTTTACAAAGTCACGGGGCTCAGATGAGGACAATAGAGACATCATTGGTGCAAATGGCAGCTGAGATAGGAAATCTGAAAAAGCCAGCGCAACAAGGTTTTTTGGGAAATACGAACATTCCAGGAGGAAACCAACAGGCAAAGGCAATTTTACTACGGAGCGGAAAGCAGATTTTAAACTCCAGGGCTGATGAACCAAGCACACCCCAGCCAGAGACCATAGGTGAGGCCGTTGAGGAGGTTCTGATCCCAATCACAGAGCCGGTTGAGGATTCAGTGGAGAATGTAGCAACAGAGCCAGTCATAGCTGGGGAGGAACCACAGAAGAGGACACCATATGTACCGCCACATCAAAGGGTACAAAATGTCCCATATCCCAATAGCGTCAAAGCCAAGAAAGTGGACGCTCAGTTAAAGAAGTTTTTAGATAGCTTTAGAAATCTTTCTGTCAACATTCCATTGCTAGAGGCAATAGAGAAAATTCCCTCTTATGGCAAATTTCTGAAAAACATAATCACAAAGAAGAGGAAAATTCCGGATACTGAGGTTGTGGTTCTAAAGGAACATGTGAGTGCTTTTATCATGGGCACATTGCCACCAAAAAGGCAAGATTCGGGTTGCTTCAACTTTCATGTTACATTGGTAAAGTGAAATTTGGTGAAGCACTGTGTGACTCTGGGGCGAGCATAAATCTGATGCCTCTCTCTACGTTCAAAAAGCTGGGACTAAGAGAATCAAGGCCGAGTAATATGACAATTCAGTTAGCAGACAATTCAGTGGTAAGGCCATACGGCATATGTGAGGACGTGTTGGTGAAAGTTGATCGGTTTGTATTTCTAGCAGATTTTGTTGTGATGGAAATGCAAGACAAACAAGGAAATGAGATACTCCTAGGAAGACCTTTTCAAGCTACTACAGATATTATACTTGAGATGGGAAGAGGGTGTTTGACCTTGGGTATCGCTGATGATCGATTTGAAATACTAATTCCCGCAAACGCAACAAAATCTAAAGCAAAGGAGCAATGCCGCATGGTGAAGCACTTTGATCAGAATATTTCTATTTGTCTAGGGAAGCCATTTCTAGATATGACTCATATAATGACTAAGTAGAGAAGGGAACTTTGGCTGTGGACATTATGGAGCAGACCAAAGTTGTTTCCCTTAAGAGGGCTGTAGGTTTTTCAAATGATGAAGAGGAGGACATCCCTCCTTCTACTGAAGATGAGGTCATAGCAAGTTCTAACTTTAATACATATCCAAAATTACCTCTTGAAGCTTGTCTGGTCAATATAACACATGATTAGATGAGAAGCAATTCACTGCATGAGTGCATCAAGATGCTTCAGGTGCTTCCATGTTTTTATGCTAAGTACTATGAGGATCTTGGAGAACTCCCACCACCGCTTTAGTCGTCTTTGATCAGCCTGCCAGATTTAGAATTGAAGCCACTGTCACCTCATTTGAAATATGCATTTCTAGCTGAGGGTGAGAAGCTACCAGTGATCATCTCGGCATATCTGAGTGCCGATGAGGAGGACCAACTGCTGATCGTGCTGAAGAACCATCGAGGTGCATTCAGGTGGTCGGTTGCAGACATCAAAGGGATCTCTCCCACATTGTGCCAGCACAAGATCCGACTTGAGAAGGGAGCCAAACCTGAACTTTAGCCACAACGCCGACTAAATCCTAGCATGATGGAGGTAGTCAAGAAGGAGGTGATCAAGCTCCTTTCTGCAGGTATCATCTATGCGATATCCGACTCGACGTGGGTAAGTCCTACACAGGTAGTCCCTAAAAAGGGGGAATTACTGTTACTAATAATCTTTTGAATGAGTCGGTCACGACCCGTCTGGTAACTGGGTGGCGTGTGTGTATAGATTATCGTAGATTGAATACCTCTACGCTAAAGGATCATTTTCCACTTCTATTCATTGATCAGATTTTAGAGCGTTTAGCAGGTCGATCACATTTTTGTTTCTTAGATGATTATTTGGGCTACAATCAGATTTCCATTGATCCTAAGAACCAAGAGAAGTCCACCTTCACTTGTCCTTATGGAACATTTGCATACCGTCGTATGCCCTTTGGTTTGTGTAACGCACCACCAACCTTTCAGCGTTGCATGTTAGCCATTTTCTCCGATATGGTTGAACGCTATTTGGAGGTTTTTATGGACGACTTCTCCGTCTATGGTGCGTCTTTCGATGAATGCTTATACAATTTGGATAAGGTTTTGCAACGATGTGAGGACACACATTTAGTTCTCAATTGGGAGAAATGCCATATGATGGTTAGTGAAGGGATTCTTCTTGGACATAAAGTGTCTAACAAAGGGTTGGAGGTAGACCCTATGAAGATTGAAGTTATTTCCAAATTACCCCCACCGAATTCAGTAAAAGGGGTACAGAGCTTTCTAGGTTACGCCGGTTTTTATTTCCGTTTTATAAAAGATTTCTCAAAAATCGCTAAACCATTATCTGAGCTTTTGGAGAAGGATGCGGTGTTTAATTTTAATGAGAAATGTTTGAATGCTTTTAATGTTCTTAAAGAGAAATTAATTTCTGCACCGTTTGTGCAAACACCGGATTGGACAAAACCATTTGAATTAATGTGCGATGCTTCATATTTCACAGTAGGGGCAGTTTTAGGCCAACGAGTCGACAATAAACCCGTGGTGATTTTCTATGCATCCAAAACTTTGAATAAAGCACAACTCAATTACACGACTACTGAAAAAGAGCTTCTTGTCGTTGTTTTTTCTTTTGAAAAATTTCGGAAATATCTTGTAGGTTCCAAAGTCATGGTATGGACAGACCACGCCGCCATAAAGTACTTGATGGAAAAGAAAGATGCCAAACCTAGACTGATTAGGTGGATCTTACTGTTACAAGAATTTGATATAGAAATTAAAGATAAGGCAGGTATAGAAAATGTGGTTGCGGATCATTTGACCAGGTTGGAAAGGGTAGATGAGAAGGATGTGCATATACCCATTACTGAGACATTTCCTGATGAACAACTTTTATCCGTTAAATCTAAAGATCCATGGTTCTCTCACATTGTTAATTATCTTTCTTGTAAAGTTATCCCTGATGATTGGACATACCAAGAGAAAAAGAAATTTTTCCATTCTTTACGATATTATTTTTGGGATGACCCCATTCTGTTGAAGCAATGCAGGGATGGAGTATTCCATAGGTGCGTGCTGGAGGTTGAGTATGAGAGTGTACTTTGTCATTGTCATACTTTACCGATGGGTGTCCATCATGCAATCTCGAGAACTGCGGCCAAGGTACTTGAGAGCGGCCTTTATTGGCCTACATTGTTCCGGGACGCATATGAGTTTGTGCGGCAATGCGATTCCTGCCAATGGGCAGGTAACATTTCAAAATGACATGAAATGCCCCTCACTGTATTTCAAGAGGTCGAAGTGTTTGATCTGTGGGGTATTGATTTTATGGGACCCTTTGTGTCCTCAAATTCTAACTTGTACATTTTATTGGTTGTTGATTATGTATCGAAGTGGGTAGAGGCAATACCCACCAGGACTAATGATGCTACTGTAGTGTGCAGGTTCGTTAAGGACTATATTTTATGTAGATTTGGCATACCAAGAATGATTATCAGTGATGGAGGTACCCATTTCAAAAATCAGAAATTTGCTGCATTATTGAGAAAGTACGGGGTAAATCACAACATTGGTACCCCGTACCACCCGCAGACACAGGGGCAAGTCGAAGTCTCCAATAGAGAGATTAAGAAAATCTTAGAGCACACAGTGGCTTCGACACGAAAGAACTGGAGCACCTTACTACTAGATGCTTTATGGGCATATAGAATAGCGTTTAAGACACCTATAGGCACTATGCCTTTTAGGTTGGCTTATGGACGGGCCTACCAATTTCCGGTGGAATTGGAGCATAAGGCGCACTGGGCGTTAAGGAAGCTGAACATGCATTATGATGAAGCAGGCAAGAAATGATTACTTGAGCTGAATGAACTTGACAAGCTGAGAATGAATGCATATGAAAGCTCGTGGATTTACAAGGAGTGAACAAAGCTAATTCACGATCGCCACATTCAACCGCGTGTCTTCAATAAGGGAGATCGCGTGCTCTTGTTCAACTCAAGGTTGAAATTACATCCTGAGAAATTGAAGTCCCGCTGGAGTGGACCTTTCATTGTAGAGGAAGTCCGGCCACATGGTGCAATCATGGTACGTGATGGAGAGATAACATTCTTGGTCATTGGACAGAGGTTGAAGTTGTACTTCGGTGAGCACTACACGAGGAAGGTGCATGAGGTTAAACTCTTTGCACTTACGGATGAATGAGGAGCTTGATTTCTTCTAGCCTAAGACGTTAAATAAGGGCACTTGTTGGGAGGCAACCCAACCATCGGTAATTTTTATTTTTCAATTAGTTAAGTTGCTTTCATATTTTTAGGTTAGTTTTACCTTAGTGTAAAAAAGGTACCCTGATTGTTTTGCTCAGTGTGCAGTGATGATGCTGAGTCGACACTGTCGACAGCATGGTCGACACTGTCGACCGGGGAACAGGCGCAAGGCTACAGAAAAATTTTTGAGTCGACACCATCGACGGCCTCGTAGATGGTGTCGAGATGACAACAGTAAAACTGAAGCAGCTCGTCGACACCGTCGACCAAGGGGTCGACACCATTGACTTTTCTGAAGATATTCAGACGGAAACTTATCAGTGATGTCGACACCATCGACGAGTGGGTCGACACTGTCGACGCTTCACCAAAAATGAAGCGTCGCTTGAGCCTCATGCTAATAAAGGACACTTCAAGTGTCGACACTGTCGACAGCCAGTCGACACTGTCGACCATCCATGTCACCGATTCGCGGGAAGGATCAACGACGCGCGCTTCTTCAGAATTTGAACAGACGCCACCAGTCGACACCGTCGACGGTGCTGTCGATGCGTCAGCGATCTGGGCCC
The DNA here is from genome assembly GCA_963693085.1 of Alisma plantago-aquatica. NCBI lineage: Eukaryota > Viridiplantae > Streptophyta > Magnoliopsida > Alismatales > Alismataceae > Alisma > Alisma plantago-aquatica. The sequence goes on from OY856412.1 coordinate 1,246,871,024, forward strand.
CACATCCAGTCGTCGACGACTGTCGATACTCACGAGAAAGACGGATTGTGCTAAAGGAGTTGACACTGTCGACACTGTCGACGCTCTATCGACACTGTGGACGCTCTGTCGACACTGTCGACGGGTGAACAGTAACGTCGCGATCAGCTATATAAGAGGGGGTGGTTTTTCATTTAAACCACACAACTTTCAGAGAGTCCACCCCACTGTTCCATTGAGAAGTTATAGAGCTACTGGAGGCTTTCATCGAGAAGAAGAGATCGAGATATCTTCGTCGAGCACAGTGTCGCCATTGGAGATTCTCTTCTCCAACCTTCTCCGACCTTCATCGAGCTCCTTTCTTCTATCTTTTTCTTCTACAAGAAAGATGGCGAGGAATGTGCCTTCTTCGTCTTCACGGGTTGAACCGATGGAGATTCCCACCTTCATTCCACCACCGCCAGGTTCTGTGGCTCGCCCAAGAATAGCCCATCCTTCGACAGAGACTAGGAGGTTCTATGAAGAACTGATGTGGCGGGAAATCGTTCCTGTGCGATATGTTGATCGTGACATGCTCCGTGTTCTGGGATTTGAAGCAAACCTTGCCCATGTGCTCGATGCACAGGGTAAGAACTCATCAAGAATTCCCTAGGAGGTCCAATATCATGCTGAGGGTCATCTATTCTTCGGCGAATGGTCGACATACAAGGAGATAGTGGCGGAGTTTGTGGCTTTGCTTGACATCTACGTCGTGCCTAACGACATCGCCACTGATCAGGAATGGAAAAAGGGCTGAGTTTCTTTTCGCCTCTACAACAACAATTACAATCTTACTCACGACCAGTTCAACTCTATCTATAACTGGCATCACAGCCCATATCAGCACCGGAGGGTGGATAGCCGGACAGATTTCGACGCAATCTTTGCAAATCTGGTGACCACTCCGGATGGGAAAACTAAGAGCTATCATAATGTGGCAGTGGCCGATTTCAAGAACCCGTTCGCCCAGGTTCTGCACCGTATGCTAGCCAGCACATTCTTTGCTCGTGGCAGAAATGCTCTGAGCAAATTTTAGGAGACGGATCTATTTTTTCTGTACAAGCTGCTTATCGGTGAAAAGCTTAACTGGGGCACATTTTTCTTGGCACGTGTACTGGATGTGCGGAGGAGCAAAAGGAAATCACTAATTCATTTTGGTGGCCTGATTACACCTTTGGCCATCTATCTTGGGTTGGACCTTTCTCAACTCCAACCGCTCTTCAACACCAACAAAGTGGACCTTGATCATCTTCAACGCTCCGGTCTAGTTCTTGTTAAAGATGATGTGATATATGCTCATTGTCACATCAGAGAAGATTTTATGAAGCTTTCACTGTCGGACCCTGTATTCAACATTCAGGGGTGTCGGCATTTCAGGTGGCCCCTCATTCATATTGTTGAATTAGAGGAAGAAGATGAAGCTGCCGCAGACGACAATGCAGCAGGCGATGATGATGATGACGAGGAGGAGGACGATGAGCCCCTCATCCCTCTACGCCCACGAGTGGCCCCGAGGAAGCGGCCACGCTTCTATCTGGGAGAGTCATCATCTGCACAGCCACAACCACAGCCACCACAGCCCTCTCAGGAAGGAGAGGATGTCTACTCAATGTGGGGCATGTATACAATGCTCCAAGGTATTCAGGAGATGCAGCAACAACATTCTGCGTCCTTTGCCGGTATTCAAGACACAACGAACCGGCTCTTTGTCAACCAGCAGGCTATCTATGAGAATGAGTGCCTCCTCCTTGCCAACCAGGAGAACCTACATAATAGGTTGCAGATGATGTAGATGCAACAACAGCCCTTCTACGACCATTATTGGAGTAGAAATTATTTTGGGGACTATCCACAGCCACCACCCATGCCCCCTTCTGATCTATCATTCCAGGGGCAATTTCCACCATGGGACCCCAGCCAGCATTACCAGGAGTACCCTCCACCTGAGTAGAAAAAGGGTACCACTATTCCACCTTCTGAGTTTGTTCTTGACTATGAGGCCATAGTCGAAATCAAGCTTGGGGGAGAGATGGAACAACTTCTATCTTAGTTTTTATTTTTATCTTAGTTTTTATTTCCTTTTCTCTTTATTTTTGCAAAACTTATTAGTAGATGTAATGTAGATGTTTACAAGCTTTCTAGGATCCACATTCTATCTAGTGCAATCAGTGGATGTCTAATAAAATGTGTCATCTCTTTACTTGTCGTATGGGAGTTATGTGGGCAGTGAGCATATTGAACATTTTTCAAGGTTTGATAAGTTTGTTTTTCCTGAAATTGAGTACATAACTTAAGAAAATCATTGGGTTTGTCAACTTTAAAACATAAGATCATAATTGTACATCTTGATTGGTTTAAGAAATGTGGATGGTTATGGATGTTGAGCTTAAACTGACCAAACAGTAACGGGACTTTAATCATAAATGAGAGAAAGAAACCCTTTGATTAATTGTTACACAGGTCAGTAAGGAGGGACACATAATCTATTTGAATGGTTCTATCAATTAATCTTGTGATCTTGCCACCTCACTTCATTTGAACTCCACCATAAAGAAAAGAAGCACTTATAGTTTTTCATTCCTTGATTGCATAACATGTAGATAGGATTGCATTTTAGTTAGATTTTTCATTTTTTGCATATATAAAAAAAAGAGTTTTGTAGGTTAGTCACACATGCAAATTCTAAGTGCATGTCATTGTAGTTGCATAAGTAATTTCATATAGTTGCATTTTGCATATTCTTGAGCATATAGAACATCATGTGCCATGTTTATTCTGAAAAAAAAATAGTGTATTTGTTATATACTCTTTGAGAAGCTAAATTCAATACAGCAAATGTAGAAGTTATATGAAAACAAGCCCGAAAAATATATATATATATATTGTAATTTTCTCTGTAAGTCGAAATCGAGAAAAGAAGGGCTTTTGAAAAAAAATGAAAGTGAAAGTCGGAGGGGGAAAAGAACTTATGTACCCTGTATATTAAGAAAAACAAGCACATGATGTAGTTGTAGACATTCTATCTCATGTTTAGACGGAATAATAGAGCATGCATCATTCCACCGACAGTGTAGGCATTAGGTCATTTTCATGTCAATATGCATCATTTAGGTCATTTCACCATTATTGCATGTTAAACTATATTGTGCTTCTTTTTCTTTCACAGCCGCCCATTTCATCCACTGGTTACTCTGAATGGTAGGCCACCCATGATTATCTCCTCATTAATTGTGTACTAGGAGATATGCTTCCATGTAGATGGTAGTTAGGACTGGAGCAACATAGATAGGAGATCACAAGATGCACCAAGCCTGAACCAAAGGAGTTTATTATGTTAACTGCCTTATTTGATAGTGTTCATAATCTTTGGGGGGAAATCTCTTATGGACGGTCATTGTCGCCTGTTGGGTAGTTAACGTTTTGTGGTCAGTGAAAGTCGGTATGTGAATGACAGGTGGGAATCTTTCTAAGATGTCTTTTATGCCATAGTGTTCTTTAGTTGACCCTCGCAATTTTATTCTATAGTTGGTTGCTTGAGGACGAGTAAGTTCAAGCTTAGGGGAGTTTGATGCAAGGGTTTTGAGTCGTGTTTATGGGCTTGTTTTACATGTGTTTTATGTGTGTTTTGGTCATAATTGTGATTAATATCGCATCATGTGTTCTTCTTAGCCTATAATCTCATAATGCATCGATTTCACCTACTTTCACTATATTTTGTATTAAAGATAATATTTCATGGATTTGATTGGAATTCTTCTCTTCGTTTCAGGAATTTCAGATATATGTATGTGTTGACACTGTCGACGGGCTGTCGACACAGCCGAAGTATGCGCCAGAGGAGGAGATGCCAGAGTCGACACCATCGACGAGACTGTCGATGGTGTCGAGATCACTTCAGCGAGCCAGCATCAAAGAAGTCGACACTGTCGACGGGATGGTCGACATGGCCACAGTAAGAGAGAAGCGTCAGCATCGGAGACTAGGAAAAGCGACGCCTAAAGCGTTGACACTGTCGACGGGACTGTCGACAGTGTCGATCCGAGCATAGCATCGACGCCAGTAGAAGTAGAAGGGATCGCGACCTAAGGGTGTCGACACTGTCGACACACCATCGACAGTGTCGACGCCGCGCGATCTGGAAAATACTCAAACTGATCCTTATCGTACGGCCGATGTCTTTTTGAGGAAATAGGGAATACCTATACCTAAGAAAAGACGGCCCAAGCCATACTATCACATCATTAGCCGTTGCACAAGTCTCGAGGAGAGAAGGCGAGAAGGAAGGAGCTGAGAGCTACGCCCCGTCTGTTCCGAAGGCTGCCGAAAGAGTTTTCCACCGTCGGAAGGCTGTAGATCGCTTCTTCGACGCTGAGGAACGTCCGGATCTCCTCCTTTTAGGGGTTTCATTATCTATTCACGTTTTTCTCCATGTTTCTCCTTTCCTCAACCATGTCTTGCTCTGAGATGAACATGCGGGGCTAATCCCCTTTGTCTTTAGGACCGGGAGTAGCCCGGGGAATCATTGTATGATGTTTTTGTCATAGTAATTCATAATTAATCTCTTAAATTCGTGGTATGATTTTATTTTCTCAATTATATTGTTATGCTTGATCACCATAATAATCTAATGCCCTTAATTACTTTGAAAGAAGAATTAACGGTTGAAAAGCGATGAAATTCACATTAACTCATAAATTCCTTGAACAAGGTGATGTACGGTTAATGGTGGATACCCAGAGGTCGATTTTAATGCACCTAGTTTAGGGTATAGGTTACTACGACGGTGGAGCCGACCTAGACATAGGTAGTGAATTGTCTCACGACAGTGAACAATTCTGACTACAGGCCACTACCCGCATTGAGAGATAAACCCGAGTAACTATATGGAAATTCATACAATGAACACCCGCGGTGAAACCGCAATCCTAAAGATCTCCATTCTGATTGATTAAACCAAACATTTAATCGATTGCTTTGTTTTCTTTTATTTTTATTTTCTTTTTCAAACAACTCTCAAACTATTTCAATCGGTCTAGCTGATTGCAAGTAGTTAGTGGTAGTCTACCGCTAATTTCAGTGTCCCTGAGTTTGACTCGGGCCTCACAAGGCCTTTATTACTTCAATACGTACACTTGCATTTTCACGCACGGTTTACGCATGTCAAAAGTCCATAATGACTTAATATAGTTGTGTGCAAAGTTTTGGACTCAAATTCAAAAGTATGAGAGACATTTATGTATATGCAAGTTTTCACTTAATACGACATATTTTATTCATATTTTTTGTCTCTTTCTCTTTTATTTCCTTTAATAGGATTCCTTTTACCGTTACAAACCATGTGAATTTGAAATATCATCCCTGGTGATCAATCATACATCATTCCACATATTTCTCATAATTTTCATTATTATCTCACTTTCCTTTCTTATTTATGCATTATTTTGTTTCCTTCAACTTTCTTTCTCTTTTTATCATATTGGACTCAGTAAATCAATAGGGCTTACGAAATCATATATTAAAAGGAAATATTATCAAATAAATTCATTCATTACACATAAATCACATAATTTCCATAACCATACATTTTATTGCATAAATTGCATTTCAAACAATATAAGCCCAAAAATTGGGGTTGTAGCATCCTTCCCCTCTTATAGGAATTTTGCCCTCAAAATTACTACAAACATACAAAGAATTTAGGGTAAGACCTTTTCATGTCCATCTTCAGCTCTCATGTGGCTTCATCCTCTCCATGGTGCTTTCAAATAACCTTTACCATCTATATCCTTTACTCCTGATCTCTCTCACCTTGGTATCTCGTACCCTCATAGGTGACTCAGGTAAGTCGGCCTCCCTTGGAGTTCAATAGGTTCAATGCTCAACGCATGGCTCGAGTACCTCACGCAGTTCTCTAGACCGGGCACATGAAACACATCATACATCATATTATCGTGAGGGGGTAAGGCTAAACAAAAGCAGCTCCACCAGCCATTCCAAAATCTCAAATAGACCCATGTATAGGGGACTTAACTTTCCTCTATTCTTAGAGATAGCTCAGAGCGGTCAGATTTTCAAAACACATTTTCACCCACAGTGAAGTGTAAGTCAGTCCACTTCACATCAGCACACAACTCCTATCAATCCTGGGCTTTGTCAGCCATTTCTTGATCAAAGAAACTTTCTCAACATACAACTGTGGTTTCTCTAACATCTAAAAGGTCTTCTCACTGACATCACCCTAGTGAAGCAGTGATCGACATGTCCTCCCATAAAGATCTTCATACATCCCGATACTAGATTTAGTGGTTGCCATAACAACCAAACTCTGCTAGGGGCAGGTACTTCTCCCATGAACCACCTTGAATGAGAACAAGTGTTGTCATCAGACATTTTAAAGTCTAGATCATACTCTCTTGACTGTCCATCAGTCGAGGGTGATATTCTGTATTAAACTTCAATCTAGTATCAAGTTCCTCATGTACTTACTTCGACAACATGGAAGTGGTCTTTAAAACCATCCTCAAGAATATTTGCACTCAGATCGTTGTGCTGTCAAATCATCTCTCGATTACATATATCAACTAGATCTGTCATATTGGTAGTGGTTCCTAAGGCAAGGACATGTACTAACTTGGTAAGGTAGTTTACCATAACCCATATTGCATCATGACCTATCTCAGTCCTAGGGAGACTCACTACAATGTCTGTGGTGATCAAATCCTATTCCTCTCGAGAATCTCCAATCCTCTATAGCAATCTACTAGGTTATTGGTGTTCAGCCTTCACCTTCTAGTATGCATGATATATGGCCATATATGCCACTATATCCCTATTCATTACCAACCTCTAAGGTGTTGTTGCAACCTTAATCATCTTGGTAGTACTAGGGTGTACGGTGTACTTAGAATTATGAGCTTCTTGCATGACATGATTCTTTAAGAGTGAACCCTCAAAAACTCTAAAACACTTTAGTAGTGGGGTTTCATCACCTACTCTTCCTGAGAGGTGCATCTGAGTTTCCCCTAACAAAACTATCATCTCATCAACCTATCATCTCATCAAGCTCTAGGCTAACCAGGAAATCACTAACTTGACCAATAGTCTACTTTTATCAGGATGTTAGCCGCATAGGTCTATTCTTCTAATGATCATAGGGTCCACCTAGAAACCTCTTCTAATCTCTCCACTAGATAAACAAGACAACTGTACACCTGAGCTGTGTTCTAACGAAGTGCATCTGTTACCACATTAGTCTCCTTGCGCGCTAGGTGATGGTGAAGACATAAACCCTCATATAATCTACTCATCGCCTTTGTCCCTAGTTTAGATCTGTCTGAGTTAGGTAAACTTCAAGTTCTTACATCCATCATCTCGGTTACTAACACAAGCTTTAACTCATAAAATCCATACTGCTTTTAACAAGTATGATGATTACCTTAGTTCATCTATGCTTTCATACCATCTATTCAATATACTCTAAAAAAGGTGTGGTGCTTCTTCCATTCCTAATCATCATAGAAAGGTTTCAACTCATATCACCTTTATCCTTAGTATATGACATGCATTTTGTCCCGTGTGAGATGAAATAATCATTTGGATGCTGTCCAAATATAGAGTTCATCCCATTCTAGGTATAGAGATGGTTCATCACTTATTGCCATCACACTTTCTAGTCTAAGTTGAAACATACTTCTCATGATTCCACACCATGAGTATCTTAATTCTAGGTTTACAAACATGAGAAGACCTCTCCTCATCACTATTGAGTCTTAGCATTACTTATATATATATACAATCCTTAGTCGTTACCTCAAGGTCTCTAGGGTGTCGATACTTTTGTGGTGATCTTACCCTCATGCATCTAGGGAGTGCCTTTCACATTTACCCCTTAGGGCCCATGAACTCATGAAGGTGTCCAACCTCCTCACCCATGGGTGTCAGGCAAAGGTAGATATTACATCCCGACCCTATGGTCTTGTGCATTCAGGGAATAGTCAACTCCTACTTCCATTAGTCTTATCCCTACTTGACCTTAGTATTGATTTAGGATTCTATCATAGTACATCTCCATCTTGAATCCTCACCTGAGCCTCCATCATCTCTCTGGGAACTCATGGTTAAACTTACATCCCTTCATAGGAATCATGGTGACCTACCTAATTTGGTCTGGCCCCATTTAGATTACCACTATGGTAACATATCCTCACACCCCTTAGAGATGGCCACACATGGGTATATAGATTCATTCTCATACATTGTGCTCTTACACTTAGCTCATCAAGCTCTTATAAGTGACCTCTTAAGGTTACTCCAAACCTTAACAAGAGTTGGTGCTCACCCCAACATGAAAGGCCCCTTCCCAGGACTGGAGAAAACTATCACTTGACAGTAACAAAAGTCACAAATGTCCTTGCATCCAAGAATGTATCATCATGCATATGCATAACTCCTATCATGATGCCTATGCATGTAGCTAACAAGAAGACAACCTACTAAATTGTTCTAAGTTTCTTGGTAGGTCATACATGTTCATCATTCCTCAAGGTTGGACCAATATCATACATGCATATGTCACCAACCTGTGTGAGTGGTTCATCAAGCATATAACTTAGTTCCGTTGGGGTTTCCTTTTTCTCTAATACATGGGGGGTGACACGCTTTAACTCTTTATGAACTCACTTAGCCTCATGAGAATTATATGTACCTAGGTACCTCTACATCCCCTCTTTGGTCTAGGAACCTTAGGCTCACCCCGTACGCATCATCTATCTAAACTGCATGCTCAACTGCTCAAACATGAACCAAACCTATACAAGATATGGCATATTATTCCGCGTAAACAACCCTTAGAGTCCTACACAAGGACAACCAACTGGGTGCGGGGCCACACAACTTGTTCTGATACCATACCTCTTCAGGGTCTGTTGAACTCTCTTTTCCTACACCAAAAAGGTAGGCACTCATATCATCTGTATGGTTGTTCAGGAGGGATGTTTCTCTTTTCTTGGGTTTGGTTCCTCTAAAGGCATCTAAGGTACGCCGACCTCTATAGATCATGCATGAGGCAACCACATACCTCTACTCAGGGTCATCTATTCCAGGCCACATCATAACCAACTTCTCATGATTCCTCATGTCTCAGAGTCTAGGTCTGCAACCTTCTTGATCAGGATCTCACCCTCTCTCTAGATCTAACCCCATGATTGGTCCTACCATTGGAGGTTCCCTCTCAGAAGATGGGTAGAGCTTGAAAGGATACACATCTATCCCTACCTAGGTGAAACGTACTATCAAAACTTATTTTCGTCCATGATCATCTAAAGCTCTGCATGCCTATCTCAAAAACTATCAGGCATAACCCTTCTCACTTAGGTCTCAAAACCTACTGCCAGCCTTGATGTGCCACTTGTTTCTATGTAGATGCATGCCTCTTTTCTACTCATATATGCCAATTAGGGCTCCCATATGGTACCACTAACCTTCTCAATAAGGGAGCTATCCCTCACCCTTAACAGACACGTCCCACCCAAGGTCGGGTCACCATAAGGAACTAGGGGTCAAAAAACCACACATAGTCTATTTTCTCATGCATACTCAAAGCCTCTCTGTAAAGCATGTTTGTCTAACCCACGTACTCCCATGCATAAAAAACTAAGTGCATGGAAAACTAAGGTATCCAGATCATCGTGTCTTCTCTTTCTCTATCCACCGCTTAAGGTTTTGGGTTTAGCATCGTCCTCTGGGGATGCATCATGTCTCTTCTTCTCCATGGAGGCTTCTCCCTCCAAAGCTAACCCTCTTCATATGAGATGGTCTAAACATAACATTATCCTGAAGGGTAAGGAAGGGCACAACAACATGGCCATGCCACCTAAGCATGTAACTAACATCAATCTAAGTTCCATCATTAAAATTTATGTCCATGACATCTTTCTTACATGATTTTTATTATTTGGCAGATAATTCCTTAATCCTTATTATTCTAAACCCTAAAACTCAAGAGGGGGTGGAGAGAGAGAAACCCTAAGAACTTAAAGTTATTATATGAGATGGGGTAGAGAAGGGAAGAAGATAGATCAGAGAAATGTAGAGGTATCTTATTTTGAGTCAAAGCCTCCAATTTTGGCTAGGCAGCCACAGATTCTGGGAGTCCTCATAAACTGACTAGCGGGACAGAGGAAAATCTTTCCAGCCCCTGAATTGTGATCCTTTTATAGACACCTCCATCTTTGGACAATCCTCTAATAACTCTCTTAGGATCTAAAAATTTTGTAAAATTTAATAATTATCATAGATTAATTGGAAAACCATGCTCTGATACCAATTGTAACGACCTTACCCCTTCGTAACCCCCAATGAAGGAAGATCAAGAAGCTAGTGATGTTATACCAAAATAGGATCAATGGTTTTGAAAATAATCAAAAATAATTAAGAAATTCTACCAAAGGCCATGCTTAAAGCATGATAAAAAAATTACTTTTCACGTACCTTTTAAAAATAGGAGATTGGAACTTTACCCAATGTAGAGTTCTATCTAACTAAATCCTCCTTTCCTTAAATAGTACAATTTGTCCCTTTTCAAGTATTCCTAAAACATCAACAAACAAAATGTCATTCTGTATAAAGAATATGCAAGTATATGGTGACAACTAATATCTTGCACATATTTCATAACAACCTAATCACATCAAATAATTGTTAACAATTCAAGATTACATTTTTAATTATGACTTTCCAACCATTTTTACTCATCCTCTGGGATACCCTCTCTCAGGGTTTAGTCCTTGCAAGGGACCTTAGGCTACCTTCTCCATCCTCAGCTTGGTACCTTATGAATCACCTCTCTAGGTGCCCTGTGGTCCTCCCTATGGGCTTGACCACCTATGACATTCCCTCCAGGGCTTGGTCCTCATAAATCTTACATCCAGAGATGGTACGCGGGCTCGGGAAAGTCATATGTAATTACGTTGTGATAATCATCGTCACTTTATAGATTGTAAGAAATAAATTCATCTAAATAATTTTTTTGAAGTAATCAATAAATCCTCAGATATCACCGTGAAACTAAAGCAAGTAGTCATAAAATAACCACATACCCGATTTGGAGATCTCAAAGAAGCAATATATCCAAATCCAACTAGATGTCCAATCAAGCAAGCAAACATCGATCTTGAAAACATGTATAATGTCTAATTGTCACAATCTATCCCAAACAACTCCTTATTGACTTGGGACACCTTTCTAAGGTTTCTAAGTCTCATTAGGATTTATTAGGGCTTTTTAAATCAATTTCTCATTCTTTATCCTCTTTAGGTCAACAAACCCTAAAATGGGCTGTCGACTCATAAAACCCCAATTACTCAAACTGTCCATATTAAGGATCCTGTAAACTCATATTAGCTTTAGAGCATAATATCTCTATCTTAAACATGGATTTTCACAATTAAAACCATTATAATTCATAATATCCTAAATTAGGGTTTCTAAGCCCGTTAATGCACTTCATACACATGAAACCCAAAATTAGGACAATTAAGCACAAAGAGAATCTTTTTTTATCTTAATCTCTCTTTCATTAACAACAGGTTAATATCAACTTGAATCATTAAGAGAACTTCACTAAATCCCATTAACATCAAAATTAGTGTTTCTTATCAATTAAACCATTAAAGATGATATCTTTATATCCTTTTTTGAATTTCAAGCAAAATCAAGCTTTAATTCTATTTTTATTGGACTCCTTGTACTTTTCTAATCAATTTTCATATGTAACATATATGGATCTGAGTTACCAATCATGAGTTATGCTTTTCGCAAAATAAAACGCACCTGACCAATGACATGCTGCTACATGTACCTTTCCTTTCCTTCTTCCATTTTTCCTTTTCATTGGCTCATAGATCTTCCTCTGGATCTGAATCGACTGCGACCCAGTTGACCTGCTCCTTTGCTCCCTTCTTCTCCGCATGCGTGTGACTTTGTTTCCTTTGGGAAATAGAGTGCCGTAGAGCAAGGCTGTTGTCGTCAATGGGCTCCGATCCTCTACCTCCTCCAGTCGCTGATCTACAACCCTCCACCTCTGATCTCCCTTTCATCTGGTCTGGGTTGCAATACTGATGCCACCGTCTGCAACTGTGCAACAATGTGCTACTCTATTTCCACAGAAGAGCAGAGTGGTACCGTCAGCTGGCTCCATCCACCACAAGGGAGGAGTCAAAGCTCCGGTCAGGGCCATGCTAGCCCTAGATCAAGTAGCTTGCCCCACCCTAACCATCATGAGCACATCTCAGTGACTGGATGGCAATCTCAAGCCACCTGGCTGTTCGTCAGGGCAAGGATGGGATATAAGCCTCAGACAATCTCCACACGCCACCTGGCTACCACGTACTCACGAAGAGTCATCCCAGGCCATTCTAATGATCCAAATATCATCTGAGTTTATATACATAGGTTGTAGGGGAAGAGATACGCGCCCCTTATTGCCAATCTACTTGGGGTTTGTGATAGGGTTCTAACCGTTGATTGCCAATACAATGGTCAAAACCTGCCATCAATATCCCAATCAGATTCAGACATGCGACATTTAATGTGACTCCCATCACTTTAGGGAAACTTCCAAACATCATATCCCCAAAACATTTATTGTTTTGATCCCAAATTTTAAAGCAAAGTCTATAGCGACTTAAACTGGTTGTGTGCAAAGTTTGGGACACAAATTGTAAAGTATGAGAGATTTTCTTTATTTGCACATTATCACTTAATAAGGCATATTTTATTCATATTTTCTCTCTCTTTCTCTCTTATTTACTTTAATAGGATTCCTTTTACCAATAGAAATCATGTGGTTTCAAAATATCATCCATGATGATCAATCATACATCTTTCCACATCTTTCTCATACTTTTCATTATTATCTCACTTTCTTTTCTTATTTATGCATTATTTGGTTTCCTTCAACTTTCTTTCTCTTTTTATCATTGGACTCACTAAATCAATAGGGTCTTCAAAATCATATATTCAAATGAAATATTATCAAATAAATTCATTCATTACACTAAATCATACAATTTCCATAATTATACATTTTATTGGAGAAATTGCATTTCAAACCATATAAGCCCAAAAATTGGGGTTGTAACATGTGTCTTGTTTTGGGACTTTAATGATGTCCCTTGCCTTAAATACATAATGTTGCATCTTAATGTTATCTTATGCTTAATCGGTGTTGAGATCGGTACAATGTACCTCTCTTAACACAAGGATCATCCATAAACCCCTCGTGTCGATGATTGTTTTGAATGACACTCAATGCATTGATAATCATTCATTAGTATATGTCTATACTTTGTTTTACTTGTTCAAAAATGGTGACTTGACCCTTTTTGTAGATAAATTCCTCCTAAATCTTTCATATCAGTAATTTGATGAAGTCTTGTGACTAAATTGAGAAGGCTAACCCCTTTTGTGATACAATGATTATGTGACTCTATTTCTTCCTCAAGTGCTTAATGTTCCCTAAATGGCTTGTTTTGTGTTCTCATGCACTGGAATGACTTTACATTCTTATCTCTTGATATCCCCTCTCAAATTAGAGTTGATCTTTTTATTCTTTATCACCTTGTTGTGGATGTCCACCTAAGTCTTATGTTGGCACCTAATTGCATATGAACTATCTTTATGCTTGCATGTATGTTAAATGTTGATACACAATGTTGGGAATATGATGCCTAGACTCCACGGGACATCTACCTATATTTTAATGTGATTCTTATATCCTAATCCTTCTAATCTAAACCACATTAAATGCTTAGTTCTCATGTGTTGATGATCATTGACCTTGGTTATCATATTATGAGTCTTTTGACACAAATATGCAAGTAAGGGATTTAAATATATATAATCATATAAAATGGATGGAACCTCGAGATAATTTGAAACTTGAACCATGCCTCCATGATGACTTATAAATAAGAAAAGTATCATAAAATTTGTATTTAACCAATTTTGAACCTAAGTTGGTCAAAACCCTTGAATGGACCTAATTAGGGTTACTGATGAGAATCTAATACATATATTCTCATGATAAGGAAACGAGGCTAGGTGACCTATTTGAGTTGTCAAGATAGGGCAGATGATCGGCCCTGAGACGATGCTCCTAAAAGTGGAGGCATGATCCCAAAGGTGAATTGGAATTCAAAATTTATAACCTTAAACCTTCGAAGACCCCCACAACTCAATACGAAGTCGAACACAAGGATGTAGGGACGTTTAAGACGCTTAAAATCCTACTCTTGAATTTGTTAAGCAAAACTGATAATTGATATATGTAATGAACTAGAATTAGTCTAGTAAAACAATACAAAACAAAAAAACAAAGTAAGGGAAATAAAGTCTATCAAATCTTACTAATTAGGAGAAGGAGTTCCTAGCTATGTAACCAAAATTTGGTCAGTTTATAAACATGTTCTCGGGTGTAGACAACCCTCGAACACCCTACCAAGCAACTAAAATCCAAACATAGTACACATCATGGTAGTTGTCCTTGCGGGGGTTGTCCCACTCGCTCTCATGTAACATGACTAAAACCCCAACAATGATTTGATACCTCTCCCAAGGATAACAGACCAACACCATTTAATATACATAACAAACCAACACCCCTAATCATTACATATAGCAACATATCACCCAACAATTTCTACACATTTTTGTAGCTTACTATTGATTAGAAAATATACATCTTCTTTCATTGGATGAGCTAGGAATGTTGAATTAAGATCATATTTGATACACATGTTATATGAGGGCCATGCATCACATGCGTAAGGTTAGATTCATGTGTAGACTTGTGCAACCATCATAAATAAAGATGGGTGTATATAAGATACATCTAATCACGTACACAATCTCCTTATATATGAGTACATCTTTAATACCCACACGGATAACCTAATTCGCTACCCGTGCCACTTGAAAAGTAACTATTTGGTCAGAAAAATAAATCCCTGGACATAAAGGTAACTATGTTGAGCCAAAAGTAACTATTCAACTAAAACGGTAAAACCCGGACAAAATACACAATATAAATTATGGAATAAATATGTAATTGTATATTTGTTACATCTCTTATATATGTAATTGTTTATGCATGAAAAGTAACATTCGGCAAGGTAAAGTAACCATGTACATGCGCAAAGTAAGAAACTCCAAAAAATATAACCAAATTTGGAGCGGATAGCTACCGAACACATGCAACGACACACACACACACAGAGAGAGAGAGAGAGAGAGAGAGAGAAGGAATCCAAATCTGAGTTTTGTGGCTTAGTTACGAAGTGAAGCTGATTTCTTACCAAGAGAGTCATGCCGGCTATTGGGTCTTAGAAAAACTCCACGCTCAGCAACCTCCATAGAATCAAGATAGAGCCACACCGGGGCAATGGTTGTTGGCAAAGGCCATGTTCTGTTTTGACATATGCTTTGAGACAGCTTTTCCTTCATCCAAATAAACCGTCGGTCGGGCAAGAACTGACCAACGTCTAAGGCGAACACATCCATATCCTTGGGGGGACTACCATTCTTTTTGGCTTGGATGTTGCTCTTGACAATTGACTGTAAGCTTCTGGCGGTCATCTGCAGTGAACGACGAACTCGGGAGTTCCAACAAGATATTGGACATGGCTAACTGGTTGCCAACGTCTCTTACCAAAGCATGGAGTATTTGGTCGATTGCTAGATCATTGTAAAGGAATCCAAGATGTAGTGAGAGACCTTATGTGGCATGGAAGGGTTTTGTTGGGTAGCGTCTCGTACCAAAGCGAAGCTACCATCCGTACCGATGTGCTATCTTGTTATATATATATATATATATATATTACAATGGACATAATTAAACATACAGTAAACGTTCACGCAATCGTACAGAGTCCTGATGCAGGCAAACCATATCTTTAGGGAACTTTGGAGGAATAAGTTTACCGTAACAAACGGTTCGTTAATTGACGCGAGTTTGGGAATTGTCATGCACGTGTTAAACAAGTGCGAGGACGGAGACGAGTTGAAGACGATGGTGGTGCTTAGTATGGTACTTCTAGTCCCATCAGCCATATGGAAGGGAGTCACTTCTAGGTCCGCAGACAGCCTTAAAAGATTTGGCGGAGAAGCTTCCGTATGTTGTTGGATGATCCTTGTTTCAAACTTGCCTGTTAGCCGATTCCGGCAACTTTTTAGCCCCTACATAACAAAGTAAATGAGCAGCAACAAAGGCAGATAAAGTAACAGACTTGGTAAGCTGGTTGGTAAGCTGCCACTCATCCAGCCCCCGTCCAACGGAGTCCACCTTCCCCATCAAATTGTTTTGCAACTTTCAAACTGACTAGTACTGCCTCGCCGGTACTAGCACCTAGTCCCAAGACCGCCACAGAGGCTCCCCCTCTCGGCACACAAATCACCACAGTGGGCGCTTCGAATCTCCAGCCTCGGTCTCTACATCCGACTCGGGCCGCCCAAATGTCCCAATTGACAAGTCACATTCAGGATATCGAATCCCTCTTCTTGTCATAACTATAATCGGCGAGAAAGGATGGGATTAAGGAAGCCCAAGCAATGCCTCCATTGTGCTCGTTGCATGATCCTAGCGAACCTAGAAGACGACAAGGAGGCCTCATCATAGGATGGATACAATGACTGCAAGTCGTCATTGGCGAAGCCGAATATGCATCCACCTTCCTCTCGCACAACTCTGTCTTCTCTCCATTTTGCTGGCCGTGGAGTTCGAGCTCTGTCGGGCACGAGTTGCCTAGTCAGTGCAAAACATGTCTAACTGGATGCCTTTAATTGAATCCTCAAGGCAAGACATGTGAATGGATCCCATCCAAAAGCCATTCTTCAATTCGGGAGAGATATCTAAATACAAGACTAAAATTCAAGCCTTTCCCTTTTCTCTATCTTCAAGTCTGGTTCCATCACGACGCTCAGGCTCACTATTTAATTGGTTGCTCGTTCTTGGTTTTGGGTAATTGGCGGTGTCGTCACGACGAAACATGATCCAAAATCTAATGGGGAGTGATTGTTGAGCCATCGATGAACCTTGTGATGTTAGATCTCAGGTCAGGGAAAACGACGAGGCTTACAGAAATGGTCCCTAGTGGATGACATCATCATCTTAATAGGTGGTTGCAGCTGCTAAACAACAAAACAATGCTTGGTATGTTCTATTCATTCATATCTGCCTTTGAATATGACTTGTTCATTGGGTGCTTCTTGGGAACCTTGTCATTTGAGATTCATCTCTGCAACATCACATGGTGATAGTATTACCTATGCATCCATTGTCTTGCTTCTCCATTGATTTTAATACAAATTTTCTTCTCTCATCTATGGAAACAGGAAAAAAGAAAGTTTGGCAAGGACTAATCTATAGTTGTATATATTTTATTATTAGAAGATATATTTGTTACATATTTAACTTTCTGTTTTGGATCTGCCAAGCACGCTAGTATTACAATTCATTGCGATGCCAATGCCTGATGTTGACTGCATGTAAGATGTTTGTTCTTTTGTCTGGATGGACCACAATGATGTACCATTTTATGCATGAAACAACTTTGTAGATATGTAGAGAATAATGTTACATTGTAAGATTGTTTATTGATACTAAATTATTTATATTCGCTTGAATGCTTATAGATATAATGTAAAGGTAATGTCTCAAAATAGTTAATAAATGTTTGCTAAATTAAACTATGTTCATTTTCTTTCGAACAAAGTGTAATGAAGCATGTTTGAAAAGGTTTTAGTAAAATGTCAAGACCCTTGGGGATTTATTAAGATTGTGGGAAATTATGTGGCTCCAACAGTTTGAGTATATGTGAGTGCTTTTTTTCAAGTTTATTATGGGTTAAAATTTGTCCTAAACTAGTTGGTTATAAAGAGAATGTTCATGGGATGCAAACCCCACCTCATTGACATAATTAGAACTTCATGTAGCCTCAAGAATTCACCTACCCCATTGGTCCCATCTTCTATTAAGCACCATCTGCTAGTTGCTTTCTTGTTGTGGTATGCATGGATGGGGTTTTTCAGGAGTTGGTGATGGTAGTAGACTATCATGTAAGTACCTATACATTATTAGTTATTTATTGTATTTTTTTTATTACTTGTTACTTTTTTGTTACTTGTTTGTATGTCTCATTAATGGCATCACAACTAAAATAGCATCTCATGTAATTTACAGTCTTGTCTGTTGGATCTTAGATGAGTGATTAGATGCTCTATAGGGGGGGGGTGAATAGAGCTGAATGCACTTAAACAAAATTCATTAGAGCTTCAAGATATATCACAAGATAAGTTTTCTAAATAGTCAATTTGAGTGCAACTAAAACATGCATAGCAAGGATGAGAGAGATTGAACAAACACAAGTAGACAAGCTATTTAGAGTGATTCCTCACTTCAAACTAGAAGTGAGTCAGTCCACTTACCTAGAGAGGTCAACCTCTAGGATTTCAACCTTGCACATTCATTATATTCATTATAAGAGATACAATACATCACCAAACAAAGGACTTACCTATCCAATACAAAGAGTCTTCAACCTTACCAAGGACTTACCCACTTTGCAAAAAGTCTTCGGCCTTCTTTCAAAGACTTACCCACTCTTGCACAAGTCTTCCGCCTTGCAGGGATCACCCACTCTTCTTGGATCTTCAGCCTTTGATTTCACCTTCACTCGGAGAAGCTTCCACCAAGGACTTACCCACTTGAGAAAGGAGTCTTCTGCTTTCACCAAGGGCTAACCCACTCTTGCTCCAAGTCTTCAGCCTTGATCTTCACCAAGGGACACCTTCCCTTGTTCTTCTTCACCTCTCTTGGACAGGAGAGAGAACTTTCATCTTTATGGTTGAAATGAGAGAATGGGAGGTGGTGGAAGTGAGAGCCTCACAAGATATACATGTACTCTAATAGATATAGCAAGTGATTAAGCTTAGAGTGAGAGAGGAGGCTGTAGGAAGCACTCAACTATGGAATAAGAACCTCACATAGAGTTTGCATTGAATGCTCAACCTTGGAATGAAGCCCAAGGGGTCCTATTATAGGTAGGGATGCCTCTTAGCCTTTGGGAACACTTGAGATCGAAAACTAGCCATTTTGTGGCTTGCAATGGATACATTTTCACTTGTTGCAACTCCACAACGGCTAGAAACACTTTTCTGCACTTTTCCGTACAGTGCAATCGATCGAGTTTCTATATATGTAACTCGACCGATCCAGTAAATGACAAATTCGATAATCAGACCATCGGTCGAGTTTGTCCTTGGAAAACTTGGCCGACCAATGAAAATCAAATTGGTCAGTTACTAGATCGGTCGAGTTCTGTGTAAACACAGCTCAACCGATGCAATCTCGAAAAAATTGATCAAGGATGATCGGTCGAGTTTTAAGGCTTGGAAACTCGACCGACCAAGTGCTTGTAATCAATTTTCTAAATTGCATCTAAAGTGATTAAAACTTCGATCTAAGTGCTTCTGATTTTTTTAAGCTTAATTACAAGTCGTACAATCATTACAAGTGATTTACAACATAATTCTAATGGATTTACATCATATTACAAAAACGTGCACTTGCATGAATTTGACTTTTCTTTTCTCCAACTTAGGATGCGCAAGTTAGGGCATTTGGAGTGTGTCTATACCTAATCTGAAAGCACTCAAGTAGAAGCATTAGACACCAATATGTGGAATGGTTAGTCATCATCAAAACAAGGGTTTAGTCAATTTAGACGTGAGTCAACATTGACCTAATTGACCTTGAGTCAACATTCTCCCCCTTTTTGAAGATGACAAACCATTCCATAAATGTATTGAAAGCTTTTAATTAAAATCATACCTTTAGAGAATCCTACGGGTTTCAATAGGATTGAGCTCATATGCTCCTCCTCAATTGATGTGCATGGAGTTCTCATACTCCCCCTCAATTGATGCTATTTCTCCTGCATGGTTGGCTTTCATAACATTTATAGAATACTATGTCGTCTACTCATATATATGTTCTTCACTTATATGTCTTCTCCCCTTTACATGAACATGATTCTCTTCTTCATGTAAGGCATGCCTTCTCCCTATTTTGTCAAAAGAAGACATACTTTTCTCCCCCTTTGTCATTTTAAAAAGTGGGGGTAAGAAGAAATAAGAAACACCACTTGTTAAGAGAAAGGAGATAACAAAAAGTTATATAATGAGAGTAGAAGAGCACAGATAGGGGCTTGTCCAAGCATAGAATAAAAGCAAGTTAAAGCATGTACTTGAACAACCCAAAGAGCAAGATAAAGTGCTGCAGAAAATAATAAAATGCAATTTTCACCCTCAAGATGACAGAATTCGATCAAAATCCATCCGAGCTCATCGCGAAGCTATGAGCCTTGCTCAGAAGGTTGTTTCTACATGAAAAGTACTAGTCTTGCACCAAAAACTGAAACTGGAGCAAACCTGCATAAAATCCCTAAATACTCCAATTTCTACATACAATGTAGCTCTATGTGCCCTACATCACAATGTTATGCAAGAAGCTCAAGATAGTAGGTATGCAATTCAAGGAACAAGCTTGAGCATGTATGAGACAAGATATAAGAATAACATATAGTGAAATACCACTGGATGAGCAAGCATACCAATTATAAACAAGGCTAGAACTACATGCATATGAACTACTAGTAGATGATATCACAAGTTATGGCTACTAGTAGGATCTAGATCATAGAAAGAGATACACATGATAAAGCAAGCTACGAGACAATATATAGAGATATATCCAAACAAAGAGATATGCAATTTTAGAAGCATGAAAGGATATAGCTCACTAGCATATATGCATCCTTACCATAAGATGATTACCGCTAAGAATCTCAAGGTTGTATCAAACAAGATATACACCTAGACAGATGTAGCAAGTTAGAGTGCAAAGGAAGCAATTTAGACACAACTAAGAGATCCAAAGGGATCATCATCAAAACCTACAAAACAACTCAAAGCAAGTAATTGCTAGATATAGATATACCAATTTAGAGCAATTTGAAAGATAGAGTTGTAATCTAGATAGGAAATTTAGATCATGGCAATATGAATATATTAAGGTACCAAAAGAGAGTGCCAAAGAATAAGGTTATTGGTTGAGAAAATCTAGTTGAGAGGGAAATTCTCATTCAATAAGCCAACTGCATACTCTGTGAACAGTATTTTTGGTCAAGTTCTGTGTATTGACAACTCAACCGATCGCAGCTTTTGGCAACATCCATTGGTGCCTATCGGTCGAGTTTCTAATAGGACAAACTCGACCGAAAAAGGTGCTGTAAAAAGGCACATATATTTCATAAAAACATATCTGGAGGCATGCTAAAAATACAAACCATATCCAAACATGTATAAGCAAGTTAGTAATGCACTATGAAAGCATTAGAAACAGTCTTTGAGCAAGCACTACTACAGAAATGGCTTATAAAGTCGGTTTTCAAGGTGTCGGTTGTATACAAAAACTGACACATAAACCCTACTGTGTCGGTTTTTAACATAAACCGACATCCAATATGTGAAGGTCGACCAGACACGGGTACCGCTTTAAATAATTGTCAGTTATTTAATAAACAACCGACACATAAACTCAACCGCCAAACCCAAAATTCCAGCGAAAAAATTGGCTCCAAAATTTGACATATGTTGTCGGTTCTTTAATAAATAACCGACGACTAAAAGGTATGCGCGAGACATGAATAGTTGTCGATTGTCTTTTATTTAAGAACCGACGAATATTAAGTAGTATAGTTGTTGGTTTTCTTAAAAGAGCCGACACTGTTGGTTTAGTTGTCGGTTTTGTTAAATAACCGACACATATTGTCAACTTAACAGCCGTGCGAACAGAACTTTTCCCCATTGTCTCTGTTTCATTGCCGTGCGCTAGGGTCTGGCGATTTCCCCCGCCGTCATTGCCGGTTGCTGGTCTCTTCGACGCCCTCGCCGCCGCTCCACCGAGCCGTCACCGGTTGCTGGTCCTCCTCTTCTCGCCACCGTCACCTCCAGCTGCTCTCCTCTGCTCCGGCGCTGTCAGCTTCACCTCAAGGTATGCCGGCTTCTTCCTTCTTTCTCATCCCCTAGCTTAATACTGCCTGTCTAATAGACTCAACTCAAGTTTTTCTATCTTTACATTTGCATTATTCATTGCCATTGTTCTTTAAAATGTCAATGAAACTATAATGGTTATCCAATGTTAAAGTTGAATACCTTGTTGTAGGCTACACAACAGATGAAACTATAGTAGCGTTTTCGTGTATATGTGTTTGATATTCTTATATCACTAGAAAGAAAGGCAGCCATTTTCATTACTAGTAGATGAATAAATACATTAAATACAAATCAATTGGTAAACTAATATAAATCAGTAGATGATTACATAATTCCTAAATCAGCACATAAATAAATACAAATAGTAGATGAATAAAATACAATAAATACAGTAATAGAGTTAAATCAGTAGATGATTAAATGATATCAAAATTATTACATAAATAAACACAAATCAATAGATAACTAAATAAAAACAGTAATAAATAAAAACAAATAAGTAGATGAATAAATACATAAGTGGAAAAGTAAATATGAATCAGTTCATAAATAAAGTTACATCAGTAGATTTTTACATAATTTCAGAAGCAGTATAAATAAATTCAAATGAGTAAATAGCTAAATAAAAAACAGTACATGAATAAATACAAATAAGTAGATGAATAAATACAAATCAGTTGATTAACTAATATAAAATTATAAATCAGTGATGATTAATCAATTCTCAAATCAGTACATAAATGAATACAAATAGTAGATGAATAAATATAATATAATCAAATCAGTTGATAATTAAAGTTAAACAGTTGATAACTAAAGTTAAATAAGTAGATGATTAAATAGTATCAAAATCAATACATAAATAAACACAAATCAGTTGATAACTAAAGTTAAACAGTTGATAATTAACTAAAGTTAAATCAGTAGATGATTAAATAATATCAAAATCAATACATAAATAAACACATGTGACATTCTTGGAATGTAAATGATGAACTTTTCCCTAAATTGCCAATCATGCTTTTAAAGACATCAATAATCACCCTAACTTGAAGAACGAGGATTTTAGGTATAAGAATGACAACACATTATTTGTTGGCCTAAAAACCCGTCCAAATGCTTCCGAAATTTTCTTAATTTATAATGTGAGCTTAATTTATAATGTGAATTACTTTACAATGTGAATGTGAACTTTACAATGTGAGCTTTAGAATTTGAATTACTTTACAATGTGAACTTTACAATTTGAATTACTTTGCAATGTGAGCTTTACACTTTGAATTACTACTTTACAATGTGAACTTTACAATTTGAATGTGAATTTGCAGATGGCTGACCATTCTCCTGATGACCATCTTGATGACTACCGTGAGGGTGAGGACATCAATGCGCTGCCTCACAATGTAGGTTTTAAAAATATATCATATATTTATATATATATGTCCATTTATAGTTATATCTTGTAAATGTGAATTATTTTGTCAAATTTTAGGTTGATGATGCATAGGTACCATGTGCAGCACTTGAGGCACTTGATCAACAACACCAAAAAGTTGACAAGAGAAGGGGCATCACTATGATGAAGAAGTTAATTACGTAAAAGGGCAATGGACCCAAACTTGTTGTGGATTTTGATAATGTAGGAAATGCATGTGGTGTGAATCGCAATTCATTTATTTCATATCTTGGATATGTTACTCGTAGCCATTGTGGTTGTCGCTTAGATTCTTGGCATAACGTTTCTAAGGAGAAGAAAGACAAAATATGGAGGGATTTATGTGTGAGTTATTATTAATTTGCAATTCTATTTTGTAGATTACTAAATTTTTAGATACTAGTTAATAGCAATTCTATTTTGCAGAGTATACTTGAATTGGATGAAAAACTGCATCGTAAATGTGTGATGCAACGCTGTGGGAGAGTCCTAAGGAACTATAGGACAAATCTCACCAGAGAATACATAAAAGAAGCCGACAAGAGGAAGAAGACAATCACTGAACAGTGGAACTTCCTGGATAAAGAAGAATGGGACGCGTTTGTCGCTTCAAGACAAACTGAAGAATTCAAGGTATTAGGCGTCAGTCTCAATCTCATTAATTAATATATGCTGTATTCACTTATTCAAGATTAACATTTAGTGTTACTAACCAAATCATTAATGTGCATACTAACTAGGCCCTCAGTGATGCACAAAGATCAAGGCGTGCGATGAATGTGCACGACCACACAATGGGTCCAAGAGGATATGCAGGCGTTCGCCAAAGACTACAGGCTGAGGCTGCTGCTGCTGCTCAGTCTGCTGCTACTCAGGAGTCCTCTACCATAGGTAGCACACCTCTGCCTCGCCATGATGTCTGGATACCTGGGAGGCAAAATAAGAAGGGAGAATTAACTAAGGCCGCAACTGCTGAGGTGGCTGCAAAAATGGTAAAATACAACTCTTACAACAATCATTCGAATATTGATTATTTGTATTGTTTACTTAAGTACAAATTTTTGTTTTGGCGATTAGTGGGAGCTGCACGAGCTGAGGAAACAAGGAAAGTTCATCCATGAGGGAACAAGGGATGAATTGACAGTTGCTCTGGGTAACCTAGAGCATCCTGGACGTGTTAGGGCTGCAGGTGCTGGTGTGGGCATCAAAGCTTTTTTTGGGCCATCCCAGCGCAAACATGTCCCAAAAGCGGGACTTTCACAAGAAGAGGTAACATATTTTTTCCTTGTAGATGTTATTGTAAAAGAGAATTCAAAAATTAGAATTTGACGTTTCTTTTATCCATGTATAGGTGGATAAGCTATTTGACAGGAAACTCGAAGAAAAACTCGGAGAAGCAATGAAAAAGTAGAAGGCATCTCAGACTGCCACTTACCAGACAATACGTACTGCAGCCTCTACTCCTACTCCTACTGCAGAGGTTGGGAGTAATCCTGTAGACCCACCACCTAGCACATCTACTGTAAGTATTTTTATGACATAGTAACTAGTTTTTTAATTCAAGATGATACGTATATATGACAGTGTAGTCGTTTCAAAAAAGATGATATGTATATATGTATATAACATTCTTTACACAAAAATTTATAGGGGTTGAAGCCATGCCGTCTAAAAAGTAAAGAATATGTCATGGCAGAGGCGTCGGCTTACCCATCCCTACCAGGGGAAACGTGTCACGGGTCTCCAGTACCAGCTGGTTGTATTCAGGTGAGCCCGATGCATATACTCCCCCAATTGCTGGAACTTCCACTGCCATATGCCCACCCAGATTGTGAAACGCTTGGTGAGTCAGTAGGCGGAGTGATATTGTGGGAAAAAGCGTATGTCTTATTTACTGAAAAGGTGTGGTAAATTTACATTACGTTCAATTGTTAGTGTTTGTATATGCTAACAGTTGATCTGAAATTATTATATATATATACAGGTTAAAAAGAAGACACCCACATCATCTAGGCCTCTACTTCCACCTCTTGCATTACCTAGTTGGGTTCCACAGGACCTACCTGTCCCGTTAGGTCCTAACTGTAGGGGTATGGCAGTATGGTTAGGGGAACATGATATAAACTCTCCTATAATTGTTTCTTCTGATTCAGATTCTACATGTCAGTCATACGAAACAAAAATATATATACAAGATATTTTGGAGATGTTTCGATATGATTGACTAAATACATCTGTGATAGAGCTATGGATAAGGTGAGATATTCTTTATACATCCATATACCTTGTGTATGATCTGGTGATCTGGTTTCTTATTTATTAATGCATGCGTAATTAATACATATTTTGCAGCTACTTAGACAACATATGTGCAGATTTTGGATTCGAACATGTAGGTTTTTTTATTCCATCCTTGATTAGTCTAGTAGCTAAAGACCCTACATCAGTTCAACAATACTTCTGTGAGGCTTTTTTAATTTTTGTTGTAAATAAGAAGACGGTGATAATGGCTCCATTCAATGTAGAGTAATTTTACTTTGCTTATTATAATTTGGACTTAAGAAAATTACATTTTATTGTGGATTTTGAGTATTTAATTTTTAACTTTTTTTCCTCTAGTGGTAAGCATTGGGAGTTATTGGTTATTGCCCCCGAGACGTTCACTGTGTATTATCTAGATCCTAAGGGGTGTAAATTGAATACAAGATTTGGACACAAAATTAAAATGGCAATATTTCGGTGAGTAATATTTCATTTTTCATATCCGTTAACATATGTTATTACATTACTATTTAATTGCAATGCTCTATGTTACATTAACATGTAGGGGTTTTGAGGAGTACAAAAAGGCTGGAGGAAAGGTCCCCACGAAAAAGAACCAGCAAATAAATTGGAAGAACGTGAAAGTAAGTTCCCTACTGCAATATATGTATATATTATTTATGTGAACAATGCTTAATTAGTTGTATTTTTTAATATTTTGTATGTTTGAATTTATAGTGTGCTACACAAGACAACGGATGGGCATGTGGATACTATGTCATGTGATATATGCACATACTTGTCAAAAATGCCGCAATGGACATCGATTGTATTGCTGAGGTATTATATAGCCGACAAGAGATAATATGAAATATATCAATCTTATTTATAGCTCATTAATTATATATATACATCATTCTCTTTACATGTGTTTAACATGGACCCCAATACAGGAAAGGACTTACCAGATGTACATGAGCCCTATACAATGAGAGAATTAAATGAAGTAGTAGAAGAATGGGCAACAACCATACAATTAGTAGGGGCTTTAAAATATAATTGGGATCCTGATAGCGAATAATGACTAAACAATGATACTTTGTAAATGAATTTCTGAATTATAATATATGTGTGAATGTTTCTACATGTCTGGATGTTTCTACATGTGTTTGAATGAAAATGAATGAAAGTGTTGGTTGCTATATGAAGTCTACATGTGTGAATGTGAATCAATGGAACTATAGATTGCTAGCATGTGTGAATGTTTATAAATGTGTGAAAATAAAATGGAACTGCAGGTTGCATTGCTATATGCATGTGCTACTTTATTATTGTTAATTTTGCAGGTTTGCGGCCTGTTGTCGGCTGATATCAATGGATGTTGTAAAACCTGCAGTTCATAACTGAACTGAACAGGTTTCTCATCCTGTGACCAGCCACAGCAGGTCTGCAGACTGAGAGTAAAAAAAAAACAATAGTCGTCGGTTATTTGTAAATAACCGACACATAATGTTATAGTGTCGGTTTTCTACAAATAACCGACATCTATTTCGTGTGGCGCGAAGGGCTTGGTTGTCAGTTATTTGTGGATAACCGACACTGATGGTGCCCAACATGGCGCCCTTTCTATGGCGTGAAGGGTTTGGTTGTCGGGTTCTTACCTAATAACCGACACCTATAGTCCCATGATGGCGCGTTTTCGGTAGCGCGCAAAGAGTTTGGGTGTTGGTTATGGAACCGACGACCAATGGTTGGACTTTTAGTGTCGCCCACATAGATGTCGCTTATAAACCGACACTAAAGGCTTTAAATAACCGACACTAAAGGTCCTTTCTGTAGTAGTGAAGAGTGTGAAGAAAAACACAAAATACCACTTTTGACTCAAAAACCACATGCATAGTGCAAACTAACTTGACAAAAACAAGTTAGGATTGGTTATGAGCAAGAAGAACATTACCTTTGTTCTTACCATTGCTTTTTGACTTGTTTTCACCTCATACACATCTCACCTTTCTTCTTTCAAGAGGATTGAGAAGTCAATTTTCAATTCAATGGCTCAAGTCAATCCATTTGCAAGTACCTACAAGAGGAAAGATGAAATGGTCCCCAATCATGCTTTTGGGTCCGGAGGGGTTAGTTTGGAAACCCAAGTCCTATTTCTCTTGGGTGCTTTCCTAAAAGGACAACAAGTAGAATAATGGCCAATATCATTGCAATAGTTGCATGTGCCCATTGTCTTGGAACTAGAGGATTCTCCATGGAAGATTGGAGGTCCTTAATCTTTGTTGCTCCTTTGACTACTATCATATCCCAAACCATGTCTACCAATTTGTTTAGTAGTATGGTGTAGGATGTCATTAAGATTCTTTTTACCAACTAAGAATATTTGCAAAGAAGATCTCAAACTATCATTATCATGCATAAGAGAAGAAATAGTAGAAGTCAAATGATTGACATTATCTATAGCATGTAAAAGATCATTTTCAAAGCAATGAGATTTAGTTAAATAAGAATCTCTATCCATATGAAGAGAAGCAATATTATTCTCTCTACTAGAACAAGATTCAAGAACATTGATTTTAGCAAGCAAGGAGGCATTTTCTGTTTCAAGCAAAGAAATATTAGAAAGATAAACACCATTTTCAAATTCTAATCCTTGCAAAACAAAATCTTTGTCCTTGTTTTCATATTTAAGAACATCAATATCATTCATGAGAGAATCAACAATTAAAGTATGTTCTTCATTAGAACTAGGCATAAGAGGTTGAGCTTCAAGAAATCCAATCTTATCAAGTAAACTAGCATTTTGAAGTTTAAGAGAGTCTACTTGGCTAAGACAAGCATTTTTATCATCAAGCAAGCAAGAATTAGCATATTCAAGATCATCTAGTTCTACATGCATGTTATCAACAATTCTAGCAAGTTTTTTCCATTTCTTTTTAGAAGACTTAAGAGAGGCACAAGTATCATGAATAATAACAATCAAAGATTCTTTGTATAAATAGTTTAGATTTGCCTCACTTGAGTCTTTACTTATTGTAGAAGCCATAAGAGCAAAATGACATTCTCCTTCATCACTAGAGCTTGATCTTGATCCTCCACTTGAATCTTCACTTGAGCTTGAGTTGGAGGAGTCACTTGAGCTTGAGTGCCATTTATCTTCTCTTTTCTTGTAATGATGGGTCTTCTTGCCTTGTAGACAATCTATCCTATAGTGACCCTTCTTTCCACACTTGAGGCACTGGATGGAGGAGGAATTCTTTCCTTTGTAGAATCTACCCTTGGAGTATATGGCATTATCTTCAACGTGAGAGGATGGAGAGGCTTGTCCCATGATAGCTTCAATTTGAGCCTTCATTTCAGCCTTCTTCATTCTCTTTAGCTCTTTCACTTCTTGTCTTTCTACTTCCTCCCTCTTGTCAAGTGTGGCTTCATGTGCTTGTAGATTTCCAATGAGCACTTTAATAGTAATATCCTTAAGAGACCTTGCTTCTTCAATTGAAGTCACCTTGGGTTCCCACCTCTTGGGAAGAGTTCTAAGGATCTTTGAGTTGATCTCTCCCCTAGACATAAGATGACCTAGAACAACAAGACCATTCAAAATGGTGTTGATCCTTTTGTACAAGTTGTCTATGCTCTCCTCTTTTCCCATCTTAAAGTTCTCAAGCAGCCCTTTGAGCATGTAGACTTTGCTTTCCTTCACTTGAGCTATCCCCTCATAGTGATGCATAGCTTTCTCCATACCTCATAGGTAGTCTCACAAGAGGAAATCCGGTTGAACTCGGTGGAGGTCATGAAGGCATAGAGGATGTACATAGCTCTAGCATTCAAGGTTGCTTTATTCAAGGTAGCAATATCCCATTCTTCAATCTTTGCCTTAGGTAGCTCGTATGGGCTGTTCACCATTTTCCACATCTTAAGACTTGATCCTTGGATGTAGAATTGGAGCCTTCTTTTCCAATAGAGGAAATTGCTCCCATCAAAGATTGGAAGGCTGATCAAGTATCTCCCTCCTTGGTAGTCACCCATCTTCTCCTACTTGTAGAAGTATACTTGGAGAAGACCCGCTCTGATACCACTTGTTGGATCCTAGATGGGTGATTAGATGCTCTAGAGGGGGGTGAATAGAGCTGAATGCACTTAAAAAAAATTCATTAGACCTTCAAGATATATCACAAGATAAGGTTGCTAAATAGGCAATTTGAGTGCAACTAAAACATGCATAACAAGGATGAGAGAGATTGAACAAACACAAATAGACAAGCTATTTAGAGTGGTTCCACACTTCAAACTAGAAGTGAGTTAGTCCAATTACCTAGAGAGGTCAACCTCTAGGATTTCAACCTTGCACCTTCATTATATCTATTATAAGAGATACAATACATGACCAAACAAAGGACTTACCTATCCAATACAAAGAGTCTTCCACCTTACCAAGGACTTACCTACTTTGTAAGAAGTCTTCGACCTTCTTCCAAGGACTTACCCACTCTTGCAAAAGTCTTCCGCCTTATAGGGATCACCCGCTCTTCTTGGATCTTCAGCCTTTGACTTCACCTTCACTCGCAGAAGTTTCCACCAAGGACTTACCCACTTAAGAAAGGAGTCTTCTGCCTTCACCAAGGGCTTACCCACTCTTGCTTCGAGTCTTCAGCCTTGATCTTCACCTAGGGATGCCTTCCCTTGTTCTTCTTCACCTCTCTTGGACAAGAGAGAGAACATTCATCTTCATGGTTAAAATGAGAGAATGGGAGGTGGTGAAAGTGAGAGCCTCACAAGATATACATGTAGGACTAGCTCTCTTACATATTTCCTACACACTCTAATGGATGTAGTAAGTGATTAAGCTTAGAGATAGAGAGGAGGTTGTAGGAAGCACTCAACTATGGAATAGGAACCTCACATAGAGTTTGCATTGAATGCTCAACCTTGCAATGAAGCCCAAGGGGTCCGATTCATAGGTGGGGATGCCTCTTAGTCTTTGGAAACACTTGAGATCAAAAACTAGCCATGTTGTGGCTTGCAATGGATATATTTTCACTTGTTGCAACTCCACAATGGTTAGAAACACTTTTCTACACTTTTTCGTACAGTGCAATCAGTCGAGTTTCTATATATGTAACTCGACCGATCCAGTAAAAGACAAATCCGATATTCAGACCATCGGTCCAATTTGTCCTGGGGAAACTCGATCGACCAATGAAAATCGAATTGGTCAGTTACTCGATCGGTTGATTTCTGTGTAAGAACAACTCGACGGATGCAATCTCCAGAATATTGATCAAAGTTGATCGGTCGAGTTTTAAGGCTTGGAAACTCGACCGACCAAACGCATGTAATCAATTTTCTAAATTGCAACTAAAGTGATTAAAACTTTGATCTAAGTGATCCTGATTTTTTTAATCTTAATTACAAGTCGTACAATCATTACAAGTGATTTACAACATGATTCTAATGGATTTACATCATATTACAAAAATGTGCACTTGCATGACTTTGACTTGTCTTTTCTCCGACTTAGGATGCTCAAGTTAGGGCATTTGGAGTGTGTCTATACCTAATCTAAAAGCACTCAAGTAGAAGCATTAGACACCAATATGTGGAATGGTTAGTCATCATCAAAACAAGGGTTTAGTCAATTTAGACGTGAGTCAACATTGACCTAATTGACCTTGAGTCAACATTGTTCACCTTTTTTAACTCATGTGTTACTTTCGAATCTAAACACATTACATTTTGTAATAAAATGGTTAATTTCTATGTAAATTAGTTGTGACAACCTGTCACGCTAAACAAGATTACTCAAAAATAAAGCACCGATCAAAACTAATTAAACATATTACCAAAAAGGTGTATAATCAAAACTGATTTTTTACATTCCATAAGAAACATTTACACATATGTGAGAACCTGTTACACTAGATGAGATTACTCTAAACATAAAACACAATCAATCACTCATTAATCACATACCCAAAAATATGGATAAATTAAAACCGATTTCATCATCAACACCCTCTTAGAAACATTTGCATAAGAACCTAACATCTTTCTTGTATCCATATTGTGCCCATAATCTGATACAAATTGGTCTATCACCTTAGCCACAACATATATACACAATAGAACAATATTCTCATATGTCACACAAATAATCATTAACATGCTATCAAAATTCTGAATCGTTTGAAACACTGTATACAAACATTTCCTGCTCGAACCTAAGAGTACAGGGATGAACTAGGACACACTAAACATCTAATAGACTTTCTCAAAGATTCATTATTGTACTTCCTCTTTACTTCCATGATTATGTTTTCGTCACTACCGATTACCTAAAAAGATGTGGCAAACCACAAGGGTGAGATTCATGTCCCAAAAAGAGATATAACCTACAACAATGCTTATTGAATACAACATTTTAAATAATTAAATAATTTTAAACAGTTTAATCAGATATAACAAATAGGCTCAGGAACACTAATGATAAAAAAATAGCTGATGACAATTATTATCATTAAGCTGACTATCGTCATCTACCTTGTCAACCGTATAAGAGATTCAGTAGTGATGCGATGATTTTGAGTCGCATTTATAGACCTTTTTGCTATGTGTTTTGTGCCCTTATTAGTCATTTTTATGGATAATATTGCATAATTCACTCATTCCGGTCTTTGCCACCATTTTATGTCAAATTCCCCTAGTTTTACTATTTCGAGCATTATTTATCATATTATCATAAATTGGGTGGATTTATTTGGTCCTGTCTTGGAATTTCAGGAAAAACAAGTATCTGCTTCCGTCGATACCATCGACGGAAGTCGATACCATCGACCAAGCCACAGGTTTCCAGCCGAGAGGAGCAACACAAAGTCGATACCATCGACGCCCAAGTAGATGGCATCGAGATCCCTACAGGTTGTTGGCGAGGAAGCTGTCGATACCATCGACGAAAGTCGATGCCATCGACGAATGGAGGCTACAACGTCGCTAAAAGATAAAACCAACGCTAAAGAGAGTCGATACCATCGACCCAAGTCGATGGTATCGAGATGACCACAGGTGCTCAGACGAAAAGAAAAGAAAGCTGCCGCTAATGCGCTGGGTCGATACCATCGACCCGCGTCGATGGTATCGACGCCGGCAGATACGCGTTGGATTCGTTTCGATCTCGATCGGACGGCTGGAGTTATTTGACGACCTAATTAGGGACTTATACCTAATGACGTCCGCCCACACGAGAGGAGGATCTCATTTTGCATTGCACGAGTACCGAGGAAGGAGAGAAAGGAGAACGGAGGCTAGAAGCTCATCCCGGTCGATTCGGACGCTGCCGAAGACGGATTTCACCACCGAGAGGCGGGAAAGCTCGTATTCTACGCAAAGGATCCACCGGTTCTTCTCCGTTCAGGGGTTTTCCCAGTTGTTTCATGTTTTTCTTATGAATTCCCCCATTTCTACCATGTATTTGTGCGAGATGAACATGAGAGGCTAAAACCCTCCATCTTTGGGATCGGGAGTAGCCCGGGAATGCATTGTATGACAATTTTATATTAATAATTCATATTTTCTCTCTTAAATCCGTGGTATAGTTTTGTTTTCTCCATATATATTGTTATGCTTGATCACCATAATAATAACTTAATGCCCTTAATCACTTCGACAGAAGGATTAACGGTTGAAAAGAGACGAAACCTACATTAATCGATAAAACCCTTGACAAAGGACTTGTAAAATTAATGGTGGGAACTGAGAGATCGTTCGTAATGCGCTTAGTTTAGGGGAATGATTACTACGATGGTGGAATCAACCTAAACCTAAGTAGTGAGTTACACCACGACAGTGGGTAATTCTCATTTCAGGCCACTACCCGGATAGAGAGAGAAGAGTGAGGAATTATATAAAACCTAATACAATATTGACCCGCGGTGAAACCACAATCCTAAAGATATCCTTTTGAATTGATTAAATTAACCTTTAATCGATTGTTTTCTTTGTTTTATTTTTATTTTCTTTTTAATTTCGACAACAAACCCAACTTTGTTATCCGGCCTAGCTGATTGCAATTAGTTAGTAGGAGTCTCCAATAATTCACGTATCCCTGTGTTCGACTCGGGCCTCACAAAGGCCTATATTACTCGACGCGTATACTTGCGTTTTAGCGCGTAGTAAAATACACGTCAAGTTTTTGGCGCCGTTGCCGGGGATACAGCGAATTGTTGGCACTTTGAGTGCTAAGAGCGGCCACTCTAGGCCACATTTTTTATTTTTTAATTTTGAAACAACTTCAATTATTCCTAAATTTCTCTATAATTGTTTTTACTCATTTAAGCATAGTACTGAACCCCAATTTTCTCATTTCAGGTACTTTGCATGGTGCATACACGTAGTACGGACTACGCTCATCGCACAACTGAGGTTCCACCTCCGAGACCAGAGGACGAGGAGTACTACGAGCAAGAGCACCAAAGCAATATAGATTATGAATCTAAGCAAGAGAAGGCAGAAGAAATGGCCGAACCACAGACGATATGGGAGAAGATCAAAGCGTCTTCTTCATCAGCTTCAAAGGGGCCTATAAAGAAGCAAGGGATCGACATTCCAACATACAAGATCGATCCGGCACTGATTAACTTGGTAAAATCAAATGCATTTCACGAGCTGAAGAATGAAGACCCAGTTGCACACATCAGTCAGTTCGTTGAAAATTGTGATATGGTGAAGATCGACCGGTTTCCACAACATACTCTGTATCTAAAGTTGTTCCCAAGCTCATTGGCAGGAGCAGCAAGAGAGTGGTTACATAACCTCGATGATGAGTTTGTCGAATCATGGGATCATATGGTGGAGGTCTTCTTCTAGAGGTTTTTCCCTCCTGAGAAGACCAACGACATGATTAGGAAGATTCACAATTTCACCCAACAGGCGGGTGAAACGTATTCTGAGACCTGGGAGCGATTCCAGGTTATGTTGAGGAGATGTCCATATCATGGGTTGGATAAGGAGACATAGGTGAAGATCTTCTATTTTGCTCTCTCCGAGCATGATAGGAGCAACTTGGACTCAGCCGGTTCGGGATTCTTCTTGAATAACACTGACACGGGATGCTGGGAAATACTAAAGAACATGGCTAGGAAACAGTCATGAGGGGAAAGAGGTGCAGTGGAACAGGTCAAGGCTGCTGGTGAATCCAGAATAGTTAGGGAGCTGAACGATAAGTTAGATCTTCTAGCTAAGAAACTGCTGACTAAGGAAGATGCATCTGACGATGAGGAGGCCCAAGTGAAATTTATGCAACAACAGGGTTACAGGAACAATGACTATGCATGGAGGAAAGATAAAAAGTTTTCATGGAAGGATCCAAATAATTTTCTGCAGGATCCGGATGCCAAGCCACAGCGGAAAGCCGAGGACAAGAACACTATATTGCTAAGTCAAATGGTCTAGCAAAACCAAGAGATGATGGCCATGTTTGGTAAGCAGTTGCAATCTCAAGGTAACATTCTAACCAAATTTGGGCAGACTCTGCAAAGCCATGGAGCACAAATGTGGGCTTTAGAGACCACCGTAGCGCAGATTTCGAGTGAAGTGGCGGCAATCAAGCACGCCAATCAACAGAAACCAGCCGAGAATGCGAACCTGGCCCAAGAACATCATCAGGTCAAGTACATGTCTATGGTAAGCAACGAGGAGGAATCTCAGGTGCAAGAAGCTGTAGAAGAAAGAAAGATGACTTTCAATGTGAATGCCACACCGGCAATACCATATCCACGCACTTACTATGGATTGCCGGGTGGAAACCCTTTCTTCAGAAAATCTCAAAGAGTTGTGAATACTGTATCTCCATGTAGGCAAAAAGGAGAATTGTAGGTTTGTGCACGTGCGGAGACAACGAATGTGAGAGAGAAACCACAACAAGCTGCTACTATTGAGGATGTTTCGCAAAAGCCCACATCAGAAGGAGTGATTGAAGCAAGCTTAGGGGAAGTACCCCTGGAAAGTGCTTATGTGCCACCTCACAGGCGTGTTGATGCAGCTGATGTTTCCGATACGGTCAAAAGTAAGTCAAAGAAAGAACATCGTCACTTTAAGAAATTTCTGGAGATATTCCGAAAACTCCACATCAATATTCCATTAGTGGAGATGATCGAGAAAGTACCCGCCTATGGGAGGTTCATCAAGGAAATCATCAATAAGAAGAGGCGGATAAAAGATGATGAAATTTATTGGATGAATGAGACGGTGAGCTCTATGATTCACGGGAGTTCACCGAAGAAGAGAAAGGACCCAGGAGGTTTCTACATTCCATGCTCAATAGGTGGTCAACATTTCCCTAAAGCGCAATGTGATTCTGGCGCTAGCATAAATCTCATGCCGTTGGCGACATTTCAAAAGCTAGGGTTAAAAGAGATAAAGAAGTTGGCTGCAACAATTGAATTGGCAGATGGATCTACCGTGAGACCCTACGGAGTATGTGAAGATGTTCTAGTCAAAGTAGATAGATTCATATTTCCGGTGGACTTTGTCGTCATGGATATGCCACCACTCCAAAGCTGTGAAATTCTACTAGGAAGACCGTTTCAAGCAACGGCAGACGTTGTGACTGCCTTAGGAAGAGGCACTTTGTCCTTGGGAATTGGAGGAGATCGAGTTGAATTCAAGTTACCGCATGATCCTCTAAGCCCAGTTCCCAAAGTGAAAAGATGATGAACTTCAAGACGTCTAGCCTAAGACGTTAAATAAGGGCGCTTGTTGGGAGGCAACCCAACCATTGGTACATTAGGATAGTGTAATTATAGTCATAGATTGCTTTCATTTCGTTTAAAATTTATGTATAAAGAAGATACCTTGATATGTTTGTTCAATGTGCAGGCTAAGGCAGGGTCGATACCATCGACACACTGGTCGATGGTATCGAGATAGGTTCAGGTTGACATCTCCAAGAATCGTACTGAGTCGATACTATCGACGGTAGTGTCGATGGTATCGACATACCTACAGGCAGATCGCAAAAGAATTGTCGATAGTATCGACACATCAGTCGATACCATCGAGATCTCTGGAGAAATTCAGAACGATTTTGCTCAGTCAACTCGATACCATCGACGGCCTCGTCGATGGTATCGACATGATCACAGGTTGAACTGAAAAAGTGGCGGTGATGCAATGAAGCCAAGTCGATACCATCGACTCCCGTCGATGGTATCGACCATCCATGTCACCGATCCGCGCAAAGATATTGACGGCGATTGCGAGTCCACGTCAGCGATCCAGGTGCTGCGTCGATACCATCGACCCGCGTCGATGGTATCGACAGGTCAGCAATCCAGGTTTCCCGATCCAGCCAACGTCAGCCATCGATACTCGCGAGGGGGGCGGATAGCATCGAGACGTGTCGATACCATCGACCCGCGTCGATGGTATCAACGGGTCAACAGTGGCGCCGGCCAAGTCTATATAAGGAGAATTGCAACGTCATTTGATGTCACACCTTCAGAGCAATCTTCTTCCTTTGCACCAAGCACTCCCCCGAGCCCTCCAAGACTGAAGAGAAGCAACATCGAGCAAAGATCTTCACCGAGCGGAGAATCGCTTCTCCATATTCACCGAGCTCTCTTCTTCTAATCCCATCTTTCTTGCAACCATGGTGCACGTCGCCGGAGCATCATCCTCGTGCACAAATCCCATGGAGATTGTGGAGTTTGTTCCACCCCCTACTGCTTCCGTCCCTCGTCCGCGCCTGGTTCACCCTTCCGCGGAGGCGAGGAAGGTCTATGAGGAGATTATGAAGCGGAAGATTGAGCTGACCCGGTATGTGGACCGGGGTATGCTCCAGGAGCTGGGATTCGAGGCCAACTTGGCCTATGTGCTGGCTGGGCAAGAACGACACACCGGCCGACGACATGATCAACTGGAGTACCATGCGGATGGGCAGCCATTCTTCGGCGAATGGCCCACCTACAAGGAATTGGTGGTGGAGTTTATGGCGTCCCTCGACATCTGCGTCGTACCCAACGACGTGGTGGCGTCGGATCGTGAGTGGATCAAGGGCAGGGTGTCCTTCCGGCTGTTCAACAACAACTACAACATCACGTTGGAGCAGTTCAATGACATCTTCAATTGGAACCACGGTCGCAATGATCATCGACGCCTCGAT
Organism: Alisma plantago-aquatica; assembly: GCA_963693085.1. NCBI lineage: Eukaryota > Viridiplantae > Streptophyta > Magnoliopsida > Alismatales > Alismataceae > Alisma > Alisma plantago-aquatica. The sequence goes on from OY856412.1 coordinate 1,246,909,006, forward strand.
GCCCGCACTGACTACGACAAGATCTTCGCCGAGATAACCACAGTGCTGGTGGGAAAGACCGTAAGCTACCACAATGCTGCGGTAGCGGACTTTGAGCATCCCTTCGTCTGGGTCCTACACCAGATGTTGAGCCTTACGTTCTTTGCTCGGAGCGACCTAGCATTGAGCAAGTTTCAGGAGAGCGACCTCTTTTTCCTCTACATGCTTCTGAAATGACAAGAATGCAACTGGGGTGCGTTCTTTCTGCAACGCGTCCTGGCAGTGAAGAGGAGTACAAGGAAGGCTCCGATCCATTTTGGTGGGCTCATCACCAAATTGGCGTCGTACTTGGGGCTGAATTTCCAGTCCATGACTCCGCTTTCTACGAAGAGCAAGGTGAACGTGCAACACTTGCACCGTTCAAACCTTATCCTTCTCCGGGATGGATTGGCGTACGCACATTGCCACATCAACCACGCCTATCAAGAATGCGCACTGCCGGACGACGTCTTCAACATCGAGGGCGCACAGGACTGTCGGTGGCCAATCATAGCCATCGAGTCCGATGAAGAAGAAGACGGCGACGAAGAACAAGAAGGCGAGGCTGAGGAGGAAGAGGAGGCTTTCACACCTCTTCGCACACGAGTAGCACCACGGAAGCGTCCTCGGATGCATCCGGGTGCATCTTCATCATCACAGCCCCCGCCGCCATCACCACAGCCCTCGCAGCCAGGCGAGGATGTCTACTCAATGCAGGGAATGTACACGATGTTGCAGGATATACATCAGACTCAACAGCAGCATCTAGATATGTACACTGGTATTCATGAGACTACGAGCCGGTTACTCGACAATCAACGGGCAATGTTCGAGAACGAGCGTCTCATCCTCGCCAACCAAGAGCAAATACACAACCGGATGCAAAGGATGGAGATGCAACAGGAGCCCTTTTATGACCACTACTGGAGCCAGAACTACTTTGGAGGCTATCCACAGCCTCCGTCGAGGACCCATTATGATCTGAGCTTCCAGGGGGAGTATCCTTCTTGGGATCCTACGGCTCCACAGTACCTGCCTCTACCTCCACAAGAATGATCAAGGTATCTCTGTTCCACTCTTAAGTTTGTTTTTGACTATGAGGCCATAGTCCAATTCAAGCTTAGGGGGGTAGTTGGAACAGCTCTATCTTTTCTTTTGTTGTTTTTAGCTTTCAGCATTGTTATTTGTTTCTTGCATTTTTAGTTTTTGTAGGGTCCAAGTGCTATCTAGTGTAACTGTGGATGTCGTAAAATTTTCTCATCTCGCTGATTAATTCATGGGAAATTTAAGGGAAAATTAAAATTTTTGTGTCTTTGGATAGCTTGCTTTGGTTGTCCTTGGGGAACTTATCCTATGAAAATGATTGATTATGTCAACTTTAAAACAACATCTCACACCTAAACTCCTTTTGACTCATGAAAAGTGGACAGTAACGGTTGTTTGAGCCTAACCTAACCAAATGGTAATGAGACCTTAATTAGATATAAGAGAGAGAACCCTCTAAACTACTACACAGGTCAGTAAGGAGGGACACATAATATCTTTCTAAGGTTCAGTCATCAAATCTTGTGATCATTCTACTTCATTTTTTTCATATTCCACCTAAGAATTGGAAGTAAGTGCAGTTTTAATTCCTTCTTGTGTGCATAGCATTTAGATAGGAATTGCATTGATATTTTTCATTCTTCTGCATAAAAAGAAAAAAATATATAGGGATTCATGCACATTACCTTTAGGTGCATGCCATGTAGTTGCACTCATGATTTTCATGCATAAAGTACACCATGTATTTCAATTTTTCCTCACAAGTGATCTAAACTGTTCCATACCTTCGAAATATTGCAAAGATTTCCAAGCATGAAGAAAGTAGCCCAATACACTTATCTCTAAGCAATTATGGATATGTGGGCTAAAAGGAAGAAAAAAATTCTGAAAATCTGAAAAAAATAGAAAAGAAAAAAAAAGAGATAATTTAGAAGAAAATGGAATAAGAGGGATAAAGGAACATGACATCACTCGCATTACAGAAAATTGAGTACATGATGTGGCTTAATTAGATTTCCATCTTATTTTGAGGTGGAAGGTTAGTGCATGCATCATTTCACCCAATTTTAGGCATTAGGTCATTTCTAATGTGCATTTGCATCATTTAGGACATTTTGTTTTATGCATTTTGAAACTGTGCAATACTTCCAAGTTCTTCCATGAACCACCCATTCCATCCACCCGTTGCTCGGATTGGTAGGCCACCGTGAATTTTCCTCACTAATGATTATCAGGAGAACTGCTTCCATGTAGATGGTAGTTAGGGCGAGCAACGTAGTATAGGCGATCACAAGATGCACCAATGCTGAATCGGCGAATTTTATTATGTTAACTGCCTTATGTGATAGTGTTCATCTGTTTGGAGGATAATTTCTTTTATTGATGATTATTGTCGCCGTTAGGGTAATTACTGTCCTGTGGTTAGAAAAGGCCGGCTTGAGAACGTTCAGTGGGAGTCACATGGGATGTTGGGTTGGTGTGTTGATTTTTAGTTGACATCTGCAATTCTATTGTAAGGATTAGTTGCTCGAGGGCGAGCAATGTTTAAGCTTAGGGGAGTTTGATGCGATGATTTTGAGTCGCATTTATAGACCTTTCTGCTATGTGTTTTGTGCCCTTATTAGTCATTTTTATGGATAATATTGCATAATTCACTCATTCCGGTCTTTGCCACCATTTTATGTCAAATTCCCCTAGTTTTACTATTTCGAGCATTATTTATCATATTATCATAAATTGGGTGGATTTATATGGTCCTGTCTTGGAATTTCAGGAAAAACAAGTATCTGCTTCCGTCGATACCATCGACAGAAGTCGATACCATCGACCAAGCCACAGGTTGCCAACCGAGAGGAGCAATACAGAGTCGATACCATCGACGCCCAAGTCGATGGCATCGAGATCCCTACAGGTTGCTGGCGAGGAAGCTGTCGATACCATCGACGAAAGTCGATGCCATCGACGAATGGAGGTTACACCGTCGCTAAAAGACAAAACCGACGCTAAAGAGAGTCGATACCATCGACCCAAGTCGATGGTATCGAGATGACCACAGGTGCTCAGACGAAAAGAAAAGAAAGCTGCCGCTAATGCGCTGGGTCAATACCATCGACCCGCGTCGATGGTATCGACACCGGCAGATACGCGTTGGATTCATTTCGATCTCGATCGGACGGTTGGAGTTATTTGACGACCTAATTAGGGACTTATACCTAATGACGGCCGCCCACACGAGAGGAGGATCTCATTTTGAATTGCACGAGTACCGAGGAAGGAGAGAAAGGAGAACAGAGGCTAGAAGCTCATCCCGGTCGATTCAGACGTTGCCGAAGACGGATTTCACCACCGAGAGGCGGGAAAGCTCGTATTCTACGCAAAGGATCCACCGGTTCTTCTCCGTTCAGGGGTTTTCCCACTTGTTTCACGTTTTTCTTATGAATTCCCCCATTTCTACCATGTATTTGTGCGAGATGAACTTGAGAGGCTAAAACCCTCCATCTTTAGGACCGGGAGTAGCCCGGGAATGCATTGTATGACAATTTTATATTAATAATTCATATTTTCTCTCTTAAATCTGTGGTATAGTTTCGTTTTCTCCATATATATTGTTATGCTTGATCACCATAATAATAACTTAATGCCCTTAATCACTTCGACAGAAGGATTAACGGTTGAAAAGAGACGAAACCTACATTAATCGATAAAACCCTTAACAAAGGAGTTGTAAAATTAATGGTGGGAACTGAGAGATCGTTTGTAATGCGCTTAGTTTAGGGGAATGATTACTACGACGGTGGAATCAACCTAAACCTAAGTAGTGAGTTACACCACGACAGTGGGTAATTCTCATTTTAGGCCACTACCCGGATAGAGAGAGAAGAGTGAGGAATTATATAAAACCTAATACAATGTTGACCCGCGGTGAAACCGCAATCCTAAAGATATCCTTTTGAATTGATTAAATTAACCTTTAATCGATTGTTTCTTTGTTTTATTTTATTTTCTTTTTAATTTCGACAACAAACCCAACTTTGTTATCCGGCCTAGCTGATTGCAATTAGTTAGTAGGAGTCTCCAATAATTCACGTATCCCTGTGTTCGAATCGGGCCTCACAAAGGCCTATATTACTCGACGCGTATACTTGTGTTTTAGCGCGTAGTAAAATACACGTCAAGTAGCATATGAATAACTAGCATAAGCAAGTCTTGTAGCATATTATCTCTATTAACATGAATAAGTCTAGCATCATAAGCATATCTAACAACATTAGCATGTCTAACAGTTTCAACATATCAATATCATAAGCAAAGCTAACAACATAAGCACAAGTATTTGCATAAGCATGATTAGAAATATAGGCATTTCTAATTATAGAGGCACAACTAGCATGCTAAACATAACTAACAAGATGATATAGCTAGCATCATAATTATAATCAACAATAGCAATATAGATATCAACATAAGCATGGCTACTATATGTACATATCTACAATCTTAAGCATATCCACAACCTAAGTATATCTACCATCTCTTAATTGCACTTAGCATCATCTTTATGTAAAGAGAACAAACAAGGGCTATCATCCAAAGTGAAGCGTCGTGTATAACCCTAAATAGATTTGCTATGCGGTTGTATTACATCTTTTATTATGCCCTGGGGAATATGAATCATACCATCCGAAGTCCAACTGACCCCTGGAAGGGCTATTCAATTCAATACAAGATCTAGGAGTGTCGGTGTCCTAAGATCTGTTTCCCTCATTAGTATAAGTGAAAAGGTAGTGACATATCAATCAAAGTTGCCACTAAAATGACATATGGTCAAGCTTCTAACCACTAGTCCACCCTTGGTACAGGTCATGGCTCTAAAAACCAGGGTATACGAACCCTCTAATCTGAAGTAAAATCATAGTTGTCCTCAATCACATCAAATGTCTAAGCCATCCTCCATAACCTACATTGTGGGGGATAAGGATATATCCTCAACTCGCCACCCCCACATAATCAACAATATGCGCTCCTAGTTTCCCTTAGGAATACTTGTTTCACCATCCAGTGAGTTCTGACACTGAAGATGGCTTTATGACATAGGGCACTACATGATTAGAGTTCCACTAGATTAGTCATACCAATTGGTTAAATTAAGGTTGCATCAAACAAGTGGACATACAAATCCTAATTCACTTCTAGCAAGCATATAAGTATCACATATTCAAAAGATATAAAATGTGTGAATCTCATTTCATCATCACATGGTACTATTCACTTGCCATTCATGAGACCACACTACTCATCATACTATCTAATCCTTTTCACAATATAATAGGGTAACCGATCTGCCTCGAAGTGAGCGTTGGAAATACCAACACTCAATGGGAAGTGAATCGGACTTTATAAACCCGAAACCTTCAATGGCCCCCACAACTTTATTATGGGGTCAAAGTAGATATACGGGGTCGAACACAGGGATGTGGTGACATTTAGGATGCCACAGATCTCGTTGTTACATTAGATAAGCCAAAAACAATAGTCGATAAAAGTACATGCTAGAACTAGTCTAGCGCGTAGTCACGATTTAAAACAAAACAAAGAAAAGAAAGAAAACAAAATAAAATAGAGTTCACAAGATTCTACTAATCCAGAGAAAGAGAGTTTCCGGCTATGTAACCACAAACGGGCAGTCTATGCACTCGATCTCGGGCGTAGACAACCCTCGAACACCTAAGCAAGCATCTAGTACGTACAATGCCATGACATGTGGGTCGTCCCACTCGCTCTCGCGATGCGTGACTAAAACCATCAATGATATGTCATAGACCCTCTCTCGAGTAATGACATATCCACACCTCAGAATATGCTAAGTTCCCTCTTGGGTCTTAGGATATTTGGAGATGTTAGGGGCAGAATACCTTGGATCGCCCTCCTCTCGGGTTTGGATCCAAACTATCGTCTCTTAGGTATCTCTATAAAAGATCTCTTGATACTGGCAGAAATAGTAGTTCAAGCGAGTAAGAGATCAACCTAACAAGCAGTCATAACCAAGAAAGAGAAAATAGAACATGCAACATACTAGATTTGATATGAATCTACTTTCTTAAGGCAAAAGTACATATACATGCCTAGATCGGGCTACATAGCCAAGAAAGAGCTAACTAGCCATAGACAAGCATAGTTAGCACCGAACACAGACGGATAAACATCTTTTGTATAGATAACCAAGAAATACAGCTGAATGAAATAGAAGAAAGATGAGATATAGCCCGTAGAGGAGAGGTGGCTCTCGCTCCTTGGTCCTCCTCTTTGTCCTTCTGGACTCCTTGGTCCTTTCTCTCTCTAGATCTGCCCCAAACACCAGTGTGAATACATCGCTGGGCATAGATGAATGGATGGATGGACTAGATCTATGGTTTCCACCTCAGATCTGGGTGGACAAGAACAGACATATGGATGGATGGTAGTGGATGACCGGTGGTCGTCGGATCTGGGTTCTCACCTTAGATCTAAGGTAAGTGGAGGGTGGATGGATGGAAATGGAGGATGGACGCAAGCCTACGGTAGAGGGCAGCGTGGAGTGAGCACCTTGGTCTTCTTGGACCTCTGTGCTCTCCCGTGGGGTTCTGGCGCCAATCTGATAGCCTTCCGATGTCTAGACTCAATTCACCTAGACTGGTATGTCATCTCTCGACTCTAGACCCCCCTGGACTCGATACTACAGCCGTTCAACATCCTCAGACTGGATCTCCCCTCTTGAATGGGGGTATGGATGTCTATTTATAGGCACGAGCTGGCTATTGTTGGGGGCCTGGACCTCAGTCGAGATGTTTATTGGGGGACTTGATCGAGTTCTTGTATCTCTAACCGCAGGCTCTATTCATAGCCACATGGGTCACGATTCTGTTGCTTGAGCCGTGATTGCGATCTTGTGGAATCATGGTCGTCACGTTGAAGGAAGGACACTGGTCGTGGTCTGGGGATATTCCTCTACTTTGTTGCGGTGTAGATGCTAGGGCGTCAGGGCCTAGAAGCTATCGTTGCTTGGATGGAGGTGAAGATGGCTGATGAGAAGTCGCGGTTGCAGGAGTTTACAAGTTAGGTTGCGGTTGTAGGTTCCTTAGCCCGCAGTTGGGGTGAGATGAGGGTAGGAGGTGTGAGCATAGTGGAGAGAGGCGATAGTGCCAACTGGGTAGGAAACTGAGGAGAAGGACGACGATGGTAGGAGCGGGCGTGACGGTGTGGTCGTCGTTGTGGAAGCTGGATGAAGAGAACCACGATCTGACTTGTTGCCGATCTCAGGCCAGGTCCCTGCAAGGAAGATGAGGATGTGATGGTGGAGGGCGTTGCTATCAATGGTGGAGGGTCACGATCGCAAGGAGTAGCTATCGATCGTGGTTGTGGGATAGCAGAACCATGGGTAAAGGAGTGGGAACTGTGGGTGAAGAAGCCGCGGTCGTGGCCTAACACACCACGGTCGCAATGCTGCTGAAGGCAAAGAGGCAAAGAGGTGATGGCGTTGTGATAAGCGGTTGCAGTGAGAAGTGTTGACGGTGAGTCAGGTCGAGGGAGTGAGTGTTGTAGATGATCGTGATGTTGGAAGCGGAGGAGAGGTCGTGGTGTCGATGTTGGTGAAGACGCGGGCGGTTGGTCACTGGCAGGGGAAAGGAAGCCGCGACTGCGGTTCAGTGAGAGGGATAACTACAACTGTGGTTTAGGAAGTGGTTGTTGGTCACGGCTGCAGGGAAGAAGTAGAGAGAGGAGGTCGCGGGAGCGGCTTAGAGGCAGGAGAGCCTGCGATGAGTTTGTATGGGCTATGGATTCCCCTGGATACGTGTCCAGGGTGTTAGGTGGGTAGGGGATAGCGTGGCACTGTAACAACTTAATTGAAAATAAAAGGGCCACCCCACTAGCTAGGCCTGGAAGATTGGGCCTTTATGCCCACTTTAACCAGCTCATTCAAGATAAAATCCAATTAAAATGAGATTTAAATCAACTAAGCTAAGCATGGATGTATAGGGTGATTTATGCAATGAAAGCAAATAATCGGGAGTTAAACTGGGTCCAAGATAGGTAAAGAATAAGATAGTGATGACAATTATTATTAGTTAAACATTGTATGATATATCAAGAAGTACAATTCACTGGGCCTAATCAAGGAGAGGAGAGAGAGCCAGGAGAGAGGTAGTTCATCTATGTTTGGTGCATGAAAGTCTAGCATTGGCTAATTGGCTACAATATTGGCTAGCTAGCTAATTTATCTACGTAAATGTAAAAGGAACTCAAATAAAAGCAAAAAGGGGCAAATTAAGACTAAAGTGACATGAAACCATAGATGAAATGCAAGGACAATATGAGTATATTTGGGTGTTATCAACTACCCCAAGCTTAAGGCTTGCTTGTCCTCAAGCAAGACTGTGCTCAAAGAATAAAAAGATAATATCCAAAAAAGCTTGGCAATAGATGCTAAGGTTAAGAAAAATAGTTTAAAGCGTCAATTCTTTTGATCCATGTCATTTTAGAACAAACCCCCACCAATCAATCACAATCCTGCCAAAGCAAGATCAAAGAGTTTCCAGGCAAGATTAAGCAAATTCACTACAGCTTGTTGATACTCATGAGGGTTTGAATCATAATTATTAAACATGAAAGTGTTGTCACACTGGTGATCACATGAGTGATGAGAAATGAACCATCACCAAGAATCCATGCATACCAATCAGGGACAACGCGCCTCTCACTTATTTATGTCCTAAGAAACAAAGCGAAAAGACTCTAATGACTTTTGTGGATCTCGATCTGCGTCAGGTTGGTCCATGTAACGAGCAACAGTCCCTGCAGTCTGAGCCAGTTGGCCCAAAGCAGTGAGATGAACTCCTCGTACTGTTCTCGAACCAACCCTGCTACTGAGATGATATCATAAGTCTCCTAGGGTTTCCTAGTGACTCTCTAATGAGCATTTGGAGTGATACTACCATGCATGACATACCCGCGTTCATGAGCGCAGTCATACACCAGAAAGGCACCATCCTCAACTCTCGTCAAACAGAAAACAATGCTCATTTATTATTCACACTCATGCTTTTATCATCTGCATTCTATTTGTAGGCTTGGGTGAGAACTATATAGATATTTTGGGATTTTGTGGGCGGCCAAGCCTCTTTTGCACATTTTTATGTTTTTCATCTTTTGACTCAATCTAAGGTGAGAAGGCACGTAGTCCATCAAGGAAAAACATTTCAACTTGATTATAGCCCAAAACCCAACATTATCCGCTTGACACCTGTGTGAAAAGTTGGAATTATGATTCAAGGATCCTTAGAATAGAGGCAGCTTGTGAATTCACAGCTAGGATTCCTTGATTGTGGTTTAGCTCATTCCAACGGTCCTTTACCATGGATTTTCCATTCACGACATAGATAAAGGAGATTTAGCTTTAAGCTATGAAAAAGGGACATAACCCTAGATTTATTGCCAAACTTAAGGAAAAGAGTCAGAGAGAAATTCAAGCAAAAGGTCAAGTAATTTTTAAGATGAAAACTGTGCATTTAGGCATAAAGTCAAGCATTTATCTATCAGATTCACACCACATAGCCATAATTGCAAAGATAAAAGGCAATTTTTTTTTGAAAATTTTAAAACTAAATGCAGGAAGTAAACATGTGTGCAAGAAGGGTGAAGAGAAAGAAGGGTGAAGCCTAACCACCCCAAGCTTAAAATTTTGCTCGTCTCGAGCAAGACTTAAACTTGAAATAGTGAGGCAGGAATGCATGTTATTAACGGCAGTTATTGGAGTTCTAAAGATGATGCATGGATGCAAGGATACAAAAATAGTTAGAGGAAAGAAACTAACTAACAAGAAACATGAAAAGAAAAATTTGTTGTAATAAAAGGGCGGGAGGGTGGGTAAGAGAAAAAGGGGGTGGTTGCCCCACGATACCGACACTGGGATCCCAAATTCTAAGTTTTGGGACCAGTGTCACCTGTGTCTTACCGACGGGTTCTGCCACATAATCAGAGTAGAATAGGTAGAGATGCAGGCCCTACTGAGTCTGAAGTAGAAAAGTAAAATCCTGCGACTCGGTGAAGTCATCACTGTGTTGGAAGTGGCTTCAACTGCACTGGGATGAATTCTTCGACATATCATCCTCAGGGTACCTTCCAAGATACATATCTGAGTAGGAAGGTCCTAGGATATCGACATAGGGCGAGATAGATGAGAGAGGTTGGATGTCTTCTGGAGGACTCATATCTTTTCTCTCCATCTCTACACTTGAGGTTGGATGCTCAGATAAGCCACTATATATAGTTTGAGTCATCCAATCATCTTTTGAACATGAAGTGTCCCCAGAAGAGTATGATTGATGTTCTTCCACCCCAAGATTGTTACCTTTTATGGGGTCTGGGGTTTCTTCATGCTCAACAACCAGGTTGTAGTGAACTGTCCATCTACCACACTTGAGTTCCACTAGGCCTTGAGGAGGGATGGTGGTGATTGTAAGCTCGTATCGTTCCAGCTCATTGTCGTCAATGTTTTCGCTCCACTGTGATGAATAGTCATCATCATCCTCACCATATAGATTGTTCCAAACCATGATCGGCATACTGCTTGAAGCTAAGTGATAAGTCTCAATGTGAGGGTCATCACTCTGGTATGGATCACTATCTGAATCAGATTCGTCAGAACAAGCTTCACTTTCTGATTGTGAGCTTGTTTGACTTTCCTAGTGAGGATAGGATTCATCATCTTCATAGACTCATTATTGTTCCTCCATTGGTTCATCAGCTGGATCATCTAGATAGAATGAAGAACTTCCCCGCATAGGTTGGTCTTCACAGAAAAACCCTAGTGCATCCAGTTGATGATCTAAATCAGATGGTGAAGCATACTCCTCTTCAGACCCAATAGAATGGTCTTGATGACTGACTTCTTCATTTCTAGGTTGTAGATCTTGTGACTATATGGTAACCCAATTAACGAGATCTTGAAGCCTACTGTATTATTCAACATCTTCATGAAGTTGTCAGACTTGTGCAGCAACACCTTTAAGGTTTGTCAATTCTTCCTCGCAATGTTGTTGTAGACCCGCTGTACCAAACCAGTGTTCTTGGATGAATCCTTTCTCAACAGCTTGAGGTAGCCTTCTACTACGGTCTGCAACCTCTGTAGCTACTTTAAGATGACGATCTTGCTCTTCTAGTAGTTGTTGCATTGGATTGACATCTTCTTGGAGATAAGAGGCTGAGCGAATGAGTGGTTTGGCACTTTCTTGGCTCATCTCCACTGCATTGATCAGTTCTTCCTCCCATGATGGCACCAAAGTTGAGAGCTAACTAACAGTCTTCATTGTTGGGGCATCTTCATATGACGACAGTGGGGGCAAATATAACTCAACGAGCTGTAAGGCACCACTTTTCAATTATTGCCCAGCAGTCAAAACTGTGGAAAAACTCAAGAGGATAGGTGGACAAGATAACTTGTCTTTCCGAGGCAAGATCCATGGCTGAAAAAAGAATATAAGAAAAAAAAAGGGATTCAATATATATGAACAAGTATGTTTAGAACAAAAGAAAAACTATGCATATATATATATATATATATATATACATGCTTATAGTGATAGAACAAAATCTACTAGGCATGTAAACATGGAAACCTCATCCCCGGCAACGGTGCCAAAAAGTTGATAAGCCTCCGAAGGTGCATCAACTCTTGGCACTACAAACTCATGGCCTCTGATGAATAAATTCCCCGAAAATGGTACCAAAAAGTTGATCGGCTCATTAGTGAGCGTCAAAAATACCAACACTCATCGGGAAGTGCATCAGACTTTATAAACCCAAAACCTTCAACGGCCCCTGCAACTTTATTATGGGGTCAAAGTAGATATACGGGGTCAAACACATGGACGTGGTGACATTTAGGACGCCACACATCTCGTTCTTACGTTATATAAGACAAACGATAGTCGATAAAAGTATACGGTAGAACTAGTCTAGTGAGTTGTCACAATTTAAAACAAAACAAAAAAAACAAAGAAAACAAAATAAAACAGAGTTCATGGGATTCAACTAATCAAGAGAAAGAGAGTTCCTAGCTATGTAACCATAAACGGGGCAGTCGATGCACTCGTTCTCAGGCATAGACAACCCTCGAACACCTAAGAAATCATGTAGTATGCACTATTGCATCTGTCCTATGGGTCGTCCCACTCTCTCTTGCGATGCGTGACTAAAACCATCAACAATATGTCATCGACCCTCTCTCGAGGAATGACATATCAACACCTCAGAATATGCTAAGTTCCCTCTCGGGTCTCAAGATATTCCAAGATGTTAGGGGTAGAATACCTTGGATCACTCTCCTCTCGGGTTTGGATCCAAACTATCGTCTCTTAGCTATCTCTACAACAGATCTCTCGATACAGGTAGAAATAGTAGTTTAAGTGAGTAAGAGATCAACCTAGCAAGCAATCATAACCAAGAAAGAGAAAATAAAACATGCAAATACTAGTTCTGATATGAATCTACTTGCTTAAGGCAAAAGTACATATACATGCCCAAATCGGGATACATAGCCAAGAAAGAGCTAACTAGCCATAGACAAGCATAGTTAGCACCGAATAAAGACGGATAAACATTGTTTGTACAGATAACCAAGGAATACAACTGAATGAAAGAGAAGAAATATGAGATATAGTCGGTTGAGGAGAGGTGGCTCTCGCTCCTTGGCCTCTGTGTAGGTCAGATCTCGCTCCTTGGTCCTCCTCTTCGTCCTTCTGATCTCTTTGGACCTTTCTCTCTCCATATCTGCCCCGAATAGCAATGTGGATGCATCGACCGACGTGAATGGATGGATGGACAGACCAGATCTATGGTTTCCACCTCAGATCTGGGTGGAAAAGAACGGACGGATGGATGGATGGCAGTGGATGAACGGTGGTCGTCAGATCTGGGTTCTCACCTTAGATCCTAGGCAAGTGGAGGGTGGATGGATGGACGTGGAGGATGGATGCAAGCCTGTTGTAGAGGGCAGAGTGGAGTGAGAACCTTGGTCTTCTATGAACTCCTTGCTCTCCCGCGGGTCTCTGGCTCCAATCCGACAACCATCTGGCATCTAGACTCGATTCACCCAGACTGGTCCGTCGCCTCTCGACTCTGGACCCCCTGGACTCGATGCTACAGCCTATCGACATCCCCGGACTATATTTCCCCTCTTGAATGCGGGTATGGCTATCTATTTATATGCACAGGTTGGATATTGTTGGGGGCCTGGACCTTGGTTGAGATGTTGATTGGGGGCCCTGATCGAGGTCTAGTATCTCTAACCGCGGGCTCTATTCATAGCCACATGGGTCATAGTTCTGCTGCTAGAGTTGTAATCGTGATCTTGTGGAATCATGGTCACGACGTTGAAGGAAGGACGTTGGTCATAGTGCGGGGATATCCCTCTATTTGGTCGTGATGTAGATGCTAGGGCGTCGAGGCCTAGAAGTTTTCGTTGCTTGGATGGAGGTGAAGATGGCTGATGAGCAGTCACAGTTGCAGGAGTTTACAGGTTAGGTCATAGTTGCAGGTTCCACAACCCGCGGGTGGGGTGAGATGAGGGTAGGAGGCGTGAGCACAGTGGAAAGAGGTGGTAGTGCCAATTGGGTAGGAAACTAAGGAGAAGGATGGTGATGGTGGGAGCGGGCCTGATGGCATTATCATGGTTGTGGAAGATGGATAAAGAGAACCGCGATCTGACGTGTTGCTGATCTCGAGTGAGGTCACTGTAAGGAAGAGGAGGATGTGATGGTGGTGGGCTTTACTGTCGATGGTGAAGGGTCACAATCACAAGGAGGTGTTGTCGATCGTGATTGTGGGAGAGCAAAATTGTGGGCAAAGGAGAAGGAACCGCGGGTGAAGAAGCCACGGTTGCGGTGCAGCTGAAGGTGGAGAGGCAAAGAGGTGATGGCGTTGTGATTAGTGGTTGGGGTGAGAAGCGTCGACGGTGAGCCAGGTCGAGGGAGCAAGTGTTGCAACTGATCGTGATGTTGGAAGCGGAGGAGAGGTCGCGGTGTCAATGTTGGTGAAGACCGCGGGCGGCTAGTCGCGGGCAGGGGAAAGAAAGTTGCAACTGTAGTTAAGTGAGAGGGATAACCACGACCGCGGTTTAGGAAGTGGCTGCTGGTTGTAGCTGTAGGGAAGAAGCAGAGAGAGGAGGTCACGAGCACGGCTTGGAGGCAGGAGAGCCCGTGATGAGTTTATATGGGCTATGGATTCCCCTAGATACGTGTCCAGGGTGTTAAGGTCAGGTGGGTAGAGGATAGTGTGGCATTGTAGCAACTTAATTGAAAAGAAAAGGGCCGCCCCACTAGCTGTTCCTGGAAGATTGGGCCTTTGTTCCCACTTTAATCTACGCATGCAAGATGAAATCCAATTAAAATGAGATTTAAATCAACTAATCTAAGCATGGATGTATAGGGTGATTTATGCAATGAAAGCAATTAATCGGGAGTTAAACCGGGCCCAAAATAGGTAAAGAATAAGACAATGATGACAATTATTATGAGTTCAACATTAGATGATATATCAAGAAGTAAAATTCACTGGGCCTAGTCAAGGAGAGATAGAGAGAGCCAGGAGAGAGGTAGTTCATCTATGTTTGGTGCATGAAAGTCTAACATTGGCTAATTGGCTACATTATTGGCTAGCTAGCTAATTTATCTAAGTAAAGGTAAAAGGAACTCAAACACAAGAAAAAAGGGACAAATTAAGACTAAAGTGACATGAAACCATAGATGAAATGCATGGATAATATGCGTATATTTGGGTGTTATCGGTAACAACCCTTATCAACATAAGAGGATTACACCTCATTTAGGACTCAACCATGCCCAAAGGGCATTGAGACCATCATACTATTACCTAAAAGATCATCATTATCTTTCCATACCTTATAACAAGGCTAAACAACATCACTTACATATAATACACTAGATCAGCACAATATTCCATTAATGAGCTAGGAGATATTCATAAACAATCATAGCAGGTTTATATTAACAATAAAAATATTCCTATAATACATCACCATGCAAGGAATCTAGATATGATCATACCTCATCATATTCATAATGCACATGTTTAGCATAAGAAAATATCAACCATGGGGCCATGATAACCACCAATTAACACATTAAGGTTATGATCATATTAAGGAGGTTATTTCACCATCATGCCATCATATAAGAAGGTTAAACATAAATACTCATCTTTATCTATTTGCATTAGAGTTAGTTTCATAAAGATAAATTATATTAATGTTACTAATCAATACTCATACTCAAACCCTAACTCACGACATCCCCTTTGGATCATGGATGCATAAGGTGAAGTATCATCATGACATTACATACTATTCTCAAGTATAAACGCACACCTAAATCAAGGTGTAGCTATCAGGTTATAGCATAATAGGATTTCAACAACAATAAGAGAGTACTCCATGATTGTATTAGTCATTCAAGGACTATTCATACCCAATTACCATCATATAGTTTTATTAATTCTAGGTATAACAAGCTATATCTCATTAGGGTTACCCATTAATTCATTATGATGATTATAAAACATAATCTTATGAGGGAAAGGGTAAGACTACAAGTTTAAAGCATTAACCATAAAATTCTCTTCATTAAAATCATAACATTACACTACACCACTACTACAAAAATGGTTTATAATGTCCCATATACAGGCGTCGGTTGAAAACAATGAACCGAAACCTAAACCCTACAACTTCGGTTTAATACACAAACTGGCATTCATCTGTGAGGAGTGGCCAGACACGGGTATTACTTTTTATTTAGCGTCTGTTCCTCAAGAAGCAACTAACACCTAAAATCGACCGCCAAATCCAAATTTTCTAATGAAAAAAAATTACCTCCAAAATTTAACATACGATGTCAGTTGTTAACAAATCAACCGACGACTAAAGGTTTTTTTGTGAGATAGAAATTGGGCCCATTTTTATCGTCAATTTTATTGCAATAACCGACGTTGATGTGTTTTCACGCGCTTTCCCCATGAAAATTCTCACCCCCCTTTGGCGTCGGTTTTCTACGACAATCGACGACTATGGTTAGAATTTGAGAACATTTTTTTTGTCGGCATATGTTGATAGACGTCATTTTTTCTAGTAAAAACTGACGACTATCATTGAGCATAGATGTTGGTTTTTTTGTGGTAAACGACGCCTATTGTTTTAAGCATCGGTTGTTTTTAATAACTAACACCGATTGTTAACTTAATAGCACCCACGTGAAGCAGACTCTTCCCCTTTCTCTGTTTCATTACCATTGAAGCTTAGGTCTGGCGATTCTGCCCCGTGCTCCCTCCTCCTTACACGCTGCCTCCTGTCGCTCCCTATTGCTCCCTACTCGTCGTTGCCGCACCGCTCCTTCTCCTTGATCGCCGCTGCCCTTCTCCCTGCTCACCGTCACCGACATTGTGCTCGCCGGCTCCCTACTCGCCACCACCCCAAATCCCAGCTGTGACCTACTCATCCTCCTCTGCCTGCTCCCTACTCTCTACCGCCGAAGGTCAGCACCTGCTCGTCCTCCTCCGCCTGCTCCCTGCCCTCCGCCGCCCAAGGTCACCCCCCGCTTTTCTATATCACTATTTTCTTCTCTTCCATCCTTTTAGACATGGTTGAGGTGATGCTAATTATTCCACACTACACATCACTTGCTAGAAACTTGGGCCTCCATGCTTTTGATCACATTACTAGCATTAAGATCATAGTAGGATGTCCATGGTTTCAAAACACTAAATCAACATGAATAATATTATTAATCTAAAAACTTCAATTATTCATCAGTAATTTCTAACCATATATGATAAGATCAGTTATAATTCTTAACCTAACCCTAATGCAAGTTAGAGATTATGGTACATAGCCTTTTGTGTGATTATTATGATGATATCATACTTTCTCTCTCTATGTTGTTGTAACCCTAAGTTGATGTCACATGGACATCATATCTTTTAAATTATGTTGTATTAAGGACATGTTTTGTGAATGGGGTTGTGAACAAGGGACTGGTGTTATATTATGTTGGCCTAGAAACCCATCCAAGATTTACTCATTAGGGGTAAATCTTGGATAGTCCCCAGTTTGGGACTGTTCTTGAACACCTAATCTCACTTAGGATGTAAGTGTATAATGTGTATTGGGTTTTCAAGAAAATTTGGATAGAATTTCCCCGTATGTTCTCTAAGTACATGTGTACTTGGAGAATAGCGGGGAAATGTTGTTGAAATTTTCTTGAAAACCCAATACACATTATACACTTACTAGTGAGATTAGGTGTTTAAGAATGGGATAGGCGGTTGATGTGGTTTTTGAATGCACTAACAAATTCACTCGGAGTTTATATCCCCGAGCTTTTACCAAAACCAAGTGCAACAATACCACCCGCAAGCGGATGAGTCTTATCACAGTATAGTTGAGGATCGAACCCAAAGGACAACGTTTTTAAGAATCCTTGTCAGTTAAATATAGCTCAAATAAAACTAATATTTAGAACAATTGGTTGATTTGGGTTTGTTTAAACTAATTGCAAGAAAGTAAATGTGGAATTAAAGATAGGTTTAGATCAGTGATGTGGAATCGCTGGGATGGTACCGGGTTTGACCACTGCTACACACACAAACATACTCCTTTGCAAACAATCCAGGCAAGATATAACACTTCAAGTAGAGCTGCTGCAGAACCCCCCATACGGACATTAGGTCCGCGTAAGAATCACCATAGGCAGCGGATTTCTCGTCGCCATCCGGATCACATGTCTTACGGCTCTGAAGATACAAAAATTCACGGAGGTTGTGAACCCCCCATACGGGTGTTAGGTGCACAGAAGCGTCACCGAAGGCAAGATGGCTCGTCCCCTCACGGGTCATACACTTACTACCTCGATGAAATCCCATCCTATTTCTAGTTTGGGAGTCAGTCGCGTTAACCGATAAACAAGAAGGAGGGTGACATGCAAGGAAACATCGACGTTTAGCAAGATGATACAAAATCCAACTAAGGTTGTGAACCCCCTATACAGGCGTTAGGCGCACAGAAGCGTCACCGAAGGCTAGATGGCTCGTCTCCTCGCGGATCATACACTTACTATCTCAAGGAATCCCCTTCTATTTCTAGTCAGGGAGTCAAACTCGTTAAATGACGTTCGTACCCATGCATTGAAGTTATCGCAACATAGGGAGCACAAAGATGAAAACAAGCATGTAACCAACCTACAAGCTTAACGATAAACAACAAAATGAAGAGTTATATACATTGCCATGGAAAGTTTAACAAAAGAACATCGTTTGCATGGGCAGCGGGGCTAGTCCCCGCACCCCAGCAGAAGTGGACTACTCACTCATGATGTGAGATATAAGAAGGATGAGAGAGAAAGAGAGATCCGCCATGAGCTCGGTGCAGAGAGTGGTCGTAGCCCGGTGAAGAAGATGCGCTCCTTGCTCCATCTTCCTTCTCTTCTCGGCCTCCTTGGATGCAACAATAGCAGTAGATGGAGCGGAACTTGATCGGGGTGGTGCTCTGGCAGCCTGTTGGCGTCCAGATCCAATGCCTTCAAATGGGGACCCTGGGGGTCTATTTATAGGTTCAGATCTGATCCCAAACGGTTTGGAGACCGTTTGGGCGCCAAACAGTCTTGAGACTGTTTGGGCACCAAACGGTTTGGAGACCGTTTGGACACCAAACGGTTTGGAGACCGTTTGGACACCAAACGGTTTGCTTCGATCGGTCCTGGCCTTGGCGTGGTCATGCGGCTTCACTTCTTCAATCGATCCTTGCGCTTGCGTCTAACGGTCTTGGGACCGCACGGGACCAAACGGTCTTGAGACCGCATGGGACCAAACGGTCTTGAGACCGCATGGGACCAAACGGTCTTGGGACCGCATGGGACCAAACGGTCCTGAGACCGCATGGGACCAAACGGTCCTGGGACCGCATGGGACCAAATGGTCTTGAGACCGCATGGCTTTCTTTGGCAACCGGTTTCGTCATTCGTTCTTCGTGTATTCTGCCAAACGGTCTTGGGACCGCGTGGACCCAAACGGTCTTGAGACCGTAAGGATCCAAACGGTCTTGAGACCGTATGCATGGAGTTGCTTGATTTTCCTGCATTAAATGAAAGATATTTAGTTAAAATCTTGATTGTTGAATCAACTAAGTAGTTTTGTGCATTATGATTCATATTAGGGTGAAAAGATGTGGAATAGAGATGAAAATGTTCCAAAAAGGCAATTGAATTTTATGATGAGTATGCACTCATCAAAATACCCCGAACTTAAATCGTTGCTCGTCCTTGAGTAACATAAAGTTTGAAAGTGTTGCCTAATGAAATACTTTTGATCCGTGTGATTTCTTCATCTTCACATCACAAATGTTTTCTTTCTGCTCAGTATGAATGAGTACCTTAACTTCTTAGGACCACTAAACACGTCTTTCCATAGCTTTGTTCCTGAGTTCGTTTCCCAACAACGCTTCCTCCCCACTTTTTCCAACACGAAGCATGTCGAAGAGTTTTGTAGGAATTCTGAGATTCCTGCAGAATCAACAAGTATGCATCCGATTTGACACTGGTGTAGTTCAGGATGGTGGGGCATGTATTGTGCCCTTAGGTAGAAAAAGGAGTGAAAGGTGGTATGGAAAGAAGAAGTAAATCTCTCCTCTATTCGACTCGAGATTTTTTATTTGTTTTGCAATTTCATTTATTGCATATTTTTTGTGTGCATTATGGCATCTTTTATTGCACATCTCTCCTCTATTCGACTCGAGATTACATTTCTTTTTGTGTGCACTTTGGCATCTTTTATTACAGATCTCTCCTCTATTCGACTCGAGATTGCATTTTTGGTGGTACACCCCTATTTATTGGAAGGGGTATGGAAGAAGTGGATATGGGGGAAGTGGCGTGCCACCCCGAACTTAGGGTTTGGAACAAGTTTGGCTATTTTGGTGGTATTGATGGATAAAGGGATACGAAGATGATAGAAGAAGTGTAGAAGAGAGTTCAGATCAAAATGCAACTTAATTTACAATTCAAAACCGGGTTATTCTCTTTGTCATACTCTGCTCAAATAATGACTTGATGCAGATCCAGTGGGGATTCTGAGCCATTGTTCCACTAGTCAGTTAGGTAGCACAACATGTTCGATCCCTATCAGTTTGACAGATACTTACCATTTTGTAGAAAGTATTATGATGTTAGGAATCATAAGCTTCACAGGATGGTTTCAGGCAAAAGGCAAGTTTCAAAAGTCAGTCCTCTTGAGGATTCACTTCGAATAAGGAGGATATTATGATAAAAAATGCATAGCAAGATAGTTAGTTACATTTTTATCGACAAGAGTCAAAATTTCATCAGGTATCTGTTCAAAAATTTGAAAAATTTTATGATAAAGACAAATTATATGAAAGAGGGTGTTTATGGAAGTGAAGTACGTACCACCCACCCTCCACCCCGAACTTAGAGATTTGCTCGTCCTCGAGAGAACCCTAAATTCAAGATGGAGGGGAAAGGAAACACCAGGTATGAATGTCGAGAATAATTTCGTTCTGATCAGTGACACTCCGATCTCGTGTTCTGAAAGAAAACTATCTCATAAGGCAAATTTTATTTAATGAAAATTTAACTATAAGGTAAAAAACAAAATTTTGAAAAGAGAAGTAAAACAAATTTATTGATCGGGTTGCCTCCCGACGAGCGCCTTTGTTTTATGTCGATGGCTCGATAGAGTTCTTTGGTATTATGGTGGATCCTTTGGATTGTTGAATTCAAACATTATTTTGGTGCCTTTCTCAGTTGATGTGAAGTATCTTATCAAGCGGTGACCATTTACTATAAATTCACCAGACTTGTCACTCCATAAAGAGAAAGCACCATGAGGAGAGATGCTTTTGACGATGTAAGGTCCACACCAACATGAGCGGAGTTTCCCTGGGAACAATTTTAATCTGGAATTGAAAACTAGAACTTGGTCTCCTACTCATATGTCTTTTTGTTTCAGATGTCCATCATGCCAGAGTTTTGTACGTTCTTTGTAGATTCGTGCATTCTCATAGGCTGACATTCTGAGTTCATCCAGCTCATGGAGTTGCAGAATTTTGGCTTGACCCGCTTGTTTCGTGTCAAAGTTTATTTGTTTAATTGCCCACCATGCCTTATGTTCTAGTTCGACTGGCAGGTGGCAACCCTTTCCATATATCAATCGAAAAGGTGTAGTACCAAGGGGAGTCTTATAAGCGGTCCGGTAGGCCCATAAGGCGTCGTTGATTTTTGTTGACCAGTCTTTTCGATTGCGTCCGACGGCTTTTTCGAGAATAGACTTAAGTTGACGGTTGGATACCTCTACTTGTCCACTTGTTTGTGGATGGTATGGTGAAGCTATTTTGTGTGAGACACCATATTTTCTTAATAAATCTTCAAAGCTTCTTTCAATGAAATGGGAGCCTCCGTCAGAAATCACGGTTCGCGGTACTCCAAACCGTGGGAAGATGATATCTTTGAATAATTTGATGACGGGTTTTGAATCACTAGTGACGGTTGGGATATCTTCGACCCATTTTGAAACGTAGTCCAATGCCACTAAGATATATGAGAATCCATTGGAAGATGGGAATGGACCCATATAATCCACTCCCCAAACGTCAAATATCTGGACTTCTTGCCATAGATTCAATGGCATTTCGTCTCTCTTGGTTATATTGCCGACCCTTTGAAATTTATCATAGGATTGGACAAACTCATAGGAATCTTTGGATAAAGTCGGCCAGAAGAAACCACATTGCAAAACTTTTAAAGCTGTCTTCTTTGAGCTCATGTGGCCGCCTACAGGTCCTGAGTGGCATTGTTCTAAAATGGAATGGGCTTCTTCTTCGGTGACGCAACATCTATACAATCCATCTGCACAGAGTTTAAAAAGATATGGTTCATCCCAATAGTAATGCTTCACATCATGCATAAATTTCTTTAGAGCGTTCCCGGTGTATTGGGGATGGATGACTCCGGCGGCAAGGTAGTTTACGAAGTCGGAATACCATGGTTCGAATCTTGAGACCCTCATAAGCTGATCATCTGGTAGGGAGTCGTTTACCGGAATCCCTTCAGCATCCAGAGTGTGGATGCGACTGAGCTGATCTGCCACGACATTCTCCGTCCCTTTTTTATCTCTTATTTCTAGGTCAAATTCTTGTAGAAGGAGTATCCATCTGATCAACCTTGGCTTAGCATCCTTCTTTGCCATAAGATAACGGATAGCAACATGGTCTGTGTAAACGATGACCTTTGAACCAATAAGGTAGGATCTGAATTTATCGAAGGCATAGATGACTGCCAGAAGTTCCTTCTCAGTAGTAGCGTAATTCCTTTGAGCTTCGTCGAGGGTTTTTGACACATAATAGATCACATAATGTTTTTTCTCTATGTACTGCCCTAAGACGACACCCACCGCGTAATCACTGGAATCACACATAATTTCAAAGGGGTGGTCCCAATCATGGGCTCTAATGATATGGGTAGTTGTAAGGGCTTTCTTCAGCATATCAAAACTTTTGACACATTCTTCATTGAAATTAAAATCAACATCTTTTAAAAGTAGATTGGTCATCGACTTTGTTATCTTGGAAAAATCTCGTATAAACCTTCTATAGAATCCAGCGTGACCAAGGAAAGCGCGAACTTCCTTCACATTTGTGGGAATAGCCAATTTAGATATGACTTCTATATTTGGCTTTATCAACTTCAATTCCTCTGTTGCTAATCCTGTGGCCCAAGACAATGCCTTCCTTTACCATAAAGTGGCATTTCTCCCAATTTAGCACCAGATGTGCTTCTTTACAACGTTTGAGGACCATGGAGAGATGCTTAAGACAGGAATCAAAGGAGTCCCCATATATAGAAAAATCATCCATGAAAACCTCCATAACAGTTTCAGTAAGCCCTGCAAAAATGGCAGTCATGCAACGTTGAAAAGTTGTGGGGGAATTACATAGACCAAACGACATCCTTTTAAAAGCATATGTTCCGAAAGGACAGGTGAAAGTCGTTTTTTCTTGATCATCTGGATGTATGGGAATCTGATAGAATCCAGAGTAACTGTCTAGGTAACAGAAATATTCTTGATGGGCCAATCTTTCTAAAACATGATCGAGGAAGGGCATAGGAAAATGATCCTTTCGAGTGGCCTTGTTTAATTTTCTATAATCAATACACATCCACCACCCAGTGAGTGTTCGAGTGGGGATGAGCTCATTGTTTTTGTTTCTTATAACAGTTGTCCCTCCTTTCTTGGGTACCACATGAACTGGGCTTACCCATGGTGAGTCCGATATCGGGTATATTATTCCGGCTGTAAGAAGTTTGATGATCTCACGACGGACCACTTCCTTCATATTCCGATTCAACTTCCGTTGATGCTCGATGGTTGGCTTATGGTTTTCCATCATGGGGATCCTATGCATGCACAGGGCTTGACTGACCCCTGTGAGGTCGCTCATCATATAGCCTATGGCTTTCTTCCTCTCCCTTAATACCTCCAGAAGTTTCTCTTCTTGCTTGGTTGTTAGATCAGAGTTTATGATCACTGGACAAGCTTTAAGATCGTCTAAAAACATATACTTCAGCCCTTCAGGCAGGGGCTTCATTTCAGGAAGTTCTGGTTTATCGCTAATTTCTTCCGTAGTTCCGGTAGTCTTTAATTCATCGTAAGTAGCTTCAGCATTCTCTTTAGCAGAGTTTGGGGGTTCGATGCAATCCTTATCTTGTTGGTCAATAGGTTCGTTATTAAATAGGTCGGATAGAGTAGTTTCCAAGGGATCGCATGACTCATGGTATTCTTGAGTTAGTTGTGACATTTGCTCAACACAATCTATCAGATAGACTTCCTCCTGTATACTTAGTCTTCTCATACTTTCAAAAACTTTAAACTCCAAAGTCTCTTTTCCTAACCTTAGAAGTAAGGTTCCTGCTTCGACATCAATAAGGGCTTTTGCAGTTGCGAGGAACGGACGGCCGAAGATAAGAGGGTATCTGGTGTCTTCTTTTATGTCCATGATGACAAAATCACATGGAACATACGCGTCCTTGCCTACCTTGACCGGGATGTCTTCGAGAATTCCTAACGGTCTTTTTATCGAATTGTCCGCAAGTTGAATGGTCATAGCAGTTGGAAGAAATTCTGCGAACCCTAATCTCTTGCATAGACTGAATGGCATAATAGAAATACTTGCGCCAAGGTCTACCAGTCCCTTTTTCATGATGAGTCACCAATGTGACATGAGATTCCAAAGGATCCTGGATCTTTCTGTTTCTTTGGTATCTTACTAAGTATGATATCTAACGTGGTCGTAGCCAGCTTTACAGTTTCATACTCTTCAGTGATGTACTTCTTAGTGAGAAGCGACTTTAGATACTTGGTCCAGGATGGTATCTCATTAAGAGCGTCTAAGAAAGGTATATCAACATGGAGTTTCTTCATAGCCTCCTTAAATTTGATGAATCTAGTATCAAGCTTGGTTTGCCTCAGACGGGATGGGAAAGGAACACGAGGCTTATATACAGGAATATCCGGCTCTGGTGTCTCAGCTACTTCGTCAGCAATCTTTTCAGAACTTCCCTTATTAGTCTCGTTTTCCTTTGGTTGCGATTATGGTGTGGTCAGGTTTTGGACTGTCACAGGTTCACTCTCGTCAGGGATAACCACAGTCGAGTTCGTAGGGGGATCCAAATAATCTCTCCCTGATCTATTGGTGACAACCTTCAACTGCTCGGGATGTTTCGGGTTATTCTCAGGTTGACCGGCAAAGACTCCAGCCGGTGGCTTTATGCTAGCAGCAAGTTGAGCAAGTTGAGTTTCAATAGCTTTCTGTTGGGCTTGTTGATTGGCTATCATCGTTTGTTGCATTTGCAACAACTTTTCAATGGTTAATAGCTTATCGTCAGAAGGGATGGGTCCTGTTTGACTTTGCTGTTGGTTCAGGTTTTGATATTGAGAGTTGTTCTGATAATTATTGTAGTTTCTGTTCTGAAAATTCCCTTTGAAGTTTCCTTGATTCCCAAAGTTCTGTTGTTGGTTAAACTGGTACCCTGATGGCCCCCTTTGTTGGTTGTTCGGACTGAATTGGTGTGAGTTCATAGCTCCTGAAGGGTTTCTGCCGTATTGGAAGCCTGGGTGATTTCTATTTTGATTCGGATTGTATTAGTTCTGCCCAGGGATGGTGTTAATAGCATTAAGATTTTCCATCTGACAATTATCTCCTTGTCCACAGGCATTGCTTAAAACAACATCGTAGAGAACATTGCATGACAGTGTGGAATGATCAGTGGCTTTGCATGCTTCACAAAACAAAGAAGTCGACTTGACTCGTTCTGGTTGCCTAGTAGGAGAATGTCTTCTTCCAATCACAGCAAGGGATGATTCTATGTGATCTTGCTTTGCAACTAAGACCTTCAAAGTTTCAGCTATAGATTTGTATTCCGAGATAGCTTCAGCCATGGCTACCTTTAAGACTCCTTTCCCAATAGATCTGCCCCAATTGGCTCAATTTTCTGCTCCCAGGGTGACTACTCTCCATGCGCTGTCGTAACTTTTCCGCATGAAGTTCCCTCCAGATGAGGAGTCAAGGAACATCTTTACGTCATCCTCCACACCCCTGTAGAATATCTCTATCAGCTGGTTCTTAGGAATTCCATGGTGTGGGCATTTGCGTAGGAGCTCCTTGTACCTATCCCAAGCTTCGGCAAGGGTTTCTCCTGGGACTTGAGTGAAATTTGTGATTCGTCCCCTGATTTCATATGTAAGAGATGGGGGGTAGAACTTTTCCAGAAAAGCATTTTGGAGCTGCTCCCAGGTGGTGATGGGTACTTCACTCTGTAGTGAATTGTACCAACTAATGGCTCTATCAGCAAGAAAGTACTTGAAAAGACGGAGTCAAATGGCATCATCGGAGACCCCATTTTGCTTTGTCATGGCACACAAGTTGATGAATCTCAGAAGATGACCTTGGCTGTCTTCAGCTTGTTTGCCGTAGAAGGGGTTGTTTTGAAGCAAAGTTATCCAATGTGCTCTAATCTCAAAGTTGGCAGCTTCGATGGGAGGAGGCTGCACCGGATGATAGACATTTGCAGCCTTTGGGATAGAGAACTCTCTAAGATCTTTCTGAAGTTCTGCTACTTGCGCTGCTGCCTCTGCTGCTAAGATCTCCTGTTGAACCGCAGCTCTAGCTTCTTGCATGAACCTCTCTCTCTACGCATTGATGGCTTGAGCCACTCTTCGGGCTACTTCTTCTTCTTGCGCCATCCTTGCCTGATTTTCCCTGATCTGACGATGGAAGGTTCTATCTATTTCAGGATCGAAGCTCACTGTGAGTCCGGGACTGTCTGATCGGTGCATGCACTAAGCGTTGGAGGGCACCTGAAAATTAGGAGGATTTGAAAATGAGATCCACAAAGTAGAATAAAGATCAAGTAGATAAGTGATAGTTTCAAAAGAAAAGTAAAATCCTAGATTAGTCTTAAAAGAACAAGATTAGACTGACTGATTCCGTTGTCCCCGGCAACGGCGCCAGAATTTGATGTGGTTTTTGAATGCACTATTAAATTCACTCGGAGTTTATATCCCAGAGCTTTAACCAAAACCAAATGCAACAATACCACCCGCAAGCGGACAGGTCTTATCGCAGTATAGTTGAGGATTGAACCCAAAGGACAACGTTTTCAAGAATCCTTGTCAGTTAAATCTAGCTCAAATAAAACTAATATTTAGAACAATTGGTTGATTTGGTTTTGTTTAAACTAATTGCAAGAAAGTAAATGTGGAATTAAAATAGGTTTAGATCAGTGATGTGGAATCGCTGGTATGGTACCGAGTTTGACTACCGCTACACACACAAACATACTCCTTTGCAAACAATCCAGGCAAGATATAACACTTCAAGTAGAGCTGCTGCAGAACCCCCCATACGGGCGTTAGGTCCGCGTAAGCATCACCATAGGAAGCAGATTTCTCATCGCCATCCAGATCACATGTCTTACGGCTCCGAAGATACAGAAATTCACGGAGGTTGTGAACCCCCCATACGGGCGTTAGGCGCACAGAAGCGTCACCGAAGGCTAGATGGCTCGTCCCCTCGCGGGTCATACACTTACTACCTCGATGAAATCCCATCCTATTTCTAGTTTGGGAGTCAGCCGCGTTAACCGATAAACAAGCAGGAGGGTGACATGCAAGGAAACATCGACGTTTAGCAAGATGATACAAAATCCAACTAAGGTTGTGAACCCCCTATACAGGTGTTAGGCGCACAGAAGCGTCACCGAAGGCTAGATGGCTTGTCCCCTCACGGATCATACACTTACTACCTCAAGGAATCCCCTTCTATTTCTAGTCAGGGAGCCGAACTCGTTAAACGACGTTCGTACCCATGCATTGAAGTTATCGCAACATAGGGAGCACAAAGATGAAAACAAGCATGTAACCAACCTACAAGATTAACGATAAACAACAAAATGAAGCGTTATATACATTGCCATGGAAAGTTTAACAAAAGAATGTGGTTTGCATGGGCAGCGGGGCTAGTCCCTGCACCCCAGCGGAAGTGGACTACTCGCTCATGATGCGAGATACAAGAAGGATGAGAGAGAAAGAGAGATCTTCCATGAGCTCGGTGCAGAGAGTGGTCGCAGCCCGGTGAAGAAAATGCGCTCCTTGCTCCGTCTTCCTTCTCTTCTCGGCCTCCTTGGATGCAACAATAGTAGTAGATGGAGCGGAACTTGATCGGGGTGGTGCTATGGCAGCCTGTCGGCATCCGGATCTGATGCCTTCAAATGGGGACCCTGGGGGTCTATTTATAGGTTCAGATCTTATCCCAAACGGTTTGGAGACCGTTTGGGCGCCAAACGGTCTTGAGACCGTTTGGGCACCAAACGATTTGGAGACCGTTTGGGCACCAAACGGTTTGCTTCGATCGGTCCTGGCCTTGGTGTGGTCGTGCGACTTTAGTTCTTCAATAGATCCTTGTGCTTGCGTCGAACAGTCTTGGGACCGCACGGGACCAAACGGTCTTGAGACCGCATGGGACCAAACGGTCTTGAGACCGCATGGGACCAAACGGTCTTGGGACCGTATGGGACCAAACGGTCTTGAGACCGCATGGGACCAAACGGTCTTGGGACCGTATGGGACCAAACGATCTTGAGACCGCATGGGACCAAACGGTCTTGGGACCGTATGGGAGCAAACGGTCTTGGGACCGTATGGGAGCAAACGGTCCTGGGACCGCATGGGTCCAAACGGTCTTGAGACCGCATGGCTTTCTTTGGCAACCGGTTTCGTCATTCGTTATTCGTGTATTCCGTCAAACGGTCTTGGGACCGCGTGGACCCAAACGGTCTTGAGACCGCAAGGATCCAAACGGTCTTGAGACCGTATGAATGGAGTTGCTTGATTTTCTTGCATTAAATGAAAGATTTTTAGTTAAAATCTTGATTATTGAATCAACTAAGTAGTTTTGTGCATTATGATTCATATTAGGGTGAAAAGATGTGGAATAGAGATGAAAATGTTCCAAAAAGGCAATTGAATTTCATGATGAGTATGCACTCATCAGTGGTACACATTTATTATATATAAGAATGACAACACATGTATTTGTTGGCCTAGAAACCCATCCAAGATTTACTCATTAGGAGTAAATCTTGGATAGTTCCTGATTTGGGACTGTTCTTGAACACCTAATCTCACTTAGGATGTTAGTGTATAATGTGTATTGGGTTTTTAAGAAAATTTCAGTAGCATTTCCTCATTTATTCTCTAAATACATATGTACTTGGAGAACAGTGGGGAAATACTGTCAATTTTTTTTAAAAGCCCAATACACATTATACACTTACTAGTGAGATTAGGTGTTCAAGAATGGGATAGGTGGTATACATTTATTATATATAAGAATGACAACACATGTATTTGTTGGCCTAGAAACCCGTCTAATATTTACTCATTAGGAGTAAATCTTGGATAGTCCCCAGTTTGGGACTATTCTTGAACACTAAATCTCACTTAGGATGCTTTAATCGTTAATTATATATAAGACCTTAAACCCTAAAGTTTTAACCATAAACTCTAATCTGTTAACCCTAGACCCTAATCTTGTTCTAATATTCTTGTTTTCTCTTTGATCATAGAATGGATGGATCATGGATGTCCATTCCAAATCGCTGCACCCCAGAGTTTATTTCTGGTCTTGATCAATTTATTATATTTTTTGATGAACATAGAAAACAACCTGGAGATAGGTTCTACTGTCCATGTAGGCATTGTGGTAACAACTTGAAAGTCATCACTGGTGACAAAATCAAAAGGCATCTCATGTGCAATGGGATTGTACAATGCTATACAAAATGGCACTGGCATGGAGAGATTTAAAACCTAAAATCAGTGGATGTTGGTAGCAGTACTTGTGTGGAAGAAGAAATTGCCTTCAATGATGTAGATGTGAACTGACCAATTCCAGTAGACATCATTGATGCGATGCTGGATAGTCGTGGGGTATAGCACACCGATCCACCTCCCATGTTTAGAAACATTGTGCATGATGATGAGATAATGTTATACATAGGTTGTAAGTTTACAAAGCTTAGTGCCATGTTGAGATTGTGTAAGTTGAAAGCTAATAATAGATGGAGCGACAAAAGCTTCACGTCATTGTTGTCTTTGTTGAAAGAAATTCTTCCTAAAGGAAACGAGCTGCCAATCTCAACATACCAGTTAAAGAAATTATTGTGCCCAATGGGAATGGAGGCCAAGAAGATACACGCATGCCCGAATGATTGTGTATTATTTTAAAAGGACTATGTGGATTTGAAAGATTTTTCTGAAATGTGGCGCGTCAAGGTATAAATTGATGACTTTAGGGGAGTCCAAAACTAGTTCTCCTGCCAAGGTGATGTGTTATCTACCTATAATACCACAATTTCAACGCTTGTTTGCCAGTCGGATAGATGCGAAGAATTTGAGGTGGCATGCAGATGTTAAGCAAAATAATCATGGGATCCTATGACTTGCATCTGATTCCCCACAATGAAGAAGATTTATTTATTGTACCCTGAATTTGGCGAAGAAGTAAGGAATCTAAGAGTTGGGTTTGTACATATGGGATGGATCTATACGGGACAATGAGCAGCCAACATAGCACTTGGCCAATTACGCTTGTTATATACAATCTTCCTCCCCAATTGTGTATAAAAAATAAGTATGTTATGATGTCATTGTTGATATCGGGCCCTAAAAAACTGGAAATGATATCGACATGTATCTTGAACCTCTGATTCATGACTTGAAGAAGCTCTGGGTTGAAGGTGTGATAACCTATGATGCTTCACGAAGAGAGACATATCATTTGCATGCTATGTTATTTTGCGTTGTGAATGACCTTCCAGGATATGGGAATTTGTCTGGATATAGTGTCAAAGGATCTAAAGTGTGTCCTATATGTGAAGAGAACACTGATTCAATATGAATGAAACACGACAGCAACACTATATATCTTGGTCATCAAAAGTTTCTTCCAAAATCCATCCCTATCGTAGGTTATGCAAAGCATTCAATGGACGGAATGAGGAACAGAGTGCACCTAAACCTATACCAGGGGAGGATGTTTATGAAAGAGTAAAAGACATTACCAATGAATTTGGTAAGAGATCACAATGTACGATGGCCACACATTGACAAATCTTTATTCAAGAAGAAGTCAATATTTTGGGATCTTCCTTATTGGAGTTTTTTGGCAGTCAGGCATTGTATCGATGTCATGCACAGTGAGAAAAATGTTTGTGATAGCATCATCAATACTCTGTTGAATATATCAGGTTAGACTAAAGATGGGATAAAATCTAGATTGGACCTACGTGAAATGGGAATAAGGACAGGATTAACAGAATTAGTTAGTAGCGATCAGAGAACATACTTACCTCCCGCTTGTTACATGTTGTCTAGAAAGGAGAAGAAAGCTTTATGTGAATGCTTGGTAAATGTTAAGGTGCCACAGGGTTACTCATCCAACATCTATAGATTGGTATCAATGAAAGATCTGAAGTTGATAGGTCTTAAATCTCATGATTGTCACACTCTAATGCAACAAATATTACCCGTGGCAGTTCGATCTATATTGCAAAAGCATGTAAGGTTTGTAATCACCAGACTTTGTTTCTTTTTCAAAAGTCGGTGCAACAAAGTTATTGACCCTAATACTCTCGATAAATTGCAAAGAGAACTAGTTGTTACCCTATGTCAGGTTGAGATGTATTTTCCTCCTTCGTTCTTTGATATCATGGTACATCTTGTTGTACACTTGACTACGGAAGTGAAAATGTTGGGATGAATTTTGTTGCATTGGATGTATCCCTTTGAACGATACATGAGCATTTTTAAAGGTGATGTTCAAAACCCCAGGATCATTGATATAAAATACTTGTTTCTCCTATGATTCCAATATGAATGGTTCACCCTTCTTGCCAATCTTTTCAAACTTCACTAATGTGAAACCCAAATTATCCACTATAACTCATTTGGTGTTATCAACCCAATTACATTTGAAGAGTGGAATTCTAAAATCTACGTAGTCAAACTCCCATATGTCTTCAATGACACCGTAATATGACATTTTAGCTTCATGTGGACTCTTATCCTTTGCACTTGCAAAAAATAGTGAAGACACTTGAAGGGTGACCCCACTATTTTGGATGACACTCTTATCATCTTGACACTTTGTGTAATATGAGAATCCATTTATGTCAAACCCTTCATAAGACATAACATTCAATTTTGGTTTAAAGGCGAGGCATTTGATAGTTTCATTAAGATTATCTGGTGTTTGAGATAGTTGATGTAAGACTTTATCTTCAAACCACTTAATTAATGTCTTGTTATGCTCTCTAGCAAGCCACATTGAATTGGCTCAAGGATATTGTCTCTTGATGAAATTGGTATGTTCCTTGATATAAACACTCACTTCATCGATGTCGTGTAAAATATACAAGTGACCTTGTTCCAACTGCTCACGGCTGATTACTTTCATTCATGATCCCAAAATTCCTTTGCTAAAATGCTCCTCAATATTCTTGTCATTAACAGGAGCGTCATTACCACTCAGGAAGTCATTACAAAAATCCATAACCTCTCTTGCCACATAACCCTCACTAATACTCACTTCAGAGTATGATGACTCTAGTCCATTCTCAGTTGGGTTGCCAACACCACCAAATATTGAAGCTAAGAATGACTTGTATGTGCACAAAGATCATAATGAAGGATTGCTAAGTGATAAAAGATCGCAATATTAGAGGCATGCATGTTTATATTTTTTTTATATGTTTTATTTTTTGAATGTGGACTTTACAATGTGAATGTAAACTTTACAATGTGAATTACTTTACAATGTGAATGTGAACTGTACAATGTGAATTACTTTACAATGTGAACTTTACAATCTGAATGTGAACTTTCAGATGGCTGAGCATTCATATGATGACCGTAATGATGATTACCGTGAGGGTGAGGACGTCAATGTGCTGCCTCACAATGTAAGTTTTAAAAATATATCCCACATGATATTTATAGTTATATCCTGTAAGTGTGTTTTTTGGTCAAATTTTAGGTTCGTGATGTACCCCCTGAAGAAATTTGGGCACTTGATGAGCAGTAAAAAAAATTGAGAAAGTGAGGGGCATCACAATGATGAGAAAGTTACAACAACAGAGGGGCAACAGACCCAAACTGGCTGTGGATTTCGATCATGCAGGAAATTCAGTTGGAGTGAACCGTAACTCATTTATTTCATATCTTAGGGTTCTTACTCGCAGCCATTGTAGTCCTAACGTAGAATCCTGGCATAAATTTTCTAAGGGGAAGAAAGACTTAGTATGGGAGGAACTATGCGTGAGTTATTATTATTTGTAATTCTATTTTTGTAGATTACTAATTTTTAGGATACTAGTTAATAACAATTCTATCTTACAGAGTATATTTGATCTGGATGAAAAGCTGCATCATAAATGCGTGATGCAACATTGTGGGACGGTCCTAAGGGACTATAGGACAAATCTCACTCGAGATTACATACGCGATGCTGAGAAGAGGTTCTTGATTGATTTCCAATTCTAGACATTGATCACTTTTTGACTAACTCTACACTAATAATTTTTATTTGTATTCTCTTTAAAAAATAAATATACGAAGAAGGCATCCATGAGCAATGGAACTACCTGGACCCCAAAGACTGGGAGGAGTTTGTTACCCAAAGAAAAATGGATAAATTCAAGGTATTAAGCGCCACTCCCAATTTAATTAATATACGTTCTTATGTATTTACCTATTCAAGATTAACCTTTACTGTTACTAACCAAATCAATGTGCTTACTAACAAGTCTATCAGTGATGCTCAAAGAGAAAGGCATGCACTGAATGTGCATGACCACACAATGGGTCCAAGAGGCTATGTAGGCATTCGCCAAAGACTACATGTTGAGTCTGCTGCTACTCAGGAGACTATAGAGTCCTCTACTATTTGTCCCACACCTCTGCCTCGCCATGCTATGTGGATAGCTGGGAGGTAAAATAAGAAGGGAGATATAATGAAGCCCGCAACTGCTGAGGCAGCTACAAAAATGGTAAAATTCAACTCTTAGAGCAATCGATCGATGTTGATTATTGTTATGTTTACTTACCAATTTCTATTGATGGCGATTAGCGGGAGCTGCTTGAGCAGGGGAAGGAAGGCAAGCTCATTCCTGAGGGCACAGGGGATGAATTGACAGTTTCTCTGGGTAACCCAGAGCATCCTAGATGTGTTAGGGGTGCAAGCGCTGGTGTGGTCATCAAAGCGTTCTTTGGGCCATCCCAGCTCAAACCTGTCCCAAAAGTGGGACTTTCACAAGATGATGTAACCTATTCTTTTTTAGAATGTTATTGTGAAAGGGAATTTAATAATCAAAAGCTAGCGTTTCTTTTATCCATGTCTAGGTAGATAAGTTAATTGATAAGAGAGTCGAGGAAGCACTTGATAAGAGACTCCATGAAGAAATTGGCAAGTGGTAGGCGTCTCAGACTGCCATTCAGATAGTACCTGTGGCGGGACGCTCTTCTCCTACTATAGTGGTTGGGAGTAATCATGTAGACCCACCACCTACCACGTCCACTATAAATATTTTTATGAAATAGTATCTAGTCTTTTCAAGATAATATGTTTATGTATATATGTATCTAACATTCTTTATGTAAATTTATAGGGGTTGAAGCCACACCGTCTAAAATGTCAAGAATATGTCATTGTAGAGGCGTCGGCTTACCCACCCCTTCCAGGGAAAATGTTTCATGGGACTCCAGTACCAGATAGTGTGGTTCGTGTGAGCCTGATATGTGTACTCCCCCAATGGAGGGATCTTACATTGCCATATGCCCACCAAGATTCTGAAATGCTTGGTGAGGCAGAAGGCAGAGTGATATTATGGCCTAAAGTAGATGTCGTCTATTCTAATATTGTATAGTAAATTTACATTACATTAATATGTTAGTGTGTAGTATATATGAGTCAATTGAACTGAAATTATATATACAATTCAAAAGGAAGACACCCGCTGCATCTCGGCCTCCACCACCATCTCCTAAAGTACCAAGTTGGCTTCCAAGGGACCCACATGCCTTGTTAGGTCCTAATTGTAGGGGTATGGCAGATTGGATAGACAGACATGATCTAAATTGCCTTATAAATGTTACTATTCCAGAGGAAGCTGCAGGTCAATCATACGATAACAATCTAATTATACAAGATATTTTGGACTTGTTTCGTTATGCTTGGCTGAATACATTTATGATAGAGCTATGGATATGGTGAGATCTTGTTTATACATCCATATACCTTGTTTTATATATGGTGATCTGGTTTCTTATATATTAATGCATATGTAATACATGTTTTGCAGCTACTTACACAAGATATGTATAGATTTTTCATTTCTTCATGTGGGATTTTTGGTTCCATCTTTGATTAGTCTTGTAGGTAAACACCCTAGGTCAGTTACTTCATACTGCTGTGATGTTTTTAAATATTTTGGTAAATACAAGAAGACGGTGATAATATCTCCATTCAATGTCGGGTAAGTTTGCTTATAATTTGGACTTAAGAGACTTATATTTTTATTGTGCCTTTTGAGTTATTAATTTTTAACTTTCTTACCTCTAGTGGTAAGCATTAGGAGTTACTAGTTATTGTCCCCGAGACGTTCACTGTCTATTATCTAGATCCTGTGGGGAAGGAATTGAATATATATGGACACCCAATGAAAAGGCCATTATTCCCATGAGAAATATTTCATATTTTTATATCCGTTAACATATGTTATTATATTACTATTTAATTATGCAATTTAATGTGTTACATTAACATGTAGGGCTTTAGAAGAGTTCAAAAAAGCTGGAGGAAAGGTCCCCAAGAAAAAGAACCAGCCACTAATTTGGGAGAATGTTGAAGTAATTTCCCGACTCCAATGTATATATTATTTATGTGAACTGTGCTTATTTATATTTTTGAATATTTTGTATGTTTCAATTTAGAGTGTGCTACACAAGACAACGGTTGGGCATGTGGATACTATGTTATGCGATTTATGAGCATAATTATCAAACATGCTGCAATGGAAATCGATACCATACATCAGGTATTATATATTCTTTCATTAGATAATATGAAATATATCAATCTTATTATATATTATTAATTATATATATACATCATTCTCTTTGCAGGTGTTTAAAATTGACTTCACTACATGTGAAAAGTTATTACATATACATACTCCATATACGATGGATGAGTTAAATGATGTAAGAGAACAATGGGAAAAACCCTACAAGTAGTAGGAAATTTTAAATATAATTGGGATACTCATGTAGATAATGACGATGATGAATAAAGAATGATATTTGTAAACTTTGTTCTCATAATTATTTTTTTGTGAATGTGAATGAATTTTTATGAATTGTCATATGTGTAAATGTGAAGATGATCAATACATGAATATTTCTACATGTGTCTGAATATGAAAAGAGATGAACTGAATGGAACTACAGGTTGCTAAATGGAACTACTGGTTTCTACATGTGTGTGATGAAAAATAATATGAATTAAATGTGCTTATACATGTGTGTGAATTACATGATAAATATATAATAATGTCCATCTTGTTAATTTTGTAGGTGTGTGGCCTGTTGTTAGCTGATATCAATTGATGTTGTAAACCTACAGTTTAGAACTGAACTGTTGGCTTTGCATCCTACTGACCAACCATAGAGTAGGCCTACAAACTGATAAGAAAAAAAATTAGAATATAGGCGTCGATTATTTGTAAAAACTGACAACAAATAGTTATAGTGTCGGTTATATATATAAAACTGACGTCGATGGTGCGCATACTGGCGCCTTTTTTTGGTGGTGGGAAGGGGTATGGCGTCGGTTGTTAATTGATAACCGACGTCTTTAATAAGGTTATAATGTCAATTTTCTTGAAGAATCGACGCCTATAATCCCCTTGCTGGCACATTTTTGGTGGTGGGAAGGGTTATGATGTCAGTTGTTAATTAATAATCGACGTCTTTAATCAGGTTATAGTGTCAATTTTCTTGAAGAACCGATGCCTATAGTCCCCTTGCTGGAGCGTTTTTGGTGGCAGGAATGTTTATGGCATCGGTTGGGGGACTGATGCTGAAGGTGTCGACTTTTAGCGGCACCCACTTGGGTGTCTCTTAGAAACTGATGCCTTAGGCCTTAAATAACCTATGCCAAAGGCCATTTCTGTAGTAGTGCACGTTTCACCCAAAACAATGGGAATATTGAGGCATCAACTTCTAACTGTTAAATATTGAAAATGTAAAGCCAGTGGTCGCGTACAAAAGTAAACATCTTGAACAAAAGACCTATGAAGTCATTGAGTTGTTCTCTAGAAAGAGCCACCATCTAACCCTAGACATCTCTTGATTAAAAACATAAAAGTTCCATTGAGAGTAAGGTAAAACCCATAAGCGATTGTTTATTTAAAACAAGCCATCAGTAAATGAGCTTCTTAAGTTGATCTCATAAAGGAAACCATTTAAATCACTTTACTCGGACCAACATATTACATTTAGGAATCATTCTAATTTATTGTATCAATAAATGCTAGATCTTAACCATTTGGTCAAGTTCATATATTAAAACCATCAATTAGAGTATAGGTCCAACCATTTCATCAAATGACCCAAGAAACCATTGGTTTAAGGCTTAATTGATATTGCATCTACATGCTTAATTCACCATAGGTTGTGGAGACCTGATCCACCATGACTAGTTACCATTAAGTCGCCATAAGTTGTTATATCAGGACTTTATTTATTAATCACTATCAAATATCAAGCTAATGTCACCATTGATTGATAGCATCATTAGGGTACTTAGTTGTTGATCATTAAACTTATAATTAGGCCAAAACATGACCTAAGGGGTGACCATCATTTGACACCATTGGTTACCACCATCAGTTGTCATGAAGACAACACCATATGGTTGTTGCAATGGTACCACCTTCGGGTCATGGGTTTCTAGAAGAAATCATCTTAAAACCCTAAATTTAACCATTGGTTGATAGGTGGTTAGCACCATAGGTTGTAAAACTAACCTGATCCAAGTCATATTATACCTTAGGAAGAATGTACACATGAATATAGGTTCACTTAGAACTGAAATCAAATTAGGGAACATTACAAAAATTGAAATCTAAGTCAAGCATAGCTTTTTAGTGCATGGATCATAAGGCGATTTTCAAGCAAGAACATGAGTTAGCAAGCTAATGGTAAGTAATAAACGTGGAGCAAGTTATTAAGCTTGCCTCTAATTAGAAGATAAAATACCAAATAGAAGAAAACACTATCATGTAGGGTAGAAAATACAAGCACAAGTTGTGAACTCGTCCATCTAGCACCTTTCTCCATCAAAGAAGCAAACCCTAAGTATAAGGATCAAGAAAGGTTGGGTTTTAGAGCTTTAGAGAAATTTCTACCATGGAAAAACAAGGTTTTGACCTATATAAAGGTAAGAGGAAGGATTAAA
This sequence comes from Alisma plantago-aquatica, assembly GCA_963693085.1. Classification (NCBI taxonomy): domain Eukaryota; kingdom Viridiplantae; phylum Streptophyta; class Magnoliopsida; order Alismatales; family Alismataceae; genus Alisma; species Alisma plantago-aquatica. The sequence continues at coordinate 1,246,947,257 of OY856412.1, forward strand.
AGAAATAAATAGAGGAAAGAAGGAAATACTTACTCTTTTAGGTCAAGATCACTAAGAAGGAGCTTTAGAAACCCTAAAGGATGTCAATTGCAACCCTGGATGCTTTTACCAAGAAGATCGCCACTTAATTCTTCCTTGGACAAGAACTTTACTATGGAACATAGGGAGAATCAGGTTCATAGAAGGAGAGAATTGGTAGAGAGAAAATGGCTCATTTGGGTGCTTAAGGAGAGGTATATAAAACTTTAAGATAAAGAAAAAGAAAAAGTTGAAGTCTTAGTATCTTTCCAAGTGTCCATGGCCTTAAACTATTAAGAATATACAAGAAGCCACACAAGAAGCTTCCCAACAGAACATTGAGACCTGTGTATCCCTCATTTCTTGAATTTCCAAGGAAAACAATAAATCATTAGTTGATAGCTCCTAAAGGTAGCTCATCCATAAAGGGGTAAACTCGAAAATACCCTTATGGAAAAACACCTCCAAAAAAAGGTTCAACTAAGTTTCCCAAGTCTCAACAAGATAACTTATAATGAACATACTTCATGTGAAAACTTGCAATAAAAACCTCCCAATTCGATAAATTGCAGGAAAGTCCAAAATGTACATAAAATTGCATAATTTGCTCAAACAATGTCCGAATTGGACCAAACTTGAAATTTGAGTTTGTCACATGATACCTCAGCATATCATCAAAAAGTTAGATTATGGTTATAAGAACTCATTTATGGTAATTAAGTATGTTCAACACTTTACGCAAGGATAGAGGTCTCTCTACCATAAACCCCTAATAGGGATTTCACCCCCAAAATCCTAGGTAAACAAAGATAGATACTTCTCATGGACCAAATACCCAACCTTCCACATGGTAACTTTCATCCTATTATGATGTCCCATTATTCTCATAGAAGTCATATTATTTTCCCTCAACTTCCGCATGTGTCATATTTGTTCAGCATAGGAACTGTTGTACCACCTATACATGTCATGTAGTACCTTTCAACTTTGGGACTCTACTATCATCTAAAACTATTCTATCTATTATATCACACATCACTCATAGTCCATACTTTATGTCTCTTACCAAACATAGAACAACATGTATCTCTTATCATATGTAACTTTTACAAGGTTTCATCTACATGCACCTTTAAAGGTTGTTGTAATTAACCACTTAATCAACCAGGTAGGCATCTCCTAATTTTCAAGAACTATGAGGCATATGTTTTTAGAGTATTCTCTAACCATATCAATGGTGAATTGACCATCTGTCGAGTTGAATAATCATACACTTGTCTATAACCATTAACAAATATAACTTCCTGATCGACCTTGTTACGGGTAGAACAATGACAATGTCATCATCTTATAAGGATTCCCACAACACACTTAACTGATGTATCATAACTCAAAGAAGATACTTTAGTCAACCCCAACTCACTCTTTCTAGACCTGTCACACATAAGTACAATTTCTTCATTATTGTGAAGGTTTAACAAAGATGTTGACCATGTTACTGACCATCTCTGAAATACTTTGAGACGTTATCATTCAAAGATTGCTGCAACTTGTAAGACATGACTTGAACACTCTATTCATCCTATTCATAAATTATATTGGTAAATTGGTTAGTAAAAAGAACATAACCCTAAGCTCATTAAGGTCATGTAAATTATCCACTCTAAATCTTTTTCATTGATATTTGATCCTAGGTTTATCTTAAAGGAACATGGTAGCACATGTCTACTGATCAACAAACCATCTATCTTGGATAGTGGTCTTGACCAGCCATCACTAAACTATACACAACATTATAGAATCATTTTTTTCCTTCCAAACAACATTAAGAGGGCCATCATCAACTCTCTCTCTATCTCTCTCTCTAAGGGGAGGTATACTTGGAGTTTTTATTTAATAAACATATCCAACCTTCACATACTTTCCATATTATTGATACATCTTGGATACAAGGACTCATTACCTTGGTATCCACCTCATGTGCTATAAGGAAATCATATCCTTATCTCATCTATACCTACCAACATAACAAGTTTCAAGACATACAAGAGAAGTCTTCCTAATTATTGGAAGGCTCAAAAGTAAACTCATCACAAACTATATGATCTTGGAACCATAGTCTAAGAAACCTTTTGCTATAATAAGATATCCACCCTCATGTTTCCAATAAATCCACACATACCAAGTGGAAATGATCCACTTGATAGTTGTTCCCTAGAAAGAAAAGACACAAAGGGAAACACACTTCCCACATCATAGCAATATTGTTCAAGGGTCACTAGAAAAAGGTAACCAATTCTATTTTCATTATGCAGGTTATAACTTCTTATGTATCATTTTACCTTTTTCATTTCAGGTTCCTTGCCATTAGCATAGGAGTCATCATGATTAACATATCTCATTACTCCTTCCTTGATGAATATTTATCACATTTGGGTATGTTCAGTTATTTTATTATGTTTTTCAACCACTTATCAATAGGTAAATCATTATATTCCATATTTTCTTAATTAAATTGGGGTCATCTCCCATAATTTCTTTCGCATGACATGCTGATTTTACATTAACACTTTCTTACACGCATAGGTTGGTCTGAGATTAACTCATGTTCCACCTTATTTCTTTGTCATTGTTCCCATTCATCTTTTTAGTTTATACTTATCATATGAGTTCTTTCCATCCTATGTGAATTTCATACCTTGAATCACTTTATAAGCACAAATTTATCTATCTTTTACTTTATTATCTTCTTGAATTTCATCTTCAAGAATTCCTCTTTTGATTATTTGGATTCGGATTTAAATTTATAGTTACCAACAATTCAAGTTTTAATAGATAATGATGCAATCCTCATCTTCTCCAGAGGTAATATTGAGTTATCTCCACCATGATTTCTGATTCATTATGCTCTTTAGATTGTTTCCAAATGACTACTTGATCCGGGTAGTAAAAAGATAACAATCTAAGAGTTCCACAATCCCCTTTTCTTCAATAATTGAATACTTGGACAGGACACCCAAGTGTTGTGATTAGGCAGTAGGCACCATGTTTTTATGTCATGTTCCTAACTTAAATATCATCCTAGTCGTAAGTCCTAGTGTCCCTGTAGACTCAGTGAACCTAAATCTCTGATACCAACTTGTGAGAACCCGTTAGACTAAATGAGATTACTCAAAACATAAAAAACAATCAATCACTAATTAATCACACACCCAAAAATATGGGTAAATTAAAACTAATTTCAACATCAACACCTGCTCAGAAACATTTGCATAAGAGCCCAATATTTTTCTTGTATCCATACTACTCCAAGAATTTGATACAAAGTGGTATGTATCCTTATCAACAACATATATACATAGGAGAACAATATTCATATATGTCACACAAATAAGCATTAACATGCTAACAAAATTTTGATTCATTTGAAACACCATATGCAAACTTTTCCTGCCCGGACTTGAGAGTACATGGATGACTTCAGGACATACTAGAATCTAATCAACTTCTCAAAGATTCATTATTGTACTTACACTTTACATCCATGGTTCTATTATCGTCACTGCCAATAACCTAAAAAGATGTGGCGAACCACAAGGGTGAGACCCATTTCCCAGTAAGAGATATAACCTCCAACAATGCTTATTGATTACAATATTTTAAATAATTAAATAGTTTTAAGTTGTTTAATTAGATATAAAAAATAGGCTTAGCAACAAAGTGTTAATAAAAAATAGCTGATAACAATTATCATCATTAATATGACTATCATCATTTGCCTTGTTAACTATATATGGGATTCAATAGCATATGCATAACTAGCATAAGAAAGTCTAGTATCATATTATCATCATTAACATGAATAAGTATAGCATCATAAGCATATCTAACAACATTAGCACGTCTAATAGATTGAACACATCAATATCATAAGCAGAGCTAACAACATAAGCACGAATATTTGCAAAAGCATTATTTGCAATATAGGCATTTCTAAATACAGAGGCATGGCTAGCATGCTAAACATAGCTAACAACATGATATAGCTAGCAACATAATTATGATCAATAGTGAAATATAGATATCAACATAATCATGGCTACTGTATGTACACATTTACAATCTTAAGCATATCCACAACATTAGTATATCTACTATCTCTTAATTGCATTAAGCATTATCTTTATGTAAAGAGAACAAACAAGGTTCATCATCCAATATGAAGTGTCGTGTATAATCCTAATCAGATATGCTATACAATTTACTTACATCTTTTATTATGCCTTGAGGAATTTAAATCATACCATCCAAAGTCCAACCAACCCCTGCGAAGGGCTACTCAGTTCTATACAAGATCTAGGAGTGTCAGTAACCTAAGATATTTTCCCCTCGGTCAGTACGAGTAAAAAGGTAGTGGCATATCAGTCAAAAGTACCACTAAAATGACATATAATCTAGTTGCTAACCACTAGTCTACCCTTGGTACATGTCACAACACTAGAAACTATTGTATACAAAACCCTCTAATATGAAGTACAACTGCAATTGTCCTTAATCACATCAAACGTTTGAGGCATGACTGTAGCCATCCTGCATAACCTACATTGTAGATGACAAGGATATATCCTCAACTTTCCACCCCAACATACTCAACAGTATGCGCTCTGAGTTTCCCTTAGGAATACTCATCTCACCATACAACAACTTCTGACACTGAAGATGGCTCTACGGCATAGGCCACTACATGATTAGAGTTCCACTTGATTAGTTATGCCAATTGAGTGAATTAAGGCTACATCAAACAAGTGGACATACAAACCCAAATTCACTTATAGAAAGCATATAAGTATCACAAATTCACAAGATATAAAATGTGTGAACATACTTTCTCATTTCATCATCACATGGTATTATTCACTTGCCATTCATGAGACTACACCAGTCATCATACTATCACAAGATATAAATCCTTTTCACAATATCACAAGGTATTAACCCTTATCAACACAAGAGGATTCCATGTCATTCAGGGTTCAACCTTGTTGTAAGGTCATTAAGACCATAATACTATTTCCCTGTAAGATCATGATTATCTTTCCATGCCTTATAACGAGGCTCAACAACATCACTTACATATAATACACCAAATAACACAATATTGCATTAATGAGCTAGGAGATATTCATAAACAATCATAGCAGGGTTATATTAACATTAAGATATTCCTTTATTACATCAATATGTAAGGAATCTAGATATGATTAACCCTCATCATATTCATAATTCACATGTTTAGCATAAGAAAGTATCAACCATGTGGCTATGATAACCACCAATTAACACATTAAGGTTATGATCATATTAAGGAGGTTATTTCACCATCATGACATCATATAGGAAGGCTAAACGTGAGTACTCAACTTTATCTATTTGCATTAGAGTTAGGTTCAACAAGATAAATTATATTATTATTACTAATCAGCACTCCTACCCAAACCCTGACTCACTACATCCCCATTGGATCATGGATACATAAGGTGAAGCATCACCATCACATTCCAGACTATTCTCAAGTATGAACCCACACATAAATCATGGTGTAACCATTGAGTTATAGCATACTAGGTTTACAACATCAATAAGAGAGTACTTCATGATTGTATTAGTCATTCAAAGACTATTCATACCCAATTACCATCATTTAGTTATACTAAAGCTAGGTATAACAAGCTATATCTCATTAGGGTTACCCATTAATTCATTATGGTGATTATAAATCATAATATTATGAGGTCAAGGGTAAGAATACAAGTTTAAATCATTGAACTATCAAATTCTAATCAGTAGAATCATAACATTACACTACACGCTTCACCAAAAATAATGGGAATATTGAGACATCAACTTCTAACTGTTACATGTTGAAAAGGTAAATTCATTGGTCGTTCACATAAGTAAACATCTTGAACAAACCACCTATGAAGACATTGAGTTGTTCTCTAGAAAGAGACACCATCTAACCATAGACATCTCATGATTAACAACATAAAAAGTTCCATTGAGAGTAGGGTAAAACCCACAAGCGATTGTTTATTTAAAACAAGCCATCAATAAACGAGCTTCTTAGTTTGATATCAGAAAGGAAACCATTTAAATCACTTTATTAGCACCAATATATTACATTTATGAATCATTCCAATTTATTGGATGAAGAAACAATAAATCTTAATCATTAGGTCAAGTTCATATATTAAACCATCAATTGGAGTATAGGTATGACCATTTCATCAAATGACCCAAGAAACCATTAGTTTAAGTCTTAATTGATGTTACATCTACATGATTAAATCACCATAGGTCGTGGAGACCTGATCCACCATCACTAGTGACCATTAAGTCACCATCAATTGTTAGATCAACGCTATATTTATTAATCACCATCGAATATCAAGCTAATGTCACGATTGATTGATAGTATCATTAGGGTATTTAGTTGTTGATAATAAGCTTATAATTCGACCAAAAAATGACCTAAGGGGTGAACGTCAGTTGACATCCTTGGTCACCACCATCAGTTTTCACGAAGACAACACCATATGGTTGTTGCAATGGTACCACCATCGGGTCGTGGGTTTATAGAAGAAATCAACTTAAAACCCCTAAAATGGACCATTGCTTGATAGGTAGTTAGCACCATAGGTTGATAAACCAACCTGATACAAGTCATATTATACCTTAGGAAGAATTTAAGAATGAATATAGCTTCATCTAGAACTAAAATTAGAACATGGAACATTATAAAAATTGAAATCCAAGTCAAGCATAGCTTTTTAGTGCATGGATCATCATTTTCAAGAAAGAACATGAGTTAGCAAGCTAATGGTAAGCAATAAACATGGAACTAGTTATTAAACATGCTTTTAATTAGAAGATAAAATCCCAATCAGAAGAAAACACTAGCATGTAAGGTAGAAAATCCAAGAATAAGCTGTGAACTCGTCCATCGAGCACCTTTCTCCACCAAAGAAGCAAATCCTAAGCATAAGGAGCAACGAAGGTAGGGTTTTAGAGCTTTAGAGCAACTTTTACCAGGGAACAACAAGGCTGCAACCTGTATAAAGGTAGGAGGAAGGATAATATAGAAATAAATGCAGGAAAGAAGTGGATTCTTACTCTTTTAGGTCAAGATCACTAGGAAGGAGCTCTAGAAACTCCTAAAGGAAGTCAATTGCAACCTTATATGCTTTTACCAAGAAGATCCCCACTTTCTTCTCCTGTGGATAGGAAATTTGTAGAAGATTAGAGGGAGGACATGGTTAGTAGAAGGAGGGAAGTGGTAGAGATAAAATGGTTCATTTGGGTGCTTAAGGAGTGGTATATAAAACTTTAAGACAAAGAAAAAGAAAAAGTTGAAGTCCTAGTATCTTTCCAAGTATCCATGGCCTCAAAATATTAATAATATACAAGCATCCACACAAGCAACTGCCCCACAGAACATAGCGACATGTTTATCCCTTGTTTCTAGAATTTCCCAGCAAAACGAATAATGCATTAGTTGATAGCTCCTAAAGGTAGCTCATCCATAAAGAGGTAAATCCTAAAATACCCTTGTGGAAAAACACCTCCAAACAAGGATCAAATAAGTGCCACAAGGCTCAAAAATCTCAATAATGATGACAGAACATCCAAAAAAGCATACTTCATGTGACAAATTGCAATAAAAAAACTCCTAATTGGGTAAATCACATAAGAGTCCAAAATGTGCATAAAAATGCATACTTTTCTTAAACAGTGTCCAAATTGGACCAAACTTGAAATTTCATTTGTCACGTGATACCTAAGCATGTAAAAATGTTAGATTAGGGTTAGAAGCACTCAATTATGGTAATTAAATATCTTCAACACATTAAGCAAGGTCAGGGGGCTCTCAACATAGGTCCCAACATCTCACATATTCATACCATGTACCTTTATAGAAGTTCAATGGCCTCAATCCAAACTTATATATAGAAGATGTTCTCCACCTAATTACAACAGTTACATTTCTTAAGGAATATAAAAAAATATTTAGTCGATATACATGATATAAAAACTTCCCACACAGACCTAAGAGTACAGGGATGAATCTAAGACTCTATACTAACAATCAACCTTTTGTCTTTATAGATCTTCAAACTGCACCTTCTCATCACTGTACATCTATCGATGTTATCCGTTACCTAAAACCATGTGATGACCCACAACGTGGTGCTCATGTCCTAGTAAGAGATATAACTTTAAAAACTTCTATTTCTGACCAATTTTATGTACTTTAAGCAGTTTAAGCAAGTAGTATTATAGAGTTCAAGGGTTGCATATCTTAGATAATGATCAGGAAAATCTAGAGCCATAAGTACAGTTAATTTCTCTTACTGCATTATAAATCATCTATAAATCAAAATAAACATATGTGGGATCATCATCCAATGTGATTCACTAAGTAATCCTAATAGTTATGCTACATGGACGAATTGTACATTTATTAAATGTTGGGTAGTGTACTAGTCAAACTACTAGTTGACTACTGCTAAGTCGAGATCAACCCCGTATAATATCTATGATGGCTAGAATCCTAAGATCTCTTCCTCTTAGTCAATACGAGTAACAACCATATTGGTACATTGTCCCAACTACTAAAACAACCTATTCCACCCTAGGTACATAGGTCACGATACTAGAAACCAAAGTATACAACCCTCAAATCCAAGTTAAGACTACAACCATTCTCATTTACTTCCATATCTAAGACATGGCCTCTACCTCTCTCCAAAATGTTGGGATCAAGATGATAGTGATATACCATCCCTGTACTTGCACATACTCAATAGTATATGACCTGAGCTCCTTTTTGATTACTTGTTTCACTATGAAATAAATTTTGACAATTGAATAGTCCTAAAATCTTAGGGTACTACAATATCTGAGTTATACTTGATTACTTAAGCTACTGAATTACCTTTTTAGTGTGCCAATCAAGTTATATATGAACATCAAAAAGGTGATTCAAAAGATCTTTCATATTTTCAACCTTGTAAGATATAAAACATACAAGATTGTTCCATGTCACTCTAGCAATAAGTGCCCATGCAATCAATATACAATAAATGAGTTATTTTCGATACTAGGTTTTCGTCCAACCATTATTACAACATAATAATAGTAATTTCAATTCTCATTATTACTTAAGATGGTCTACAAATTGTTAAGCATGGCATTGAGGTCAAATTGCTTTATCTCTTGGGTACCAAGACATCACATACATGATATTTGGAAGTCTAAGCACTCATATTCCAAGATTTTAGACCTTTCATACTCAAGGAAGGTTCATTATACCATAAGAAAATGTTCATAGAGACTAAGTATAGCTTAAAGATTAGAATAATTATCATTTGTGATATAATATAAAACTAAAAAAGACTATCTATTCATTTTAAGATTTTTGAGATGAGAATAATGACATGCATGTACAAGGTAGGTAAGAAATGCATTCAAAGCTATATAACTTGCCTGATAGAGAGAAGAAGTCCAAAATCCAAGGTGGGAAATTCCAAATTGAGCACCCAAATGTCAATTTCAACCCAACAAAGCTCTAAGAATATCTCCTCTTTACATGAACAAAGTCGAACTAGAATACAAGATAAAGAAAGGGAGTTCTCAAATGACATGCATAGGGTTCCAACAAGAAAACACCAAGAATGTTGTCGAGCACAGAGGCATAAGGAAGGAGGATGAGGAACAACAATAAGATGAGTAGAAGATCTAGAATCTTACATGAAGAAAGAAAGAAAATTGATCAATGACCCCAGATTAGTCCAAAGAACCTTGATCTAGCACATGAATTCATGAAAAGCATGTGATCTCCAATCTTAACAGACCTTCTTCAACCTCTGCTCTTCAAGAAATCTAATCGGGTCCAATGGTTGAAACTAGAGATTCACCAAAACAAAATGAAAGGAGAGGAGGATATGGGGTATATATATAGGGTTGGAACAAAACTTTTATTGTGAAATCCATCTATCTGTTGAAGCCTAGAGAACCCACCATGAGACGACTTAGGAGGTTCGTTAGGCACTAAGAATGCATTGGTTAGAAAAGAAAATATATTGGCCACAAAAATTCCATCGATCATGGGATTCTATCGGCCATTGAACTCAATGGTTAAATAATAACAAACCCATCAGGCACTAAAGAACAAATGGTCATCGGGAAATTCATCCGTCACTGTAGAATCATCAATTGTCAGAAGTTCATCGACCACTGAGAAATAGGAGGTCACAAAGAAACCATCGATCGATGAAAACACAACACTACCTTCACACTTATATTATATATAATCCTATAAAGAAAGGTTCAAAATCATCCAAAGGAGAAGTAAAATTATAATATTCTTATTTATATCATGAAGCAACTCAAGAAAGTTTCACAATTAAGTTTATACTATCAGAAAAGGGTAACTGATTTAAAGGTCTACAAGTTACATGAATTTGTATTACTACTTGAGCAAACAAGACCTATTTTAATTCAATTTGTAAACATAGTTTCATCATCCAATGTGACATCACAAACCAGTGTTAACTTTCAAGACTAAGCACCAGACTAATCCAATTATGCCAAACAAACTATATATATGAATGAAGCAGGTTTAGGGGCCTTACAACCATAAACACCTAATAAGGATTTGGCCCCCCGAATCCTAAGAAAACAAGGATGGGTACTTCCTACACATCTCATGCTCTAACTACCACATGGTTTCCTTTACACTAAAATGATGCCACAACACCTTCACTAAAGTTATGTCCTTCCTAAACTTCTACACACGCCTATCTAGGATCAACACTGGACCCTTAACATAGATAGAATCCTTCTCCAACTAACTCAACATGTTTTATCGTCTGTCTATGTCGGGGTGACACTTCCTTAACATAAAGCATAGATTATATCATGCAATATGGGCAACTCTGGCACCAAATCCAACCTATATACCACCTTCCCCACTCGTACTACAATAGGGTATGGTCCCATAAATGTAGGAACCAATTTACCCTTCTTCCTAAACCTCAACACACCCTTCCAAGGGCAAACCCTAAGATATACATAGTCTACAAGTTGGAACACTAACGATCTATAGTGATTGTCTACATATGACTTTTTCGTTTCCTTTGCTGCTTTCAATTGTTGGGTCTTCTCTAGAATCTATTGTACTAGTTCAAGACCCAATAACTGGTTCTCACTTATTTCATACCAACAAAGAGGTGACCTACATCGCCAACTATATAAAGCCTCATAAAATGTCATTTCTATGCTCCTCTAGTACTTATTATTGTAAGACAACTCAATCAAACTCATGTGAACATACCATCTACAAAGAAACTACAACACACATTCTCTCAACAAATTTTCTGAGGTTTGAATGGTCCTTTCTGATTGGCCACATGAATGTAGGTGGAAGGCCATATGGAACCCAAAATTTGTCCCCAATGTTATATGTAGACCTTTCCAAAACCAAATCGTGAGTTGATGATCTTTTTATGACACTATGGTAATTGGTATGTGCCATGAAGATGAAAAATCTCATCCACATAGATATTTGACAACTTCTCCACTGTATTGGAAGTCTTGAGCGGAAAAGAGTTAGTTGATTGCATCAATTGATCAATGATTACCCTATTGGAATCATGACCCTTGGATGTCCTTAGAAGACCAACCACAAAGTCCATGGTTCCATGATCCTATTTCCACTACAAAATTGGCAAAGGTTGTAACGTATTTACATGCTTCTCAATTGGAGTGAATTCCTTACGATTACGATTTCACCTTGGTTAACATTACAATTAAAATTATGATGTTAATAAATATCTCTCCTAACCCTGGACTAAAACACTTTTAGCAAGAATTAACCGTTTCACAGACATAATTCACTACCTAATCTAATAAAAATCCCACTCTCATAACGATTATGTTGTTAGTTAGGTACTTTATTGAATACTCTGGGTAATGCCTTCACATCGTAAGCCACCTCTCTGAAAGGACGATATAAAATATGTATTTATAAGGATTTTATAACCATTAATACCCTTTTTCAAAGAATTTAAAGGTCTAATTAACTACCTATGGTGATCAATCATGGATAGTTCATGACAATCTCAAGTGCAAAAATTAAGAGAAATTGATATATTCATGCATAAAAGTCAATTACAATGCCTAAATGGGCTACTCCCGGGCCCTAAGGAACAAGAGACTTAGACCCACATGGTTTCCATTGTCAAGTCCATGGGAGGGAAGAAGAAAATTGTGGGAAACATTAATAAAACTAAATAACCCCTGAAGAGGACGGTCCAAATGATCCACTCTCGTGCATGTACTAATTTTCTACCTTCCAACTACAAATCTGTCTGCTGGAAGTGTTTGGATCATCCAAAACCTGGTTTTATTCTCTACTTTATCCTCTCCTTGCTCTCAGCTACCATCCAATAGAATAGAATGAGATATATAGGGTTGGAAGAAATCGCTCTAAGTCATATAAGTGACTTAGGGCATAAGTAATTACTGATTGTTAGACCAGACTTAATTTTCAGATCTGCTTGATTCCTCCATGTCGATACTACCTACTGGGTGTCGGTACTACTGACACCTTCAATAATTATGGTCACCTGGATAGTTGTCAATACTATCGATCTTGAAGTCAATAGTACTGAGTTTCCTCAATTAATTTTGAATCCATCACTATGATATTATTGGTAGTATCGACTTATGGGTTAGTACTACCTAGTCTTCTCAATTACAACCTGTTCCAAACTGACCAAGTGTCGGTACCACTCACTCTAAAGTCGATAGTACCTAGCTATGTAGATTCTTGTAAATTAATTTAAATACACAAAAAGAGAACATAAGCTCTTGAAATATATTAAATTATCCAAAAAATCAAAATTACACTTATTTGATGCAATTAGTTATCAAAGGCCAATGATAGTAACTAATTTACAAATTAATATGAAAATGAACAATAAGTTCACAAAAATCATAATAAATAGCCCGTCAAAATGACAATTATATAATGCATCAAACTCCCCTAAGTTTAAATGTTGCTCGTCCTTGAGCAACACACCCGTGGATCTATCTGAGACAAGTCAACCAAAGGACATAAAATATGAATTTCATTACTCAACCATCCCCACATGACGGTCCCAACTCGGCCTTTACTGACCACTGAACAAACAAGTGCTCTATAGCGACCAAAAATATCCATAAATATGAAAATGAATGATGAAAAATTCATGCTATCTACATGTAATTGTTATGCAACTAAATCATATGCTCAAAGATTTTTTATGCATATATTTTTTCCATTTTGTAGCTAATGGAATAAAAAAGAAACTAACTATCATGTCACCTATCATGCCATGCAATGCAAACACAAGGAAGTAATTCAGATTACTTGATCATTTTAAGGTGGTGAGTCAAACTGAATGGAAAATGGACGGAATCACATAGTTAAGAGACAATGTCTTTCATGAACTGTGATATGTCCCTCTCTAATGTCATGTGAATAGGGTAACCTTAGAGTTTCTTTCTAAAATTTCAATTTAAGATCTCGCTAACTATTTGATCAATTTAGGCTCAAACCCCATCTTCATCCACATTACATGAGTAATTATGATGTCCATTCATATAAAATGTCCTCAGGCTGACTAGGCCATACACTTAGGTGGTACAAATCAAGAGATTTACAACTAAGCCAAAAAAATTATATTTAATTTCAATTTCCATTTCAAACACCCGAAAGCACATGAAATTGACATGAACCACAAATTAAGCACCACTTTTACACTAGATAGATCTTGGATCCTACAACTTGGATAAATAAAACTAAAAAGCAAATAACGACTAAAAGCAAAATAAAAGCCAAGGGATAGAGTTGTTCCAACACCTCCCCTAAGATTAAACTTGACTGTGTCTGTATACTCAAACACCCCGGACTTAGGGTTTGGCATGCGATTTATTTTTCCCGTGCAACAAAAAACCCTTTTTTTTTTTAAATGTCGTTGCATAAGATAGAAGAAACATGTAGCTACATTATATAAGAGTAAAAACAAATAAGTTAATCTAATGCTAAAATTAAGAAAATCTGCATTTGATTCTATTTGATACTCTAAGGCTTGCCACCGTTTCCAAGAATTGCTATCGTGATCATAAGGAACTTGATATTGCAAAGTTTTTTGAAATAAAATTGATAATGCAATTGATTTTTGGAGATAAAGTACAACATTCGGCCAACTAGATAAAGGCCTTATGTTTGAAAGTAAACAAAGCAAAACAAATAAAAAAGCAGAAAGTAAAATTTTTGAAAAGGGAAGATAAAAGGGTGGATCACGTACCACCCACCCCCACCCCGGACTCAAATTTTTGCTCGTCCCGAGCAAAATCGAAACCCGAGATGGAGGGAAGAGAAGAGCAAGGATTTCCAGGTGGCCCTGGTAGCTCAAAAAACATCCAGCTGAAGGGGATGTGTATGAGGGATGAGACCTTTATCTGAGGAGCTTCATAGTGTACCCTATGATAGGGTAATTGTGGAAGCTCGGTGGGGTGCTCATATTTGCTTTCACCTCGCATTCCCTCCAATATGATCCACATATCTTCCATCAATAGCAAAGGAAGTGTTGAAGATGGATGTGGATTGGGGGAGGTTGGTGGGTACCAAACTGGTAACACATGCAGTGCCAGATGTACAAAGTTAGGCGGAGGATCAGGCTCTGGTTTCCCTCGGTCATATTGACCTGCATATAAGAGAATTGGTGGTGATACAAACAATTTAAAATCATTTACAAAGGTGTTTTGTTTCTCCTTCAAATTAATGCCATCAACATTGGGTTTGGTAAGTTTCATTGTTGATGTAACATATGTCTCTAATTTTTTTGTAGGAGGGATGATGATGTCTTCCTTGCAAATAATAGAAGGGGGTGTGTGGGCTTCTTCCAATGGTGGTATCTCCCCTTCTAGATCAGCCATGTGTGGGATGGAAATTGGCTGTGATGGCTCGGGAAGAATCATAAAGGGGGTTAGATTCTCATTATCCAAAATAGACTCAAAAGAAGGGTATTGGTCTATGGTATCATTCAGATTTATGTTGAGGATGGGAGGAGTTGTTGGATCTTCAGAATGACTCTCCTGCTTTGACATTTCATATTCAAGTAATAGAGTCTCTAAAGGAAAGATAGGGATACCAACGTCCTCATCACACACAAAATATGGTTCCATGGTTTGTTCTATTTCTTCAGGATCTGACATATATGACAGAAAATAAGGATCATCATCGTCATCGTCAGGAAGAACCATCTTGGGTTGCTCAAGCTCTATAGGGGGAGTTTGTGATTGATCCTCTAGAAAGGTAGCGAACATGGCTTGACTGGATTCAAATTTTTCTTGTGCTTCTGCTACCATCTTTTCTAGGACCTTAAGTCTCTCTTCCGGTTCAAGATCAATTTGCATTTCACCATAGGATTTATACACCCCAAAATTTTGGTCATCCTCGCCACACTCCCCATAGTGTCCTTGGCCATAGTACTCCTCATATTGTTTTGGGTGGCATTGCTCCTCATAATAATCTCCAGAAGATGGTGGATTGTAATTTCCATTGCGTCCATCTTGGTAGGAAGATTCAATATTATAAGGTGTCACCAATTCATGAGGAAACATATTTGAACAATCTATATTTTGGGTTTGGGCTTCTACTAAGGTGGCCAATAAGGTTTGGCTAGTTAGGAGTTTTGTTGCCATCTTCTCTAGGGACCTAAGTTTCTCTTCTTGTTGAGGATTATATTGGGTATCATAAATAGGTCCATTTTCCCCAAAGTTTTGTTGGTCGTACCCTCTCTCAGAATATGGATAGCAAGCTTCCCCATATTGGTTCTCAGAAAAATAAGGATTTACATTGTACCCACTAGGATGAAAGGGCTCATAGAGAGGGGTGCTATGGGATAAATTTGGACAGGCAAGAGATGCATGGTGGCAATGACCACAATAATAACATTGTGGGGGATATTGCAATGCCCACTCCATTTGAAAGGTTTTTTTTTTTTTACAATTCAAAAAAGAACTAAAGATTTTGTACAAGACTGTAAATTACAAAAAAAAAACAGAAGCTAAGGGATTATGACTCAAGGTTAAAATTTACAAAACTAACTAAAATTACAATTTTTTTACAAACTAGCGTATTTGCAGAAAAAACGGACTGCCAGAATGAAAACTCGGCAGAAGGAGGAGTAGCACTTCTGGAATGTTACTCGGAAGGCATAAAAAAGGAAAAAAGTTTTTTCAAAAATTTTGGGGTTCGAGAAAACAATCCGTTGTCCCCGTCAACGACGCCAAATTGATACTCGTCGTTTTGCAATATCAATCACTAAGATGGTTAATCCTAGAGTTTAAACCTTTTTTACTTCTGGTTTTAAGGGTAGTATAGAAGGGTCGATCTCACAGGACAACTAATTAGAGATTGTTCTTAGAACCCAAAGATTTGAAGAACTTTTATTAATTGTTTTTGGTATTTTTCTTTTTAAAGCAAAAAGTAAATTCCAGTTGGGGGTTTGAATGATTACACTAATGCAAGAAGGAAAGCACTTAACAAGAATTAACATGCACAAGGGAAAAATAAAAAGATTGTTAACACAAGAAAACTAAATGAATGAAAGACTAAGAATTAAAGGAAACGAAGATGTGATGTTTAAAACAAGAGATGGAAATCGAGGCTCGTAGGGGTTTTCACCACCTTAGCCTGGGTGATAACAATTAAATCTTAAACGACACTTCGATGAAGGCTTGCGAATTAAAAACTCACAAAAGAGAAACTCCACAAGAGCCCATTGGTCCTGGTGCTCATGCTTCCTAGTTTATCAACCTAAAAGATGAGAATCCACGGTCATATCAAAACGTCTATGTAATCGGTTTTATTGTTCTAAATCTGGATTTCCATGGTCACATCCATCCAGATTAACATGCGATCCAAAGATCGACTATTCAATTAAAATCGATTACCATCTAGTCATTTAAGAAGAAGTCGTTAAAACCATGGCTAAGGGGTTATTCCCCTTGCCCCGATAAGAGACTACTCACACATAGAGAAATGGGAGTCGGAGGAAGAAAGAATTGAAGCCATAGTCTAGCCCAGAAATCAGGAAATTAATCCTTATGCTAGAGACGATGAAATAGCTTAACTCTTTGTTCCTTGCTCCAGAATAAAGCGCGAATGAAAGCAGATCAAGACTAAAGTGGGAAGAAGAGACAAGAACGAGAATGGAAGAACGTTGCTTGAATTTAAAACTACTTTATTGCATAAAATGAAAATGATTACAAGCCTAATTGCTGCAGAATCATAATACAAAGAAATCCAAGATGATACAAAAGATGATCCTTGGGAGGAGGAAGTGACCTTCCTTTTATAGGAGAAGGAGGGGTAGGCTATCTAAAAAAGAGGGGGAAAAAAGAGAGGGAGCCATCCTTTTGAATTTTCAGATCTAGTCAACAAACTCTTGATTGTCTTTATTTAATGCAGATTCTCGCAGCAGCAATTTCGAGCGAATTTCCGTTGTCCAGAGAATTTGAAGTGCGTCCGAAAATATGATTTTCCTGTAGCCCTTTGAATTCCCTTTCCAAATCATATTTGAACATTAAATTCCGCCTTAGGATGTGAGAGTTATGCTAATTTGGGTGCAAGGTATGCATTTAAATCAGCATTGCGGGAAACTGAATTGCCTCCTACCTTCATCTCTTCTTTTATTCATTCATTCCTAAAAATTGAGGAAAATATTATAAGAATTCAATAAAATAATATTGATAAGATAAACTTACAATTTATTTGTGATAGAAGTTATTTTATTGCATGTCAGTCGATTAATAAAGGAAATCTATGAAATCAAGACTGCAACATTATCCAAAATTAATGCCACAATGGCATGCATCAATCATACAGGTAGAAGATTGTTTGAAATGTCGACAGTTAGTACTACTGACTTGGTGTTGATAGTACTGAGTCTTTGAACCTTCTAGATACTTCTGAGCTAGATCTTGGTATTTTGAAACTAGGCATAACTCTCCATCAATACTACTGAGCTGACTATCAGTAGTACCAAGTCCTTATCAATTGACTCAGCCCCTATTCTGCAAAATGTTGGTGCTATTAACATTGATGTCGCTAGTACTAAGTTGTTTTGAAACTCGATCCTTGTCCCAGTGATGTCATTGGTACCACCAACTTTAAGGTTGGTGGTACTGACATGTCATCCTACACACCAAACAAAATTAATGAAGATACCTTTTTTGCATAAAAATAATAAAATAACAGCTAAGACTATAAAACTACACAATTTAATGTAAAGAATGAAAATTGATGGTTGGGTCCCAAAAGGCCCCCTTTTTATGTCCTAAGTTGAACAAGATAATTTACTTTAGCTTGGATTGCCATGGGATGGTTGTGAAGATTTGTCTGGAAGTCTGAACTCCACTTTATCATCGTCTATCCTGAGTATCATATAGTCTCTACCAATGGTAGTGATCACATCAGCCGTAGGAACAACCTTCCTAACAACATCTCAGATCCTTTCACCTTCATGGATATTCATGACCACAAAATCAATTGGAAATATGGACTTTTTGACTTTGACTAGAACATCCTCACATATTCCATACAACCTCACAATTGATTCGCCCATCACCTCTATTGGTATGGATGTTTATATCTACATCTTTAATCACAAATTTTAAAAAGTAGCAAGAGGCATGAGATTTATGCTCACCCTAGAGTCACACTGTGCTTGTTGAAAATGTTGATTGCCTATGGAGCAAGGAATGTAGAAATATCATGGCTCCTTTTTCTTCATAAGCAATCTTCTCATTATCATTGCAGACATCACCTCATCAACATGCAAGACATCTATATCTTTTATCTATTTTTAGTGTTGTTGATATCCTTAAAAAATCTTCAATATGAAAGAATTTTCTCAATCACCTCCACCAGTGGGATATTCATGTGGATCTTTCCAAAGAAGTCAAGGAATTTCTTGAGATGCTTTTCTTCTTTTCTCGACTTTGGACTATCCAAGAATGGAACATGTGTCTTCTTTGTACACTGATGTGGTGGAATATATGGCATATTAGCAATATCCTCCCCTAAGCTTGCTTGAATGTTACCTTCTGGGATAGAATTTGGCACATCTCTTGTGGATGGAATGGCTTGTGTCTACTTCTACTGACTTGTGGGTGCCTCCTTGTTGACAGTGATTGTTCCACTTTGGAGTAGAACCTTCACATGTTCTTGTTGCATATGCACCTTTTCTAAAGTTGAAGATGTGGTCACGTCAAAGGTTGAACTTTGAAGTACTCTGTCTGGCATTCTGCGTCCTCCCGGTAATCCATATCGACTATGGGGGAATGTTACTTTTGGTACATACACCCAATCCAGCTGTGGAGTGTACTTCTTTGGTGACTCCTCGGTAAGATGTTTTGTCTCTTTAACAACATAGATAAATTTCACATGGTGATGCTGATGAGTTGTCTCTGCATTCCCAGGAAATTCTTACTGGATGGGCTTCTTTAAAGAGGCCACCTCTGCTGCTAGCTGAGAAATTTGATGTTGGGTGATCTGGATCTGTGCCTTATGATTTTTATGTAGTCATTTTGTATGGTCCAGTAACGTCTCATTTTGACTCACTAGGTTACCTAGAATGTCTTCAATTATGTATATCTTACTAGGGCTCGTGTCTTGTTGACATTGCTGACGTAGGTACATGCAATCTTCATTTTCTCCTCCAGAAGAGCTTCCATCCTTTGGACATAATTTCTTTGCAATCAAGTCCAATTTATCATTCAATAGTGTAATCACATTGGAGTCTCCAACACTTCTAACTATTGATAGACGCTCTCTTTCTTCTCCCCATGCATGGGTTTTAGCCATATTTTTCATAATTTTGTGACACCTAGATGACTTGTTGTTGGGAAAGAAGCATGTTACTGTGCTATCAAGTGTAGTCATCTCCCCTTGATGCATCCCATAGTAGAAAACTTTTTCTTGGCCATACCAATTGATCCATGATGAGGGGCCTTCCTCAGCATGTTTTGGAACCTCTCCCATACTTTAGAGTAAGATTCTTCTACCCGCTGCTTAAAGTCATGATTTTTTTACCAACTTATTTGTCTTTTGGGGTGGGAATTAATGCTCAATGAACATATCTATCATCCCATCCCATGTATCTAAAGATTCAGGTGGTATGTCATAAAACCAAAACTTAATATTATCTTCTAGTGATGATAGGAAGAGCTTTAAAAAAATCACTATCATTGACACTTTGTCACTATTTACAATATCACAACTTTCAACAAAATTGCTGATGTGCGTCATCGTATCCTCAATGGTGTGGCCAGGGAAAGATAGTGACTTTACTAGTGCCACCAAGCCCATATCTATCTTGTAGCTATTCACGTTTATAGCCTGCATTTTAATTGGGCCCAGTTGTGTTGTTGCAGATGATGCCTTGATTTTCTTCGAGATGGTCTGTTCTTCTGCTTCTGCATCACCCATCTTTTCTTTCTCTGATTGTTATGATGAAAGTGATGGTCTGTGAACGAGCTTCTCAGCATAAGCTCTAAATTCTCACATCTTGCAAAAAGTTTCCTCAGGATCTACAATGGATGGAGCATACTCTCTATAATCAGTGGTTCATATGTGAAAAATGCACTAGTACCTAAAACTTAATAATGATGTGAGAACATAGAATACTAGTGAATTAAAGTAGAAATATGTTTAATTATGCACTTGAGTAAAGAATAGATGAAAATAAAAAATGGCCTAGAGTGATCGATCACAACATTTGTAGTGCCGGAGTTACCGTTTCTCTGGCAAAGGTGCCAAAAACATGATAGGGATTTACTATACGCCCTAAATCACATGTGCATGCTATCAGAGTAATATAGGCCAATGAGGCCCATATATCAAACACATGGAAATGTAAATCCTAAAACTAATACTAACTAAAATGCAATCAAGTAGGCTGATAAAAACTTGATTGAATGATTTGCTTATCTAAAGTAGAAAATAAATCTAAGTACTAGTTGTGGATCTCAATTGGAGTGAATTCTTTAGGATTATGGTTTCATCTCAGTTAGCATCGCAATTAACAGTAACCCTAGACTAAGAGACCTCCATCAAGAATTACTTGCTCTCATGGCATAATTTATTACCTAATCTAATTCCAATCCCACCCTCGTAACAATTGTATTATTAGTTAGGGACTTTTCTATATTCTTTGGGTAATCTTTTCACATTCATAAGCCACATTTATCAAAGGGCATTACAAAAGATATATTTATATGAATTTTCTAACCATTAATTCCCTTTTTCAAATCAATTAAATGTCTAATTAACTACCTATTTCAATCAAGCATGGATAGTCCAGGACAATCTCATTAAAGTAAGTCCAAAAATTAAGAGATATTGATATATTAATGCATAAAAGTCAATTATAATGCATAACTGGACTACTCTCTGGTCCTAAGGAACAAGGGGTTTATCTCCACATGGTTTTCATTGTCAAGTACATGAGAGAGAAGAAGAAAAACATGGGAAACATTAGTAGAAATAAAGAACCCCTGAAAAAGACGGTCCAAATAATCCCCTCTCGCACACGTGCCGATTTGTTACCTTCCGACTGCAAATTTTTTCACTAGAAGTGCCCAGATCATCCAGAATGTGCTCTTGTTCTCTACTTTCTCCTCTCCTTTCTCTTAGCTTCCATCCAACGGAATAGAATGAGATAGATAGGGTTGGTCAAAATCCCTCTAAGTCATGTGAGTGATTCAGTGCATAATTAATTGCCAAATGTTGGATTAGAATTAATTTTCATATCTTCCTGATCTATAATAGACTAAAATCCAAGGTTCTCCCTGCAATTTACCCAAATTATCTCTTTTCTTTTCTCTTGAGTCCTTTTAGACTAATTTCATAAATTTCCCATCTTATTTTATCCTTTTTGGTCTCTTAGTGCAATTTGAGCACAATTTAATGTTGAAATCACTATTTACCCTCATTTGTGTAAATGGAGGGGTATTTGCACAAATAACCCAAATAATGTAATAATTGGGAACTAATGATACAAAACGTACATTAATGAGTGAAAAATAGTGGATAATGATAAATTGAGGATTTTATATCCTTTTGGTTCAAGAAATGAAGTTAATATGCAATTGAAATGATTAACGTACTAATCACCCAAATTTCTCTCTCTCTCATCCAAATTGCTATTAAAGAAATAAAATAAAGAATTAAAGGTGAGACATGACTCCTAATTGTTGGATAAATTGGATATTATGATAAATCCCTTTGTTTCGATGATGACAAACATTTCATTCTTATTAAACTAACGAGCTACTTAAGTGTGCAGGAACAAGGTGATGACAAAGTTCTAGGGAATTCATACGCTTGAATATTTGTAAATGTCATACAATGTAATCATTTGTAAACTTGTACAAATATATAATGTACAAGTACTTAGACTTCATGTAAATCAAGCGTTAAATCTCTCTAGCTAAACACCACACTTAGTTAGGTCATCTCCTTCTAATAGGATCACATAATGCACACTCATGCACACACTTAGTATCTTAATTGAAAGATTGAAAACAGAGTCAATCTCGGTCGAACACACTCCTCGACCGAGACACTCTCGGTCGACAAACTTCTCGACCGAGATTGACCAAAAGTAGCCGTTAGACACAGCAGTTGACAGTTGCAAATAAACGTTAATCCAGAGAGCCTGTCGGTCGACAAATCCTCGACCGACTGGGCATCTCGGTCGACAAGTCCTCGACCGAGATGGCCTCTGACAGCAACTGCAGAATTAATTAACTAGCCGTTGCTAATGCACCTAACTTATTCCTAATGGCTAGTTAAGCACTAGGAACCCCCTAAGAGTTGTCTAGAATGTCCTTAAGCATACTTAGGCCATTCCTATAAATAGGACAAGCCATAGGACACTAGCATTCACTTGTTACATTTGAGAATACACTTGAGCATACTTGAGCAATCCTTTACAAGCAAAATTTGAGCACTGTGATCATTGGCCTACATTCTCCTCAGCTCAATCTCGTGTCCTATAGGCTAGATTCTCCTACCCATAGCAATCACAAGTTCACATACTTGGCTAGGAGATCTTACGCTTGATCTAGGCATATCAAGCCTTGAGCTTAAAGGATAAGTTGTAATTTCTGTTTTTCTTTCTTGTTCATGTTTATCTTTTGTACTCTCCTTGCTACTCCTAGGGTTGGAGGCTGCAGATTGGAGAGGGTTGACTTCTCAGGTGGAGAAGGGGACTTCAAGCTACTTCAAGAAGGCTATCGCAAGGGAAGCTACTTCAGAAGGCTGGTGCAACGGGAGTTGGTGCATCTACTTCAAGGGAAGGCTGCTTCAAGGTTGGCGATTACTTCTAGGTGAAGGCTGCTTGAAGGGTTTAGGAAAAGAGATTGTATTTTATGTAAATTCCTTGAAGAGGTAATAAAATAAATTTCTTTTCAAATCCCGGTTGGGTAAGCAACCGGGTAGTGGACTGACGGCTATAGTATTTGCTATAGTTGGAACCACTCTAAACCTTGTGTCTCCTTGTCCAATATTTCCTCTGTGATTGTTTAAAGTGCAATAATTGTAAAATTACTTTAAAATCTCTATAAAACTCTATTCACCCCCCCTCTAGAGGTTTTCAATTGGTATCAGAGCAGGCTTCAAGGAGCCCTAACAAGGTCTTGAAGAGATAAAGGGAGGAGGTGACTACAACCACAAGCAAAGGAGCATGGACAAATGTTCAACAAGTTGCAATTGGTGCTTAGGAACAAAGCACTCTACATCTAGATGTCCATGGAGGTCAAAGAAAGAAGATGCACATAAAGAATGTCTCATTGCTACAATAAGTGAGTTAGAAGAAGAAGAGGTAAGCTTGCTTGATTTACCTAAAGAAGAATTAGTTGCTATTATTGAAGAAACACATAGTAAATATATTGAGTGCAAAAAGAAGCTGAAGAAATCGAATAAAAAAATGAGGATTTAAATACTAAACTTCTTGCTCTTGAATCTGAAAATGAAGATCTAAAAAGGGTAAATGAAGGTTATGATCTTAAGTTAAAATCGGTAGAAGGAGATTGTAATCTACTTTCCTTAGAAAAGTTAAATTTGCAAACACAAGTGAATGATCTTCAGAAACAACCTATTTTATGCTCACATTTAGATTATGATAAGGTTGTCAATGAAAGAAACTCTTTAGTATCCGATTTAGATAAAGCAAA
Organism: Alisma plantago-aquatica; assembly: GCA_963693085.1. Lineage (NCBI taxonomy): Eukaryota > Viridiplantae > Streptophyta > Magnoliopsida > Alismatales > Alismataceae > Alisma > Alisma plantago-aquatica. The sequence goes on from OY856412.1 coordinate 1,246,971,629, forward strand.
GTCGGATATCAAAAGGAGAATGGATGAAATTCTTAAGTTGCAACAAAAAGTTAGAAGTTTAAATAACAATGGCATCCTTGATCAAATCTTAGATAATCCCTATCATCAAATTGGGAGAAGAGGACTAGGTTATAAGCCTAAGGAGAAATCCTATCAACAACCTAGTTGGAGAAGGACACAAGAGAATCAATCCATGAATATACATAGGGGCACATATACATTTGTACCAAAGAACAACCTAGATCAAAACCATAGAAAAAGGCTTGAGGTTGATTCAATTTGTTGTCATTATTGCTCACGCCTTGGACATTATTCTTTTTCATGCCCATACAAGAAAAAGAATGTCGAGATGGTATGGGTTCCAAAACCCCCAAATTAAATAGGTTCGACTAAGTTGAGATATGACCAAAGATCTTAATTTGTATATCCTTATGTCTATCTCAACTTAACATTTAGGGATAACAAAATCAAAAATTAAAAGATTTAATATCACCTTGATACACATATGTCTATCTCAAACTGATCTTTTAAATAATTGAATAAGATACAGCCAATATTGCACTTGAAATATATTTCTGAAACAGGTTCCAGAAACTTGATCGGTCGAGCAGTTGTCGACCGAATCATCCTCGGTCGAGCAACTGTCGACCGAGCATATCACTGTTCTCAGACTGCTGTAAATCTTTACATTGTATGTGAAAATTATTCTTGAAAGATTATATGGAATAAATATTAACTGATCATGCTTACATTTCTATTTAATCATGCTCTTATTGCACATTTCTTTTTCAGAAATACTTGCAATGAATAAAATGTTTCAAATAAATTTTTGTGTGATTTTATATTAAGCATCACATATTTTAGTCTATCCAAAGTAATCTTAAATTCATGAATGGATATTATTCTTGAATATGCTTCATCATATTTGATGTCCTTATTTAGCTCTCATAATGAGTCTCAAATTGATATTTGCAAGCTATCTGCAGAACTCATACTTCGCATATGAATGTTCATACTGGAAACCTGCAGAATATGCCTCTTGGTTAAAATAAAATTTGACCAAGGGGCGCCATGGTCGTAATCAAGGGCGACCTAAAATAATCTTTGATAAAAATTGTTTATTTGAACACTATTTTATTGAACTTAATCTTAGCATATTTTTAAATCAAAACGTCAAATCATTTGTGGTAATTAGAAGCCTTAAAAATTATTACTCCCTTGGAATATACATATGCTCTACAAAAATGTTCTATGATTTGCATTAAAATTCAGCCAAAAATTGAACTCAGTAAGTTAGTCGGTCGACAAATGCTCGACCGAGAAATAGCCGTTGGATATGACCGTTGCGACCCGACCGTTATGACCGTTTTCTTTACCGTTGGAGGACCAAGTGGCGCGTCTGCAACTCGACCGTTGCGGACGCTCGGTCGACGAGTCGTCGACCGACCAGGTCGCTGGAATTCTATAAATAAGTGCAAAAACGAGCCACTTACTCACACTTGCATTTCCTTGCTTCCATAGTCCATCTCTAGTGCAAATTTCGTGCAATCCTTCAGCACTCTTACCCTAAAATCTTCCTTGCCTCTTCTCCACTCTCAAGAAACAAAATGGCCTCATCATCAACTGTTCGTGGGAAGAAGAAAGTTGCTGGAAGAAAAAGAAGAGAAGAGCGGGAAGCCACTCCGCCACTGACGATCATCAATCACATAGCCTTCGTCGACGGAGATGCTAGAGATAGATACTTTCGGCTTTCCTCTAAAGCTCCTCTTCCCCGACGTCCGGTCGAAGTGATGGACTTCATCAACATAGTCGACCTGGAGCATCTCTTTGGAGTACAAAAGCTGAAGGACTTCATCAATCCATCCTTTCCTTCCTACTCCATTAAGGTAGTAAACGAATTCTATGCCAATCTTCTATCTCACACCGAAAATGACACCACTTTCTTCTACACCATGGTCAATGGGCATAGTTTTAAATTTTCCGAAGGGGATATTCTTGACATGCTTGAAATTGATATAGATGAATATCAAGATTTCCTTGACCTTACCACCAGCAATCCAATAAATTTATTTTCCCATGATGACCACACCACTAGCCTAAGTGATATCAAAAGAGCCATATTTCAAGCCAATACCACTTGTCATGAAGATAGGGGAACCTATTATGCTATAAACCTAAAACCGGCATGTAGAATAGTAAACCTCATTGTTTCCACCAACATACATCCACGAGCCAATAAATCCGAGGTTCCCATTTTCCGTATGTGTCTCATTTATGCTATCATAAAAGAAATTCCCATCAACTTCATTCGCATAGTACTTAAAAATATGCTTGAGTTTTCTGGCAATCCACCATATGCCGATTTTGTATGCCAGATTACTCAACATTGTCTTAAGGTAAACATTGAAGATATGGGATATATATGGGAGCGTAGACCACCAAAGATAAGTAAGAACACCGTAGAGAAGATGGGGATTGACTTTGGCCATAAAAAGGCAAGAGTAGAAGGAGAGTCATCACATCAGGATATACCACCCCCTCCTCCTACTAACCTTTCCATTGATCCCATCCAAAATACCCTTACTTATATTGCTGGCTCCCAATACCATCTTAGTAAACAATTAAACTACAATCACCATGCCATGACATACTTAAATCAAAGAATGCAAAACCTTTCTCCTGGCCAAACTGATGAATATCCGCATTCTTTAAACCCTGGCATGCTCAACCCATTTAACCCCTCATACAACTACTATCAACCTCCACCTTCACCATCAATGGATCTTGCACATACTCAATTTTCTTCCATACAATTGCAAGACATAGCTGCTCACTTCCGTTTTGACCGAGTTCCCACTTTCCTGGAAGCATATGCATTGACTACAACTGGTGCTTTGGATTGGCAAACTCTGGTCCAATACTATGGAGCCGAGCCATTCCTTGGGAAAGATCCGGACATTGATGTAATTCTTAAATCTTTCCTGTGAAGTGTTGGAGTTGTAATAGTTATATTCCATATGATTGTAATCTTCTTCATGCTATTGAATGAAATTTGCCATTTTTTATTTGATTCACATGGTTATTTGTTTGGCATATGAGATTTCTTCAAAATATGAATTATAAGTTCATTACTGTAGAGCATAACAAACAAGGGAATAATAATTAAAACAGGCAACTATTACAAATAAAATTAAATTTTCAAATAACAAAACAGTTCTCCAGAAACATTCTCGGTCGAGAAACTAGTCGACCGAGAACATTGTCGGTCGAGCAATTGTCGACCGACTGGGTTTCTGTTTTTCAGATTGACATAAATTGCATACATCTTTGTTTAAATCTTGGACATTTTATATATTCAAACTTTCACTTGAGATATCTATCGAAGGGGGAGCAAAGCATAAGAAAAAGGGGGAAGATCATCAAAACTATGATCATTTGATTAAAGAAGCTTACAAAAACTTTGCAATCACTATGTGTAGCTGAATATTTTTAAGAAATGGTATCTTGTACTTGAAGGAACTCTCTACCCAAAATGGGGCTTAACATCCCTTGCTTTTGGATGGAGACATTTTTAGGATTCTCATTTAATCTATAACTTAACATTCTTTGATATATGAGAAATCCATTCATATGCTTAAGGGAATCTCATATCATTTCAAGGCTTAACATCCTTTGCGAATGATTGAGAAACACATTGTGGATAAATTAGATACAAATCCATGTTCCTAATAGGATATCTAATTAAGGGGGAGCATTATATTAAGGGGGAGAAGAAAAATAAAACATTCAACTTGGATATCTTTTTGAAATGACAAAGGGGGAGAAAGAATATAAAAGTATATATAAAGGAGTTTCATCACATCTTGGCCAGCACTCACTTGAAAAACATACATGGCTACAAAAGGTAAATTTCCAGGTATGAAACTCACATGCTTTATATTTCCTTATTTCATATTTAGGAAATGTTTGTCATCTTCAAAAAGGGGGAGATTGTTGGATAAATTGGATATTATGATAAATCCCTTTGTTTCGATGATGACAAACATTTCATTCTTATTAAACTAACGAGCTACTTAAGTGTGCAGGAACAAGGTGATGACAAAGTTCTAGGGAATTCATACGCTTGAATATTTGTAAATGTCATACAATGTAATCATTTGTAAACTTGTACAAATATATAATGTACAAGTACATAGACTTCATGTAAATCAAGCGTTAAATCTCTCTAGCTAAACACCACACTTAGTTAGGTCATCTCCTTCTAATAGGATCACATAATGCACACTCATGCACACACTTAGTATCTTAATTGAAAGATTGAAAACAGAGTCAATCTCGGTCGACCACACTCCTCGACCGAGACACTCTCGGTCGACAAACTTCTCGACCGAGATTGACCAAAAGTAGCCGTTAGACACAGCAGTTGACAGTTGCAAATAAACGTTAATCCAGAGAGCCTGTCGGTCGACAAATCCTCGACCGACTGGGCATCTCGGTCGACAAGTCCTCGACCGAGATGGCCTCTGACAGCAACTGCAGAATTAATTAACTAGCCGTTGCTAATGCACCTAACTTATTCCTAACGGCTAGTTAAGCACTAGGAACCCCCTAAGAGTTGTCTAGAATGTCCTTAAGCATACTTAGGCCATTCCTATAAATAGGACAAGCCATAGGACACTAGCATTCACTTGTTACATTTGAGAATACACTTGAGCATACTTGAGCAATCCTTTACAAGCAAAATTTGAGCACTGTGATCATTGGCCTACATTCTCCTCAGCTCAATCTCGTGTCCTATAGGCTAGATTCTCCTACCCACAGCAATCACAAGTTCACATACTTGGCTAGGAGATCTTACGCTTGATCTAGGCATATCAAGCCTTGAGCTTAAAGGATAAGTTGTAATTTCTGTTTTCCTTTCTTGTTCCTGTTTATCTTTTGTACTCTCCTTGCTACTCCTAGGGTTGGAGGCTGCAGATTGGAGAGGGTTGACTTCTCAGGTGGAGAAGGGGACTTCAAGCTACTTCAAGAAGGCTATCGCAAGGAAAGCTACTTCAGAAGGCTGGTGCAACGGGAGTTGGTGCATCTACTTCAAGGGAAGGCTGCTTCAAGGTTGGCGATTACTTCTAGGTGAAGGCTGCTTGAAGGGTTTAGGAAAAGAGATTGTATTTTATGTAAATTCCTTGAAGAGGTAATAAAATAAATTTCTTTTCAAATCCCGGTTGGGTAAGCAACCGGGTAGTGGACTGACGGCTATAGTATTTGCTATAGTTGGAACCACTCTAAACCTTGTGTCTCCTTGTCCAATATTTCCTCTGTGATTGTTTAAAGTGCAATAATTGTAAAATTACTTTAAAATCTCTATAAAACTCTATTCACCCCCCTCTAGAGGTTTTCACTAATTTACTTAAATGCATTTTACCTCGAATTTTATAAAAGGAATCAATTAGAAATTAAGTTGGTGTTTTAAAATGCATTACAATACACTTTAATGGTGCATGGGGTGTTTAAGGGTCATATATTGTGAAAAACGAGAATATAATTAGATAGCATTAAAATAGACTTCGTTTCACACCTATGGTCCAAATTTGGGGTCAATTGGACTTCATTTGACCCTCCAAATTGATTTAAGAGATTTTAATATAGTGAGACCATAGTTTTAATGGCGATTTCATTGATTCCATTTGATTTGAGTGTAACGCCTATAGTTCTCGCTTTAATTGGGCTGTCACACGCCCCCTTTAGTCAGTGAGCCATCCAACGGCTTAGGTTCGATCATCAAAAGGTTGGCCCGATCTGACGGGTCGTGACTCGTCCTCTACCTCCCGCTCCTCGTGATCAAACAGTCGTTTCACGACAGCATCCTCTTCCGATACCTTTCTCTCTCTGTAGTTGATCGTTTCGTACAATTTTAAGTGCATTCAATTCATCTTTCAATGCCAGACCTATTGATCCCTTTATCAGCCATTTTGGTTGATCTTACGATAAATTCCCAATTGGGATGAAACTGCCTCCTCCGCCTCGAGTTACAGATGGAGACTCGAGCTTCCTCGTGCCTATATAAGGGACTCTATCGCACCCCAGACCCCCTTACAGTTCTCCTCTCCCCTCAATTAGGTCCATAGCCTCCTCCTGTACCCCGACTTAATTACTTTATTCCTCAGTGAATTCATCGGCCACCCTGACTCCTCCTCTTCTTCGGGCCCAATTGGAACCTCGGTAAGCACCTACAGCGTCTCAGCTTCCCTCTCATACTCCGCGTTTTCCTTTTGGTGCTCTAGGTCGCCGGGTCCTATAGACCCCGGTTCTGAACCTCGCTGGCGCTAGGTGTTTCTCTACTCCTGTGCTTCTCCATGCACACCAATACATGGATCCGACTCGTCTGAGCCCAACGAAGCTGTCCTTGATCTCGATTTTGATTGTTGTTGAGATTCCTTGGGTTTTTGATCCTCGTCTTGCTCCCCTATTTCCGTGCTTGTTGAGCCTAGTTTCTTTGTGCTAAGACATGCGGGTGTTCAGAACCTTGCTGGCACTAGGTGTTTCTCTACTCCTGTGCTTCTCCGCACACACCAAGACATGGATCCGACTCGTCTGAGCCCAATGAAGTTGTCCCTGATCTCGATTTTGATTGTTGTTGAGATTCCTTGGGTTTTTTATCCTCATCTTGCTCCCCTATTTCTGTGCTTGTTGAGCCTGGTTTCTTTGTGCTAAGACACATGGGTGTTGTTCCAGTAGGTCACTACGATCGAGAGATCTCAGGGAATCAATTCTCGAATTTTTGTTGACTTCCCTCATCACGGTTGTGGTTTGAGCTTAGAGCCCCGAGCTCCAGGTTGTGCTCAGAATCCATGGATTCAAGCAGCAGCAATCCAAGAGGTCTAGTGACCCTACAGTCCCCGCTGCTTCAATGCATCTATCTTGGGCATTTGCATCCTTTCCCTTCTTATTTTATTTTCTCGCCAAACGAGTTATGTTACTTACTAAATGACAGTAATGCCCTCGTCATTTTAATTGAAACCATTTGCCGAGCAAGGGCAGTTTGGTCATTTGACCCTTTGCTGAATCGCCCTTGACCTAGGCCCAGCGAGCCTGGACCGACTGACATGGCCAAAGCTGATTGGCCCATGTCGGCGTGGGTCCGGCCACTTGGCGCCCCTTGTTTTTTTATTTTGCCTATGTGGCAATTTCCTTAATTCTGATTGGCCAGAATTGCTAAATTCATAGTAAATCAATCCATGGTCAGAAAAATACGAATAAATAGTCAATGGAAAGGATTTTTAATGTAGAATCTGATTTTATGATTTTTGGAGCCTGATTCCAAATGGTTTTTTGAAGTTTTCCTAAAGATAATCTTTTGATGATTTAAATGTTCTAAAATGCATAAGTATTTCATTTTAAGTCCAATTTGTAGAATAAAATATGTTTTATTATTCATGAGAATATGACTAATCTATTGGAGTAGGTTTTAAACCCTAAATCATGGTTTTGTAGATAAGTCCAAAATTAGGGTTTTCCTATGCTTATGCCTTAATATGTACTAATACATGTGCAATGTTATAACTAGGATAATGTGGAATTGGACTCAATCAATTGGTCAATGTTATGGTAATGAATCGAATCTAAGGTATGTGAAGCCTATTTCGTATTTGCACCCTATTTGAAGCCTATTTTGTGGCCCCTATGTGTGAGGATCCTATTGTAGTTTGTGAAACCTATTTATGTGAACATCTATGATGAATGTGAGAACTATTTGGAATGTATATGTGCAAATTACCTATCCTTCAGTTGGGTTCTTATCCAACCCTACCTTATTATTTTGCTAGCCATGATATCCTCATAATGTCTTTATTTAGCTCAATACTTATTTGATGCTTTTTTACCATTATGGTTCATCTAATTGAATTATATGGATCTTGTGATTGCCTATATCTGGCTCCTTACTTGTGAGATGCTTCTATTGCTTATGTGGCTCATTTAATTCTTGAAATCTTGATATGTCCAGTGTTGGCTCACCTTTTTGAAATGCTTTATATTGTTGTTGCCTATGTTGGCCCTTTTATTGAATTAATTTTACATGACTTGAAACACCATTGATGGCTTACTTAATTGGATTACTTGCTGGGTTTTATTCCCATTTTCTATGATGCAAATTTGTTTATATTTCTCACTACTTCCAAGTGACTATTAAGCATGATGTAATTTAGGCCAAATGACAATGTAGTGTGCATGAGTACAAACCACCCATAGGGCACTGAGGTTTTAGTCCTCCTTCCGGGCACTGGGGTTTTAGTCCCCCTGCCACTTTGTAGGCACTGGGGTTTTAGTCCCCCTACCACTGGTGAGGTCCGGTAGGTGCCTCACCCTACATTGAGATGACTTTGTGTCCTAATATATTCATGCTATGTGATTATTATTGTGGTGATTGTTTATGGAAGATTTTCTCTCTCTTATGCATATGTTCGCCTCATTTCTTTTGAAATATCTGAATGTGAAGAATCTCTTATATTGCAATGCCTTAGCTTATTTAATTGCCCTTTCCTCTTGAATAGCACATACCTTGTTTTCTCTCTCTTGTTGGATGACCCCAACCATCCAGGCTAGGATCATAGTGCGCAATGGAAGCTTGGTGAGATTGCCTAGGCTAAGGAAAGGTTATATTAGCTTGTTTGGAGTTAGATGCTTAATTACATATATAAGTTGTTTTATTTGGAGACAAGTTGTATTAGTTTAAGTCTTCCTCTACCTAGATCCTTGTTCTTGTATAAAGTTGTACTTCCTTTATGGAAATTTTATAATGTACTCTTTATACATTTTGAAGAAAGTCAAGTTCTAAATTTTCGCTGCTTCACAATTGATGAATTTGTTTATCATGTTTAATAGTAGAGACATGGTCTTTACAACATGGTATCAGAGCATCAAGGTAGTCGGATTCTTGACTAATTCAAATTGTCTCCCTAGATTATATAGTTTCCCTATAGTAAGTTTTTCACCTTAGAGTTGACCTATAATGAAAGTTTGATTTAGGATCATAATAATTTCATATTAGAAATAAATTTTTCAACTTTTTGGTTATTAGTCTATTGAGTAGCTATTAGAGCAATAAGTTGAAGTGATGGTGTCTAGAAAGGGTCAGAGCTTGGGCGCTGGCAAAATTTTCCTCCGCTCCACTAGCTTGGTTTACGGGGACTCCCATGCTCATATGACCTGGTCTGGCCTGGCCTGATCTGATATGGACAGCTCGAAATAGTCTACCTTAGATAAATTACCTTATTTTTGAGTGATCTTAGAAACTCTTATATGATGATTTGATTTCTTTACTCAAACAAAAATCACCTTGTAATCCCTAAGTATCTTATATGAGCCTTAGATTTCCATATTTACGGTTTAGTGTACCCTATGCTATACCTTGAGTTTGGAGGATAGAGTTTAGTAAGACTTTTAATGTTGGATCTTTTACCCTTAAAATAGTTTGAATTAGTCAACCCTTTAAGTGGAATGATAGTGTTAGTACCTTGATAGATTTTGGAGTTGCTGATTTCGAGGACGAAATCCTCTTTAAGGGGGTGGAGTCCCTCAATGCCTTGAAATCAAGAAACCCTAACTCCTTAGATATGGGAGTAGTAAGCTTATATGTTTAGTGTTGAATAAACATAATATAATTGTAATTCATCTTGTTTGGTTATAATCAAATGAATAAGTCATATAATTAATATGCTTGAACCTTAATATATTCTTGATGCAAATAATAATTAGTAATTCATTAATATTTGTGGATATACATAATTTTGATTAAGTCACCCTAATTATAGATGAAGGCTAAATATATAATGGTCATGTTGACCTAAAATGTAATTCCTTAGTACATATAATTGTACATAAGATTGACCATGTCACCTTAATAGTAAAATGTGTATGAAACTAGCGCACCCTATAGATGATACAATGGTCAAGTAACCTAAAACCTAATGTGTGATCATCTAGCCTTAATAATATATGCACATGTATCCTTAATGCACTAATGATTTAAGTGTCATCATCATATAATATACCTTGGTATATACAATTGGATTATAAAGCACATAATTATAATTGTGATTTAGTATCAATACAAGCCTTACATGTCACCTAGTTCACTAATGTACATCTTAATATTCACCTTATCATGATTACTTTATGAATTAATTCATTCATGTTTAATAAGTTCCATCTTATTCACTAAAATGCATATATTGACTCGAATATGATAATGAGTAATTGGATTCACATAATTATGCATAATACTTAATTTGATGTTAAATATGTATAATTTATGATATGAGGTGTAATAGAAGAGAAAATGGTTAATGATATCATTATCATGAGTATGTATTTTAGGTTGCAATGTATAATGGATATAAATAATTAATGTGGCATTACTTGGTATTATTATAGGCTTAATAACTTATTCTTTTCCCCTACTAAATAATCTGTGATAATTTTACATGATAAGTTTTAAGAGGATAATGGAAAATTAATTCATGTTATTAAGGTTTTTTATGTTGAGATTACTTAGTAAACCCTTATTGTGCTTAAAACCCTTGATGAGGTAAATACACATGATATAATGTTGAGATGTAATTGTTTTGAATAAAATGTGATCCAAGTGATGGTATAATAAATATGATGCCTCTCCATGTTGGAGATTATGCTAATAAGACAATAATGTTAGTTATGATGAGTTTGATGAGAGGTTATAGGTTTGTGGAAACCTTAGTAGGACCTTCCCTATGTGAAGAGCTTTTAGTACCCACCTAGTTGTTTAAGGTTGGAATGTTACTCACTCACCCTCTCTTCCCTCTTGTTGTGATTTCGGGGATGAAATCCGCTTTAAGGGGTGGTGTTGTAACAGACTGAAATCCAGGGTTCTCCCTAAAATTTACCCAAATTATCTCTTTTCTTTTCTCTTGAGTCCTTTTGGACTAATTTCATAATATGTCCCATCTTATTTTATCCTTTTTGGTCTCTTAATGCAATTTGAGCACAATTTAATGTTGAAATCACTATTTACCCTCATTTATGTAAATGGAGGGGTATTTGCACAAATAACCCACACAATGTAATAATTGGGAACTAATGATACAAAAAGTACATTAATGCGTGACAAATAGTGGATAATGATAAATTGAGGATTTTATATCCTTTCGGTTTAAGAAATGAAGTTAATATGCAATTGAAATGTTTAATGTACTAATCACCCACATTTCTCTCTCTCTCATCCAATTGCTATTAAAGTAATAAAATAAAGCATTAAAGATGAGACATGACTCCTAATTGACTTAAATGCATTTTACCTCGAATTTATAAAAGGAATCAATTAGAAATTAAGTTGGTGTTTTAAAATGCATTACAATACACATAATAGTCCATGGGGTGTTTAAGGGTCATATATTGTGAAAAACTAGAATATAATTAGATAGCATTAAACTAGACTTTGTTTCACGCCTATGGTTCAAATTTGGGGTCAATTGGACTTCATTTGACCCTCCAAATTGATTTTAAGAGCTTTAAATATAGTGAGACCATAGTTTTAATGGCGATTTCATTGATTCCATTTGATTTGAATGTAACACCTATAGTTCTCGCTTTAATTGGGCTGTCATGCGCCCCCTTCAGTCAGTGAGCCATCCAACAGCTCAGGTTCGATCATCAGGCGGTCGATCCGATCTGATGGGTCGCGACTCGTCCTCTACCTCCAGCTCCTCACGATCAAACAACCGTTTCACGACAACATCCTCTCCCGATCCCTTTCTCTCTCTGTAGTTGATCGTTTCGTACAATTTTAAGTGCATTCAATTCATCTTTCAATGCCAGACCTATTGATCCCTTTCTCGACCGTTTTGGTTTCTCTTACGATAAATGCCCAATTGGGATGAAACTGCCTCCTCCACCTCGAGTTGCAGATGGCGACTCCAGCTTCCTCGTGCCTATATAAGGGACTCTGTAGAACCCCAGACCCCCTTACAGTTCTCCTCTCCCCTCAATTAGGTCCATAGCCTCCTCCTGTACCCCGACTTAATAACTTTCTTCCTCAGTGAATTCATCGGCCGTCCCGACTCCTCCTCTTCTTCGGGCCCAATTGGAACCTCGGTAAGCACCTACTTAGTCTCAGCTTCCCTCTCATACTCCCCGTTTTCCTTTTGGTGCTCTAGGTCGCCGGGTCCTATAGACCCCAGTTCTGAACCTCGTCAGCGCTAGGTGTTTCTCTACTCATGTGCTTTTCCGCCCACACTAAGACATGGATCTGACTCGTCTAAGCCCAACGAAGTTGTCCCTGATCTCAGTTTTGATTGTTGTTGAGATTCCTTGGGTTTTTGATCCTCGTCTTTCTCCCCTATTTCCATGCTTGTTGAGCCTGGTTTCTTTGCGCTAAGACACGCGGGTGTTGTTCCAGTAGGTCACTATGATCGGGAGATCTCAGGGAATCAATTCCCAGATTGTTGTTGACTTCCCTCATCGCGGTTGCGGTTTGAGCTTAGAGCCCCGAGCTCCAAGTTGTGCTCGGAATCCATGGATTCGAGCAGCAGCAATCAAAGAGGTCTAATGACCCTGGAGTCCCCGCTGCTTCAATGCAACTATCTTGGGCATTTGCGTCCTTTCCCTTCTTGTTTTATTTTCTCACCAAACGAGTTATGTTACTTACCAAATGACAATAATGCCCTCGTCATTTTAATTGAAACCATTTGTCGAGCAAGGGAAGTTTGGTCATTTGACCCTTTTCTCAATCACCCTTGACCTAGGCCCAGCGAGCCTGGACCAGCTGACATGGCCAAAGCCGATTGGCCCATGTCCGTGTGGGTCCGGCCACCTGGCGCCCCTTTTTTTATTTTTCCTATGTGGCAATTTCCTTAATTTTGATTGGCCAGATTTGCTAAATTCATAGTAAATCAATCCATGGTCAGAAAAATACGAATAAATAGTCAATGGAAATGATTTTTAACGTAGAATCTAATTTTATGATTTTTGGATCGTGATTCCAAATGGTTTTTCGAAGTCTTCCTAAAGATAATCTTTTGATGATTTAAATGTTCTAAAATGCATAAGTAATTCATTTTAAGTCCAATTTGTATAATAAAATATGTTTTATTATTCAGGAGAATATGAATAATCTATTGGAGTAGGTTTTAAACCCTAAATCATGGTTTTGTAGATAAGTCCAAAATTAGGGTTTTCCTATGCTTATGCCTTAATATGTACTAATACATGTGTAATGTTATAACTAGGATAATGTGGAATTGGACTCAATCAATTGGTGAATGTGATGGTAATGAATCGAATCTAAGGTATGTGAAGCCTATTTCATATGTGCACCCTATTTGAATCCTATTTTGTGGGCCCTATGTGTGAGGATCCTATTGTAGTTTGTGGAACCTATTTATGTGTACATCTATGATGAATGTGAGAGCTATGTGGAATGTATATGTGCAAATTACCTATCCTTCAGTTGGGTTCTTATCCAACCCTACCTTATTATTTTGCTAGCCTTGATATCCTCCTAATGTCTTTATTTGGCTCAATACTTATTTGATGCTTTTGTTACCATTATGGTTCATCTAATTGAATTATATGGATCTTGTGATTGCCTATATATGGCTACTTACTTGTGAGATGCTTCTATTGCTTATGTGGCTCATTTAATTCTTGAAATCTTTATATGGCTAGTGTTGGCTCACCTTTTTGAAATGCTTGATATTGTTGTTGCCTATGTTGGCCCTTTTATTGAATTACTTGTACATTACTTGAAACACCATTGATGGCTTACTTAATTGGATTACTTTCTGGGTTTTATTCCCATTTTCTATGATGCAAATTTGTTTATATTTCTCACTACTGCCAAGTGACTATTAAGCATGATGTAATTTAGGCCAAATGACAATGTAGTGTACATTAGTACAAACCACCCATAGGGCACTGAGGTTTTAGTCCTCCTATCGGGCACTGGGGTTTTAGTCCCCCTGCCATTTTATATTAGGCACTGGGGTTTTAATCCCCCTGCCACTTTGTAGGCACTGGGTTTTAGTCCCCCTGCCACTGGTGAGGTTCGGTAGGTGCCTCACCCTACATTGAGATGACTTTGTGTCTTAATATATTCATTCTATGTGATTATTATTGTGGTGATTATTTATGGCAAATTTTCTTTCTCTTATGTATATGTTTGCCTCATTTCTTTTGAAATCTCTTAATGTGAAGAATCTCTTATATTGCAATGTCTTAGCTTATTTAATTACCCTTTCCTATTGAATAACACATACCTTGTTTTCTCTCTCTTACTGGATAACCCCAACCATCCAGGCTAGGATCAGAGTGCGCAATGGAAGCTTGGTGAGCTTGCCTAAGGCTAAGGAAAGGCTATATTAGCTTGCTTGGAGTTAGATGCTTAATTACATATATAAGTTGTTTTGTTTGGAGACAAGTTGTATTAGTTTAAGTCTTCCTCTACCTAGATCCTTGTTCTTGTATAAAGTTGTAATTCCTTTATGGAAATTTTATTATGTACTCTTTATACATTTTGAATAAAGTCAAGTTTTAAATTTCCGTTTCTACACAATTGATGAATTTGTTTATCATGTTTAATAGTAGAGACTTGGTCTTTACTTGATCCCACTGTGTCGCTACTACCGACTGAGTGTCGATATTACCAACACCTTTGATAATTGCGGTCACCTAGGAAGTTGTCAGTACTATTGAATTTAAAGTTCATAGTATCGAGTTACCTCGATTAATTTTGAATCCATCCATCTAATAATATCAACTTATGGGTCAATACTACAAAGTCTACTCGATTTCAACCTGTTCCAAACTAAGAAAGTGTTGGTATCACTGACTCCAAATTTGATAGTACCGAGCTATGTCAATTCTTGTAAATCACTTAAACTACACAAAAATCCAACATAATCTCTTGAAATATATTAAATAATTTGGAAACAAAAAAAATTACATTTATTTGATGAAATTAGGTATCACATGCCAATGATAGTATATAATGCACAATTAATATGAAAATGAACAATAAGTGCAAAAAAATCATAATAAATAGTCTGTGAAAATGACATTTATCCAATGCATCAAGCTTACCTAAGCTTAAATGTTGCTCGTCCTTGCGTAAGTAACCCTCATATCTTTTTGAGACAAGTTAGAAAAAGGACATAAAATATGAATTTTATTTCACAACTGTCCCCACCTAGCAGTCCCAAACTGGCCTTTACTGATCACTAAACAATGAATTTCTCTATAGGGACAAAAAATTATCCATAAAACTTGTCCACCCTTAGATCAATGAACACTATCAAAAGAACAGTTAATATCATAGTCAATCAGGTATTCGATTGGTGCATCATGTGATTCACTATTCTAAATTGCTCTTTCTTAACTACCAACTACTTAGAAGTAGTTCTCCTTATAAGAATGAATGAAGAGAATAATCATTTATGTGGCTACCAATATGAGCAAGTGCTAGTACTACCCTTAATCTATCAAGAAGCAAAAGAAATCATATTCTTATCGTGCATCAACACATATCCCAACTGATCCATAAAAGCATCACAAAAGATGATGTAGCTTTTTCCCAGACTCTGGAAACACCAATATTGGAGCACTAATCAAATTATCCTTCAACAACGTGGAAAGCGAGTTGACAAAGGTCATCTAAAAAAAAGGAACAACCTTTATGGTTAGCTTGGTTAGAGGTAGTGATTTTGTACTAAATTTCTTAATTAACCTCTTGTAGTAATCAGATAAACCTAAGAAAATTCAAACCTTTATCAGTGTCTTGAGTTGATCCCACTCCAAAACTGACTCCACCTTCTTTGGATCCATGCAAACACCCTTTACAGAGATGATGTGACCAAGATAGGACACCTTGTTCAGCCAAAACCTGCATTTATTGAACTTGGGATAAAGCCTCTGATTTGCCAACAACTCCAATGCCTGGCGAAGATATTGTTCATGCTAATGACTATCTCTAGAGTATATCAAGATGTCATCTATGAATACCACCATGACATGGTCAAGATAAGATCTGGACATTCTATTCATTAGTTACATAAATGTTTCCAACACATTGGTTAGTCCATACATCATAACCACAAACTCATAATGACCATACCTAGTCCTAAAAGTAGTCTTAGGTATGTCATCTATCTTAATCCTCAAATGGTGATATCCTAACCTCATATATACCTTATAAAACAATGAAACACCTCTCAATTAATTAGATAGATCATGTATTCTTGACAATGTGCACTTGTTCCTAACTGTGACCTTGTTCAAATGTCAATAGTCTATGCAGAGCCTCATAGGACAATCCTTCTTCTTTAAAAACAACACCAGAGAACCCCAAGGGGACATGCTTGGTCGTATGAAACTCTTATCTAATAACTCATGCAACTTTTTCTTCAACACCTTCATATCAGTTGGAGCCATCCTATAAGATGCTTATGCTATGGGTTGTGTACTAGGAACTAGATTGATCTCAAAATCAATATCCCACGGGGGTGGAACACCTAGAAATTTATTGGGAAAAACATCCTCAAACTCACTCACTACAAGTTCATCCTGTATACTAGGACTCATCATCTTGGTATTCACCACATGAGCTAAGAAAACTTCACATTCCCCTCTTAATGATTTCTCTTCTATCATAGCCAACACTAGAAAAGTAGGAAGAATCTTTCGATATCATTGCAAGGTCTATCAGACATCACCATCACTGCACATCACAACTTTGAAACCACAATCCAAAATAACCTTATATTTCTCTAAGGTATCCATCCCTAGGATCACATTGAACGCATGCATATCAAGTGGCATGATATCCACTTTAATTCTGTATCTTGGAAAGAAAGAACGCAAGATAGACACACTTCCCACAACACCACATAACCAACCAAAGAGGTTTCTAATAAGAGTATGCCATCTCTACTACAAACATTCATGTTCGAACTATTTATCACCTATCTAGTAATGAGTGTGTTGTACCCAGGTCAACCAAAAAAAAATACAAAAGAAGAAGCAAATAAGTCAGATGGAAAAATTTCCATCTGATATGTTTTGACTCGAGTATTGACCACTCCCTCTAGCTGATTCATAGAGTAAAATGTATCCATCACCTTCTTTCATCCTCAAGCAATACTAGATGGTCCTAAATAACCTACCCATGATGCTTGTCCACGTCCTCTACTACCAGCACTATTGAACTATTTTTTCTTCTAACCCTACTAGCTATGCCTTAGCTGCTATGTGACCTCTTGATTCTTCATATATATATCTCACATTCTAAACTTGACCTCACTTGTATCATGTCCTTGTATCATATTGTGGTCTAGATGACTATGTCATAGAAATTAAATTTGAATTATTCGACCCAACTGGTAGAAATCTACCATTTCTTTCCTTCATAATAGAACGATGCGTCTATACTTAGGTCCTTGTCTCAGAAAAGGTAGACTTCATATGGGACTGATGTTACTACAGTGAAGAAAATCTTGACTTCTTGAAGATGATAGATGGCAATTCTTGGAACTAATAAGACCAATTTTTGGCATTGATTTCTTACTGCACAACAATTGTCCTCTCTATCCTTTGCACAGACTCCACGAAGGTGGAAAAATTATTTGGGATCTCCAAAGAAGATGTCCTCTTTGCCAGCTCAACTTTTAAACCTTTACCAAAACCTTCTAATCCTCTTCTTCACTGTCGTACCAATGTGAGGACAGATGCTCAACAAGTCCATCAACTTTGCCTTGTAGTCATTCACAGACCATGATCCCTTGCGTCATCGTACAAATTGGACCATCTTCTCCTTCAGATTCATCTCCATGAAGTAATGAGTGACAAACTCTATGCTGGAACACTTCCCAGCCAACAACCTCATGTGGTCTCTTCTCCTCCTCAATGCCCCCCTAATGGATAGCACTACCTTTCAAAAGGTAGGTTATGTGCTTCACCTTTTCCTCCTCAGAGATATTCATAATCCTAAATGCCTTATCTAAATCTTTCAACCACATATCTGCATCAATTGTGTATGTTGTACCCTTGTACTTGGTGGCTCCTACTCTCTTCAGCCTCTTAAAGGTCCTCCCTGATCTCAAAAATTACACATTAGGAACAGGTGGTTGAATCAACTATGGTCAAAGGGTCAAATGGAGGTGGGACAGGCTATTTCGACCCCATCTCAGGTACCCCTCCATATGGTACTTGCCTCCTACTACCACCTCTAGATAGCACAAAACTACTCTCAACATATTCTTCACATTCTCTAAACATATCTACATACCCATAAGCCATGGTCGGATATGTTGGAATACGTAAGAATAGACACAACAATCTAATTCCTATGTCCCTGTAGACTCACTGAACCTAACACTCTGATACAACCAAATGTGGCAACTCGCTACGCTAAATGAAATTGTTCAAAATTGAAACACTGATTGAACACTAATTACACACATTACTAGAAAGGTGCAGATTTAAAACTGAATAAATTTCTTTACATTCTATAAGAAATATTTACATAGAGGTCCCAACCTCTAATAAATTCATACCATGTACCTTTATGGAAGTTCAATGGCCTCATCCATAACATGTATACAAAAGATGATGTCCACATAATTAAAAAATTTGCTTTTCTCAAGATATATAAACAAGATATCAAGTCTATATAAATGATATACAATAGTCCCTACACAGACCGGAGTGTACACGGATGGCTCTAGGATCTATGAAAACAACTGACCTTTTGTCTATACAAATCTTTAAACTCTGTCTCCTCATCATTTTTTTGTCTGACAATATTGTTAGTCAACTAAAAAGATGTGGTCATCCATAAGGTGATACCTATGTCCTAATGAGAGATATAACTCAAAAAACATATATTGTTGACCAGGGTTATGTACTATAAGCAGTTCAAGCAGATAGTGTTACATCATTGAAGGATTGCATAGCTTACATAAAGATTAGGTATAGCTAAAGTCATAAGTATAATTAATCTCTCTTACCACATTATAAATCATCTATAAATCAAAAGAAACATAGAAAGGATCATCATCTATTGTTAATTGTCAACTAATCCTAAAAATTATACTACACAGATGAATTATACATTTTGTTAAGCCCTAGGTAGTTTGAGGTGTACCACTTTAAATACTAGTTGTACACTGTTGTGATGTCCCCAAATTTTCTAAAACTTAGTCTAATGTGTGAAGTCCAAATTGAAACCTCACCTTAGTGAGAATCCCAATTTAAACACCATAGACTAGGCTAAGAAGAATAAAATCAAAGGAGGCAAGAAGGAAACAAAAGTAGCACATGCACATGAACAATAAACAATCCACACAACACAAGCTCACCATTCAGCATATAATTACAAAATGAATTGTTACAACATTTGATATTACACATTTAATGATAAACTTTTACATATACATGTACTACAACTTAACAACAGGATCTTAGGACAACAAGTCCACCTGCACATCAGCTCGCCACACAACTTACAACTATCCTGGATCTTGAAGAGCATATGTCCAAAACCTAAACAAAATATTACATTGGTATACATCATCACAATATTCTAAAATATTATCCTGAGTACGTCTATGTGTCTATTTATATACCTCTCATCACTAAAACTTGGAAAATATAAAACTAATACTTGGAAATAATAAAAAATATAACAAAAGCATTTACTTGAACAAAGATGTTTATTAACAAAAGAGAACACATATTTTAAGCACATTTTCCATTATATATCCATGCATTGACTACCGAAGATTTTGGTGCATTCTCTTAACTCTCAAGGAGCTCAAGATTAAGGCCTTTATGATCGAAAACCAAAGTGTTAGATCATATGTGAAATGTGACTGACTACAAAATAGTTAAGTTACTTCCAAGCATTGTACTACCAAAGAATTTAGTGCTTTCATATAACTAAACAAATTTATTATGTTTCATGTGTTCAAAATCATAAGTATGGAAAATAAAGCAAGATGGCATACAAGAACAATCAATACATCCAATACTATATGCCAAGTATTTGTACACACATAATACAACCATATTACATTGTAAGCCAAGTAAGAGGTAAAGGCGTACCTTGATCACATGTATACAAACTATTACATTCTTGATATCACTATATGCTTGACCAAACCTGAATAAGATAAGATCATATATCACCATCAAGTTCTCATCTTCTTAACCCTAGTTATATCCAATTGTAGGGTTTATTTTGGTCATTAGGATATGTGAATCATTACTTGTCTTCTTGTTATATATTCTTGAGATTAGGTTACTTGTCTTGCATTACATATTGACATATAGAATATGATTATATGAATGTACATAATTATAGCACATACTAACCCAAGATTACATGTATTAGTCATATTAGGGTTTATATCACTTTAGGAGTCGTCATCATCATAACATGAATTATGTGCTTAAGATTGATATGTTAGTTTTACATTGTGTTACATATAGTGTTAAAAACATTTGAAAGTTCTTAAAATTTATTAAGAATAAACATGTTTATTGTATTTCATGTAGAGTTTTATTAGCCCTAATTAGCCATATGAAGCATATTACATGATTTCGTGCATCAACATTACAATTTTTGACAACTAATGAATTCTATACATGATTATAGACTTAGTGACATATTATCATAATTTTAGGCCATCATTTGTTATTTATAACACATGATATAAGCATTATAAATCTTACTCAATATCTATGTTAACAAATTATAAAAATACAGATATGATGGCTCCTTGTTATTCTCATCATTTTTCTAAACATTTTGACACCTTATTTGCATTTTGCATATCATTGAGCTAATTATTGTGATTTGTGCAAGTTCTAGGTATTTTCTAACTTTTTGAGGCACATTTACCTTTATGGCCAATCAGACATTGCCACGTGGCCCCGCATAGGTGTTTGAGATGGTCATTGCAGTGATTGGTCTAACTAAACCGCCTGGTCTGGTCTAGGACTGGACCGTCCGCTCCCTGTCCTCTTCTATCACGAATTAACAGGATCTTCACATTCTCACCCAACGTCAGATCTGTAGCCATCTGGGAATGTGACTCTCTCCTTGGTGCCACCAAGATAGGAACTTCCAGTGAGAAAAGGGGTGCACTAACAAATCCTCTTTTTCTGCTCCAACTAACGCAAGGAATCTCGATGACTCCAAAAAATCTCATGTAGCTGCTTGGAAGGTCATCTATGCCTTAGCGATGCCACAAGATACAACACTGCTCCCTCTCTCTCTCTCAAGTGTTTCCGTGGATCCATGCTCAAGCATGTCGTCGTGGTCTTTGTCCCAGCAAGTCTGGGACTCTCGTCACTCGTCTCACTCAAAGACTCTGATTTTGGAGCACCGTCATGCTCCCTTCATCATATCACCGTTAGGGATCAGCACTGGTATGGAAAACATGCACCACTCGACTCTCCTTCTCTTCTCTGACTCCACCTCCAGAATGCCACCACTGCACCCTCACCACCTCTTATTTTCTCCTTCAATCATCCCTTTGATGAATCCTCCAAATTCATCCTCACAGTCGCAAATTCTAGGGATTTTGTGCCTCAAATTGACTGATCTACCCTTATTTTGGTTTACTCTGAGTATCTCCTCAGTTTCATGTAAACAGTGCTCTAATAGTTCTAATTACCAATTTATTTGATCTTATCCTCCCTTACTCACTTTCCTTCTTCTCTACAGATCATTCTCAACCATCCGATCGAGATCCAACGGTTCCTTTTTCATCCAACCAATCAGTCTTGACCATTCGGTCTCGATCCATTTAGTTTCATCCTTTCAGTCCTGACCCCATTAGGTCTTGACCACCACTTGGTCTTGACCTCATTTGATATTGACCTCACTTGATTTTGGCCTCTCAGTTTGCTCTCTCGGTCTTGATCCTAGCGGTTTTGACTATTCGATCTTGCCCCCAAAACCATGCATTTTCTGACACCATCCGATCAAGGATCGGTGTCTCATACTCATCCAAACCCTAGCAATTTTACCCAAGTAGATTAACCCTTTTGATCTCCTACTCTATCGGTCTTGGACCCTCACACCTTCACACAGTCTCACCCACTGGTCTCGAGACCACTGCTACTCCACTGGTCCCAAGACCGTGGCCAGAGAATCTAGTCCTGAAGATCGATTGAACGGTACCCTTCAAAGATCACATGGACTGCTCCCTCTCCCAAGACTACATGGAGGATAGTGCGTTCACCTGCTTCACCACTGATCTAGCAACACCTTCCTCTGCTTCCTCCATCATCCTCTCTGACTTGCAACACCACCTACCATCGCCCCATCCTTCTCATATGCTCTCAAGGTCAGCAGCCACAGGTGATGTATCCTTCGATCTCAACAACCACATGCGTCCTCCTCTTCTTACTGTTGTCTCTGACTTTCCTCTGTTGCCATCATCTTCAACCTGCAAGAAACCCTAGTGGTCATCTGACGCACCTGTAAATGCCACACCTCGTGAGGCTTCAACAGCCACCCACCGTCATTGGGAGCATGACCTGCAACAACACCTATGACTTGTCCTCCTGATGCGATGATTTTGAGTCGCATTTATAGACCTTTTTGATATGTGTTTTGTGCTTTTATTAATCATTTTTATGGTCAATATTGCATAATTCACTCATTTCGGTCTTTTCCATCATTTTATGTCAAATTCCCTTGGTTTTATCATTTTGAGCATTAATTATCACATTATCATAATTTGTGTGGATTTATTTGATCTTGTCTTGGAATTTCAGGAAAAACAAGTATCTGCTTCCGTCGATGGTATCGATGGTAGTCGATACCATCGACAAGGCTACAGGTTGCCAGCTGAAAGGAGCAGCACAGAGTCGATACCATCGACACCCAAGTCGATGGCATCGAGATCCCTTCATGTTGCTGGTGAGGAAGGTGTCGATAGTATCGACACCCAAGTCGATACCATCGACGCATTGAGGCTACAACATCGCTAAATGACAAAACCGACGCTACAGGATAGTTGATACCATCGACACAAGTCGATGGTATCGAGATGGATATAGGCACTCGGACGAAAAGACAAGAAGGCTGTCGCTACTACATCGGGTCGATACCATCGACCCGCGTCGATGGTATTGACGCCGGCAGATATGCGTTGGATTCAGTTTGATCTCAATCGGACGGCTGGAGTTAATTGACGACCTAATTAGGGACTTATACCTAATGACGGCCGCCCACATGAGATCACCATCTCATTTGCTATTGCACAAGTGCCGAGGAGCGAGAGAAAGGAGAACGGAGGCCAGAAGCTCATCCCTGTCGATCCGGACGCTGCCGAAGACGAATTTCACCACCGAGAGGCGGGAAAGCTCGTGTTCTACGCAAAGGATCAACCGATTCTCCTCCGTTCAGGGGTTTTCCCATTTAATTCACATTTTTCATATGATTTCCCCTATTTCTACCATGTATTTGTGCGAGATG
Source organism: Alisma plantago-aquatica (assembly GCA_963693085.1). Taxonomy (NCBI): domain Eukaryota; kingdom Viridiplantae; phylum Streptophyta; class Magnoliopsida; order Alismatales; family Alismataceae; genus Alisma; species Alisma plantago-aquatica. The sequence continues at coordinate 1,246,995,144 of OY856412.1, forward strand.
AACATGCGGGGCTAATCCCCTCCATCTTTAGGACCGGGAGTAGCCCGGGAATGCATTGTATGACAGTTTTGTATTAATAATTCATATTTTCTCTCTTAAATCCGTGGTATAGTTTCTTTTTCTCCATATATTGTTATGCTTGATCACCATAATAATAACCTAATGCCCATAATCACTTCGACAGAAGGATTAACGGTTGAAAAGAGACGAAACCTACATTAATCGATAAATCCCTTGACAAAGGAAGTGTAAAATTAATGGTGGAAACTGAGAGATCATTCGTAATGCACTTAGTTTAGGGAATAGATTACTACGACGGTGGAATTAACCTAAACCTAAGTAGTGAATTGCACCACGACAGTGGGTAATTCTGTTTTCAGGCCACTACCCGGATAGAGAGAGAAGATTGAGGAGTTATATGAAACCTAATGCAATGTTGACCCGCGGTGAAACCGCAATCCTAAAGATACCCTTTTGAATTGATTAAATTAACCTTTAATCGATTGTTTGCTTTGTTTTATTTTCTTTTTCTTTTAATTTTGACAACAAACCCAATTTGTTATTCGGCTTAGCTGATCGCAAATAGTTAGTAGGAGTCTCCAACAATTCACGTGTCCCTGAGTTCGACTCGGGCCTCACAAAGGCCTATATTACTCGACGCGTATACTTGCGTTTAAGCGCGTAGTAAAATACACGTCAAGTTTTTGGCGCCGTTGCCGGGGATATGGTGAATTGTTGGCACTTCGAGTGCTACGAGCGGCCACTCTAGGCCACATTTTTTTTTATTTTTGAAACAACTTCTAATATTTCAAATTTCTCTATAATCATTTATACTTGTCTAAGCATAGTAGTGAACTCGAATTTTCTCATTTCAGGTGCGTTGTATGGTGCATACGCGTAGTACGGACTACGCCAATCGCACACCCGAGGTTCCACCTCCAGGACCTGAGGACGAGAAGTACTACGAGCAAGAGCACCAAGAAGAAATAGATTCTGAATTTGAAGCAGAAGACATGGCCGAGCCACAGACCATATGGGAGAAGATCAAAGCTTCTTCCTCATCAGCTTCAAAGGGGCCTATAAAGAAGCAGGCGATCAACATACCGACATATAAGATCGATCCAGCGTTAATTAATTTGGTAAAATCAAATGTGTTTCATGGTTTGAAGAATGAGGATCCTGTTGCACACATCAACCAGTTTGTTGAAAACTGTGACATGGTAAAGATAGACAGGTTTCCACAAGAGTCTTTGTACCTCAAGCTATTCCCAAGTTCCTTGGCAGGAGCAGCAAGAGAGTGGCTACACAACCTAGACGATGAGTTTGTTGAGTCTTGGGATCATATGGTGGAAGTTTTCTTTGAGAGGTTCTTCCCTCCTAAGAAGACTAACGACATGATCAGGAAGATTCACAATTTCACTCAACAGGCGGGTGAAACATATTCGGAGATCTGGGAGCGATTCCAGGTTATGTTGAGGAGGTGCCCACATCATGGGTTGGACAGGGAAACACAAGTGAAAATCTTTTATTTTGCTCTTTCCGAGCACGATAGAAGTAACCTTGATTCAGCCGGATCCGGATTCTTTCTGAATAATACAAATACCAGATATTGGGAGATATTAAAGAACATGGCTAGGAAACAGTCATGGGGTGATAGAGGTGTCGTGGAACAGGTCAAGGCTGCTGGCGAATCCAGAATAGTTAGGGAGTTGAACGATAAGTTAGATCTTCTAGCCAAGAAGCTGCTAACTAAGGAAGATGCATCTGAAGATGAGGAGGCCCAAGTGAAATTTATGCAACAACAGGGTTATAGAAACAATGACTATGCATGGAGGAAGGATAAAAAGTTCTCATGGAAGGATCTGAATAATTTTCTATAGGATCCGGATGCCAAACCACAGCAGAGAGCCGAGGATAAGAACATTGAACTACTGAGTCAAATGGTACAGCAAAACTAAGAGATGATGGCCATGTTTGGTAAGCAATTGCAATCTCAAGGTGATATTCTAACCAAGTTTGGGAAGACGCTGTAAAGCCATGGAGCACAAATGCGGGCATTAGAGACCACTGTGGCACATATTTCGAGTGAAGTGGCGGCAATAAAGCACACCAATCAACAGAAACCAGCCGAGAATGCGAACGTGACCCAAGCACACCATCAGGTAAAGTATATGTCTGTGGTAAGCAATGAGGAGAAATCTCAGGTGCAAGAAGCTGTAGAAGAAAGAAAAATGACTTTTAATACGCATGCAACACCGGCGATACCGTATCCACACACTTACTATGGATTGCCGGGCGGAAACCCTTTCTTCAGAAAATCACAGAGAGCTATGAATATTGTATCTCCATGTAGGCAAGAAGAAGAATTGCAGGTTGTTTGTGCACGGGCGGAGACAGCGAACGTGAGAGAGAAACCACAACAAGCTGCTACCATTGAGGATGTCTCGCCAAAGCCCACATCAGAGGGAGTGATTGGAGCAAGCTTAGGGGAGGTACCCCCGAAAAGCTTGTATGTGCCACCTCACATGCGTGTTGAGGCAGCAGATGTTTCAAATTTGGTCAATCCTAAGTCAAAGAAAGAGCATCGTCATTTTAAGAAATTCCTGGAGTTATTCCGAAAACTCCACATCAATATTCCATTAGTGGATATAATCGAGAAAGTACCCGCCTATGGGAGGTTCATCAAGGAAATAATCAATAAGAAGAGGCAGATAAAAGACGATGATATTTTTCGGATGAATGAGACGGTGAGCTCTATGATTCACGGGAGTTCACCAAATAAGAGAAAAGACCCAGGAGGTTTTTACATTCCGTTCTCAATAGGTGGTCGACATTTTCCTAAAGCGCAATGTGATTCCGGCGCTAGCATAAATCTCATGCCCTTGGCGACATTTCAAAAGCTGGGGTTGAAAGAGATAAAGAAGTTGGCCGCAACAATTGAATTGGCAGATGGGACTACCGTGAGACCCTATGGAGTATGTGAAGATGTTCTCGTCAAAGTGGATAGATTCATATTTCCGGTGGACTTTGTCGTCATGGATATGCCACCGCTCCAAAGCTGTGAAATTCTCCTAGGAAGGCCGTTTCAAGCAACGGCGGATGTCGTGACTGCCTTAGGGAGAGGTACTTTGTCCTTGGGAATTGGAGGAGATCGAGTTGAATTCAAGTTACTGCATGATCCTCTAAGTGCAGTACCCAAAGCGAAAAGATGATGAGCTGCATGCCGTCTAGCCTAAGACGTTAAATAAGGGCGCTTGTTGGGAGGCAACCCAACCATCAGTACATTAGGATAGTTTAATTATAGTCATAGGTTGCTTTAATTTCGTTAAAATTTTAGTGTAAAGAAGATACCTTGATCCGTTTGTTCATTGTGCAGGCTGAGGCAGGGTCGATACCATCGACACACTGGTCGATGGTATCGACATAGGTTCAGGTTGACAACTGCAAGGTTCATTCTGAGTCGATACTATCGACGGTCTCGTCGATGGTATCGACACACCTACAGGCAGGTCGCGTAATAACTGTCGATAGTATCGACACATCAGTCAATACCATCGAGATCTCTGGAGAAGTTCAGAGCGATTTGTCTCAGTCAACTCGATACCATCGACGGCCTCGTCGATGGTATCGACATGGTCACAGGTTGAAGTGAAAAAGTGGCGGTGTCACAATGAAGCCAAGTCGATACCATCGACTCTTGTCGATGGTATCGACCATCCATGTCACCGATCCGCGCAAAGACATCTACGGCGATCGCGAAGTCCACATCAGCAATCCAGGTGCTGCGTCGATACTATCGGCTTGCGTCGATGGTATCGACAGGTCAGCAATCCGGGTTTCACGATCCAACAATTGTCAGCCGTCGATACTCACGAGGGGGGGGGGGCGGATAGCATCGAGACGTGTCGATACCATCGACCCGCGTCGATGGTATCGACGGGTCAATAGTAGCGTCGGCCAAGTCTGTATAAGGAGAGTTATAACGTCATGTGACATCACACCTTCAGAGTGAACTTTCTCCTTTGCGTCGAGCACTCCCCCGAGCCATCCCAGATCGAAGAGCAGCAACATCGAGCAAGGATCTTCACCGAGCGGAGAATCAATTCTCCATCTTCCCTGAGGTCTTCTTCTTCTAATCCCATCTTTCTCGCAACAATAGTGCACGTCGCCGGAGCATCGTCCTCTCGCGCGAATCCTATGGAGATCGTGGAGTTTGTTCCACCTCCTCCTGCTTCAGTATCACGTCCGCGCCTGGTTCACCCATCGACGGAGGTGAGGAAGATCTATGAGGAGATCATGAAGCGGAAGATCGAGCCTACCCGGTATGTGGACCGGGGTATGATCCGAGAGCTTGGATTCGAGGCCAACTTGGCCTATGTTCTGGGAGGACAAGCACGTCACACCGACAGACGGGATGACGAGGTGGAGTACCATGCGGATGGGCAGCCATTTTTTGGCGAATGGCCCACCTACAAAGAGTTGGTGGCAGAGTTCATGGCGTCCCTTGACGTCTGCGTCGTGCCCAACGACGTTGTTGCTTCTGATCATGAGTGGATCAAGGGCCAGGTGTCCTTCCGGCTGTTCAACATCAACTACAACATCACGCTTGAGCAGTTCAATAACATCTTCAACTGGAACCACTCTCAAAACGATCACCGGCGCCCAGATTCCCGCACAGACTATGACAAGATCTTCGCCGAGCTAGTGACAGTGCCGGCAGGGAAGACAGTGAGCTACCACAATGTTGCGGTAGCGGATTTCGAGCATCCTTTTGTCCGGGTCCTACACCGGATGTTGAGTTTCACTTTCCTTGCTCGTAGAGATCTGGCATTGAGCAAATTTCAAGAGAGCGACCTTTTCTTTCTGTACATGCTCCTAAAGCTTCAAGAATGCAACTGGGGTGCGTTCTTCCTGCAACGCGTCCTGGCGGTAAAGAGGAGTACGAGGAAGGCTCCGATCCATTTTGGTGGGCTCATCACCAAGCTAGCGCACTACCTCGGGCTCAAATTCTCCACCATGACCTCGCTTTCCATGAGGAGTAAGGTGAACGTGCAACATCTTCACCGTTCTAACCTTATTCTTCTACGGGATGGGTTGGCGTACGCGCACTGCCACGTCAACCACGCTTACCAGGAATGCGCACTGCCGGACCCCGTCTTCAACATCGAGGGCGCACAGCACTTCCGATGGCCGATCATAGCCATCGACTCCGATGATGAAGAAGGCAGCAACGACAGACAAGAAGGCGAGGCTGAGGAGGAAGAGGAGGCAATCATACCTCTTCGAGCACGAGTAGCACCCCGGAAGCGTCCTCGGATGCATCCGGGTGCGTCTTCATCATCACAGCCCCCGCCGCCATCACCACAGCCCTCGCAGCCAAGCGAGGATGCCTACTCAATGCAAGGCATGTACACGATGTGGCAGGACATACATCAGACACAGCAGCAGCATCTAGCGATGTATACCGGTATTCAGGACACTACGAACCGGTTACTTGACAATCAAAGGGCGATGTTCGAGAATGAGCGTCTCCTCCTCGACAACCAACAACAGATACACAATCGGTTGCAAAGGATGGAGATGCAACAGGAGCCCTTCTACGACCACTACTGGAGTCAGAGCTACTTTGGAGGCTATCCACAGCCTCCGCCGAGGACCCATTATGATCCGAGCTTCCAGGGGGAGTATCCTTCTTGGGATCCTACGGCCCCACAATACCCACCTCCGCCTCCACAAGAATGATAGGGTATCTCTGTTCCAATCTTAATTTTGTTTTTGACTATGAGGCCATAGTCGAATTCAAGCTTAGGGGGGTAGTTGGAACAACTTTATCTTTCATTGTTTTTAGTTTTTTAGCATTGTTATTTGTTTCTTGCATTTTTAGTTTTTGTAGGATCCACGTGCTATCTTGTGTAACTGTGGATGTCGTAAAAGTTTGTCATCTTGCTGTTAGTTCATGGGAAATTTAAGGGAAATTTAAAAATTTTTGTGTCTTTGGATAGCTTGCTTTGGTTGACCTTGGGGAACACATCCTACGAAAATGATTGATTATGTCAACTTTAAAACAACATTTCACACCTTTACTCCTATTGATTCATGAAAAGTGGACAGTAATGGTTGTTTGAGCCAAACTTAACCAAATGGTAATGAGACCTTAATTGGATGTAAGAGAGAGAACCCTATAAACCACTACACAGGTCAGTAAGGAGGGACACATAATATCTTTCTAAGGTTCAGTCATCTAATCTTGTGATCATTCCACTTCATTTTTCCATAATCCGCCTAAGAATTGGAAGTAAAGTGCAGTTTTAATTCATTCTTGTGAGCATAGCATTTAGATAGGACTTGCACTGATATTTTCCATACTTTTGCATAAAAAGAAAAAAATATAGGGATTCATGCACACTACCTTTAGGTGCATGCCATGTAGTTGCACTCATGATATTCATGCATAAAGTACACCATGTATCTCAATTTTTCCTCAAAGGTGAATTAAACTGTTCCATACCTTCTAAATATTGCAGAGATTTCTGAGCATGAAGAAAATAGCCAATTAAACTTGTCCTTAAGCAATTATGGATATGTGGGCTAAAGAAAGAAGAAAAAAATTCTGAAAATCTGAAATATATATAAAAAAAAGAAGAAAAGAAAAAAAAAGAATTTCTTAAGAGGGAGAAAGGAACATGATATCACTCACATTACAGGAAATTGAGTACCTGATGTAGTTTGATTAGATATCCATCTCATTTTGAGGTGGAAGGTTACTGCATGCATCATTTCACCCAATTTCAGGCATTAGGGCATTTTTAATGTGCATTGGCATCATTTAGGACATTTTTGTTTTATGCATATTGAAACTGTACAATACTTCCAAGTTCTTCCATGAGCCACCCATTTTCATCCACCTGTTGCTCGGAGTGGTAGGCCACCGTGAATTTCTCCTCACTAATGATTATCAGGATAACTGCTTCCATGTAGATGGTAGTTAGGGCGAGCAACGTAGTATAGGCGATCACAAGATGCACCAATGCTGAATCAGCAAATTTTATTATGTTAACTGCCTTATGTGATAGTGTTCATCTGTTTGGAGGATAATTTCTTTTATTGATGATTACTGTCGCCTTTAGGGTAATTACCGTTCTGTGGTTAGAGAAGGCCGGTTTGAGAATGTTCAGTGGGAGTCACATGGGATGTTGGGTTGGTGTGTTGTTTTTCAGTTGACATCTGCAATTCTATTCTAAGGATTAGTTGCTCGAGGGTGAGCAATGTTTAAGCTTAGGGGAGTTTGATGCGATGATTTTGAGTCGCATTTATAGACCTTTTTGATATGTGTTTTGTGCTTTTATTAGTCATTTTTATGGTCAATATTGCATAATTCACTCATTTCGGTCTTTTCCATCATTTTATGTCAAATTCCCTTGGTTTTATCATTTTGAGCATTAATTATCACATTATCATAATTTGTGTGGATTTATTTGATCTTATCTTGGAATTTCAGGAAAAACAAGTATCTGCTTCCGTCGATACCATCGACGGAAGTCGATACCATCGACAAGGCTACAGGTTGCCAACTGAAAGGAGCAGCACAGAGTCGATACCATCGACACCCAAGTCGATGGCATCGAGATCCCTTCAGGTTGCTGGCGAGGAAGCTGTCGATAGTATCGACACCCAAGTCGATACCATCGACGCATTGAGGCTACAACGTCGGTAAATGACAAAACCGACGCTACAAGATAGTCGATACCATCGACACAAGTCGATGGTATCGAGATGGATACAGGCACTCGGACCAAAAGACAAGAAGGCCGTCGCTACTACACCGGGTCGATACCATCGACCCACGTCGATGGTATCGACGCCGGCAGATATGCGTTGGATTCAGTTTGATCTCAATCGGACGCCTGGAGTTAATTGATGACCTAATTAGGGACTTATACCTAATGACGGCCGCCCACACGAGATCATCATCTCATTTGCTATTGCACAAGTGCCGAGGAGCGAGAGAAAGGAGAACGGAGGCCAGAAGCTCATCCCTATCGATCCAGATGCTGCAGAAGACGAATTTCACCACCGAGAGGCGGGAAAGCTCGTGTTCTACGCAAAGGATCAACCGGTTCTCCTCCGTTCAGGGGTTTTCCCATTTAATTCACATTTTTCATATGATTTCCCCTATTTCTACCATGTATTTGTGCGAGATGAACATGCGGGGCTAATCCTCTCCATCTTTAGGACCGAGAGTAGCCCGGGAATGCATTGTATGACAGTTTTGTATTAATAATTCATATTTTTCTCTTAAATCCGTGGTATAGTTTCGTTTTCTCCATATATTGTTATGCTTGATCACCATAATAATAACCTAATGCTCTTAATCACTTCGACAGAAGGATTAACGGTTGAAAAGAGACGAAACCTACATTAATCGATAAATCCCTTGACAAAGGAGGTGTAAAATTAATGGTGGAAACTGAGAGATCGTTCGTAATGCACTTAGTTTAGGGAATAGATTACTACGACGATGGAATCAACCTAAACCTAAGTAGTGAATTGCACCACGACAGTGGGTAATTCTGTTTTCAGGCCACTACCCAGATAGATAGAGAAGATTGAGGAGTTATATGAAACCTAATGCAATGTTGACCCGCGGTGAAACCGCAATCCTAAAGATACCCTTTTGAATTGATTAAATTAACCTTTAATCGATTGTTTGCTTTGTTTTATTTTCTTTTTCTTTTAATTTTGACAAAAAACCCAATTTGTTATTCGGCTTAGCTGATCGCAAATAGTTAGTAGGAGTCTCCAACAATTCACGTGTCCCTGAGTTCGACTCAGGCCTCACAAAGGCCTATATTACTCAACGCGTATACTTGCGTTTAAGCGCGTAGTAAAATACACGTCACCTCCCCACACATGTAAGACCGCAAGGCCAACAATCAAGATCGAGAGGAACCTCACCGCCTGCAAGACTGTGAGACCAGAGTGTGTGAAGACCGTAAGGGCACAAGACCATGAAGGCGTCTGAGACCGCATGAACCCAAAGACCAGATGGACCAGTGACTGAAAGCCCTAGACCGTGAAGGGGCAGGCAATCACTCTCAATAGCACAAGGCTAGTGATTGTTGTTTGAGAATGTGAGGAAGGAACCACATCTGCCAAACTGTGAGAACCCTAGCGGTTTTCCAAATCGTGAAGGTGGTGCAAATTAAGACCGTGAGGAAGTAGCAAGGAAGCAAGCCCGTGAAGAGAAATTGAGAAACCAAAACCATGAGGACCCTCATGGTCTCAAGACTGTGAGGAAGTCTCTCAATTCCCAAACTATGAGGGATTACCAGGTTTCCAAAAGAAACTAAACGATCCCTCATTACTATGAAAATTTCAACAAGGTCCAAACCATGTAAGACCCCATCCAAGCCTATAAATAGGACCAAAGGTGTCTTCACTTGGACATCAGATTTGGGAGGTTGGAAGGTTTCTCCAATGCTACCTCATCTCCACCAAGCTCTGACTGGCCCTACTCGTACGTCTCTGAATGTGCACAGAAGATCAAGGTAGCAAGAGAGGGACTTGATCAACAAAGTCAGAGCATTAGTGAAGACTAGGGCGATCTACTCCAAGCTATCGTAGATCTACTCTTCTGCTCCAACGATGCTTGTTCTATCTTTCTTCTCTTTATTTGTTACTCCCTCTATGAGGAGTGAGTAGTGCAATTCACTGGGGCATGGGGACTAGCCCCACTGCCCATGCTTTGTAGTCTATACCAAAAAATACTATCTTTTTGATTCAATGCTAATCTTTTTACTACATGGTCGAATGGTGGCCGCCTTCTTGCATGATTTATTATCTTTTGTTGTTTTTTGTCTAATACTTCTCTTAAGACTCAAATATCAATTTAGTGTTGGTTCTTGATGTGTGTATCCACCACACATCTATTCGGTATCTAGGAACTCTCTTCAAGGAGTGGAGTAAACTCACCTCCATCGTTGTACTTTAGTACTATGAAATGGAACCATTTGACGTACGCAAGTACAACCTTGATAGGTTGAGGAACACACTCTATGAAGGGAGTGATGCAAAGTAAGTGACCATTCATTCGGGGATAACTGGCATTACAACACTCCCACATTTCTCATAGCTATGTCCTTAAAATAGGGATAGCCTTTAAGGATACTAATTGAATTGATAATATCACTCGCTTGTTAGTATTTCGATGCACATTTCACGAGGTAGAGTAAGACCTCCCTTCAGAGTGCACATATCTCGATTAACATGTAGATATGTACCAGATGGGAGCTACTCAACCCGTGAAGGTTGTCTACAATGCTCATTGTCTGAGACGGCATCATCATTGCACAATATCCATGTATCTTGCTTGCAGGTCTTGCTAGGTTGGTACAGGTACAATGTATGTGTAATAGTGGTGAATATCTGCATCACCCCAGTGATCCATCATTATATGATAATCTTAGATTTCAAACTTTAACTAGGTTTCATACTTGCTCTTACTTTTGCATGTTCTAGATTATATTTGATTAATCCTATCAAACACTTAGTTGTAAATGATTAACTTAGATCGAGATGAGATGAGCCAAAGACAACCATATTCTTCATGTTGTCCTTTGGGTTTGATTCTAAATTTGTACTATGATAAGGCTTCCACACTCTTGTGGGATTGGAGCATTTATCTAGCACCGGTTGTAGGTAAACCTAGAGAAAACATCAACTCCCTAGGGTTTTTGGTGCACATTAGGACTTCCATCGGAAGAGTAATCTTTTGGAGTAAATCCTAACTCCATCAAAAAATGACACCGTTGTCGGGGACAATATCTTAAGAATTGTCTTCATACAATTCCATGTCGACCTAGGTTTCCACAGGGTTTTTCATTTTCTTTTCAAAAATCTAAAATGTGAAAACCTTAGTCTCAAAAATTAAAGTTTTTATTACATACTCTCTTGAATTTGAAGTGATTGGTCAAGCCTGATAAACACCTTCTTTGATTTTGAGGTATCAATTCTCTTCAAAATGAAGCAGTAAATGCCATCAACCATTAGATGTCAATTATGTGGCGACTATTCCCATTCATCAATCAACTACTTCAACGCTCCTCCTCACTACATAAGTGCACTACATCAAGTGATCACAAATTGTATTGTTGGGACTCTCAATGCAGACTCTTCATAGAAATATAGATATAACGCAAGTCATAATCCATATCCTCCTGGAAGATACTATAAAAAGCCCAACTATGATGGATTTCAAGGCATAGATTGCAATGCAAAAGGAAATCTAGACTGCAATGCAAATCAATACTACAATGAGGAGAGATACTATCAACATCAACCAACGAGTACAATGAAGAGTTATGGAGCGAGGATTTACATCAAAAGATTGCTCTTCCAATGGAAGTCCTAATGCGTACCAAAAACCCTAGGGAGTTGATATTCTCTCTAGGTTTACCTGCAACTAGTGCTAGATAAATGCTCCAACCCCACAAGATTGTGGAAGCTTATCATATACAGATTTAGGATGGAACCCAAAGGATAATGTGAAGAATCTGGATGTATGTATCTTGTTTTTTCTCGACCTAAGTTAATCGTTTACAACCAGGAGATTGATAGAATTGATCTAATCGAATCTAGAACATGCAAAAAGTAAAGACAAGCATGAAATCTAATTAAAGTTTGAAACCTAAGATTATGAGATGATGATGGATCACTGGGGTGATGCAAATATTCACCCCACCACACATGCATTGTTTCTATACCAATCATAGCAAGACTTGCAAGCAAGATACATAGATGTTGTGCAATATCGATGCCTTCTCAGATAAGGAGCATTACACACATCCTTCATAGGTTAAGTAGCTCCCATATGGTACAAATTCACATGTCAATGGAGACATGTGCCTTGTGAAGAGAGATCTTACTCAATCTCATGAAACGTGCATAAAAAAGACTAACAAATGAGCGATATTATCAATTTGATTAGTATCCTTATATACTATCCCTCTTTCGAGGACATAGCTACGAGAAACGTGGGAGTGTTGCAATGCCAGCATCCCCAAATGAATGGTCACTTACTTTGCATCACTTCATTCATATAATGTGTTCCTTGACCTATCAAGATTGTACTTTCATACATCAACTAATTCCATTCCATAGCATGAAAGTACAACGATGGAGGTGAGTTTACTCCACTCCTTGAAGAATGTTCCTAGATACTGAAACAGATGTGTGGTGGATACACACATCAAGAATCAACACTAATTTGATATTAGAGTCTCAAGAGCGATCATAGACAAACCACAACAAAAGATAATAGATCACGCAAGAAGGTGGCCAACATTCGAGCATGTAATGAAATGATTAGTATTGAATCTGAAAGATAACATCTTTAGGTACAGATTACAAAGTGTGGGTAGCGGGGCTAGTCCCTGTGCCCCAATGAATTACACTACTCGCTCCTCATAGAGAGAGAAACAAAGTCAGAGAAGAAAGATAGAACAAGCATCATCAGAGTTAAAGAGTAGATCTACAACAGCCTAGTGTAGATTGCCCCAGTCTTCAGGACTGCTCTGACTTTGTCGATGAAGTCTATCTCTTACTACCTAGATCTTCATTGGCACCTTCAAAGACATATGAGTAAGGCCAGGTAGAGTTTGGTGGAGATGAGGTTGCAGTGGAGAAGCCTTGCGGCCTCCTAGATATCATGATCAAATGAGGACCCTTGTGCTTCTATTTATAGGCTGGATGATTCTTGGATGGTTTGGACTCGATCTGCAAATTTCCCAAAAATATCACTTCTCTTGGATTTAGCTTTTGGTTTCCTGTTCTCACAGTTTTAGTGTTTGTGGTCCTCCTCTCAGTATTGAGACCGAGAGGGTCTTCACACAGTCTTACGCTTCAGTCTCTTGCTGTCTTCCATTCTCACGGTCCTGGGAATGATACCTCTATTTGGTTTGGGAACCGATAGCTTCTCCTCAGTTTTGCCTCACCGTTCTCTCACTTTGATGCCTACCAGTTTTGCTTGTTCACTGGTCTTGTGGCTTCGAGATCTCAACGGTCTCAAGTAATTGGTTTCGTCGTTCGGTTCCTCCTTGCCAAGCAGTTCTGGCGTTCGATTTTGAGAGATCGGTAGACTCCAATCGGTCTTGAGACCGATGGAGCTCCACTGGTCCTAGAGATCCTTTGGTAGGTCAGGTGGAAGTGGTGGTTGTTATGTGACTCGAGGAGATGAGCAATGTCACCGCTGGAAGCTGAGATGGTAGAGGAAAATGCGGTTGCAGGTCTCTGTGGTGGTGTGGTCAGAAGGAGATGGTGATTTATAGGTGGAAGAGAACATGGTGACGTTGTTTTTTAGGGTTGCTGGTGCAGGTGACGATGACGGTGGCGGGGAAGAGGAAGAAGGGATGTAGGAGGACAGGGTGTCGGGAGGTAGGTTGAGCAGAGGCACGATCAGGGTTCCGTGCGGTCTTGGGTAGGCGGCTGACCATACAGTCTTAAGACCGTGAGGCTTCACACAATCTTGAGACCATGTGGCCTCACAAAGTATTGAGACCGTATGGAAAGGAAAACCGTTAGGATAGAATGATAGGAGGGGGACCGAGTGGGGAGATGAATGAGGGGCATTGATCTGAGATCGTGTGGTGAGGGGAAAGCCCAAGGCCGAATGAGGTCAAAATCGAATGGTGTCCAAACTGGATAATGAAACCGAATGGATGAAATTGAAAGGATCAAGACCTAATTGTCAAGACCGGATAGGCAAATTGTTTGATCAGACCATTTGGTCAAGACTGATTGATCAAATCATTTGGTCAAGATCAATTGATCAGACTGTTTGGTCAAGACCGATTGATCAAATTGTTTGGTCAAGATTGATTGATCAAGACCAAGGTTGAGAGGATCTTGAGTGAACATAAGTTCCAGTTGATGGTTCAATCTCATCCTATCCTACATAAAGTCAATATATAATTTAATTAATAATCTTAATAAATGAAGCAATTAAGCAAATTTGCATTTTGCAAGATTTAGTAGGTGAAAGTGAAAGCATTGAGTCAAATTGGGCCCAGATGGTGACTTAAGATCATGATGATTATGCATTCATCAAAACTTTCAAATAAAGTGAGAGCTAGGGTAATTAGAACTAGTAAAGCATTATTTACATGAAACTGAGGAGATACTCAAGGTAAACCAAAATAAGGGTAGATCAGTCAATATGAGGCACAAAATCCCTATAATAGGTGACTGTGAAGATGAATTTGGAGGATTCATCAACACACTGAACTTAAGCGTTACACGTCTCGAGGAACGAAAAAGCCTAAAATAGTTGTCAAAAAACTCATTTCCCTTGTAATTACCTTATCTTCATGCAAAAGTAAGAATTTTCACGAAACTGAGAGAGAAAAAAATCAAAACAAAATTAGGGCAAAAATGTCAGAAATCCTTTGAATTGGTCACTGAGGATGAATCTGGGGGATTCATCACCACCCCAAACTTAAGCATTGCTCGTCCCGAGGAACGAAAAAACTAAAATGGTCACCAATTAAATCGTTCATCTCATGATTGCCTCATCCTTATGTCATGTCATAATTCTATCCATGGATTAGAACAATACAACATCAAGGCTTCCTTAGATCACAAAATACATCTTATGATATTCTCATTTCTGAGTTCACTTAACTGAAGTATTTCCTTCTCACTTTCTACTGTATCAGTCATAATTAAAAGTTTTATAAGACTTTGAAAAGACCTACAGAATCAACAATCATGCATATGATCTAGTAGGTTGAAAAAGGAAAGAATGCAGGTGTGATCAAGAGATAAGAGTCTCTCCTCTAATCGACTCAAGACTCTTATTATTGATGGATTCCTCAAGATACTTTGAATGTTTTGGGCACAACTCTGGTTGATTTAGCCTTACACCCATTTTTTTCTAAAGGTAACTTAGAAGTGTGTATAGGTTGGTTTAAGGCTTTTTGGCTAACTTACCTCTTCAAGAGGAGGTAAGGGGTTATTTTTGGAGCCTTAGGGCCTCACTACCGGGCGTGACACATCTGCCTTTGTGAGGGCAGCTAATGTACCAGCTGGACAAGACCTTTGTCAGTTATCCTTATTCAGGGCACAACTCTCATGCTTTTATTCACACTCTAGCTTTTATTCATTCTCACTGGGCTTAGGAGAGAGGGTATTTTTGGATTTTGTATATTTGGGCAACCGAGCCTCTTTTGGAATCGGGGTAGATTTTCCTCAACCTTGGTATGTGCTCAATCATTATCGTATACTTTATGAACAAAATTAGAAGGTGATACGCCCTTGTTATGTATTGAGGGGTATGGAGGTAATGGTTATAAAAAAAGAGGTGCGGTGTACCACACCGAACTTAGAGTTTGGAAAATTTCTAGCTTACACTGGAAGGGCTGTGGTTTACCGCACCGAACTTAGAGTTTGGCAATGTTCTAGCTTTCACTAGAAAGAGTGTGGCGTGCCACATCAAACTTAAAGCTTTGGCATGGTTGGATATTGGAGGGGTAAGGAGATGACAGAAGAAGTGTAGAAGAGAGTTCAGATCTTAATGCAGTTTTCTTAGCGATTCCATATGGTGGGTTCCTTTTCTCCATCACACTCTACTAAGAAAAAGACATGATAAAACTTCAAATGAGAATTCCATGCAACTGATCCATTAATCAGTGAGAGGCATGATGCATTTGATCTATCTCAGTCTTATTGAAGCTTATCATTTCTATTAAGGATATGACATTAGGGTTCATAGGCTATAAAAAGTGAAATCATTTATCGACTAGTTTTAAGCATTGGTTTCTAATGGACTTGCAATGAAAAGAGGTGATGAACACAGATTCGAAAAGCAAAATCTGGCTAGATAAAGGCTTTATTTTAAGAAGACTATGAAAATGTAGAAAAATTATGAAAAAGAAACTAGAATGGACAAACAAATAGTAGTAAAGATAGAGGGTGGTGCGAGAAACATACCACCCACCCTCCATCACAAACTTATAAGTTTGATCGTATCTGAGCAAAAACTAGGTTTGAGATGGAGGGGAAGAGTTGTACAATGTTAACCAGGAGGTCCTCACAATTGAAAGAAAGTCTGACGAAGATGTTTCGTGATAGTCAGAACTGAGAGCGAGAAGTGGCACGGACAACCTGTTGACCGGGTGGTCGTAGCAACTCGAATTGGTTTTTTGGATGACTTGAATGCACATTTCTTTAAACTCTTTGTCTGCCCAGGAGAATCCAGAGACCTTCCCCCGTCAGCGGGGGAGGTGGAATATATGTAGTTGAAACTGGAGGACTAGGTGAATACTCAAAGTCATACCTATTTGTGTCCTCCAGTTGTGGTTCAACCTCAAAGTTTAGAGTCAAGATGCCTTCATCATCCAGCGTAGTTGGTAGAGGGTCAGCCACTTGGACTTCTTCTTGTCCCAGATCAAGTGGTGGATTCGGTTCAGGCTTCATTTTGTCACCCAATTTCTCTTATGTAAGGTGTGGTAGCCAAGGTGATATTTCTTCATCAGGGGGATTGCTATGAGGATCATCATTTTGGTGTCATTTGTCCTCATCATATTTCATTCTAAAATTAATGTGTTACTCAAATTCTTCTTTGTTGTGCACTCTTAATTCGTCTGAGTAACTAGAGGGGAATTCAACAGGTAGAACAAACTCTTATTCAGATAAAGGAATCATGAGAACCTGAGGTAGAGGTTCTAGTGACATTTCTTCATGGGAAGGGTTAGCCCATGGCATATCATTTTGTGGACTAGAATCCTCCCACAAATCTATTTTTTTATGATGATACGAATATACTCCATTCCTGAGTCAGGTTGTTGTTCCAGTTCTTCCTTATAGCACACCTCCAGTTCTATTAAGTATTCAGGAGAAGTTGCTACGGGAAGAATGAAACCTTGTTCAGGTAATGGAGATATGTCAGTCTCTTGTATATTTGGTAGTTTGGGAGGAGCTTCTCCGTAGGGAAGAGTGGCCATAAGAAGATTGTTTTGTGGCTCAATATCTTCCCAAAGGTCCTCCTTATCATTATAAGGGTCTACGGAAATATTGTATTCCATTCCAAAATCAAGATATGGTTTGTGTTTCTCTTCATAGCACCATCAACTCATTCAAGTGACTAGAAGGTGATTCAATGGAAAGAACATACTCTTGCTCGGGAGATGGCCCTATATGGATCTCCTACGGAGGTGGTACTTTTGGTAAAGTCATTTCTTGGAAAGGTGTGGTCATAGAACCGTCATCTTGAGACCCGTCATCCTCCCATGATTCTTTTTTATCATTATCGAGGTCAGTGAGAGTGGTATGATCCACTCCAGAATCAAGATCTCTATCAGTCTCATCCTTGAAGTCAGTCCCTAGATCAGCCGAATGATCAGAAATTTCTTCATAAGTACAAATCAAGTCCTATTCCAGTAATGGTTACATTTGAGTTTCTTTCATAAAAGACATCTCCTTATCTAAATTAGTCACATATTCATCTGAGTCTGACTGCAAAGAAGAGTAGAGTTATTGTAACGTAGACCCTTCTTCATTGGAATTCATAAAAAAGACAGGTGAAGTTGAAGAATATTTGTCGTATAGGGAATCAATCATTGGTATTTTCTCCTCAATCGTACGGTTGGATTTGGGTCTATGGGGGAAGAAGATGGGTAAATACCGAAATTCATCCCCAATTGATCTCCTGACTATAGAAAATCTTCATATTGGCTAATCAATTTTTCATTTGAGAGAATAGTGTAGCATTCATTTTCTGATTCAGACCTTGACTTAGAAAATGATTCTTTTTCTTGTGATATTATGGAGAAATTATCCTCGGGTTCAATCATTTTCTCTGAGGATGATTCCTCTTTGTGTACTGATGCTAGAAGATTATTGTAAGGCACTTCCCACATGATATCGTAATCATCATCATAATCAATTACAATATGTGGATGAGGATTGTGCTCAAGGGAGACCAGTGGCTGTTCTTCATGTTGTTCAGAAGTGTGGACAAGTTGCATAAGTTGATCAAGCTTAGCTATCAACTTCTCATTCATGTTATCTGATCAGATAATTGTTGAGCCATTGATTTCCATAGGGCAAGCAGCTCCCCTATTAATGCATATCGATCTTCATAGTGAGGCTCTTCACTGTACCCACTGGGTTGATGTTGATAGTAGATCTCCTCATCGTAGTATTGATATGCATTGTAATCTAGATTTCCTTCTGCATTGCAATCTATGCCTTGAATTCCATCATAATTGGGCTCTTTATAGTATCTTCCAGGAGGGTATGGATTATAACTTGCGTTATATCCATGGCTGTATGAGGAGGCTACATTGAGAGTCCCAACTATACAATTTGTGATCACCTGACGTAGTGCATTTACGTAGTGTGGAGGAGCATTGAAGTAGTTGATTGACGAATGGGAATAGTCACCACATAGTTGACATCTAGTGGTTGGTGGCATTGACTGCTTCATTTTGAAGAGAATTGGTACCTCAAAATCAAAGAAGGTGTTTATCAAGCTTGATCAATCACTTCAAATTCAAGAGAGTATGCAAATAAATACTTTATCTTGTGAGGCTAAGGTTTTCACTTTTTAGATTTTTAAAAAGAAAATGAAAAACCCTAGAGAAACCTAGGTCGGCATGGAATTCCACGAAGAGGATTCTTACGATGTTGTCCCCGATAACGGCGCCTTTTTTGATGGAGCTAGGATTTACACCAAAAGATTTCTCTTCCAATGGAAGTCCTAATGTGTACCAAAAACCCTAGCGAGTTGATATTCTCTCTAGGTTTACCTATAACTGGTGCTAGATAAATGCTCCACTCCACAAAAGTGTGGAAGCCTTATCATAGTACAGATTTAGGATCGAACCCAAAGGACAATGTGAATAATCTGGATGTCTTTATCTCATATTGTCTCGACCTAAGTTAATCATTTACAACCAAGAGATTGAGATGATTAATATAATCTAATCTAGAGCATACAAAAAGTAAAGGCAAGTATGAAATCTAATTAAAGTTTTAAATCTAAGATTATCAGATGATGATGGATCACTGGGGTGATGTAGATATTCACCACCACTACACATGGATTGTATCTAACCAATCATAGCAAGACCTGCAAGCAAGATACATGGATGTTGTGCAATACTGATGCCTTCTTAGATAAGGAGCATTGCACACATCTTTCACAGGTTGAGTAGCTCCCATCCGATACATATGCACCTGTCAATGGAGACATGCACCCTCTGAAGAGAGATCTTACTCAATCATGTGAAACGCGCATCGAAAAGACAAACAAGCGAGCGATATTATCAATTCGATTAGTATCCTTATAGACTATCCCTCTTTCGAGGACATTACTAGGAGAAACATGGGAGTGTTGTAATGCCAGCCATCCTCGAATGAATGGTCACTTACTTTGCATCACTCCCTTCATACAATGTGTTCCTCGACCTATCAAGATTGTGCTTTCATACATTGACTGATTCCATTCCATAGCATGAAAATACAACGATGGAGGTGAGTTTACTCCACTCCTTGAAGAATGTTCCTAGATACTAAAACAGATGTGTGGTGGATATACACATCAAGAACCAACACTAATTCGATATTTGAGTTTCAAGAGCAGTCGTAGACAAACCACAACCACAGACAATAGATCACACAAGAAGGCGGCTGACATTCGAGCATGTAATGAAATGATTAGTATTGAATCAGAAAGATAACATCTTTAGGTACAGATTACGAAGTGTGGGTAGCGGGGATAGTCCTTGTTCCCCAGTGAATTACAGTACTCACTCCTCATAGAGAGATCAACAAAGATAGAGAAGAAAGATAGGACAAGCATCATCGGAGCAGAAGAGTAGATTTGCAACAACCCAATGTAGATTGCCCCAGTCTTCAGGACTGCTCTGACTTTGTCGATCAAGACCATCTATTGTGGCTTAGATCTTCATGTGCACCTCTAGAGACGTACGAGTAAGTCCAGCCAGAGTTTGGTGGATATGAGGTAGAAGTGGAGTAGCCTTGCGGCCTCTCGGATCTCCTGATCAAATGAAGACCCTTGTGGTTCTATTTATAGGCTGGCTGAGTCTTGGACGGTTTGGACTGGATCTGAAAATTTCCCAGAAATATCTCTTCTCTTGGCATTAGTTTTCAATTTCCCTTTATCACAGTTTCAGTTCTTGAGGTCCTCCTCTCAGTCTTAAGACTGAGAGGGTCTTCACATGGTCTCAGGCTTCAGTCTCTAACGGTCTTCCATTATCATGGTCCTGGGAATGATAGCTCTGTTCAATTTTGGAATCGATGGATTCTCCTTGGTTTTGCCTCACCGTTCTCTTGGTTTGATGCCTACCGATTTTGCTTATTCACTGGTCATGTGGCTTTGAGATCTCAGTGGTCTCAGGTAATTAGTTTCGCCTTTTGGTTCTGCCTTGCCAATCGGTTCTCGCATTCAGTTTTGAGAGACCGGTGGACTCTAATCAGTCTTGAGACTGATGGAGCTCCACCGGTCCTGGAGATCCTTATGTAGGTCAGGTGAAAGTGGTGGTTGTGCTGTGACTCAAGGAGATGAGGGGTGTCATCGCTGGGAGCTGAGATGGTAATGGACGATGCGATTGCAAGTCTCTGTGGTGGTGTGGTTAGAAGGCGATGGCGATTTGCAGGTGGAAGAGAACATTATGACGTTGTTGTTTAGGGTTGCTGGTGTAGGCGACGACGACAAATGTAGGGAAGAGGAAGAAGTGAAGAAGGATGACAGGGTGTCAGGAGGCAGGTCGAGTAGAGAGCACGATCAGGGTTATGTGCGGTCTTGGGTAGGTGGCTGCCCATATGGTCTTGTGACCGTGAGGCTTCACACGGTCTTGAGACCGAGTAGCCTCACACGGTCTTGAGATCTTATGGAAGGGAAAACCAGTAGGATAGAATGATAGGAGGGGGACCGAGCGTGGAGATGAATGAGGGGCGTTGATCTGAGATCGTGTGGTGATGGGAAAGCCCAAGGCCGAATGAGGTCAAAATTGAATGGTGTCCAGACCGGATGAATGAAATTGAATGGATGAAACTGAAAGGATCGACACCGAATGGTCAATACTGGATAGGCAAACTATTTGATCAGACCGTTTGGTCAAGACTCATTGATCAAACTATTTAGTTAAGACCAATTGATCAAACCGTTTAGTTAAGACCGATTGATCATATTGTTTTGTCAAGATCGATTGATCAAACCATTTGGTCAAGATCGATTGATCAAGACCAAGGCTGAGAGGATCTTGAATGAAGGTAAGTTCCAGTTGATGGTTGATCTCATCCTATCCTGCATAAAGTCAATATAGAATTTAATTAATAATCTTGATAAATGAACCAATTAAGTAAATTTGCAATTTGCAATATTTAGTAGGTGAAAAGGAAAGCATTGAGTCAAATTGGGCCCCAGATACTTAAGATCATGCTAATTATGCATTCATCAAAACTGTCAAATAAACTGAGAACTAGTGTAATTAGAACTAGTAAAGCACTATTTATATGAAACTGAGGAGATACTTAAGGTAAACCAAAATAAGGGTAGATCAGTTAATATGAGGCACAAAATCCCTAGAATAGGTGACTGTGAAGATGAATTTGGAGGATTCATCAAAGAGCCTTACTATGAAGATCGGTACACATTAATAAAAGAAGTAAGTACCCTACAAAAATTAGTGGCTCGACAACTAGTTGTTCAGACAGCCATGAACGAGAAGTTGATAGCCCATCTTGATCAACTTATGCAACTTGTCCACTCTAATGAACAACATGAAGAACATCCACCAGTTTCTCTTGAGTACAATCCTCTTCTGCTTATTGCAATCGATTACGATGATGATTATGATATCATGTGGGAGGTGCCTTCCAATGATCTTCTAGCATCAATACAGGGAGAGCAATCATCCTCATAGCTAATGATTGAACCCGAGGATGATTTCTCCACTGTATCAAAAGAAAAAGAATCATTTTTTGAGCCAAGGTCTATCTCAAAAAATGACTCCTGCACTATTCTCTTAGATGAAAAATAGATTGGCCAATATGAAGATTTTCTACAGTCGAGAGATCAATTGGGGATAAATTTTGATATTTACCCATCTTCTTCCCCCATAGACCCAGAGCCAACCATATAGATTGAGGAGCAATCAGCAACGATTGACTCCCTATACGACAAATATTCTTCAACTTTAGTTGTCTTATTTATGAATTCCAATGAAGAAGGGTCTATGTTACAAGAACTCTACACTCCTCCACAGTCAGACTTAGATGAATATGTGACTAATTCAGATAAGAAGATGTCTTTTATACAAGAAACTCAAATGTCTCCATTACTAGAATAGGATATGATTTGTCCTTATGAAGAAATTTCTGATCATTCGACTGATCTAGGAACAGATTTCAAGGATGGGATTGATTAAGATCTTGATTCAGGGGTGGACCATACCACTGTCACTGACCCTGATGATGATGAAAAAGAATCATGGGAGGATGAGATCTCAAGATGACAATTCTATACCAATCCTTTCCAAGAAATGACTCTAATAGAGCTACCAAATATACAAGAGACTGACATATCTCCATTACCTGAATAAGGTTTCATTCTTCCCGTAGCAACTTCTCCCAAATACTTAATAGAACTGGAGGTGTGCTATGAGGAAGAATTGGAACAACAATCTGATTCAGGAATGTAGTATATTGGTCTCAATATCGAAGAAACATATTTGTGGGAGGATTCTAGTCCGCAAAATGATATGACATGGGCTAACCCTTCCCATGAAGAGACGTCACTAGATCCTCTACCTCAGGTTCTCAAGATTCCTTTATCCGAACAAGAGTTCATTCTACCTATTGATTCTCCCTCTAATTACTCAAATGAATTAAGAGTGCACAACAAAGAAGACTTTGAGCAACACCTTAACTTTGGATTAAAATATGCTGCTCCTATCAACCCCAATATTGATAATGATAACCCTCCGGAGGACACATGGCATCAAAATGATGATCCTCAGAACAATCCCCCTGATGAAGAAATGTCCCCCTGGCTACCACACCCTACACAAGAAAAGTCAGGTGATGAAATGACGCCTGAATCAGATCCGCCACCGGATTCGGGACAAGAAAAAGTTCAAGTGGCCGACCCCCTATCAACTTCTCTAGATGATGAAGAAGGTAGCTTGAATCTAAACTTTGAGGGCGAGCCACAACTAGATGACACAAATAGCCGTGACTCTGATTATTTGCCTAGTCCTCCAATTTCTACTACATATATTCCACCTCCCCCGCTAATGGGGAAAGGTCTCTGGATTCTTTTGGATGGATAAAGAGGTGAAAGAAATGTGCATCCAAGTCATCCAAAAAACCCATTCGAGTTGCCATGACCATCCAATCAACAGGTTGTTCGTGCCACTTCCTCACTCTCAGTTTTGACTATCATGAAACATCTTCACTGAACCTTCTTTCAATTGCGAGGACTGCCTAGTTAACACTGCGCAACTCTTCCCCTCCATCTCAAACCTATTGTTTGCTCAGAGATGAGCAAACTCATAAGTTCGAGATGGAGGGTGGACCGTATGTTTCTCACTCCACCCCCTATCTTTACTGCTTTCTATTTTCCATTCTAGTTTCTTTTTCATAATTTTCCAAATTTTCATAGTCTTCTTAAAATGAGGCCTTCATCTAGTCAGATTTTGCTTTTCGAATATGTGTTCGTCACCACTTTTGTTGCAAGTCCACGAGAAAATAATGCCTAAAACTAGCCGATACATGATTTCATCTTGGTATAGTCTATGAACCCTAATAGAAAAAGATGACAAGCTTCAATAAGACTGAGATAGATCAAATGCATCATGTTCTCACTAATTAATGAATCAGCTGTATGGAATTCTCATTTGAAGCTTTATCATGTCATTATTTGAGTGGAGTGTGATGAAGAAAAGGAACTTATCATAAGGAATCGCTAATCAAACTGCATTATGATCCAAACTCTCTTCTACACTTCTCTTTTTCATCTCCATACCTCTTCGCTCACTAACCATGACAAAGCTTTAAGTTTGGTATGGCACGCAAAACTCTTTTCTAGTGAAAGTTAGAACATTTTCAAACTCTAATTTCGGTGTGGTAAACTACACCTCTTCTTGTAAAAGGTAGAACATTGTCAAAATCTAAGTTCGGTGTGGTACACCACATCTCTTTTTCTATAATTATTTCCTCCATACCCCTCAATACATAACAGGGGCATATCACCTTCTCATTTTGTTCAAAAATTATACATGATGATTGTGCACATACCAAGGTTGAGGAAAAATCTACCCGATTCCAAAAAGAGGCCCGACGGCCCAAAATTACAAAAATACAAAAATACCCTCACTCCTAAGCCAAGTGAGAATGAATAAAAGCCAGAGTGTGAATAAAAGAATGAGAGTTGTGCCCTGAATAAGGATAATCGATAAAGGTCTTTCTTAGCCGGTACATTAGCTTCCCTCACAAATGCAGATGTGTCACATCCGGTAGTGAGATCCTAAGGCTCCAAAAATGACCCCTTACCTCCTCTCAAAAAGGTAAGTCAGACAAAAGCCTTAAGCCAACCTATACACACTTCTGAGTAACCTTTAAAAAAAATTGGGTGTAAGGCTAAGTCAACCGGAGTTGGGAACAAACCACTCAAAGTATCTTGATGAATCCACCAATAATAAGAGTCTTGAATCGATTAGAGGAGAGACTCTTATCTCTTAATCACACCCCTATTTTTTCCTTTTTCAACCTACTGACACCCCAATTGCCTCCATTTCAACCATTCTCTTAAAAACATCAGCGACAGATCATATGCATTTTTGGTTGATTCTGTAGGTCTTTTCAAAGTCTCATAAAACTTTAAGACAGGACTGATACAACAGAGAGTGAGAAGGAAATACTTCAGTAAAGTGAATTTAGAAATGAGGATATCATAAGATGTATTACGTGATCTAAGGAATCCTTGATGTTGTATTGATCTGAGCCATGAATAGAATTTTGACATGACATTAGGATGAGGCAATCACGAGATGAATGATTTCATTGGCGAATGTTTTATGTTTTCTGTTCCTCGGGATGAGCAACACTTAAGTTCGGTGTGGTGATGAATCATCCAGATTCTTCCTCGGTCACCAATTTAAAGGATTTTTGATGATTTTTCCCTAATTCTATCTTGCATCATTTTTTTCCCGGTTTCGTGAAAATTCTAACATTTGCACGAGGATGAGGTAATTACGAGATGAACGAACTTTTTGGCGACTGTCTTAGGATTTTCCGTTCCTCGAGATAAGCAATGCTTAAGTTTGGTGTGGTGAGAAATCCGCCAAATTCGTCCTCACAGTCACCAGTTTTGGGGATTTTATGCCTCATATTGACTGATCCACCCTTGTTTTGGTTTACTCTGAGTATCTCCTCAATTTCATGTAAATAGTGCTCTACTAGATCTAATTACCAATTAATTTGATCTTATCCTCCCTTACTCACTTTCCTTCTTCTTTGTAGATCATTCTCAACCATCTGATTGAGATCCAACAATACTTTTTCAACCAACCAATCGATCTTGACCATTCGGTCTCGATCCATTCAGTTTCAACCTTTTGATCCTGACCCCATTCGGTCTTTACCACCACTCGGTCTTGACCTGTAACATCCCAGGATTTGAGGCCTCAAATAAAAAGATCTTATAAGGAATGATTGGACTACCCGTATCACCAAGGTGCACCTCCTTTTTCGGGAGCCCATCACTAAAGAACTCCATAGTTACGTGTTCTCAGCTTGGAGTAGTACTAGGATGGGTGACCAATCGGGAAGTAAACCCCGGCTTGCGCGTGAGTGAGGACAAAGCACACACTTAAGGCTAGTGGTTTGTGGGGCCAGTCGTCATTCCAGAAACCTTGCTAGAGCCTTGGGCAGTGGGCCCAGGCGTTACAAATGGTATCAGAGCCAATTCCCCTCTAGTAGGTGGGGCCCACATGGGCATGGAATTCCTGTCTTGAGCCGTGCGGTCTAGGCATGTAGGAAAGGGCTGTCCATGGTTGACGTAGCCACCCTTGCGCTGGTATTTCGTGATAGGGAGCTGGGTGCCCATGGGTCATTGTGGGTCTGCACTGAAGTGGGGAAGAGATTATGAGGCCTTATAGTTGAGCCTTGACGAGGACGTCAAGAGTCTAAGTGGGGGAGATTGTAACATCCAGGAATTGAGGCCTCGGATAAAAAGATCTTATAAGGAATGATTGGACTACCCATATCACCAAGGTGCACCTCCTTTTTTGAGAGCCCATCACTAAAGAACTCCATAGTTAAGCGTGCTCAGCTTGGAGTAATACTAGGATGGGTGACCAGTCGGGAAGTGATGCGATGATTTTGAGTCGCATTTATAGACCTGTTTGATATGTGTTTTGTGCTTTTATTAGTCATGAAGGCCTCACAAAGGCCTGTACTACTCAACGCGCATACTTGCGTTTTTAGCGCGTAGTAAAATACACGTCAAGTTTTTGGTGTCGTTGCCGGGGATACAGCGAATTGTTGGCACTTCGAGTGCTACGAGCGGCCACTCTAGGCCAAATTTTTTTTATTTTGAAACAACTTCAAATATTTCTAAATTTTTCTATAATTATTATACTCGTCAAAACACTGTATTGCACTTAATTTTCCTATTTCAGGTACGGTGTATGGTGCAGACGCGTAGTACAGACTACGCGGGTCGCACAACTGAGGTTCCACTGGCGGGACCGGAAGACAAAGGTGACCCAATCAAGACCATCAAGAGGAAATACTATCTGAATCCGAACACGAAGAGATGGCTGACGAACCAACGATTTGGGCGAAGATTAAAGCTTCTTCCGCATCTGCTTCTAAAGGGCCGATAAAGAAGCAAGCAATCAATATACCAACGTATAAGATTGATCCATCTCTAATCAATTTGGTGAAATCTAATGCTTTCCATGGTTTGAAGAATGAGGATCCTGTCGCGCACCTGAGTCAATTCGTGGAGAACTGTGATATGGTGAAAATTGACAGATTTCCGCAAAATGCGCTCTACTTAAAGCTCTTCCCGAGCTCACTAGCGGGAATTGCACGAGAATGGCTACACAACCTAGATGACGAATTTGTGGAGTCCTGGGACCATATGGTGGAGGTCTTCTTTGAGAGGTTCTTCCCTCCTGAGAAGACTAATGACATGATTAGGAAGATTCACAATTTTACTCAGCAGGCCGGTAAAACATATTCTGAGACCTGGGAGAGGTTTCAAGTCATGCTGAGGAGGTGCCCACATCATGGGCTGGATAAGGAAACACAAGTGAAAATCTTCTATTTTGCTCTCTCCGAGCACGATAGAAGTAACCTTGATTCAGCTGGATCCGGATTCTTTCTGAATAATACAGATACTAGATGTTGGGAGATATTAAAGAACATGGCTAGGAAACAGTCATGGGGTGACAGAGGTGCTGTGGAGCAGGTCAGAGTTGCTGGCGAATCCAGAGTAGTTAAGGAGCTAAACGATAAGTTAGATCTTCTAGCCAAGAAGCTGCTATCTAAGGAAGATGCATCTGAGGATGAGGAAGCCCAAGTGAAATTCATGCAACAACAGGGTTACGGAAACAATGACTATGCATGGAGGAAGGATAAAAAATTCTCAAGGAAGGATCCCAATAACTTTCTACAGGATCCGGATGCCAAGCTACAGCCTGGAGCCAAGGATAAGAACATTGAACTACTGAGTCAAATGGTACAACAGAACCAGGAGAAGATGGCCATGTTTGGTAAGCAATTGCAATCTCAAGGTGATATTCTAAACAAGTTTGGACAGACACTGCAAAGCCATGGAGCACAAATGCGGGCATTAGAAACCACCGTGGCATAGATTTCTAGTGAAGTGGCGGCTATCAAGCACGCCAATCAACAGAAACCAGCCGAGAATGCAAACGTGGCCCAAGCACACCATCAGGTCAAGTATATGTCTGTGGTAAGCAATGCGGAGGAATCTCAGGTGCAAGAAGCTAAAGAAGAAAGAAAAATGACTTTTGATACGCATGAGACACCAGAGATACCGTATCCACGCACTTACTATGGACTGTCGGGCGGAAACCCTTTCTTCAGAAAATCACAGCGAGTTATGAATATTGTATCTCCATCTAGGCAAGAAGAACAATTGAAGGATGTTTGTGCACGTGTGGAAACATTGAATGCGAGAGAGGAACCACAACAAGTTGTTCCTATTGATGATGTCTCGCCAAAGCCCACGTCAGAGGGAGTGATTGAAGCAAGCTTAGGGGAGGTGACCCCGAAAAGATCATATGTGCCACCTCATAGGCGTGTTGGTGCAGCCGATTTTTCAAATCTGGTTAATCTGAAGTCAAAGAAGGAGCATCGTCATTTTAGGAAATTTTTGGAAATATTCTAGAAACTCCACATCAATATTCCATTAGTGGAGATGATCGAGAAGGTGCCCGCCTATGGGAGGTTCATCAAGGAAATCATCAATAAGAAGAGGCGGATAAAAGACGGTGATATTTGTCGGGTGAATGAGACGGTGAGCTCTATGATTCACAGGAGTTCGCAAAAGAAGAGAAAATACCCAGGAGGTTTCTACATTTCGTGCTCATTAGGTGGTCGACATTTTCCTAAAGCACAATGTGATTCTGGCGCTAGCATAAATCTCATGCCTCTGGCGACATTTCAAAAGCTTGGGTTAAAAGAGATAAAGAAGTTGGCCACAACAATTGAATTAGCGGATGGGTCTATCGTGAGACCATATGGTGTGTGTGAGGATGTTCTCGTCAAAGTGGATAGACTCATATTCCCGGTGGATTTTGTTGTCATGGATATGCCACCGCTCCAAAGCTGTGAAATTCTTCTAGGAAGACCTTTTCAAGCAACAGCAGACGTCGTAACTTCCTTAGGGAGAGGTACTTTGTCCTTGGGAATTGGAGGAGATCGAGTTGAATTCAAATTACCACATGATCCTCTAAGCGCAATTCCCAAAGTGAAAAGATGATGAGCTTCATACCGTCTAGCCTAAGACGTTAAATAAGGGCGCTTGTTGGGAGGCAACCCAATCATCGGTACATTAGGATAGTTTCATTATAATCGTAGGTTGCTTTAGTTTCATTAAATTTTTAGTGTAAAGAAGATACCTTGATCCGTTTGTTTATTGTACAGGATGAGGCAGAGTCGATACCATCGACACACAGGTCGATGGTATCGACAAGGGTGCAGGTTGACGACTACAGATTTCAATCTCAGTCGATACCATCGATGCCCTCGTCAATGGTATCGACTTACCTACAGGTGGTCGCGAGAAAAAGTCGATAGTATCGAAATGGTCGTTGATACCATCGAGATCTCTGGAGAAGTTCAGACCGATTTGTCTCAGTCTGTCGATGGTATCGACATGGTTACAGGTTGAAATGCAAAGTGGTGGTGTCACAATGAAACCAAGTCGATACCATCGACTCCTGTCGATGGTATCGACCATCCATGTCACCGATCCGCGCAAAGAAATCGACGGCGATCGCAGCGTCCACGTCATCGATCTGGGTGAAGCGTCGATACCATTTTTTTTATCGGTTGCAATGAATGGTGATGCAGAGGAGCCCTTTTACGACCACTACTGGAGTCAGAGTTACTTTGGAGGCTATCCACAGCCTCCGCCGAGGACCCATTATGATCCAAGCTTCCAGGGGGAGTATCTGTCTTGGGATCCTACGGCTCCGCAATATCCACCTCCACCTCCACAAGAGTGATATGGTATCTCTGTTCCAATGTTTAAGTTTGTTTTTGACTATGAGGCCATAGTCGAATTCAAGCTTAGGGGGGTAGTTGGAACAACTTTATCTTTTATTGTTTTTAGTTTTTAGCATTATTGCTTTTGTTTTCTTGTTATTTGTTTCTTGCAATTTTAGTTTCTGTAGGATCCATGTGCTATCTAGTGTAATTGTGGATGTCATTAAAGTGTGTCATCTTGTTGTTAGTGCATGGGAAATTCAAGGGAAATTTGAAAATTTTTGTATCTTTGGATAGCTTGTTTTGTTTGACTTTGGGCACACATCCTACGAAAATGATTGGTTATGTCAACTTTAAAACAACATTTCATACATGTACTCCTAATGATTCATGAAAGTGGACAGAATGGTTGTTTGAGCCTAACCTAACCAAATGGTAATGAGACCTTAATTGGATGTATGAGAGAGAACCCTCTAAACTATTACACAAGTCAATAAGGAGGGATACATAATATCTTTCTAAGGTTCATTCATCTAGTCTTGTGATCGTTCCGCTTCATTTTTCCATAATCCACCCAAGAATTGGAAGTTAAGTGCAGTTTTAATTCCTTTTGTGTGAATAACATTTAGATAGGACTTGCATTGGTATTTTCCATATGTTTGCATAAAAAGATGCAGTGATTCATGCACATTACCCTTAGGTGCATGCCATGTAGCTGCATTCATGATTTTCATGCATTAAGTATATCATGTATCTCAATTTTTGTCTCAATGGTGAATTAATTGTTCTATACCTTCTAAATAATGCAAAAATTTCTGAGTATGAAGAAAATAGCCCCATAAAATTATCTTTAAGAAATTATGGATGTGTGGGCTGGAAAAAAAAAGCTTAAAATCTGCAATAGAAAAAAAAGAGAAAAGAAAAAGAATTTAGAAGAAAGTGAAAGAAGAAGAAGAAAGGAACGTAATATCACTTGCATTTCAGGATAATTGAGTATATGATGTAGCTTGACTAGATATCCATCTCATTTTGAGGCGGATGGTTAGTGCATGCATCATTCCACCCAATTTTAGGCATTAGGGCATTTCTAATGTGCATTTGCATCATATAGGACATTTTTGTATTTATGCATGTTGAAACTGTACAATACTTCCACTTTCTTCCATGAGCCACCCATTTTCATCCACCCGTTGCTCGGATTGGTAGGCCACCGTGAATTTCTCCTCACTAATGAATATCAGGAGAACTGCTTCCATGTAGATGGTAGTTAGGGAGAGCAACGTAGTATAGGCGATCACAAGATGCACCAATGCCAGAACCGGCGAATTTTATTATGTTAACTGCCTTATGTGATAGTGTTCATCGGGTTGGAGGTCAATTTCTTTTATTGATGATTCCTGTCGCCTTTAGGGTAATTACCATTATGTGGTTAGAGAAGGCCGGTTTGTGAATGTTCAGTGGGAGTCATATGGGATGTTGGGTTGGTGTGTTGTTTTTCAGTTGACATTTGCAATTCTATTCTAAGGATTAGTTGCTCGAGGGCGAGCAATGTTCAAGCTTAGGGGAAGTTTGATGCGATGATTTTGATTCACATTTATAGACCTGTTTGATATGTGTTTTATGCTTTTATTAGTCATTTTTATGGTTAATATTGCATAATTCATCCATGTTGGTCTTTTCCATTATTTGATGCCAA
This sequence comes from Alisma plantago-aquatica, assembly GCA_963693085.1. NCBI lineage: Eukaryota > Viridiplantae > Streptophyta > Magnoliopsida > Alismatales > Alismataceae > Alisma > Alisma plantago-aquatica. Next base: position 1,247,026,606 of record OY856412.1, read on the forward strand.
ATCCCCTTTATTTCATTGTTTTGAGCATTAAATGTCACATTATTATCATTTGTGTGAATTTATGTGATCTTGTCTTTGAATTTCAAGACAAATGAGTATTTGCTTCCGTCGATACCATCGACGGAAGTCGATACCATCGACAAGGCCACAGGTTGCCAGCCGAAAGGAGCAGCAAAGAGTCGATACCATCAACGCTCAAGTCGATGGTATCGAGACACCTTCAGGTTGCTGGAGAAGAAGTTGTCGATAGTATCGACACCAAGTCGATACCATCGACGAATGGAGGCTACAGCGACACAAAACGACAAAACCGTCGCTACAGGGTAGTCGATACCATCAACCCAAGTCGATGGTATCGAGATGGCTTCAGGCACTCGGACGAAAAGAAAGAAAGGTTGTCGCTACTACACTGGGTCGATACCATCGACCCGCGTCGATGGTATCGACACCGTCAGATATGCGTTGGATTTAGATTGATCTCAATCGGACGGCTGGAGTTAATTAAGGACCTAATTAGGGACTTATACCTAATGACGACCGCCCAGAGGAGGATGAGCTCATTTTTGCCATTGCACAAGTGCCGAGGAGCGAGAGAAAGGAGAACAGAGGCTAGAAGTTCATACCAGTCGATCTGGATGCTTCCGAAGACAGATTTCACCACCGAGAGGCGGGAAAGCACGTGTTCTACGCAAAGGATCAATCAGCTCTTCTCCGTTCAGGGGTTTTCCCATTCAATTCACGTTTTTCATATGATTTCCTCTATTTTTACCATGTACTTGTGTGAGATGAACATGCGGGGCTAATCCCCTCCATCTTTAGGACCGGGAGTAGCCCGGGAATTCATTGTATGACAGTTTTATAATAGTAATTCATATTTTCTCTCTTAAATCCGTGGTATAGTTTCATTTTCTCCATATATTGTTATGCTTGATCACCATAATAATAACCTAATGCCCTTAATCACTTTGAAAGAAGGATTAATGGCTGAAAAGAGACAAAACCTACATTAATCAATAAATCCCTTGACCAAGGTGGTGTAAAATTAATGGTGGAAACTAAGAGATCGTTCGTAATGCACTTAGTTTAGGGAATAGGTTAATACGACGGTGGAACCGACCTAAACCTAAGTAGTGAATTGCACCACGACAGTGGGAAATTATATTTTCAGGCCACTACCCGGATAGAGAGAGAAGATTGAGGCATTATATAAAATCTAATACAATGAAAACCCGCGGTGAAACCGCAATCCTAAAGATACCTTTTTGAATTGATTAAATTAACCTTTAATCGATTGTTTGCATTGTGTTATTTATATTTTCTTTTAATTTTGACAACAAACCCTAATTTCTTATTCGGCTTAGCTGATCGCAAACAGTTAGTAGGAGTCTCTGACAATTCCGAGTATCCCTGTGTTCGACTCGGGCCTCACAAAGGCCTGTACTACTCGACGTGTATACTTGCGTTTTTAGCGCGTAGTAAAATACACGTCAGGAAGTAAACCCCGGCTTGCGCGTGAGTGAGGACAAAGCATGCAGTTAAGGCCAGTGGTGGTCTGTGGGGCCATTCAACATTCCTAAAACCTTGCTAGAGCCTTGGGCAGTGGGCCCGGGAGTTATATGACCTCATTTGGCCTTGACCTCACTCGATTTTGGCCTCTCGGTTTTCTCTGTTAGTCTTGATCCTAGCGGTCTTGACTATTCGATCTTGCCCCCAAAACCATGCATTTTCTGACACCATCTGATCAAGGATTGGCATCTCATATTCATCCAAACCCTAGTAGTTTTACCTAAGAAGATTAACCCTTTTGATCTCCTACTCTATCGGTCTTGGACCCTCACACCTTCACACAGTCTCACCCATCGATCTCAAGATCGTTGCTACTCCACTGGTCTCAAGACTGTGGCAGGAGCAACCAATCCTGAAGACCGATTGAACGGTACCCTTCCAAGATCACATGGAGTGCTCCCTCTCCCAAGACTGTGTGGAGGATAGCGCTTTCACCTGCTTCACCACCGATCCAGCAACACCTTCCTCCACATCCTCCATCGTCTTCTCTGACTTACAGCACCACTTGTCGTCACCCCATCCTTCTCCTATGCTCTCGAGATCAACAGACCACAGTAGCCATAGGCGTCACATCCTCCGACCTCAACAGCCACCCGCATCCTCCTCTTCTTGTCCTCATCTCTCGCGTTCCTCTGTTGCCATCATCTTCAACCCTTAAGGAACCCTAGCGGTCATCTGACGCACCCGTAAATGCCTGCACCTCGTGACGCATCAACAACCACCCACTGTCGTCATGAGCACGACTTGCAACAACACCTATTACTTATCCTCCCCATACCTGCAAGACTGTGAGGCCAGCAACCAAGACTGGGAGGAGCTTCACCACCTATAAGACCGTGAGACCAAAGCACATGTAGACCGCAAGGGCACAAGACCATGAAGGCGTCTGAGATCGCACAAACTCAAAGACCGGATGGACCAAGATTGAACACCCAAGACCATGAAGGGGCGGGTAATCGCTCTCAAGAACGCAAGGCCAGCGATCATTGTTTGAGACCGTGAGGAAGGAACCACATCTGCCAAACAATGAGAACCCTAGCGGTCTCCCAAACTGAGAAGGTGGCGTAAATCAAGACCGTGAGGAAGCAACAAGGAAGCAAGATCGTGAAGAGAAATTGAGAAATTGAAACTATGAAGTTTGATTCCCAAACTTTGAGGGATTTCTAGGTTTCCAAAATAAACTAAATGATCCCTCATTACTGTGAAAATTGCAACAAGGTCCAAACCGTGTAAGACCCCATCCAAGCCTATAAATAGGACCAAAGGGGGTCTTCACTTAGACACCAGATCTGGGAGGTCGAAAGGTTGTTCCACTGCTACCTCGTCTCCATCAAGCTCTACCTGGCCCTACTCGTACGTCTCCAAAGGTGCACATGAAGATCGATGCAGTAAGAGAGGGACTTCATCGGAAAAGTCAGAGCAGTACCGAAGACTGGGGTGATCTACGCCAGGCTATTGCAGATCTACTCTTCTACTCCAACGATGCTTGTTCTATCTTTCTTCTCTTTATTTGTTGCTCCCTCTATGAGGAGCGAGTAGTGTAATTCACTGGGGCATGGGGACTAACCCCCCTACCCGTTCTTTGTAATCTATACCTAAAAATACTATCTTTTTTATTCAATGCTAGTCGTTTCAGTGCATGCTCGAATGTTGGCCACTTCTTGCGTGTATTTTGTTGTTGTTTGTCTATGATTTCTCTTGATACTTGAATATTGATTTAGTGTTGGTTCTTGATGTGTGTATCCACCACCCATCTGTTTGGTATCTAGGAACGCTCTTCAAGGAGTGGAGTAAACTCACCTCCATCTTTGTACATTTTTACTATGAAATGGAACCAGTTGACATACGGAAGTACAACCTTGATAGGTCAAGGAACACACTCTATGAAGGGAGTGATGCAAAGTACGTGACCATTCCTTTGGGGATGGCTGCCATTTCAACACTCCCATGTTTCTCATAGCTATGTCCTTGAAAGAGGGATAGTCTATAAGGATACTAATCGAATTGATAATATCACTCACTTGTTAGTCTTTCGATGCACATTTCACGACATAGAGTAAGACCTCCATTCGGAGGGCACATATCTCCATTGACATGTAGATATGTACTGGATGGGAGCTACTCAACCCATGAAGGATGTGTGAAATGCTCCTTTTCTGAGAGGGCATCGACTTTGCACAACATGCATGTATCTTTCTTGCAGGTCTTGCTATGTTGGCACAGGTACAATGTATGTGTAGTGGTGGTGAATATCTGCATCACCCCAGTGATCCATCATCATCTGATAATCTTAGATTTCAAACTTTAACTAGATTTCATACTTGCTCTTACTTTTACATGTTCTAGATTAGATTAGATTAATCCTATCAATCTCTTAGTTGTAAATGATTAACTTAGATCGAGACGAGATGAGACAAAGACAACCAGATTCTTCATGTTATCATTTGGGTTCGATCCTAAATCTGTTCTATGATAAGGTTGCCACACTCTTCTAGGGGTTGGAGCATTTATCTAGCACCAGTTGTAGGTAAACCTAAATAGAACATCAACTCCCTAGGGTTTTTGGTGCACATTAGGACTTCCATCGGAAGAGCAATCTTTTGGTGTATGATGAGTGCATATTCATCATGGATTTAAATTACCTTTTTGGAACAATTTCATCTCCATTCCACACCTTTTCACCCTAATATGAATCATAATGCACAAAACTACTTATTGATTCAATAATCAAGATTTTAACTAAATAACTTTCATTTAATGCAGGTAAAGCAGGCAACTCCATGCAAACGGTCTCAAGACCGTTTGGATCTATGCGGTCTCAAGACCGTTTAGATCCACACGGTCCCAAGACCGTTTGGTGGAATACACAAACAACGAACGACGAAACCAGTTTCCAAAGAAAGCCATGCGGTCCCAAGACCGTTTGGTCCCATGCGGTCCCAAGACCGTTTGGTCCCATGCGATCTCCAAACCGTTTGGGTCCCATGCGGTCTCAAGACCGTTTGGTCCCATGCGGTCTCCAAACCGTTTGGGTCCCATGCGGTCTCAATACCATTTGGTCCCATGCGGTCTCCAAACCATTTGGGTCCCATGCGGTCTCAAGACCGTTTGGTCCCATGCGGTCCCAAGATTGTTTGGTCCCATGCGGTCCCAAGATCGTTTGGTCCCATGCGGTCCCAAGACCGTTTGGTCCCGCGCGGTCCCAAGGCCATTCGACGCGCGCGCAAAGACCGATCGAAGAACTGAAACCGTACGATCACGCCAAGGCAAGGACCGATCAAAGTAAGACTGTTTGGTGCCCAAACGGTCTCCAAACCGTTTGGTGCCCAAACGGTCTCAAGACCGTTTGGCGCCCAAACGGTCTCCAAACCATTTGGTGCCCAAATGGTCTCAAGACCGTTTGGCGCCCAAACGGTCTCCAAACCGTTTGGCGCCCATGCGGTCTCCAAACCGTTTGGGGTTAGATCTAAAACTATAAATAGACCCCCAGGGTCCCCATTTGAAGGCATCGGTTCCGGACACCGAAAGGCTGCCAGAGCACCACCCCGATCAAGTTCCACTCCACCTACTGCTGGTGTTGCGTCCAAGGAGGCCAAGAAGAGGAGGAAGACGGAGCAAGGAGCACATCTTCTTCACCGGGCTGCGTCCACCCTCTGCACCGAGCTCATGGCGGATCTATCTTTCTCTCCTATCCATCTTGTATCTCGCATCATGAGCAAGTAGTCCTCTTTCGCTGGGGTGCGGGGACTAGCCCTGCTGCCCATGCAAACCATGTTCTTTTGTTAAACTTTCCATGGAAATGTATATAACTCTTCATTTTGTCGTTTATCGTTAAGCTTGTAGGTTGGTTATGTGCTTGTTTTCGTCTTTGTGCTCTCTATGTTGCGATAACTTCAATGCATGGGGTCCTATGTTGCGATAACTTCAAGGCATGGGATCGAACGTCGTTTAACGAGTTTGACTCCCTGATTAGAAATAGGATGGGATTCCTTCAGGTCGTAAGTGTATGATCCGTGAGGGGACGAGCCATCTAACCTTCGGTGACGCTTCTGTGCGCCTGACGCTCGTATGGGGGGTTCACAACCTTAGTTGGATTTTGTATCATCTTGCTAAATGTCGATGTTTGCTCGCATGTCACCTTCCTGCTTGTTTATCGGTTAACGCGGATGACTCCCAAACTAGAAATAGGATGGGATTTCATCGAGGTCATAAGTGTATGATCCACGATGGGACGAGCCATCTAACCTTCGGTGACGCTTCTGTGCGCCTGACGCCCGTATGGGGGGTTCACAACCTCCGTGGATTTCTGTATCTTCAGAGCCGTAATACATGTGATCCGGATGGCGATGAGGAATCGGCTGCCTATGGTGATGCTTACGCGGACCTGATGCCCGTATGGGGGGTTCTGCAGCAGCTCTACTTGGAGTGTTATATCGTGCCTGGATTGTTTGCAAAAGAGGATGTTTGTGTGTGTAGCGGTGGTCAAACCCGATACCATCCTAGCGATTCCATATTATTGATCTAAACCCATCTTTTATTCCGCATTTAATTTCTTGCAATTAGTTTAAATCAAACCCAAATCAACTGTTTGTTCTAAATATTAGTTTTACTCGAGCTAGGTCTAACTGACAAAGATTCTTAAAAATGTTGTCCTTTGGGTTCGATCCTCAACTATACTATGATAAGACCCGTCCGCTTGCGGGTGGTATTGTTGCACTTGGTTTTGGTAAAAGCTCAGGGATATAAACTCCGAGCAAATTTGTTAGTGCATTCAAAAGCCACATCAAATTCTGGCGCCGTTGCCGGGGACAACGGAATCAGTCAGTCAAATCTAGTTCTTTTAAGACTAATCTAGGATTTTGTTTTCTTTTTGAAACTATCGCTCATCTATTTGATCTTTATTCTACTTCGAGGATCTCACTTTCAAATCTTTCCAAATTTCAGGTGCTCTTTAACGATTAGTGCATGCACCATTCAGATAGTCTCGGAATGACTGCGAGCTTTGATCCCGAAATTGATAGAACCTTCCATCGTCAGATCTGAGAGAATCAAGCAAGAATGGCGCAAGAAGAAGAAGTAGCCCGCAGAGTGGCTCAAGCCATCAATGCGTAGAGAGAAAGGTTCATGCAAGAAGCTAGAGTTGCGGTTCAACAGGAGATCTTAGCAGCACAGGCAGCAGCGCAAGCAGCGGAACTTCAGAAAGATCTTAGAGAGTTCTCTATCCCAAAGGCTGCAAATGTCTATCATCCGGTGCAGCGTCCTCCCATCAAAGCTGCCAACTTTGAGATTAGAGCACATTGGATAACTTTTCTTCAAAACAACCCCTTCTACGGTAAACAAGCTGAAGACAGCCAAGGTCATCTTCTCAGATTCATTGACCTATGTGCTATGACGAAGCAAAACGGAGTCTCTGATGATGCCATTCGACTCCGTATTTTCAAGTACTCTCTGGCTGATAGAGCCATTAGTTGGTACAATTCACTACAGAGTGAAGTACCCATCACCACCTGGGAGCAGCTCCAAAACGCCTTTCTGGAAAAGTTCTACCCCCCATCTCTTACATATGAAATCAGGGGACGAATCACAAATTTCACTCAAGTACCAGGAGAAACCCTTGCCGAAGCTTGGGATAGGTACAAGGAGCTCCTACGCAAATGCCCACACCATGGAATTCCTAAGAACCAGCTAATAGAGATATTCTATAGGGGTGTGGAGGATGACGTAAAGATGTTCCTTGACTCCTCATCTAGAGGGAACTTCATGCGGCAAAGTTACGACAGCGCATGGAGAGTAGTCACCCTGGGAGCAGAAAATCAAGCCAATTGGGGAAGATCTGTTGGTAAAGGAGTCTTAAAGGTAGCCATGGCTGAAGCTATCCCAGAATACAAATCTATAGCTGAAACTTTGAAAGTCTTGGTTGTAAAGCAAGATCACATAGAATCATCGCTTGCTGCGATTGGAAGAGGACATTCTCCAACTAGGCAACCAGAACAAGTCAAGTCTACTTATTTGTTTTGTGAAGCATGCAAAGGCACTGACCATTCCACACTATCATGCAATGTTCTCTACGATGTTGTTTTAAGCAATGCCTGTGGACAAGGAGATAATTGCCATATGGAAAATCTTAATGCTATTAACACCATCCCTGGGCAGAACTATTACAATCCGAATCAAAATAGGAATCACCCAGGCTTCCAGTACGGAAACCCTTCAGGAGCTATGAACTCGCATAAATTTGTTCTGAACAATCAACCGAGGGGCCCATCTGGGTATCAGTTTAACCAGCAACAGAACTTTGGGAATCAAGGAAACTTCAAAGGAAACTTTCAGAATAGGAATTACAATAATTATCAGAACAACTCTCAGTATCAGAACTTGAACCAACAACAAGGTCAAACAGGATCCATCCCTTCTGATGACAAGCTATCTACCATTGAAAAGTTGTTGAAAACACAACAAACGATGATAGCCAACCAACAAGCTCAACAAAAGGCTATTGAAACTCAACTAGCTCAACTTGCTGCTAGTATTAAGCCACAAGCTGGGGTCTTTGCCGGACAACCTGAGAACAATCTGAAACATCTTGAGCAGCTGAAGGTTGTCGCCACAAGATCAGGGAAAAGTTATTCGGATCCCCCAACGAACACAACTGTGGTTATCCCTGACGAGAGTGAACATGTGATAGTCCAAAAATTGACAACACCGGAATTGCAACCAGAGGAAAACGATATTGATAAGGGAAGTTCTGAAAAGGTTGCTGATGAGGAAGCTGAGACACCAGAGCAGGATATTCCTGTATATAAGCCTCGTGTTCCTTTCCCATCCCGCCTGAGGCAAACCAAGCTTGATACTAGATTCATCAAATTTAAAGAGGCCATGAAGAAACTTCATGTTGATATACCATTCTTAGATGCTCTTAATGAGATACCAGCCTGCACCAAGTATCTAAAGTCACTTCTCACCAAGAAGTACATCACTGAAGAGTATGAAACTGTAAAACTGGCGGCAACAACATCAGATATCATACTCAGCAAGATGCCAAAGAAACAGAAAGATCCAGGATCCTTCGGAATCTCATGTCACATTGGCGACTCATCATGCAAGAAAGGATTGGCAGATCTTGGCGCAAGTATTTCTATTATGCCGATGAGTTTATGCAAGAGATTAGGGTTCGCAGAATTGCTTCCAACAGCTATGACCATTCAACTTGCGGACAATTCGATCAAAAGACCGTTAGGAATTCTCGAAGACATTCTGGTCAAGGTAGGCAAGGACGCATACGTTCCATGTGATTTTGTCATCATGGACATAAAAGAAGACACCAAATACCCTCTTATCTTCGGTCGTCCGTTCCTCGCAACTGCAAGAGCCCTTATTGATGTCGAAGCAGGAACCTTACTACTAAGGTTAGGCAAAGAGACTCTGGAATTTAAAGTTTTTGAAAGTATGAGAAGACCAAGTATACAGGAGGAAGTCTATCTGATAGATTGCGTTGAGGAAATGTCACAACTAACTCAAGAATATCACGAGTCATGCTATCCCTTGGAAACTTCTCTACACGACCTTTTTAATGACGAACCTATTGACCAACAAGCTAAGGATTGCACCGAATCTCCCAACTCTACTAAAGAAAATGCTGAAGCTACTTACGAAAAATTAAAGACTACCGGAACTCCAAAAGAAATCAGTGAAAAACCAGAACCTCCTGAAATGAAGCCCCTACCTGAAGGGCTGAAGTATATGTTTTTAGACGATCTCAAAGTTTGTCCTGTCATCATAAACTCTGGTTTAACGACCAAACAAGAAGAGCAACTTCTGGAGGTATTAAAGGAGAGCAAGAAAGCCATAGGCTACAAGATGAGTGACCTCACAGGGGTCAGCCAAGCCTTGTGCATGCACAAAATCCCCATGATTGAAGACCATAATCCAACCATCGAGCATCAACGAAAGTTGCACCCGAATATTAAGGAAGTGGTCCGTCGTGAGATCATCAAACTTCTTACAGCTGGAATAATTTACCTGATATCGGACTCACCATGGGTGAGCCCGGTTCATGTGGTACCCAAGAAAGGAGGGACTACCTTTATACGAAATGGAAACAATGATCTCATCCCAACTCGAACAGTCACTGGGTGGCAGATGTGTATAGATTATAGAAAATTAAACAAGGCCACTCGAAAAGATCATTTTCCTATGCCCTTCCTCGATCAAGTTTTAGAAAGGTTGGCCCATCAAGAATATTTCTGTTATCTGGATGGTTACTCTGGATTCTATCAGATCCCCATACATCCATATGATCAAGAAAAAACGACTTTCACATGTCCCTTCGGGACATATGCTTTTAAAAGGATGCCTTTTGGTCTGTGTAATGCCCCTGCAACTTTTCAACGTTGCATGACTGCCATTTTTGCAGGGCTTACTGAAACGGTTATGGAGGTCTTCATGGACGATTTTTCCGTATATGGGGACTCCTTTGATTCCTGTCTTAAACATCTCTCCATGGTCCTCAAACGTTGTGAAGAAGCACATCTGGTGCTAAATTGGGAGAAATGCCATTTTATGGTAAAGGAAGGCATTGTCTTGGGACACATGGTTAGCAACAGAGGAAGTGAAGTTGATAAAGCCAAGGTAGAAGTCATATCTAAATTGTCTATTCCCACAAATGTGAAGGAAGTTCACGCTTTCCTCGGTCACGCTGGATTCTATAGAAGGTTTATACGAGACTTTTCCAAGATAACAAAGCCGATGACCAATCTACTTTTAAAAGATGTTGATTTCAATTTCAATGAAGAATGCGTCAAAAGTTTTGTTACACTAAAGAAAGCCTTTACAACTGCCCCCATCATTAGAGCCCCCGATTGGGACCACCCCTTTGAAATTATGTGTGATGCCAGTGATTACGCGGTGGGTGCGGTCTTAGGACAATGCATAGAGAAGAAACATTATGTGATCTATTATGCGTCGAAAACCCTCGATGAAGCTCAAAGGAATTATGCTACTATTGAAAAAGAACTTTTAGCAGTCATCTATGCCTTCAATAAATTCATATCCTACCTTACTGGTTCGAAGGTAATCGTTTACACAGACCATGCTGCTATCTGTTATCTTATGGCAAAGAAGGATGCTAAGCCAAGGCTGATCAGATGGATACTCCTTCTACAAGAATTTGACCTAGAAATAAGAGATAAAAAAGGGACGGAGAATGTCGTGGCAGATCACCTAAGTCGCATCCACACTCTGGATGCTGAAGGGATTCCGATAAATGACTCTCTACCAGATGATCAGCTTATGAGGGTCTCAAGACTCGAACCATGGTATTCCGACTTCGTAAACTACCTTGCCGTCGGAGTCATCCATCCCCAATACACCGGGAACGCTCTGAAGAAATTTATGCATGATGTGAAGCATTACTATTGGGATGAACCATATCTTTTTAAACTCTGCGAAGATGGATTGTATAGATGTTGTGTCGCCAAAGAAGAATCCCATTCTATTTTAGAACAATGTCACTCAGGACTTGTAGGCGGCCACATGAGCTCAAAGAAGACAACTTTAAAAATTTTGAAATGTGGTTTCTTCTGGCCGACTCTATCCAAAGATTCCTACGATTTTGTCCAATCCTGTGATAAATGTCAAAGGGCCGGCAATATAACCACGAGAGACGAAATGCCACTGAATCTATGGCAAGAAGTCTAGATATTTGACGTTTGGGGAGTGGATTATATGGGTCCATTCCCATCGTCCAATGGATTCTCGTATATCTTAGTGGCAGTGGACTACGTTTCAAAATGGGTCGAAGCTATCCCAACTGTCACTAGTTATTCAAAACCCGTCATCAAATTATTTAAAGATATCATCTTCCCACGGTTTGGAGTACCGCGAACCGTGATTTCCGACGGAGGTTCCCATTTCATTGAAAGAAGCTTCGAAGCTTTATTAAGAAAATATGGTGTCTTACACAAAATAGCTTCACCATACCATCCACAAACAAGTGAACAAGTCGAGGTATCCAACCGTCAACTTAAGTCTATTCTTGAAAAAACCGTCAGACGCAATCGAAAAGACTGGTCAACAAAAATCAACGACGCCTTATGGGCCTACCGGACCGCTTATAAGACTCCCCTTGGAACTACACCTTTTCGATTGATATATGGAAATGGTTGCCACCTGCCAGTCGAACTTGAACATAAGGCATGGTGGGCAATTAAACAAATAAACTTCGATATGAAACAAGCGGGTCAAGCCAGAATTCTGCAACTCCATGAGCTGGATGAACTCAGAATGACAGCCTATGAGAATGCACGAATCTACAAAGAACGTACAAAACTCTAGCATGATGGACATCTGAAACAAAAAGACATACGAGTGGGAGACCAAGTTCTAGTTTTCAATTCCAGATTAAAATTGTTCCCAGGAAAACTCCGCTCACGTTGGTGTGGACCTTACATCGTCAAAAGCATCTCTCCCCATGGTGCTTTCTCTTTATGGAGCGAAGGGTCTGGCGAATTTATAGCAAATGGTCACCGCTTGAAAAGATACTTCACACCAACTGACAAAGGCACCGACATAATGTTGGAATTCAAAAATCCAAAGGACCCACCATAATACTGAAGAACTATGTCGAGCCATCGACATAAAACAAAGGCGCTTGTCGGGAGGCAACCCGATCAATAAATCTGTTTTACTTTTCCTTTTCAAATTTTGTTTCTTACCTTATAGTTAAATTTTCCTTAAATAAAATTTGCCTTATGAGAGAGTTTTTCTTTCAGAACACGAGATCGGAGTGGTGTTGATCAGAACGAATTCATTCTAGGCAGGCATACCTGGTGTTTCCTTTCCCCTCCATCTTGAATTTAGGGTTTGCTCAAGGACGAGCAATTCTCTAAGTTCGGGGTGGAGGGTGGGTGGTACGTACTTCACTTTCATAAACACCCTATTTCGTATTAGTTGTCTTTATCATAAAATTATTCAAATTTTGAACAGATACCTGATGAAATTTTGACTCTTGTCGATAAAAATGTAACTAACTTTCTTGCTATGCATTTTCAATCATAATATCCTCCTTATTCGAAGTGGATCCTCAAGAGGACTGACTTTTGAAACTTTCCTTTTGACTGAAACCATCCTGTGAAGCTTATGATTCCTAACATCATAATACTTTTTACAAAATGATAAGTATCTGACAAACTGATAGGGATCAAACACGTCGTGCTTCCTAACTGGCTAGTGGAACAATGGCTCAGAATTCCCACCGGATCCATATCAAGTCATTATTTGAGCAGAGTATGACAAAGAGAATACCCAGTTTTGAATTATAAATCAAGTGCATTTTTATCTGAACTCTCTTCTACAATTCTTATATCATCTTCATATCCCTCCATCCATCAATACCACCAAAATAACTGATCTAGTGCCAAACCCTAAGTTCGGGGTGGCACGCCACTTCCCCCATATCCGCTTCTTCCATACCCCTTCCAATAAGTAGGGGCATACCACCAAAAATGCAATCTCGAGTCGAATAGAGGAGAGATTTGCAAGCAAAAGATGCCAAAGTGCACACAAAAAGAAATGCAATCTCGAGTCGAATAGAGGAGAGATCTGCAATAAAAGATGACATAGCGCACACAAAAAAAATGCAATAAATGAAATTGCAAAACAAATAAAAATCTCGAGTCGAATAGAGGAGAGATTCACTTCTTCTTTCCATGCCACCTTTCACTCTTTTTTCTACCTAAGGGCACAATACATGCCCCACCATCCTGAACTACACCAGTGTCATATCGAATGCATACTTGTTGATTCTACGGGTATCTCTGAACTCCTACAAAACTCTTCGACATGCTTGGTATTGGAAAAAGTGGGGAGGAAGCATTGTTGGGAAACGAACTCAGGAACGAAGCTATGGAAAGACGTGTTTAGTGGTCCCAGGAAGTTGAGGTACTCATTCATACTGAGCAGAAAGAAAACATTTGTGATGTGAAGATGAAGAAATCACACGGATCGAAAGTATTCCCTTAAGCAATAGTTTCAAACTTTATGTTACTCGAGGACGAGCAACGATTTAAGTTCGGGGTGTTTTGATGAGTGCATACTCATCATGGATTTCAATTACCTTTTTAGAACAATTTCATCTCCATTCCACACCTTTTCACCCTAATATGAATCATAATGCAAAAAACTACTTAGTGATTCAATAATCAAGATTTTAACTAAATAACTTTCATTTAATGCAGGTAAAGCAGGCAACTCCATGCAAACGGTCTCAAGACCGTTTGGATCTATGCGGTCTCAAGACCGTTTGGGTCCACACGGTCCCAAGACCGTTTAGTGGAATACAGAAACAACGAACGACGAAACCAGTTGCCAAAGAAAGCCATGCGGTCCCAAGACCGTTTGGTCCCATGCGGTCCCGAGACCGTTTGGTCCCATGCGGTCTCAAGACCGTTTGGTCCCATGCGGTCTCCAAACCGTTTGGGTCCCATGCGGTCTCAAGACCATTTGGTCCCATGCGGTCTCAAGACCGTTTGGGTTCCATGCGGTCTCAAAACCGTTTGGTCCCATGCGGTCTCCAAACCGTTTGGGTCCCATGCGGTCTCAAGACCTTTTGGTCCCATGCGGTCCCAAGACCGTTTGGTCCCATGCGGTCCCAAGATCGTTTGGTCCCATGCGGTCCCAAGACCGTTTGGTCCCGCGCAGTCCGAAGGCCGTTCGACGCGCGCGCAAAGACCGATCGAAGAACTGAAGCCACACGATCACGCCAAGGCAAGGACCGATCAAAGCAAGACCGTTTGACGCCCAAACGGTCTCCAAACCGTTTGGTGCCCAAACGGTCTCAAGACCGTTTGATGCCCAAACGGTCTCCAAACCGTATGGCGCCCATGCGGTCTCCAAACCGTTTGGGGTCAGATCTGAAACTATAAATATACCCCCAGGGTCCCCATTTGAAGGCATCGGTTTCGGACGCCGAAAGGCTGCCAGAGCACCACCCCGATCAAGTTCCACTCCACCTACTGCTGGTGTTGCGTCCAAGGAGGCCAAAAGAGGAGGAAGATGGAGCAAGGAGCATATCTTCTTCACCGGGCTGCGTCCACCCTCTGCACCGAGCTCATGGCGGATCTATCTTTCTCTCCTATCCATCTTTTATCTCGCATCATGAGCGAGTAGTCCTCTTTCGCTGGGGTGCGGGGACTAGCCCCGCTGCCCATGCAAACCATGTTCTTTTGTTAAACTTTCCATGGCAATGTATATAACTCTTCATTTTGTCGTTTATCGTTAAGCTTGTAGGTTGGTTATGTGCTTGTTTTCGTCTTTGTGCTCCCTATGTTGCGATAACTTCAATGCATGGGTTCCTATGTTGCGATAACTTCAAGGCATGGGATCGAACGTCGTTTAACGAGTTTGACTCCCTGATTAGAAATAGGATGGTATTCCTTGAGGTCGTAAGTGTATGATCCGTGAGGGGACGAGCCATATAACCTTTGGTGATGCTTCTGTGAGCCTGACGCCCGTATGGGGGGTTCACAACCTTAGTTGTATTTTGTATCATCTTGCTAAACGTCGATGTTTGCTCACATGTCACCTTCCTGCTTATTTATCGGTTAACGCGGCTGACTCCCAAACTAGAAATAGGATGGGATTTCATCGAGGTCGTAAGTGTATGATCCGCGAGGGGACGAGCCATCTAACCTTCGGTGACGCTTCTGTGCGCCTGACGCCCATATAGGGGGTTCACAACCTCCGTGGATTTTTGTATCTTCAGAGCCGTAAGACATGTGATCCGGATGGCGATGAGGAATCGGCTGCCTATGGTGATGCTTACGCAGACCTGACGCCCGTATGGGGGGTTCTGTAGCAGCTCTACTTGGAGTGTTATATCGTGCCTGGATTGTTTGCAAAAGAGGATGTTTGTGTGTGTAGCGGTGGTCAAACCCGATACCATCCTAGTGATTCCATATTATTGATCTAAACCTATTTTTATTCCGCATTTACTTTCTTGCAATTAGTTTAAATCAAACCCAAATCAACCATTTGTTCTAAATATTAGTTTTACTCGAGCTAGGTCTAACTGACAAAGATTCTTAAAAATGTTGTCCTTTGGGTTCGATCCTCAACTATACTTCGATAAGACCCGTCCACTTGCGGGTGGTATTGTTGCACTTGGTTTTGGTAAAAGCTCGGGGATATAAACTCCGAGCGAATTTGTTAGTGCATTCAAAAGCCACATCAGTGTAAATCCTAGCTCCACCACCCTTCTCATACAAAGGATGCGGGAAGCAGCATGCTCCAATCCACTCTCCTTTCTAGGGTTCCCTCTACCCATTTCCACCTACAAAGGTTCTGGAGGCAGTAATAGAGATGGAGGTATGTCTCTTGTATCTACTCTAACCACCTTAAATGATATATCGACATGTAGGTCTTGGTGAAATAAGGAAAAATACCTTCTTCTTTTCCCTCATTGAGCCACAACGTGGGATTGACCAATGTTGAGTCCATGTTCACCGTAACTGCTATGAGGAAGAGGACATCCTCATCCATTCGACTACATCCGAGGACCAGAATCAATGCTTGAAAAGGACAATATGTGGCTACTTTTGATTCCTAACTGTGACCATTGTATCAATGACTCACTGCTTAGGTCTTAGTCATGCCAAGACAAGATCAAAACGATGTGTGACACTGCATAATCAATGACTTATGCTAATTGATAAATATTGTGTTCCACTTACATAATTCATCAATAAATGAACAAATTTCAAGCCTTTATAACTCTCTCAAGACATCAAAATATCATGAAACTTCAAATATAGCTTTATCATAACACAAACTTCACTATAATCACATTTGGTGCCAAAATTGAACTGTTTTATTAGTCAAATAAATACCTCAAAAAGGCATGAACTTAATGATCATAATTACGATATCAACATCAAGTAACACTCCAAGCTTACCAAAATGCTTGGAATTCTCAGAATAACACAAACATATGGATTCAAGTATTTGATTAGACCCTAGGGATTCCAAATGATCAATTAATCCCATCCTACACACCTTAAAAGAAATTTTGTCCTTGAAATTAAGACAAAAGTCAAATCTATCACTTCATATACATCTTAAGTGAAATTTTGTCCTCAAAATTAAACCATCCTCTTACTCCAAGGAAACCCAAAAAGGTCTTCACTCATATGTAGGGCACCACTCTAGGTGTCATATATCCACAAAAAAAAGCTCCAAAATGAGATCTATGTCTATCTAGAAGATATTATAATCCTCTAGGGAAAATCACCCACCGTATACATGTTTACCATGCTACCCACTATATAACATGTTTATCATGCTTAAGTTATGTCATGTATATTTCATATTTTATGATCTACACCCTCATTTTACCTAAGCATTAGGATTCCAATTATATACCTATCATGTTTAGGCATTATTTATAATTATTGTACTTTTTACCATATTAGTGTGCCATCATCAATATGTTATGTTGTTTGATATGACATATTTATCATTTTTTTCAAAACGATGATGGACACTTCGTGTAACATGTATCATTAATGTTATAGCATTGTACTTTCTCATATTAAGTTTTTAACTCTATTAGAGATTCACCATTATATTAGCTAGCTATTCGCAATTATCATAATATACATATGGATAGTCATCAATAGTGAGCTATGTGGAAACATCACTAGGGTTTTCCAATCTTATCATTTTCTCATACATTACATCTCGAGATTAGATCTTGACCATACATATATATAGAGTCAGGCTAGAATACACTCAAGTGTATCCGGAGCAGAATACACTCAAGTAGTTTTTCATGATGCAATATTTTTTTCAAAAATCAAATCCATTGACCTTATTAAACATCTTGTGAATATCTCATACTCCAAATTTGAGTACATTTGGACATTTATATGTCATGTTATAAAGACCTAAAAAATTATGCATTTCAAATTAGTTTCACGCATTGATTTTGTTGCCCTTGGATTAATGACTTATACTCATTCAAATGGGCTCAAAATTTGTAAGTAGCCTAGTTATAGTATGACGGTGAAGACCAATGGTTTACATTTTACAAAATATAGTCTTGATATGCAAATGCACTTGAGTGTATTCATGCGATCTGTACACTCGAGTGTATTCTAGCATGTATATATATAAACTTTATCTAGTCCAATCGAGGTTATCCTAAATTGTATCATGACGGTAATGCCATGCTCAGTCTCTCTGAGCACACTGAACTCTAGGATTATCTCATACTCACAAGATCTATTATCCCTCTTTAGTCTAGGTTTCATAGGTCTACCTCATTGACACTAGTGATCAACTTCACAAGCTTTAGCCACTAAAGCACAAACCATACTATCATGATGTGATATTTTCTTTACGGGTTTTCTACCCACCCTACATGCTTACCTAACTCTCTCTTACATATGCACCACTAGATTCCTATGTAGGGAACCATCAACCTGAACTTCAGGTTTTATAGAAACTAAACATATACCTCCTTCGGGGTCTTGGGACTCTCTCCCTCACCCAAATACTAGGTACTCATATTCATGTTCACATGTTCGATATAGACAACCTCTCTCTAACTTTAGGATTTGGTCCTCCCAAGGACATCTAGGGTGCAAGATATATATATATATATATATATATATATATATATATATATATATATGAATCATGCATAAAATAACTAAACTCATTCACTTAGAAGTAGTCGAGTGTAGGACATATCATATCACATATTTCTCATATTTATCATATCTTGCAGTGTAGGTTCTCTTACCTTCTCCATGTGGGTCTCACTCTCTCTAGATTTAACCCCACAATTGGTCCTAACACTAGAGGTCCTCCTTCGTAAAAGAGCTTAAGGCTCATGATGACTTATAACTTGTATTAGCTTATCTTAACTTATATTAGGAAAGAATGCATACTTATATCATAAAAACTTATATCAAATCCTCAAATTTGAGTTAGATCCTCAAAGACAAACATATATCATCAAAATTCATCTTATATCTTCTATATAAGGCTTACATCTTATTATATATACATATATGACATATACCATAAGGCTTTAGACATCTAATATAGAACTACTCTCTCTTCTAAAGTGATGTCATTAAATTGCACTTGGGTTGCATGACTACCTCCTACTCGTATATGTGTGGGGACACATTTTTGTAATACTTACATATATAATAAAATATTATTTATTTTTTTCTGATAAAATAAGCGTCTGAGAAAACTATTGAGTCTCGATCTGATTGGAATCAAAAATCAAAATTAAAAAATGAGTGTCACACACATAGTAGAGAGTCTAGTGCCATGTCACCTAGTGAAAAGGGTAAGAACATGGTGTACACTGGTGTAGCTACCCAAAACATAGATGCATCATTTTTCAAAGGATTCTCTTCCCATGATGTACGTCATTTACAAATAATGCAACATCTCATACCGTTGCACCATAAGGACTTTCTATACAACAAGCACCATCCTAGACCTATTTCTCAGATATCTAGGTGCTAACCCAGATGCTAGTCCAAATCTAGTCTATAAAAGACAACTAATCTAGCCCTAAAGATTTTTAAGGTTCAAGGTTTTCTTTAGATTTGAGTTGCATTATGAGCAAATGTCAGTGTTTGCTATTGTTTATGCTTTGAGTTGCCACCTGTAAAGTCACTGGATTTTCTAAACTTAATCTATAGTGTGACATCCAAATCAAAATCTCAGCGAGAATACAAATTTAAACATCACACACTAGGCTAAGAAGAAGAAAATCAGAGGAAGTCCGAATGAAAAAATAGTAGCACATGCACATGAGCAATAAACAATCCACAAAACACAAACCATTCAACTTATAATTACAATATGAATTGTTACGACATTTGATATTACACATTGAATGATAAATTATTACATATACATATACTACCACTAAACAACATCATCTTAAGACAACATGTCTGCCTGTACATCAGCTCACCACACAACTTAGAACTATCTCGGATCTTTAAGAGCATGTGTCCACAACTTAAACAAAAGATTACATGTGTTACACGTCAGCCCAATATTTTAAAATATTGTACTAAGTACGCATAAGTGTCTTTTTATATACCTCCATTACTTAGACTTGGCAATAAGATAAAACTAATACTTGACAACAATAAACAAATATAGCAAAAGCATATAATTAAACAAAGATGTTTACTAACAAAAAGGAACACAACGCATTTTCCATTATATATCCATGCATTGACCATCGAAGGTTATGATGCATTCTCTTGATTCTCAAGGAGATCAAGATTAAAGCCTTTATGTTCGACTACTAAAGAGTTAGATCATATGTACAATGTGACCAACTACCAAAGAGTTAAGTCACTTCCAAGCATTATACTACCAAAGAGGTTAGTGCTTTCATATAATGGAACATATACATTATGTTTCATGTGCTAATAGACATAAGTATGGAAAATCAAGAAAGATGTTATAAAAGAACAATCATTTCATCCAGTACACACATAATACAATTATATTACATAGTAGGCAAAGTAAGAGTTAAAGGCGTACCTTGATCACAGATATACTAATCATCATATTCACGATATCACTATATGCTTGGTCAAACCTAATTAAGATAAGATCATGTATCACCATCAGGTTCTCATTATCTTATCCCTAGTTATAATCATTTTATGGTTTAGTTTGGTCATTAGGATATGTGCATCATTACTTGTCTTCTTGTCTTATCTTCTTGATATTAGGTTACTGGTCTTGCATTAAAGACTGACATATAGAATCTAATTATTTGATTTTACATAATTCTGGGCACATATTAACCCTAGATTACACGAATTAGTTATATTAGGGTATATATAACTTTAGGAGTCATCATCATAACATGAATTATGTGCATAATATTGATGTTTTAGTTTAACATTGTGTTACATATAGTTATAAACACATTTAGGAGTCTCAAGATTTATTAAAAATAAGCACATTTATTATATTATATATTGGGATATTAGACCTAATTAGCTATATGAAGCATACGACATGATTTTGTGCATCAACATTATAATTTCTGACATCATATGAATTCTAAACATGATTAGAGAATTAGTGACATATTTTCATAATTTTAGGCCATCATTTCTCATTTATAAAAGATGATATTAGCATTATCTGTATTACTTGGTATCTATGCTATTCAAGAATAAAAAGACTAATATGAGGGTTCCATATTATTCTTATCATTTTTCTAATCATCTTAACACCTTATTTGAATTTTTCAAATCATCGAGCTAATTACTGTGATTTATGCAAGTTCTAGGTATTTTTTTGAGTTATTGAGGCATGTTTACCTTTTTCCTGATCGGACATTGCCACGTGGCTCTACATAGGTGTTTTACCCAGTCGATTCAGTGATTGGTCTAACTAAACTGCCTACTCTGGTCTAGGACTAGACCGTCTGCTCCCATTCCTCTTCTATCATGACTTAATGTGATTTCCGCATTCTCACCCAACGCCTGATCTTCCGCCATATGTAAGCGTGGCTCTCACCTTGCTACCACCATGGTAGGAATTTCCAACGAGAAAAGGCGTTCACTTCTAGGTCCTCTTTGTCCACTCCAACCGATGCAAGGAATCTCGATGACTCCAAAACATCTCCTACAACTGTTTGGAAGGTCGGCTATGCCTCCATGACACTGTCATGTTTGATGCCAATCTCTCCCTCTCTAAAGCACTGCCATGAATATATGCTCAGGAATGTGACTGTGGGCTCTATCTGAGCAAGTATGGGCCTCCTCGTCTGTCATCTCATTTGAAGCCTATGAATGTAGAGTATCGTCGTGCTCCCTTCATCATGCAGTGCTACCGTCGGGGATCGACTTTGGTATGGGAATCATGCACCACCTGACTCTCCTTCTATTCTCTGACTACACCTTTGGGATGCCACCACTACAGCCTCGCCACCTCTTGTTTTCTCCTTCAATCCTACCTTCTCATATAAAGGTTGTGGGAAGCAACACTACTCAGATCCACTCTCCTCTCTAGGGTTTCCTCTAACCAACACCACCTGCAAAGGTGATGGAGATGACAATAGAGATGGGGGTATGTCTCTTTTATCTTCTCTAACTACCTTAAGCGAGAGTTTGACCTTTAGGTCTTGGTGAAATAAAGAAAAATGCCTATTTATTGTACCTCATCGAGCCACAATGTGGGTGCGACCAAAGTTGAATCCATGTTCACCCTAACTTCTATAAGGAAGAGGTCACCCTCATCCATTCGACTACATCCAAGTACTATAATTAACGCTCAAAAAGGACAATCGTTGGCTACTTCTTTCTCCCATCTGTGACCATTGGATCAATGACTCACTGTTCAGATCTTAGTCACTCTAAGACAAGCTCAAAATGATGTGTGACGTCGCATAATCAATAACTTAGGCTAATTGATCAAATGATGTTTTTGAATTACAAAATTCATAAATAATAATTAATTTCAAACCTCAATAACTCCCTTAGGACATTGAAATATCATGAATTTTCAAACATAGATTTACCATAACACAAGCTTCATTACTCAAATTTGGTGCCAAAATTGAAATATTTTATTAGTCAAATAAATACCTCAAAAAGGAATGATCTTAATTATGATATCAACATCAAGAAACTATCCATGTTTACCAAAATGCCTGGAATACTCAATATAACACAAACTCATGGATTAAAGTATTCCATTAGACCCTAGGGATTCCAAAATTTTAAAGAATACGAACAAAAGATTACATGCTATACACGTCAGCACAATATTCTAAAATATTATATGCAGTACGCGTGTGTGTGTATTTATATACCTCTATTTACTAAGACATACCAAAAAGATAAAATTAATACTTGGAAATAATAAACAAATATAACAAAATCATATACTTGAACAATGATGTTTATTACCAAAAGAGAACACATATTTTCTACACATTTTCCATTATATATCCATGTATTGATTGTCAAAGGTTTTGATGCATTCTCTTTACTCTCAAGGAGCTCAAGATTAGGGCCTTTATGATTGACTACCAAAGAGTTAGATCATGTGTACAATGTGACCAACTGCGAAAGAGTTAAGTCACCTCCAAGCATTGTACTACCAAAGAGGTTAGTGCTTTCATATAATGGAACATATATATAATGTTTCATGTGTTTATAGTCAAAAGTATGGAAAATCTAGCAAGATATCATACAACAATAATCATTTCATCTGATATTATATGTAGAGTATTTGTACACACATAAAACAATCATATTACATAGTAGGCCAAGTAGGAGGTAAGGGTGTACCTTGATCAGAAATATACTAATAATCACATTCTTGATATCACTATATTCTTGATCAAACCTGATTAATATAAGATCATATATCACCATCCGGTTCTCATCTTCTTAACCCTAGATGTATCCATATTAGGGTTTAGCTTTCTCATTAGGATATGTGCATCATTACTTATCTTCTTGTCTTATCTTCTTAAGATTAGGTTACTGTTCTGGCATTACAGATTGACATATAGAATAGGATTATTTGATTGTACATACTTATGTGCATATGCTAATCCTATTTAGTCATATTATGGTTTACATCACTTTAGGAGTCATCATCATCATAACATGAATTATGTGCATAATATTGATATGTTACTTTCACATTGTGTTACATATAGTGTTAAGAACACATTGATAAGTTCTCAAGATTTATTAAACATAAAAATATTATTGTATTTCATGTAGGGTTATTAGCCCTAATTACCCATATGAAGCATATTACATGATTTCCTGCATCAAAATTATAATTTCTAGTATCCAATGAATTATAAACATGATTATAGACTTAGTGACATATTCTCATAATTTTAGGCCATCATTTGTTATTAATAACACATGATATAAGAATTATACATCTTACTTAATATATATGTAATTGAAGAACAAAAACACTGATATGATGGTTCCATGTTATTCTAATCATTTTTTTGAACATTTGAAACCTTATTTGTATTTTTAGATCATCAAACTAATTACTGTGATTTATGCAACTTCTAGGTATTTTCTGAGTTTTCAGGCATATTTACCTTTACGATCAATCGGACATTACCACATGGCTCCGCATAGGTGTTTCAGCCGGGCAGTTTAGCAATTGGTCTAACTAAACTGCCCGGTCTACTCAAGAACTGGACCGTTCACTCCCCTTCCTCTTCTATTATGACTTAATGTGATGTCCACATTCTCACATGACTCTTGATCTGCTGTCGTCTATGAACATGGATCCTGCCTTGGTGCTGCCATTGCAGACAATTCTGGCAAGAAAAGGCGTGCACCACCTGGTCCTATTTAGTTGCTCCAACAGATGCAAGGAATCTTGATGACTCCACAACATCTCCTAAAGTTGCTTGGAAGACCGGCTATGCCTCTGCGACGCCGCTAGGTTCGATGCCGCTCTCTCTCTCTCTCTCAAGTGTTGTCGTAGGTCCATGCTCAGGCATTCTATCATGGGCACTTTCCCAACAAGTCTAGGCCTCCTTGTCACTCATCTCACTCAAAGACTTTGATTGTAGAGCACTGTCATGCTCCCTCCATGATGCACTGCCTCCGTCGGGGATCGACTTTGGTATTGAAAACATGCACCACCTGACTCTCCATCTCTTTTCTGAGTGCATCTCTAGGATGCCACCACTACAACCTCACCACCTCTGATTTTCTCCTTTAATACTTCCTTCCCATATAAAAGCTATGGGAAGCAGCACTGCTCTGATACACTCTCCTTTATAGGGTTCCCTCTACCCGACTCCACCTACAAAGGTGTTGGAGACAACAATACAGATGGGGGTATGTCTCTTGTATTTGCTTTAATTGCCTTAAATGAGATTTCGGCCTTTAGGTCTTGGTGAAATAAGAAAAAATGCCTACTTATTTTCCATCATCGAGCCACAACGTGGGATTGACCAAAGTCGAATCCATGCTCATTGTAACTTCTACGAGGAAGAGGACATCCTCATCCATTCAACCACATCCAAGGACCAGAATTAATGCTAGAAGAGGATAATCCATGGCTACTTCTTGCTTTCAACTGTGACCATTGGATCAATGACTCACTGCTCATATCTTAGTCACACCAAGATAATCTGAAAATGATGTGTGACATTATATAGTCAACAACTTAGGCTAATTAATCAAATATTATGTTCCACTTACATAATTCATCAATAAATGAACTAATTTCAAACCTCAATAACTCTCTCATGACATCATAATATCATGAAACTTTAAACATAGCTTTATCATAATGCAATCTTCATTATACTCAAACTTGGTATTGAAATTGAACTATTTTATTAGTCATTTATATACCTCAAATGGCATTAACTTAATGATCTTGATTATGATATCAACATTAAGAATCACTTCAAGTTTATCAAAATTCTTGGAATTATCAAAATAACACAAACATATGGATTCAAGTATTCCATTAGACCCTAAGGATTCCTAAAGTTCAATCCATCACATCCTACACACCTTTAAAGAAATTTTGTCCTCATACTTAAGACAAAAGTCAAGTCTAGCACAATTGCAATTTCAAAAGCATCCGCTTATAAGAACTAGGATAATAGGAATTCTAAGATCTCTTTCCCTCAATCCTTACAAGTAATAGGTGTACGGGTACATTGTCCCAACTACTAAAATAGGCTAGTTTGCTCTGGGTACATAGGTTACAACACTATAAACCAAGGTGCACAACCCTAAAAATTGAGTTACGATTACATTCATTCTCAAGTACTTCCATATCCAATACACAACCTCAGTCGCTCTCTAAAACCTTGGGATCAAGACGAGAGAGATATACCCTCCATGCACTCGCATATACTCAATAGTATATGACCTTAAGCTCATTTTAGATTTCTCAATTCACTATCCAACAAGTTCTGACAATGGAATAGTTCTATGGTCTTAGGCAATACTATATTAGGGCTGCACTTGATTATTTAAGTCAAATTATTACTTTTTGACTACATCAATCAAGTTACCCATGAACATCAAAAAGGTTCTTACATGGATCTTTGGGGTTTACAACCTCATAACATATAAAATGTACTAGATAGTTCCATGTCACTCTAGACATAAGTGTCCATGGACTTAAGCATACAATAAATGATCTATTTTCAATATCAGGGTTTTGTTCAACCATTATTACATCATCATAACATTAATCTCAGTTCTCATTATTTCTTAAGATGCTATAAAACTGTATAGTGCCATAGAGGTCAAACTCCTTTATCTCTTGGGTACTAAGACATCACATACATGGTATTTGGAATTTTAAGCACTCACATTTGAAGATCTTAGACCATTCACACTCAAGGAATGTTTATTATACCTCAATAAAATATTCATGAAGACTAAATATAGCTTAAATGTTCATATTATCATCATTTGTGATATAAATCAGTACTAGAATGGTTATCTTTTTACTTTTTTAAGAGTTCTAAGGTGAGATTAACAACATGCATGTAGAAGGTAGGTAAGAAATGCTTTCCAAGTTATATAACATGCATAATAGAAAGGAGTCAAAAATCCAAGGTAGAAACTTTCAAAATCAACACCCAAATGTCAAGCTCAACCCATTTAAGCTCTAAGAATGTCTCCCCTTTCCATAAACATAGTGGAAATAGAGAAAGAATAGAAAGAAAAGGAGTTCTCAAATTCATATGTGTAAGGTTCCATCAAAAAAACACCAAGAAAATCATAGAGCTCAGCCACATGAGGAAGGGGTGACGAACAATAATAAAAAGAGTATAAGAGAAAGAATGTTACACGAAGGAAGCAAGGAAACTGATGAACGACCCCAGATCAGTCCAAAACACCTCAATTCTAGAACATGCATTTATGAAAAGAAAAAGCCTATGATCACTGACCTCAAAATACCTTTGTCAACGTCCACTCTCCAGGAAATATCATGGAGCTCCTCTAGTTGCAACGGTAGCTTCACTAAAACAAAATGAACAGAGAGGAGGAGAGGGGGATATATATAGGGATGAAACATAGCTCTCATAGGGTAGAACGTCCATCGGTCAAATCCTAGGGAACCCATCAAGTGACAACTCAAGAGGTTCATTGGGAACTGAGAACATGTCAGTTAGAAAATCTATCACCATCAAAAATTTGTCGATCACCAAGATTCAATTGGCCACTGAACTCCCAATTTAATCAACAACAAACCCATAAACTAAAGAAAAATCAACCACTCAAAAATTCACCAGTCACTGTAGAACCATCAGTTGCTTGAAATTCACCAACCATCAAGAAATAGGAGGTTACTGAGAAGCTATCAGTTGATGAAAACACAACACTATCTTCTCAACTTAGCTTATATAAAATACATCAAAGCAATGTTCAAAATTACCCAAAGGAGAAGTAAAATTACAAAATACTTAAGTACATCATGAAGCAACCCAAGAAATTATGTTCACACTACCAAAATTTGTATAACTTAGGCAAACAAGTCCTATTTTGATTCTATTCATTAACATAGTTTCATCATACAATATGACATAAACAATCAAAGTTAAATTTCAAGACTAAGGATCAAATTTATCCAATCAAGAGAAACAAGTTATGTTAATGAGTTAAGTAAGGTTAGGTCATTACAATAGTAACTACCTATGTATGATACTTACATTCTATATAGAATAGTTACTTATACAAGCAACCCACTATAATGACTTCTTGCTCACTCTCCTGACAGATGACATTATTTTCCCCTTCTTGTGATATCATTAACCTAACAATGGTGTAACGGATTCTTGATAGATCAAGAGACAAGAAGAAAGTACATGTATGGCGATAGTCAGATGATTAATGGTGAAAAATAGAAGTGTTGAAATTTACAGGACTGTTGTAAATGTATATATGCCATATGGGAAGGGATGTGTATGCCTTGAGTATGTCATTCATTTTATTCTACATTTTACCATTAATGTCATGTACAACAGTTCTACAACCAAATGCGTGCCTAATAATTTGAAGGCTCAAACAACTTGTTCACAAGATATAAATGTTAGTCAAAGAAGAAAGAATAATGTTTGTGGCACATATGTATATGCTAAATTAATTGTTGATCGTGCTTCGGTGAGGGCCTAAGCTTTTCCACCTATAACATGTGCATGGATGCAATCGTACAAGATCTAAAGCATCTAAATCTACATTTTAATACTATTACTGGCAAGTATGGGTAGAAAGATGATGTTCAATAATTACTTGTATATGACTATGGTGGGGGAATCCCAATACAACAATTGAGGATATTTGGTAATATCACTGGGATAATCATTAAGTTAATGAAATTAGAAGGGACAAGCAAATAAAGTGATGTCATTTTAGAAAATGATGAATTTATTGTATCATATTAAGATGTTGTTTGAATCCTAATTTATCATCACAAATATACATTTTTGTGACATGCATTTTATATAATTTTTTGGGATATGCTTGTTACTTTTGATGGCCCAATATAGTTGTCTTTCTTTGGTGAATCCATCTCATCTATTGTTTTTTTTTGTAAATTTTTGTGAATGTACAAGTAAGTATGTGTTCTTTAGGGACAAGACACCACTAAAGAAAACACCAAGGACAAAGGCCCACTATACATAAATAACTCATGGGAAAATAAACGACCAACATCTAAACTGTGGAATCATCAAAAAGCAGCTTGAGGTCACTCCAAATAACTTGTCCTAGTTGAACAAGAGCCCTTTCAGAGCCTCTATGAACCCTATCATTCCTTTCCCTCCAAAGGTCATGAAGCATAGAAAAGGTAACCAACAAAAGCTTTTTCCCATGTCGACTACACAAGTCATCCAGAGTTCTCAGAGCTTGGAAACCAAATTGAACACAAGCAAGACTCTAAATATCAAGAGCATAAGAACAGTTAAAGAAAATGTAATCAACATTATCTTCCTCACACTTGCACAAGAAACATCTGGAAGACAAAGAGTTTCCAAGATGCTTGATATACATGGAAGTAGGAATTTTAAAGTGTCCAACATTACGAACAAAAATATGAAGTCTCCTGGGACATCTATAGCTCCATATCTAGTAAAAAAAAGATTTTGATTCAGAATCTTGTCTCCCTCTCATGGACGACCAAATGAATTTGAAACTGACCTCAGATTCCCCATTAAATAATATGGAATCATAAAAGCTTTTGGGCTTAGGAAAGGACCTTGTGATATCAATCAAATTACTATGAAGTCTGAAATTTTGAATAAACCACTCACCATCTTTGATCAAGCAACAAATTGTCAAGTTTATATTAATACCCAGCTGAATAGGACTCTGTCTACCCAGAACCTCCACCAAAAATTTTGAACCAAGAAAATAGAGATCCTTATAAACATAAAATCTAGAACCATTACCAACTACAAAAGATACAAAACCTCTCATAGAGTCCCTTTCAGAAAGGATCCTCCTAAAAAGCCAAGAGAAGGAATCATGAGGTGGAATTGACCAAAAGGAGTGCTTTACCAAGTATCTCTCATGGATCTATTTGATCCATATGAGATCCTTATTATTTTCTATGTTCCACCCATTCAAAATAATTGAGGCTTTCACAACATCTCTTATACTTTTAATGCAAAGACCACCTTCAATATTTGATTTCACTACATCACTCCATTTTATGAGATGAATTACAATTTTCTCTTCGAACTTCCCCCGAATGAATTTCTGACAAAGCTTCACAATATCATTAAAGACATCACAAGGAAGGGGGGGGGATGGAGGCCCAACACTAAAACATAGAATTGATAGTAGATTGAACTAGTTCCACCCTTCCTGGCATAGATAGCTGACTGACCTTCTAGCTTGCTAACCTTCTTTTAACTTTGTCCATAAGAGGGCTACACTAAGACTTCATAAGTTTACCTATAATCAGAGGAACCCCAATATACTTTTGGGGAAGGAACCCCTCCTTAGTATTAAGGATATTTGCAATCCACACTTTGTCAATACCATGACTGTATAAGATAGAACTTTTCTCAAGTTAATTTTAAGCCCAGTAGAAATAAACAACATGTCAATAACTCTCTTGATAGCCAGAGCACTATTATCATCAGCCTCTGAGAATATCAAGACTTCATCAACAAAAATAAGGTGAGAAAAAGAGAACTTAGAAGAGGCCTTCAAAGGCTTGAGATATCATTTACCTACCTCCTTATCAATTAGGGGAGTAACCACCTACATCATGAGAACAAACAAATATGGGGCCAAAGGATCCCCTTGATGAACACCATTACTAGGTTTAAACGACTTCGAAGGCTCCCCATTAATAAGTAACTCATATGGCATAGTATTATACATCTTTTTGAGCCAAATGATCCAGTGGTGAGGAAAGTTCATGAGTTTTATAACATGAAAAATAGAGTCCCAAGAGACAGAATCGTAATCTTTTGAAATATCAATATTGAGACACATTTTAGGCTTTCCAGACTTCTTACCAAAATCATGAATGAATTCATTATCTAAGAGAATTGCATCCTTAATACTTCTTCCCTTGACAAAAGCACATTGATTGCAACTTGTAATAGAAGGCAAGATACCTTAAGCCTATTAGACAGAAGCTTAGAAATGATCTTGAGAAAGATATTGCACAGAGCAATAGGACAGAGGTTTTTCAGCTCCTTGGACTCTTTATTCTTGGGAATGAGAGTGATGAAAGTGTGATTTGATTCTCTATGCATTCTGTCAGTGTTGAAGAAATTGAAAATCTCCTGTACAACATCAGAGCAAATATTACTCCAACTAGTCTTGAAAAACCTCCCATTGAAACCGTCAATCCCAAGAAATTTTTTAGGGTTTAGATTCTTAATAATATCCACAATATCACTTACTGAGAAAAATCTATCCAAACTAGTCCTATCAACATCACTGAGTTTAGGAAAATTGAGTTGACTAAGAATATCCAGGTCAGCCATGTGACCAGTATTAAAAACCTCAATATAATAATCCACAATATGATCCCTAATAGCAATAGGATTCATACAAATAGAGCCATTAATAGAGAGAGCTTTAATGTGATTAATATCTCTTCTGAACTTAATAGATGCATAAAAAAATTTAGAGTTGGAATCACCATCCTTCAGCCAACTCACTCTAGACTTCTGTCCCAACAAAGACTCCTCATGAAACATTGCTTGAACAACCTCTCTCCTCTTATCACAAGACTCCACTTGAAGCAGAACATTTAGAGGATCAGAAACCAACTTAGATTGAGCCTCCATAGCAAGAAAATCTTTTCGTTTAGCATAATAAAAAAGAGTACCAATAGAGCCCCTATTCCAAACTGAGAGATCATGCCTCAACTTCCTAAGCTTGGGATACACTTTAAAGATAGGAAACCCAGAAGAGTCAGCAGACCAACTACTCTTCACAATATCCAAAAAGCCATCTTTTTTCAAACCAAGCATTAATGAATCTGAATGGAGAAATGACCTTACGTCTATCACTAATATCAAGAGTGAGAACTTTATGGTCACTAATAGTGTTGGTGTGAAGAATCCCTCTACATTCCGAAAACATAGACTTAAAGTTTTCATTGTACATAATCCTATCAATATATGAAGTAATAAATTTATCACCACTTTGGTGATTATCCCAATAAAAGAGAGGACCATTGAGATTAAGCTCAAACAAACTACAATTGAGCTAACAACTATAAAAATCTTCCATGGATTTCTTCATTGGAGGATCTTTTCACATCTTATCATCCTCCATCCTAACAACATTAAAGTCCCCGAGAATGATCCAAGCAAAAGGCGTACTATAACCAATAAAATGGATTTCCTCCCACAGAAAAAACTCTATCAACATTAGGGTTGTGACCATAGACAACAATCAAGAAGAAAATCCTATTAGCACAAGATACTTCCAAATGAATAGATTGATCACACTCTAGGATCTTCCTAACATCACAATCAACAACCTTCCATAACACAACAAACCTCCCAAGAACATGAGAGGAGTGATTAGAAACCCAACTATACTCAAGAAACACCTTATCCATTAACTTGAACATCTTTCTTTCTCTAACCTTAGTCTCATTTTGAAGAAAAATATGAGGTTTGAACTCATAAACCTTACTCCTAACTGAAGAGGCTTTGAGATTAAGCCCTCTTACATTCTAGGAGAAAACACTTAAGCTGTAATTATTCATTGGAAATAGTAGAGACCAATTTTTCAATGGTTTTGGTCTCACTCACACCCAGAGAAGCTTCAGAGATGACATTTGAAACTTATTTGAAAGCATAGGGCCCTGACCTACCTCCCTGGTATTAACTGGAACTTTCCTTCCTTTAGATTTAGCTTTTTTCTTTCTATTACCATTCTGAACTTCAAACCCAAAGTCATCAGTTGAAGACGACACATGACCTGGAGGAGTGGATAAATCCACCACCAATTCATTAAGTTGTCATCCACCAGAAGCATCCTCTTCAGTGTTCAGAGGTAGATGAGATATTCTCATCAAAAGAGTCTATAGGCATATGAAACTCCTCCTTTTCAGCAAGTTCAGAAATGTTCAAGTTACCAGTCAAATCATCAGTCACCTAAGGCCCCTTCATATGAGTAGCTCTATTCAATATGGCCAGTTCAGAAATGTTTGAGTTACCAGTCAAACATTAGTCACCTGAGGCCCCTTCATATGAACAACTCTATCGGATACGATCGTATTCACAGTCATTTCATCATTCACTTGAGGCTCCATGACATGAACATTCTTCTTCACTCATATTTTCTTAACCAATGGAACAATAGTCGTAGCAGAGCAATCATTATGGTCAAATAGATTGCAGACAGGGCAAGCCTTTGGTCTTCATTGATACTCAAAGTTGATTAGATGAACATCACCCTTATCACTAGAAACCTCTAGACTCAACAAAAACTCAGAAGTAGTAAGAATGAGGATTTATAATCTAGAAAACTCCACCTTCCTTAACTCAAAAGTGGCTTTAACAACATGAAGAGGGTTCCCTAGAAAAGATTCGATCCGGGAGAACATTCTCATATCCCATAGATCCAATGGAAGATTATGAATGTTAACGCAAATACGCATGTAAGTAAGTTGAAGTCTCTTGAGAGGAGCTCCAAGTTTCCACTTCATCAGGAACATTGGTTTTCCTCTTACAAAGTAGATCCCATTGTTGAGGACATCATCAAGATCTGACTCATCTAAAAACTTAATCAGGAAGAACCCATGTCCATGGTTCATAACCTTATTGGAACCCTTCAAGATCCAGATCTAGGACATGTACCTTTGCAGAGTTGGAAGGTGAGGTTTAAAATCAACGATGTACGCAACAATGTAGTTCTTCCAATGATATGCATTCCTCTTTGCCTCCTCCCCTAGATAAATAATCATTTGGTTCTAAATCTCAATTTCAACCTTTTTAAGAGATGTATCATAAATCTTTGATATCATCAGATCATCCTATGACTTGGTAGAATCAGCGATCAAAGGCTCATTGGAATTCTAAGACAAGTTCACATTAGAAACTTAAACCACCGGGATACTCCCTGCAGCGTGAGATGAAGCCTGAAGAGAATTTAGAAACACCGTTCCCCACCCCCTCACCCACCCGCCACTGTCGGTCACCACCTCACATCACTGCGTCGGTTGCCTAATATAGTTGTCTATGACAAATAGTTACTTTTTTGACTATATAGTTACTTTTTGTACTATGTATTTACCTTCTAGTGAACTTATATTGTCCAACTTTGTAATCACATTCATTTTTCTTTGGTACGTTTTTACCTTTTTGTTACTTTTTTGTCTTATTAAATGGAACTTAGTTTCATCAAATGTAACCCTAATTAGTGAATTAAGGATACATAGAGGTTAAAAATGAAATTAATCATATGAATATTTATTATTTGGCCCAAATTTTTTGTAACTGGTTCAGTAATATAAAGCTTTACTTAAAATATCAGCCTCCAACTATTTTTGAATAGTCTTTGATAATTAAATAAAGGCTTAACTTGGAAAGGAAATAATATATAGAAGGAAGTCTCAAAACTAAAATTTAACTTTATTTTTAGAATCCTTGCATCCAAATTTTGTAACACGCCAATTTTGGTCAAGTTTTAACTCACCTAAGTGCTCCAATTTGACATGCAAAGAAATTAAATAAAATTCAAGTAGATTCCCTAATAATTGCAATCCCATATAATGTGGACTATAGTCCATGTATACCATGAAGTTGTCACATGCCCTTTTAACCCTAGAATAGATTGTATGGTCAAGATCTATCTACTTTGATCACAGACCCGTCTGATGACCGTCGAGCCATCTCTCCTTCCAGTCTGAGTAGGGGCGGCTAGTTGTCTCTCACCCAAACTCCATCAATGATGACTCCCAATGCAAACTAATCATTCCTTCACCATCCACACCTCTTCATGAATCTCCCGATCCCTTATACGCTAGGGTTTGGTTCCCTAGAGTCCCCGTTTGACTATAACCCTTCCTTGCATTTACTGTTTCTTCATCCGCAATTAACGCTACCCTTCTCAGATGGGGAAACCCATATATATCCCTTCAAAAATGATCACAAGGCATCCATGAACCTAACCCTATTGTCTCTTTCCCCTAGAATGCTCCCGCAACATGCTCTCTTCTTCATCTTGCCCTGACCTCAGATGAGGGGGCCTTCTCAAACCGTCTGAACACTGTGTGTCTAGAGGAAGCCATTGATAGGTCACCCATGATTCAAAGAACCTTTTCTGATGCTCAACTCCTGATGATTTGCTGGTATCTCAATTTCCCTATTTCACTTCATAGCTTCTAATGTTCACAATTTCACGATCAATTTGGCATTTTTGGCGATGGTTCCCCGTGTAGCTTTTCTGTTTAGCTCCTCCAAGGTGCATCAAGTTGACTGGAAACATTTTCACTAGTCCCTATTTAGTTTTGTGTCTTCTAACACTTATTGAGCTATGATTTGTTGTCCATGGCGGCATGGCAGTCACTGTTCTAGACCATCTGATCCTGAATTCTAGCTCGACTAATCCCACCGATGATGGGGAAGGTGCCTAGCACCATGGGTACCAATCAGAGACTCAAAAATATCTATTTGATTCTTCAATCACATCATGTAACCATAATCTTCGTTGTTCCAATAAGAACAATCACCATAGCTAGTTTCTATTTTTCCCTTGGTCTTTTTATTGTATTATTTAGTCCGTGTGGGAAATTTTGAGTTTTTGGGTCCTGTTGTTTGTCTTCGATCACGCGATCTGTGGGTGGGCTGTAGTGCCAACTTGGCAGCATGCTACTGGGCCATCTCAACCCAATCCACATCTGTGTTAACTGCCATGTGGATTTTCTTAAGTTTCTTATTGGTCATATCTTCAAAAATTTGTAGAAAATTCCATTAGTTTTAGAATATTTCTTAAAAATACCCATAGGAAAGATAAAAACACAAAAAATCATAATAAATTGATTTTGAAGCTTTTTTTATCCGTAATTTCCATCAATCCTTACGTAACCCTAAAAACCCAATAATCAAGTTGATATTAAATCATTAGTGAAAAATAATTATTTCAACAGGGTAATTAGGATTCTCCAATCTCTGTAAGTGGTCCATGCAGTTTGAATATAATTATTGGATGTTTATATGTTATTATGTACAATTTACATGTTATTATTTGAATGTATTATGCATGCTATAGTTTTATTGATTCAAGTTAAAAGTTAATGGAGAAATGAAATCCTTTTTACTTCTTATGTTCTAGAATAATAATAGAACCTCATATACATGTTTAAGAGCAAGAGTAAAGAGCATTAAAGAGTAAAGATAATGAATAAACCTTATATAAGATCTTCGTCATGGGATTTCATAGAATACAGTGTACTTGAATACAAATCATGGAATTTCCTAGCATACGTTGCACTTTGGTGCAAATCATTGGCTTCCTATCATATAGAGCACTTTGGTGAAATTCAAGAGGCACTTCAGTGCAAAGAGAAGAGGTACTTCAGTGCAAGACTCGAGGATTCTTACATAAGTCAGATAAAAGACGATGATAAAATGTAAAGTTTATTTTCATGATGTTGAAATGTTTTCTTTTCAAAGTATATGTTATTTCAGTTGTATGATATTTTTAATTCCACTTACAAGATGTTTTATGCATGGCTAGGAGCGTGATTCCCACAGCAAAGGAGCAATGTCAATGATAGAGCTATCTGAGGACCAACTAAAGGAGGATCTCAAGTACATTTCATACCAGACCTGGTGCGATGCCAACTATTAGTAGATCATATTTTCCTTTATGTTTATGAGGCATGTGTTTTAGTTTAGAGTATGAGTTTTATGTTATGAGTTTGGGATATGAGAAATTATGAAATGTATCTAGTGTTGGATTATCAAACTTTATTTTTATGCCATGATTATCATTTGGTGACATTCCCGATAAGGTTATGATTCCATTCAATGAATTGTATGTTTTAGAAAATTAGGATGTTAGAATATGGGATTAGAGAAAAAACAAAATATAATTGCCACCAGGATTTTCTCAAAATCTCATATATTTTATGTCTCCTTTTTAGATGGCTCCTAAAAGGAAATATGAAAAGGGAAAGGAGCATGTACATGGAGAAGGAAACTCTTCAAATGGGGGAGTGATCATAATGCTTCTGGAAGTGTTAACCCTAATGATAACCGTAATGCACCTCTCGAAGTGCTCATCAAGGCTCTGACTAATTCTATCACTGGTCAACAAGGAAGACCACATCAACCAAGGAACTAGTAATTGGCCTTAGTAGACTTCCTTAAGATCAAGTCAGAAACCTTCTCTGGAGAAGCTCAAACCTATGTAGTTGGTCGTGTTGAAGAGTGACTTCTCAATGTCCATCATTGTTTCCATGACTTAGGAATTCCCAAGGCTTTTAAATTTTTCTTTGGGACACACATGTTGAAGAGTGAAACCCGCACTTGGTGGGAGAACTTCACCGATGCTCGAGGACCCAATGTTGAGCCGTTGACTTGGGAGGAGTTCACCACTGACTTCTGAAACCATACATATCCAAAATTATGATCGAGAAGAAGGAGATGGATTTCAAGCATCAGAGGTAGTCTGACTCAACTATTAGCCAGTATACAATGCAAATTTGTATGCTGAAGAAGTACAATTATGGTTTAGATGTGAAACGTCTGGCAAAGAATCTCATGTGTGGCCTGAAACCTGATTTGGGATATGCTTTGATTGGACGTGGCATCATGATAGTGCAGGAGGCACTCGAGTCTTCCCTAGAGTTGGAGGACCATGTTGGACGATATTGGAAGAATGAAACACCCTCAAGAAGCAAGAAAGAGCAAAAGATCCATAACAACAAGAAGAGAAAAGTACAAGAGGAACCTACTCCAAACCCTCATGTGAAAATTGAGTGCACCAAGTGTAATAGATATCATATAGGAGAATGTAAATATGTAACTGGAGTTTGTTACAACTATGGAGGGGATGACCATATAAAAAAAAACTGCCCCCAAGATCCTACAAAAGAAAGATTCCCAAGTCAACCCAGAGCCTAAGGAGAAAAGATAAGCTAGGATCTTCACCATGGTGGATGATCATGAAGATGATGAGAATGAACAAGGTATGATTTAGTTTTGAAATCCCTTTGGTACCTTTGATAAACTATAGTTGTGTATAGTCTTTCCCTAGATGTGAGCATGTGTAAGATTTCATGATAGTTATAAGGTGTTAGAATTATCATGTTAAGGACAAGGAAAATCGTAAGGTGGGTAAATTGTTAGAATTTTGAGGACAAAATTCTTTTAAGGTGGGTATAATTGTAACACCCTAACTTTTATAACTAACCTACATTAAAAAACCCTAATTTCAAATTTCAAATTTCAAATCTTTATGTTCATATAAAATATATTGAAACTTAGGACTCAATTATAATGGATAAATCATGTTTGAAGATAAATTTTTCATTATCAAGTTAACTGAAACTTCATTTTATCAAATGTAACCCTAATTAGTGAATTATTGATACATAGGGGTTAAAAGTGAAAATGATCCTTTTAATAATTATTTTACCTAAAAAATTTTGTGGTAGCTTGGTTTAGTATTATAAGACTTTACAAAAAATATCAGCCTCCATATATTTTTGGATAGTTTTGGATAATTAAATAAAGGCTTAACTTGAAAAGGAAATAAAATATAAAATGAAGTCTCAAAACTAAAATTTAACTTAATTTTGGAATCCTTGAATCAAAATTTGGTAAAACGCCAATTTGGGTCAAATCTTAACTCACCTAAGTGCTCAATTTTATTTGTAAAGAAATAAAATAAAACTCAAATAGATTTCATAATAATTGCAATCCCATATAATGTGGACTATAGTCCAAGTATATTAGGAAGTTTTTAGGTGCCTCTTTAACCCTAGAATGGATCGGGTGGACAAGATCTATCTACTTTGATCACAGACCCATCTGAGGGTTGTCGAGCCATCTCTCCTGTCCGTTCAAGTCCCTCTCAGACTGAACAGTGGTCACTAGTTGTTGCTCACCCAATATCCCTCTATGCTTACTCCCAGTGCAAACCAATCACTCCTTCACCATCCTCGCCTCTTCTCAAAACTTCTGACCCCTTATATGCTAGGGTTTGGTGCCCCAGAGTCCTCGGTCGGCTAGAACCCTTCCTCGCATCCCCTATTTCTTCCTTCACAACTAATTCCCTTCTCATATGGGGAAACCTATATGTATCGCTTAAAAAACAATCGCGATGCATCATTGAATAGGATCCCATCATCACTTTCCCCAAGAACGCTCCCACACCCTGCTCCTTTCTTCATCTTGTTTGAGCCTTAACTGAGGGGGCATTCTCAAGCCGTCTGAACACCATGAGTCCAGAGGAAATCGCATATAGATCACCCAAGATTTGAAGAACCTTTTTCGATGCTCAATTCTTGATGATTTGTAGGTATCCCAATTTCCCTCTTTCCCTTCATTGCTTCTAATGTTCACAATTTCATGATAAGTTTGGCGTTCTTGGCGATGGTTCCTCACAAAAATTTTCTCTTTGGATCCATCAGGGTGCATCGAGTTCACCAAAATCATTTTCGCCAGTCCCTATTTAGTTTTACATCTTCTAATGCCTTATGATCTCTGACCGGTTGTCCTTGGCTTCAGGGAAGTCTCTGTCCTAGACCATATGACCCTAAGGTCTAGCTCAACTAATCCGGCCGATGATGGGGAAGGTGCCTAGCACCATGGGTTCCAACGAGAGGCTCAAAAATTTTGGTTTGATTCTTCGATCGCATCCTCTAACCATGTTCTTCGTTGTTCCAGTAAGAACAATCTCCATCACTAGTTTCCAATTTTTTCCTAGGTATTTTGGTCATATTATTCAGTCTGCATGGGTAATTTCGAGTTTCTAGGATCTATCTTTATTTCTGATCATGTGATGCACGGGTGGGCTGCAGTGCCATCTTGGCAGCATGCTATTAGGCCATCTCAGCCCGATCCACAACCTTGTTAACTGCCAGATGGATTTTCCTAAGTTTGTGATTGGTCAGATCTTTGAAAATATGTGGAAAACTCATCTGATCTCAGAAAATTTTATAAAAATACCCCTTGGTAAGATAAAAATACAAGGATTCATAATAACTTGGTTGGAAGCCTGTTTTGGTCCTGAATTTTCATAAGTCCCTAAAGAACCCCAAAACCCTAGAAATCAAGTTGACATTAAATCATTAATGAAAATTAATCATTTCAACAGGGTAATTAGGATTTCCTCAACATCAAGAGAAATTGCTCCAATCTCTGTAAGTGGTCCATGCACTTTGAACATGATTATTGGATGCTTATATGTTATTATATACAATTTGCATGTTATTATGTGAATGTATCATGCATGCTATAGTTTTATTTGTTCAAGTTAAAATTTAACGGATAAATGAAATCTTTTTTACTTCTTATTTTCAAAATCATCATATCACCTCATATTCATGTTTAAGAGAAAGAGTAAAGAGTATTCAAGAGTAAAGTGTAAAGCTAATGAATGTACCTTATATAAGATCCTCATCATGGGCTTTCCTAGCATACAATGTACTTCAGTGCAAATCATGGGCTTTCCTAGCATACAATACACTTTGGTGTAAATCATGGGCTTCTTAACATAAAAAGCACTTCAGTGCAATTCAAGAGGCACTCCAGTACAAAGAGAAGAGGCACTTTGGTGCAACACTTGAGGATTCTTATATAGGTTAGATAAAAGACAATGATGACATGCAAAGTTTATTTTCATGATGTTGAAATGTTTTATTTTCAAAGAATATGTTATTTCAATTTTATAATATGTTTAATTTTACTTAAAAATTATTTTATGCATGGTTGGAGGCGTGATACCTGCAGGAAAGGAGCAACGTCAAGGATAGATCTATCTGAGGACAAACTAAAGGAGGAGCTCAAGGACATCTGAGACCAGATCTGGTGGTGTGCCAACTATCAGTAGATTAGATTTTCCTTTATGTTTATGAGACATGTGTTTTAGTTTAGAGTGTGAGTTTTTACTTATGAGTTTGAGACATGAGAAATTATGCAATGTAGCTTGTGTTGGTCTATCAAATTTTATTTTTATGCAACAATTATCGTTTTGTGACATTCCCAATAAGATTATGCTTCCACTCAACGAATTGTGTGTTTTAGTAAATTGAGATGTTACATTTAGCGTCACACTAAACATGATCACACAATTATAGGGCACCATCCTTTCTCTTTGTGTGGTTGGTGGAGGACTCATAAAGGGACTCATCGAGGTTGACTAATAACTATATATAACTTACATT
Source organism: Alisma plantago-aquatica (assembly GCA_963693085.1). Classification (NCBI taxonomy): domain Eukaryota; kingdom Viridiplantae; phylum Streptophyta; class Magnoliopsida; order Alismatales; family Alismataceae; genus Alisma; species Alisma plantago-aquatica. Next base: position 1,247,067,076 of record OY856412.1, read on the forward strand.
AAAACATTAGAAGGTTTAAAGTAGTACATATTGAATCTTTATCTCAACAGTATTGTTCGTCTTCCATGAAACTACCACCTTAAACAACTTGTTATTAATAGAGAAAGACAAAGTATGGATCCACCTAGTCGAATCTGGAATTTAGTACGCGTGGAGCTTGATGGGATACATCCACTGAGAAGATAAAGAGAGGAAAATTGCAACTATATATACAAATATGTAATTATTTAGACAAAAGAGTAATTTTTAATACAAAATACAGTTATTTAGATAAAAAAAGTAACAACGATATGCGTAAATTCTATATTATCAATATTAAAAAAACATTATCTATCTCTTCATGGTAAATACTCATTTTATAATTAATAACATAGTTTACATTTTTGCTAGAGGACTGTCTAAACTATAATATTACATAGAAACTTTGTAATTTAATTCGTACATTACAATCTATTCCATTACTTTCTAAAGGGTGTTCCACAATATGATGTCGTTAATATGTACATTTATACATCACAATGTGTTGGTGCTTGAAATTTTTTTGTGATATGAATAAAAACATCTAACAATTACTTGATATATGACTACAAAATACTTTTCTAAAAGAATTTGATTTATGAAACATATAATACCAAAGTTTACAACAAGGAACTGGAAATAGTTACAACACAACACACTATTTTAGGCGCACATAATATATAGACTAAATTATTCATTGTTAACCCCACACTCAGTTCATCATCCATCAACATATAACTGGTCTTTTTAGTATTGCATTAATACTGGCGTGACTTATTGTAGAACATTAGTACCCCCTACCTTCTTCTGTTGTCACGTCGAGATCCACTAAAACCGCAACTTTTTGGGATGACCATTCTATACATACAAAATTTTTGGGCACTTTTTACTTCTACTATCCAGATCACCTAGGAATATTTTTAAGACACTACCTATACATTTTTTTTTAAATAACAATCTCTCAACATTTGAGTATTGGAAAGTTTGTCGTCCCCATACTCGTTCCTTTCTCCCCCTCGATGTTACTTTTCTGCCCCCTCATTTTTCCATTTCTCCCTTCCTCTTTGTTCATTTTTGGAATTTTACCTGGACATTTTTTCAACTATATATGCTCTCTCAACATTTGGATACTAGAATGCTTGTCCCTGGAGGTGAGCATTAGGTAAATTAAGTTATGTCTAATTTGGTTTGGTTAAATGATTAATTTTGTGATTTGAGATTTTAATAACTAACCTAACTGAATTAGTTTCGGTTAATTCGGTTATGATAAATCGTTAATGTTTATTTTGGTCGGTTAATTTGGTTAACCAAATAACATGCTTTGAATAATATTGTATGAAATTACTCATAAAATTTTGAAGCATTGCTATATTATAGTAGTATTGCATATAAATATAGTGGTATAGAGTTCGTTAAAATTTGATTATCGTATATATGTGGAGATTTTTTTGAAATAAAAGTACAACTGTATATATGTTTGTAGGATTTTTTTTAATATATTATGGCTATTTAGTTAATTATAACTGACAAATTAACTGTTTAACCAATTAACCAAAATAAATCAACCCAATTAACTAAATTATTCAAATAAAATTAACCGTTTGATTAATCGTTATTAACAAAATTCTGCTCACCTCCATTTGCCCCTCTCGTGCTTAAGGTCCAATGACACAATCGCTTTTCCAAACATCATCTTGGAATTGAGCACATGTCAATTTGGGAAGAGTAATAACGTAGCTGGGTTCAAACCTAAGAAATTAAGAGGCCAAATACTTTTACCACTAAGCTACAACACTTCTTGGTTTACCAATTTGATATGGTTATATATAATAATCAAGTGTTGCATCTGTTCTGGCAAATGCATTATGCTACAGTTGGAACATACTTTTTTTATGAAAAATTCTATACATAGTACCCCATATACCCGGCCACATACCCGGTCCATCGGGAATCATCAACTGTCGTATTCCTCCTGCTGCTGCGCCAGCCACTGTCACACTCATTTACCTCTGCAGCCGCATGCACAATTAAATGAATATCTACAGCAGTGATTATACATGTTTTAACATGCAAAAAAGATGCATGAAATAATTATCTCGCCACCTACTCCATACAACTGTCATGCAAATGGCAGATATCAATCCACAATAACTTACAAAAAAATTCTATTGCATATTTATCCCCACTGCAGATTACGTAAGTACTGTACGTACAATAGATACATTTACATTCACAAATGAATTTGAGAGGTACTGTACTTATATTTGACAAAATGGGTTGAAAATTAATAATTGAGTACAATACTTATAGATGCATTTTATAGTTGATTATGGAACAGATGTGTACTACATTTTTGTAAAAAAATTATGTCCAGGCGAAAAATGTTGTTATTGGATTCCGTAGGTACTGTACTTATGCCTCCAGATCAGTTATACAATTATGCTTGATTTTGTAATTTGTTAAGTATTGTACTTATGCTTGGTTTTATAATTTGGTAAGTATTGTACTTATGTTTGAAAAAACTCAGTTGGAATTAACAAGTGAGTATTGTACTTATTTTGCATGGATTTCGTAGGTACTGTACTTATGCTTCCAGATGAGTTATACAATTATGCTTGATTTTGTAATTTGTTAAGTATTGTACTTATGCTTGGTTTTATAATTTGGTAAGTATTGTACTTATGTTTGAAAAAACTGAGTTGGAATTAACAAGTGAGTATTGTACTTATTTTGCATGGATTCCGTAGGTACTGTACTTATGTCTAGATGACAAATGTTACTACTGGATTTCATAAGTATTGTACTTATGCTTACAGATCAATGTTGTTATTGGATTCTGTAGGTACTGTACTAATACGGGAATGTAGGTGGGTGGATTAGAATGAGAGAGAATAATTACAAGAGAAAAACCGAATTAATAGACTTTGCGTAGACTTTGCATGGACTTTGCATGAGTATTAATACTCTGGAGAGAAGAGTGGAGAGACATATTGTTGCATGGACTTTGCATGGATTTTGCATGAGTATTAACAGAAAAACAACTGCAAATGTTGCAGCTCTATTTTCCCAAAAATGGGTGGGTGGTCGAGTATAAGGGGGACTGTGGGTAGCCTAACTCTTTTTTATATCTGAGAATGCTCCCGGGTAAATCTAACCTACTCATTAATACGAACGAAAGATGTTTGAAAGATTCTGTTTTTACGGTGGAGATTGCGGTCAATATTGCGGCAGAAGTACCCCTCCTACCCGTACCAACACCCGAGTGTTATCCTTGTTCTGCTGCTGCCGCGGATGCTAGTTCTTCCTGCTCTTCTTATTTGCTCCACATAGCTCGACCGGCCCCAAATCAAAGCTGGCAGCGAGCCGCTGGGGTGCCAGTGGTAAATAGCCAATTCTTATCTCAAAATTTCAAGTTCCAATTTGAGTGTACATTAAGAAAACTACATCGACAACACACACTACTTGTGAATTAAAGATCTATCAAAATTCTTCATGTCATCAACATGTACCGCCACAAAGTACTGGTGAATCTTTGTATTTTCCCACTTGATTGTGTGCCGGTAGACCTATTTGTTATTGTTAGTTGTGACCGTCATTGTCAATGCTTTGTGAAATTATAGAAAGCAAGTTGGAGTGTGCAGGCCCCAACAGATGGCGGATATCACCATAATCCTATAAGTTATCCAAACAGTCCATGTCCCGTATAGACGTGGCCACTAATAATGTTGTTAATTTTTAATTATGTCCTTATATGCAACAACAAAGAGTACAATTTAGTTAACATATTTAGGCAGATCTAGATAAGAAAACACAGAATGCCAATGTAGGAGAATAGAAAAACAAAATTAAGAAACACGGACCAGATTGTTTGTTGGCATAAAAATGTGTTAATTAAGAAAATCAGTGACCTGCAATCATTCTAGATAGGTGTCGTTCACTGTTACATCACGATCGAAGTCAAGAATCGAACTTGGGACCTTTCATTGAGGTATTACCGAGCCGTACCACTTGAGCTATCTACCGCCCCTTGAAGACTCCGCTTTAGGATTTATAAAACACATACTCTAGCGGGTGACGGTTGATGTTCGTGAGATGTGTTTAACACTAATCACTGAAGGCTTATTTATAGCCTTACACACATCGAAATCCTATTCCTATTAAGACGCAATTACACAATTGCTCTTGTACATGTTGTGAAATAAACAAGGAAAATACTTTCCAATTAGGATTGATAAATCCAGTTTAGAAATAAATAATTAAGTAAATTAATAATTAATGATGTAGTTGTGTCCTAGTGTAAAAAGAAAACGGAAGACATGAAACATTCACACAATCCACAAGGTACAAGCCACAAGCCTCAGCCCGTGCATGGTCCAACCCAGGCGACTAGACCAAGCAAGACGTGGTACACGCGTGCGTGCGTGTGTGTTGTGGTCACTATACCCACTAAGAAGGTGAGTATACTTTCCCCTAGGATCCTTTCAACACTAGTATCAGATGTGATCCTACTTATAAGGACCATAGAAGTTATAGCAGTGAATAATGCGGGACTAAACTCTTTCCATTTTCACAAGACAACACACTACCTTTTTCCTCCATGTACTAGTTGCACTACACTGGACTTTACCCACGCTAAACACATGGTTGTTGCAGCCATATATCTAACAATCTTCCACAAAGTCTAATGTGTAGTGTGCTCTTCCCATCAGTCCTCCATAATGTACTTTCAGTAGATACCTTTTGGTTGAATTTATCTGAGTTATCCAACTGTGACCCCTGCATGAACTAGGTGAGCAAAAGTCTTGAATCTAAACATTGTGTTCAAGAGTATAGGTTGGTAATGACACAAAAATTACATGGCAAAAAAGGTATCTGATGCATTAAATGTCATGCATCCAAAAACCATATCTCACGATTAATATTAGAAAACAACGCAATTATCCTATTGCGGCCTATACAACATCAATCATGTAGTTGGAGTCTCCAAGGATGTACTGCTAACATCCTGTCCTAAGACTTGACAACATTCAAAGCCTAGTCTCTTACTCAATTGTAGTCATGACAATAATAGGTTTCCTAGAGGATAGACACATAGATGCAACAAGCATCAGATGAAATTACATAGTGTCATCTGATTCACCTGACAACTTGTTATTACCACATTGAACCCAACTTGTGAAATCTCCACTCTGTTGGGTAGGGTTGCTACAGCTTGTGAATAATTAGGTGTTTCAGTTTCATCCCAACATGGACTTTTCCACTATGGATAGGGTAAGACCTTTAGTTACATGATTAGTTGTATTATCTTTGGTACCGACGCAGTCCATAGCCACAACCTCATTAGACACTAACTCCCTTACAGACTTGAGTCTGACTTAGATGTTTCTACACTATTTTGTATTGTACTTGGAACTGTTTATCTTAGCAATATTTATAGTGCTATCAAAGTGAATAAAAATTGCAGGAAGAAACTTCTTTACCATAGGTAAACTAGACATAGTCTATGTAGCCATTCAACTTCCGATCCAATTTCATCTAAAGAACAAAACTCTGCCTCAAAAGTAGACAGAGACAATAAGGTTTGTTTCTTAGACCTCTAGAAAATAGATCCTCCTCCCAATAGGAATACATATCTTGAGACATCATTACTTTCATAGTTCATAACAATCCATCTTGCATCACTACATCCTTTGATTAGAGAAGGATTTGTCATAATGCAACCCAAGGGAACAAGTTCCCTTGATATACCTCAAAACTTTGTCAAGAGATTTACAAAAGGCCTTGTCAGAAAAATTGGTATATCTACTTAACTTGTTCACGTCAAACACAATGTCTGGATGTATGTAGTTCATAAGATATACCAAACATCTGATAATTTGACATTGTCAAAATTGAGACACTAGAACTCTAGTCTCCTTCTTGAATAAGGCCTTGGATGAATCATATGGAGTATTAATAGGTTTACGTGATGTGTACTCTTTGAGAGAGACCTATACCATCAATAGACCTTATGATTTTAAGTCCTACAATCACATCAACAACACCCACATCCTTCATATCAAACTTTGCATACAAGAATGACTTTGTTACATTTATTACTTTCATATCAGAACAAAAAGTAGGATATCATCAATATATAAGCATAATAAAATGAATCCATATAATTGGTGAGTTTATAGTAGAGACACTTACCAAATTCATTAGAAACAAAGCCAAAAGATGATATCACATAATCAAACTTTTCATTTCATTGATTAGTGACTTGTTTCAATCCATATAATGACATATAAAGTTTACATACTTTGGACTTATTTTCACGGCCCAAAAATCTCTTGTTCCATATATATCTCTTCCTAAAGATCACTGTGTAAGAACGCAGTCTTTACATCCATCTAATGGATACATAGATTATAAATGGAAGCTAATTCTATAAACACTCATATTGCGGTCAAACAAGAAATAGGAGAATAGGTATCAAAATAATCTATTCCTTCCCTCTATGTCTAATCCTTAACAACTAACCTAGACTTATACTTATTAACTATCCTGTCTGAATTAAGTATCTTTGTAAAGATCCATTTTCATCCAACTGTAGAACAACCAGGAGGCAAATTCACCAATTCTCAAGTTTCATTTGAGATAATTGATTGGATTTTATCATTTATAGTTTTTTTTTTCAAAACTTAGCTTCTAGAGATTCCATACCTTGTTTGAAACTTAAAATACCATCCTCAACATTTTAAGCAAGAAAATCACTACCAAAATCTTTGGATGTCCTAGGACGTTTACTTCTCCTTAGTCCAACCATCTCTTCAGAATCATCAGATTCAGAAATAGCTTATTCTGAGTCACCCCCCCCACATTTGTCATCCTTTTCACGTACTTGGGATTGGAACCTGTGGTGAAAGACTTCATTGGGCACACCAAATTTCATGGGAGACACATCCTCAATTAATGTAGCATCACGTAATTCTATGATTGTATTGAACTCAATGCCTGGCATATCAGATTTTACAATCAAGAATTTATAGGCATTAACATATCTCCACATAACCCAAGAAGATAGCATCAACCATTTTTAGTCTCAATTTCTTCCTTTTGTTTTCTGCATGACTCACGCCCTCAACATATAACAAAGTTCTCTACTTTGGCAACCACAAAGTTCTCCGCAATAAGGCCATGAATTTCTTGAAGAGTTAGGACTCATAAATCGATGCAGAACAAGGAATATCTGAGAGATCGACAGGGTCTCGATTGCTAGACTAGAGATGGTATTAGGAGTCTAGTTGGTATTTGATTTATTGACAATATGTGCGACTTCGTTTATTGACAATATGTGCCACTATGTTTTTGAAACAGATGTACAACATGTTTGGTATAGTGAAGTTGGGTGAAATTTGATGAGTTGGAAGGTATGGAGGAGTAAATCATGTCTTCTGATTTACAATTGTTCCATTTGGTATGGTGTAAATGAAATTCACTATGTATATTTGCAATTGTTTGGTAAGTCATAGATATGCATGTCATACTTCCAGAACATAATAGTGAATAATTTTTTCTACAATAGGAATGTAGTGTTATCAAGCCTTTTTGTTAGTATCCATCCCATGGAATTGGTGGAGAGAGGTTGAAATATATGGAAAATATACCACAAAGTAAAAAAAAACATAGTAACAACTAGGTAATATTGTGTTGCTCTGCAACAGACTGAGTGGTGGTCAGCGTCAACTACACCCGACCACCCCTGATTAGAGGGTGGTACAAACTCTATGTTTTTAGCCAATTTTCTAATACAACGCAAACTTCAAAATGGTGAACTGCACCCCCTTGCACTGTACCAAACATAATAGATTACTAAACACATAACAATTGAAAAAACTGAATTCTATTCACACCCTACCAAATCAACTCGTAGCATAACTAAGATATACAGATATGAACACACACACACACACATATATATAGTCGTTCATACATTCCTATGGTGGATCTAGAAATTTATCACAGGGGTGCTAATTTACATAATCATCATTATGAGTAGGTAAATTAATGGTGCCTTTTCCTTGGAAGAAGGAATGAATCTAATCTATATGAAACATTTTGAGTTATTACCTTACAAAAAATTTATGTGTAACACGAACAACTAGTAACAAAAGTGGCATACAATTAACTATTATAAAATGCAAAAAGTAAAGAGTTTTCACATATGTAGATAAACAATATTACATTTCTTATGGAAGTACTTCTTTCTCAATACACTCATTGTTGTTGTTTGGTAAAAATAGTGACAAAATGTATTTTTGAGTTATGGTGATAATATGATTTGTTCAAATAAATATGGAGAGATGGAAATAATACAACATGTTATTAATAGAAAATGAAAAGAGAAAAACCAAATGAATTATTATTCAAATATACCTTCTATTAGGAAAGTAAAAATCACTACTATTGAATTTTGATCCAAAAAGAATTTAATGATGATTTAAACATGTGTTATCAACTTATCCACCTTTGTGATGTCAAGCGCTTAGAGAACTAAAAAATGGAAGCTCAATGGTCCATGTCTCCTTTTCTAGAGTATATGTATGTATAGGAATGTGATAAGATTCTTCAAGGATGAGATATGTAAACCCAAAAGTAATAACTTGTTAGTTAACAAGTCAAAATATTAAAGCATTCATAAATAAAAGTGTACCAAAATTTAATTTGAGACACTCTCATAATGTATGAAAAAGAAACAAAAGGACCAATCAACAATAATTTATACAGTGAAAGAAAAATACATATATTATTCCCAAGAATTTGATCCAAAATTTAGGTAAATAAAAACTAAAAATAGATAAAGAGAATATCAAATCAGTCAGATCCTTACTACACCACTCTATTCTATGCATTACAAAAAACAACACATGAGAAAATTATAGAAGTTTTTATCTCCTCTTTTCACTTTTATCCTTCTTTCTTTATTAATGTTGCCATGTCTAATTGCATTAAAAAAGGCTGTATCACTATAGACCTACAACTAGACCATTAAAGATGAAGTCTTTAGTCTCTATGAAAAATATTATCAATGCAACATTTCTATAAGATAGAATTATCCACTACCAGAGGCTTTCAAAGTCTTGTTTCACAATCCTTCTCCCTTACTTTATTTTCTTAAATTTCAGTTCTTTAGGCTTATTTTTACTCTTCAAACATTTTTTATCCCTACCACATGGTCTCAAATTTATTCTCCTTCACTCATTAATCAACCAACCCATTGACGTAAAATCCATGATAGAAAATGTTCCATTTGATGATCAAGATCTAAGAGAAAGTTCTTTAAACACATCTATTATAGCATTAAAAGTGGTTTTGTTATCAATGTGGAGGACATGGTGATAATTTAGTTGGGTATTTTGGTAGGAATTTTTTGTTTGAAATTCTAATCACATATCATTTACTCTCTTAAAGTCTTTAAGAAGTATACACAAACTATTTATAAGCCACACCTGATCCTTAAATAATAGCTCCAACACACATTACTCTCCTCCACTTAGATATTATACACCACTCATAGAGATAAAGATATTAAAAAGTTTTTTACCCTATATAATCACCGCCATTTCAGTCAAATAATTCCCACAAAAACAAAAGTTTGACACCATCTACAAATATCACATAACCATCATCACCTAGACATATTTGTATCCAATTATTTGACCCAAAGGATACCCATAATCATCACATCCTCTCTCTCATCTTGATATCATGTAATGACAGATTTTATGCTATAGTATCTCACTCGTAACTGACATCCCCCCTCTTCCCTCCTCATACATCACATGAGACCTATCGACTTCTGTTAGTTCATGCTCACACGTGCATGTCTATCTCCCATCCCAATAAACTAACACCACTTCCCAAATCTCTTATGCACAAAATCGTTGTCGCTTTGGTCACTTCGTACACTCTACTCAAGTCGCCCATCCAACATGTTATGTAACATCCCAGGATTTCAGGCCTCGGATGAGATGATCTTAAAAGGAATGATTGGACTACCCATATCACCAAGTTTCACCTCCTTTTTTGAGAGCCCACCACTAAAGAACTTCATAGTTAAACATGCTTAGCTTGGAGTAGTACTAGGATGGGTGACCAGTTGAGAAGTTGACCCCGACTTGCGCGTGAGTGGGGACAAAGTGCATAGTTAAGGCCAACAGTAATCTGTGGAGCCAGTCGTCCTTCCTGAAACTCTACTAGAGCCTAGGGTATTGGGCCCATGCCTTATAAATGGTATCAGAGCTAAAACCCCTCTAGTAGGTGAGGCCCACATGAGCATTTGGCATGCCTGTCTTGAGCCATACGGTCCAGGAAAGTTGGAAAGGGTTGTCCATGGGCCATTCTGGGTCTGCACTGAAATGGGGCAATATTACGAGGCATATAATTGAGCCTTGATGAGGACGTCAAGAGTATGAGTGGGGGAGATTGTAACATCTTAGGATTTGAGGCCTCTGATAAGATGATCTTAAAAGCAATGATTGGGCTATCCATATCACTAAGGTGCACCTCCTTTTCAGGGAGCCCATCACTAAAGAACTTCATAGTTAAGCATGCTTAGCTTGGAGTAGTACTAGGATGGGTGACCAGTCGGGAAGTTAACTCCGACTTATGAGTGAGTGAGGACAAAGTGCACAGTTAAGGCCAGTGGTTATCTGTGAGGCCAGTTGTCATTCTCGACTCTACGAGAGCCTAGGATAGTGGGCCCATGTGTTACATGTTAATAGTCTCATATCTCATCCACTGACCTACAAAAGCCATCAAACTTTGCCCTCAAACTCTTCTTCTATAAACCAAAAATGCATAAACTCTTGTTTAGAGACATGTAGAAACATGGACCTTGACCCAAGAAACATAACCATACAAGAGAAAAACACCAACCAAATTTTGGTGGAATTTGGATGTTCCTAGAGAGAGTTAGTGAGGTTTGATATTTGAGAAATAATGTGCTTGATTGATGGGTAATAGACCTAAGTTCGACAATCACAGCCTAAGCTAGGCTGTGTCACGTGCCCCTTATTTGTGGGTGGGCTGCGTGGAGGCTTTGTAGCCATAGATCTGAGATCTAGTGGATGGGACTGTCTGCTTTAGTGAGCCACAGATCCGGTCCTTTAATGGGCCTTTCGTAACTGTTGGATGTAGATTGGACGGCTCTGAGCTCATCTCCAAGCTTTGGCTTTGGAGGCTGTGAGATGAGAAACCATTCACGCAGCCACGATCTCTGATAGTGGGGTGTTTGGTATCAAAAACTGGGCAGTTGGCCTAGCGAGACACTTTTCTTAAATCTTGAATACATTAGATGGCTAAGAAGATGGTCGTCCTCAGTTATATTGCATTAGAATAGCAAGCTCCCACATATCCGAGAAGTCTGATCGTGGGGCTGGTGGAACTAACAGAGACCCACAATCCCACACCATGCATGAGACACGATGAGCATAGCTGATAAAGTAAGTTGTCCTCGGCCCATCTTTTAACGTCTTATGATACCCTGCTCGCAAATAGTTTCCAACAGAACTGACGAGAAGACCAAGTACGCAGGGACTGCTCGCCATGGTCTGGTAGTCAAACTCCAAGTCTGGAGCATGGCAGTGCTCGAGAGCAGGTCGGCGGTGCTTGAGAGAAGATGAGCGTCAGCGCTTGTGTCCGTGAAGAGGAGAACCTTGGCTCTGTTAGTTGCTCATCGAGAGCATCCTGGAGGGAGGCTCTAGGCCGGCGGCGAGCCTACGGTGGTGGTGTCAGGGAGGCACAGTCAGACTTCCAAGCAAATGAGGAGGTGAACCAGCGGTGCGGCCCTGTGTGGCAGTAGGAGAAGAGATGGAGGAGCATACGGTGCAGGATCTCATGTAGGAGATCATCCTCGCGGCGGCGGCCTCCTCGAGTCTGCGAGGAGGAGCTGCCAACAGTAAGCCTGAAGGACAGTGCCGTGTAGGGAGGCCATACGAGGTGTTTCAGAGCTTTAGAAGCTAATAAGGAGCGCCTAGGATCTGTTGATTTCTCACCGGAGTAGAGCTCCTATGGCGGCTTTGTGCGGCGGCAGTTCACGGACGTAGCGGAGAAAGCCTTCGTGTGCGTGAAGAAATGAGAGAGTTGATCACAATCTGACTATCATACAGTCAGACGGGTCCCACACATAAACCAGGCTCAGAACCCCCAAACCGGCTAGCTCAATGTGAACCCAGGAGACATGAGCCGCAACCTCCATGGACACGTGGCAGCGCAGGATAGGCGGTGAAAGGTAAATCCTTCACAAATGTTCATATCTGAGATAAATCATAGAAATTAGCTCGATGATAAAAAAATACAAACAATATATCAAAATTCTCAGAAAAATGTGTAGAATAATGTGAAAGCATAATATCATCCTTTTAATTCTTTAATGGTAGTGATATCATGTAAGATGTTGTATACTTGTTTCATGAGTAATAAATATCAAACGATGGTCTAAAATTATGATAATATGTTCCTAAATCCAGATTCACGTATATAATCCATCTAAGGTTAGTATTTATAATGTTGATGCACGAAATTATATAATTTACTTAGAATGTCTATCTAGGGATAATAACCCTAAATAAAATGTGGAAAATGCATACATGCTCAATAAATGATGAAATTCACAGAATACTCTCATATCTATAACTGGAATATAATATGTAGATCTAAGATCAATTTTGTACACGAAATCCATGTTATATGAAGTTGACCTCTAATACATGGTTTAAGACCCTAATTTAGGTTAATAATGTAACCTAGTGTTAATGTATGCACAAAATGACATGGAAGCTAATGATTCAGATAAGAACCATAATTTGGAGAATGATATCAGTAAAGATAATCCTAAGATGAGAATACAATTAAAAGTGGGAATATACTTAAGAGACTAAGTAAAACCCTAATGAACATGATTAGGGTTAAGATGAGATGTAAAATGATGAGAACCTAATGATCGTATGTGATCTTATCTTTATCAGGGTTTGACCTGGGATATATAGATGACATCAGGAATATGGTTTAGAATGTCTCTTGATCAAGGTACGCCATTACCTCTTACTTGGCTTATTATACAATATGCTTGTGTTATATGATAGTAAATACTTGGCATATGATATTGGATGAAATGATTGTTCTTGTATGATATGTTGCATGATTTTCCATACTTATTGCTATGAACACATAAAACATAATATATCTATTCCATTATATCTAAGCACTTCAACTCTGTGGTAGTAAAGTGCTGGAAAGAAGTACTTCAACTCTTTGGTAGTAAAGTACTTGAAAGTGATCCAACTCTTGGTAGTAGATCACATTGTGAAATGATCCAACTCTTTAGTAGTAGATCATAAAGGCCTTAATGCATTCAACTCTCAGGTAGTAAATGCATGGATGATATAATGGAAAATTGTGCTTAAAATATGTGTTCTCTTTGTTAATGAACATCTTTGTGCAAGTATACGCTTTTCTTATATTCTTCTGTTACTGCCAAGTATATTATTTTTATCTTATTGCCAAGATATGATGAGAGGTATATGAAAGACACGTAGGCATACTCAGTATAATATTGTTGAATATTGTGCTGACGTGTACCACGTGTAATCTTTTGTTTAGGTTGTGGTTATGCTCTTGAAGATCCAGGATAGTGAGAGTTGTGTGGCGAGCTGATGTATAGGTGGACCGGTTGTCTTAAGATCCTATTGTCTAGTGGTAGTACATGTATATGTATAAGTTTGCAGTTCAATATGTAATATCAAATGTTGTATCAATTCATGTAGTAATTATATGTTGAATGGTGAACATGTGTGTATGGTTTTATTATTGTTCATGTACATGTGCTACTGATGTATGTTCCTTCTGACTCCCTTAATTTTCTTCTTCTTAGCCTAGTGTGGGATGTCTAAACTGGGATTCTCACTAAGGTGAGGGTTTCAATTTGGACGTCTCACATCAGATTAAGTTTTAGAAAATTCAGAGATGTCACACTAACCCTCCTATAAATGTGGGGGAGGGGTAGTGGGAGCTTCTCAGACACAACTCAATTTTCCCTAACAATTGTTGTCTTGTCTAGTTGCGATAACTGAGAGAACCTGACCAAGTCCTACCCGATAAAGAGAGGGATATCAATGGAGAACAGTTGTGGTAGAGCTAGTCAATGTTGATACAATTACATGGAGGGACAACTCCACCCTGCCTATTCTACTAGAACTACAAGAGATCTTAGTTGTCTGTGTGGACCACCATAGTGGCGTGGGGCTTTTCCCACTAGGTGGACAACATCAAGATGTTGTCAGTGGTGTTCAACCAGGAGCTATTGCTAATGTCATCTGAGTGTGACTTGAAGAAAGTTACATACTGCAATGAGGAATAATCGTTGGACTAGCTCCAAAACCAAGTATGACCTCATAAACCATCCTTCCCATTACATTTTTATTGATTTGATCATCTATTAAAGGGAAATATGTCAGATAATTTTTCTTATTTCTTCTTCCTCCCTGATGTTATATCCCAACAATAGTATCACAGCCAGGTCAATCTACTATGTTTTGGGATTTAATTAATATGATCGGATTTGGTTTTACCTTTTATTTACTAAATATAATGTGAATATTTAAAATGATTGATGTGCATATTTGATTAAATATCACATATGATCCCAAACACACACACAGATATATATATATATATATATATATATATATATATATATATATATATATATATATATATATATATATATATATATATATATACATATATACATACAATTTACACACATCATCCTAAAATTGATTTTGATGATGGATGTGTAGTATGGTGATGGCCAATAACCCAAATATCTATGTGTGGTTGAATGGATTATTTATTCCTATTTTATCTCAATTTGTATACTGAGCATGTACCATTTTCTTCCCAAATGTAATAGTATTATTCTCTCCTATCTTTGCTCCCCTTGAATGTAACTCAAGGTTTCTCATTATCTTGTAATAAGTATAATAGCATTCAATTGGTTTTAATTCTTGTTACGATGAAGATGACCCTCAACGCTAAATGAATTGACCATCTTGAAGATGTGCTGACCGACTGGAGGACCAACATTAGGAGGTGAATGGATTGGTTGGTATTGTTTGGAGGTGTCCCAACACCAATTGGACCAGATGCCAAATGTTCATTTAGATAGAACAACCGACCGACCAAGAGGTGAGCCTAACGGTTCAAGGATTGGACATATCAAACTGGATTGATTCAAGCAAAGATCTACACCAAAAATAGATGATGCATGTGATGTAAACCTAGGTTGTAGTAATTCCTTGTGGCTTTAATGAATTACAATAGTAAGGCCATATCCATCGCTAATGTTTTATATTGCATGTTTACATTTGTGGGATATATCATATATATGATATGTACAATAATTTGTGGTGAATGGTTATTATATGTATACATATAAATATATAAAATACCTCAATCAAATATATTAAGTTGAAGATTCTTTCCATTAGCAAAATAAACAAAAAGCTTGATTGATTATGTAAAGACCCAGTCTCTACTATTAAACATGATAAACAAATCACCAAAAGTATGGCAGTGGAAGAATTAAATCTTGACATTATTCAAAATGTATAAAGAGTACATTATAAAATTTTCCCAAATGGGAGTACAACTTTATACAAGCATAGGATCTAGGTAGAGGAAGACTTAGACTAATGCAACATTGTCTCCAAACAAAACAACTATATATATATAAAGGAAACTATGTCTAAGCAAGCTATGTGTCCCTTCTCTTCATGCCCTTATCCTTAGTCATAGGTTCACCAAGCTTCCATGCACACTCTGATCCTATCCTGGATGGTTGGGGTCATCCAGCAAGAGAAAGATAAAAGGTATGTGTTAAAAAGAAATTATTGGACAAGGAATAATCAACAACATTGCATAATAAAGGATTCTCCATGTTACAAGAGTTTAAGAGAATGAGATAGATAATCAAATAAGAATAAGAGAACTGCCATATACAATCACCACAATATTAAATCACATAGCATGAATATATTAAGACACAAACTCATCTCAATGTAGGGTGAGGCACCTACCGGACCTCACCAATGGCAGGGGGACTAAAACCCCAGTGCCTAAAAAGTGGCAGGGGGACTAAAACCCCAGTGCCTAATATATAAAATGGCAGGGGGACTAAAACCCCAGTGCCCTGTGGGTGGTTTGTACTCATGTACACTACATTGTCATTTGGCCTAAAATACATCATGCTTAAATAGTCACTTGGCAGTATAGTGAGAAGTAACAAGATTGCAACTTAGCATTGGGAATAAAACCCAAGAAATAAATAAACAGGTCATCATAGGCAACAACAATATACAAGAGCTCCAAGAACCAAAAGAGTCAACAAACAACAACATTATACAATGCTTCCAAATATTTCAAAAGGATGAGCCACATAGGCAATAACAAGATTAAAGCATTTCCAAGTAAAGGAGGCAGCATATGTAGAAGCATGATTCACATGATTCAAATGATTAAGCCACAATGGCATAAACTAAGTAAAGAGCCAATAAATGTAATTAGAAGGATTACAAGGCTAGCACAATAATGAGTGGGGTTGGATAAAGGCCCAACTGAGAGTAGGTGTATTGCACATTATCATCACATTTAAATTCCACAATTAAAATTGGATCCACATACCAAGAATAGGCATCACATACAAAATAGGGCTCACATACCTGTTCTAGATTTATTACCATAACTTTCACCAAGTTGATTCCAATCCATCCATATATCCTAGTTACATAATTACACATGTATTAGAATGTATTAAGGCATAATATACATGAAAAACCCTAATTTTACAAAACCATGATTTAGGGTTCAAAACCAAGCCCAAGAGATTAGTCATATTCTCCTGATTAAGAAAACATATTTTATTACCTAATTTGGGGTTAAAATGAGTTAATTAGGTATTTTAGAATATTATATATCCTTAAAAGGCATTCAAAAAAAACTTCGAAAAAGGAATACAAATCAGGAGTCAAAAACTATAAATTCGAATTCTACATCAAAAATCCTTTCCATCGATTATTTATTCGTATTTTTCTGACCAAGGATTCATTTATTATGAATTAAATGATCCTGGCCAATCAGAATTCAGGAAAACTATAGTGTGACAGGTATTTAAATTATAACAGGATTCGATGTAAATACCGGTGAAATGACTATTATACCCTTGCTAGGAAAATAAAAACAATTAAAATGATGAGGGCAGATCAGTCATTCAGGGATAGCAAAGAACTTCGCAGCAGGAGAAAACAAATAGACGGAAATTACCAAAATGCCCATGGTTGCTCAGCTAGTTACACACCCGGGGCTAGGGTACACTGGTCATTTCGTGACCCTGTATCTTCCACTTGCAGCAATGGCGAGGGAGCAACCTGGAGCTTGGGCTCCTTTGCTTCAGACCGCTTCACTGCGGTTTGTCCCAAGCCGAGACCGGGAAATTGTTCCCCGACGTCTCGCGGTCACAAGGAGCTTGAAAACGCGCCTAGGCGTGCACAGGCACAAAGAAAAGAGGCCCGAGCTGGCCGGAAACAGGGAAACGAAGAAGATGAATGAGAACCCAAGGAACGATAAGAAGAACCACTGGATAAGGCCGTAAAAACGTTCGCGGCAGCACGAGGATTCAAAACCATGTCTCGCCGCGGGCGGAGGAGCACCAACGCTCAAAACATCTTGGCACCGGTGGCTACTCCACGGTGGATCTATAGGGCCCGGTGATCGGGGGCTTCGCGAGACAAAAAGATCAAAGAGAACTAAAGAACAGGGGTCTAGGGTTCTTACGACGTGAGAAATTGAACCGAGATGGCCGGAGGAGGGAGCAGCATTCCAAGGTCGCCAGAGATGAAAGTGGAGTAGGTCCGGGAGCTCCGCGGAAAAAGAGGAGAAATTGAGGGTAGGGAAGGAAGGCTCGAAGCCAGGGGGTGCTCCACGGCCCCTTAAGTAGGCGAGGGAGGAGCTACGGATCCCTCTGCAACTCCTTGGTGGAGAGGAGGGGAAGAGCCCCAATGGGCGTTTCGTGTACAGAGCGATAGAGATGATGAGTGGGTGCTCAAACGAACCGGATCGTCAAGAAGAAGCCAACGGATAAGAAATCGTTTGAAAAGCTCAACCACAGAGAGAGAACGAGATCAGGAGCTCGGCGGCCGGGTCTGCTCCTATACTCGCGGACAACCTGAGCTAGGAGACAACTGCTCGTCCATTAGATCAGTTGGGTAGCGAATCCCGGCCGTTGGATCGCGCGTAGTCCCAAAAGGGGCGCGTGACAAAGAAAATAAACTGAACATTAGCGTTACAGATGAAATCAATGAGATCGATTAAAGCACTATATTCATACCATAGTAAAAGCTTATAAAATAGATTTGAAGGGTCAAATGAAGTCGAAATGACACTAAATTTGGACCACATGCTCATATTAGTATTTAGAACTATGCTATATAATTAGATTTCGCATTTATATCCAATTAGGCCCTCAATTAATATATTTCTCATTAAAGTGTATTTGAACACATTAAAATGTGTGAATTATTATGGAATTACTGTATTAATGCAATTGGTGAGTCAAATTCAAGGTGATAGCTATCCATGAGTATTAAGAGCAAAATATCAACCTTTAAATATATTTTCACACATTTATCATCAAATTGGAGGAGAGAGAAAGTAAAGAGGTTAATATACTCATAATTAATTCAAATGCTTATTATTATTAATATATTTATCCAAAAAACTCCAAATTAATATTATCTACTTATTTCCATAATTAATGTCCAAATTACATTATTAACCATCACTTATCTCCTAAATTGGGTTATTTGTGCAAACACCCCTCCATTATCATAAATGAGGGTAAATGGTGATTTCAACATCAAATTGTGCTCAAATTGCACAAGGAGTCCAATGGGAAATTTATGCAAAAGGTCCAAATGGACTTAAAGGCAAAGGAAAGCTCAAAAGTGGGTAAATTGCAGGGAAGACCCTGAGTTTCAGTATGTTACAGCACACCACCCCTTAAAGAGGATTTCGTCCCCGAAATCACAACAAGAGGAAAGAGAGGGTGGGTGTGCAACATCCCAACCTTAAACACTAGGTTATAACCCTTAATCTAGGGTATAACACAAAATCTACATAAGTCAGGTGTTACTAAGGTTTTCACAAAACCTATAGTCTTTTATTAAACTTAAACTAATATTTTTGCCTTGTTAATGTAATCTACATCATGAAGAGGTATCATATTTATTATACTATCATTTGTTCCAAATTTTATTCAAAATAATTACATCTCAATATTATATCATGGGTATCTCCCTCATTAAGGGTTTTAAGCACAATTAGGGTTTAAGAAGCCATTTCAACATTAATTAATGTATTAGGTTAAAAACCTTAATAACATGAATTCATTTCCTTATTATCCTCTTAAAACTATCATGTATAATTATCACAAATTATTTTATAGAAAAGGTTAATATTATCCAACAAGTTATTAAGCCTATTATGATTCCAAATAATGTTCATATTACACATTTTCATACCATCATTTCATACTCATATTAATGACATCCTTAATCATTTTCGTCCATTACACATCATATTATAAATTATACATATTTTAATTCACCTTAGGCATTTATGAATATTCATGTGAATCCAATTATTCATTATCATATTTGAGTCATTATATGCATTTTAGTGAATATGATGTAACACATTAAGTATTAATGAATTAATCTACTTATGATGAGGTGTGCATTAGATAACAAGGTGATATACCTTACATGTATTGATAATTGGGTCACAATTATGATTAGGTGATTATAATCAAATTATATGTACCAAGGTATATTATGTGATGACACCTAATGCCACTAATGTATCATGAAAGGCATTAAGGGTATATATATATATGTATGTTGTCAAAGTTAGATGATGACCTATTAGGGTTTGGGTCAACTTGATCATTACATGTTAAATCATCCTTAGGGTGTATTTTACCATACACATTTTACCATTAGGGTGACTTAATAAAAACTATGTATATTCACATATGAATAATTAATGATTATGTGCATCAAGAGTATATCAAGGTTCAAGCATGAGAATTATATGACTTATCCATTTGTTCAGAAGCAAACAAGATGAATTATAAACATATTAGGTTTGTTCAACTCTCACTAAACCCATGTCTAAGGAGTTAGAGTTTCTTGATTTCAAGGCATTGAGGGACTCCAACCCCCTAAAGAGGATTTCGTCCTCGAAATCAACAAACCCAAAATCTATCAAGGTACTAACACTACCTTTCCACTCAAAGGGTTGACTAAGCCAAACTATTTTAAGGGTATAAGATCCAACATGAAAGTCTTACTAAACTCTATCTTTCAAACTCAAGGTATAGCATAAGGTACACTAAACCCTAAACATGGAAATATAAGGCTCACATAAGATATTTAGGGATTACAAGATGATTTTTGTTTGAGAAAAGAAGTCAAATCATCATATAAGGGTTATAAAGGTTATTCGACAATAAGGTAATATGTCTAAGTTAGGCTATTTCAAGCTGTCTGTTTCAGATCAGGCCAGGCCAGGTCATATGAGCTCAGGAGTCCTCGTGACCAAGCTAGTGGGGCGGAGGAAAATATTGCCAGCCCCCAAGCTCTGACCCTTTCTAGACACCATCACTTTCAACATCTTGCTCTAGTAGCTTCTCAATAGACAATTCACCAAAAAGTTGACAAATTTTATTTTTAATTAATTATTATTAGGATACTAAATCTAACTTTCATTCTAGGTCAACTCTAAGGTGAAAATCTAACTAAAGGGAAACTATATAAGATAAGGGTTCTATCTAGGAGACAATTTTGAACTAGTCAAGAATCTGACTACCTTGATGCTCTGATACCATGCTGTAAAGACCCAGTCTCTACTATTAAACATGATAAACAAATCACCAAAAGTGTGGCAGCGGAAGAATTAAATCTTGACATTATTCAAAATGTATAAAGAGTACATTATAAAATTTTCCCAAATGGGAGTACAACTTTATACAAGCATAGGATCTAGGTAGAGGAAGACTTAGACTAATGCAACATTGTCTCCAAACAAAACAACAATATATATATAAAGGAAACTATGTCTAAGCAAGCTATGTGTCCCTTCTCTTCATGCCCTTATCCTTAGCCATAGGTTCACCAAGCTTCCATGCGCACTCTGATCCTATCCTGGATGGTTGGGGTCATCCAGCAAGAGAAATATAAAAGGTATGTGTTAAAAAGAAAGTATTGGACAAGGAATAATCAACAACATTGCATAATAAAGGATTCTCCATGTTACAAGAGTTTAAGAGAATGAGATAGATAATCAAATAAGAATAAGAGAACTTCCATATACAATCACCACAATCTTAAATCACATTGCATGGATATATTAAGACACTAACTCATCTCAATGTAGGGTGAGGTACCTATCGGACCTCACCAATGGCAGGGGGACTAAAACCCCAGTGCCTAAAAAGTGGCAGGGGGACTAAAACCCCAGTGCCTAATATATAAAATGGCAGGGGGACTAAAACCCCAGTGCCCTGTGGGTGGTTTGTACTCATGTACACTACATTGTCATTTGGCCCAAAATACATCATGCTTAAATAGTCACTTGGCAGTATAGTGAGAAGTATCAAGATTTCAACTTAGCATTGGGAATAAAACCCAAGAAATAAATAAATAGGTCATCATAGGCAACAACAATATACAAGAGCTCCAAGAAGCAAAAGAGTCAACAAACAACAACATTATACAATGCTTCCAAATATTTCAAAAGGATGAGCAACATAGGCAATAACAAGATTAACACATTTCCAAGTAAAGGAGGCAGCATATGTAGAAGCATGATTCACATGATTCAAATGATTAAGCCACAATGGCATAAACTAAGTAAAGAGCCAATAAATGTAATTAGAAGGATTACAAGGCTAGCACAATAATGAGTGGGGTTTGATAAAAGCCCAACTGAGAGTAGGTGTATTGCACATTATCATCACATTTAAATTCTACAATTAAAATTGGATCCACATACCAAGAATAGGCATCACATACAAAATAGGGCTCACATACCTGTTCTAGATTTATTACCATAACTTTCACCAAGTTGATTGCAATCCATCCATATATCCTAGTTACATAATTACACATGTATTAGAATGTATTAAGGCATAATATACATGAAAAACCCTCATTTTACAAAACCATGATTTGGTGTTCAAAACCAAGCCCAAAAGATTAGTCATATTCTCCTGATTAAGAAAACATATTTTATTACCTAATTTGGGGTGAAAATGAGTTAATTAGGTATTTTAGAATATTTTATATCCATAAAAGGCATTAAAAAAACTTCAAAAAAGGAATACAAATCAGGGGTCAAAAACTATAAATTCGGATTCTACATCAAAAATCCTTTCCATCGACTATTTATTCGTATTTTTCTGACCAAGGATTCATTTATTATGAATTAAATGATCCCAGCCAATCAGAAATCAGGAAACTATAGTGTGACAGGTATTTAAATGAAAATAGGATTCGATGTAAATACCGGTGAAATGACTATTATACCCTTGCTCGGAAAATAAAAACAATTAAAATGATGAGGGCAGATCAGTCATTTAGGGATAGCAAAGAACTTCGCAGTAGGAGAAAACAAGTAGACGGAAATTACCAAAATGGCCATGACTGCTCAGCTAGTTACACACCCGGGGCTAGGGTACACTGGTCATTTCGTGACCCAGTATCTTCCACTTGCAGCAATGGCAAGGGAGCAACCTGGAGCTTGGGCTCCTTTGCTTCAGACCGCTTCACTGCGGTTTGTCCCAAGCCGAGACCGGGAAATTGTTCCCCGACGTCTCGCAGTCACAAGGAGCTTGAAAACGCACTGAGGCGTGCACAGGCACAAAGAAAAGAGGCCCGAGCTGGCCGGAAATAGGGGAACGAAGAAGATGAACGAGAACCCAAAGAACGATAAGAAGAACCACTGGCTAAGGCCGTAAAAACGTTCGCGGAGGCACGAGGATTCGAAACCATGTCTCGCCGCGGACGGAGGAGCACCAAAGCTCAAAACAGCTTGGCGCCGGCAGCTACTCCACGGTGGATCTATAGGGCCCGGCGATCGGGGGCTTCGCGAGACAAAAAGATCAAACAGAACTGAAGGATAGGGGTCTAGGGTTCTTACGACGCGAGAAATTGAACCGAGATGACCGGAGGAGGGAGCATCATTCCAAGGTTGCCGGAGATGAAAGTGAAGTAGGTCCGGGAGCTCCACAGAAAAAGAGGAGAAATTGAGGGTAGGGAAGGAAGGCTCGAAGTCAGGGGGTGCTCCACGGCCCCTTAAGTAGGCGAGGGAGGAGCTGCGGCTCCCTCTACAACTCCTTGGTGGAGAGGAGGGGAAGAGCCCCAATGGGTGTTTCATGTACAGAGCGATAGAGACGATGAGTGGGTGCTCAAACGAACCGGATCATCAAGAAGAAGCCAACGGATAAGAAATCGTGTGAAAAGCTCAACCACAGAGAGAGAACGAGATCGGGAGCTCGGCGGTCGGGTCTGCTCCTATACTCGCGGACAACCTGAGCTAGGAGACAACTGTTCATCCGTTAGATCAGTTGGGCAGCGAATCCCGGCCGTTGAATCACGCGCATGCCCAAAAGGGGCGCGTGACAAAGAAAATAAACTGAACATTAGCGTTACAGATGAAATCAATGAGATCGATTAAAGCACTATATTCATACCATAGTAAAAGCTTATAAAATAGATTTGAAGGGTCATATGAAGTCCAAATGACACCAAATTTGGACCACATGCTCGTATTAGTATTTAGAACTATGCTATATAATTAGATTTCGCATTTATATCCAATAAGGCCCTCAATTAATATATTTCTCACTTAAGTGTATTTTAACACATTAAAAGGTGTGAATTATTATGGAATTACTATATTAATGCAATTAGTGAGTCAAATTCGAGGTGATAGCTATCCATGAGTATTAAGAGCAAAATATCAACCTTCAAATATATTTTCACACATTTATCATCAAATTGGAGGAGAGAGGAAGTAAAGAGGTTAATATATTCATAATTAATTCAAATGCATATTATTATTAATATATTTATCCAAAAAACTCCAAATTAATATTATCTACTTATTTCCATAATTAATGGACAAATTACATTATTAACCATCACTTATCTTCTAAATTGGGTTATTTGTGCAAACACCCCTCCATTATCATAAATGAGGGTAAATGGTGATTTCAACATCAAATTGTGCTCAAATTGCACAAGGAGTCCAAAAATGATTAAAAAGGATGGGAAATTTATGGAAAAGGTCCAAATGGACTTAAAGGCAAAGGAAATCTCAAAAGTGGGTAAATTGCAGGGAAGACCCTGAGTTTCAGTATGTTACAGATTATGTGTGGGCACGTCAAGCGTGGTACACTATCCATATTGTGGAAATGTGATGGTGGTTATGTGTGCATGCTAAGTGGATACATTTCTATCATGTTGGCTTTTTGTTCATGCTTAAATGGGTGTCATGAATGATATTATGCACCTACAAGCATGAAAATGACTATGGCAAGGAGTTGCACATACCATCTATTGAACTATTGCATAAGATGCAATTGGAAAATGTTACCTACCTTACTGACTGATTATGGGAACTGGCGTTGGCCCAGTAATAACTCTATTATTTTGAATCGTGGCTCATTAGAAGTTTGTGCGTTGCAATCTTCTAAATTGATAATGGAGGGTTATAAATTTGACCAAAATAATGCGAAGTGATAATCAATTAAAGGCCTAATTGAAATAATTAAATTTTATACAAATCAAATCAAATCAAAATTGGGTTTTCGAATAAATTGCAAATTTCTCTTATAGAATTAAATGGTGACACGTAACAATAATTTTTTTTCTATGATCAGTCCTTGAGAAGGACAAGTTAAATGGGAATAACTTCCACAATTGGTTCATGACTCTGAGAATTTTTATCAAATAGGAGTAGAAGTTGTATGTTCTGGAGGAACCAGAGCCATATGAACCACTTCCCACTACACTAAAGACTGAAAGGATGCTTATACTGAAGATTTGATTGATGTCAAGTGTCTAATGGTGTTCTCCATGAACTGTGAGTTGCATAGAGAACATGAGAGTATGGATGTTATGGAGATGGTCACACATCTTAAAGACATGTTCTAAGATTAGACAAGACATGAGAGATATGATGTCTTCAAGGTAGTTTTTAAATTTAACTTGGTAGAAGGAGATCTAGTAGGTCCTCATGTGATCAAGATCATTGGGTATGTGCATAACCTTTCTAGAATGGGATTCCCCTTGGGTTAAGAGTTGGTCAATAATGTTATTCTATAGTCCCTTCCAGAGTCATACAGTCAGTTTTTCATGAACTACAACATGAATGACTTTGAAAAGTCATTGATAGAGTTATTTGACATGTTGATAACAACAAAGGAACAAATGAAGAAAGACAAACCCAAGTCTTTGTTGATGATCGATTTTGATAACCTAGAATCTCACGCTTTGTATGTAACTCCAAATTTTATACCTTATTCTTGTTCTCACAATAAAATTCATGATTAAGTGTGTTTTGATACATAATTAGGTCATCTAAAGCGCATATGCCTCATAATGAACGCTTTTTAGCATAAAACCTAGTTTTGAGCTACTTCACACATCATCATCTCCTTTCCTTTCTTGGATCATATCTATGCACATATATGTAAGCATCTCTCATGCTCATGATGTAGATGTCGTCATAGCTCCAACACACCTAATTATATTTACTTCTATGCTAAGACTGGAAAGATATGCTCTTTTGAAACTCCATCGATTTAACATGGTTTTGGTCTTTTTATTTGAACTTTTAGCCTTATTAGGCCCAATTATTAGGTGTGCAGCCCAAGAATTAGTTGTGCTTCTTTGATCCCCCTATTTTGCTCTCTTCCTTGATGGTACCGATCTGATCCATGCGATCGTGTCCCACGGACAAGACCCTTAAGATCAAACAGTTAGTGTACCTCCCCCTTCCTACGTACGCCCACCCAGCGCCAACGGTGTCAGAACCAACAACTCCACTTGAGCTCCCTCAATATCCTCATCCTAGTCACCTATTACTCAATTGGAAACCTCATTCAAAATGTTTCAGTTTCATATCCTTTTCCCCTCTCCTTGTTTACATTATCACAAACCTTAACTCACCACCACTGTCTTGATGGGGAGTTTGAGATGCCAGGCCTTCCCAGTCCAGGTCGGCTACCTCACATAGACCCAAGCCCCTTTTCTTCCCTCACCCCCTTCCTTCCATGAGACTTGTTGTCACAACACCACCGTTGGGCATGAGCGCAATGGAGAAGAAGCACATGAATCACCATATAAAGATCCAACGAACCTCTATGAGTGTGACAATGCCACCTTTGTCTCCTTCTCAATAGGGTGGTGGGCCAGCCTATATCGAGCATGGGTAATGAGCAGTGACAAGTAGCCCCTGGATGACACTTTGTGGGTGTCACGCAGTAGCTAGGAGTCCCTAACTAATGCTCAGCGGGAATTGCACCACGATTGAGCACTGATGAAGGCTGGTGCATGGACCAGACCCCACATCATGGGATAGGTAACTCTGGGTGAGTCCCAAGGAATTTTGGAAGCACAAAAGCATGAATTTTTGGCCCATCTTTGTAAAACTCCTCAAAAAATCCCCATTTTATATGCCTAACTTCAAATCCCCCTTATCTCCCAAGTCCCTATAGCAAATCCAATGATGACGTATATCATTTTGACCAGAAACTCTTCATCTTTCTTTTTATGCCACCATCTTCTGTTAGTTTGTATGTTTAATCTTAGATTTGTTAACAATTATTCCTTGTCGATCTTGTCCTTTTCAATCAACCTTAAAAATGCACCACTTTTATATTTGGTGATCTCTGACCCCACATGCATGCAAATTAGTAACTTTCCCTCTTTAGGAATGTGACCCAAGGTGTTGGACCTTTTATATGAATCCTCATGTCTTTGTGACCTTATGACTTAATAGTGACTCATTTATGTACTTGCATGTTATAACTTGACCAAGTCTTGAACCTTATTTATCATTATCAATATAAATTTTTTTATCTCAAAATTAGTAATCTTTGTAATGTATGTGCCATGTTTGATTATGGTCTTATAATATGGTTTCCATTAGTAACTCATGTAACATAATTTCCTAATTGAGTATCAAGTTATGCCTTAATACGTGACAGTTAGTACTTATATCCTTGAATCTTTAATACTTGTGTAAAAGTAAAGTCTAGATGATCAAACCTCTAAGTTCATCATCAAATTTGACCCTATTATGACTTCTGACACTAAATACAATATACACACACTCATCACCTAGATATGACACCCAACCTGCTCTAAATGTATGGTGATCTTTGGAAGTCTAATCTTATAAGAAAGATGTTCTAATGTTATCCATGATACCTTGAAACATCAATCAGTAGAATTATTTTAATATGGCTCTACATCCTAATTTGTCATCCTTAACTCTTCTATGACTTGGAGATATGGCCCTGTTACATGGAATTGATCTAATATGACTTAGTCATGATCTTGAATGTTTAAACATGATAATAAACCAAATCTTTTGCTTCCCCTATCTGCAAATTAGAAATGGTTCCATGTTTATATCTAAGTTAATGTGGATGGTTCCTATAGATCTAGGACTTAATGTTGATCATTGGACTATGTTGAATAATGACATGCATGTTTGGATGTTTGGATCTATATCTGAGCTAAGTAAAACTTAGATCTAGGGAAACATCCACGTGACTCATATGATGCTCGTGACTCATATGATGCTATCTTATCAAACCTAGTGATCTACGACTATATCTTGTATCTTTTTGCATCTTAGGTCCACTTGGGCTGGACCATCTCTAGAGATCTTATCATAAATTGCTCACTACTTGTAAGGTATGCTTGATCTCTTGACCCTACTATGTTACTGGCTTGTTTGTATGTACGCTAGTATGAATTCTTGTCTAGATAATTACTTGTTTGAGATATTGTTCCTTATGAATATTATTTTTCATGTTGTCTATAATAGGTTTATTAACATTGAACATAACATAAAGAAATCCATTATAGAATCTTGTGTACCTTCCTAAATTATCGAGGTAGGGTACAAGGCACGAATGAAACAAGGTAAGTTCATTGACTTTGGTCTTGAGGTCCCTCATGTAGAAATAGGGAGCAAGAATGCCCCTCGTGGTCCCTTCCTTGAGAAGTGGTCAAGGGACTATGTTGATATAATGGGTAAAGAAATCTAAAACATGTCTTGTATAGAAGAAAATCGTAAGTGTTCTCATCTTTCCTATGTTGATATAATGGGTAAAGAAATCTAAAACATGTTTTTTTATAGAAGAATATCGTAAGTGTTCTCATCTTGTTTCTACTTCTTGTTCTATATGATGTTTGTAGCCAAGAAACTTTTATTATGCTCTTAAACTATTTTCATGCCTTTTCATATGTACTTAATGCATTTGAATCGATTTATTTTGTTTATCAAATTTTTAGTTGCCAAATGAAGATCCACTGCAATAAAGACTTTAAGCTATAAGGAACACCAATGTGTTTTCTTGATATAGAATTGGATACGTATCTCTTTTATCCATGTGTGTGTGATATCTTGTTGTTACTGTTTATATATACACATATATATACATACATACATACACACATACATACATACATATATTTATATATGTATATATATATATATATATATATATATATATATATATATATTTCTCGTGTGAAATATTTGTGCCATTTTATGAACGGACACCCAAGTCCACTAGCCTTTGGCTTTATAGACATCAGGAGTGTGGACTTAGGATTTGGCTTTCTAGACATCAGGAGTGGGGACTTAGGGTAATAAAAAGTTTTATGACAAATGGTATCAGATATATATACATAGGCCTCTATATATGTTTAAGGCATAACACATATTAAGAACCAATGAAGGACTAAAAATTCTTTCCTTAAAGTTTAGAGAGTCTTCTAGCAACACATCCCTTTTTTAAGTACTACCTAATCCACCAAAGAAGATGACGGTTGGGTAGTCTTCTCATCTCCTCATGTGATCCTTCTCCCATTACTATTTATCACATGAACTCTCTATTATGGGTAGCCTACACAGGGAAAACTAAAATTCGAATGAATCAGTAAAATCTAAGTAAAATGATGATGATGATTCCATGATCTGAGCTTAATTTGAAAAACTTGATTATGACTAATGGAAGTTCTCTTGTAGTTAGCTACTCATGTATGAACCCTCAGATCGTGTAAACTCAACTTTATCAAATCTGGACAAAGTCTAGATATGGTGAAATAATGTGGAACTCTTGTCTTACACCTCATGTTTTATGAGGTCCCTATTTACTAAACCTATGTTGCCCTATTGTTTATTAAAACTCAAACATAGTTAAACAAACCTTCCCCTATTGGATATGTACCATGATCATGCCACAAAATAACCATGTCTTTGAAGCCCTAGATCATAATGTGAAGACTTTTTCCCAGAGGAAACCCCCCTACTGACTATTATAACTCCTTGTAGATTGAATTTGAATAATATGATGGACTTAGATCTCAATATGACCCAATTATGATCAAAATCTTGAGTTCTCATTGGACTTATAGATTTACAAAATCTACCCTTACATTGATCTTGAAAAGATGGGAATAAAACTATGACTTTGAACTCACAAATATCAAAATATGGTCACCCTATTAATGATCTTGATGTTTGACTCTTGATCTTGTGAAATACAATTTGATAGTTGATACTCTCCCTATTTTAAGATGACCTATGAATAATGATTAAAATGTACTAATGTGTTAGATTAGGGTGGTAGTTGACTTATGACTCCCCTAATATAGGTGACATATCTATTATGACTGCCTTTAAATTTCCATCTAGTTGATTATTTTGAGTTTGGAATGATAACCCCTTCCACCCAAATTTTATTTCTTGACCTAAGCCACTAATAGGTCAAATATAAGATGATACTAATACTCAATCTTCAACGTAGATCTTGAAGTGTGATGATGTTGAATATATATTGAGTTTGAGTTTCTAGAAAAACCTAGGTATAGATCATTCAACAACCTTGAATACTATGATAATGAAATTGATGATTGACATCATGAAATGTTATACTATTGTTTCTTGATTAATGTTCATAGATGAATGATCTGCCCTAAGGTCTAAGGAAGGAACCTCAACCCTAGCTTCAAAATGGTTGGATTTATGAATTAAATGCTCAAACTAGGCTCTTGATATTGATGTATGAAATCTTGACTCATGATCATTGGTCTTAAAATAGATTCGACTCCTATGATCACCCTATTTGGATCATGAGATCGCCCTCGATATATGATTAATGACTTCCATGTTCCCAATCTGTGAAAGTTTGAAATGATGACTACGTAAACTCACTCAATTTATGAGTTAAGGGTGAGCTCCATGTGGTCTAGTGTGGGACCTTCCATTCATTATGAGTATGAAACCACAATGTTGAAATATGATGTTTGTCTCAAATTGTTGAAATACGAATCTCGATTATGGAGGTATAACCCCACCTAGGCCAATGTAGAAGGTATAACCCTAAATGTTGGGAATGAAAATCATACATTACTCTTGAGCTCTATTAATTTGACCTAATATGTGACCTCTCCTTGTTTGTGATTTATGTTATAATCTCCCAGATTAGATGATCCATGTGACTTTGTGTTTACTTTGATACTTGATTTCCCAATTTTTTTATTGTGACAATACTACCCGTTTAGAATACCAAAGATCATTATGATATGGGGTATTCAATCTCAATCTTGAATGATGAAATGTTTTAATTTGAGGGATAAATTTCTTTTAAGGTGGGGAGGAAGTGATAACCTCAAATCTCACCTTTGTATGTAACTCCAATTTTTATACCTCCTTCTTGTTCTCACTTTCAATTCATGATTGAGTGTGTTTTGATACATAATTAGGTCATCATGTGTGCATATGCCTCGCGATGACACTCTTTTTAACATAAAACCTAGTTTTGAGATAATTCACACATCATCATCTCATTTCTTTTTGTGGATCATATCTATGTACATATATGTAAGTCTTTCTTATTCTCATGTTGTAGATCTCACCCTCAGGTTCCAACACACCTAATTTTACATATCATGATGTTACATATCATTCTGACCAAAAACAATTCAACTTTTTAATGCCATTATCTTCTTTTAGATTTGCATGTTTTGTCCCTAATTTGTTAAATATTAAGACTTGTTGATGTTGTTCTTTTTAATCAACCTTAAACATGCACCACCCCTGTATTTGGTGATCTTTGACCCCATATGCATGTGAATCAGTAACTTCCCCTCTTTATGAACATGACCTAAGGTGTTGGACCTTTTATATGCTTCTCATGTATTTTTGACCTTATATGTTCATACTTGACCTAATAGTGACTCAATTATGTACTAGCATGTATAACTTGACCAAGTTTTGAACCTTAGCTATCATTATTGTCATATAACTTTTTAATCTCAAAATCATTAATATTTCTAATCTATTTGCCATGTTAGATTATGGTCTTGTGCTATGGTTTCCATTAGTAACTCATGTAACTTATGACCTACTTATGTACCATGCTATGCCTTAAGAGGTGATGGTTAGTACTTATATCCTAGAATCTTTAATACTTGTACAAAAGTGAATTATAGATGATCAAACCTCTAAGTTCACCATAAAGTATGACCCTATTTTAACTTGTGACAATAAATGCATTATACACTCAATCATCACCTACACATGACACCCAACCTGCTCTAAAGGTACATGTTGATCTTTAGAAGTCTAATCTTGCAAGAATGATTCTCTAATGTTATTCATTCTACCTTGAAAACTTCAAATGAATAGAATTATCTTAATATGGTTCTAAATCCTAACTTGTCATCCTTAATGCTTCTATAACTTGGAGATATAACTCAATTTCATGGAGTTGGTCTAATATGACGTAGTCATGACCTTGAATGTTTAAACATAATGATAGACCAAATCTTATGCTTCCCCTGTCTCCAAATTAGAAATAATTCCATGTTTATATCGAAGCTAATGTGGATGATTCCTTTATATCTAGGACTTAATGATGATTATTGGACTATGTTGAATAATGACATGCATGTTTTGAAGTTTGGATCTATATTGAGATAAGAAAAACCTAGATCTAGGGATATATCCACATGACTCATATGATGCTATCTTATCAAACCCTAATGATCTAAGACTCTATCTTGTATTTTCTTGCATCTTAGATCCACTTGGGTAGGACCATCTCTAGAGATCTTATAAGATCTCATCTTGCTTACTACTTGTAAGTTTTTCTTAATCTGTCGACCCTACTATGTTACTAGCTCGTTTGTATGTATGAACATCTAAATGCTTGTCTAGGTAATTATTTGTTTGAGCTATTGTTCCCTACAAATATTATTTTTCATTTTTTCTATAATATGTTGATAAACCTGGAACATAACATAAGGGCATAAGGCATGAATGAAACAAGGTTAGCTCATTGACTTTGGTCTTGAGGTCCAACATGTAGAAATAGGGAGTAGGAATGTTCCTCATGGACACTTGAGAAGTAGTCAAAGGCCTATGTTGATATAATGGATAAAGAAATCTAAAACATGTTTTGTATAGAAGAATGGCGTTAAGTGTTCCCATCTTGTTTTGACTTATTATTATATATGATATTTCTAGCCAAGCAACTTTTATTATACTCTTAAATTGTTTTCATTCCTTTTCATAGCGTACTCAATGCATTCACATTGATATATTTTGTTTAACAAATTTGTATTTGCCAAATGAAGATTCACTTCCATCAAGAATCTAAGATGTAAACTAGAGCACCAATGGGTTATCTTGATTCAGATTTGGGTACATATTTAATTTCTCCATGTTTTTGTTATATCTTGTTATTACTGCTTTTACATATATATTTCTTGTGTGAAATATATGTGCCATTTCACAGATAGATACCCATGTTCACTTGGATTTGGCTTTATATCCTTTAAGAGTGTGGACTTAGGGTAACAAATAGTTCTGTTACATCAACAAACTAAAGGGGAAGTCTAAAGGAAAAGAAAAAGCTAAAAAGGGTTCTAAAGTTGGCTAGAAGCCCAAGTCTTCAGCACTCAAGGTAAAGGGAGGAGTGAATAAGGGAAGAAATTGTCACCCTTATCACCAGCCTAGAC
Source organism: Alisma plantago-aquatica (assembly GCA_963693085.1). Classification (NCBI taxonomy): domain Eukaryota; kingdom Viridiplantae; phylum Streptophyta; class Magnoliopsida; order Alismatales; family Alismataceae; genus Alisma; species Alisma plantago-aquatica. The sequence goes on from OY856412.1 coordinate 1,247,100,522, forward strand.
ATCGGAAAAGGAATTTCCCTCTCTACCAGGAGGAATTAAAGAAGAATGAGGGGATATAGATCTCCACCTCATGTATATCCGTTATAAGATAAATCTAATGACTTCTTCATCTTCGTATGTGATTTGTATTTAGTGAAACACAAACATGAATCTCTTAAAGTGTTCAAGAAGATCATGAGTTAAGTACATAATGACTTTGATAAAATTATTAAGATATTTTGATATGATCAAAATTGAAATACTATATTCAACAGTTTGAGGTCCTTCTAAAAAAACCATGATAGTGTATCACAATTGAATTCACATGAAACATGATGATGTACAGAAAGAAGAAATTGCATATTGATGTGATTGTAATGTAATCCATCTTCTAACATCCTTTTAGGTACATGCTTCACACTAAAACAATGTACCATCTAAAATGGATTTAAAGACGTCATAAATATGGAATGGGAATAGTCTTGATATGTCTGAAGGATTGAAACTTCTTAGAAAGGTTTATCCACAAATCATAAAATGTTGAATATTGTCTTTAATCCCAATTTGAGAAAAAAATGTTTGTTGAAAGGATAGCTAAGATCTAAAAGAATCAATGGAATTAAAGTAGAGCTCAAAAATTTTGAAGTCAACAAGGAGGTACAATGGGACAAAGAGAGTTAAAAATTGTTGTAGAATCTCAAGTTCCTTATGTAACACATGACTTGCATTTCTAGTAGAACACACCATGAGCTAAAAGACTAAGATATCTTATGACTCAGTATGATGGTGAGTTGGTCATAAGATGATGAGCCAACAATCAATTAGAAGTTATTGAGGAACCAAAATCTGTGAAGAGGCATAAAGCCATGGATTCGATGTACACCAACAAGGTAGGACCTTGGTAGTACCACCTAAAGGGGTAAAACCCATAGGGTGCAGTTAATTTTTTGAGAAGAGGACCAACATGGATAACCTAAGAGGACATATTGGTTGTATAGATTTCTCTGACTAGTTCAAAGTGTTGAACATGATGAAATCCCTTCACCGATGTGATGCTTATTACTTCATAGCACCATTTTGATGCACTTTTCATTACAATTCATAATAAAAATCCTTAGAAATAATGCTTAGATTTTTTTTTAATTCATTTTACCTTCAATTTATCAATTGTAGATTCATTAAGTTTTTTTGATGTAAGGAATTTGGCATAAATTTGGTAAAAATGATGAAGTATACACAATTGCTTGACAATTGACCATTGTCAAGTGGGGTTGAATCAAATAAGGCTCGACAAAAAATCGATAACCACATTGTGGAGTAGAAGCACCTCGAAAGGAACATGTCAAGTGATGGCTATCGAGCAAATTGAAACACCAACATGTTGAAAGATGGTCATCAAACCTATCAAAGACATGTCGACAGATTACCATATTAGTGATGACATCGGCAGATTCGTGTCGGTACCAAGTTTTCAAACAAGTCCCTCGACTATATTGTCGAGGAGTAGATCCATGATGACATCATCAATGACCTGACATAGATTGGCCATGTCGACACTTTAGTCGACATCATTCAAAGTCCCTTGACAATCCTATCGAGGATTCATCCTGGAAACATCTATAATAGATCGACACAGATGTCGATCGACAAATACCTGTTGAAGAAACACTTCATCGGACAACAACATCGACATAAGACGTGGAGACACTGATGCCACATTGATTAGTCGAGATCGAAAAACAACGAGTCAAAGCCTATAAATAGACCCACAAAGTCTCACTTCAAAGGATATTTGATTCCTGTTTCCAAGTTCCAAAGCCCAAGGATGAGAGTCATCGACCAGCCTAGATCTATCGACAATGTTGTTTTCCTATCTCCTTGGTGGCTCAATTCATCACCATCGATGATTAAATAGACCTTCTTACGCTCATACATGATTAAGGGGAGGAGGAGAGTTGTTGACCTTGTCTTCGACCACTTACCCGATCAACCAAAAGGTTGGTAGATCGATCAGTCGATCTACCTTTGTATCAACACCTTTCTCTTCTTTCCATATCATGACTTATTCAAGTTGTAATATGTTTGTTTCTATTTCCATGCGTGGCTCAGCTCCATAACATGGGTTGGGAGTAGCCGTCAGGCCCTCCCAACCATGTAATTGTTCACTCTTCTAATTTGTGGCATATGTTATTAAAAGTTTTGTTCTTATACTCTTGTTTTATATTGTCGATTGATGATTATCTACCCTCTTCTGATGTTTTATATGAATATTTTTCAAGAAAATGATTTCAACTTGATCTAGAGTATAGAATAGTAATAAGTCACGAGAGTGACGAGTTGCTATAACAATAGTCATTCAATTTTTCTTTGATCTTTTGGTTATTACCTTGAGAGAGATAACCCCCTTAGAGAGAAAGTTGTCCAAATCCCAAGAGAACGAAGGACCATATGCTTTTTATGGATGTTTGCAAAATGAGTAAAGCACATATATATTGTAGGATTGAAGGTTTTACATGGTTGTGATTGGTTTGATAAGCAAAACCAATCCAAGTCCCTTTTATCATTATTTTTCGATTCACCTTTATTTCTTTCTTTTAGTTTTCTTACTTAGACTTCACTTCTCAATTATATTAACTCATTCCTTAATCATAACACCATCAACATTTGCTCAATTGGTTAGATTAGACTAAGCTAACATCTTATGTTTTATTCTATTGTTCCCCTTATCCCTGAGTTCGACCCTATACTACTACAAAGGCTATGTATTGAGTTGCAGATGTTTCTTTTTAGTTGGGAAAAAAATTAAATATATGATATTTTGACTGGACAATTGTATACACCCTTTTGCCCCACAAAAAAGAGCAATCACTATTGTATCTTATCACTATGATATTTGGCATATGAAAATTAAAACCACATTTCTTAAAAGGAATATATGAGACGATGTGTACATGACACAATCATAAGGTTTTATAAATTCATTCATGCACATAAAGTATATATGTGATACCCATTGATTTTTTAAAACTTAATCTGATGTGTGACATCCAAATTGAAATTCTCACCTTAGAGTGAATCCTAATTTAAACACCCCACACTGGGCTAAGAATAAGAAAATCAGAGGAAGTTAGAAGGAAACACCAATAACACATACACATGAACAACAAAACAAACCATACAATAAGAGATCACCATTCAACATATAATTACATAGTAAATTATTACAACATTTGATATTACATATTAATGGTAAACTTCTTCATATGCACATACTCCCATCTACAACTGGATCTTATGGACAATAGGTCCACCTATAAATCATCTCGTCTCACAACTGTCAAATATCCTGGTTCTTCAAGATCACATGTCTACAACCTAAACAAAAGATTAGATGTGGTATACGCCAACACAATATTTAAGAATATTGTACTGAGTACGCCTACATGTCTTTCTTATACCTCTCGCTAGTACTTCACAGTAACAACAGAAATATATAACAAAAGCATACTTGAACAAAGATGTTTATTAACAAAAGAGAACACATATTTTAGGCACATTTTCTTTATATCATCTATGCATTGACCAACAAAGGTTGAATGCACTAAAGGCCTTACGATCGATTACAAAAGAGTTGGATCATTTCATAATGTGATCAGACTATCAAGATTTGGATCACTTTCAAGTACTTGACTACCAAAGAGTTGAAGTACTTTATTTTCCAACACTTGACTACCAAACAGTTGAAGTGCTTGAATATAATGGAACATATCTATTTGTTTCATTTGTTCATAGCCATAAGTATGGAAAATCAAGCAAGATATCATACAAGAACAAACATTTCATCCAATATCATATGCCAAGTTTTTTACTACACATATAATAAAATCGTACTGTGTAATAAGCCAAGTAGAGGTAAAGTGTACCTTGATCACAGATATCCTAATAATCGCAGATCACATTCCTGATGTCAACTATGTATCCCAGGTCAACCCCTGATAAAGATAAGATCATATGTGCCATCACTAGATTCTCATCATCAACCCTAGTTATTTTCATTTTAGGGTTTACGTTCATTATTATAGAAGTTCTCATATTTACTTGTATTCTTGTCTTGGAAATATCTTACTGATGTCACTTTCCAATAATGTTCCAGATTTATATAGATATATCTGAATATTATGTTGCATATGATTATATGCACACATTAACCATAGGTTACATTCGTTAATCCAATTAGGCTTAGAAACCATTCATTATGATTCATCACCATATTTATGAATTATGTGTATAATGTTGATATGTTAGTTTGACCTAGTGTTCCATATACTTCTATGAATATATTTTGTAGTTTCCAAGATTTATTGAGCATACTTGTAATTATTGCATATAAATTATAGTTATTAGCCCTAATTAGCCATATGGAGCAAATTACATGATTTCATGTCATAAAATGATCACATATGACGTGATATAGATTATATATCATATTTCAGAGTTAGTGACACATTTTCATAATACTAGTCCATCATTTGATATTTAGTATCCAAGAAATAAATGTAACATTTTTTACATTATATCACTGCGATTTAAGCATCATAAGGCCGATATAGTTCTAGGGTTTTCTACTCATTTTTTGAGAATTTTAATATTTTATTTATATTTTTCTAATAATTGTACTGATCTCTATTAATTATTGAAGATCTGAGTTTTTTGGGATTTTCTTACCTTCAGACAAATTAGCTACTGCCACATGGTTGTGAGAGGCACAACTCCTCATTGAGTCGATCGATCTTCTCATTGTGAACTACCATCGCCATGAGAGGCTTCTCTGACAAGCAAAAGGCCTCGCTTCAAATCTCTTTTCACCATAAACTTTACTACCGAGTGCTTCGTTCTCTCCCTCTAAGTGCCTCCAGCCTTTTTTCCTGTCCCAGCAGTTGCTCCTCCAAGTGATATGGCATGCCCGCCATTGTCTTCTACTTCTATGGTGGCACAAATGAGGTGTAATGCCTCAGGTTGAAGAAACTCCACACTGACCTACTCACAAGCTTTAGAATCACTCCAGAATTGGTCTATGGCCATTTTTCTCCGTGAGAACCCTTACATCCTAGCTCCTGAACTTCACCTTCTCCTCTGGAAAAAATCACTATGTCCACCATCAAAATTATGTCAGTGTTTCACAATAATCATTGGTATAAATTCCCTTCAACTCAAGCTCACTATTATTCTTCTAATCTTCTTCTGGACTCTCTTCTACCCTACTTCATTCTTCTTCGCATGAACTACTCAGTGAGGTGGTGAGGCATAGGAAGTGGGGAGCTTGTTCTCCCTCCCCACTTAGCCAACAACCATGAATAAGGGGTCGAGAGTCTCACTATGGTGAATCTAGTACAACTGCTCAGTTAGTCTTACACTTGATTCTCATTCCTAGCGCGAGACTGTGGTCTGGTCATGGTTGCAAACAACTCCACTACCTTGCTCTAATTGCAAGGTAGGAGGGAACTAGCAGTCACCCGATCTATCTTATCTAATGGCTATGAAAGCCCAATCCTTGGCATCATCTTATCATAGGGATTGACTATCCAGGGTGTGTAACACATCATATTGATCAACTACTTAGATGTAAAATCCTTAATAATGTACATTATTTGATGACATTCAAACACTCATAACTCCTTCTAGGATTATCAAATTTTCCTATAATTTTAACCATAGCTTTATTATCACTCAAGACAGACTCCTCTAAAATTTAGTGCCAAAACTCGACTATTTAACTTGTCAATTAAATACTATTCAAATGTATAAATTAAAAGTCCTTAATCATGATATCATCATCAATCATCACTCAGACTTTCAAAAACACTTAGAACTTTAAATATCACAAACACATGAATTCACTCATGTCATTATGATTTCAAAAGTTTCTAAAGTCCACTCCATCACAATATAAGCTACAAAGATACATCAAGCATCTTAGAACTAGATACTTTTCATTTGACAGGGTAGTCAAAGAGTTTACCCTGAATCAAGATAAAAGATGAAATCTTTGATTACAAAATATTTAGTGGGAGCATATATATAAACATTCCACATATTGTTGGGGATCTGGCATGGAAAGAACCTTCAGCATGAAGGATTAGCTAAAACTTCCTATGTGATAGGAATTGAGATCTATGAAAATAGTTTTGGAAAGTTTCATGACCTAAATATGAGTGTAAATAATAGCAAGATGTTGAAAGGATTCAGCATGAAGGATCCAATGAAAGAGAATTAATCCATGGCATATGAGATTAGTCTCTCAAGAATCCTATGTTATGATTCTTATAAAGAATGAAAAACATGAGTAAGATGCCATATGCACCATTAGTTGGGTCTATCATGTATGCTATATACTCATCCCATTATCTTGTATGTATTTTACATGAAAAAATGATATTAGTTAGATTGGGTCATTGAAATGCCATAAAGAACATCCATTAGTACTTGAGAATAACTAAGATTATAGGAATAGGGAAGAGTTGGATGTAAGGGGTTACATCGATGCAAGCTTCTAAAATGACAAAAGTGATCGCACTATAAAATTGTGTTTTATCTTAATAGAAGAGTTTAAGTTGGAAAGGTTTTGAACTATAAACCATTATTTAAATTCTATAATAAAAAGCCAAGTATCATGGTGTTATGAACACATGAGTGGATATTGTACAGATCTAGAAGTTCATAGAGATGAACTTATAGATGTTCCAACCAATAATGACATAGTGGAAATACTATGGAAAAAATGGAGCTATCGTTTAGGAAAGTAATATTCGATAGTATACTATGGCAATTTCATCTCATACGAGATTTTGTACAGTGAAGAGATGTGAAATGTACAATATAACAACTAAAGGAAAAATATTTCTAACCCGCTGGAGTGGCACTTGTGTAGTACACACATGATGGACATGTTTAAATAACTAAGAATGAGATTTACAGGTGATTGGCTCTAAGTGTAACTGGAAGTCTGCTGGTATGTATTGTTGGTATGGTATGCACATGGATCCAATCACAGATGATTGACATGGCATATAATGTAAAGTATTTGATTAATACACATAAAAGAAAGCTTCCAATTCATTACGTTTCATTCAGTTTTGAGATAATGAGGAAACATTATGAATGTATAAAGAACGACAATACTCAATGACGTATGTCTTCAAGTACATGATTTGGAGGAGGAGATCATACAAATGTTGAGAGTGTGTACATTCTTATTGTGTCCCTAATTGGTTGTTATTGTGGAAGTTAGATAGACACCAATAACACATTAGACTAGAGTGTGGATTGGTTGATGACAAAATTGCATTAGTCATGATATCGCAATATCAAACCAAGCACACAAATACATACTAGGGAACAATGTATCAAACAAACCCACATTAAGAGTGACACATGGAAATCATCATTGGTGGTCATAGTCAACACTCACAGTGAAGGTGGTATTGTGATTCTTAGACTTGAAATCACTGCACTCATTACATATCATTGGGTATGCTTTGACGTCATGAAATGATATCCTAAAACATGGGTTGTTATAATGGTGGAGATTGGGTGCCTTGACCCATGGGGACTGGATGTGAGTGATAGATATGGGATTTTTCCTTCCTTGTGGAGGTTGATTTCCTGGACACTACATAAGAGAGACAGAAATATATATATACCTATGCACATGTAAATCAATATATGATATTGAGGTCACATTATGTCAGACATTCTACTCTTTTCTCAAGATACATGAGATGCACATTGATAGCATGATGAGTCCATGCCTCAAGTTCACTTCAAATATCAGAGACAAAGGGATTATACAATCACTACAACACCTTACATAGATTGTAGGTTAAAGTAGCTCTCCAACTTTCCGTTCACTTGGGTAGCAATGATGTGTGACTAGGAACCACTATGTACTTGTGATGTCATAAGTTAGTTATGGACATTCATTGCCAATGTGATAAGGGACCTATAGGATCACAGACATAGGAACTCATCTGGAAGAGGAGTTTGATCTTGAATGATGATTGGATTCCGTACTAAAGAATTTAGGTACTCAATTCATTCAATAGATTGGCTGACTGCACTGCCAAATGAACATCTCATAGGGTGAGACGACTGTTTGGGCAGCCAGACGAGCATCTCATGTGTTGAGATGGTTATTTGGGCAGCAAGACGAGTGTCTCATGTGTTGAGTCAGCTGTTAGGTTTGTTAGGATAATTAGAAATTGAATTGGCTAAGTTCTTCCTAAATGGAGGCATGAACTAACTGGCTCATTCTGATGAACCAATCGTCTCGACATGGCTTGGCTCACTAGACGACCATCTGGGTGAGAGAGACAGGTGTATCTCCTATGTGATATGGCTTGGTTGGGTTGAATGAAAGTTATGGAAGATTCCCAAACTCATCGTGATTTCATAATACTTATGGTGCAAGAAATTAATGTTTATCATTAATTGGACTCGAATTGCCAATTTTGCATGCAATTGGGAAACTGCAAAAAAAATTGTATTGAAGTGTGGATGACTGTCTCATGAGACCAGATGATCATATGGGTCACCAGATGACTGTATCATGTCTCACTAGTAGCAAAACTTAAAGATCTTCTGGTCCCTTCCACGCCCACATAGATCCTGAATAGACTGGGAACACTGTCCCTAACCCCGCTAATAAATAGAGGGGTACTAGGGGCTTTCCAGAGCACAACAACACAAGTGATAATTAGTTACTTTTTCAAATTTTGTCCTCTCTTTTCATGGTGGGGTAATTCACTAGAATCCTTCTTACCATATGGGGTACGAGGTCAATCAACATGTGCAAGATTAAGTATTATTGGATAGGTAAAAGTTCCACCCTCTGAATGAGGAGGTCACTTGTACTCAATATCAACATCAATATACAGACAGTCATAATGGGTAAGATCATTTATGTTTTTAGGTTTGTCTCAAAATATAATATAAGAAATATGGAAACTAATCAGAAGGGAACATTGACTCAAACAAGTATATAGCCAAAGGACTCCTGCCTCTAGAGTAATCCACACGGACCAACTAGAACTCTTATCCTTTGACTAGAATAGATAGGAATGAGATGTCCCTCCCATTAGCATACTAGTCACTAATGTTCTCTCCCACAAAAATGATCCTCAGTTTTTCTCTCCCGTTTCTATCTCTACCTTGTTGGGTATGACTTAATTGTCCTAACAATGGTATCAAAACCATATAAATTTGTCATTTTTAAGATAATCGACATGATCATATTTTTGGTTTAATCATGTATGTATTGCATACTATGTGAGTATTTAAATTGTCCCATATGTGTATCTGATCAAAGACCACATAATCCCAACCTATATATATATATATATATATATATATATGCAATTTACACATGTCGCCCTAGTAGCAATTTTAATGGTGAATGTGTAGAGTGGTGATGGACTAAACCCTATATTTATGTGTGGTTGGATGGTATTTTTTGGTTCCTATATATCTTGGTCTGCATACCGAGCCTCTAGATCCGTCTTCTCAATGTAAAGTTAATTCCTTCCTATCTTTTCTCCCCTCAAATATAACTGGAGGTTTCTCTTTACTATGTAATAGTCTAAAGGAAAAATGATAATTTCTTTTCATGCTACGACAAGGAAGATGATCATCACCAGATGAGATGATCAGTTCATGATACAAGACGACAATTTGAAGGAACATGGAGGATAGAATGAAGGAACCATACAACTGCCTAGTGGACCCAATCAACTATTTGGAAGGGTTCCAAACATTGGTTGGATAGGAAACTAGATGGACGTCCTAAAAAGCCCAACTGACCATTTGGAAGGAGTCCAAACATCGATTGGATAGGAGGACCAAGCGAATAGCCAAGAGGCGAGACGACTGGTTCTGGGGTTGAACCAATATACCCAGATTGGCAAGCACAGATCTACACCAACAACAGTTTCATACATGTGATTGATGATTGACCTAGATGGTACTGATTCCTTATGTCTATAAGGAATTACAAGTAGACATGGCCATAACCATCACTTTTGTTTTATATTGCATGTTTATCCTGTGGGATATATCATGTATATGATATGTACTATATATGTGGTGATTGGATACAATGTATGTATACATATGATATATATATATAAAATTTCTCCAAGAAAATATATTAAGTTTAAGATGATTTTCAATAGCAATACACATGAAAAACTTGTTTGACTAAGCGTATGATACGCCACAGTGTGGTGCACCATCTACGTCATGGAAGTGTGATTGTAGTAATGTAGGTGCCGCCAAAGCAGGGTCCATTATTATCGTATTGGCTATTTGGTCAGGCTTAATAGGTGATACCTAGTGAGACTAAGCACCAGAAGCATGCAGACGATGATGGCAAAGAGTTGTACATATAAACTATCCAAGAATTGCATATGATGCAATTGGCATGATTTCCTACCTAAATAGTCAAGTTGTGGGCGATCACCCAAAACTGACTCATGATTCGATAAAATATGGATCTTAGCTCATTAGAAAATTGTTCTTTGTAGTTTTCCAAATTGATACTTGAGGGATGTCAATTTGATCAGAATAAAGAGATCAATAATGAATTGAAGACTTAATTATTATCTCTCAAATTCTAATCAAACCAAATAAAAAATGAGTTTTTTACAAAATTGCAAATTGTTTTGTAGAATCAAATAGCAACAAAAAAGAACCATTTCTCTACCATTGATCCTTGAGATGGAAAAACTAACTGGGAACAACTTCCACGACTGGTTTAGTATGTTGATAATCATTCTCACATAATAGAGCAAGCTTTATGTCCTGGAGACACTAGAACCAGAGGAACCACCTCAAAATGCACCAAGGGCTGATAGGGATGCTTACAAGAAGCATATTGAACCTGTCAAGGATGTCAAGTGTATGATTCTATGATCTATGAACTATGAGTTGGAAAGCCAGCATGAGAACATGTATGTGATTGATATGGTCACACATCTCAAGAACATGTTCCAAGATCATGCAAGACAAGAGAGATTTGATGTGTCCAAGGAACTGTTGAAATGTAACATGGCAGAGGCTGGCCCAGTTAGCCTTCATGTACTCAAGTTCATTGGGTATGTGGAGAACCTAGGTAGACTGGGATTCCCCTTGGGTCACGAGTTGATAACTGATGTGATGCTACAGTCTCTGTCAGAGTAATATGGTTAATTTGTCATGAACTATAACATGAATGACTTTGAAAGGCCATTTATAGAGTTGTTGGGCATGTTGAGAACATGTGAGACACAAATGAAGAAAAAAAATCCTAGTATATGATAATGATCATCAAGACAAAGGGGAAGTCTAAAAGTAAAATCAAAGCTAATAAAGGTTATAAATCTATCTAGAAGCCTAAGTCTTTAGATCTCAAAGAAAAGGGTGGAGTGAAGAAAATAAGAGGTGATTGTCACCATTGTCACTAGCCTGGACTTTAGAAAAGAAATTTCCCACTCTAGTTAGAGGAATTAAAAAAGAATAAGGAAGGCACTGAGGCCTCCACTTCAGTTATAAACATTATAAGATAAATTTAATTACTTCTTCATTTTGGTATGTCATACCAAATAGAGATCTGACATACTTGATGTGCAGGGTCTGACAAGAAGTAAAAGCCTTCATGGAAGGATAAAGATGGACAAGGAAGAGAAAGAGTTGCAAAATCTTTGATCTACATTTCAATTTATCTTAACATGATGGGAATGTACTAGAGTTATTATTAATGATATTTCATTATGCCAATAAAATAGAAACAATTACTTTAAAGCATCTTGTATGACAAGGATGATAAATCAATAAAGTGATGCATTAATGTTTCTATTTCAATAGATATGATCTTGCATGGCAACGCCCAAACATCTAATGATCATTTGTACAAAAATTTGAGATTAATGTTTATAACGTCAATACCCAAGGATTATAATTGATAACTCAAGACTATCATTACCAATAGTCACCTTGGACCACTACTACAGAACCTACCTTTAGTGTCGGTTATTTAAAGCCTTTAGTGTCGGTTTATAAGCGACACCTATGTGGGTGACACTAAAAGTCCAATCATTAGGTGTCGGTTCCATAATCGACACCCAAACTCTTCGTGCGCCACTGAAAATGCGCCATCATGGGACTATAGGCGTCGGTTATTAGGTAAGAACCCGACAACCAAACCCTTCGCGCCACAGAAAGGGTGCCATGTTGGGCACCATTAGTGTTGGTTATCTACAAATAACCGACAACCAAGCCCTTCGCACCACACAAAATAGATGTCGGTTATTTGTAAAAAAAACGACACTATAACATTATGTGTCAGTTATTTACAAATAACCGACGCCTATTGATTTTTTTTTTCCTGTCAGTCTGCAGACCTGCTGTGGCTAGTCGCAGGATGAGAAACCTGTTCAGTTCAGTTATGAACTGTAGGTTTTACGACATCCATTGATATCAGCCGACAACAGGCCGCAAACCTGCAAAATTAACAATAAAAAGTAGCACATGCATATAGCAATGCAACCTGCAGTTCTATTTTATTTTCACACATTTATAAACATTCACACATGCTAGCAATCTGTAGTTCCATTGATTCACATTCACACATGTAGACTTCATATAGAGACCAACACTTTCATTCATTTTCATTCAAACACATGTAGAAACATCCAGACATGTAGAAACATTCACACATATACTATAATTCAGAAATTCATTTACAAAGTATCATTTTTTAGTCAGTATTCGCGATCAGGATCCCAAATATAATTTAAAGCCCCCACTAATTGTATGGTTGTTGCCCATTCTTCTACTACTTCATTTAATTCTCTCATCGTATAGGGCTCATGTACATCTGGTAAGTCCTTTCCTGTATTGGGGTCCATGTTAAACACCTGTAAAGAGAATGATGTATATATATATATATATATATATATATATATATATATATAATTAATGAGCTATAAATAAGATTGATATATTTCATATTATCTCTTGTCGGCTATATAATACCTCAGCAATACAATCGATGTCCATTGCGGAATTGTTGAGAAGTATGTGCATATATCGCATGACATAGTATCCACATGCCCATCCGTTGTCTTGTGTAGCACACTATAAATTCAAACATACAAAATATTCAAAAATACAACTAATTAAGCATTGTTCACATAAATAATATATACATATATTGTAGTAGGGAACTTACTTTCACATTCTTCCAATTTATTTGCTGGTTCTTTTTCGTGGGGACCTTTCCTCCAGCCTTTTTGTACTCCTCAAAACCCCTACATGTTAATGTAACACAGAACATTGCAATTAAATAGTAATGTAATAACATATGTTAACGGATATGAAAAATGAAATATTACTCACCGAAATATTGCCATTTTCATTTTGTGTCCAATTCTTGTATTCAATTTACACCCCTTAGGATCTAGATAATACACAGTGAACGTCTCGGGGGCAATAACCAATAACTCCCAATGCTTACCACTAGAGGAAAAAAAGTTAAAAATTAATAACTCAAAATCCACAATAAAATGTAATTTTCTTAAGTCCAAATTATAATAAGCAAAGTAAACTTACTCTACATTGAATGGAGCCATTATCACTGTCTTCTTATTTACAGCAAAATTTGAAAAAGCCTAACAGTAGTATTGTTGAACTGATGTAGGGTCTTTAGCTACTAGACTAATCAAGGATGGAATCAAAAACCCTACATGTTCGAATCCAAAATCTGCACATATGTTGTCTAAGTATCTGCAAAATATGTATTAATTACGCATGCATTAATAAATAAGGAACCAGATAACCAGATCATACACAAGGTATATGGATGTATAAAGAATATCTCACCTTATCCATAGCTCTATCACAGATGTATTTAGCCAATCATTGCAAAACAACTCCAAAATATCTTGTATAAATAGTTTTGTTTCGTATGACTGACCTGTAGAATCTGAATCAGAAGAAACAGTTATAGGGGAGTTTATATCATGTTCCCCTAACCATATTACCATACCCCTACAGTAAGGACCTAACGAGATAGGTAGGTCCTGTGGAACCCAACTAGGTAATGCAGGAGGTGGAAGTGGAGGCCTAGATGTTGTGGGTGTCTTCTTTTTAACATGTATATATATATAATAATTTCAGATCAACTTCCAGCATATACACACACTAACAATTGAACCTAATGTAAATTTACCACACCTTTTCAGTAAAGAAGGCATACGCTTTTTCCCACAATATCACTCCGCCTACTGCCTCACCAAGTGTTTCACAATCTGGGTGGGCATATGGCAGTGGAAGATCCATCCACTAGGGGAATATATGTATCGGGCTCACCCGAATCCAACCAGCTGGTACTAGAGACCCGTGACACGTTTCCCCTGGTAGGGATGGGTAAGCCGACACCTCTTCCATGACATATTCTTTACTTTTTAGACGGCATGGCTTCAACCCCTACAAAATTTTGTGTAAAGAATGTTATATACATATATACATATCATCTTTTTTGAAATGACTACAATTTAATATATATGTATCATCTTGAATTAAAAAACCAGTTACTATGTCATAAAAATACTTACAATGGATGTGCTATGTGGTGGGTCTACAGGATTACTCCCAACCTCTGCAGTAGGAGTAGGAGTAGAGCCTGCAGTAGGTATTGTCTGGTAAGTGGCAGTCTGAGATGCCTGCCACTTTTGCATTGCTTCTTCGTGTTTCCTGTCATATAGCTTATCCACCTATACATGGATAAAAGAAACGTCAAATTCTAATTTTTGAATTCTCTTTTACAGTAACATCTACAAGGAAAAAATATGTTACCTCTTCTTGTGAAAGTCCCGCTTTTGGGACATGTTTGCGCTGGGATGGCCCAAAAAAAGCCTTGATGCCCACACCAGCTCCTGTAGCCCTAACACGTCCAGGATGCTGTGGGTTACCCAGAGCAACTGTCAATTCATCCCTTGTGCCCTCAGGGATGAACTTTCCTTGTTTCCACAGCTCGTGCAGCTCCCGCTAATCGCCAAAACAAAAATTTGTACTTAAGTAAACAACACAAATAATCAATATTTGAATGATTGTTGTAAGAGTTGTATTTTACCATTTTTGTAGCCGCCTCAGCAGTTGTGGCCTTATTTAATTCTCCCTTCTTATTTTGCCTCCCAGCTATCCAGACATCATGGCGAGGCAGAGGTGTGCTACCTATGGTAGAGGACTCCTGAGTAGCAGCAGACTGAGCAGCAGCAGCCTCAGCCTGTAGTCTTTGGCGAACGCCTACATATCCTCTTGGACCCATTGTGTGGTCGTGCACATTCATCGCACGTCTTGATCTTTGTGCATCACTGAGGGCCTAGTTAGTATGCACATTAATGATTTTGTTAGTAACACTAAATGTTAAACTTGAATAAGTGAATACAACATATATTAATTAATGAGATTGAGACTGACGCCTAATACCTTGAATTCATCAGTTTGTCTTGAAGTGACAAACGCGTCCCATTCTTCTTTGTCCAGGAAGTTCCACTGTTCAATGGTTGTCTTCTTCCTCTTTTCGTCTTCTTTTATGCATTCTCTTGTGAGATTTGTCCTATAGTTCCTTAGGACTCTCCCACAGCGTTGCATCACACATTTACGATGCATCTTTTCATCCAATTCAAATATACTCTACAAAATAGAATTGCTATTAACTAATATCCAAAAATTTAGTAATCTACAAAATCGAATTGCAAATTAATAATAACTCACGCATAAATCCCTCCATATTAAATCTTTCTTCTCCTTAGAAATGTTATGCCAAGAATCTAAGCGACAACCGCAATGGCTACGAGTAACATATCCAAGATATGAAATAAATGAATTGTGATTCACACCACATGCATTTCCTGCATTATCAAAATCCACAACAAGTTTGGGTCCATTGCCCTTTTGCACAATTAAGTTCTTCATCATAGTGATGCCCCTTCTCTTGTCAACTTTTTGGTGTTGTTGATCAAGTGCATCAAGTGCTACAGATGGTACCTGTGCATCATCAACCTAAAATTTGACAAAATATTTCACATTTAGTAGATATAACTATAAATGGACATATAGATATAAATATATGATATATTTTTAAAACTTACATTGTGAGGCGGCGCATTGATGTCCTCACCCTCACGGTAGTCATCAGCACGGTCATCAGGAGAATGGTCAGCCATCTGCAAATTCACATTCAAATTGTAAAGTTCACATTGTAAAGTTCACATTGCAAATTCACATTCAAATTGTAAAGTTCACATTCACATTGTAAAGTAATTCACATTATAAATTATGATCACATTGTAAAGTTCACATATTCAGAAAAAATAAAAACGTATAATAAGTGTGTACCACCTATCCCATTCTTGAATACCTAATCTCACTAGTAAGTGTATAATGTGTATTGGGTTTTCAAGAAAATTTTGGCAGCATTTCCCCGCTGTTCTCGAAGTACATACGTACTTAGAGAACGAACGGGGAAATGATGCGGAAATTTTCTTGAAAACCCAACACACATTATATTCACTTACATCCTAAGAGAGATTAGGTGTTCAAGAACAGTCCCAAACCGGGGACTATCCAAGATTTACTCCTAATGAGTAAATCTTGGACGAGTTTTTAGGCCAACAAATAATGTGTTGTCATTCTTATACCTAAAATCCGAGTTCTTCAAGTTAGGGTGATTATTGATGTCTTTAAAGCATGATTGGCAATTTAGGGAAAAGTTCATCATTTACATTCCAAGCATGTCACATGTGTTTATTTATGTATTGATTTTGATATTATTTAATCATCTACTGATTTAACTTTAGTTAATTATCAACTGTTTAACTTTAGTTATCAACTGATTTGTGTTTATTTATGTATTGATTTTGATACTATTTAATCATCTACTGATTTAACTTTAGTTATCAACTGTTTAACTTTAATTATCAACTGATTTGATTATATTATATTTATTCATCTACTATTTGTATTCATTTATGTACTGATTTGAGAATAGATTAATCATCACTGATTTATAATTTTATAATAGTTAATCAACTGATTTGTATTTATTCATCTACTTATTTGTATTTATTCATCTACTGTTTTTATTTAGCTATTGACTCATTTGAATTTATTTATACTGCTTTTGAAATTATGTAAGAATCTACTGATGTAACTTTATTTATCAACTGATTCATATTTACTTTTCCACTTATGTATTTATTCATCTACTTATTTGTTTTTATTTATTACTATTTTTATTTAGTTATCTATTGATTTGTGTTTATTTATGTACTAATTTTGATATCATTTAATCATCTACTGATTTAAATCTATTACTGTATTTATTGTATTTTATTCATCTACTATTTGTATTTATTTATGTGCTGATTTAGGAATTATGTAATCATCTACTGATTTATATTAGTTTACCAATTGATTTGTATTTAATGTATTTATTCATCTACTAGTAATGAAAATGCCTGTCTTTCATTCTAGTGATATAAGAATATCAAACACATATACACGAAAACGCTACTATAGTTTCATCTGTTGTGTAGCCTACAACAAGGTATTCAACTTTAACATTGTATAACCATTATAGTTTCATTGACATTTTAAAGAACAATGGCAATGAATAATGCAAATGTAAAGATAGAAAAACTTGAGTTGAGTCTATTAGACAGGCAGTATTAAGCTAGGGGATGAGGAAGAAGGAAGAAGCCAACATACCTTGAGGGCAACAAGGTGAAGCTGACAGCGCCGGAGCAGAGGAGAGCAGCTGGAGGTGACGGCAGCGAGGAGAGGAGGACCAGCAACCGGCGACGGCTCGGAGGAGCGGCGGCGAGGGCGTCGAGGATGCCAGCAACCGACGACGGCTCGACGGAGCGGAGGCGAGGGCGTCGAGGAGACCAGCAACCGGCGGCGCAGCAACTGGCAGTGACGGCGACGACGGTGACGTCGGCGAGCGACGTGCGACAGACAAACGGCGGCGCGGGGAGCCAACCGGCAATGACGGTGGGAGCAATCGGGGGAAATTGCCAGACCCTAGCGCACGGCAATGAAACAGAGACAATGGGGAAAAATTTTGTTCGCGGGGCTATTAAGTTGACAATATGTGTCGGTTATTTAACAAAACCGACAACTAAACCAACAGTGTCGGCTCTTTGCCAACAACCGAAAACTATACTACCTAATATTCGTCGGTTTATAAATAAAAGACATCCGACAACTATTCCTGTCTCACGCATACCCTTTAGTTGTCAATTATTTATTAAAAAACCGACAACATATGTCCAATTTTGAAGGTAGTTTTTTCGCTGGAATTTTAGTTTTGGCGGTTGATTTTAAGTGTCGGTTGTTTATTAAATAACCGACACTTATTGAAAGTGGTACCCGTATCTGGTCAACCTTCACATATTGGATGTCAGTTTATGTTAAAAACCGACACAGTAGGGTTTATGTGTCGGTTTTTGTATACAACCGACACCTTGAAAATCGACTTTATAAGCCATTTCTGTAGTAGTGGACATACATATAAGAACTACATGTCAAGAATAAATATTGATGTTAATCTATATTCCCTTGGTTATCAAACCTAAGGAAACACTCAAAGCCCCATTTAATCACAATGTGACATGACATCCTTCACTAAGTGTAGTGGGAGGATAATCCTTCCATTAGACATCATATATGTGATGCATGAAGATCTAATGGAATGAATGCTATATATGATTATTCATACTTCATTTCACTTACTGTTAATATGATGTTATGCACTGAGTTAAACATAAAACATAAATATCTAGAATTGTTCAAATAGATTATAACTGAAGTATGACATTGATGAATGTATTAATAAATTTTGATGAGATCAAATGTTGACAAACTTTAAATCGATACCTTGAGAACATTCAAAGAAAGGATTGTGGTAATGTATCACAAGTCAAATCCATATGAATATGTCGTGTGTCAGAATGAAGGAATCATACCTTGACGAGTCATGATATGATTATCAATTGATCCAATCTTCTTGTATCCTCATAAATATATACATATTACTAAATAATGTAAAATCTAAATGGTTTATAAGGCATTATATATTATATGATTTGGTAATGTCTCAATATGCCTAAAGGATTGAAACCTATATTGAGAAAGTAGTCTCTTTATAAGGTTTAACCACAAACCATAAATTGTTTAATATCACTATTAATCTCAATCCAATAACAAAATGTTTGTTGATATGATAACTGAATTCCTAAAGAACCACTGGGAGTAAAAGTAGAAATCAAAATGTTGGATCAACAAAAAGGTGCAATGGGAACTAAGATAATCACAAGTTGTTATGGAATCTCTAGTTCATCATGTAACACAGAATAAAATTGTTCTAGTAAAACACATCTGAGATTGAAGGATTGTGAATCCAATGATTCAGATTGGTTGGTCACAGTAGGATGAACCAACTAATCAACTAAAATCTATTAAGTACCATAATCTGAGTAATGGCTCAAGGCCGTTATGGGGTCCATGTAAGCTAACAAGGTAGGACCTTGACAACACCACCTAAAGGGGTAATGCCTGAAGGGTACAATAAGGTCATGTGGAAAAGATCTACATGAACAACATAAAAGGACAAATTGATTGAATAAGTTTTTCAAATCAGTTCAAGTTGTTGAACATGACAAAAATTCCTTTACCAATAGTCAAGATTGTTGTTCTGATTAAAATAGACCAAGATATTTAGCATATGATGATAAAACTAAATTATTTAAAGGGAATATGTCACAGGATGTGTACATGACATAACCTAAGGGGTTTTATAACATCAAAGAATGAAAATAAAGTCTATAAACTACAAAGTTCAATCTAGGATTGAAACAAGCATCTCTGAGATGGGATCTTTTGACTTGACAAGATAGTCAAAGAGTTTGACTTGAATCAAGATAAAAGATGAAATTTTTGATTGCAAAATATTTAGTGGGAGCATATATGAATATTCCACATGTGATGAGGAATAACATCTCAATATTATGAATATTTTTAACTGACATGGAGAAACACCTTCAGCATGAAGGATAAGATGAAACATCTTATGAGATAAGGATCAAGACCTATGAGATAGTTCTTAAATGTTTCACAACAGAAGTTTGAGAACACAAAATAGTAGCGTGTTGAAGGAGTTCAACGCATGAATGGTTCAATGAGAGAGAATTTGGATTGGTCTCTCATGAATCATAAGTTCCAATTCTTGTGAAGAATGGAAATGACATGATTAATATACCATAAGTTGTAGCGATGGATATATCATGAATGTTATAAATGTAGTATCCCATATAATCTTGTATGTATCAGACATGACAAGATGATACAAAATTCCAATAAGGGCTATTGGAATGTCATTAAAGACATCCATTAGTACTTGAGAAGTATTTTAGGATAGATTGCTAGTTGATAGAGATAGCAATAAAAGGAAGAGTTGGAAGTAAATGGTTACATTGATGCAAGCTTTCATAATGACAAAATGATTGCAATAAAATATATTTGATTTGAAAGGAGAAATGTTGTTAGCTGGAAGGATTCTGAACTAATAGCCATTAATTATATTCTATAATAGAAACTAAGTACACTTTTGTAATAAATAAAGTGATTCTATATGGATCTAAAGGTTCATAAGATAACTTGTAGATGTTCCAACAATTGATGATTCAGTAGTGATACTTTGACAAACAATGGATCTACTTGTTAGTCAAGGAATATCAAATATCATATTACGGTGGTTACATATCATAGAGAAGAGATAAGGAAACATGTTATATGACGACGATAAGAAAAATTTTGCTAACCCGTTGGATTAGCACTTGCGTAGTAGTAGCGTGGTTGACATGTTTTGATCACTAAGAATATGATTCATGAGTGATTGTCTCCATGTGCAAGTCAGAGTCCATTGGTAAGGTATGCCCATAGATCCAATAAAGTGATGATTGGCATGGTATATATCATAAAGTGTTTGACTAATACCCATAAAGGAAAGATTCCAATTCATTATGTTTCATTCAGTTATGAGATAATGAGGAAACATTATGAATGTCTAAATAATGACAATACTCAACGACGTATGTCTTCAAGTATGTGATTTGGTGGATGAGTTAATATGAATGTTAAGAGTGTGTACATTCTTATTATGTCCCTAGTTAGTTGTTACTACGGAAGGTAGATAGACACCAGTTACACATAAGACTAGAATGTGGGTTCATTGATGACAAAATCTCATTAGTCATGATATGGCAATATCAAAACAAGCACACATGTAAATGTTAAGGAATAGTGTATTGGACAGACCCACCTTGAGAGTGACACATGGAAACCATCATCGATGGTCATAGTCATCTCTCATAATGAAGATGGTGATTGTGATTCTTAGACCTTAAATCACTACTCTCCACATGATGATTGGGTGACTTTGACACATGGGGGTTAATTGTGAGTGGTAGATATTGGATTTTTTCCTCCTACTAGAGATTGATATCATGGCTACTTAATTTGCAAAATTGAGAAATACATGTGCATGCACACGTGAATCAATATATGATATTGAGGTCACATTATCTCAGATAGTTTTTACTTGGTTCAAGAAACTTGAGATGAACATTGAGAGGATGACAAGTCCATGCCTCAGGTTCACTCTGGATATTAGAGATAAAGGGATTATACAATCACTGCAACACCTTAGACAGATTGTAGGATGAATTTGATCTCCAACTTTCCATTCAAATGGGTGGCACTGATGTGTGGACCACTCTCTTCTTGTGATGTCATAAGTTAGTCATGGACATTCACTACCAACATGATATGGGACCCAGAGGGTCACACACATAGGAACTTATCTAGAATAGAAGTTTGATCTGGAATGATGATCAGATTGAGTACTAAAGCATTCAGGTACTCAATTCATGCATCAGATTGACTGACTGCACTACAAATCGACCATCTCATAGGGTGAGATGGTCATTTGGGCAGCCAGACGAGCGTCTCAACTATTTAGACAACCATTTGGATTGTAAGGCTAAGTTCTTCCTAAACTAAGTTGTGAACCGACCAATTCATTCTAATGAATCGATTGGCTCATCTCTGCTCACCAGAAGGCCATCTCAGTGTGCAAGATGGGCATCTCACCTATGCAAAATGTATTGGTTGGGATGAACAAATGTTTTGGAAGTTTTGAACTCGTTTTGATTGCACAATACTTGTAGTGCAAAGAATTAATATTTAACATTAATTGGAATTGAGTTGCCAATTTTATAAGCGATTGGGAAACTACAAAATAGCAATATCACAGTACCAGATGATCATATCATGTAACCATATGAAAGTATGGGTCACCAGATGATCGTTTCATGTCTCACATGATGTAAAAATTCAAGATATTCCAATCCCTTCCACTCCCACACAAATCTTGAACAGACTGGGAACATTGTTCCTAATACAATGTATAAATATAGGGATACTGGGGCCTTCCTAGAGACAACAACACAACTAAGAATTAGTTGCTCTGACATTTGTTATCCTCTTTGGTTGTAGTAACTAAGAGAGTCCAAGCAAGTCCTACCTGACATGGGAGGGATACGGACGGGAGATAATAACTGAGGATCGTTGTTGTGGGACATCACATTGGTGACTAGTACACCAATGGGAGGGACAACTCCTTCCTATATGTTCTAGTTGAACGACATGATTTCCATTTGGTCTATGTGGACTACTCTAGAGGCAAGATTCCTTTGGATACTACTGGGAGAATAAAGTCAGTCCATGGCGAGACCACATAAGTCGCTGTAGAAGTTGTCATGTTTGTTGTTCGTGGTGAAGACAAGGATCAGCACAACCACCGTTGACAGTTTCATTGAAGAGAGTTTTTGTCGCCAGACTTTCTCCTGGACTAGGTATAGCTCGTTAAACCATACTTCATATTTCATAGTAATTGACGTGATCTTGTTGTTGTGGGAATACTGATAGATAATTTTTTTGTTTCATCTACTGTGAGGACCCTGACATCTGTTTGGGACTTATCCTATTTACTTTGCCCAACCCTAGTGTTTAGTTTCTTGCTAATCACCTCTAGTGGTGATTAGGGTTTTTTTGTGCTTTGTTGAGAGTTGGAGGTGCTACTTGCAAATAATCCAAGTTTTAGGGTTGATGTGCAAGTTTGTCACCTTGAGAAGTGTTTTCGCTCTCCTTGTATCCTCTAGGGTTGAGAGGATGAGTTGGGCTTATTGTTTGAGTAGTCTTGGGCCTTGTTGAGCTCTGATGGGCCTTGCTTTTCTTTATTGTGTCTTGAAAGAGGATTGTATCATGCATATGTGAGCTTGAAGCTCTATGTCGCTCAGAGGGTTGTGTTGCCCGGGGTTGTGTCACCCAGGAGTGTGTCGACCAGTGGAGTGTGTCACCCATGTGACCTAGATTTGGTTGTGTCACCATACCTTGGACAAGTGGCTATCCTTCTATAGTGGGTGGCATGGCATGCACATGTGGTTTGCAAGGTGGTAAGACGTTGGGCAAGTGTCCCTAAGTAGGATGACACCTTGCCTTGGTTCCCCCTTCATCCTCTTCTATTTATACCTTCCCTTTCACTTGCTTAGGATCCCTTTAGTTCTTTTTTGCATCCCTCTTCCTTGGTGCACGACACAACATCCCTTGGTGTGCTTGGTGGCTGATCCCTTTGAAGGAGTTCTATTCTTCTTCCTCTAGCTTGGTGGCCGAACCATATGTGAGTCTTGCTTCCTTAGTAAGCATCTTCCCTCTCCCCTTAGCATCTCCTTCTCCTTCTTGCTTGCTCTTCATCCATGGTGGTTATGAGCTTTGTTCCTTTCCTTGACGTGGCCGAAGGTGGTGTGCCTTGGAGCTAGGACCTTAAAGCTTGGAGCTTTGGATCTTGAGGAGCTTGCTTAAGGTAGGTTACATAACTTCTAACCCTAACTATACTACCTTATTTTATGTTGCATGTTCACATATGATCATGATCGGCCATGCATGTTGTTAGATATGTTTCTTGCTCTATCATGTACCTTTAATCTTGTGGACATAGTGTTCATGTTGTTGATGATGTTGTTGTTTGTTGTGTACCTTTGGACCTAGTTGGACAAACCCATAGATTAGGGTTTCCTTTTGGGTTATACCCTTTTCTCACTTTAGTTTTGAGAAGTGATCTTGATCTCTAGTGGTGTAGGAAAAACCCCTCTCTCTTGGTTGTTGATAAATGAGTTTATACCCTAGTTGCTTGGGCAACACCCTCCTCTCACCATGGAATTGAGAGGTGAGCATTTGGATGAGTGATGACCTAAGTTGGAGATGATCCATCATGTTGCCCGATTTGTGAAGGAGGTTGTGCAAAACCCCTCTCACTTGGCTTTTGAGAGGTGAGCTAACTATCTTGATCAATTAGGGTTTGTTGCTAAGAGTTTGAGGTTGAAGATGACCATCTTGGTGAGGTTCTTGTACCCTTGCATGATACACCCTTTTGTGGGTTTTAGTTTGGCCAATATGTTCAGTTGAACCCTATTGGCTTTGTGCCCGATATGACCCCTTTCACCTTATTACAATCCTTGGATGATGTGCTTTGGCCGAAATGATCCCTTGCTTTGGATGTCCCCTTGGTCGACATGGTTTGGTCAAGAGTTGCCCGATATGGTGTTTGCAATGTGAAACCCTAATAAGTACGTTAGTGGTGGCCGATATAAGGTGCTTGACCTAGTTGGATGATAGGCCTTCTTGTGGTGCCTTAGTATTGTTTTTATAGGTGGGAGACACCCTATCCTCTCCCTTGAATAATATGAGTAAGATAGGTAAACCTTGTGTCAGGCTTGAGGTTTGTGTTTACACGACACACCCTAAGTTGAGTTAGCCGACATGGTGCCTTAGTGTCCCCCTTTCCCATGGATGACATGATGTCTTGGATGATGGAGTGTCTTGAGTGACATGGGAGTCCTTTGGATGATATGACATGCTGGTTGGGCGTTAGGTCATGTCTTGGGTGCCATGCTCTTGGTTGATATGACCCTTATTTGATGAAGTGATGTGGGCTGCCTGGCATGAACCCTAACCCTAATGGCCTATAGGGTGATGGCCGATAGGGTGATGGTTGATAGGATGATGGCCGATAGGTTGTTGGCCGGTATGGTCATGGTCAATGGAGGGTATCTCTTGTGCACGACACATCTCTAGTTCAAGTTACACAACACCACTTAGTGCTGGTTGCTCACAAGCGCACAATATGATGATGTGTTGACCGCCGATATAGTGGCATAATACCCTACCCAAAAGCTTTGGTGAGGAATGTGATCTTGCCCGCTATTCTTTGGGTGAGGGTGGCGCAACCCGCCACACTTATAATGAGGGAAGATGGTATCTTTGGTGAGAGTTATGCTTAACCAGAAAATCCTAGCTTTGAGAGTTATTATCTTGTGACTGTACCTTTGTTAATAATGGGATATGATGGGATAGGTTGAGACCAGTGATATGTTTAATACCTAAAACTAATGCTGCATAAGATGGCTGTAATATGTGATCGTGGTTTGATAACCATAATGTAATCGATACAGTCTGTGCTACATACAATCATGGATGTTGTCCCAAACATGTGCATCCTCAACCTTAATAGCATGATAATCATAATAATCTATGTCTGGTGATTTTAAGTTATCTCTCTTACTGTGTATACTAACCATGCAGATATATCAAAGGGATTCATAGTCAGGTAAGAGCTATGGGGTATATGTGTTTGAATAACACTGCATTGTGATAACTCTTATTGATGAGATAACATGCATCACCAGTATGATGAGATAGGTATGAGGACCTGATAAAGGATGAGTGCCTAGTGAGGTGTTATCCTCAGATGATGAGATAAGGGATTGTTATCCCAGTTGATGATGTAAGATAATGATGCCTTGAGGGGTAGTGGCTTTCTATGAGGAGGGATTAAGATTCCACAATAGTGACAGTGATAATGTAACTCGATGATGTATAACTTGGTTTTCTCAACAACTCACCTAAAATATACTAAATAATTACAGTGGAACATATCATGTGGGGTTACCTGGAGCACATATTGTTGAATATGTAGGGTTTCTCCTAGGAAAAAATAGGAGGATTAGAGTACAACTGGGGTTGTAGACTATGTATGGTAAAGAGCATGGTGAACAGGCCCATGACTCAAGGAAGTTGGAGCATGAATGTGTTATGCATCAAGAGCACGGTGATCAGGCTCGTGGCTCAAAAGTTTTCTAACACCTGTGTGAAGGTTAGCTAGAGATATGGGTAGGTTGCAGAGCTGACCTTGAGGCTGAGGCCATATAAGCATGAGAATGTGATCCTGCTTTGGTTTTCATGCACTGACCATGGGAAAGGTGAGGTCATACAGTCCGGCTCTTCCATTGACCTTGTATGGCATTGGATTTGGGCTTCGTAGCCGAAGGTTGGATTTGAGCAGGGAGGAATCACTTCCTCAGGGCATAATAAAATGTAATCTAGCCGAATAGTATATATTGCTTAAAGCCAAACACAGAACATTGTTTGAGGCCTTTCTTATGTAGATGATCCAGTTATCTCTTATAGTTGCTTGTACGATCTTGATATCTTGTGATAAGTTCTCATAAAGCTTATCTTGTCAATCATGTTCCATAAAGAATACCTAGTTAGAGGCCTCATGAATATCTTGGTAATAATAGTCTTGCTCATTATGCTGCTCTTATTATATGTCTTTACTAGCTATCTTCTTTATCTGCTTTAAACCTTCTGATGTTTTATAGTTTTGACGGGGAGTTATGTTTCTCACTTGGACTGTGTGTTTCACCCCATTGGTTTACAACCTTTTTAGGTGATCAGGCTTGATGTGGTGGTGGTCGTGAGGTTGCTGCCTAATGTAGGGATTTTGAGTCACTTTTATGGGCTTATTTTACATGTGTTTTATGCGTGTTTTGGTCATATTTGTGATTGATATCGCATGATTCCTTTTCTTTAGTCTATAGTCTCATAATGCATCGAATTTACCTTATTTCATCTTATTATGTTTTTAAGAATGCATATCTTGGATTTGATTTATGTTCTTCTCTTCATTTTAGGAATATTAAATATATGCATCCGTCGATACCATCGACGGATGTCGATACTATCGACTTGGTCACAGTAAGTTGTCGGAGAAATAGCTACCATGGTCAATACCATCGACGGGTCTGTCGATGGTATCGAGATCACATCAGCGTGCCAAAGTATAGGCGGTCGATACCATCAACGGGAATGTCGATGGTATCAAGATGGACTCAGAAGAAGAAGCGTCAGCGTCAGATTCCAAGTAAAGCGACGCTAAAGTGTCGATACTATCGACCTTTAAGTCGATAGTATCGAGTTGCAGTCAGAGAGGACGCCAAAAATTGAAGAAGTGTTGCTACCCCAAGGAGTCGATACTATCAATAACCTGTCGATAGTATCGACGCCGCCCGATCAGGTAATTATTCAGGACGATCTTAATCGTACGGCTGTGGTTTTTAGGAGAAAAAAGGTTATACCTATACCTAAGGAGAGGTGGCCTAAGTCGTAATATCACGTCATTAGTCGATGCACAAGTCTCAAGGAGGAGAGGAGGAGGAGCCACGCCCTGATCATTCTGAAGGCCACTGAAGGAGTTTTCTACCGCCAGAAGGCTGTAGAACGCTCATCCTACGTCGAGGAATGTCCGGTTCTCCTCCGTCCAGGGGTTACACAACATCTATTCACATTTTCTCCTTCACTCATGTTGTTTTTCAATGAGACGAACATGCGAGGCTAATCCCTTTGTCTTTAGAACCGGGAGTAGCCCGGGTAATCGATGTATGACACTTTTTACATAAGTTTATCATAATTTGTCTCTCAATTTCATGGCATGATTTCATTTTCTCCATTATATCATTATGATTGATCCCTTCATCATAATCTAATGCCTTTAATTACTTTGAAAGAAGAATTAATGGTTAAAAAGAGACGAAATTCACATTAACTCATAAATTCCTTGAATAAGGTGATGTACGGTTAATGGTGGAAACCCAGAGTTTGTTTCTCATGCACCTAATTTAGGGTATAGGTTACTACTAATGTGGAACCGACCTAGATTTAGGTAGTGAATTGTATCGTGAAAGTGAGCAATTCTAACTACATGTCATTACCCCAAATAGGAGACAAATTAGGATAATTGTGTAGGAATTAATTTAACGAAAACCCACAGTGAAACTGCAATCCTAAAGATCCCATTTTAATTGATTAAACTAAACATTTAATCGATCAATTTGTTTTCTTTTACTTTTATTTTTATTTCTTTTCTTTTAAAATCAACTCTCAAACCATTTTAATCGGTCTAGCTGATTGCAAACAGTTAGTAGTAGTCTTCTGAAAATATGTTCCCTCTGTTCGACTCGGGCCTCACAAAGGCCTATATTACATTGATGCGTGCACTTGCGTTATATTCACGGTAAAATCGTGTCAAGTTTTTGGTGTTGTTGCCGGGAACGGAAATTTTTAGCACTACGAGTGCTGCAAGCGGCCACTCTAGGCCACCTTTTAGTTTTATTTTATTTTTTAGCATAATTGCAAATCTTTTTAAATACTTATTCACATTTCTTTAGCACTATTCTAAAATAATTTCCATTTGGTTTTAGGTACTAGTTGATGGTAAGTATGCATAGTATAAACTATGTGGAATTATTGAAAATTCCTCAAGTAGGTGAAAGAGTCGATTTGACAAATCAGCCAACTGAGGAAGTCGAACAAGAACCAAAAGAAATGGTGGAGGAACAGACGACATGGGAGAAGATCAAGGCTTCTTCATCTTCAGCATCAAAGGGGTCAATCAAAAAGCAGGCAATCAACATTCCCACCTACAAGATTGACCCAGCGTTGATAAATCTGGTTAAGTCTCAAGCTTTTCACGGATTGAAGAATGAAGATCTCGTTGCTCACATTAGCACTTTTGTTGAAAATTGTGATATGATCAAGATCGAAAGGTTTCCACAAGAAATAATATACCTGAAGTTGTTTCCCAGTTATTTGGTAGGAAATGCATGGGAATGGTTGCATAATCTTGATGATGAATGTGTCGAGACTTGGGACCAAATGATTGAGGTCTTCTTTGAGAGATTCTTTCCACCAGAGAAGACCAATGACCTTATAAGAAAGATTCACAATTTTACTCAAAGGGCCAAGGAGACTTATTCTGAGACGTGGGAGTGCTTTCAAATAATGCTGAGGAAGTGCCCACATCACGGGCAGGACAAAGAAAAACAAGTGAAAATTTTCTACTTCACCCTGAATGAGCATGACAGGAGCAATCTAGATTCCGCGGGCTCTGGTTTCTTTTTAAACAACATGGACACGAGGTGTTGGGAGATCTTGAAGAATATGGCAAGAAAGTAATCATGGGGCGATAGAGACACACCGGAGCAAGTTTGAGTTGTAGGAGAAGCCAAAGCCATCAAGGAACTTAATGAGAAGATGGATTCAATTACAAAGAGGCTTCTTGTACAAGAAGAGGGATCTAATGATGATGTACAAGTAAAATTCATGCGTCAACAGCAGGGTTACAGAAACAATGACTATTCTTGGAGGAAGGACAAAAAGTTTTCATGGAAGGATCCATACAATTTTGTGTAGGATTCGAATGCCAAGCCACAATCCATGAAAGAGGACAAGAGAAATGAGTTGCTCAATCAAGTGATAAAGCAGAATCAAGAGCTAATGAGTACATTTGGCCAACAAATCAAACAACAAGGAGAGCTTATGAATTAGTTTGGGTAAACTATACAAAGTCATGGGGCTCAGATGAGGGCTCTTGAGACATTAATAGCACAAATGGCAGCTAAAATAGCAAATCTAAAAAAGTCACCAATGCAAGGTTTTTTGGGAAATACAAATATTCTAGGAGGAAATCAACAAGCCAAAGCAATCTTGTTGAGAAGTGGCAAGAAGACGTTAAACTCCAAAGTCGATGAACCAAGCACACCACATGCATAAATCACAAGTGAGGCCATAGGGGATGTCACTATCACAGAAATAGTAGATGATGTTTTAGATAAGGTCACAAAAGAACCAATTGCAGAGGCTGAGGATGAGAAGAGGACATCTTATGTGCCACCCCATCAAAGGGTGCAGCTCATTCCCATCCCTTATCCCAACAGTCTTAAATCAAAGAAAGTAGATGCACAGTTCAAAAAATTTCTAGACAATTTCAAAAAATTATTTGTCAATATTCCTTTGATAGAAGCAATTGAGCAGATACCATCTTATGGTAAATTCTTAAAAGACATAATAACCAAGTAGAGAAATATTCCTCATACTAAGGTGGTAGTTCTTAAAGAGTAGGTTAGCGCCTTCACTTTGGGCACGTTGCCACCCAAAACGACAAGATCCATGCTGCTTCAATATTTCATGTTACATTGGTAAGGTGAAATTCGGCGAAGTGTTGTGCGATTTTGGGGCAAGTATAAACTTGATGCCTCTTTCTACATTCAAGAAGCTAGGTTTGAAGGAATCTAGATAGAGCAACATGACGATTCAACTCATAGATAATTTGGTGGTTGGGTCGTATGGTATATGCGAGGATGTGTTAGTCAAGGTTGATAAATTTGTGTTTCCGACTGATTTTGTAGTTATAGAGATGCAAGATTAACATGGGAATGAGTTGCTTC
This sequence comes from Alisma plantago-aquatica, assembly GCA_963693085.1. Lineage (NCBI taxonomy): Eukaryota > Viridiplantae > Streptophyta > Magnoliopsida > Alismatales > Alismataceae > Alisma > Alisma plantago-aquatica. The sequence goes on from OY856412.1 coordinate 1,247,131,277, forward strand.
TAGGAAGACCCTTCCAGGCCACTGTCTACATGATACTGGAAATGGGTAGAGGTCGTTTGACATTGGGTATAGTTGATGACAGATTTGAGATGGTCATGCCACCTAATTCAAAACAATCATAGACAAAGGAACAATGTCACAAAGTAAAGCACTATGATCAAAATATTTCTCTTTGTTTAGGGAAGCCATTTCTAGATATGGTTCATGTTATGACAAATGTGGACAAAGGAACACTGGCTTTGGACATCATGGAACAAATGAAATTTGTATCTCTTTGCAAAGCTATGGGTTATCCGAATGATGAAAAGGAGGAAATTCCACCATCTACTGAGGATGATGTTATAACAGTTTCTATGCTTGAATCATATCCAAAACTGCCCCTTGAAGCTTGCTTATTCAACATTATGAATGATTGGATGAGAAGCACGTCTTTACAAGAATGTGTCAAGATGCTCCAAATGCTCCCTTATTATTATGCCAAACATTATGAAGATCTAGGACCGCTACCACCACCGCTTGAATCCTCTTTAATCAGCCCACCTGAGTTGGAACTTAAGCCGCTGCCCCCCACTTAAAGTATGTCTTTTTGGCAGATGATGAGAAGCTTCTGGTGATTATATCGGCATATCTGAGTGCCGATGAGGAAGAATATTTGATGATTGTACTTGAAAACCATCGAGGTGCCTTTGGGTGGTCTGTTTCTGATATAAAGGGGATCTCCCCAACTCTTTGCCAGCATAAGATCCGGCTCGAGGAAGGAGCCAAACCAGTGATTCAGCCACAACTTCGACTCAATCCTAGCATGATGGAGGTCGTTAAGAAAGAGGTGATTAAGATTCTTTTGGTGGCACCATCTATGCCATTTTAGACTTGATATGGGTAAACCCCACACAGGTAGTCCCTAAAAAGGGGGGAATCATTGTCACTCATAACTTGTTAAATGAACCTGTCACTACCCGATTGGTAACCGGGTGGCGAGTGTGCATTGACTACCGTCGATTGAATTCCACTATTTTAAAGGATCATTTTCCTCTCCCTTTCATCGATCAAATTCTAGAGCGACTGGATGGCCGCTCTCATTTTTGTTTTTTAGATGGCTATTCAGGTTACAATCAGATTTCCATAGACCCAAAGGATTAAGAGAATTCTACCTACACTTGTCCTTATGGGAGTTTTACTTACAGCCGAATGCCTTTTGGTTTGTGCAATGCACCGGCCACTTTTCAGCATTGTATGCTCGCTATATTTTCGGATATGGTAGAGTGTTGTTTAGAGGTTTTTATGGATGACTTTTCCGTCTACAATGTATCTTTTAATGAATGCCTATATAACTTGGATAAGGTTTTACAGAGATGTGAGGTTACACATCTTGTCCTAAATTGGGAAAAGTGTCACATGATGGTTAGTGAAGGAATTGTGCTAGGACACAACGTGTCAAGCAAAGGACTAGAGGTGCATCCTGTTAAGATTGAGGTTATTTCCAAACTACCTCCACCGAATTCGGTGAAAGGGATGAGGAGTTTCCTTTGTCACGTCGGATTTTATCATCGTTTTATCAAAGACTTTTCTAAAATCGCTAAACAATTATCTAAATTACTTGAGAAGGATATAGTGTTTGATTTCAACGATAAATGTAGGCATGCCTTCAATGTTCTTAAAGAAAAATTAATTTATGCACCGGTTGTTCAAACACCAGACTGGACTAAGCCCTTTGAGCTTATGTGTGACGCATCGGACTTTGTTGTAGGAGCTGTTCTTGGGCAACATTTTGAGAACAAACCCACAGTAATTTTATATGCATCTAAGACTCTAAATGATGCACAACATAATTACACTACTACTGAAAAAGAACTGCTTGTCGTGGTTTTCACTTTTGAAAAATTTAGGCAATATTTAATGGGCTCAAAAGTTGTGGTTTGGACGGATCACGCATTCATAAAATATTTAATGGAAAAGAAAGATGCTAAGCCTAGATTAATTAGGTGGATCTTACTTTTGTAAGAGTTTGACATCAAAATTAAAGATAAGGCGGGCATTGAGAATGTGGTGGCAGACCACTTGTCTCGGTTAGAGAGGGTAGATGAAAGTGACATCAACATACCCATTACCAAAATTTTTCCCGATGAACAACTGCTTTCGATAAAGTCTAAGCATTGGTAGTTTTCATATATTGTGAATTTTCTTGCATGTAAGTAAATCCCGAATGATTGGACTTATCAGGAGAAGAAGATATTTTTCCATTTGTTAAGATATTATCTCTGGGATGGCCCTATTTTGTTGAGACAATGCAGGGATGGCATTTTGCGCAGGTGTGTACCGGAGGTGGAATATGATAGTGTGCTTAGTCACTGTCATACACTACCCACCAGCGGTCATCATGCGAGCTCAAGGACTGCAGCCAAGGTGTTGGAAAGTGGCCTTTATTGGCCTACACTCTTTAGGGATGCCTATAACTATGTGAAGAAGTGTGATTCATGTCAAAGGGCATGTAACATCTCAAAACAGCAAGAGATTCCCCTTAACATGTTTCAAGAAGTTGAGGTATTCGATCTGTGGGGCATTGATTTCATGGGACCCTTTGTGTCCTCGAATTCCAATTTATACATTTTACTAGCCATTGATTAGGTGTTGAAGTGGGTAGAGGCAATACCCACAAGCACTAATGATGTTGTGGTAGTGTGTAGGTTCGTGAAGGATAATATATTTTGCAGGTTTGGTGTGCCACGGATGATCATCAGTGACTGAGGCACTCACTTCACAAATAGAAAATTTTCTACACTTTTGAGCAAATACGGGGTGAAGCACAATGTTGGTACCCTGTATCACCCACAAACGCAAGGTCAAGTGGAGGTTTCCAATAGAGAGATTAAACGGTGGCCACTTCTAGGAAGAATTGGAGTGCACTATTCTCGGATGCACTATGGGCATACAGAGCCACATTTAAGACTCCTATAGGCACTGCACCTTTTAGGTTGGCTTATGGGTGAGCTTGCCATTTACCGGTAGAATTAGAGCACAAGGCGCAGTGGGTGCTAAGGAAGCTAAATTTGAGTTATGATGTTGTAGGAGAAAAGAGAATGTTAGAACTTAATGAGTTATAAGAACTTAGGATGAATTCTTACGAGAACTCGAGGATTTATAAAGAACGGAAAAAGCAAATCCATGATCGTCACATTCAAAGGTGCATGTTTAAAAAGGGTGATCGTGTGTTACTATTTAACTCGAAGTTGAAGTTGCATCCTAGGAAATTGAGATCCCGATGGAGTTGACCATTTGTGGTAGATGATGTGTGACCACATGGTGCAATTATGGTGAGAGATGGAGAGCTTACATTTTTAGTGAATGCTCAAAGACTAAAGATCTACTATGGAAAAGATTTTACAAAGAAAGTGCATGAGGTTAAACTCAGTGCACTCATGGAAGAATGAGAAGAAGAAGTGTGTCTAGCCTAAGACTTTAAAATGGGGCGCTTGTTGGGAGGCAACCCAATCTTTTTTAATTTTAAAATTCTTCATTTACTTCATTTTCTTTCGTAATTTAAGTTAGTTTTGGTTAATTTTGTTTTAGTGTTAAAAAGATACCCTGATAGGTTTGCTCAGTGTGCAGGGTTGATTGCAAGTCGATACCATTGACCACATTGTCGATAGTATCGACATGGTTACAGTGCGCAGACTATAGAAAAATCACTGAGTCGATACCATCGATGGCCTCGTCGATGGTATCGACCATCCAACAGTATTTTTGGGAAACATTGAAGGCTACAGGTCGATAGTATCGACCATGAAGTCGATACTCATGAGATTTCTAGAGATTTTCAGATGAAAACTTATCAGTTAAGTCAATACCATCGACAGCAGAGTCAATAGTATCGACGTGGCTCTAGAGACGAAGCGGCGTCGGGCCTCATGAAGATAAACGACCCATAAAGTGTCAATATCATCGACACACCATCAATGTTATCGAAGTAACACGTCACCGATCCGTGAGAGTAAATCAACGGTGCATACAAGTTCAAGATGTCGGTCCAACAGAATGAGTCAATACCATCAACCACCATCGATAGTATCGACATGTCAGCAATCTGGGCCCCCACATCCAGCCATCCATGACCGTCGATACTCGTGAGAAGACCGAATTGTGTTATAGCGGTCAATACCATCGACACCTCGTCGATGGTATCGACGGTGCGACAGGGGCTCCGTGTTCATCTATATATGGAGGGGTGAATTCTCATTTTCAATCACACCTTTAGAGAGAATCTCCTCAATTGTTACATTGAGAGTTACCAAGCTACTGAAGGCCTTCACCGAGTAAGACGTGATCGAGCAATCTTCTCCGAGCACATCATCGACATTGGAGAGCTTAGTCTCCAATCTTCTCTGACCTTCTTCGAGCTCCATTCCTCCATCCATTTTTCTGTCATCAACATGGTGAGGAACACAACTTCTTCATCACGGGCTACACTGATGGAGATTCCAACTTTCATCCCACCACTGTCAGGCTCCATTCCCCGTCTGAGGATCTCGCACCCATCGGCAGAGATCAAGAGAATCTATGAGGAGCTGCTAAAGAGGGAGATCAGGCCTACACAATATGTTGATTGTAATATGATCTGTGATTTGGGCTTTGAAGCCAACCTAGCCTATGTTCTTCTGGGTCAGGCTAGGGATTCTGACCAATTCGCTCACCAAGTCCAATACCATGCTGAAGGTCACTCATTTTTCAACTAGTGGTCGACGTACAAGGAGTTAGTGATAGATTTTGTGGCTTCACTCGACATCTGTGTCGCGCCCAACAACCTCATCGCCACCGATACAGAGTGGAGGAAAGGACGAGTGTCTTTCCTGCTTTTCAACAACAACTATAACATCACCTGGACCAGTTTACTTCTATCTATAACTAGTACCATTCACCCAACCAGCACCAGAGGACGGATAGTCAGACGGACAGTGATGCTATTTTTACTGATCTGGTGACCACACCAGAGGGTAAGACAAAAAGCTATCATAATGCAGCCATCGCCGACTTCAAGCACCCTTTCGTTCTAGTTCTGCACCACATGCTCTGTGCGGCATTCTTTGCTCGAGGAGACATGGCACTTAGCAAATTTTAGGAGATGGATTTATTCTTCCTTTATAAGCTCCTGACTAGAGAGGAGCTCAACTGGGGTGCCTTTTTCTTGGTGCGTGTGTTGGACGTGCGGAGGAGTACTAGGTGGAAGTCTATCCATTTTGGCTGCCTTATCACACCTTTGGCCATCTATCTCGGGTTGGATCTTTCCCAACTCAATCCACTCGTCAACAAAAATAAAGTTGATCTGGATCATCTACACCGCGCCAACCTAATTTTTATAGAAGGCAGTGTGGCATATACTCATTGCCACATCAGGAAGGACTATCTGCGTGTATCACTTCTAGACCCCATTTTCAATATCTAGGGGAACCAACACTTCAGATGGCCCATCATTCATATTGTCGAGTCTGAGGAAGAAGCTAAAGCTGTAGGTGAGAACCATGATGTAGATGGTGATGGTGATGATGATGAGGAGGAGGATGATCCCACCATCCCTCTAAGTTCATGAGTATCCCCGAGGAAGCGTCTAGACTTCTACCGTGGAGCTTCATCATCTTCTCAACCACCGCCACCACAACCCTCTCATGGAGGAGAGGATGCCTATTCAATCCAGGGCATGTACACCATGCTATAGAGCATCCAGGAAACGCAACAGCAACATACTGTGTCATTTGTCAGTATTCAAGACACGACAAACCATCTATTTGTTAATCAACAAGTGATTTATGAGAACGAGCACCTCCTCCTCGCCAACCAGGAGAACATGCACAACATGTTGCAGAGGATGGAGATGCAAAAGAAGCCTTTTTACGACCATTATTGGATCCATAACTACTTCAGGGGTTACCCACAGCCACCACTGATGCCCCCATCTGATCTTTCTTTTCAGGGGCACTATCCTCCATGGGACCCCAGCCAGCAGTACCCACCACCTGAGTAGTAAAAAAAGTACCACTATTCCACCTTCTGGGTTTGTTCTTGACTATGAGGCCATAGTCGAATTCAAGCTTGGGGGGAGATGGAATAGTTTCTATCTTAGTTTATTTTCTTTTCTTTTATTTTAGCAATGTTTCTTAGATTTTTGTAAGTTTCTTCTAGTTTTGTGTAATTTTGTTGTTTATAGCTTTCTAGGATCCACATGCTATCTAGTGTAAACTGTGGATGTCTAATGAAATGTGTCATCTCAATGTTTTTCACATGGGAGTTATGTGGGCAGTTATCTGAATTTGAGCATAATTGAAAACTTTTCAAGAATTTGAAAGTGATTTGTTTGAAATTGAGCTCTTAGCTTATGAAAATAATTGGGTAACTTTAAAACATAAGATCATAATTGTACATCCTTATGGTTTAAGGAATGTGTACGGACACGGATGTTGAGCCTAAACTGACCAAACGGTAGCGGGACTTTAATCACAAGTGAGAGAGAGAAACCCTTTAATTAATTGCTACACATGTCAGTAAGGAGGGACATATAATCTGTTACAATGGTTCTCTCAATTAGTCTTGTGATATTTTCACTTCATTTCATTTGAACGCCACCATAAGAAAAGGAAGCACTTATAGTTTTTCATTTCTTGATTGCATGACATTTAGATAGGATTGCATAATAGCTAGATTTTGCATAAAATTAAAAAGCTTTGTATTTTAGTTATACATGCACATATTCTAGAATGCATGTCATTGAAGTTGCATAAATACTTTCATATAGTTGCATTTTGCATATTCTTGAGCATATAGGACATCATGTGCATTAGTTGTTCTGAAAAAAAATTTAAATTGAAAAATAAACAGTGTACTTGTTCTATACCCTCTGGGAGGTGAAATGTAATGTATTAATCATAGTAGTTATGTAAAAAATTAAGCTCAAAAAAAATTTGGAAAATGTTTCTTAGTGATGTTGAGAAGAAGAAGGGCTTGGAAAAAAGGAATAAGTGAAAGTGGAAGCCAGAGGGAGAAAAGAACTTGTTGCACCTGCATTTTAAGAAGAACAAGAACATGATGTAGTTTATAGAAATTCCATCTCACCTTGAGACGGAATAGTAGATCATGCATCATTCCACTGAATATGTAGGCATTAGGTCATTTTCATTCACATATGCATCATTTAGGTCATTTTTGTTGATTTTTCATGTTAAACTATATTGTTCTCCCTTTGTCTTCCACAGCCACCCATTTTTTCCACCCGTTGCTCAAAACGGTAGGCCATCAATGATAATCTCCTCATTATTGTATATCAGGAGATTTGCTTCCATGTAGATGGTAGTTAGGACATGAGCAATGTAGATAGGAGATCACAAGATGCACCAAGCCTGAACCGGAGGATTTTATTATATTAACTGCCTTATTTGATAGTGTTTGTTGATCTTGGAGTAGACATCTCTTATGGACGATCATTGTCACCTTTAGGGTAGTTATCGTTCTATGGTTAGTGAGGGTCGGTACGTGCATGACAAGTGGGAATCATTTTGAGATGTATTTTATGCTATTGTGTTATTTAGTTGGCTCTTGCAATTCTATTCTATAGTTTTATTGCTCGAGGATGAGCAAGTTCAAGCTTAGGGGAGTTTGATGTAGGGATTTTAAGTCACTTTTATGGGCTTGTTTTACATGTGTTTTATGCATGTTTTACTCATATTTGTGATTGATATCGCATGATTCCTTTTCTTTAGCCTATAATCTCATAATGCATCGAATTTACCTTATTTGATCTTATTCTGTATTTAAGATCACATTTCTTGGATTTGATTTATGTTCTTATCTTCATTTTAGGAATTTTGAATATATGCATCCGTCGATATCATTGGCGGATGTCGATACTATCGACTTGGGGACAGTAAGTTTCTTGAGAAAGAGCTACCAGAGTCGATACCATCGACGGGTCTGTCGATGGTATCGAAATCACATTAGCGTGCCAAAGTACAGGAGGTCGATACCATCGATGGGACTGTCGATGGTATCGAGATGGACTCAGAAGAAGAAGTGTCAGCTTCGGATTCCAAGTAAAGCGACACCTAAAGTGTCGATACTATCAACCTTTGTGTCGATAGTATCGAGTTGCAGTCAGAGAGGATGCCAAAAATCAAAGAAGTGTCGCAACCCCAAGGAGTCGATACTATCTAAACCATGTCGATTTGACGCTGCCTAATCTGGTAATTATATAGGACGATCTTAATCGTACGACTGTAGTTTTTAGGAGAAAAAAGGTGATACCTATACCTAAGGAGAGGCAGCCTAAGTTGTACTATCACGTCATTAGCCACTGCACAAGTCTCGAGGAGTAGAGGAGGATACAAAGGAGTCGAGAGCCACACCCCAATCATTTTGAAGGTCGTCAAAGGAGTTTTCCACCGCCGAAAGGCTGTAGAATGCTCATCCTACGCCGAGGAACGTTCGAATCTCCTCCGTTCAAGAGTTATACAACATCTATTCACATTTTCTCCATGTTTTCTCCTTCCGTCATGTTGTTTTTCATTGAGATGAACATGCAGGGCTAATCCCCTTTGTCTTTAGGACCGGGAGTAGCCCGGGTAATCGCTGTATGACACTTTTTACATAAGTTTATCATAATTTGTCTCCCAATTTCGTGGTATGATTTCATTTTCTCTATTATATCATTATGATTGATCACCTTAATGATAATCTAATGCCTTTAATTACTTTGATAGAAGAATTAACGGTTGAAAAGAGACAAAATTCGCATTAACTCGTAAATTCCTTGAACAACGTGATGTACGGTTAATGGTGGAAACTCAGAGTTTGTTTCTCATGCACCTAATTTAGGGTATAGGCTACTACTACTGTGGAACCGACCTAGATTTAGGTAGTGAATTGTATCGTGAAAGTGAGCAATTTTGACTACAGGCCATTACCCCAAATAGGAGATGAATTATGATAATTGTGTAGGAATTAATACAACAAAAACTCGCGGTGAAACCGCAATCCTAAAGATCCCATTTTAATTGATTAAACTAAACATTTAATCGATCACTTTGTTTTCTTTTACTTTTATTTTTATTTCTCTTCTTTTAAAATCAAATCTCAAACCATTTTAATCGGTCTAGCTGATTGTAAACAATTAGTAGTAGTCTTATGAAAATTTGTTCCCTGAGTTCGACTCGGGCCTCACAAAGGCCTATATTACATTGACGCATGCACTTTTGTTATACGCATGGTAAAATCATGTAACAGCCAAGCAGCAAGAGGAAGAGCAGTAGAAGGCAACAGATGGACATGTTGTTGTTTTGGTGGTTTTGTAGTAGTTTTCTAGAGTCATCCCAGTACTCTCAGGTCCTCGAAGGTGTTTTGATGATGTTTCACGATGTATAGTCGTTGTACCTTTGTTTATCCTATTGTTGGCTTTTTTGTGGCTTGTTATGTACATAAACAAGTGATGAACTTCTATGATAGCAGGACGGCTGGTTCCTTTAAGCTTATGACTGTGGACATATATCAGGCTTGTAATGTTTATATAACATATTTACTTGTAGGATCTGGATGTAATGTTTCTCTGGTGAACGTTTCCGCAATCGGTTTTATTTAACCCGTGTTTTTGGTAATATGTGGTTCCGCACATTTTTGTGTGGCATCTCGTTATCTGTGTGATGGTGGGGTGTCATAGTTAGTTTGGTATCAGATCTCTAGGTTCGTTGAGTCTATAGGGATCTTGGACTAGGTTTGTGTCTGTTCTTGTGTGTTTTCCAAATTTTCTTACAATAATCTTTTGCCCTCAGCGGAAGAAAAAGCTTAAAGATGTCTAGAAACCATGAAGAACATGCTACCGAGAGCAGCGAGACTATATCAATTGATGGAGCTAGAGTACAGTCACATGAAGATTGGGTGCCTTAGGTCCCCCAACTTGACCCAGCCATTCTTGAAAATCCTACCTATCAACATCTTAAGGGGTAGTTAATGGTTACGATGAATCACATGGTGGAAAGAGTGTCAGTGCCTCTGCCAAGAGCATAGGCTCACCATGGTGGATCATCAGGTATTGGGAAGACCTTTTAGTGACTTCACCGAGTCAGAGCTTCAGATTATGCAGGAATGGATAATCCAACAGATGCAGATCTGTGGCTGACAGGTCTTGAGAAGGCCTTTTAGATCCTCGACATCCCTAAATCAGACAAAGTCAAGCACACTGTTTACCTCCTGAAAGGTATTGTTGGCCACTGGTGGGCCATCAAGGAGGAGAAGCGACCCGGTGAGGTGATCTGTTGGGCGGTTTTCCGACAGGAGTTCATCAGCCGATACTTCCCAAATACATATCTGGATGAGAAGATCAACCAGTTCGAGTGTCTGTGCCAAGGAACGACGAACATTACTGAGTATTAAGCCAAGTTCATGGACCTACTGAGGTTTTGTCCTCACATGGCGGCAACAGATGATGAGCAGATCAGGCGGTTTGAGAAGGGTTTGAGTGTTGAGCTGTCAACACCTACTGCTGCCTTGGAAAATCAGGAGCGGTTTGCCACATTTTTGGAGTCTATCTGAAGGATTGAACGGTCTGTCATGGAGAAAAGAAAGTCCATGACCAATAAATGGCCTGCTCAGTTCCAGAGATAGAGGTTTGATGGCTTCAAGAAGCCAAGGTTTTTGGCACCTTTTGCGATGTAGAGTTCTCATACACTGTCTCAGCGGTCTCCAAGTAAGGGAAGAGGACGTAGATTTTTTCCATCCAAAGCCCACAGTACCACTTTAGTACCAGTGATAGGGCCATCTAGGCCAAAGTTAGAAGGTAGGTCATGTTATCACTGTGGAAAGACTGGACATCTGAGGTCAAATTGACCAAGAAGAGACACTGAAGCAATGCAACAATCGAGACAGAGTCAAAAAGTGTCAGACGGTCAGGAGTCTAGTGGGTGAGGATGTGGTTAAGAGTCACAAGCAGGATCATCTGCCCAAGGAAGTAGAGGACATGGATGATAGCAAGAAATGACTCAATTCTATGCTATGAGTCAGTTGGAGGTGATAGTCAACCCATGAGTGGTGGCGGTTAGATGAAGCTATTTCATTCTGATTTGTCTTCTTCTTACTTTATATTTGTTCTGGTTGACTCGGGTGCTACACACTCTTTTATCGTACGAACTATGCTTGATAATTGTCTTTTACATGTTAACTATAAGAAAGATAGACTGTTGTTAGAAACCTCTCTTGATGATTCCTCGATGCTTTGAGAGGAGTGTCCATCTTGTGTCCAATCTTTCTCAGAACACAACATACAAGTGGATCATATACCGCTTGATATGCATGGATTTGATGTAGTCCTTGGGATGGATACCTTAGAAAGGTATAAGGTTGTGTTAGACTGTGGTTCCAAGTAAGCAATATTCGATGACGGTGGTGAGAATTAGATCTTTCAAGGAAATAAGAAGATTCTTTCGACATGTTTGGTGTCAGCTATGGTGGCAAAAAAGTTGCTACGCTAATGTTGTAAGGTGTTTTTAGCTCACGTTGTGGACACCAAGGAAAAAGGTCCTAGCCTTGAGGAGGTTCATGTTGTCTGAGAGTTTGTGGATATATTTCTAGATGAGTTTCCCAGTGTTCCCCTACCTTGAGAGATTGATTTTGAGATCAATCTGGTACTAGGGACACAGCCAATTGCTTAGACGCCATACAGGATGGCTTCAGCTGAGATGGCAGAGCTGAAGAAGTAGTTACAAGAGTTGTTGGACAAAGGTTTCATCCGACCGAGCACATCACCTTGGGGTTCTCCAGTCCTATTTGTTTAGAAGAAAGATGGGTCGTTGTAGTTATGCATAGATTACTGACAGTTGAACAAAGTCACGATCAAGAACAAGTACCCGTTGTCGAGGATAGACGATCTGTTTGATCAGTTGAGTGGCGCTACAGTGTTCTCAAAGATAGATCTACGGTCTGGATACCATCAGTTGCAGATTAAGGATGAGGACATACCAAAGTCAGCGTTTAGGATGAGGTATGGTCATTATGAGTTCGTGGTTATGCCGTTTGGGCTAACCAATGTGCATGTTCTTTCATGGATCTAATGAGCAAGGTGTTCTGTCTATTTCTAGATTAGTTTGTTGTGGTTTTTATAGATGACATCTTGATCTATAGTCGGGACAGTCAAGAGCATGAACAACATCTTCGACAAGCGTTGACTCTTCTTCGCCAACACCAGCTATATGCCAAGTTCAATAAATTCGAGTTTTGGTTGAAGGTAGTGACTTTCTTGGGACATGTGATATCTGCTGAAGGCGTCAGAGTGGACCCCAAGAAAGTGGACTCAGTTGCCGATTGGGAGCAACCAAAAATGCCAACAAAATTTCATAGTTTTCTGGGTTTAGCAGATACTACCGGAGGTTTATAAGGAACTTCAGTCCGATACTTCTCGAAGACATATCTGGATGAGAAGATCAACCAGTTTGAGCGTCTGCGCCAAGGAAAGATAAACATTATCGAGTATGAAGCTAAGCTCATGTACCTGTTGATGTTTTCTCCTCACATGGTGGCGACAGATGATGAGCATATCAGGCAGTTTGAGAAGGGTTTGAGTGCTGAGTTGTCAACATCTACTACTGCCTTGGAAAACTGGGAGTGGTTTGCCACATTTGAGGAGCTTTTTTGAAGGATTGAACGATCTGTCTGGTAGAAAAGGGATTCCATGATCAAGAAAAGGCCTGCTCAGTTCCAGAGATAGAGGTTTGATGGCTTTAAGAAGCCAAGGTTTTCGGCACCTTCCGTGATGTAGAGTTCTCATACACCGTCTCAGTGGTCTCCAAGTAAGGGAAGAGGGCGTAGATTTTTGCCATCCAAAGCCCACAGTACCACTTCAGTAACAGTGAAAGGGCCATCTAGGCAAAAGTTAGAAGGTAGGTCATGTTATCACTGTGGACGGACTGGGCATCTAAGATCAAATTGCCCAAGGAGAGACATTTAAGAAACACAGCAACCGAGACAGAGTCAACAAGTGTCAGACATACAACAGTTTAGTGGGCAAGGACGCGGTCAAGCGTCACAAGTAGGATCATCTGCCCAAAGAAGCAGAGGACGTGGATGACAGCAAATAATGGCTCGATTCTATGCTATGAGTCAGCCGGAGGTGATAGTCAACATGTGAGTGGTGGCAAGTCAGATGGAGCTATTTCATTCAGATTTGTCTTCTTCTTGCTTTATATTTGTTTTGGTTGACACGGGTGCTACACACTCTTTTATCGCATGAACTATGATTGATAACTGTCTTTTACCTGTTAACTGTAAGAAAGATAGCCTGTTGTTAGAAACCTTTCTTGATGGTTCCTTGATGCTTTGAGAGGAGTGTCCATCTTATATCCAATCTTTCTCAGGACACAGCATATAAGTGGATCTTATACTGCTTGATATGCATTGATTTGATGTAATCCTTGGGATGTATACCTTAGAAAGATATAAGGTTGTGTTGGAATGTGGTTCCAAGTAAGCAATATTTGAAGATGCTGGTGAGAAGTAGATCTTTCATGGAGATAGGAAGATTCATCCGACATGTTTGGTGTCAGCTATGGTGGCAAAGAAGTTGCTAAGGCAATGTTGTAAGGCATTTTTAGCTCACGTTGTGAATACCAAGGAAAAATCTCCTAGCCTTGAGGAGGTACCTGTTGTCTGAGAGTTTGTGGATATATTTCCAGATGAGTTTCTCAGTGTTCCCCCACCTCGAGAGATTAATTTTGAGATCAATCTGGTACTAGGGACACAGCCAGTTGCTTAGACGCCATACAGGATGGCTCCAGCTGAGATGGCAGAGCAGAAGAAGTAGTTATAGGAGTTTTTGGGCAAAGGTTTTGTCTGACTGAGAACATCACCTAGGGGTGCTCCAGTCATGTTCATTAATAAGAAAGATGGGTCGATGCGGTTATGCATAGATTACCAGCAGTTGAACAAAGTCACGATGAAGAACAAGTACCCATTGTCTAGGATAGACGATCTATTTGATCAGTTACATGGTGCTACGGTGTTCTCAAAGATCGATCTACAGTCTAGATACCATCAGTTACATATTAAGGATGAGGACATATCAAAGTCAGTGTTTAGGATGAGGTATGGTCATTTTGAGTTCGTGGTTATGCCGTTCGGGCTCACCAATGCGCCTGTTGCTTTCATGGATCTGATGAAAAGGGTGCTCCGTCTATTTCTAAATCAGTTTGTTGTGGTTTTTATAGATGACATCTTGATCTATAGTCGGGACAATCAAGAGCATGAACATCATATTCGACAAGCATGGACTCTTCTTCTCCAATACCAGCTATATGCCAAGTTCAGATAATGGGAGTTTTGGTTGAAGGAAGTGACTTTCTTGGGACATGTAATATCTGCTGAAAGAGTAAGAGTGGACCCCAAGAAAGTGGAGTCAGTTGCCAATTGGAGAAACCAAAAATGCCAACATAAGTTTGTAGTTTTCTGGGCTTAGCAGATACTACCAGAGGTTTATAAGGAACTTCAGTCCGACCGCATTTCCATTAACAAAGTTGACCAGGAAGGATGTACCTTTTGTTTGGGATGATCATTTTCAGCAAGCTTTCCAAAGTTTGAAGGAGAAGTTGACTAGCGCTCTAGTATTGGTGCTGTCAGAGCCTGGGAAAGGCTATGTTGTTTTTTGCGATGTTTCCAAGAAGGGCTTAGGATGTGTGTTGATGCAGGAAGATCATGTGATTTCTTTTGCTTCGTGATAGCTTAAGAAACATGAGGAGAATTATCTGACACATGATTTGGAGCTGGCAGTGGTGGTTCATGCGTTGAAGATTTGGAGACACTATCGCTATGGGGAAGTGTGTCAGATATTAATAGGTCATAAGAACTTGAAGTACATATTCTCACAGAGTGAGCTGAACATGCAACAGTGTCGATGGATGGAGCTGATCAATTATTATGATTGAACTATTGAGTATCATCCTGGTAAGGAAAACATGGTAGCTAATGTGCTTTGCAGAAAATATTCTTTTCTTCCTATGAAGAAGGCATAGTTGAGTTCCCTGGTGTGCCATAGGCGGGATATGTTTGTCTCTTTACGGTAGATGAATGTATAGTTGGAAGTTTTCTTGTTGGCAGGATTGTTGGCACAGATGCAAGTAAAACCTACACTGAGATAGTAAATCAAAGACACACAACAGGTAGATGATACAGTACAGTTGATTAGATCAGAGTTCGATAATGAAAAGTGTGATGGGTTCCATGTGCCCGAGATGGACTAGTCTATTATCATAATAGGATGGTGGTCCCCGATGATGGTAATTTGAGAAAGTTGGTGCTCGAGGAAGCACACACATTGATGTATGCTATGTAACCAGGAGTCACCAAGATGTATCATAATTTGAAGGATCTGTAGTGGTGGCCTGCCTTGAAGACAGATGTAGTCGAGTTTGTGGCTAAGTGTGCGGTATGCCCGCAAGTTAAGGTTGAGCATCAGAAGTCGGCAGGTACATTGCAACCCATGCCGATACCGCAGTAGAAATGGGATCATGTAACCATAGATTTTATAGTTGGTCTACCAAGGACATCTAGGAGTTATGATTCCATTTGGGTGATAGCGGACATATTGACAAAGTATGCTCGTTTCATACCTGTAAAGACAACATATACAACAGAGAAACTTGCTCAGGTATGTGTAGATGAGATAGTGCATTTGCACAGTGTACCCGCAATGATAGTCTCTGACAGAGGACCCCAGTTCACGTGTTGTTTCTGGGAACAGTTGCACAAAGCATTGGGAACATAATTAAGGTTCAGCACCGCTTTTCACCCACAGACAGATGGACAGTCTGAAAGGACTATTCAGACTTTGGAAGATCTTCTCTGAGCTTGTGATTTGCAGTTCTTGGGTAGTTGGGACGTGCATCTCAGTCTGATAGAGTTCACCTACCATAATAGTTACCAGCAGAGCATTGGCATGGCCCCTTATGAGGCTCTGTATGGGAGGAAGTGCAGATCTCCTCTATGTTGGTGTGAGTATGGCGAGTATCAGCTTTTGGGTCCTGAGTTAGTATAGTAGACAATAGAGAATATCAAAGTGATACAGCAACAATTCAAAGCAGCACAAGACAGATAGAAGTCTTATGTAGATAATCACCGACGTCCCTTATAAATCCAGGTGGGAGACAAGGAGTACCTTAAGGTCTCTCCATGGAAAGGCATCCTAAGGTTTGGCCGAAAAGGTAAGTTGTCACCTACGTATATGGGGCCATATCCGGTCATAGCACGTGTTGGTAAAGTACCCTACAAGTTAGAGTTGCCGCCAGAGTTGCACAAGTTACATCTAGTTTTCCATGTCAGCATGCTGAAGAAAAGTCATTCAGACACAGGGACAGTTATACATCCAGTTGAGGTTGAGCTTGATGAATATGTGACCTATGAAGAAGGTCTAGTGATGATCCTTGTTAGAAGAGTGAAGAAGCTGAAGAGGAAGAACCTAGCTCTTGTAAAGGTTCTTTTGCATCATCGTGGCGTTAAGGAAGCCACGTGGGAGCTTGAAGATGAGATGAGGAGGAAGTATCCATCACTTTTCTCTTTAGATTTTGGGGGCAAAATCCCTTTGTAGAGATTTATGGTTTGTAAGGATCCTAACCTCCGTTTGGGGATTATCTTGTTTACTTTGCCTAACCCTGGTGTTTAGTTTCTTGCTAATCACCTCAAGTGGTGATTAGGGTTCGTTTGTGCTTTTTTGAGAGTTGGAGGTGCTACATGCAAATAATCCAAGTTTTAGGATTGATGTGCAATTTTGTCACCTTGAGAAGTGTTTTCTCTCTCCTTGCATCTGCTAGGGTTGAGAGGATGAGTTGGGCTTGTTGTTTGAGTAGTCTTGGACCTTGTTGAGCTTTGATGGGCCTTGCTTTACTTTGTTGTGCCTCGAAAGAGGCTTGTATCGTGCATAGGTGAGCTTGAAGCTCAATGTCGCCCAGAGGGTTGTGTTGCCCAGGGCTGTGTCGCCCAAGAGTGTGTCGACCAATGGAGTGTGTCGCCCATGTGACCTAGCTTTGGTTGTGTCACGATACCTTGGACAAGTGGTTATCCTTTGGTAGTGGGTGGCATGGCATGCACATGTGGTTTGCAAGGTGGCAAGACATTGGGCAAGTGTCCTTAAGTAGGATGACACCTTGCCTTGGTTCCCCTTTCATCCTCTTCTATTTATACCTTCCCTTTCACTTGCTTAGGATCCCTTTAGTTCTTTGTTGCCTTCCTCTTCCTTGCTGCGCGATACACCTTCCCTTGGTGTGCTTGGTGGCCGATCCCTTTGAAGGAGTTCTCTTCTTCTTCCTCTAGCTTGGTGGCCGAACCATAGGTGAGTCTTGCTTCCTTGGTAAGCATCTTACCTCTTCCCTTAGAATCTCCTTCTCCTTCTTTCTTGCTCTTCGGCCATGGTGGTTATGAGCTTTGCTCCATTCCTTGAGGTGGCCGAAGGTGGTGTGCCTTGGAGATAGGAGCTTAAAGCTTGGAGCTTTGGAGATTGAGGAGCTTGCTTAAGGCGGGTTACATAACTTCTAACCCTAACTATACTACCTTCTTTTATGTTTCATGTTCACATGTGATCATGATCGGCCATGCATGTTGTTAGATATGTTTCTTGCTCTAGCATGTACCTTTAATCTTGTGGACATAGTGTTCATGTTGTTGATGATGTTGTTGTTTGTTGTGTACCTTTGGACCTAGTTGGCCAAACCCATAGATTAGGGTTTCCTTTGGGACAATACCCCTTTCTCTCTTTGGTTTTGAGAAGTGAGCTTGAGCTCTAGTGGTGTAGGAGAAACCCCTCTCTCTTAGTTTTTGAGACGTGATTCTATACCCTAGTTTCTTGGGCAACACCCTCCTCTCACCATGGAATAGAGAGGTAAGCCTTTGGATGAGTGATGACCTTACTTGGAGATGATCCATCTTGTTGCCCGATTTGTGATGAAGGTTCTGCAAAACCCATCTCACTTGGCTTTTGAGAGGTGAGCCAACTATCTTGATCAATTAGGGTTTGTTGGTAAGAGTTTGAGGTTGAAGATGACCATCTTGGTGAGGTTCTTGTAACCTTGCACAATACACCCTTTTGTGGGTTTTAGTTTGGCTGATATGTTAAGTAGAACCCTATTGGCTTTGTGCCCAATATGACCCCTTTCACCTTATTAGAATCCTTGGACGATTTGCTTTGGCCGAAATGATCCCTTGCCTTGGATGTCCCCTTGGTCGACATGTTTTGGTCATGAGTTGCCTGATATGGTGTTTGCATGGTGAAACCCTAATAGACACCATAGTGGTGGTCGATATAAGGTTCTTGACCTAGTTGGATGATAGGCCTTCTTGTGGTGCCTTAGTATTGTTTGTTATAAGTGGTT
Organism: Alisma plantago-aquatica; assembly: GCA_963693085.1. Lineage (NCBI taxonomy): Eukaryota > Viridiplantae > Streptophyta > Magnoliopsida > Alismatales > Alismataceae > Alisma > Alisma plantago-aquatica. The sequence goes on from OY856412.1 coordinate 1,247,149,651, forward strand.
GACACCCTAGCCTCTCCCTTGAACGATATGAGTAAGATGGGTAAACCTTGTGTCAGGCTTGAGGTTTGTGTTTGCATGACACACCCTAAGTTGAGTTAGCCGACATGGTGCCTTAGTGGCCACCTTACCCATGGATGACATGATGTCTTGGACGATGGAGTGCCTTGAGCGACATGGGAGTCCTTTGAATGATATGATATGTGGGTTGGGCGTTAGGGTCTGGTCTTGGGCTCCATGCTTTTGGTCGATATGACCCTTAGTTGATGAGGTGATGTGGACTGCCCAACATGAACCCTAACCCTAATGGCTGATAGGGTGATGGCTGATAAGGTGATGGCCGATAGGATGATGGCTGATAGGTTGTTGTTCGGTATGGTCTTGGTCAATGGAGGGTGTCTCTTGTGTAGGACACATCTCTAGTTCAAGTTGCACGACACCATTTAGTGTTGATTGCCCATAAGTGCACGATATGATGTTGTGATGACCGCCGATATAGTGGCATAGTACCCTAGTCAAAAAGCTTTGTTGAGGAATTTTATCTTTCCCGCTATTCTTTGGGTGAGGGTGGCGCTACCCGCCACACTTATAATGAGGGAAGATGATATCATTGGTGAGGGTTATTCTTAACCCAAAATCCTAGCTTTGAGAGTGATTATCTTGTGATTGTACCTTTGTTAATGATGGGATATGATGGGATAGGTTGAGACCAGTGATATGTTTAATACCTAAAACCGATGTTGCATAAGATGGCTATAGTATGTGCTCGTGGTTTGATAACCATAATGTAATCGATGCAGTCTGTGTGACATACAATCATGGATGTTATCCCAAACATTTGCATCCTCAACCTTAATAGCATGATAATCATAATAATCTATGTCTGGTGATTTTAAGTTATCTCTCTTACTATGTATACTAACCATGTAGGCATATTAAAGGGATTCATAGCCAGGTAACAACTATGGGGTATATGTGTTTGAATAACACTGCATCATGATAACTCTTGTTGATGAGATAACATGCATCACTATTATGATGAGATAGGTTTTGAGGACCTGATAAAGGATGAGTGCCTAGTGAGGTGTTGTCCTCCGATGATGAGATAAGGGATTGTTATCCCAGGTGATGATGTAAGATAATGATTCCTTGAGGGGCAGTGGCTTTTTGTGATGAGGGATTAAGATTCCACGATAGTGATCATGATAATGTAACTCAATGTTGTATAAGTTGGTTGCCTCAACAACTCACCTAAAATATACTAATTAATTACAGTGGAACATATCATGTAGTTTGCCCTGACCATAGATCCAGCATCGTCAGAATTTGGTGATGGTGAAATAGGTTTATCCTGTGGGGTTACATGGAGCAGATATTGTTGAATATGCGGGGTTTCTCCTAGCCAAAAATAGGAGGATTAGAGTACAACTATGGTTGTAGACTTCGTATGGTAAAGAGCATGGTGAACAGGCCCATGACTCAAGGAAGTTGGAGCATGAATGCATAAATTTCTCAAGAGCACGGTGATCAGGCCCATGGCTGAAAAGTATTCTAACACCTGTGTCAAGGTGAGCTAGAGATATGGGTAGCTTACGGAGCTAACCCTGAGGCTGAGTCCATATAAGCATGAGACTGCAGTCCTTCTTTGGTTTTCGTGCACTGACCATGGGAAAGGTGAGGTCTTGGAGTTTGGCTCTTCCATTGACCTTGTTTGGCACCGGATTTGGGCTTCATAATTGAAGGTTGGATTTGAGCAGGGACGACTCACTTCCTCAGGGCATAATAAAATGTAATCCAGCCGAATAGTATATATTTCTTAAAGCAAAGCACAGAACATTGGTTGAGGCCTTGCTTATGTAGATGATCCGGTTATCTCTTACAGTTGCTTGTACGATCTTGATATGTCGTGGTAGGTTCTCTTAAAGCTTATCTTGCCAATCATGTTCCATAAAGAATACATGGTTAGAGGCCTCATGAATATCTCGGTAATAATAGTCTTGCTCAGTATGTTGCTCTTATTATATGTCTTTACTAGCTATCTGCTTTATCTGCTTTAAATCTTCTGAGGTTTTATAGTTTCGGCAAGGAGTTATGTCTCTTGCTGGGACTATGTGTCTCACCCCGTTGGTTTACAACCTTTTTAGGTGATCATGCTAGACGTGGTGGTTGTTGTGATGTTGCGGCCGAGCAGCAAGAGGAAGAGCAATAGAAGGCAAGAGATGGACATGTTACTATTTTGGTGGTTTTTAGTAGAGTCCTAGAGTCATCCCTGTACTCTCAGGTCCTCAGAGATGTTTTGATGACATTTCACAATGTACAACCATTGTACCTTTGTTTATCCTACTGCTGGCCTTTTGTGGCTTGTTATGTACATAAATAGATGATGAACTCATGTGATAGTTTGATGGCTGGTTCCCTTAAGCATAAGATTATGGACATATATCAGACTTCTAATGTTTATATAACATATTTCCTTCCAAGATATGGATGTAATGTTTCTCTGATGAATGTTTCTGCAATCAGTTTATATTAACCTGTGTTTTTGGTAATATGTGGCTCCACACATTTTTGTGTGGCATCTCGTTATCTGTGTGATGGCGAGGTGTTACAGTTAGTTTGGTATCAGAGCTCTAGGTTCGCTGAGTCTACAGGGATCTAGGACTAGGTTTGTGTATGTTCTTGTGAGTTTTCCATATTTTCTTACAATAATCTTCTGCCCTCAGTGAAAGAAAAAGCTTAAAGATTTCTGAAAACCATGAAGAACATACTGTCGAGAGCAGCGAGGATGCATTAGTTGATGGAGCTAGAGTGCATATATATGAAGATCAGGTACCTGAGGTCCCCCAACTTGACTCAGCCATTCTTGAAAATCCTACCTATCAGCATCTTATGGGGCAATTAATGGCTACGATGAATCACATTGGAGAAAAAGTGCCAGTGCCGTCACCAAGAGCACAGGCTCCCCATGGTGAATCATCGGGTATTGGGAAGACCTTTGAGCAGCTTCACTGAGTTAGAGCTTCAGATTATGCTGAAACGGCTGATCCAGCGGATACAGATCTGTGGCTGACAGGTCTTGAGAAGGCCTTTCAGATCCTCGACATCCCCGAAGCAGACAAAGTCAAGCATATTGTCTACCTCCTGAAAGGTAGTGCTGGCCACTGGTGGGCCATCGAGGAGGAGAATCGACCCAGTGAGGTGATCTTTTGAGAGGTTTTTTTACAGGAGTTTGTCAGTTGATACTTTTTGAAGACGTATATGGATGAGAAGATCAACCAGTTTGAGTGTCTGCACCAAGGAACAATGAACACTACCGAGTATAAAACCAAGTTCATGGACCTACTGAGGTTTTGTCCTCACATGTCGGTGATAGATGATGAACAGATCAGGAAGTTTAAGAAGGGTTTGAGTGCTGAGCTATCAACACCTACTGCTGCCTTGGAAAATATGGAGCGATTTGCCACGTTTTTGGAGTCTGTACAAAGGATTGAACGGTCTATCAGGGAGAAAGGGAGTCCATGAACATGAAAAGGCATGCTTAGTTCTAGAGACAGAGGTTTGATGGCTTCAAGAATCCAAGGTTTTCTATACCTTCCGTGATGTAGAGTTCTCATACACCGTCTCAGTGGTCTCCAAGTAAGGGAAGAGAGCGTGGATTTTCACCATCCAAAGCTCACAGTACCACTTCAGTAACAGTGACAGGGCCATCTAGGCCACAGTTAGAAGGTAGGTCATGTTATCACTGTGGACAGACTGGGCATCTGAGGTCAAATTGCCCAAGCAGAGACATTACAGTAACACAGCAACTGAGACAGAGTCAAAAAGTGTCAGACAGACAACAGTCTAGTGGGTGAGGAAGTGGTCAAGCGTCGCAAGTAGGATTGTCTTCCCAAGAAAGCAGAGGAAGTGGGCGACAGCAAACAACAGCTTGATTCTATGCTATGAGTCAGCCGGAGGCGATAGTTAACCCGCGAGTGGTGGTAGGTCAGATGGAGCTATTTCATTCTGATATGTCTTCTTCTTACTTTATATCTGTTCTAGTTGACCCGGGTGCTACACACTCTTTTATCACACGAACTACGCTTGATAATTGTCTTTTACCTGTTAGTTGTAAGCAAGATAGCATGTTGTTAGAAATCCCTCTTGATGGTTCCTCGATGCTTTGAGAGGAATGTCCATCTTGTGTCCTATCTTTCTCGAGACATAACATACAAGTGGATCTTCTACCGCTTGATATGCATGGACTCGATGTAATACTTGGGATGGATACCTTGGAAAGGTATAAGGTTGTGTTGAATACTGGTTCTAAGAAAGCAGTGTTCGATGACGATGGTGAGAAGTGGATCTTCCAAGGAGATAAGAAGATTCTTCCAACATGTTTGGTGTTAGCTATGGTAGCAAAGAAGTTGCTACAATAAGGTTGTAAGCCATTTTTAGCTCACGTTGTGGATACCAAGGAAAAAGGTCCAAGCCTTGAGGAGACGTCTGCTGTCTGAGAGTTCGTAGATATATTTCCATATGAGTTTCCCAGTGTTCCACAACATTGAGAGATTGATTTTGAGATCAATCTGGTACTAGGGACACATCCAGTTGCTCAGATGCCATACAGGATGGCTCCAGCTGAGATGGCAAAGCTGAAGAAGTAGTTACAGGAGTTGTTGGACAAAGGTTTCATTTGAACGAGCACGTCACCTTGGGGTGATCCTGTCTTGTTCGTTAAGAAGAAAGATGGGTCGATGCAGTTATGCATAGATTATCGATTGTTGAACAAAGTCATGATCAAGAACAAGTACCTGTTGCTGAGCATAGACGATTTGTTTGATCAGTTGTGTGGTGCTATGGTGTTCTTAAAGATCGATCTCTAGTCTGGATACCATTAGTTGCGGATTAAGGATGAGGACATATCAAAGTCAGCATTTAGGACAAGGTATGGTCATTTTGAGTTCATGGTTATGTCGTTCGGGCTAACCAATGTGCCTGCTGCTTTCATGGATCTGATGAACAGGGTGTTCTGTCCATTTCTAGATCAATTTAAATGGCTTTCATAGATGACATCTTGATCTATAGTCGGGACAGTCAAAAGAATGAACAACATCTTTGACAAGCGTTGACTCTTCTTCGCCAACACCAGCTATATGCCAAGTTCAATAAATGTGAGTTTTGGTTGAAGGAAGTAACTCTCTTGGGACATGTTATGTCTACTAAAGGAGTCAGAGTGGACCCAAGAAAGTGGAGTCAGTTGTCGATTGGGAGCAACCTAAGACGCCAACAAAATTTCGTAGTTTTCTAGATTTAGCAGGACACTATCGGAGTTTTATAAGGAACTTCAGTACGATTACGTTGTCATTGACAAAGTTGACCAGGAATGATGTACCTTTTGTTTGGGATGATAGTCGTCAGCAAGCTTTTCAAAGTTTGAAGGAGAAGCTGACTAGCGCTCCAGTATTGGTGCTGCCAGAGCCTGGGAAAGGCAATGTTGTTTTCTTTGATGCTTCCAAGAAGGGCTTACGATGTGTGCTAATGCAGGAAGATCATCTGGTTTCTTTTTCTTCACGATAGCTTAAGAAACATGAGGAGAATAAACTGACACATGATTTGGAGCTGGAAGTGATGGTTCATGCATTGAAGATTTGGAGACACTATCTCTATGGGGAAGTGTGTCAGATGTTTACAGATTATAAGAACATGAAGTACATCTTCTCGCAGAGTGAGCTGAACATGTGACTGTGTTGATGGATGGAGCTGATCAATGATTATGATTGCACTATTAAGTATCATCCTAGTAAGGGAAACATGGTAGCTGATGCGCTTAGCAGGAAGTCTTCTTCTCTTCCTATGAAGAAGAAACAGTTGGGTTCCCTAGTGTGCCATAGGCGGGATATGTTTGTCTCTTTGCGACAGATGAATGTAGAGTTGGAAGTTTCCTTATTGGTAGGATTGTTGGCACAGATGCAAGTAAAGCCTACACTGAGACAGCAAATCAAAGATGCACAATAGGCAGATGATATAGTGCAGTTGATCAGATCAGAGTTCGGTAGTGAAAAGCGTGATGGGTTCCATGAGCCCGAGGATGGACTAGTCTGTTATCATAATAGGATGGTGGTCCCCAATGATGATAACCTGAGCAAGTTGCTGCTCGAGAAAGCACACACATCGATGTATGCTATGCATCCAAGAGTCACCAAGATGTATCATAATTTGAAGGATCTATATTGGTGGCCTGGCTTGAAGAGAGATGTAGTCGAGTTTGTGGCTAAGTGTGTGATATGCCAGCAAGTTAAGGTTGAGCATCAGAAGCCGACAGGTACGTTGCAACCCATGTCGATACCATAATGGAAATGGAATGATGTAACCATTGATTTGTAGTTGGTCTGCCAAGGACAACTAGGTATTATGATTCCATTTGGGTGATAGCGGACAGATTGACAAAGTCTGCTCATTTCATACTGTAAAGACAACATATACAGTAGAGAAACTTGCTCAGGTATATGTAGATGAGATAGTGCATTTGCACGGTGTACCCGCAATGATAGTCTCTGACATAGGACCCCAGTTCACGTGTTGTTTCTGGGAACATTTGTGCAAAGCATTGGGAAAATAGTTAAGGTTCAGTACCACTTTTCACCCACAGATAGATGGGCAGTCTAAAAGGACTATTCAAACTTTGAAAGATCTTCTCTGAGCTTGTATTTTGCAGTTCCTAGGTAGGTTGGACATGCATCTCAGTCTGATAGAGTTCACCTACAACAATAGTTACCGGCGGAGCATTGACATGGCACCTTATGAGGCTCTATATGGGAGGAAGTGCAGATCTCCTTTATGTTGGTATGAGTATGGCGAGTATCAGCTTTTGGGTCCTGAGTTAGTACAACAGACAATAGAGAAGATCAAAGTGATACAACAACAATTAAAAGTGGTACAAGATAGACAGAAGTCTTATGAAGATATTCGTCGATGTCCCTTAGAACTCTAGGTGGGAGACAAGGTGTACCTCAAGGTCTCTCCATGGAAATACGTGCTAAGGTTTTTCCGAAAAGGTAAGTTGGCACCCAGGTATATGGGGCCATATCTGGTGATAGAATGTGTTGGCAAGGTAGCCTATAAGTTAGAGTTGTTGCTAGAGTTGCACAGGTTACATCCAGTGTTCCATGACAGCATGATGAAGAAAAGTCATTCAGACACAAGGATAGTGATACAACCAGTTGAGGTTTGATCTTGATGAAGATGTGACCTGTGAAGAAGGTCCAGTGATGATCCTTGACAGAAGAGTGAAGAAGATGAAGAGGAAGGACCTGGTTCTTGTAAAGGTTCTTTGGCATCATCGTGGCGTTGAGAAAGACACGTGGAAGCTTGTGGAAGAGATAAGGAGGAAGTATCCCTCACTTTTCTCTTCAGATTTCGGGGGCAAAATCCCTTTGTAGAGGTTTATGGCTTGTAAGGACCCTGGCCTCCATTTGGGGCTTATCCTATTCGTTTTTCCTAACCCTAGTGTTTAGTTGCTTGCTAATCACCTCTAGTGGTGATTAGGGTTTATTTGTGCTTTGTTGAGAGTTAAAGGTGCTACTTGCAAATAATGTATGTTTTAGGGTTGATGTTGAAGTTTGTCACCTTTAGAAGTGTTTTCTCTCTCCTTGCATCCTCCAGGGTTGAGAGGATAAGTTGGGCTTACTGTTTGAGTAATATTGGGCCTTGTTGAGCTCTAATGGGCCTTGCTTTGCTTTGTTGTTCCTTGAAAGAGGCTTGTATCGTGCATAGGTGATCTTGAAGCTCTATGTCGCCCAGAGGGCTGCGTTGCCCAGGGCTGTGATGCCCAGGAGTGTGTCAACCAGTGGAGTGTGTCACCTAGAGGGCTATGTTGCCCAGGGTTGAGTCGCCCAGGAGTGTGTCGACCAGTGCAGTGTGTCGCCCATGTGACCTAGCTTTGGTTGTGTCACCATACCTTGGACAAGTGGCTATCCTGTGATAGTGGGTGGCTTGGCATGCACATGTGGTTTGCAAGGTGGCAAGACGTTGGGCAAGTGTCCCTAAGTAGGATGACACCTTGCCTTGGTTCCCCCCTTCATCCTCTTCTATTTATACCTTCCCTTTCACTTTCTTAGGATACCTTTAGTTCTTTGTTGCCTCCATCTTCCTTGGTGTGTGATACACCTTCCCTTAGTGTTCTTGGTGGACAATCCCTTTGAAGGAGTTCTCTTCTTCTTCCTCTAGCTTGGTGGCCGAACCATAGGTAAGTCTTGCTTCCTTGGCTAGAATCTTCCCTCTCCCCTTAGCATCTCCTTCTCCTTCTTGCTTGCTCTTCGGCCATGGTGGTTATGAGTTGTGTTCCTTTCCTTGAGGTGGGTGAAGGTGGTGTGCCTTGGAGTTAGAAGCTTAAAGCTTGGAGATTTAGAACTTGAGGAGCATGCTTAAGGCGGGTTACATAACTTCTAACCCTAACTATACTACCTTCATTTATGTTGCATGTTCACATATGATCATGATCGACCATGCATGTTGTTTGATATGTTTCTTTCTCTAGGATGTACCTTTAATCTTATGGACATAGTGTTCATGTTGTTGATGATGTTGTTTTTTGTTGGGTACCTTTGGACCTAGTTGGCCGAACCCATAGATTAGGGTTTCCTTTGGGGAAATACCCCTTTCTCTCTTTGGTTTTGAGAAGTGAGCTTGAGCTATAGTGGTGTAGGCAAAAACCCCTCTCTCTTGGTTGTTGACACCCTAGCCTCTCCCTTGAACAATATGAGTACGATGGGTAAACCTTGTGTCGGGCTTGAGGTTTGTGTTTGCACGACACACCCTAAGTTGAGTTAGCCATCATGGTGCCTTACTGGCCACCTTGCCCATGGATGACATGATGTCTTGGACGATGGAGTGCCTTGAGCGATATGGGAGTCTTGTGGATGATATGATATGTTGGTTGGGAATTAGGGTCTCGTCTTGGGCATCGTGCTCTTGGTCGATATGTCCCTTAGTTGATGAAGTGATGCAGGCTACCCGGCATGCATGAACCCTAACCCTAGTGGTCGATAGGGTGATGGTTGATAGGATGATGGCCGATAGGTTGTTGGCCGAAATGGTCATGGTCGATGGAGGGTGTCTCTTGTGCACGACACATCTCTAGTTCAAGTTGCACGACATCACTTAGTGTTGGTTGCTTATAAGTGCACGATATGATGATGTGTTGACCACCGATATAGTGGCATAGTACCCTAGCCTAAAAGCTTTGGTAAGGAATGTGATCTTGCCTGCTATTCTTTGGGTGAGAGTGGCGCTACTCTCCACACTTATAATGAGGGAAGATGGTATCTTTGGTGAGGGTTATGCTTAACCTGAAAATCCTAGCTTTGAGAGTTATTATCTTGTGATCGTACCTTTGTTAATGATGGTATATGATGGGATAGGTTGAGACCAGTGATATGTTTAATACCTAAAACTAATGTTGTATAAGATGGCTATAGTATGTGCTCATGGTTTGATAACCATAATGTAATCGATACAGTCTGTGCTACATACAATCATGGATGTTGTCCCAAACATGTGTATCCTCAACCTTAATAGCATGATAATCACAATAATCTATGTCTGGGGATTTGAGTTATCTCTCTTGTTGTGTATACTAACCATGCAGGTATATCAAAGGGATTCATATCCAGGTAAGAGCTATGGGGTATATGTGTTTGAATAACACTACATCATGATAACTCTTATTAATGAGATAACATGCATCACCAGTATGATGAGATAGGTCTGAGGACCTGATAAAGCTGAGTGCCTAGTGAGGTGTTATCCTCCGATGATGAGATAAGGGATTGTTATCCCAGGTGATGATGTAAGATAATGATGCCTTGAGGGGCAGTGGCTTTCTTTGATGAGGGATTAAGATTCCACGACAGTGACAGTGATAATGTAACTCGATGTTGTATAACTTGGTTGCCTCAACAACTCACCTAAAATATACTAATTAATTACAATGGAACATATCATGTAGTTTTCCCTGGCCATAGATCCATCATCGTCAGAATTTGGTGATGGTGAAATAGGTTTATCCTGCGGGGTTACCTAGAGCGCATATTGTTGAATATGTAGGGTTTCTCCTAGCCAAAAATAGGGGGATTAGAGTACAACTGCAGTTGTAGACTCCATTTGGTAAAGAGCATGGTGAACAGGCCCATGACTCAAGGAAGTTGGAGAATGAATGTGTTCATGTCTCAAGAGAACGGTGATTAGGCCCGTGGCTCAAAAGTATTCTAACACCTGTGTCAAGGTGAGCTGGAGATATGGGTAGCTTATGGAGATGACCCTGAGGATGAGGCCATATAAGCATGAGACTACGGTCCTTCTTTAGCTTTCGTGCACTGACCATGGGAAAGGTGAGGTCATGGAGTCTGACTCTTCCATTGACCTTGTATGGCATCGAATTCAGGCTTCACAGTCGAAGGTTGGATTTGAGAAGGGATGGCTCAATTCCTCGGGGCATAATAAAACGTAATCCAGCCGAATAGTATATATTGCTTAAAGCAAAACACAGAACATTGGTTGAGGCCTTATGTAGATGATCCAGTTATCTCTTATAGTTGCTTGTACAATCTTGATATCTTGTGATAATTTCTCATAAAGCTGATCTTGTCAATCATGTTCCATAAAGAATACCTGGTTAGAGGCCTCATGAATATCTTGGTAATAATAGTCTTGCTCAGTATGCTGCTCTTATTATATGTCTTTACTAGCTATCTACTTTATCTACTTTAAACATTCTGAGGTTTTATAGTTTTGGCGAGGAGTTATGTTTCTCGTTGGGACTGTGTGTCTCACCCCATTGGTTTACAACTTTTTTAGGTGATCGCGCTAGACGTGGTGGTGGTCGTGAGGTTGCAGTCGAGCAGTAAGAGGAAGAGCACTAGAAGGCAAGAAATGGACATGTTGATGTTTTGTGGTTTTATATTAGAGTCCTAGAGTCATCCCTATACTCTTAGGTCCTCTTAGGTGTTTTGACAATGTTTCACGATGTATAGCCGTTGTACCTTTGTTTATCCTGCTGCTGGCCTTTTTGTGGCTTGTTATGTACATAAACAAGTGATGAACTCATGTGATAGCAGGACGGATGGTTCCCTAAAGCTTAAGACTGTAGACATATATCAGGCTTGTAATGTTTATGTAACATATTTCCTTACAGGATCTAGTTGTAATATTTCTCTAATGAAATGTTTCCGCAATCAGTTTTAATTAACCTGTGTTTTTGGTAATATGTGGTTCCGCACATTTTTGTGTTGCATCTTATTGTCCCTGTGATGGTGGGGTGTCACAACTACTATACTTTGTTCCCCTATTTCCCAACATGTATGCCCCAAGAGACAATCATATGATGATTGAGATGGAATTTATAATAAAAAAATTTAATTAATGATTAAAGGCAATCTTCCATTTGTTTTGTTGCAATCAGTTATGAGATAATGGTGAAACATAATATATGTCTAAAGAATGACATTACTCAATGATGTATCTCTTGAGGTCGATGACCTAAATAATGAGATCATATAGATGTTAAGAGTATATACATTCTTGTATGTCCCAAGTCAGATGTCATCGTGGAAGGCTGATAGACAACATTGATAGATAATACTAGAGTGTGTGTTGGTTGATGATGGAATCTTATAATTCATGATATTTGATATCAAACCAAACATATTAATACTTGTTGGAGAATAGTATATTGGATAGATCCACCTTGAGAGTGACACATGGAAATAATAATTAGTGATCTTAATTGTGGGCTCCGATCTCCAAACCACGAAATAATCTCGATTTAAACATGTGCGGAAGCAATCGATAAATAGCAGAAGGCGAAATTCACGGGAAATTAAAACTTTTCGAGATTAGAGCTTGAAACCACAAACCTTTTCCATAGAAAAGGATTTAACTGTATACAACTCTGACAAATTACTTCTTGAGTAATTACATACAACATGATACAAAATTCTCAAGAACTCATAACAAAACACTCCAAGACCTGAGAGTACAGAGGACACATAGGACTAACTCTAACTACACCATATAGCAAGCTGAATCTCCACCTGAGATTTACTGCTCCTGGTGCTGCTGCTACTGGGAGTGGTCACCTTGAGACCGGTTCTTCCGTCTTCGACGACCACCTAAAAAGTTGAAGTCTACGGGGTGAGACAATTATACATAATTGCCCCAGCGAGAGTTATAACTCTCCACTTGAAGCTTTATAAGCAAAGTAAAGAATAACTTAAGCAGTAAAAGCCTTCAAAGTATTCATTAGCAATTTGATGATAAACAAGAGTTCAATCATTTATGAATCATGAAGAACATCTACACTATTCAAAGTAACATCAATCAAATAACTCGTAGTTAACTCTAACAGATATACTACGCTGTTGATTATGTTTTTCAAACATTATTATGCCCTGTGGAGATGAGGCTTACCACTCATACTCCAACTGATCGCTAAGAAGTCACATCAGTATCATATATAGGTCATTAAAAGAGCTGGATTCTTATGACCTCATCTTCCTCAGTCAGTTAGAGGATTGATTGTTAGACATCTGGAGGGATGTCTTTTGTTATAGCTCTCCAGGGTAAACTGGACCTTCGCTATTTTAGAATTACAGTGGCGTTCTGTACTCTCTTCGTCATCAGAAGATTTCTTGTTTATCTTTCATCGATGTGGTGTTTGTGTCTTTAAGGGATAATAGTGATACATCTCACCTTTTGGACTTTGTGGTGGGGTTTGATGGACTACAAGAATCTACATCAAATCCTCTCACCTTGGACATCTTTTAGTGAAGGTTTGACGGACTATAAAAATCTACATCAAATTCCTACACTAGGATGTAAGGTTCTACACATCCATGTACCCCACATACTCAAGAGTATGTGATCCAGGAGTTCCTTGGGGAAAACATGTTTCACCATCATTTAGACTCTGACAATGATGGATCTATGATTAGGGCTCTACATTTCACTTGATTAGTTAGGTACATTCAGTATTCTTAACATCATACATTGTTCTTCAAACAATAACATTTAGCATAACAGCTATATATGAGAATACTAAAATGTAGCAAGCCTAACTCTTTTCAATCATCAGTTCTCAATCATCTCATCACAAGTCATCTGTCGAGCATGACCTTGATGGTATTTATGGCTCTTACAGCCCATAAATCTCAAAAGATGTCACTAACAGTGCATCAAGATAATTCACTTATTCATAAATCTTAAGGCATGCTTACAATGAATATAATATGGTATTCCATACCTGGACATGATCATCATCTCATGAAAACCTGCATGGTTAAATCAACTGATAATAGTAAACAATTCATTAATTAGGGTTTACTATTCATCTTTCATGTTATCACCCTAAAATTAGGGATTACTATTCACCCCATGGTGAATTGTACTCATTACATCATTATGTAAGAGAAACATCATCATTAAAGCTCTTAAATAAGATTAAGATTCATCAGACATCATAATTAGGGTTTTCATGACCTCACATAGGTGGATCATTCCCTAATCATGCATATTCATGTGTATTAGAAGTATCTTACTTGAGTTTCCACCTAAAAAGGGTACTTTCTCTCTCTTAGGATACTTTCTCTCTCCTCCCACTTGTAGATGGTGATAACACCACTCTAGATCAGGTAGGGTTAAGTCATCATTAACTAATCTAAGCCAAGACATCACTATCATGTGATTAGGGTTTGATTAGAACAAGGTTTACTCCATTAAACCCCTCAAGGGTATTTTGGTAAATTACCTCATGATCACCATCATGGGTCAACTCACTAATCACTTAATCCATTAATGACCTAGTTTACCATTAGGGTTTAGATTAGATCACCATTAAACCAATTACATCATCAATTGATTAAGTACAAACCACCATGTACACCTTCAAACGGTTTCAACCTTCAAACGGTTTCAACTTCCAAACGGTCTTGAGACCGTTTAGTCTCAAACGGTCTTGAGACCGTTTGCTCCAAACGGTCTTGAGACCGTTTGGATGTGTTGACCGTTTGGAAGGGTTGACTTTCCAAACCGTTTGGAGCTCATGAGGTTTGTAAACCGTTTGATCAAATCACCTTGAGATCGATTGGTCCAAACGACCTTGATATCGTTTGAGCCCAAACGGTCTTGAGACCGTTTGGCCCCAAATGTTCTTGAGACCATTTGGCCTCAAACGGTCTTGAGACCGTTTGGATCCAAACGGTCTTGAGACCGTTTGGATCCAAACGGTCTTGAGACCGTTTGGTCCAAATGGGCTCAAACCGTTTGGACCTCCAAAGTGGTTCAAAGGTTATAATTGTTCATGAATATGTATGTTGAAGCCCTCAATTGGCCAAAACCATGTTAACCACTTATAAATTGAGTCAATTAGGGTTAGCATTAGTCAATTGGACATCAAATTGACCCTCAATTGAAAACCAATTAGGGTTGAATCCCCTTCAATTAGGGTTTCAAATCGGATGGTCATCAATATTCAACAATGTGAATCAATTCAAGGTTGAACCTATCAATTGACCTCCAATTGGGCTCAAACTTGGCCCAAACGCTCTTGAGGTCGTTTGGACATCATCCACACAGTCTTGAGACCGTTTTCCCAAAGTTTGACCAAAACCTAAGTCGGTTTGATTAGGATTGAACTCCAATTAGGTCAAAAATCAGCATTTTTATCAATTTATCAACTTCTCCCAATTGGACCTTCAAACCATTGAACTTCCTCAACCCTAGACCTTCAAACGGTCTTGGGTTGTACCCAAACGGTCTTGAGACCGTTTGGAAGAACCCCCAAACGGTCTTGAGACCGTTTGGGTCCTTCAACCCAAAACTCAACAAGATCTATGTTTTCAAACAGCAATTTTGACCCGATTAGGGTTTACATGTTGAAGTGCCTTCAACTTTCAATTGGTTAAGAATTAAACTTTGATTCTTTGCAGGAATGAAATTCACTATTTTATCAACAGACCCTCAAATGGTCTTCCCCTGGTCAACCCTATCAAACGGTCTTGAGACCGTTTGAATCCAAACGGTCTTGCAAGACCGTTTGGAAGCTAACGGTTGTGAAACCGTTTGACCACAAACGGTTTGCAAACCGTATGGACCCAAAGGTCCAAGTCATTTGATAAAGCAACATAGGGAATCACGCCCCTCATCTTCAACCTATTTCAAGGTCGGTTCTCCCACCGATTTGCTTGCAAAGGATCAAGAAAGAAGGGAGGTAGAAGAAGACTAACATGCTAATTTTTGCAAGAACAAAATCAAGCATATAAAGCAAAATGTTAGAGTTATAAAACCCGCCTAAAGGCTGTTCCTAGAGCTCCAAGCCTTCAAGCTCCAGGATTTAATGGCGTCCTTGAACTTCCACAAGTCGGACAGAGGTGAAAACACCAAGGAAATGTAGAATTGGTTGGCTAGAACAGGAAGACGGAGTAAGCTATCCACAAAACCAATCTTAAGGGATGAAATCCCCCATGAAATCGAGCTAGAAGGTGGTGCTCCCTCACCTAGAACAGGCTGACCGTCCCCCTGAGTTCCAGAGCAATCCCCTGGTCATTTGAGAAGGAAGAGAGGAGAAGTGAAGGAAACAAGGATCGTTCACTTCTTTTGCAAAGAAAAGCTATATATACTTTTTGTCCTTATTACACCATAAGGACCTCTCAAGCTATGGAATTGCATCTAAGTCCTTCCTTGCTCAAGGGCACGTACACACTCATCTAAGCTTATACAAAGCTAATGAAAACTCAAGATCTATGGGTAAAGGAAGCCAACCTTCAACTAGGGTACATACATGAAAAGTCTCCATACCCATATTAGGTGACTTTCACCACCAAGATCACTTTTCTTATCAGATTGTTCATTGATGTGTCCCTTTCATCATTTCTACTCTAAATGATGACAAGAGTTGTAAAAGATGTTCTAGAAGATGAAAATTACAAGTTGGACCCCTCAATTTGGGTAAATTGCACTTTACACCAAATTAGGGTTTTCAAGCATGGGGATTGCTTCCACAGCTGCACCTTGGTGCTCAAGCTTGGGGAAATCCCTCAAACTTCATCATAAACATACTCATGATGTTTTAACATTAGAGGAACATCTTAACCTGTGAAATTTGCAAGTTTAACCCTTAAACTGGGTAATTTGCACATAGGTCCCTGTATACAACACAATGCTACAACTTTGTTTAAAAAGGAGCAAAAATTGAAAACATATGTTCCTGAGGAACTTAATTACATTCCAGGGTGTATTCACAAGTTTATAATTACATATTTAGGCAAAACTTCCAGGGTTAGGTTATAACCCAGGTCAGGGATGTTACAAATTCTTCACCCCTTCACAAGGATTTCGTCCCCGAAATCGATAAAGCGTATTCAAGAGAAAAGAGTAGGATATTTCGTTCTCATCTCATCCTCTAGTTCCCAAGTGGCTTCTTCAACACCACGATGGTTCCAGAGGACTTTTACAAGACTTATATCCTTCTTTTTTAACTTTTTAGTCATGTTATCAAGGATTGACACTGGTCCCTCCTCATATGTTATATCTTCATTCAATTCTACTTCCATAGGTTGTAGAATTGATTCGGTGTCTGGGTGACATTTCCTCAGCATGGAAATGTGAAACACAGGGTGTAGCTTCTGCAACTCCTGAGGTAACTCTAGTCTATAGGCTACCTTTCCAACTCTTTCAACAATTGGATAAGGTCCCATAAATCTATGAGCTAACTTCCCTTTCTTTCCAAAACGAAGGACTCCTTTCCAAGGTGAGACCTTGAGGTACACTCTATCTCCAACCTAGAACTCTAGGGGTCTACGACGTTTATCAGCATACGATTTCTGTCTATCCTGTGCATTCTTAAGTTGTTGTTGTATAACCTTAATCTTCTCTGTAGTTTGCTGCACAAGATTAGGACCCAACAACTGGTGCTCACCAGTCTCATACCAACACAAGGGTGATCTACAACGCCTACCATATAAGGCTTCATATGGTGCCATATCAATGCTATGCTGATAGCTATTGTTATAGGCAAACTCTATCAAGCTCAGATGTAGATCCCAACTACCGGTAAACTGGAGAACACATGCTCTCAACAGATCTTCCAAGGTCTGTATAGTCCTTTCTGAGTGTCCATCAGTCTGTGGATGAAAGGTTGTACTAAACCTTAACTTGGTACCTAGGGCTCTGTGTAACTGCTCCCAAAAGCGACTTGTAAACTGGGGACCTCTATCAGAAACTATAGTGACAGGAACTCCGTGCAAATGCACTATATCTTGAACATACAACTGGGATAACCTCTCGGCAGAATAGGTTGTTTTGACAGGTAGGAAATGTGATGTCTTAGTCAACCTATCAACAACTACCCCAATGGAATCATGTCCTTTATTTGTCCTGGGTAGGCCAACGACAAAGTCCATGGTCACATGGTCCCACTTCCACTGTGGTATGGGTAAAGGTTGCATTGTTCCTGCAGGTTTCTGGTGTTCAGCCTTGACCTGCTGACACACAGGACACCTCATAACAAACTCAGCTACATCCTTCTTCATTCCAGGCCACCAATACATATCCTTCAGGTTCCGATACATCTTGGTGCTCCCTGGATGCATAGCATACATCGAAGAATGAGCTTCCTCCAGAATTAACTTTCTTAGGTTATCCACATCTGGTACTATCATACTACCATGATAGCATGCCACCTGGTCATCTGACTCATGAAAACCTTCTCGCTTCTCTTTACCAAACTCAGATCTAATCTGCTGAACTGCAGCATCCACTTGTTGTGCCTCCTTTATCTGCTCTCTTAAAGTAGGTTTAATCTGCATCTTAGCTAACAAACCAATTAACAATGATACCTTCAACTGCACATTGTTTTGCCTTAAAGAGATAAGCATATCTCTCCTAGAGCATACTAAGGAACTTAGTTGTGCTCTATCCATGGTTGATGTTGCTGATTTTCTACTCAAGGCATCTGCAACCACATTGGCTTTGCCCGGATGGTAATCAATTGTACAGTCGTAGTCCTTGATTAACTCCATCCAGCGACGTTGCCTCATGTTAAGCTCATGCTGAGAGAAAATATACTTAAGATTCTTGTGGTCTGTGAAAATCTGGAAGGTTTCTCCGTAAAGATAATGTCTCCAGATCTTCAAGGCATGGACCACAGCAGCTAACTCTAGATCGTGTGTCGGATAATTCTCCTCGTGTTTCTTAAGCTGTCGGGAAGCAAAAGAAATCACATGTTTATCCTGCATCAACACACATCCAAGTCCATTCTTGGAGGCATCACAGAAGACTACATATTCCTTTCCTTGCTCAGGTAGCACAAGCACAGGTGCACTTGTCAACCTCTCCTTCAACAGCTGAAAGGATTGTTGACACTTATCACTCCAAGCAAAAGGAACATCTTTCCGGGTTAACTTGGTCAAAGGTAAGGCTAGAGAATTGAAATTCTTAATAAACCTTCGATAATAGCCAGCTAATCCCAGGAAACTTCTAATCTCTGTCGGTGTCTTCGGTTGCTCCCACTGTAGAACAGATTCCACCTTTGTAGGGTCAACACGAATTCCCGAGGCAGATATCACATGTCCAAGAAAAGACACTTCAGATAACCAGAACTCGCACTTGCTAAACTTAGCGTATAGCTTATGTTCTCTTAGCAAAGTCAAAGTTTGGCAAAGATGCTACTCATGCTGCTGAGCATCCTTACTATAAATCAGTATGTCATCTATGAAGACGACAACACACTGATCAAGGAAGGGTCGAAAAACTCTATTCATGAGTTCCATGAATGTAGCCGGTGCATTGGTTAGTCCAAACGACATAACCGTGAAATCATAGTGACCATATCTTGTCCTAAAGGCAGACTTGGATATGTCACTGTCCTTAATACAGAGTTGATGATATCCAGACCTTAAGTCTATCTTAGAGAAGACTGTTGCACCACGCAACTGGTCAAAAAGATCATCAATCCTCGGCAAAGGATACTTGTTCTTTATTGTTACTTTATTGACTTGTCTATAGTCAATGCACAATCGCATTGATCCATCTTTCATTTTAACAAACAAAACCGGAGCACCCCAAGGTGAGGTACTCGGTCGGATGAAACCCTTCTCAAGTAACTCTTGAAGCTGTTTCTTGAGCTCTGCCATCTCGGCAGGCGCCATCCTATACGGAGTCTGGGCTATGGGTTTCGTATCTGGGACCAAATTGATCTCAAAATCAATCTCCCGGGGTGGTGTTATACCAGGAAGTTCTTCAGGAAACACATCCTCGAATTCCCTGACTATAGGAACTTCTGCAGGGTTGGGACTCTCCTTGGTAACATCTACCACATGGGCCAAGAATGCGTAACACCCTTGCCTCATCAACTTATCAGCAACCATAGCTGATACAAGACAGGTGGGCAGAATCTTTCTTTCTCCTTGAAAGATCCATGTGTTGCTTTCATCAGCAAACACTGCCAACTTGGACTCACAATCCAAGACAACTCGAT
The DNA here is from genome assembly GCA_963693085.1 of Alisma plantago-aquatica. Classification (NCBI taxonomy): domain Eukaryota; kingdom Viridiplantae; phylum Streptophyta; class Magnoliopsida; order Alismatales; family Alismataceae; genus Alisma; species Alisma plantago-aquatica. Next base: position 1,247,169,158 of record OY856412.1, read on the forward strand.
ACCTTTCCAAGGTATCCATCCCTAGGATTATATCAAATCCTTGCATATCAATCAGTATAAGGTCCACTTGAATGCGATGCTTAGAAAAGAAGAGTATGCAGGGAGAGCATACCTCCTGAAAAATAGTAGACCCACTTAACGGAGTCTCCAACAACAACCTGTCTACCCTATGACTAGTTGTCATATTGCAGTTACGAATCACCCTTCGAGTGATGAAAGAGTGCATAGCACCCGGATCAATCAGAACAGATACTACACAAGATTTAGACATATCAGAATATAAAAGTTCCATCTGACCTGTCACTACTTGTGGATCAACCACTGCCTCTGGTGGGTTCATAGCATAGAACCTCGCTGTAGCCTGTTGCTGAGGTGGTGCTGATGATCCAGCTTGAGACGCTTGCCCGCGTCCTCGAGCCGCTCCTTGAGATTGTCCTCTCTGTGATCCCTGTTGTCCTTGTCTCGGAGGCTGTGTCACACTGACAGGCTTAGATCGGCAGTCCTTCATCAAATGTCCCACCTTACCACAGTTGTAGCAGCTTCTCTCTTGTGGTCTCGGTGGTCCAGTAGCGGACATTGATGCAGAACTCTGTGTCTCCTGAGGTGGTTGTCCTCTTCCTCTACCCCTACTTGGAGAACACTGAGTCTGAGAACTAGATCTAGATGGTGGAGGGTTAGGTGCAGAGGATCTAGGCTGCTTAAAGTCCCTAGATGAAGAACCCTGGAACTGTGGATATCTTTTCTGAGTTTGCCTCTTCTCAACCACAGATCTCTCTATCCTTCGGACTGACTCAACGAAGGTAGAGAATCTCTCTCGATTCTCTAAGGCAGACATAGGGGTAGACATGTCAGCATTCAAACCCCTCTCAAACCTCCTGATTCTCTCTTCTTCTGTGGCAGCCATGTGCGGACAAAACCGCAACAACTCCATGAACTTAGCTTCATACTCGCTAACGTTCATCATGCCTTGTCTCAGTCTCTCAAACTGAGAGATCTTCTCGTCTAGGAAGGTCTTTGGGAAATATCTATGAACAAATTCCCGCCGAAAGTCTTCCCACGAGATCTCTATTCCAGGTTTCTTCTGCTCTTCCATTGTCCACCAATGACCAGCGCTTCCTTTGAGAAGATAGACACCATGTCTGACCTTCTCAGCTTCAGGGATATTGAGGATCCTGAAAGCCTTCTCCAACTCCGTCAACCACAGATCAGCATCTGCGGGGTCAGCAGTCCCAAGGTACTCGGTAGCTCCGACACGACGCAGTCGCTCGAACATCTTCCCGATACCCTGACCTTCTGGTTGGACAGGTGCCCTGGGTACAGGCATCGGCATCCTGTCGGTTATATGTGTCATGGAAGCCATGAACTGCCCGAACATCGTCTAAACTGCTGGGTTACCTATGTCGGCTGGGTCGAACTGGGGTGGCTCTCCGGGTTGTTGTGGTACAGGTTGCTCTATTTCTGGTACTCCTGCACCGCCTTGAGGTGCACTAGCACTACTTTCTACCACGTTCTCATCATGTAACTTAGACATTCTTAAGTATCTTCTTCTCATGAGGAGCGGAAGACTCTATTAGATAAGGAAGGAATACTAAAGATAGACTCGACTTCCTAAGTCCTATGCCTCTGTAGACTCGGCGAACATGGAGCTCTGATACCACTTAATTGTGGGCTCCGATCTCCAAACCACGAAATAATCCCGATTTAAACATGTGCGGAAGCAATCGATAAACAGCGAAAGGAGAAATTCACGGGAAATTAAAACTTTTCGAGATTAGAGCTTGAAACCACAAACCTTTTCCATAGAAAAGGATTTAACTGTATACAACTCTGACAAATTACTTCTTGAGTAATTACATACAACATGATACAAAATTCTCAAGAACTCATAACAAAACACTCCAAGACCTGAGAGTACAGAGGACACATAGGACTGACTCGAACTACACCATATAGCAAGCTGAATCTCCACCTGAGATTTACTGCTCCTGGTGCTGCTGCTGGGACTGGTCACCTTGAGACTGGTTCTTCCGTCTTCGATGACCACCTAAAAAGTTGAAGTCTACGGGGTGAGACAATTATACATAATTGCCCCAGCGAGAGTTATAACTCTCCACTTGAAGCTTTATAAGCAAAGTAAAGAATAACTTAAGCACTAAAAGCCTTCAAAGTATTCATTAGCAATTTGATGATAAGCAAGAGTTCAATCATTTATGAAGCATCAAGAACATCTACACTATTCAAAGTAACATCAATCAAATAACTCGTAGTTAACTCTAACAGATATACTACGTTGTTGATTATGTTTTTCAAACATTATTATGCCCTGTGGAGATGAGGCTTACCACTCATACTCCAACTGATCGCTAAGAAGTCACATCAGTATCATACATAGGTCATTAAAAGAGCCAGATTCTTATGACCTCATCTTCCTCAGTCAGTTAGAGGATTGATTGTTAGACATTTGGCGTGATGTCTTTTGTTATAGCTCTCCAGGGTAAACTGGACCTTTGCTATTTTAGAATTACAGTGGCGTTCTGTACTCTCTTCGTCATCAGAAGATTTCTTGTTTATCTTTCATCGATGCGATGTTTGTGTCTTTAAGGGAGAATAGTGATACATCTCACCTTTTGGACTTTGTGGTGGGGTTTGATGGACTACAAGAATCTACATCAAATCCTCTCACCTTGGACATCTTTTAGTGAAGGTTTGACGGACTATAAAAATCTACATCAAATTCCTAAACTAGGATGTAAGGTTCTACACATCCATGTACCCCACATACTCAAGAGTATGTGACCCAGGAGTTCCCTGGGGAAAACCTGTTTCACCATCATTTAGACTCTGACAATGATGGATCTATGATCAGGGCTCTACATTTCACTTGATTAGTTAGGTACATTCAGTATTCTTAACATCATACATTGTTCTTCAAACAATAACATTTACCATAACAGCTATATATGAGAATACTAAAATGTAGCAAGCCTAACTCTTTTCAATCATCAGTTCTCAATCATCTCATCACAAGTCATCTGTCGAGCATGACCTTGATGGTATTTATGGCTCTTACATCCCATAAATCTCAAAAGATGTCACTAACAGTGCATCAAGATAATTCACTTATTCATAAAGCTTAAGGCATGCTTTCAATGAATATAATATGGTATTCCATACCTGGACATGATCATCATCTCATGAAAACCTGCATGGTTAAATCAACTGATAATAGTAAACAATTCATTAATTAAGGTTTACTATTCATCTTTCATGTTATCACCCTAAAATTAGGGATTACTATTCACCCCATGGTGAATTGTACTCATTACATCATTATGTAAGAGAAACATCATCATTAAAGCTCTTAAATAAGATTAAGATTCATCAGACGTCATAATTAGGGTTTTCATGACCTCACATAGGTGGATCATTCCCTAATCATGCATATTCATGTGTATTAGAAGTATCTTACTTGAGTTTCCACCTAAAAAGGGTACTTTCTCTCTCTTAGGATACTTTCTCTCTCCTCCCACTTGTAGATGGTGATAACACCACTCTAGATCAGGTAGGGTTAAGTCATCATTGACTAATCTAAGCCAAGACATCACTATCATGTGATTAGAGTTTGATTAGAACAAGGTTTACTCCATTAAACCCCTCAAGGGTATTTTGGTAAATTACCTCATGATCACCATCATGGGTCAACTCACTAATCACTTAATCCCTTAATGACCTAGGTTACCATTATGGTTTAGATTAGATCACCATTAAACCAATTACATCATCAATTGATTAAGTACAAACCACCATGTACACCTTCAAACAGTTTCGACCTTCAAACAGTTTCAACTTCCAAACGGTCTTGAGACCGTTTGCTCCAAACGGTCTTGAGACCGTTTGGATGTGTTGACCGTTTGGAAGGGTTGACTTTCCAAACCGTTTGGAGCTCATGCGGTTTGTAAACCGTTTGATCAAATCACCTTGAGATCGATTGGTCCAAACGACCTTGAGATCGTTTGAGCCCAAACGGTCTTGAGACCGTTTGGTCCAAATGGGCTCAAACCGTTTGGACCTCCAAAGTGGTTCAAAGGTTATAATTGTTCATGAATATGTATGTTGAAGCCCTCAATTGGCCAAAACCATGTCAACCACTTATAAATTGAGTCAATTAGGGTTAGTCTTAGTCAATTGGACATCAAATTAACCCTCAATTGAAAGCCAATTAGGGTTGAATCCCCTTCAATTAGGGTTTCAAATCGGATGGTCATCAATATTCAACAATGTGAATCAATTCAAGGTTGAACCTATCAATTGACCTCCAATTGGGCTCAAACTTGGCCCAAACGGTCTTGAGGTCGTTTGGACATCATCCAAATGGTCTTGAGACCGTTTGCCCAAATTTTGACCAAAAACTAAGTCAGTTTGCTTAGGATTGAACTCCAATTAGGTCAAAAATCAGCATTTTTATCAATTTATCAACTTCTCCCAATTGGACCTTCAAATCATTGAATTTTCTCAACCCTAGACCTTCAAACGGTCTTGGGTTGTACCCAAACGGTCTTGAGACCATTTGGAAGAACCCCCAAATGGTCTTGAGACCGTTTGGGTCCTTCAACCCAAAACTCAACAAGATCTATGTTTTAAAACAACAATTTTGACCCGATTAGGGTTTACATGTTGAAGTGCCTTCAACTTTCAATTGGTTAAGAATTAAACTTTGATTCTTTGCAGGAATGAAATTCACTATTTTATAAACAGACCCTCAAACGGTCGTTCCCTGGTCAACCCTATCAAACGGTCTTGAGACCGTTTGAATCCAAACGGTCTTGCAAGACCGTTTGGAAGCAAACTGTTGTGAAACCGTTTGACCACAAACGGTTTGCAAACTGTTTGGACCCAAAGGTCCAAGTCATTTGATAAAGCAACATAGGGAATCACGCCCCTCATCTTCAACCTCTGTCAAGGTCGGTTCTCCCACCGATTTGCTTGCAAAGGAGCAAGAAAGAAGGGAGGTAGAAGAAGACTAACATGCTAATTTTTACAAGAACAAAATCAAGCATATAAAGCAAAGAGTTAGAGTTATAAAACCCACCTAAAGGCTGTTCCTAGAGCTCCAAGCCTTCAAGCTCCAAGCTTTAATGGCGTCCTTGAACTTCCACAAGTCGGCCAGAGGTGAAAACACCAAGGAAACGTAGAATTGGTTGGCTAGAACAGGAAGACGGAGTAAGCTATCCACAAAACCAATCTTAAGGGATGAAATCCCCCATGAAATCGAGCTAGAAGGTGGTTCTCCCTCACCTAGAATAGGCTGACCGTCCCCCTGAGCTCCAGAGCAATCCCCTGGTCATTTGAGAAGGAAGAGAGGAGAAGTGAAGGAAACAAGGATCGTTCACTTCTTTTGCAAAGAAAAGCTATATATACTTTTTGTCCTTATTACACCATAAGGACCTCTCAAGCTATGGAATTGCATCTAAGTCCTTCCTTGCTCAAGGGCACGTCCACACTCATCTAATCTTATACAAAGCTAATGAAAACTCAAGATCTATGGGTAAAGGAAGCCAACCTTCAACTAGGGTACATACATGAAAAGTCTCCATACCCATATTAGGTGACTTTCACCACCAAGATCACTTTTCTTCTCAGATTATTCATTGATGTGTCCCTTTCATCATTTCTATTCTAAATGATGACAAGAGTTGTAAAAGATGTTCTAGAAGATGAAAATTACAAGTTGGACCCCTCAATTTGGGTAAATTGCACTTTACACCAAATTAGGGTTTTCAAGCATGGGGATTGCTTCCACAGCTGCACCTTGGTGCTCAAGCTTGGGGAAATCCCTCAAACTTCATCATAAACATACTCATGATGTTTTAACATCATAGGAACATCTTACCTGTGAAATTTGCAAGTTGAACCCTTAAACTGGGTAATTTGCACATAGGTCCCTGTATACAACACAATGCTACAACTTTGTTTAAAAAGGAGAAAAAATTGAAAACATATGTTCCTGAGGAACTTAATTACATGCCAGGGTGTATTCACAAGTTTATAATTACATATTTAGGCAAAACTTCCAGGGTTAGGTTATAACCCAGGTCAGGGATGTTACAATAATCATCTCTCATATTGTAGGTGGTGATTGGGATTCTTAGACCTGAAAGTACTACACTCATCACATGTTGTTTGTGTACTATGACATCATCCATTGTGATTTTGAATCAGGGTTGTCATAAAGGTGATGATAAAATGCACTGTGACACATGGGGATGACTGTGAGTGATGTAGATGGGGTTTTTCCCTTCTAATGGATTTTATTATCATGACCACTTGATAAGTGAGACTGAGAAAATTATGTGCATGCACATGTGAATCAATATATCATATTGATGTCACATATATCTCAGATAGACTACTCTAGTTCAAGGAGCATGGATTGAACATTGAGAGGATGTTGATACCATACCTAGAGTGCAATACCAGATATCATAGATAAATGAATTAGACAATCACTGTATCACCAATCATAGATTGTAGGTTAAATTTGTTCTTCAACTTTCTTGATTACTTGGGTAGCAATGATGTGTTTCTAGACACCGCTCATTGCTTGTGATGTCATAAGTTGGTTATGGACATTCACTGCAAACGTAACTTGGAACCTATAGGGTCACACACATATGATATACTTTGTATAGGAGTCCATTCATGAATATGGTTTGAACTTGATTACTATAGAGTTCGATATTCAATTTAAACAACATTGGTTGAATATTGACTGATTGAACTGCAAACCAACCAATTCAAGTGTTGAACCAGTCGTTTCAATGTGTTAGGTCAATTGAACCAACTTTGGTAGTTTTGGATCATGAACTGATCAGTTCAGGAAGTGAATCGATTGACTCAAGTCCATGAATTGTTTGACTTATCATGTAAACTGATTGGTTGGTGAATCTATTGATTAATTCAAGGATTTTTGTTGACATCATGTTGAGCATCAAATTGGATTATCGATGCCAATACAATTATGATTGGGAAACATGATGAAACAACCAGTTCAAAGGTTGAATTGATCAAATCACATGCCAACCGATCGATTCACCTATGAAGTGATTGTTTTGTTGTTTGTAGGTTGCCAATATTTGTGCAATTCCATTCCCTTCGACTCCCACTCAGACTGGGAACCCTGAGCCTAACCCTCCTTAAGTAGAGATGTACTAGGGGCTTATCAGAAACAACTCAATTGTCTTTGACAATCATTGTCTTCTATGGTTTTGGTAATCGAGAGAACCTGAGCAAGTCCTACCTGATAAAGGGAGGGTTAGCAAGGGAGAACAATTGTGGGAGAGCAAGTTGGTTCTAGTACACACACATGGAGGGACAACTCCTTCATGTCTATTCTACTATAGCAACATGAGTTCTTGGTTGTTTGTGTGGACTACCATATAGGCATGGAGCTTTTCCCTCTAGGAGGAGAACGTCAAGTTGTTTTCTGTGGTGTTCAACCAGAAGCTGATGTTGATGCCATCTGAGTGCGACTTGAAGATAGTCAAGTACTGTAATGAGGGAATAGTCACTAGACTTGATCCAAGACCAGGTATGACATTGTAAACCATCCTTCCCATTATATAGTTATTGACACAATCGACGGTTGAAGGGGAATATGGCAGATACTTTTTTTCCGCTTCCTATCTGATGTCATATTTCCCAACAATGAACACCTTCAATGAGATCATAAAAAAACACAAACTTGTAGACCTAGGTGCTTCCAACTACCAAATCACTTGGTGTGTTAGTAGATTCCCCCTCTCTTTATCAAATTGGACCTATTCTTTTGTAACCAATAGTGGTTCAACACCTACTCTTTATCAAGCTCCTTTGTGACCCCCAAAACTCATTTCTAATCTCAATCTCATTACACTTGAGAGAAAACTATCTCTAGAGGTCCAAACCCTTTTATATTTTAAAATTTTTGGTGTATGAACTAATCCTTCCCTAATCTTATGCAATTATGTTGCATAGTTGGACCTAACCCTTAGCCTATATCTTGTTCAAACCTTGCTGATTAACTACATACAAATTTAGATCATGTTTCCTAATTTTGAAAACTTGGGATAAGACCACATATGGCTCCCTTTCATCCAAAATTAATTATTCATATTTGACCCTACTAAGCTGGATGGTAAGGATCCTCTTCTCACCAACCCATTTCACCTACTTCACTAACTAAGAGTTTGACTATTTAAGCAAAGAAGACAATATCCTTCATTCAACTGATTACTTCAATAGTGTACTTAGCCAACATTATCATACCTCAAGCACAAATAGATATGACTTGCTTCTAGTTATGATTGAGAACCTATCCGTAATAGATCCCAGCCCTCTCATTTCCATCTCATCGAACATATAACTTGAAATGCCAAATCATGTAGGAACTGGGACAAGTCCCTTCAGCCTGATGAATTCTCATGATTTTTCTATGTCGGCAACTAATCCTTTTAAAAAAATTTCCACAACCTCTTCCATAATTTCCAATTCAAACATGATGTGGTTGAGATCATCAAAAAGATCAAGTGATCACCCTTAAATGTGGGTCAAAAGTGTAAACATAATTGCCTTGTTGCACGACATCATACTTAAAATTTGTACCTGACATCAAGAGATGTCTGCAACTCATTATGGAATCAATTGTGGTAACATGGGGTCAAACACATCGATAAGAAAATGCAAATATGTAACAACTAAAAAGCCTTAGATTAACTTAGTCAAACAAATGTTTGAATTTGTTGTTTAAGTTAATGAGCAAATTAATCTATTCAAAAGTAGGAAACTTAAGTTACAAAACTCAAATCAAAAGGATAATGATGATTATGATAAAGGGAAACTTGGATTTGTTTCACCAATTAAAGCAGCCAAAAATGCAATACTCTCTCTCCTATTTATAAATATTCTCAACCTATTTTGTAAGCATTTAGAAAAGATATCTAACACAATCCTTATCTCAAGATCTGGGTAGGTCTCTATTCAGGGATACCTCTCTCTTGAGATGTTGACTAGAACTAATAAAAAGCATGTAACTTACACAATAGAAATTCCCCACTCTCGTGGTTCATCACTAATCCAAACTCTAGATCATCTTGAAAAAAGTTCTTTCAAAATAGTAAAAATCAAACATCTCAAGAAGATACCTAATCAAATGAGCGACACATTTAAATGGGAATATGGAAACAAAACTACAATAATATATGTATTAAATAGAAGAAGGAAATATTACATAGTTGGGAGGACTTGATGGATACTGCCAACCCAAGTTTAAATATCTAGCCACTCATGTTGCAAGATAAGATCAAACTACAAATTGAACAAGTCAATGCCTTTAAAGAAAATAATGAAACAATAGATGAAAGAAAAGAGCTCAATGATAGGTATAAATCGAGCTAGGAGATCAATCTACCCATCTTTAGGATGAAATCTTGTTCTTGAGGTTGATTGCCTTGAGAGTTTGGTTGAGATGGCCAAATGACCTTGAGGCCTATCAAGCTACTTAATCGAACTTGGAGTTCACTGATCTCCTCTTTCTAGAAGAACTTAGAATCAAGAAGAACTTGATCGAGCTTTATGAAGTGGAATGGTAGGGTGGCAATATCTAGAAGGTCAACAACTCTTGAGATTGAACATTGGGACTTAGGTCAATGAATTATTTGGTTTTGTTTCATCCTAAAGGTCAACATTTACTAATTGAGCTTTATGGTTGTAATTTGAAATATCTACATTTTCCAAAAGGTAGATTATTTATAAAATGTTACTTGACAATTTTGCTCAAAATGAATAGATTTATGATTTCTTATATGCAAGGCTAGATTAAATTTTTGGAAAATAAAGTATGAAATATTCATGAAAGTTGATGTCATGAATAAAAATGCCCACATCAAACTCATTTAAAAAAAGTCAAAACCTATGATAATAGGATGTTTTGACCCATCTTCCTCTAAAAGTTTAGCTCAAGACTTGCCACACACTTAGGTGATATAATTCCCTGGAATAAAACTTCCTTAATCAAAGGTAGGAATATTCAACAAGCCTACATATATGCAAATGAGAAGCTACACTTATTTCACAATAAGTAGTTACCTCTTACAATCCTCAAACTTGATTTTGAAAAAAATCTTTTGATCATGTGAATTGACATTTACTTTGATAAAACATGGAGGCCCATGACTTTCCCCCTCAAATGGATATTTTGGATCAAAGCTTCTGTCACGTTATCTTTATTCTCCAAATTTCTAAATAAGACACCTCAAGGATAATATACTAGATCAAATGGCCTTCACCAGGTTGATCATCTTCTCTACATCTCTTTATCATTTCTACATAATGCCTTAACAAATTCTTCAAACTTGCCATTTCAAACATTCTCCTAGAGACAATAAACATATGTAGAACAATCTCCTAGAGACAATAAACATATGTAAATTCTAAGCGGCTACCCTACCATATACCAATATCCATTACTTCAATCTTGAATCATGTAATCAACTCTTTTAAGTAAAAACTCAGTGGTTGGACTAGCTCATCCCTCTCACTAATTGATTGGATGATTTACTTAGCTCACTATTTACCCAGTTCCCTTCATATCTTCTTTCAATTCCCTAATATTGAAAATGATTCAAATCAACTTATACAAAGTCAAAAGAAGGTTTATTCTGAAACAAATTTCACCCTATAGAATGGTCACCATCTGCCTAACTAAATTAAATGTGGGTCGGGGTGTTAGAAACCTCATCATTTTGGCTAGGTGTTTTGTCCCAAAAAAATCTAGACACCACAATTCTCAAACCCATTTTGCATTGTGTAGCATAGATGTAATTAAATACTATAAACTTTCAGCCCATTGAGTCATCTCTCAATTACAAAACCTTGTTCATCTAGAAAATCATAACCAAAAATCATGAGATCTTTAGACATTTTGCAATGATACCCATTAATTACCAACATGACTTATCCTTTTGGTCTAATAATTGGTTGGATAGAGATAATCTAGCATGTTGATTAGCTACTATTCATCCTCCATCTGTAAACATTATTCTTTCAAAATCCACCTCTATCCTTGGCACCAACATAATAAAATAGAGCACTACATCCGACTCTCTCCCAACACACCATAGACAGACTATGACTGTTATCAACTTTGACAAGTCAGTCTTAAAATAAGTTGGATATGAGGGAAGTCCTTCTTAATAAAAAGGCATGTAATGTCCTGACTTTCAGATGGTCTTGCACACAAAATCTGAATTTTAAATACCAAACCAAACACACTTCTTTTTGTATGACTTATCTGTGAGGATAAGGTTATGGCTAACTGGGCCCAACCTTCACAGAAGATCTAAACATTTTCATGACATCCATTTCCAGCTTCTCCCTCATACTATAGACCCTAAAAGTCCTCACCAACAAGGATAGTATTTATGAAAAGTCTGTTTCTTAGGACTTCGGCATGGCTAGAAAGAAACCAAAGAATATTCACTAACATCTACCCCACCCCACATTATTTTTAAAATAAAATATCATTTTGATTAGTGTGATATAGATTACCTACTTATCTATCCTACCCAACCCCCCAGGGTTGTCTCACAGTGCCACAATCCTTGACCCCATTGAGAATTTATTGAAATTGTAATCACATATACAAAGCATGTGGGGACGTCGTATAAGAATATGATTCTTTGCATTCCTTATCAATTAATTGCATTTGATAGAATCAAATTTCTGATGGTTTGATGCCTTGAAGTGAAAAAACTTGTAGCTGTGTAATTAGTAATCAATGATGAACGGGGGCATCAGAAGATAAATGAAATTAATAAATGGTGCATACCAAAAGTAAACCAAGTACGAGACAAATCTTCACGAGGATAACACGATTGGAATTGATCAAGTGCGTCGAGCCCAGAAACGACATAACAAGATCGGACAATTCTGCCAAACAACTACAAAGACTTGGTGTATGTTTGGTAGGGTGTTTGGGAGAGTGTAGTTGGATGACGAGGTTTGAATTTGGTGTATATTTTTACATTGTCATTCACACAATTGCACCCGAACTGCATCCAACTAAACTAACCCAAGTTCGGAACTAGACCCACTCCCCGCAAAATTTAATCTAATCTCATGTGGACGTATGGCCCAATACTATAATGATATGATTGATATTACACCTAGTATTAGCCAAACGGCCGCTGTTTCTTGGATGGCGAATACGAGACAAAAACAAAGAAAGTCATGGCGTTAAGTGTTGGGCAGGGCAGTCGAACTACGAGGGAAAAAGAGTTAAAGACAACTGCAGTTCATATAGGTCGTGTCTGAATCCGAGACTTGATAACAAGACTAGCCACAATGGCGCGTGCCAAATCCGGAAACCGTACAAGGATAACAAGACTAGCAACAATGGCGCGTGCCAAATCCGGAAACCGTACAAGGAGAACGTTCGTCCTTAACAAAACAGTCACAAAGACATTATATTGAGAAGATCAGAATTCAGGGGCGGAGTCAGAAGGGGGTAAGCATACGCTATGCCCCCTCCCAAAAAAAAGTCACACACACACACACTAGTAAACACACGTGTACGTGCCCCATTGAACGTGTTAATTTTATATTAAATATTTAAAAAATAGAATTTGCGATAATGATAATTCTCTTAATTGTTTGTAGAAAATTTGAAAATATGTTGTTTATCGATACCACGTAAGGAATGGATGTGATAGAGAAGTTGAAGTTGAGAGGTTACGGCAACAGATTTTATCAAGAAAAAATAAAATACAGTAAATATAAAAAAAATGAAAAAAATTGTGAGAAGAGAGAGAATCAAGAAGAACTCAGCATAAACTCACTTCATTTATACTAGTATAGTTAGTTCATAGAAGCCTTATATAATAAATATAAACTATACCGCATTAGAGTAACAATGTGTGGCGGCTTGCATGTTGCTGGCATATTTGTTGAGTGTAGGTTCGAACCTTAGGGAAAATTAATTTTATAGTTTTTATCCTATGTACTCAGTGGATATTATATATATAAAGTTTAAGGACGCAAAAATGCTTGCATACTAAATTGATTTAGTGGTTAATGTTGTTGTTGCCTTATGTGAGGTCTCATGTTCTAGTCTTGTTTTATTAATATAATATTTTTGAAATCCACTCAATAAGCTGTATTGATACATGTCAAAAATCTAAATGATTTTGCCCCACCTCCTTCTGGCTCCGCCGTGACAGAATATAATAGGAAAAAAAAATCTATATAGCACACTTTGGCAAAAAAATTACCGAAATAGCAGACTTCCCATCTTATTTCCCAAACTAGCACACTTTCAGAGTAAAACGCCACTTTATTTGGTGTTTTACTGTCTCCGGATCAAAAGTGCCACTTTATTTGGCGTTTTCAGGCTGGCGCAGACAGAAGCGCCACATTGGTTGGCATTTTCAAGTGAAAGCGCCACTTTATTTGGTGTTTTCCTTGAATGCAGCCCACCAACCGGTTGCGTGGCGGAAAAACGCCACATTATCTGGCGCTTTCCATTTATTCGGTCAGCTGGCCGATGCGTCGCGTCGCGTCCTTGTACAGCTTTTACGTAAAGCGCCACATTATGTGGCGTTTTACAGAAAACGCCATAGGCGGTGGCTTGTTTTGCTTGGTTACGAGGGGTAAAGTGCCACTTTGTGTGGCATTTTCAGGTAAAGCGCCACATAAGTTGGCGTTTTCCACTAGGTTACCTCCCCGAGCGAGCGACTCTCCTTTCTCCCTCGCTCGGTCCTCTTTTTTCTCCGCCCTTCCGCTCCGCTCTGCCGCGCTACTCGTCCGGCGATTTCTCCATCCGCCGCCGCTACGAGGAACTCCGCCGCCGCTAGGAGGAACTCCACCGCCATAGCCGCAGCCGCAGCCGGCGCGCCTCCTCCTCGCCCTCCTCCTTGCAACAGGTAGGTCGTCCACCCTTCCTCGTCTTCTCAGTCCCGCTTTCCTTCTTCTCCATCCTCTTTTCTCTCCTTGTCTTCCTTACTTTCCCCCGCTTGCCCGGCTGTTCTTTGCAGTAGGGCCCCAGCCGGCCGATCGCCGCTCCGCCCAGCCGGCCAACCGCTGCGGCTCCTCCTCCTCCTGTAACTGCTCTTCACGCTCCGCCCAGCCGGCCAGCCGCCCTTTACCTGGTAACTACTCTTCTCCTCCTCCTGTTTGCTCCCCTCTTCCCATCGTGCGGCAACGCTCTTCTCCTCCTCCTCCTCCGCAGGCCCGCCACACCACGTCGTCGGTTTTCACCGGCGGTTTGGAGCCTTCGTCCAGTCTTCGCTGACAGCAACTACTATACACTCTGTATTGGAAGATACAAGAGCATAACCGTAGGAGCATTGTTGCAAGGGGGTGCAAAGAAGATAGGGTGGACACGAGCATTGTTGCAACAGGTTGCCAACATTGAGGTGAGATTACATTGCGAGCAATATATGATTATTTATGTGTATTTTAGTTTGGAATGTGTGAGTCATGATGTATTTATTAGTAGAATGTAATTTCATTGGACTGTAACTAATTGGACTGTATCTAAGTGGACTGTGTCCTACATGGACTTCTACTATTTAGACATTTGTCTAATATCGTGTGGATTATTTTACATTTATTGTTTCACACTTATTTTGTGAATGATGGTTTGGTTTAGTGGTTTCCAAGGCAAATAGATTTATACTTCAATATTCTTTTGACAACATGATTCTAATGTATTAGTTTTAAAATATTTGTGAAAGTCATTTTTATATGATTAGCGATTTGTCAAAGTCATTTTTATCACCGATACAATATTCTTAGTTGCGATTTGTCAAAGTCAGACAATATGGTTAGTAATTTTAACGCCACTGAAATATACCAAATTCGCTCAACTTAGTCATTTTTATATGATTAGATATTTGTCAAAGTCATTTTTATATGTTGCTTGAACGGGCCTTGTGGTGTTGTTTTGCTAGAAAACAATCCAAGATGTTAACGGGCCTTTTTGATTCATGGTAATCGAGGCCAGGTTAACGCTTACACACAAATTTTTCAAAAAGAGAACATATAATTTGAAACACTCGATAAGCTTCAGAGGCCTAAGATGTGCACGGTTATATTTTGTTGGACAAAAATCAAAATTGAACTGATTTCTTTAATTAATATCCAACAGGTCGCTTTTAAAAAACATAATCAGAATGTCAATTTCTTGATACAACACACGCCAATGCGTCTATAATCGTAACTGATTTCTTAGTCCAGAGGACAATGCACTCTAGATATTAGTTAGGGATATAAGGAGGGACACTTCATCTCTTATAAGGACACATTATACACTATGGGACCGATACAATATTCTTAGTTGTGATTTGTCAAAGTCAGACGGTTAGTGATTTTAACACCACTAAAATATACCAAATTCACTCAACTTAATCATTTTTATATGCTTAGTGATTTTATAAAGTCATTTGAACAAAAACTATTTTAGATGAAAACCATTTGAACTAATGCAATAGCTATATGGTTAGTGATTTTAGATCAAAACTTTCAAATTATATATCTAACAAAAATTACTCATCAATTCAGGACTATGGCCGACACCTCAAGACATTTTATCCTACTTTATAATGGAACACCCATGCCAATTGAAATATCTACGACATCTACTTATGCCGAGTTTATGTCATTCGTACATCAAGTTCTTAACATCAACTCATCAATGCACAACATCCATTTAAGTTACACCCTTCCAAGTGATTTAGGTTCGACATTTAACTTATTTCCCACTCAAGTTGTGGATGATGATAGTTGGAAAGACCTACTCAGTATTGGCTACGGGAGGCGTATGAATCTTTATGTTGAGAAATATGATATTTTGGTTGATGATGATGATAACGATGATGATGATCCAGATTATGATGATGATGATGATGATGATGATGATGATGATGATGATGATGATGATGATGATGATGATGATGACCTTGATAATGACATAGAATTGCAACAACTTCGTATATATGATAGCAATCATGACGTTAATGTTGACCCGGAAACCTGGAAGGATGATTGGGTGGACCATGCCAATACGGATAACTATGAAAGTTTTAAAGTGGATGATTGGATTGATGACTTTGCAAACCCTTTAGACATGGGAGACGATGAAGTTGTTATAGGACAAGGTTTTAATAAAGGTGATATTTTTGAAACAAAGGCAGACCTCCTTATAAAATTGCAGGCTTGGTCAATCAATAATAATGTCCAATTTTGGACAGACCGATCAAATAAGTGTTTCCTTACGCTTATATGTCTGCATAAGGATCAATGTTCATGGAGACTTCATGCATGTGCGTCTAAGAGGATTGGTGGGTTATGGAAAATAACAAAATACACTGATAAACACTCATGCCACAGTGCAATTTTGTACAAGGATCATATGCAATGCAAGTCTTCATATATTGCAAGGATGATAATGCCTATGTTGAGAGGAAAACTAGACATGACCTCTTGGGAGATAGTTGAAAGAGTGAAAGCTGAGTTGTATCTTACCATATCCTACAAGAAGGCTTGGCATGCACGTAAGAAAGCCATTTCATCAATCTTTGGAGATTGGGAGACATCGTATGGGACGTTACTTCTATTTCTTAGATCTGTTCAACAAGCTATTCTAGGAACTGTATATAATTTCAAAGCCAGAGAAACAACCCTTGGCCATCGATTTGAACGTGTATTTTGGAGTTTTGGTCCATCTATTGCAGGTTGGGCTCATTGTCGGCCAGTGATTAGTGTTGATGGCACATTTTTGTATGGTAAATATGGTGGGACGTTACTTATAGCTACTGGCATTGATGGAAACAATGGATTGTTTCCCTTAGCTTTTGCAGTTGTTGAGAAAGAAAACCGTTCTTCTTGGGTGTGGTTCTTGAATTGCATGAAATATCAAATTCCAATTATCAGACAAAGGAATGACTTTTGTGTTATATCTGATAGGATGTGCAGAATTCATCAAGCTTTGGATGAGGTGTTCCCCTATGCCACTCAACGTAACTGTTTAAGACATTATAGAGACAACTTTCATAAGAAATTTAAGTCTACTGAATTATATAACTTGATGTGGAAAGCAGCTAAGGCGACTGAAGTGGTAGAGTTCGATAAACACATGAGTGCTATAAAAGCCATTGACCCATCTGCTTATAGTTGGCTAATGCTTTTAAACCCAAGATTGTGGGCTATGTCTTATGATGGTGGTTATCGATTCGGTACAAAAACAAACAATTACTCTGAGACGATTAATGGAATTTTAAAGCGTGCTCGCAATCTTCCCATACAAGCCCTCATATGTAGCACATATTATCGGTTGGTCGTGATGTTCTTGAAAAGGAGGAACTCCGCAACATCATTAACTGGCCAATTCACCGAGATAATAGCTCATAAATTGGAGAAGTTGGAGCAGGAGGCACGGAAACATCACATTAGTGTCCGAGTAAATGAGTTCGAATTCACTGTCAATGATGTGTTAGGAAATAGTTATCAGGTGCATCTTCTGCGAAATCCCTATCGTTCACAGTGTACTTGTGGTAAACCACAAGTTCATCATATCCCATGCTCACATGTACTGGCATGCACTAGTTTCATACACCATGAATATTTTCAGTTTGTCAGCAGTTGGTACAAGCTAGACAATTATAGGATGACATATGCCCCTCAGTTTAGTGGAATCCCAGATAAAAGATACTGGCCAGGGTTTGATCCAACCATGGGTCTTGTATATCTTCTACCACCAGTTGTTACAACACGTGCAGGAAGACCTAAGGTGAAGCGCAGAATGACAAATATGGATATTGATCCTAATCGCACTTCTTACAAATGTGGAAATTGTGGTGGTTTAGGTCATAATGAGAGAACATGTAAGAAAAGGAATGGTTATAAATCTCAAAATCTTAGTTTTTTTGTACTTTGAAATCTCTATATGTAATCTTAGTTGTTTTGTACTTTGAAATCTCTATATGTAATCTTAGTTGTTTTGTACTTTGAAATCTCTATCTGTAATCTTAGTTTGATAACTCGCATGAGGAGGGCGGGATGAATAAAATTTCCTCCTGACTTCTGTAATAGTAATAGTAGATGTAATTTTATTGTATGTATTTAGTCGTTTAATACCATATTGTGATATTTTTTTCTTTCTTTGTATAGACATGGTGAAAGGAGATGAAACATTGCGGATTACATGCCACTCCACTGAAATTTCTAGGTGGCAGTTAACAGATGCAGATGTATTAGGGTATGTTCGTACAGCGGGGTTCGGATCAATCATTACCCTTTCTAGGGTTCACTTTGATGCATCATTGATTACAACACTTACTAGAAGGTGGAACTCAACTACAAATTCCTTCCACTTGCCTTTGGGTGAGATGACAATCACTCTTCAGAATGTTGAAGTCTTACTAGGTTTACGTGTTGATGGCGATGCTGTTGTAGCTCATTATCCTATAGGTCCCAATGAAGGTCAATTTAGTTCTTGGTCTTCCATGTGCGACCATATCTTAGGTTCACATCCAGAAGGGCTTGATCATGGGTCCGTCCAGTTGAGTTGGTTGCGTTCTACATTTGTAGGCATTGACTTGGAGAATATCGACGATCAAGTCAAACGTCAATACACAATTGCATACTTGTTACACCTTTTAGGTTGTTTTCTATTACCAGATGGTACTGGTAACGAGGTTCATCTTCGCTACTTGCCTCTTCTAGTGGATTTTGACCGTTGTGGTTTATACTCCTGGGGCAGTGCAGTTTTAGCATACTTATATCGTCAGTTGTATAGGTGTCGTCCAAGTTCTAAACAAAGACGATTGTCTGGGTGTGTGCATCTATTGCAACTGTGGTCTTGGGAAAGGTTGCATGTTGGTAGACCTGGAAAGTTGGACATGCGAGATGATTTTCAGTGGCCTGAACATGCTCCACTAGGCTATAGGTAAGTCATATGAATATATAAATACTCTATTTTTGAAAGTATAATCTCATAATATTCTTATCGTTGGTAACTTATGTGAAACAGATGGAACCATCTGATGGAGCGTGTACGTGTACCACGAGGAACTGTGACGTTCTACCTTAATGAGATTGATACCCATCATCCAAGTCAGGTGAGAGTTTTAATTCATTTCATTCTTAAATTTTACATAACTTTATTTGCGAAATATGTATTCTAATGTATTGTCATAATTATGGTTATTTAAATTGTTACAAATATTTAAATTTGCAGTTAGTTTGGACACCTTATAGTGTTGAACTGTTGGCCAAGTTACCGCCTATGTGTCAACATGGTAGAGATATTTGGATGGCACGTTTACCAATGCTCTCTTCTACTGTTATGGAGTGGCATGCTCCTGATAGAGTCCTAAGACAATTTGGTGCTCACTATCAACCACAACCCCAAGACCTTCCTATATATGAACGGATTGATGGTAGAGGGCGTAGAAGCAATGACTGGTTGGTCCAATATAGCACAGAGCTAAATTCATGGAATGACAGACGTAATAGTATAGTTCAACTTCCTGATCCTTTGACTGTCGAGCTGCCCCCTACATGGTACAAACCTCAGTATCATGTTCAACGGCCAGTTGATCCACCTACTTTGTACTATCCTCGTGGATACATAGAGCGAGATTGTGTAAGTATACATATATATATATATATATATATATATATATATATATATATATATATATATATCTTAATGTTGAAATGAAAGCAATTTTAGTTAGCATTCATTCTTATAGGTCCAAACTCATGTGCAAATCCAAGAGACACTACAAGCATTAACACAAGAGACACCTGTTGATGATTGGTTGACAGCCCGGGATAACATATATAAAGTACAGAATGCATGGTTTGAGCAAATGCCTAGCCACATGTATCCAAATCAGGGTATAGCTCCTCCTACGACAACATCAGTCGATGCCACACCACAAGGTCATTCTACTGCACCAGGTTGTTCAACAACAACTGGACAGTTCACACCACAAGGGCATTCTACTGCACCAGATTGTTCTACAACAACAAGTGACTCCTTGCATGTAGGTGATTCTACATCTGCAAGACAATTTCCTGTTGGTACTCCTTCTTCGTTTCCAGGAATGTTCTACTCTCCTTCGTCGCCACCATCTGATAACTTTGGGGTTCCTTCTACTTTATCATGGTCTCAACCAAGTTTTACTCCATCCCTAGGCTTTGACCAACACGGAGCTTTTTATCCATTTTCACCACATGGACCACCCCCTAGCTGGTCACATGGCCTCCACACAACCATGTTTGGATCACCTCCACCATCTTGGAATATGCCCTTCACTCGACCTCTCACACCACCACTTCCTATGAGTAGGCCTACACGTGGAGCTCAAACTACACAGTTGAGCCCAATCCAAGATTCTCCAAACATAGAATAACAATATGGTGACCAAGTATTAATTCTTTCAAATATTTTTATATTCTAAATAATATATTGTATTGTTGAATATAGTTTAATAATTTCGTCAAATATTTCTTTTATTTTGATTGCAGGATTGAAGGCCTTTGTTGCAACATCTGAAGATTACTTGTCATTTGCAAATATTGTATATTTCCTAGTTGAATCATGTATCTTTCTTAAATGCATTTAGACTGATGTTTCTTTTTGTTGTTGTTCTATGTTGGATCATTTTGTATTCACCATTTACCTTATTCCCTTTTGGACATATTTCTATGATATTGTAATCATAATCTACTTTAATGTGTTGGATATTTAAAAAAATTAGAACATGCAGCAAATAGCATTATGAATGTGTTAGATATTTAGAAATTTAGAACATGCAGCAAACACTATATGAATACGTATTAGATATTAAGATAACCGCAGCAAACACTGTAAAACGCCAACCTTTGTGGCGTTTTACCTGTAAACGCCAGACTATGTGGCGTTTTCTGCCCCCGCAATCCGTGAACGTCAAACAATGTGGCGCTTACCGTGAAAACGCCAAAATATGTGGCGTTTTACTTTGAAAATGCCAAACAAAGTGGCGCTTTTACATGAAAACGCCAACCAATGTGGCGCTTCCGTCTGCGCCAGCCTGAAAACGCCAAATAAAGTGGCTCTTTTTGTTCCAGAGACAGTAAAACGCCAAATAAAGTGACGTTTTACTCTGAAAGTGTGCTAGTTTGGGAAATAAGATGGGAAGTGTGCTATTTCGGTAATTTTTTTTGCCAAAGTATGCTATATGGGTTTTTTTTCCAATATAATATCTTATGGACAACGCAAGGACGACCTTGAAGGACCCGGCAGCAAACTACCCTGACAAAATTATGGGCCTATAGTCCACGTGTCAGATATTAAACTGATGAGAAGTTGAGAACAGATACTAATGTGAAACTCCAACGCGGACTGGATTTGTACCGGACGGCAGGGCCGCTGTTTCGTACGGTGGTCAATACGTACCGAAAACAAAGAAATTACCCAGCTAAACTAGTTCATCAGCCGTGACCTTCCCAGCTGGATAACTAACAAATAATAAACGTGAAGAAGGGGAGCAATTAGAGTGTGATCTACAGCTACTTGTTCCTTGGGCTAATTTGGTCTAATTTATTGTGTACAGTGCCAGACTATTCTGGCTGAATGATTTTGCGATACGGTTTAATCTTTTTTGTTCAGTGCTTGACCATGCTAGGTGGAAGTGAGACGAAAAGTTAGAGCAAGAACGGGAAATAAACAAAAGTACCAAACCTGTTCACAAGAACTGAAGCAAAGCGAAGCTCAGAGTATTTGGAAGAAGTGTAGCTAACATAAGCTGTTGATTAGACGAGCCAATTAAGTTAGGGCTGAATTTTTACGTTGTGCAGTCAGTCGCAAGAAAATAGGGACGCGAGTTGAGACTTAAAACGGGCCAACCTTTTGCTATTCGGGGAAAGACAAAAAGCCTGTCATATTTTATTCAATTTGAAAAGAGGGGGAATCGAACCATTTTCACCCACTTTGAAGTCTTGCTTTGCTGCTGCCAAGTGTTAGATATTTTCCTTTGTCAGAGGCAGATGTGCCTTTCTTTATCAATTTGACATGTGAAATTTTGTGAAGAGTTTTCCCAGTAAATTTCTTTGTATTTTTTTAAAAAATCCCACAAAAACCATTTCCAGATGTACATGAAAACCCCTTTCACCATTACCAGGCTTGTGTACTTTACAGTGAACATGTTTTGATTTTCTTTCTTCTGTTTTCACACCAGTTCCCCATTCTTCTTTCTTCTTATTTTTTTTATTTGTACTTTATATATATACATTTACTACAACTAAGATGAAAGTGCGTCAATTTTTTTGTGAACTGAACTTGTATTGGGTCCAACTTGAGAAAAATTAATCTCAGTTCGACCCAGACAAAAGTTGTACAGTGACCAACCCTGAACCTAAATCACACTTAACATAGATAAGAAACGACCCATACATACTTTAAATTATATTAGTTTTACTGGACAAAGAAAAATAAAGGTAGACACAAAACAACATGACTCGAGTTGGACAAGATCTGGCACGTCCCAACCTTTACAATTATCTCAACTTGAAGCAACATGTACTAGATTTGACACAATTTGACCTACTTGAAACCTAAACAAACCCTAAAATCCTAGATTTTTGGTTGGTTGGTTCAGGTCGGACTAAGTTGGATCGAGCTGGTTTTTTCAGCATGCTTGACTACAACAACATTTAGAGTTGTCAAAGATGCTTTGACAACCTAAATGACTATGGAAGTTCTGTTCAAACCCTTGATCTGACATAGTTTCACCCAAAAAATGGGTTTTGGGCTTTGATTTTGTCACCTAGGGTCGGTTGTGGGTTTGGAAGTTGATGTCTGAATAGAAACTGGATGATGAACCCTAGAACTGGCCCAAATTCAGATCCTTACCAAAGTACTAGACCCAAAATCATGATTGACTATGCATTAGTCAATATAAAATTTCCTAGCTTAGAACTAGCCTAAACTAGTTTTTTGATACATGGATTTAAATTTAGACTTGAACATCCAAACCTAGAGCCGACCCAAAGTCACAAAATCAAAACCTGAAACATATGTTTAAGGGTCATACCTAAACATCTCAAAGGTCAGTATATAATCTTTGGTCTTATGGGGTGCGGAAATATCTTTGACAACTATAAAATAATAAATAGTCAAATATGAAAAGAAAAAAAACAAGCTCATCCATCCTAACGTGATGCAAACCAACCCAACCCAACCCAAAAATTTAGGCTTATAATATTTCCTTTGGTTTTAGGTACAGTTGTATGAAGTCAAATTGAGTATATGTTGATTTGGGTCATTTAGGCATTACTTGAGGTTGGATCAGGTCGGGTCCTGTCTAGACTTGATCAGTACGGCTTCGGGTATGCCAACATTACCATTTCTTTTTACTAGTAAAAATAATTATGTTTAGGTCTTCTTAAGTCGATATCATGTAGTGTTACTTTTGATTTTGTCTATGACTCTTTTCCAAATTGGGTCCTGTGTGGGATAACTTTGTTCAAGTCGAGCGGGGTTTAAATTGGATTCACATAAACAAAATGCATTGCATTCCTAGTTGTAGTTGACAAACTAATATAATAATGATAATAATTTAAAATTAGGTGGATATCAGAATGTGTAAAAGTGAAAGTGAAAAAAAAACCTATTTAATATCAAATACACGTTGTTCATTCCGGAGGTTAAATATGTTGTTTTTGTCATGGTCGTATGATTAATTATATCCGGATAAGGTTGGTAATCAGGTTTGGGTTGCTTGCGTTTTATTTTGAATCATTTTTTATTAACCTTTTTGTCTAGACTCCAAAACATACAAAAGATATATTTTCAAGTCCACACCCTTGACCATAGCCTGACCTAGTATGCATGGGCTAATGAGTCTGACTCATAAACCTAATATCCAAGAGCACAATTTTGCAAATAAGGATATAATTGTCTAACCTGATAAATAATAAAAGTATAATCTATAGAATCAAATGTAAACAACCTTACAATGTGACTAAAAATACATATAAAAGTTAGTATAGTTTTACAAGAGTTTTAAACACAATTGTTCGCATATTTGGTTTATTTCTTACTTCTTATTATTTATATGTAGGCTCATTGCATTGTAATGTTCATTGTTATGTAAGTGTACTATGCATCTCCATACTCCTATGTATAGGAGACCCATGACATCTTTATAGACTATTGAATATATAGTCAGTACTTCCTACATGGTATGATATGCATGGTGCTAACCCTAATCCTTCCCATCCATACTCTTCTTTTTCTCCTTCCTTTCCCTGGTGTTCATCACCCTCAGAGGGGAAAATTGTGAGCCATCACTTGTCTTCATGTCCATCCCTCCCGCCGCTCAACTATCGTGTACTACTTGTACCAGCGGAGGAAGTTGCCACCAGGCATGCATTTCGGTAGCCAACTACCCGTAGGATGTTGCTAGGCGTCAGCCTCTGGCTCACTATCATCTTTGTTCTTCACTAGATTTTTTCCATGTTATTTCACATCTTCCTTGTCTCCCTTCTTCTTCTATTGGGGTTCCTTCCATGGATCTAGTTTAGAAATAATAAAAAACCAAAAGACTTAGTTCTACTTTATAAAGCACCAAAAAACTAAAAGCGATAAGTTTTTCTTTGTTCTTTCATCTCCATTAAGTTTCCCCTATCCCACATGGTTGAGCGCCTTCACTTGAGCTAGGGATCTAATCTTATGCACATCACAATGTCTTTATTCATATGTTTTGATTTCTTTCTTACCACACTTATTCTGATAGTGTTATCTTTATTTCTCCCGACTATGCTTATTATAATAGTGCTTCTCCTACATGTCTATTCCGATAGCATCTTTCCTATTGTTCTTATTTGGTATCTCTTTATTTTTTATATTGCATCTTCAATCTAGTAATCTACTTTTGATAATGGCTGAAAATGTAACTATGATCTATAATGATATGCCACATGTCATGGTCATTAAACTCAAAGTCAACAACTATTTGTTGTGGATGAATATCATTTTTACCTTTTTAGAATGCCATGGCAAACTAAAATTTATCAAAGAATATGCACCTAAAGAATAAAATGAGGCATTGATCACAAGAAATGGCTAGGTGCTCTCTTAGATCTAGGGATGCATGGAGTCTAGTATGGATTTTAAATACATGCAACATAAAAATATGAAACTTATATGTGGAGTGATGAAGTCATTCTATACATAGGGGGACAACTGCCTCTAGTTGTATAATACAATGGATAAGATCTTTTCTAAAGGCCAGGAAGAGTGTTCCTTATCTAAGTACCATGACTCCATCAAATGTTTTTGTGAATCAACTAAATATATTCTCACCCATCATATCGGAAGAAGTGACCAAAGAACATGACACTATTATTACATTACGATTTCTTAGCAGCATTCATCCCAGCTATGATTCCATTCACCAACTTCTTCTTTTCAGGACCATGATCTCATTCATGGATCATGTTTTTACCTGAAACCCTCCCGATGAAGTTCTTCAAGCCCTAACTATAATGGCAGGTGCTTCTAGGGGTCATGGATGTTTGATAATCACATAGTTGTCATAGTTTTAATTGCATTTTCAGCTAGTTTTGCATTTATTTCCATCATTTTCCTTTGAATCAGTTCACATTTTGGCTTTCTTAATTTATGTTAATTGATAGGATTTTAATTAAAATCCATAGTCCTTATGGTATGGTTGAGCTTTATATCTCATGCACTAGCGTAGGAAACTATGTTCTCACTAACCGACTAGCAGGCATAATTTTTTTTGAATAAATGGACCACATTTTTGTTGATGCATCCCTCCAACAATTGATGCCTCATGGGCACAGACCTTATGACACACATCAATACCCCCTCCCTCGAGGTGGGATTATATCTTTTTGTCCTTCTGTTGCTTTGCATCACAACCGATGGAAGCCCTTACATTGGTTTGCATTGCCCTATCGTTCCCTTAGTTGACAACTAATGGAAGCCTAGTGCTTGCCCATCGATGGTCATCAACTGATGAAATTCCTACATTCATATTCTGACAAAACCCCAATACTTGTGTACATATGTTTGTCTTATGATGGAAGTTTTGTACTAACCTTCCGATGGAAGCAAAGCATACCTCAACTGGAAAAACTTCTTGTTCTACCTTACAATGGTACTTCTACTCTCCTCTACCAATAGTTATTGATACTCTACCTACAAATGATTTTCTAGGATGTCTACCAACGTCTGGGAAGAATCCATCAACCTATGGCCGACCTGCACTCAACACTGAATGAGACTCTACATAATCTTCTCATGGTCTTCCTTCTCACTCCTTTTGAAGGTTGTCATGCCCCTTCGCCTATTCATAGATATATTGAATTTTGTTGGACTCTTTGTCTACATCCCATCATTGTCTCTTTGCCTCCATGACTATCAAATGTTTAATTACAAGGCAGATGAAAGGCTTCTAAATCATACCTCTGACTCTACCAAACTTCCACACAAACCATATTCAAAACCCACCTTCACTTCATCATTTGATAGATTGACATGATTCTAACCTTCATAAAGGTTCCAAGACTCTAACATTGAAGGAATTTATTACCAAGGCGTCCTTTGTCCATTGATCCATCATCATCCACCTAGTTTGTATCCATAGCAACAGATCCAATCCACAAGGAAGAGAGGTTTTCAACTTCTAGTTCACCTTCAATGAAAGTAAAAGAGTTGTTCTTTTTGTTTTCTTGAAGGTTTTACCTCAGATTTTGAAGAGCCACTTTTTTACACTATGGTTGATACCCTCTTCTTCTGTAATGATGGATTCCTCTCCATTTTCCCTTGTTAAACTTGTCATTTCTACCGTGAGCAAGTAGTCTTCTTGGTAGGGTGCGGTGTAGCCTGGCTACATGTTTTTTTCCTCTTTACTGCATCTCTTGTTGCATGAACCATTATATGTTTAGAACAAATTTAATTATGTTTGTCTGCTTGTTTTGTCAGTAGGTTTACAAGTTTATCAAATCTTGGGTGTACAAAACTTTATATCCATGATGTAGAATATCGACTGTTTCTTTCTAAAACCCTTAATGAGACATTTGGATAGGTATTCTTTGCGATGATACATGTATGATCTCTAAGTAATGTGATAGCAGGATTAGAATGATATATGTTAGTCTAATCCTAATTCTGAAAGGGGGATTTACCCAACTTTAACATATATATTTTCATACTTAATATGATGTATGGATAGAGTGAATGATAGGTAGAGGTAGTGAAACCCAGTCCATTTTAGTGTTCCCAACATTTGATAATGAAACATGTAATCTAGATTTTAGAAAATTGTGATATTATTATAATAAACCAACCAAACCTTTCTATTAAGTACTAGTTCTTGTCAGTTACTTTGATCAAGTTATTCTTAAATATGTTGTCTTTTGGTTCAATCATGAACTATACTAAGACAAGATTTGTTCTCTTGTGGGTGTAACTATTGTACACATAATTATGATAAACTCTAGGGATTTCATCCCTTGTGAATGTGCTCATGCAATAAATATCACATCAACAGGTTTGCGACACTTACATTGGACCAAGACTAGTATGTGCTTACCACAGAAAATTTGGTTGGAGTTAGGATGATTGTCATTCAAAACATATATGACCTACTCATTTTGTATAAGGGTGTGGAACAAGTTTTGTGCATGATGATCAAAACTCCACACTCCTTAGTGGAAAAGGTTCATGAACAACTATTGTCACTCCTACCCCGACTGGAAAATCAACACATATTTCTCTCACAAAGGAGGAGTATGAATGATTGTGACGACGTACACACCACCACAATGATTCACCCCTTAACAATTGCACATCAACATCATCCTCTGAGTGGTACAATGTTTACTGTGACACCATTATCCCATCTTGGTTCTCAGTAAGGTAACCCTGGGACCTCTATTGCTGTCGCTCAGTCTAGCTGGATAGTGGATTCTAGTGCTACTCAAACACAAGACTGACATGACACTTCTTCTTACACCCTATGATTCTTTTATCAGAAACACCACTATCACAATGACAAATTACTCAATCAAATAAGCCACACACTGTGGCATTATCCTCCTTTTCTTTAAACTCAAATTTTTTTAGTTCATTTTGTTCCCAACTTTCCATATAATCTTATGAATGTAGCTAAAATTGCTGGTTCTCTTTGTTATTTTGTAACTTCCAAACCGACTGGTTTTGTTCTATATTACTGGAGGAACTTGATGATTATTAGAAACGGGTGCACTTTGACAACCTTTACTACTTCTTTTCTCTTTCTCTACCTGAGACTAGCGCTCTTGTTGTAGCCTCGCCTCTCCATCTACATTTCTTCTTTGTTCACCCTTCTTTGGACAAGTTGAAGATCTTAGAAAAAAAACTATATATTTGTTTGTCGATTTTATGTGATGCATGTCAATTGGAAAAACATCATGTGTATCTTTTCCTTCTCGTGTTGTTAAGAAGTCTTTTAAATTGTTTGACTTGATACATAGTGTTGTGTGTCGCCCATTTTAGTCAACTAGTTACAATAAATTTAAATATTTTTCACCTTTGTGGATGATTTCTCCAGCTTGACATGGCTTTATATATTCAAACATGAGAAGATGATTTCCCCTTGTTTTTGTGTTACATTAAATGATTATTGTTGAAATTTTACATATATTAAAATCTTACACACTAGATAACATAGTTGAATACACTCACGATGACATTTCTTCTTTTTGTTGGGATATGGAGATCATCTACTAATGTTCTATTGTTTAATGTTCACAACAAAATGGTATTGTGGAGCTGAAAATCATGATCTTCTCAACATCTCACGATCGCATACCGTTCATGCAAAACTTACCTAAAAACATGTGGTTTGATGATGTTCTCAAAGGTTATTTTTTTATTAATTTCCAACCATCATCAGTTCTTCACAACCAAACCCCTTTTTCTATTTTGTATCAAGATGATAAAGCATTTTATTTATCACCATGGGTGTTTGGATGTGTCACCTTTGTTCAAAACTTTGACCTTAACGCTAATAAGTTATTCCCCATGCCATTTGAACGAAATTTCTAAGATGCTCCTTCTCTCAAAAAGGTTAGAAATGTCTTGACCAGAAGCTGGTTGTATTTAAGTATTAGTGGATGTAAATTTCCATGATGAAGAATCATTTTTATCCTCAATTCCATCACCCTCTACACCTACATAGGATTTGGTCTCTCTCCCTCAACCTTTTCATGCAATTCTAATGTCCTTACCTCAAGAACCTGACTGGTGCATGGAATATGGTTCTCCACCAGGAGCCATGCAATCGACATTTCTTTTGGATTAGTCCAAATTACTAGTTATGATTCATAAATGCAAATGCCCTTGCACCATTAAACATCCATTTTTAACACATTTTTCTTGTTTCACTTCTCTCCACTAACATTTTCTTTTGTCACTCTCTTAGATACCACATTTATTCCTAGGCATCCCACAAATGCGTTGAAACACCCTAGATGGAAATATGTCATGCTTGAATAGATGTGGACTCTGCATTATAAGAATCTTTGGGAACTAGGTGATCCACCACCAATAAATAAAATATGTTACAACTTGCACCGTGACTGACTGTAATCATAGAGTTAAAGCCAACCATAGTATTAATTTCTATTTATTGATATCTTGATTATCTTGTGTATTATATTATCCTTAATTTAAAACAAATTATTGAACGAAAATGTTGATTATTATACCATATAAAAAGAATGAACCATATCAAATTTGAAATGGAGAAGTTATAGTCTTTTCACATTTTTTTACAGAAACTCCATCGGTTGACAATCGTTAGATTTTGATCAAATTTTCATTTCATTAAACTAATTTTTTGATTGACCTTCGTTCTTCATCTTCTACCGCAAGACAATTTTCTCCAGGGTCAGTAAACCTATTGACAAACCATTTACACGAGTTTTAGAGGTCTGGAGCTTGGATCATACATGAACAAGATAGGTTTCATGCTTGGCTAAGACCAAACACATGATTAGTAAGATATGTCACATGCCAGTGAGTGAAATTCACCTTTTAACCTTGATTGACATTTTACAAGTCTGAATAATGATATCCTTATACTTATTCTTACTCAATATTTATTGTCACAAAGTTATTGTGTATATATAGTAGTTTTAAGTAAAGGGAGCATATTGTTTAGAATATCATATGCTATGGTGTTGAAACATTCATATTTTGTGTCAAATATTTTTCAAAATGAAGAATAATATTGTGAACTTAGAGCCACTAAAAATCCCATGTTTTCCCCAATTT
This sequence comes from Alisma plantago-aquatica, assembly GCA_963693085.1. Classification (NCBI taxonomy): domain Eukaryota; kingdom Viridiplantae; phylum Streptophyta; class Magnoliopsida; order Alismatales; family Alismataceae; genus Alisma; species Alisma plantago-aquatica. The sequence goes on from OY856412.1 coordinate 1,247,199,528, forward strand.
TAGATCTAATATATTGGACTCTAGTGTGAGAGTAGGGTAATATTAGCAATGATAAGTATGTCACTTGGACAAGTTAAATGATGTTAAACAATAGATGTGATGGACATCATAGAATATTTCAGAGATGGCATGCACCAAGGGAATAAAATGTACTTTCAAATGGAGGATAAGTCCATATTGAGATAGGAAAATCACATCACATTAGGGTATGGGGTCGAGAACAATAAGGAAGGACTCCTTATTATATTCTGGTACCCAACAACAACATATGTCGACAGTACATGTGATGATGAGTTTCAATTAATGGTTATAAGTGGTACCCAAAGACAATATGCTAACTTTCTAGTTATCTTAATGTTTCATTAATCGTATTTAAGAAAAAAAATTCAAGGTTGGCTTTCAGTTGATGATCAAAAGTGGACCCTGAATATTGTTGGGTATCGATGATTTTTGTACTAAACATCATTTTGATGCCTCCATTTAAAGACTAAAGGCATGCCTAGTTGCAAAAAGGTTTACTTAAATTTTTGGCATGAATTATTTTAAGCCATTATCGTTTGTTATGAGAATCACTTTAGTTCATGTTCTTATCTCTCTAGGAGAATATTTTGACCGGCCTCTCTTTCAGTTAGATATCAAGAATGCTTTACTACATGGAGATCGTCGATTAGAATTCTATATGCAACAACACCACAATTTTTTGTTGTGGGGGAGTCTTCTCATAAAATTTCTTTCCTAAGAATATTGCTATATGGCCTCAAACAATCTCCCATAGCCACATTCACCATACTTAGAGTTGAAAGATCTAGAGGGGAGGTGAATAGAGATTCATAATAATTTTATCCAAATAAAATTACTTTTCTCAAATAATACGGAAATATAAAGGAAAAGAGGCAACCACAAGAGACACAAATCATTAGTGGTTCTGTCAAATGATGTTAGTCTACTACCTAGTTGCTTTTAACCATGATTTCTAAACCTTGTATTATATTCCTTTCATATATCAATACAAAATACAAAAAATTTATCAGTGTCTTTTGTGGCCTCAAGACAAACCCTCCTTTTAGCTCAAGGATAACTACTACCTTCTTTGATGGGTCGTTGGAAGGTTACCCTCTTCATCTCTTCTTTGAAGGAAATAGAAGAGCACCTATATTACCTCTTCTTTGATGGACACAGAAGAGAATCACTTGAGAAGATTCTTTCTTATTACAATATCTTTGACATCCTTCAATCCAAGAAGTAGTCTGAGAGAAATACAACAATCTAGAATGAGATTGGAGAAAGGAAGTTACAATGATCTTCACAAGATATATAATTTGAGAACTAATGGACAAGTGATGACAATCCACTCCACAAATGGTTTAGGCAAGGTTATATTTGATGGAGAGGACACTACAACTGATATATGTCTTAGGCTAGAATAATGGCAACTTGGAGTGTTGAACCTAAGCACTTTGAGTAATATTGCAAGTAGTATGCAAGTTCAAGGGTATGTCAAAGTTTGTGCAAAGTTGTGTGCTAAGTTGACGTCCAAGTATCCTTAGACCACTCCTATTTATTTTAAATGTTTACAAGTGGTTAAGGTACATGTGAGGAGTGTCTAGAGTATTCTTAGTGGTCAATTAGATGTTAGGGTGAAGTTGATTAAGTTTCAACACCTAATTTTATTGCTACTAAACTAACCTTCCAGAACCATTCTCAGTCAAAAAATTGTAACATCCCTGACCTAGGTTATGCCCTAAACTGGAAGATTTGCTTAAGTAAATTATTTATAATCTTGTTTTAATCTTTCAAAAAGTAATTAAGACTCTCCTAAAGTTTAACTTTCAAGTTTGATCTTATTTGCAAACTATTTGTGCATTATATGATACTTTGGTGTATACTGTAATTTACCCAAGATGAGGGTTGATATTGCAATATTGTCTGCAATGACCACCATCAAACTGATAGCTAAATCATCACTAATTATGCAGAATAACCATCAACAGAAAATTAATGAAAATCACTAAAAATTAAAACAACTTTGCAAAGAGATTCATTGCCAGGAAACTCTTAAGAAGAGAACCAAAGTAATATTTACATCATGGTTCACATTGTACATACATTGTACCATCTCATCTTGAAGACATCATAAACCAGTTGCTTTTCACAAACATATCCCTAAGCAACACAAAATATTGAGGCATACCAGCCAAAATCTCAGTTCATTTATAAAACCATTACGTGCTACTTCCCAAGGAACAGAGGGTATAGAGATGACACATAGGACTTCTATCTATGATACACGACAAATAGTACACTCAACCTAAGCTATTACTGTTGTCCCTACTATAAGGACCCTGACCTTTGTTTTGGGCTTATCCTGTTTGCTTTGCCTAAACCTTGTCTTTAGTTGCTTGCTAATCACCTCTAGTGGTGATTAGGGTTTGTTTGTGCTTTGTTGAGAGTTGGAGGTGCTACTTGCAAATAACCCAAGTTTAGGGTTGATGAGCAAGTTTTCCACCTTGAGAGATTTTTCTCTCTCTCCTTACATCCTCTAGAGTTGAGAGGATGGGTTGGGCTCGTTGCTTGAGTAGCCTTGGGCCTTATTTTGCCTTATTGAGCCTTGTTTAGGCTTTGCCTTGCCTTGATGAGCCTTGTATCGGGAAAGGGTGAGTTTGGGTGCTTGTGTCAGCCATGTGTGTTAGACATGGAGTGTATCGACCATGAGGTGCATCGGCCAATGACCATCTTTGACCTTAGCATCATTTGTGTCACCCCCCCCATGTGGACACTTGGTGCTTGTTGCTTGCATGTGGCAAATGCTTTAGACATGTAGAGATGGCGAGATAGTAGGTGGCTTTGCCCCATGGACAAGTGTCCCTAGGATGGGAGACACCTTGCCTTAGTTTCCTTTTCACCCTCTTCTATATAAGACTCTCCTTTCTCTTGCTTAGGATCCCTTTAGTTGCTTCCCTTCCTCCTTGGTGGACGATAAATCTCCTTGGTGAGCTTGGTGGTCGATACACTTGGAAGAGCATGCAAGGTGGCCGACCTCCTTGGAGTGTTCTTCTTCTTCCTCTAGTGGTGGCAGAAGGTGGTGCTTGGAGCTTGGGAGCTTGGTGTTAGGAGCTTGGAGCTTGCTTAAGGCGGGTTACATAACTCCTAACCCTAGCTATACTACTTCCTTTTATGTTTCATGCTTACACGTCATCTTGATCAGCCATACATCTTGTTAGATATGTTTCTTTCCCTAGCATGTACCTTTTAATCTTGTTGGATATATGATCTTATTGTTGATGTGTTCTAGACCTTGGTGGCCAAACCATAGAATTTAGGATTTCTTGGGAAAAACCTCTTTCTCTCCCATTTGGTTTTGAGAAGTGAGTTTGAGCTCTAGTAGTGTAGGTAAAACCCCTCTCACTTGGTTGCTGAGAGGTGAGTTTATGCTCTAGATGCTTGGGTGATTCCCTTTTCTCACCATGGATTTGTGAGGTGAGCCTTGGTGTGGATCTTGACCGATATGGAGATGATCCAACAGGCTACCCAATATGGGATTGAGGTTGTGCAAAACCCCTCTCTCTTAATTATTAAGAGGTGAGCCAACCCTCTTGATCTATTAGGGTTTGATGATGGTGATATTGAGGTTAGTGATGCCCAAGACATTATGGACCTTGTGCTTTGCACGATACACCCTTGTGGTGAGGTTGCCCGACACCCCTCATCTAGGGTTGTGGCTTGGCCAATATGTTATGTTGAATTCTGTTGGCTTTGTGCCCGATATGACCCCTCTTACCTTGTTGGTGATCTTGGGCGATATGTCTTGACCGAGATGAATCTTTGACCTAGATGATGTTGTCCCTTTGGCCGATATGGTACTAAATAGATACCTCTATTTTGTACCTTAGGCGACATAACTTGGTCTTGAGTTTCCTGATATGGTGTTAGGTAGTGAAACCCTAATAGGTACCTAAGTGGTGACCGATATGTTGTGCTTGACCTAGTTGACCGATAGGCTTTTTGTGGTACCTTAGTGGAATTGTGGTAGCCATCTTGTGGGGTGATACAGTGTTGTGCTTGGGTGACATGGCTCTTGGCCGTTACAACTTGAACATTGTGGTGAGATGGTTGCCTGATATGAACCCTAACCCTAGATGGGCGATAGGGCCTTGTCCAACACATCTAGTTGCCCGACACTCATGCCTCCTTGGTTGCACAATATGAGCTGCATGATATCACCCCTTGCTCTTTGGTTGCAAGACAAAACTTCAGGATCAGTTCACAACACACCCCTTTAGGTCTGGTTGCCCGATACAGCCTTGTGCTTGGGTTGGTCGATAAGTGTGGCTAAGTGTTGTGGCCGATAGGCTTTTGGTGAGGGTTGTTACCCCGCCCGATATCTCCTTTGGTGAAGGATGCGCTACCCACCACACCTATAGTGAGGGTGTACCTTTGGTGAGGGTTATGCTTAACCAGGAAACCCTGATTGATGATCTTTTATCTTGTACCCGCACCTATGATGATGATGTAATATGGATGATGGGTTGTGAACCATGATATGTTTGATTCTTAGAGATGATGCTAAATAAGATTATAAGATACATAATTATGCTTATAAGGTTAGGGCATAGTGGATGCTTATAATTTAAAATCAATGACATAATTAATACAACTTTAGCCTCATATAATTATGATAATGGATGGTTGCTCCAACATGTGCATCTACAACCCTAATAACATGATAATCAGAAAGATCTGTGTTTGGTGAATTGAGTTATCTCTCTTGATATGCATACTAACCATGTAGGTATATCAGGTGAATTCATAGCCATGTAAGAGCTATGAGGTGTATGCATTTTGAATAACACTGAATGAGGAGAATCCTTGTTGATGAGATAACATGTACCACCAATATGATGAGAAAGGTCCGTGGACCTAATAAAGGCTGAGCACCTAGTTGAGGTGTTATCCTCTGATGATGATATAAGGGATTGTTATCCCAGGTGATGATGTATGATGATGATTCCTTGTGAGGCAGTGGCATCCTGTGATGGGGGATTGAGACCCCATGATAATGTGACGATGACATTAATAATGTAACTCAATGTGGTTATGTTATACAACTTGGTTTCCCTAACAATCCACTTAAAATATACTAATTAATTACTGTGTAACATATCATGTAGTTTTTCATGGCATTAGATCCATCATCGTCAGTAGCTGGTGATGGTGAAACGGGTTCTCCTATGGGTTAACCCGGAGTGCATATTGTTGAATATGTGGGGTTTCTCATAGCCAAAAATAGGAGGATTTGACTGCAACTACAGTTGCAGACTCAGGATATTTGGAGCATGGTGAACAGGCCCATGGCTCAGTATGATAGAGCATGAATGCGTTCATGGCTCAGAGCACGGTGAACTGGCTCATGGCTCAAGGTATACTAGCGCCGAGACCTATACCAAGGCGGGCTAGAGATATGGGTAGCTTGTGGAGCTGACCCTGTGGCTGAGGCCACTTAAGCATGAGACTGCGGTCCTACTTTTGTTCTCGTACACTGACCACGAGGAGGAGAGGTCGTGGAGTCCGGCTCTTCCATTGACCTTGTATGGCACCAGTTCTAGGCTTCGCAGTCGATGGTTGGATCTGAGCAGTACGACTCACCTCCTCAGGGCATAATAATACGTAATCCAGTCGAATAGTATATACTGCTTAGGGCAAAACATGGAACATTGGTTGAGGCCTTGATTGTGTAGTTAATCTAGCGATACCTTTTAATTAATTGTACATTCCTTATGTTTTGTGATATGTTCTTATAAAACGTATCTTGTCAATCGTGTTCCATAAAGAATATCTGGTTGTATGCCTCCTGAATATCTTGGTAAGTGTGTTAATAAATAAGTCTTGCTTAGTATGCTGCTCATATGATCTTCTTATATAAAATATCTACTTTACCTGCTTTAGCTTTTCTGAAGTTTTATAGTTTCAGCGGGGAGTTATGTTGTTCGCTGGGACTGCGTGTCTCACCCTACTGGGTATAACCTTTTTAGGTGATCGTGCTAGACGTGGTGGTGGTCGTGAGGTTACGGCTGAGCAGTAAGAAGAGTAGTAGGAGGCAAGAGATGGATATGATGCTGTTTTGGTTGTTTTGTAGTAGAGTCCTAGAGTCATCTCTGTACTCTCAGGTCGTCGGAGGTGTTTTGATGATGTTTCACGATGTATAGCTGATGTATCTTGTTATATCCTGCTGTTGGGCTTATGTGGCCTGTTATGTACATATAAACATGTAATGAACTCATGTGTTGGCAAGACAGCTGGTTTCTCTAAGTTGTGAATAGATATTAAGGCTTGTAAATATTTATATAACATATTTTCTTTGTAGGATCTAGATGTAATAGTTCTCTTTACCCGCTTTCCGCAATCGATTTTAATTAACCCGTGTCTTCGATAATATGTGGATCATGGTAGTTGTAACAGTCTGAATCTCAGGGTCTTCCCTGCAATTTACCCACTTTTGCGCTTTTCTTTGCCTTATAGTCCTTTTGGACCTTTTTCATAAATTCTCCATCCTTTTGAATCCTTTTTGTCCTCGATGTATAATTTGAACTTTATTTGAGGATGAAATCTATATTTGCCCACACTTATGATAATGAAGGGATGTTTGCACAATTACCACAATTAATATGATTAGTAAGGGAAATGATGCTAATGTTCGCCAAAAATGAAGTAATAGTTGCAAAAATAATAATTGACCAATGGATAATGTTAAAGTACAAGTTTAATGATTAATGGATGAAAAATGAATAATTATGTAAGTGTTGAGTTAATCTGGAGAATAATAACCCACCTCCCTTTCTCTCTCATCTTATGGGGTAATAATACTTGAAAGGGTGATTAATATGTGGTGTAATTATTTTGGATTACTTGTCTCGAAATTGTAACCAAAAGGCACCCATAAAACAGTTACTTATTAATTCACACAAATTACATATTAATATACACTTTAAAGAGCAATATATTAGTTGAAGACCAAAGGATGGGTTAAACACAAAAATAATTACATAGAATTAAAATATGTGCATTATTAGCCTCTTGGTTGGCCTATCTCAAAAATATAACAAGAAAAATTATCATAATTCTTTTTCACATTAATTTACTCAATTTATACACTAATATATATGTTAATGGGAAATAATTTTCTTAGGGGCCTTATATGGGGTAAAATGAAAAAATAAATACATAACATCATTCTAAGTTTTTCATAAATGTATGGTTAAAAATTGAGGTCAATCCAATGTCATTTACCCACTCAATTAATTGTTAGAGTATTTCTCTTTAATTCACCTTAATTACATGTACATGCCATTGATGGCATTTAATCCCCCAGCCCTGTCCGCCCGTCTACCTAGCCGCGCTCCGTGCGTTTCCCAGCGGCTGCGATGGCAGTAAACTGCCCGTCCCTCTCTCTTCTTCTCGTTCCTCTTCTGCTTCCCCGTCCTCCCTATTTCCTTCCCATCCTCTCCTTATGCTAAACCCTAGCCGCCAACCATCTCCTTTACTTGCTCCCAGCGGCCGAAGCCCTGCACATGACCTCCGTCTGCAAGACTACAACTACAGGGGGGCCGACGGAGGTTGTTACACTGATCGGGGTGATGGATCTCCATTGCTTCTTCTCCCTTTAGACGACCATCATCTAAAGAACCATCTTCTGCCACTTGTTCCTCCTTCCTCCGTGCTCAACAACTCGCAACAAGAGAACCGCCGTTGCTCTTCTATCGTGTCATCGTGAGACCACATGTTCATCACCAACATCACCTTTAGATCATCTCTGTCAGTGGAACGATTGCAAATTCTAACTACCATCTGACCGCTGTTCGTTTCCGTCCTCGTGGTCGTCTTCTCCTCTTGGCGGCCGACTGCCTCTCTGCTCAGCTGCTAAACATCTAAGGCAGCGTGATCTGAAGATCACCAGTCTCCACAGAACTATTTTTACCCCTTCCCGTGGTCAGGTAAGGTATGAATCCCCACCAACCCTCTGTCACTGATCGGACGACCCGCTCGCAAGTTAATGACATTGACGACTATTTCTTCTTGTCTTATCGCTTATAACCTGTCGGTATCACGTACCCCCGTCCCTTTGCTCTACTAGTTGCCAGAGTTGCTTCTACTGCCCGTGCCTCATCGATGATTGTATCTTGTCCTTCCTAGTACGACTTGGCCATGTCTGAAGCAAGAGCCGTGTTTACCAACTAGTGAGGATGCGCAAAGAAATTCGTTTTTCCTGGATTATAACTCACATCATATTGCAATGGAATCAATATAGGACAAAGCCCCCTCAGGGACCTCTCGTCTCTATTTCCTGATCATTCATTGAGTTAATCGAGGTATACATACATTTTCTAATTTCACACATATGAATTGTCCGTCCGTATCAGCTACACATAGTAGCAAGGTAATTACTTCTCGCTATGCCATGTTGGGAAGATCTTTTCTCCAGGAGCATCCGTAATGGTGTGCGTGACTGGGAACTAATCCTGCTTGGATTTCTCTTCCAAGTTCTCCAATATGTTTTCTTATTACTTCTATTCGGAGTAATTGTGAGTCCTTACCACAATTAAATCTTCATAACCGTGAAGTGGTATCAAACCCCCAGTTAATAAACGTCCTAGTCAAGCTTAGCTACACAACAAATTGGTACCAAGGTGATTCAGACATTCGCGGCTATGTTTTAATAACAATGTCAATCATGGGTTTGATTTGTAAAGGGTCACTATTAAATATTATATAGTATGGATAATTTTTTGTATGTGCCTTTTTGGTGTCTAGAAAATCGTAACTGATTTAAGGGGGTGTTTTACAAGATTGGTTTTTGAGTGCCATTTTAAAGTTAACAAAGATGGAGTAATTATTAATTCAATACGCACTTTGTATCTAGGTGGTGAAAGGCTTTGAATCTGATCCTAGGTATATTGTTGGATTAGCGAGGCTGATTATTCAAGGAATGTGACCCCTATTTTGTATGTGGATCTTATTTTAGTATGTGAAAGACTATTTGTGTATGTGACCCATATGTATATGACTCCTATGTATGTGGATCCTATTTTAATTGTGGAATTTAAATGTGATGATAATGTGCAATACACCTACTCTCAATTGGGCTTTTATCCAACCCCACTATCATAATTTGCTAGCCTTAATATCCTTCTATGCCTTTATTTGGCTCTTTACTTTTTGATGCTTCTACTACCATTGTGGCTCATCTATTTGAATTATGTGAATCTTGCTATTGCCCATGTTGGCTCACCTTTTTGAAATGCTTGATATTGTTGTTGCCTATGTTGGCCCTTTTATTGAATTACTTGTACATTACTTGAAATACCATTGTTGGCTTACTTAATTGGATTACTTTTTGGGTTTTTATTCCCATTTGCTATGATGCAACTTTATTTATACTGCTCATTACTGCCAAGTGACTATTAAGTATGATGTATTTTAGGCCAAATGACAATGTAGTGTTCATGAGTACAAACCACCCATAGGGCACTGAGGTTTTAGTCCTCCTGTCGAGAACTGAGATTTTAGTCCCCTGCCATTTTATATTTAGGCACTGGGGTTTTAGTCCCCCTGCCACTTTTTAGGCACTGGGGTTTTAGTCCCCCTGCCAGTGGTGAGGTCCGGTAGGTGCCTCACCCTACATTGTGATGACATTGCGTCTTAATATATTCATGCTATGTGATTATTATCGTGATGATTGTTTATGGTAGTTTTCTCTCTCTTATTCATATACTTACCTCATTTCTTTTGAAATCTCTTAGTGTAAGAATCTTTTATAATGCAATGCCTTATATTATTTATTTGTCCTATTCCTCTTAATAACACATACCTTGTTTTCTCTCTCTTGCTGGATGACCCCAACCATCCAGGTTAGGATCAGAGTGTGCAATGGAAGCTTGGTGAGCTTGCCTAAGGCTAAGGAGAGAGAACAACCAGCATGGACTTAGCTATAACTTTATGTATGCTAAGTTGTTTTGTTTGGAGACAAGTTGGTTTAGTTAGTCTTCCTCTACCTAGATCCTTACTTTTGTATTAAGTTGTACTCCTTTTTGGGAAAATTTATAATGTACTCTTTATGCATTTTGAATAAAGTCAAGTTTTATTACTTCCGCTGCCACACATTTGATGAATTCGTTTATCATTTTTAATAGTAGAGACTATGTCTTTACAGTAGTTCTGTACATTTTTACGTGTCATCTCATGTCTATGTGATAGCGGGGTGTTACAGTGAGTTTGGTATCAGAGCTCTAGGTTCACTGAGTCTATACGGATCTAGGACTATGTTTGTGTCTGTTCTTATGAGTTGTCCAGATTTCCTTACAATAACCTTCTGCCCTCAGCGGAAGATAAAGCTTAAGGATGTCAGGAAACCATGAAGAACGTGCTACTGAGAGCAGCGATGTTGCATTAGTTGATGGAGCTAGAACACTGGCACATGAAGATTGAGTGCCTGAGGTCCCCCAACTTGACTCAGGCATTCTCAAAAATCCTGACTATCAGTAGCTTATAGGGAAGTTAATGGCTATGATAAATCTCATGGTGGAAAGATTTCCAGTGCCTCCACTGCAAGCACATACTCCCCATGGTGAAACATCGGGTATTGGGAAGACCTTTGAGCAGCTTCGCTGAGTCAGAGCTTCAAATTATGTTAGAACGACTGATCTAGCAGATGTAGATCTGTGGCTGATAGGTCTTGAGAAGGCCTTCCATATCCTTGACATCTCCAAAGTAGACAAAGTCAAGAACGCTGTCTACCTTCTGAAAGGTAGTGCTAGCCACTGGTGGGCCATCGAGGAGAAGAAGCATCCCGGTGAGGCGATCTGTTGGGAGTTTTTCCGATGGGAGTTCATTAGCTGATATGTGGGCTCAAGTCTCCAAACCACGAAATAATCACGGTTTTAAACATGTGCGGAAGCATTCGATAATCAGCGGAAGACAAAATTCACGGGAAATTAAAACTTTTCGAGATAAGAGCTTGAAACCACAAACCTTTTCCATAGAAAAAGGATTTAAACTGTATACATCTCTGTCAAATTACTTCTTGAGTAATTATATACAACATGATACAAAAATCTCAAGAACTCATAACCAAAACACTCCAAGACCTGAGAGTACAGAGGAAACATAGGACTGACTCTAACTACACCACATAGCAGGCTGAATCTCCACCTGAGATTTACTGCTGCTCCTGGTGCTGCTGCTGCTGGGATTGGTCACCTTGAGACCGGTTCCCCCGCCTTCGACGACCACATAAAAAGTTGAAGTCTACGGGGTGAGACAATTATACATAATTGTCCCAACGAGAGTTATAACTCTCCACTAGAAGCTTTATAAGCAAAAACAAGAATAACTTAAGCAGTTAAAGCCTTCAAAGTATTCATTAGCAGTTTTTATGATAAGCAAGAGTTCAATCATTTATGAAACATGAAGAACATCTACACTATTCGATGTAATATCAATCAAGTAACTCGTAGTTAATTCTTACAGATACACTACGCTGTTGATTATGTTTTTCAAACATTATTATGCCTTGTGGAGATGAGGCATACCACTCATACTCCAACTGATCGCTAAGAAGTCACATCAGTATCATACATAGGTCATTAAAAGAGCCGGATTCTTATGACCTCATCTACCTCCGTCAGTTAGAGGATTGTTTGCGGGACATCTGGTAGGATGTCTACTAATTATAGCTCTCCAGGGTAAACTGGACCTTCGCTATTTTAGAGTTACAGTGGTGTTCTGTACTCTCTTCGCCATCGGAGGATTTCTTGTTTATCTCTCAACGATACGATGTTTGTATTTACCTTGGGAGAATAGTGATACATCTCTCCTTAGTAAGGTTTTGTAGTGAAGGTTTGACGGACTATAAAAATCTACATTACTTCCTACACTAGGATGTAAGGTTCTACACATCCATATACCCCACATACTCAAAAGTATGTGATCCAGGAGTTCCCTTGGGAAAACCTGTTTCACCATCATTTAGACTTTGACAATGATGGGTCTATGATCAGGGCTCTACATTACACTTGATTAGTTAGGTACATTCAGTATTCTTTAAACATTGTTCTTCAAACAATAACATTAGCATAACAGCTATAATTGAGAATACTAAAATGTAGCAGGCCTAACTCTTTGCAATCATCAGTTCTCAGTCATCTCATCACAAGTCATCTGTCCAGCATGACCTTGATGGTATTTATGACTCTTACAGCCCATAAATCTCAATAGATGTCACTAACAGTGCATCAAGATAATTCATTTATTCATAAAGCTTAAGGCATGCTTTTAATGAATATAATATGGTATTCCATACCTGGACATGATCATCATCTCATGAAAACCTGCATGGTTAAATCAACTGATAATAGTAAACAATTCATCAATTAGGGTTTACTATTCATCTTTCATGTCATCACCCTAATATTAGGGTTTACTATTCACACCATGGTGAATTGTACTCATTACATCATCATGTAAGAGAAACATCATCATTAAAGCTCTTAAATAAGATTAAGATTCATTAGACATCATAATTAGGGTTTCCATGACCTCACATAGGTGGATCATTCCCTAATCATGCACATTCATGTATATGAGAAGTATCTTACTTGAGTTTCCACCTTAAAAGGGTACTTTCTCTCTCTCATGATACTTTCTCTCTCCTCTCACTAGTAGAAGGTGATAACACCACTCTAGATCAGGTTGGGTTAAGTCCTCATTGACTAACATAAGCCAAGACATCACTATCATGTGATTAGGGTTTGATTGGAACAAGGTTTTACTCCATTAAACCCCTCAAGGGTATTTTGGTAATTTACCTCATGATCACCATCATGGGTCAACTCACTAATCACTTAGTCCCTTAATGACCTAGGTTACCATTAGGGTTTAGATTAGATCACCATTAAACCAATTACACCATCAATTGATTAAGTACAAACCACCATGTACACCTTCAAACGGTTTCAACCTTCAAACGGTTTCAACCTCCAAATGGTCTTGAGACCGTTTGCTCCAAATGGTCTTGAGACCGTTTGGATGTGTTGACCGTTTGGAAGGGTTGACTTTCCAAACCGTTTGGAGCTCAAACGGTTTGAAACCGTTAAATCAAGACAACTTGAGATCGGTTGGACCAAACGACCCTGAGATCGTTTGAGCCCAAACGGTCTTGAGACCGTTTGGCCTCAAACGGTCTTGGGACCGTTTGGTCCAAATGGGCTCAAACTGTTTGGACCTCCAAGTGGTTCAAAGGTTATAATTGTTCATGGATATGTATGTTGAAGCCCTCAATTGACCAAAGCCATGTTAACCACTTATAAATTGAGTCAATTAGGATTAGCCTTAATCAATTGAACATCAAATTGACCCTCAATTGAAAGCCAATTAGGGTTTAATCCTTCTCAATTAGGGTTTCAAATCGGATGGTCATCAATATTCAACAATGTGAATCAAATCAAGGTTGAACCTATCAATTGACCTCCAATTGGGCCCAAACTTGGCCCAAACGGTCTTGAGGTCGTTTGGACATCATCCAAACGGTCTTGAGACCGTTTTCCCAAAGTTTGACCAAAAACCAAGTCGTTTAGATTAGGGTTGAATTCCAATTAGGTCAAAATACAACATTTTTATCAATTCATCAACTTCTTGCAATTGGACCTTCAAACCATTAGATTATCTCAACCCTAGACCTTCAAACGGTCTTGGGTTGTGCCCAAACGGTCTTGAGACTGTTTGGGTCCTTCAACCCAAAACTCAACAAGATCTATGTTTTAAAACAGCAATTTTGACCCGATTAGGGTTTACATGTTGAAATGCCTTCAACTCTCAATTGGTTAAGAATTAAACTTTGATTCTTTGCAGGAATGAAAATTCAATATATAACCAACAGACCCTCAAACGGTCGTCCCTTGGTCAACCCTATCAAATGGTCTTGAGACCGTTTGAATCCAAACGGTCTTGCAAGACCATTTGGGAGCAAACGGTTGTGAAACCGTTTGACCTCAAACGGTTTGCAAACCGTTTGGACCAAAAGGTCCAAGGTCGTTTGATAAAGTATCATATGTAATCAAGCCCCTCATCTTCAACCTCTGTCAAGGTCGGTTCTCCCACCGTTTTGCTTGCAAAAGTGCAAGGAAGAAGGGAGGTAGAAGAAGAACTAACATGCTAAATTTGCAAAAACAAAGTATGCACATAAAGCAAGAGTTTAGAGTTATAAAACCCACCTAAAGGTTGCTCCTAGAGCTCCAAGCCTTCAAGATCCAAGATTTAATGGCGTCCTTGAACTTCCACAAGTCGGCCAGAGGCGAATTCTCCAAGGAAACGTAGAGTTGGTCGGCTAGAACAAGAAGACTAAGTAAGCTATCCACAAAACCAACCTTAAAGGATGAATTCCTCCATGAATTCGAGCTAGAAGGTGGTGTTTGCTTACCTAGAAAAGGTTGGTCGTCCCCCTGAGATCTAGAGCTATCCTTGGTCATTTGAGAAAGAAGAGGAGAAGTGAAGGAAGTAAAGGATCCGTTCACTTCATTTGCAAAGAAAACGCTTATATACTTTAGCCCTTTTTACACCATAAGGACCTCTCAAGCTATGGAATTACATCTAAGTCCCTCCTTGCTCAAGGGCACGTCCACACTCATCTAAGTTTATACAAAGCTAAAGAAATCTCAAGATCTAAGGGTAAAGGAAGCCAACCTTCTACTAGGGTACATACATGAAAGGTCTCCATACCCATATTAGGTGACTTTCACCACAAAGATCACTTTTCTTATCTGATTATTCATTGATGTGTCCCTTTCATCATTTCTACTCTAAATGATGACATGAGTTATAAAAGATGTTCTAGAAGGTGAAAATTACAAGTTGGACCCCCTCAATTTGGGTAAATTGCACTTTACTCCAAATTAGGGTTTTCAAGCATAGGGATTGCTTCCACAGCTGCACCTTGGTGCTCAAGATTGGGGAAATCCCTCAAACTTCATCATAAACATACTCATGATGTTTTAACATCAGAGGAACATCTTAACCTGTGAATTTTCAACTTGAACCCTTAAACTGGGTAATTTGCACATAGGTCCCTGCATACAACATAATGCAACAACTTTGTTTAAAAAGGAGCAAAAATTGAAAATATATGTTCCTGAGGAACTTAATTACATG
The DNA here is from genome assembly GCA_963693085.1 of Alisma plantago-aquatica. Lineage (NCBI taxonomy): Eukaryota > Viridiplantae > Streptophyta > Magnoliopsida > Alismatales > Alismataceae > Alisma > Alisma plantago-aquatica. The sequence goes on from OY856412.1 coordinate 1,247,214,723, forward strand.
CCAGGGTGTATTCACAAGTATATAATTACATATTTAGGCAAAACTTCCAGGTTTAGGTTATAACCCAGGTCTGGGATGTTACAAATTCTTCACCCCTTCACAAGGATTTCGTCCCCAAAATCAATAAAGCGTTTTTAAGAGAAAAGAGCAGGATATTTCCTTCTCATCTCATCCTCTAGTTCCCAAGTGGCTTCTTCAACACCACGATGGTTCCAGAGGACTTTCACAAGACTTATATCCTTCTTCTTTAACTTTTTAGTTCTGTTATCAAGGATTGACACTGGTCCCTCCTCATATGTTATATCTTCATTCAATTCTACTTCCATAGGTTGTAGAACTGATTCGGTGTCTGGGTGACATTTCCTCAGCATGGAAATGTGAAACACAGGGTGTAGCTTCTGCAACTCCTGAGGTAACTCTAGTCTATAGGCCACTTTTCCAACTCTTTCAACAATTGGATATGGTCCCATAAATCTAGGAGCTAACTTCCCTTTCCTTCCAAAACGAAGGACTCCTTTCCAAGGTGAGACCTTGAGGTACACTCTGTCTCCATCCTGGAACTCTAGGGGTCTACGACGTTTATCAGCATATGACTTCTGCCTATCCTGTGTAGTCTTAAGTTGTTGCTGTATGACTTTAATCTTCTCTGTAGTTTGCTGCACAAGATCAGGACCTAACAACTGGTGCTCACCAGTCTCATACCAACACAAGGGTGATCTACAACGTCTACCATATAAGGCTTCATATGGTGCCATATTAATGCTATGCTGATAGCTATTGTTATAGGCAAACTCTATCAAGTTCAGATGTAGATCCCAACTCCCGGTAAACTGGAGAACACATGCTCTCAACAGATCTTCCAAGGTCTGTATAGTCCTTTCCGAATGCCCATCAGTCTGTGGGTGAAATGTTGTACTAAACCTTAACTTGGTGCCTAGGGCTCGGTGTAACTGCTCCCAAAAGCAACTTGTAAACGGGGGACCTCTGTCAGAAACTATAGTGATAGGAACTCCGTGCAAACGCACTATCTCTTGAACATACAACTGGGATAACCTTTCAGCAGAATAGGTTGTTTTGACAGGTAGGAAATGTGCTGTCTTAGTCAACCTATCAACAATTACCCAAATGGAATCATGTCCTTTGCTTGTCCTGGGTAGGCCAACAACAAAGTCCATGGTCACATGATCCCACTTCCACTATGGTATAGGTAAAGGCTGCATTGTTCCTGCAGGTCTCTGGTGCTCAGCCTTGACCTGCTGACACACAGGACATCTCAGAACAAACTCAGCTACATCCTTTTTCATCCCAGGCCACCAATACATATCTTTCAAGTTCTGATACATCTTGGTGCTCCCTGGATGCATAGCATACATCGAAGAATGAGCTTCCTCCAGAACTAACTTCCTCAAGTTATCTACATCTGGTACTATCATCCTCCCATGATAGTATGCCACCTGGTCATCTGACTCATGAAAACCTTCTCGCTTCTCATCACCATACTCAGATCTAATCTGCTGAACTACATCATCTACTAGCTGTGCCTCCTTTATCTGCTCTCTTAAAGTAGGTTTAATCTGCATCTCAGCTAACAAACCGGCTAACAATGACACCTTCAACTGCACATTGTCTTGCCTTAAAGAGATAAGCATATCTCTCCTAGAGCATACTAAGGAACTTAGTAGTGCTCTATCCATGGTTGATGTTGCTGATTTCCTACTCAAGGCATCTGCAACCACATTGGCCTTACCCGGATGGTAATCAATAGTACAATCGTAGTCCTTGATTAACTCCATCCAGCGATGTTGCCTCATATTAAGTTCATGCTGAGGGAAGATATACTTAAGATTCTTGTGGTCTGTGAAAATCTGGAAGGTTTCTTCGTAGAGATAATGTCTCCAGATCTTCAAGGCATGGACCACAACTTCTAACTCTAGATCGTGTGTCGGATAATTCTCCTCGTGTTTCTTAAGCTATCGGGAAGCAAAAGAAATCACTTGTTTATCCTGCATCAACACACACCCAAGTCCATTCTTGGAGGCATCACAGAAGACTACATATCCTTTTCCTTGCTTAGGTAGCACAAGCACAGGTGCACTTGTCAACCTTTCCTTCAACAGCTGAAAGGACTGTTGACACTTATCATTCCAAACAAAAGGAGCATCTTTCCGGGTTAACTTGGTCAAAGGTAAGGCTATAGAACTGAAATTCTTAAGAAACCTTCGATAATAACCAGCTCATCCCAGGAAACTTCTAATCTCTGTCGGTGTCTTCGGTTGTTCCCACTGTAGAACAAATTCCACCTTTGCAGGGTCAACACGAATTCCCGAGGCAGATATCACATGTCCAAGAAAAGACACTTCAGATAACCAGAACTCACATTTGCTAAACTTAGCGTATAGCTTGTGTTCTCTTAGCAAGGTCAGAGTTTGGCGAAGATGTTGCTCATGCTGCTGAGCATCCTTACTATAAATCAGTATATCATCTATAAAGATGACAACACACTGATTAAGGAAGGGTCGAAAGACTCTATTCATGAGTTCCATGAATGCAGCTGGTGCATTGGTTAGTCCAAACGACATAACCGTGAACTCATAGTGACCATATCTTGTCCTAAAGGCAGACTTGGATATGTCACTGTCCTTAATGCGGAGTTGATGATATCCAGACCTTAAGTCTATCTTGGAGAAGACTGTTGCACCACGCAACTGGTCAAAAAGATCATCAATCCTCGGCAAAGGATACTTGTTCTTTATTGTTACTTTATTGAGTTGTCTATAGTCAATGCACAACCGCATTGATCCATCTTTCTTTTTAACAAACAAAACCGGAGCACCCCAAGGTGAGGTACTCGGTCAGATGAAACCCTTCTCAAGTAACTCTTGAAGCTGTTTCTTGAGTTCTGCCATCTCAGCAGGCGCCATCCTATACGGGGTCTGGGCTATGGGTTTCGTATCTGGGACCAAATTGATCTCAAAATCAATCTCCCGAGGTGGTGGTATACCAGGAAGTTCTTCAGGAAACACATCTTCAAATTCCCTGACTATAAGAACTTCGGCAAGGTTGGGGCTCTCCTTGGTAACATCTACCACATGGGCCAAGAATGCATAACATCCCTGCCTCATCAACTTATCAGCAACCATAGCTGATACAAGACAGGTGGGCAGAATCTTTCTTTCTCCTTGAAAGATCCATGTGTTGCTTTCATCAGCAAACACTGCCAACTTGGACTCACAATCCAAGACAACTGGATACCTTTCCAAGGTATCCATCCCTAGGATTACATCAAATCCTTGCATATCAAGCGGTATAAGGTCCACTTGAATGCGATGATTAGAAAAGAAAAGGATGTAGGGAGAGCATACCTCCTGCAAAACAGCAGACCCACTCAACGGAGTCTCCAACAACAACCTATCTGCCCTATGACTAGCTGTCATATTGCAGTTACGAATCACTCTTCGAGTGGTGAAAGAGTGCGTAGCACCCGGGTCAATCAGAACAGATACTACACAAGATTTAAACATATCAGAATATAAAAGTTCCATCTGACCTGTCACCACTTGTGGATCGACCACTGCCTCTGGTGGGTTCATAGCATAGAACCTCGCTGTAGCCTGTTGTTGAGGTGGTGCCGATGATCTAGCTTGAGACGCCTATCCGCATCCTCGAGCTGCTCCTTGAGATTGTCCTCTCTGTGATCCCCGTTGTCCTTGTCTCAGAGGCTGTGTCACACTGACAGGCTTAGATCGGCAGTCCTTCATCAAATGTCCCACTTTACCACAGTTGTAGCAGCTTCTCTCTTGTGGATTTGGTGGTCCAGTAGCAGACATTGATGCAGAACTCTGAGTCTCCCGAGGCGGTTGTCCTTGTCCTCTACCTCTACTTGGAGACCACTGAGTCTGAGAACTAGATCTAGATGGTGGAGGATTAGGTGCAGAGGATCTAGGCTTCTTAAAGTCCCTAGATGAAGAACCCTGGAACTGTGGATATTTTTTCTGAGTTTGCCTCTTCTCAACCACCTATCTCTCTATCCTTCGGACGGACTCAACGAAGGTAGAGAATCTCTCTCGGTTCTCTAAGGCAGATACAGGGGGTACTCATGTCAGCATTCAAACCCCTCTCGAATCTCCTGATTCTCTCTTCTTCTATGGCAGCCATGTGCGGACAAAACCGCAACAACTCCATGAACTTAGCTTCATACTCACTAATGTTCATCATGCCTTGTCTCAGTCTCTCAAACTGAGAGGTCTTCTCGTCTAGGAAGGTCTTTGGGAAATATCTATGAACAAATTCCCGCCGAAAATCTTCCCACGAGATCTCTATTCCAGGTCTCTTCTGCTCTTCCATTGTCCACCAATGACCAGCACTTCCTTTGAGAAGATAGACAGCATGTATGACCTTCTCAGTTTCAGGGATATTGAGGATCCTGAAAGCCTTCTCCAACTCCGTCAACCACAGATCAGCATCTGCGGGGTCAGCAGTCCCAAGGTACTCGGTAGCTCTGACACGACGCAGTCGCTCGAATGTCTTCCTGATACCTTGACCTTCTGGTTGGACAGGTGCCCTGGGTACAGGCATAGGCATCCTGTCAGTTATGTGTGTCATGGCAGCCATAAACTGCCTAAACATCGTCTAAACTGCTGGGTTACCCATGTCGGATGGGTCGAACTGGGGTGGCTCTCTGGGTTGCTCAGGTACAAGTTGTTCTTCCTCCGGTACTCCTGCACTGCCTTGAGGTGCACTAGAACTACTTTCTACCACGTTCTCATCATGTGGCTCTGACATTCTTAAGTATCTTCTTCTCCTGAGGAGCAGAAGATTCTATTAGATAAGGAAGGAATACTAAAGATAGACTCACTTCCTAAGTCCTATGCCTCTGTAGACTCGGCGAACCTAGAGCTATGATACCACTTAATTGTGGGCTCAAGTCTCCAAACCACGAAATAATCACGGTTTTAAACATGTGCGGAAGCATTCGATAATCAGCGGAAGACAAAATTCACGGGAAATTAAAACTTTTCGAGATATGAGCTTGAAACCACAAACCTTTTCCATAGAAAAAGGATTTAAACTATATACATCTCTGTCAAATTACTTCTTGAGTAATTATATACAACATTATACAAAAATGTCAAGAACTCATAACCAAAACACTCCAAGACCTGAGAGTACAGAGGACACATAGGACTGACTCTAACTACACCACATAGCAGGCTGAATCTCCACCTGAGATTTACTGCTGCTCCTGGTGCTGCTGCTGCTGGGATTGGTCACCTTGAGACCGGTTCCTCCGTCTTCGACGACCACCTAAAAAGTTGAAGTCTACGGGGTGAGACAATTATACATAATTGCCCCAGCGAGAGTTATAACTCTCCACTAGAATCTTTATAAGCAAAACAAAGAATAACTTAAGCAATAAAAGCCTTCAAAGTATTCATTAGTAGTTTTGATGATAAGCAAGAGTTCAATCATTTATGAAAGATGAAGAACATCTACACTATTCGATGTAATATCAATCAAGTAACTCGTAGTTAATTCTTACAGATACACTACGCTGTTGATTATGTTTTTCAAACATTATTATGCCCTGTGGAGATGAGGCATACCACTCATACTCCAACTGATTGCTAAGAAGTAACATCAGTATCATACATAGGTCATTAAAAGAGCCGGATTCTTATGACCTCATCTACCTCAGTCAGTTAGAGGATTGTTTGTAGGACATCTGGCAGGATGTCTACTAATTATAGCTCTCCAGGGTAAACTGGACCTTCACTATTTTAGAGTTACAGTGGCGTTCTGTACTCTCTTCGTCATCGGAGGATTTCTTGTTTATCTCTCAACGATACGGTGTTTGTATTTACCTTGGGAGAATAGTGATACATCTCTCCTTAGTAAGGTTTTATAGTGAAGGTTTGACGGACTATAAAAATCTACATCACTTCCTACACTAGGATGTAAGGTTCTACACATCCATATACCCCACATACTCAAAAGTATGTGATCCAGGAGTTCCCTTGGGAAAACCTGTTTCACCATCATTTAGACTCTGACAATGATGGGTCTATGATCATGGCTCTACATTACACTTGATTAGTTAGGTACATTCAGTATTCTTTAAACATTGTTCTTCAAACAATAACATTAGCATAACAGCTATAATTGAGAATACTAAAATGTAGCAGGCCTAACTCTTTGGAATCATCAGTTCTCAGTCATCTCATCACAAGTCATCTGTCAAGCATGACCTTGATGGTATTTATGGCTCTTACAACCCATAAATCTCAATAGATGTCACTAACAGTGCATCAAGATAATTCATTTATTCATAAAGCTTAAGGCATGCTTTTAATGAATATAATATGGTATTCCATACCTGGACATGATCATCATCTCATGAAAACCTGCATGGTTAAATCAACTGATAACAGTAAACAATTCATCAATTAGGGTTTACTATTCATCTTTCATGTCATCACCCTAATATTAGGGTTTACTATTCACACCATGGTGAATTGTACTCATTACATCATCATGTAAGAGAAACATCATCATTAAAGCTCTTAAATAAGATTAAGATTCATTAGACATCATAATTAGGGTTTCCATGACCTCACATAGGTGGATCATTCCCTAATCATGCACATTCATGTATATGAGAAGTATCTTACTTGAGTTTCCACCTAAAAAGGGTACTTTCTCTCTCTCAGGATACTTTCTCTCTCCTCTCACTAGTAGATGGTGATAACACCACTCTAGATCAGGTTGGGTTAAGTCCTCATTGACTAACATAACCCAAGACATCACTATCATGTGATAAGGGTTTGATTGGAACAAGGTTTTACTCCATTAAACCCCTCAAGGGTATTTTGGTAATTTACCTCATGATGAGCATCATGGGTCAACTCACTAATCACTTAGTCCCTTAATGACCTAGGTTACCATTAGGGTTTAGATTAGATCACCATTAAACCAATTACACCATCAATTGATTAAGTACAAACCACAATGTACACCTTCAAACAGTTTCAACCTTCAAACGGTTTCAACCTCCAAACGGTCTTGAGACCATTTGCTCCAAACGGTCTTGAGACCGTTTGGATGTGTTGACCGTTTGGAAGGGTTGACTTTCCAAACCGTTTGGAGCTCAAACGGTTTGAAACCATTTGATCAAGACAACTTGAGATCGATTGGACCAAACGACCCTGAGATCGTTTGAGACCAAACGGTCTTGAGACCATTTGGCCTCAAACGGTCTTGAGACCGTTTGGACCTCCAAAGTGGTTCAAAGGTTATAATTGTTCATGGATATGTATGTTGAAGCCCTCAATTGGCCAAAGCCATGTTAACCACTTATAAATTGAGTCAATTAGGATTAGCCTTAATGAATTGGACATCAAATTGACCCTCAATTGAAAGCCAATTAGGGTATAATCCTTCTCAATTAGGGTTTCAAATCGGATGGTCATCAATATTCAACAATGTGAATCAAATCAAGGTTGAACATATCAATTGACCTCCAATTGGGCCCAAACTTGGCCCAAACGGTCTTGAGGTCATTTGGACATCATCCAAACGGTCTTGAGACCGTTTGCTCAAAGTTTGACCAAAAACCAAGTCGTTTAGATTAGGGTTGAATTCCAATTAGGTCAAAACACAACATTTTTATCAATTCATCAACTTCTTGCAATTGGACCTTCAAACCATTAGATTATCTCAACCCTAGACCTTCAAACGGTCTTGGGTTGTGCCCAAACGGTCTTGAGACCGTTTGGAGGAACCCCCAAATGGTCTTGAGACCGTTTGGGTCCTTCAACCCAAAACTCAACAAGATCTATGTTATAAAACAGCAATTTTGACCCGATTAGGGTTTACATGTTGCCTTCAACTCTCAATTGGTTAAGAATTAAACTTTGATTCTTTGCAGGAATGAAAATTCAATATATAACCAACAGACCCTCAAACGGTCATCCCTTGGTCAACCCTATCAAACGGTCTTGAGACCGTTTGAATCCAAACGGTCTTGCAAGACCGTTTGGGAGCAAACGGATGTGAAACCGTTTGACCTCAAACGGTTTGCAAACCGTTTGGACCAATAGGTCCAAGGTCGTTTGATAAAGTATCATAGGGAATCACGCCCCTCATCTTCAACCTCTGTCAAGGTCGGTTCTCCCACCGTTTTGCTTGCAAAAGTGCAAGGAAGAAGGGAGGTAGAAGAAGAACTAACATGCTAAATTTGCAAAAACAAAGTATGCACATAAAGCAAGAGTTTAGAGTTATAAAACCCGCCTAAAGGTTGCTCCTAGAGCTCCAAGCCTTCAAGATCCAAGCTTTAATGGCATCCTTGAACTTCCAAAAGTCGGCTAGAGGTGAATTCTCCAAGGAAACGTAGAGTTGGTCGGCTAGAACAAGAAGACTAAGTAAGCTATCCACAAAACCAACCTTAAAGGATGAATTCCTCCATGAATTCGAGCTAGAAGGTGGTGTTTTCTTACCTAGAACAGGTTGGTCGTCACCCTGAGCTCTAGAGCTATCCTTGGTAGTTTGAGAAAGAAGAGGAGAAGTGAAGGAAGTAAAGGATCCGTTCACTTCATTTGCAAAGAAAAGGCTTATATACTTTAGCCCTTTTTACACCATAAGGACCTCTCAAGCTATGGAATTACATCTAAGTCCCTCCTTGCTCAAGGGCACGTCCACACTCATCTAAGCTTATAAAAAGCTAAAGAAATCTCAAGTTCTAAGGGTAAAGGAAGCCAACCTTCAACTAGGGTACATACATGAAAGGTCTCCATACCCATATTAGGTGACTTTCACCACAAAGATCACTTTTCTTATCTGATTATTCATTGATGTGTCCCTTTCATCATTTCTACTCTAAATGATGACATGAGTTATAAAAGATGTTCTAGAAGGTGAAAATTACAAGTTGGACCCCCTCAATTTGGGTAAATTGCACTTTACTCCAAATTAGGGTTTTCAAGCATAGGGATTGCTTCCACAGCTGCACCTTGGTGCTCAAGCTTGGGGAAATCCCTCAAACTTCATCATAAACATACTCATGATGTTTTAACATCAGAGGAACATCTTAACCTGTGAATTTGCAAGTTGAACCCTTAAACTGGGTAATTTGCACATAGGTCCCTGCATACAACATAATGCTACAACTTTGTTTAAAAAGGAGCAAAAATTGAAAATATATGTTCTTGAGGAACTTAATTACATGCCAGGGTGTATTCACAAGTATATAATTACATATTTAGGCAAAACTTCCAGGGTTAGGTTATAACCCAGGTCAGGGATGTTACATGATACTTCCTGAAGATGTATCTGGACAAGAAGATCAACCATTTTGAGTGTCTGTGCCAAGGATTGATGAGCATCACCGAGTACGAAGCTAAGTTCATGGACCTATTGTGGTTTTGTCCTCACATGGCAGCGACTGATGATGAGCAGATCAGACGGTTTGAGAATGGTTTGAGCACTGAGCTGTCAACACCTACTGCTGCTTTGGAGAATCAGGAGCGGTTTTCCATGTTTGTGGAGTCTGTTTGGAGGATAGAACGATCAGTCAGGGAGAAGAGAGAGGCCATGTCTAATAAGAGACCAGCTCAGTTCCAGAGGAAAAGGTCTGATGGCTTCAAGAAGTCAAGGTTTTCAACAACTTCTGTGTTGAGAGATCCCAGTACACCGTCACAGTGGTCCCCTAGTTAAGGAAAAGGTTATGATTCTTCACCGTCAAAGGCATACAGTACAACTTTAGTAGCAATGATAGGGCCTTCTAGGCCACAGTTTGAAGATAAAGCATGCTATCTTTGTGGAAAGACCAGGCATTGGAAATTAATTTGCCCAAAGAGAGATGTCTAAGTGACACAACAATCGAGGTAGAATCAGTAAGGGCCAGACATACAACAGCCTAGTGATAACAGAGGGTGAGGACATGGTCAAGTGTCGCAAGCGGGATCGTCTGCTCAAGGAAGAAGAGGACGTGGACGACAGCAAAAAATGGCTCAATTCTATGCTATGAGTCAGTCGGAAGCGATTGTCAACTCGCGACTGGTGGTAGGTCAGATGGAGTTATTTCATTCTGATTTGTCTTCTTCTTACTTTATATCTCTTCTGGTTGACCTGGGTGCTACACACTCTTTTATCACACGAACTATGCTTGATAGCTATCTTTAACCTGTTAATTGTAAGAAAGATAGTATGTTGTTAGAAACCCCTCTTGATGGTTCCTCGATGCTTCGAGAGGAGTGTCCAACTTGTGTTCTATCTTTTTTGGGACACAGTATACAAAGTGGATCTTATACCACTTGATATGCATGGATTTAATGTGATCCTTGGGATGGATACCTTAGAGAAGTATAAGGTTGTGTTCGACTGTGGTTCTGAATAAGCAGTGTTTGTTGACAGTGGTGTGAAATGGATCTTCCAGGGAGATAGAAAGATCCTTTTGACATGTTTAGTGTTAGCTATGGTAGCAAAGAAGTTGCTATGGTAAGGATGTAAGGAGTTCTTAGCTCACGTTGTGGATACCAAGGCGAAAGGTCCTAACTTTGAGGAGGTGCCTCTTGTCTGAGAGTTTGCGGATGTGTTTTCGAAAGAGTTCTGTGGTGTTCCCCCACCTTGAGAGATTGACTTTGAGATCAATCTGGTATCAGGAACACATCCAGTTGCTCAAACACCGTACATGATGACTTTAACTGAGATGGCAGAGCTAAAGAAGTAGTTACAGGAACTACTGGATAAAGGCTTCATCAGACCGAGCACGTCACTGTGAGGTGCTCCAATCCTGTTCGTATGGAAGAAGGATGGATCGATGCGTCTGTGCATAGATTACGGTTAGTTGAACAAAGTTAGGATTAAGAACAAGTACCCATTACTGAGGATAGATGATTTGTTTGATCAATTGTGTGGTGCTACAGTGTTCTCAAAGATCGTTCTATGATCTAGATATCATCAGTTGCCGATTAAGGATGATGACTTACCAAAGTCAGTGTTTAGCATGAGGTATGGTCATTTTGAGTTTTTGGTTATGGCGTTTGGGCTAACCAATGCACCTACTGCTTTCATGGATCTAATGAATGGGGTGTTCTGTCTGTTTCTAGACCAGTTTGTTATAGATTTTATAGATGACATCTTGATCTATAGTCGGGACAGTCAAGAGCATGAACAACATCTTCGACAAGATTTGACTCTTCTTTGCCAACATCAGTTGTATGCCAAGTACAATAAGTGTGAAATCTTATTGAAAGAAGTGACTTTTTTGGGTCATGTGATATCTACAGAAGGAGTCAGAGTAGACCCCAGGAAGGTGGAGTCAGTTCAGATTGGGAGCAACCAAAGATGCCGATATAAGTTTGTAGTTTTCCGGGTTTAGTAGGATACTACCAGAGGTTTATAAGGAACTTTAGTGTGATCGCATTGCCGTTGACAAAGTTAAACAGGAAGGATGTACCTTTTGTATGGGATGATCGTTGTCAGCAAGCATTCCAAAGTTTGAAGGAGAAGCTGACTAGTGCTCCAGTGTTGGTCCTGCCAAAGCCTGGGAAAGGATATGTGGTTTTCTATGATGCTTCCAAGAAAGGCTTAGGATGTGTGATAATGTAGGAGGATCATGTGGTTTCTTTTGCTTTGTGACAGCTTAAGAAACACGAGGAGAATTACCCAACACATGATTTGGAGCTTGCAGCAGTGGTCCATATGTTAAAGATTTAGAGACACTACCTTTATGGGAAGTGTGTCAGATCCTTATAGATCATAAGAACTTGAAGTAAATCTTCTCACAGAGTGAGCTGAACATGCGACAACATCGTTGGATGGAGCTGATCAATGATTATGATTGCACCATTGAGTATCATCCTGGTAAGGCAAATGTGGTAGCTGATGCACTTAATAGGAAGTCTTCTTCTCTTCTTATGAAGAAGGCACAGTTAAATTCCTTGGTATGCCATAGGCGGAATATGTTTGTCTCTTTACGAAAAATAAATGTACAGTTGGAAGTCGCCTTGTTGGCAGGACTGTTGGCACAAATGCAAGTAAAGCCTACATTGAGACAGCAGATCAAAGATGCACAATAGATAGATGTTTCAGTTCAGTTGATAAGATCAGAGTTTGGCAGTGAAAAGTGTGATGGGTTCCATGAGTCTGAGGATGGACTAGTTTGCTACCATAGTAGGATGGTGGTCCTTGACGTTGATGATATGAGTAAATTAGTGCTTGAGGAAGCGCACACGCCAATGTATGCAATTCATCCAAGTGTCACCAAGATGTATTATAATTTGAATGACCTGTATTGGTGGTCTGGCATGAAGAAGGATCTAGCTAATTTTGTGGCTAGGTGTGCGGTATGCCAGCAAGTTAAGGCTGAGCATCAGAATCTAGCAGGTACGTTGCAACCCATGCAAATACTGCGGTGGAAATGGGATCACATAACCATGGATTTCGTAGTTGGTCTGCCAAGGACAACTAGGAATCATGATTCCAATTGGGTGATAGTGGACAGATTGACAAAGTCTGCTCATTTCATACCTGTGAAGACAACATATACAGTAGAGAAGCTTGCTCAAGTGTATGTGGATGAGATAGTGTGTTTACACGGTGTACCCGCAACGATAGTTTCCGATAGAGGACCCCAATTCATGAGTCATTTTTGGGAACAGTTGCACAAAGAATTGGGAATGCAGTTGAGGTTCAGTACTACTTTCCACCCATAGACAGATGGACAGTCTAAAAGGACTATTCAAACTTTGGAGGATCTTCTCCGAGCTTGTGTCTTGCAGTTCCTAGGTAGTTGGGACATGCGTCTTAGTTTGATAGAGTTCGCCTACAATAATAGTTACCAGCAGAGCATCAACATGGCTCCTTATGAGGCTCTATATGCTAGGAAGTTTAGATCTCCTTTATGCTAGTACGAGTCGGGCGAGTATCAGCTTTTGGGTCCTAAGTTAGTGCAGCAGACAATAGAAAAGATCAGAGTGATACAACAACAGTTAAAGGCAGCACATGACAGACAGAAGTCGTATGCAGATAATCGCCGACGACCTTTATAGTTCCAGGTGGGAGACAAAGTGTATCTCAAGGTCTCACCATAGAAAGGTGTGCTAAGGTTTTGCCAGAAAGGCAGGTTGGCACCCAGGTCTATGGGGTCATATCCAGTAATAGCAGATGTTGGCAAGGTAGCTTACAAGTTAGAATTGCTGCCAGAGTTGTACATGTTACATCCGGTGTTCCATGTCAGTATGTTGAAAAAAAGTCATCCAGACACAGGGACATTGATACAGCCAGTTGAGGTTGAGCTTGATGAAGATGTGACATATGAGGAAGGTCTAGTAATGATTTTTGACAAAAGAGTGAAGAAGCTGAAGAGGAAGGACATGGTTCTTGTGAAGGTTCTTTGGTATCATCGTGGCGTTAAAGAAGCCACTTGGGAGTTTGAGGAAGAGATGAGGAGGAAGTACCCCTCACTTTTCTCTTCGGATTTCAGGGGAGAAATCCCTTTGTAGAGGTTTATGGCTTGTAAGGACCCTTACCTTCATTTTGGGCTTATCCTGATTGCTTTGCCTAAACCATGTGTTTAGTTAATTGCTAATCACCTCTAGTAGTGATTAGGGTTTGTTTGTGCTTTGTTGAGAGTTGGAGGTGCTACTTGCAAATAACCCAAGTTTAGGGTTGATGAGTAAGTTTGCCACCTTAAGAGATGTTTCTCTCTCTCCTTGCATCCTCTAGAGTTTAGAGGATGGGTTAAGCTCATTGCTTGAGCAGCCTTGGGCCTTGTTTTGCCTTCCCGAGCCTTATTTGGGCTTTACCTTGCCTTGGTGAGTCTTGTATTGGGCAAGGGTGAGTTAGGGTGCTTGTGTCGGACATGTTTGTTGGCCATGGAGTGTATTGGCCATGAGGTGTATCGGCCAATGACCATCTTTGACCTTAGCATCATTTGTGTCACCCCCCTCGTGGACACTTGGTGCTTGTTTCTTGCATGTGGAAAATGCTTTAAACATGTGGAGGTGGTAAGATAGTAGGTGGCTTTACCCCATGGACAAGTGTCCCTAGAATGGGCGACACCTTGCCTTAGTTTCATCTTCACCCTCTTCTATATAAGCCTCTCCTTTCTCTTGCTTAGGATCCCATTAGTTCCTTAGTTTCTTCCCTTCCTCCTTGGTGGACGATACATCTCCTAGGTGAGCTAGGTGGCCGATACACTTGGAAGAGCATGTTAGGTGGTCGAACTCCTTGGAGTGTTCTTCTTCTTCCTCTAGTGGTGGCCGAAGGTGGTGCTTGGAGCTTGGGAGCTTGGTTCTAGGAGCTTGGAGCTTGCTTAAGGCGGGTTACATAACTCCTAACCCTGGCTATACTACTTCCTTTTTATGTTGCATGCTTATATGTCATCTTGATCGGCCATACATCTTGTTAGATATGTTTCTTGCCCTAGCATTTACTTTTAATCTTGTTGGATATATGGTCTTCTTGTTGTTGTGTTCTTGATCTTGGTGGCCGAACCATGGAGTTTAGGGTTTCTTGGGCAAAACCCCTTTCTCTCCCATTTGGTTTTGAGAAGTGAGTTCGAGCTCTAGTAGTGTCAGAAAAACCCCTCACTTGGTTGTTGAGAGGTGAGTTTATGCTCTAGATGCTTGGGAAATATCCTTTTCTCACCATGGATTTGAGAGGTGAGCCTTGGTGGGGATCTTGACAGAAATGGAGATGATCCAACATGATGCCCGATATGGGATAGAGGTTGTGCAAAACCCCTCTCTCTTGATTGTTGAGAGGTGAGCCAACCCTCTTGATCTATTAGGGTTTGATGATGGTGATATTGAGGTTAGTGATGACCAAGTTGTTATGGACCTTATTCTTTGCATGATACACCCTTATGGCGAGGTTGCCCGACACCCCTCATCTAGGGTTGTGGCTTGGCCGATATGTTATGTTGAGTTTTGTTGGCTTTGTACCCGATATGACCCCCTTTACCTTGTTGGTGTGCTTGGGCGATATGCCTTGACCGAGATGAACCTTTGACCTAGATGATGTTGTCCCTTTGGTCGATATGGTGCTTAATAGATACCTCTGTTTTGTGCCTTGGGCAACATAGTTTGGTCTTGAGTTGCCTGATATGGTGTTAGGTAGTGAAACCCTAATAGGTACCTTAGTGGTGACCGATATGTTGTGCTTGACCTAGTTGACCGATAGGCTTTTTGTGGTACCTTAGTGGCATTGTGGTAGCCAGCTTGTGGGGAGATATGGTGTTGTGCTTGGGTGCCATGGCTCTAGGCTGTTACAACTTGAACATTGTGGTGAGATGGTTGCCCGATATGAACCCTAACCCTAGATGGGTGATAGGGCCTTGGTTGACACATCTAGTTACCCGACACTCATGCCTCCCTAGTTGCACGATATGAGATGCATGATATCACCCCTTGCTCTTTGGCTGCACGACACAACTTCTGGATTGGTACCCGACACACCCCTTTAGGTTTGGTTTCCCGATACAGCCTTGTGGTTGGGTTGGCCGATAAGTGTGGCTAAGTGTTGTGGCCGATAGGCTTTTGGTGAGGGTTGTTACCCTGCTCGATATCTCCTTTGGTGAAGGATGCGCTACCTGCACACCTATAGTGAGGGTAGATGGTAACTTTGGTGAGGGTTATGCTTAACCCAGAAACCCTGATCGATGATCTGTTATCTTGTACCCGCACCTATGATGATGATGCAATATGGATGATGGGTTGCGAACCATGATATGTTTGATTCTTAGAGATGATGATAAATAAGATGATAAGATACATGATTATTCTTATAAGGTTAGGGCATAGTGGATGCTTATATTTTAATATCAATGATGTAATTAATACAACTTTAAGCCTCATATAGTTATGATAATCGATGGTTGTTCCAACATGTGCATCTGCAACCCTAATACCATGATAGTCAGAAAGATATGTGTTTGGTGAATTGAGTTATCTCTCTTGATATGCATACTAACCATGCAGGTATATCAGGTGAATTCATAGCTAGGTAAGAGTTATGCGGTGTATGCATTTTGAATAACACAGAATGAGGAGAATCCTTGTTGATGAGATAACATGTACCAGCAGTATGATGAGAAAGGTCCGTGGACCTAATAAAGGCTGAGCGCCTAGTTGAGGTGATATCCTCTGATGATGAGATAAGGGATTTTTATCCCAGGTGATGATGTATGATTATGATGCCTTGTGAGGCAATGGCATCCTTTGATGAGGGATTGAGACCCCATGATAATGTGATGATGAAAGTAATAATGTAACTCAATACAGTTGTGTTATACAACTTGGTTTCCCTAACAATCCACTTAAAATATACTAATTAATTACAGTGGAACATATCATGTAGTTTTCCCTGGCCATAGATCCATCATCGTCAGTAGCTGGTGATGGTGGAACGGGTTCTCCTGTGGGTTAACCCAGAGTGCATATTGTTTAATATTATATGTGGAGTTTCTCCTAGCCAGAAATAGGTGGATTTGAGTGCAACTACTGTTGTAGACTCAGGATAGTTGGAGCATGGTGAACAGGCCCATGGCTCAATATGATAGAGCATGAATGTGATCATGGCTCAGAGCACGGTGAATATGCATGTGGCTCAAGGTATACTAGCGCTGAGACCTGTACCAAGGCGGGCTAGTGATATGGGTAGCTTGCGGAGCTGACCCTATCACTGAGGCCACTTAAGCATGAGACTGTGGTCCTGCTTTGGTTCTTGTGCACTGACCAAGGGGAGGAGAGTTCGTGGAGTCTGGCTCTTCCATTGACCTTGTATGGAACTGGTTCTGGGCTTCACAGCCGATGGTTGGATCTAAGCAGTACGACTCACTTCCTCAGGGCATAATAATATGTAATCCAACCGAATAGTATATATTGCTTAGGGTAAAACAAAGAACATTAGTTGAGACCTTGCTTGTGTAGTTGATCTAGTGATACCTTGCAGTTAATTGTACGTTCCTTATGTTTTGTGATATGTTCTTATAAAACTTATCTTGTCAATCATGTTCCATAAAGAATATCTGGTTGTATGCCTCCTGAATATCTTGGTAAGTTTGTTAATAAATAAGTCTTACTCAGTATGCTGCTCATATGATCTGCTTATATCAGATATCTACTTTACCTGCTTTAGCTTTTTTGAAGTTTTATAGTTTCGGTGGGGAGTTATGTTTCTCGCTGGTACTGTGTGTCTCACCCCACTGGGTATAACCTTTTTAGGTGATCGCGATAGATATGGTGGTGGTCATGAGGTTGCGGCTGAGCAATAAGAAGAGTAGTAGGAGGCAAGAGATGGATATGCTGCTATTTTGGTTGTTTTGTAGTAGAGTCCTGGAGTCATCCATGTACTCTCAGGTCCTCAGAGGTGTTTTGATGAAGTTTCACGATGTATAGCTGATGTATATTGTTGTACCCTACTGTTGGCCTTATGTGGCCTGTTATGTACATATGAACAGGTAATGAACTCATGTGTTGGCAAGACAGCTGGTTTCTCTAAGCTGTGAACAGATATCAAGGCTTGTAAATATTTATATAACATATTTTCTTTGCATGATCTGGATGTAATAGTTCTCTTTACCTACTTTCTGCAATCGGTTTTAATTAACCTGTGTTTTTGGTAATATGTGGATTATGATATTTCCACACATATTCACGTGTCATCTCATGTCTGTGTGATAGCGGGGTGTCACACCTACTACTGCTATTCTTCCTATTCAGTATGGTCTCTACCTCCTCATCCGCAACCACCTAAAAATGTTGGGATCAATAGGGTGAGACAAAAGTACCAGCGAGAGATATAACTTTCCACCAAAAATATTATTATCACAAGTAAATAGTATAACACTGAGTAGAGGATCTTTTATATGAATAATCAAAATAAATCACTATTATAAATAGAGTAGGTATTCATTTCTAACTAATAGTTTATTCAACCTTTTAATAAGGAATACAAAGAACATGTATATCATTTATCAATCATGCTATACCAACATCTCGAGATTATCTTGTGATAATATTATCATGGTATGCTATTAGTGAATTATTCACATTTCATAGATATTGACCTCAGTCAATCCTGGAACCAGATATTGGACTCTACCAATCTTGTAATTCATCAAAATTGACTGGAAAAGACCTCAGTCAACCTGAAAGCCAGACATTGGACTCTACCAATGTTGTGATTCATCATAATTGACTGGCAAAGACCTCATCCAACCCGACAGCTAGACATTGGACTCTACCAATGTTGTGATTCATTAGAATTGACTGGTAAAGACCTTTTCCAACCAGGTAGATAGACATTGGACTCTACCAATGCGGTGATTCATCAGAATTGACTGGAAAAAACCTCAGCCAACCTGACAGCCAGACATTGGACTCTACCAATGCTATGATTCAATGAAATTGACTTGCAAAGACCTCAGCCAACCTGACAGCCAGACATTGGACTCTACCAATGTTGTGATTCATAGGAATTGACTGACAAAGACCTCACCCAACCCAGCAACCAAACATTGGACTCTACCAATGTTGTGTTTAATCGAAATTGACTGGTAAAGGCCTCAGTCAACCCAACAGCCAGACATTGGACTCTACCAATGTTGTGATTCATCGGAATTGACTGGAAAAGACCCCAGTCAACCTGATAACTAGACATTGGACTCTACCAATGCTATGATTCATCAAAATAGACTGGCAAAGACCTCAGCCAACCCCACAACTAGACATTGGACTCTACCAATGTTGTGATTCATCAGAATTGACTAGTAAAGACCTTAGCCAACCCAACAGCCAGACATAGGACTCTACCAATGTAGTTATTCATCAGAATTGATTGGCAAAGATGTCAGTCAACCCGAGAGCCAGACATTGGACTCTACCAATGATGTAATTCATCAGAATTGACTGGCAAACATCTCAGTCAACCCGGCAACCAAACATTGGACTCTACGAATGTTGTGATTCATCAGAATTGACTAGCAAAGACCTTAGTCAACCTGATAGCAAGACATTGGACTCTACCAATGATGTGATTCATACATTATATTACTAAGGGATTCCATAGTATTTGGGATACCCTTTATGTTTCCCTATTACTTTCATTATGGGATATCAATCCCTTAAACTCATTAATGAATACCACATCACCTTACTAGGCATTATGCCTCAGCCAGGTCATCAGACCCATTCACATCCTTTATGTGATACCAGTGTTTGTCATGCCTTATTTGGCATAATAAAAACACTATAGCCCTCATTTGGATATAACCATAATGCATGTATGATCAAGATTTCGTCATTATTATTATAAACATTAATTATGATTATTATGTTATGGACTTTCCATTCACTTAGTTTATCTTGAACAATGCCACCTCTCACAACAATCTCTATGTCATGAGATCTATATAAACATCTTGTCACCTCTCTCTAGGCAACAGCCATCTCTAGGTCATAGGACCTATATAAACATCTTGTCACCTCTCACTAGGCAACAATCATCTCTAGATCATAAGACCTTTATAAACATCTTGTCACCTCTTATTGGACAACAACCATCTCCAGGTCATAATACCTTTATAAACATCTTATCACCTCTCACTAGGAAACAACCACCTATAGGTCATAAGACCTTGCTAAACATTATACTTGTTTGTACAAGTATTTCACGTGGCTTATAAGGCCTATTTAATCTTTGTCAATATGAAACATCATAGCTCATACTTGGCTATGCTCATCATCTCCAGATACATGCATGGTAAATCTCTCATGATAGAAACAATATCAAGTACATATCATGACCATGCCATATAATAGAAATACAACCTTCCCATTATTAGGGATAGGGTTTCCCTTCTTACCGATTAGGGTTAGGGTTCCCCTTTTCAACCAATTAGGGTTAGGGTTTCCCTCTTTAGCAGATAAGGGTTTCAAGTTCATGTTATTAAGAATTACAACCCTAATTCATATTATCACAAATTAAAACCCTAATTCATAGTTGCACACATATAGAAATATCAATGCATGCTTCTTAAATGATCATCACACAAGGTATGAGTTTCTCTCTCATCCTTACTAGGATATTGAGTACATCATACTTTATTAAGTTGGCTCAATCCTTCTCTCAAGGTACATTGGCCTACATTTATCAAATGCATTGAACTCCATACATATTAATGTATCATTTGACCTAACACATTTCATGTGTTACTCAATTAAGTACATTGGAGTTGAGATGCTTCCTCCATATTGGGTTAGAGATAAGTGTTTGCTTCCATATCGGGCAAGAGATGTGTGCATGCATACCATATCAGATGAGGTGTAAACTTGCTTACCATATCACCTTTGAGGTGTACGTGTACTCACCACAACAGGCATGAGGTGTATGTGTGCTTACCATATCGCCCTTGAGGTGTATGTTTGCTTAACATATCACCCTTGAGGTGTATGCATGCTTACCATATCGACCTTGAGGTGTATGTGTTCTTACCATATCGGGCATGGGGTGTAGCTTGATCACCATCTAGGGTTTCATCACCATATCCGATCTGAGGTGTATGTGTGCTCACCATATCGACCTTGAGGCGTATGTGTGCTCACCATATCGCCTTTGAGGTGTATGTGTGCTTACCATATCTCCCTTGAGGTGTAAGTGTGCTTCCATATCGCCCTTAAGGTGTATGGGTACTTCCATATCGGGATTTAGGTGTATGGGTGCTTCCATATCGCCCATGAGGTGTATGTTTACTAACCATATTGCCCTTGAGGTGTATATGTTCTTACCATATAACCCATGAGTTTATGGGTGCTTACCATATCACCCTTAAGGTGTATCTTGATCATCATCTAGGGTTTCATCACCATATCGGGTTAGAGGTGTATGAGTGTGTCACCATATTGTGCATGAGGTGCATCTTCATAACCATATCGGGTTTGAGGTGTGTGTACTGCATGAAGTGTGTACTCATCACCATATCATTCTATAGGTGTATAACCATTACCATCTAGGGTTTCAACAACATATCTTGCAATAGGTGTGTGTGTCACCATATTAGGTTAGAGGTGTGTGTGTGTGTGACACCATATTGTGCATATGGTATATACTTTACCTTATATAGTGCAAGAGGTACATTCCCAATCACCATATCATGAATGAGGTATATTTTAATCACCATAGTGTGCATGAAGTGTTTTCTTATGTCACCATATGGGGTTACCAAAAAATTAGGGTTGCATATCAAATTAGAGATGTGTACTTGACACTATATCGTGCATGAGGTGTTTGCTTGACCTCATATCATGCAAGAGGTGTATGATTGATACCATATCATTCATGAGGTGTGTAATTCATCACCATATCATGAAAATAGGTATATATTATATACTCATAACCATATCATGCTAATGGCGTGTGTTCATCACCATATCGGGTTAGAGGTGCTTCAACCCGATATCGATTTGTGACAAGATGATGTCATCATCTTCAATCTCTAGACCTTCATTATTACTATTCTAGTACATGGAAAATAGTCCTATGCAACTATTAGAACTCATGTATTTAGAAATTATTCAAGGAAACTCGAAATTGCAAGTAGATCAACAAGTATAGCAAGACTGAAGGTGAATAATAACATGATTGGGTTCAAGTTATATAACCCGCCTCAAGAAAAACTTCAAATCTCCAAGCTCCAAAGCTTCACTTTCCCAAGGTAGAAGATGAATTTATCATAGATTCAATACTCGTTCACAACTCCTCTACATGTAAGGAATCACCATAGATAAGCACTTGGTGAAGAAGAAAAGGAGTAAAGAATCGCAACCCGAAATCATGCTTGAACTAAGGTTGAAGAGGACCATGGCTTCACCTTAAGCTTAAAGATCAAGCTCCTCCTTGATCCTTACTATGGTGCATGATATTAGAGAGAAATGGAGGGATAGGGTTCGAAAAGTTTCACTAGTAGGTGAAAGGAAGGGTATATATCCTTGAGGTTCATGGGAGAGAGTGTAAGAGGTGTCATCTTCTTACTACTACTAGGTGCCACATGGCCATGCATGGATTGACACATGTAATTGCATGCATTCCATATTTATACTGCCA
The DNA here is from genome assembly GCA_963693085.1 of Alisma plantago-aquatica. Lineage (NCBI taxonomy): Eukaryota > Viridiplantae > Streptophyta > Magnoliopsida > Alismatales > Alismataceae > Alisma > Alisma plantago-aquatica. The sequence continues at coordinate 1,247,236,824 of OY856412.1, forward strand.
TAAAAAATAAAAACTTGAGGATAATGCAAGGGATAAGGGCCGGCCCCTTTGGTTATCTTCTAGGGCAAGGCATTTCCACTCACCTCATTATTATATTCACAATTCATTAAAACCTTTCCCAAGGAAAGTTGCAAGCCAATACACATTGCTTCATTGAGGTGATTAGCTCGTTTTTACGAAGGAAAAGAGTTAACAAAATGATAATGGGTTGGATCCTTTGCCGATATTGGCTCCCATTTATCTTTACAACCTAATACAACTCAATACAAGCTCAAATTAGGGTTTCCATTACATAACCCTTCTTGGTCTTTTCACCACCAAGAATACTACCATTCAAATTCAAATAAAAAAGGGCGCCTCCTTCTTTTCTCTCCTATAAATGATTCATAGAGAGAGTAGGGACACTCTATAAGTGGAAAATTTCATATCAACCCTTCATTTTGGGTAAATTGCAAATTGCACCAAAATCGGTACACAATGCACAAACATTATTCAAACGAGTTCCAACTTGGAATTTTAGCTCTCTAAAAGCTTCCTCTTAGCATCATTCTCTCTCTCATGATGCCAAAGTACTGTGGCACGTTTAAGATATGACAAATTACAATATAACCCCTCATCTTGGGTAAATTGCATTTATACCCAAAGTATCATATAATGCACAAACAATTTGCAAGAGTCTTAATTACTTTTCAAAAGATCAAAGCAAGTTTATAAATAACTTATTTAAGCAAAACTTCCAGCTTAGGGCATAACCCAGGTTAGGGATGTTACAATTATCAACCCCTAATAAGGATTTCGTCCCTGAAATCTCAAGAGAATAAGGAAGGGTACTTCCTCCAGGTCCCATGTGGCTTTTTCAATGCCATAGTGATGCTAGAGAATTTTCACAAGAGCTATGTATTTCTTCTACAACTTCTTGATTCTTCTGTCAAGAATCATCATATGACCTTCCACATAGGATATATCTTTATTTAATTTCAACCTCTAAAGGTTGCAATACCAACTCTGTATCAAGATAACACTTTCTCAACATAGACATATGAAATATTGGATGTAGTCTATGGTGTTTATCGACGTTTGACTTCTGTCTATCCTGTGCAGTTGAAGGTTGTTGTTGTATTACTTTAATCTGTTAAGTTATAATACATTTTAGAAATCCCTGGATACAATTATGCTACACAGTTGATTACATATTTATTAATCACATTTATGCCCCGATGAGATGAAGTATATCATTCATGCTCCAACCAACCATCGCTTAGTCAAAATAGGTATCATACAATGTCAAAGGAAGAATCGAATTCCAAGAGTCAAAACATGCACTCTTTTCAGGGAGATCACACAGTAATCCCCATTATATCCTTTTCGGGGAGATCACACAACAACCTCGGTATATTGAGTCATGACATATGGCCATACTCCGAGGGAGATCACATATCAACCCCTCTACTGGACATAAGGATATGTTCTTAATTCACCTCTACATATTCAAAAATATGCTCTCGGATTTAAACTCGTTTTCCATTAACCAAATTCTGACACGGAATGGTTCTATGGCCAGGGAAACTACATGAGAAGATTTTTCTTGACTAATTAGGTGCATTATAGTATCTTTTAGAATCAACAAAGTTACAAGCATGAATTATAACAGATGCTTCAAGAAGGTGTAATACATTTATCAACTACTTTCATAATCTTTTGAACACATTGAATGCAATACACTTGGGATCTCAGTCCCTTATCACATTACTAGGAATTCTCATCCCTTATCATTATCATTATCATGATTGATAGATCTGGGTATTCAAGCCCTTAGTTCATCATTGAACACTATCACCTCTTATCAGGTAACTGTTACCTCTAGGTCCTCAGATCCAGGTACACGCTATACTTAACATCTTTTTTTATATAAGTTGAATTGTGATTAACTTAGATCCCTTCTTCTAACAATTAGTATGTGGTAGAAATATTCGTGACAGATCTCCTATTTCATTATGCTCATTAGATTGTCTTCAAATGACTACTTGATTAGAGTAATCAGAAAGATAACAATCTAAGAGTTCCATACTTCCTTTTCCTTCAATAGTTAAATATCTGGCCAGGGTACACAAGAATTGAGATTAGGTATTATGAATTTTGTTTTATATCATTTTTCTTACTGTAAGCATCTCCTTCATATTTTTTCCCTACCCAATATCTCTAATTTCTCTAGGTGTCTCTTTTACACCACTTCCTCTACTACATGAAGGGAGGAATTTCAAAACATACTATCGAATATTGGACTAAATATATATTCTAGTCCTCTTCATCTTTTCTCGTGTCCCCAAAGGACTAACCAAAGGAAATTTTAACAACATATATCCTTTTTATGATGAGTAGGCAGGAAAGAAAAAGGAAAGATAATTTAGAATGAAAAGTTCTATCTGACGTGTTACCTGTTATAGTGATCTAGTGTCTCAGCTGACTCCACACATGGAGTCTAGTTATCGTCTACTGTCGCCCTTGTCCTCTACTACTTGAAGTAGATGGACTAATCTGTGACACTTGTCTTCATCCTTGTCCTTCTGCTCCACTAAACTGTGGTCCTTGTGAGCTTTGTAGATAATGCCTTAGCTGTTGGGTCACCTCATTATTTTCTTTTGGACATTGCCACCACAAATGTCCAATCTGTCCACATTTATAGCATGCTCAAACCCCATGTTGAGACCTAGACAAGGTCCTTGTTGATTCTAAAGGCATACTTGGAGTTCCTAAAGGTATACTTCAACCTCGGTCCTTACTAGGTGATCCCTGCATTGGTATACTAAATTCTTATTGAACCAGTGGTACCAAAAACTTTTCCTATTTGATACAACCAAATGACCGTTCCTCTGACAGTGTAGACCTTTTCTTGAGGTTTACCTCATGTTTCTTTGTCACAAACCTTTCTATCCTCTGAATATGATTCCACAAATGTGGCAAATCTCTCTATTCTCTCTAAAGTAGTTGTCGAGATTGACATCTCAGCATTCAATCCTTTCTCAAAATGTTAGATCCTCTCCTGCTCCATAGCAGATATTTGAGGATAAAACTACAAAAGTTCCATGAACCTGGCCTCATATTCATTAATTAGCATGGTTCCTTGCCGAATCTTCTCAAACTACAAGATCTTTTTGTCTAAGTATGTTTTTGGAAAATACTTATTGACAAATTCTCAAAGAAATTCCTCCCAATCAACCTCTTCATCATTCCTTTTTACCTCTTCTATTACCCACCAGTGGCCAACACTACCCTTCAAAAGGTATACAACATGCTTGACTTTGTCAGCATTTGGGATACGAAAGATCTTGAAAGCCTTTTCTATCTCAGTGAGCCATAGATCAACATCTGTTGGATCAGTTGTTCCAGCATATTCTATAGCTCCTACATGGTGTAGCTTTTCAAAAGTCTTACCACACCCATGTCCCTCATTGGGAACTAGTACCCTCGGTGCCAATGCTGGCATCCGGTCTACCATATGCATTATTTTGGTCATGAACAGCCCGAAAAAAGCATGAAAGGCTAGATTTTCTATTATGGCTTCATCAAAATGGGGATTCTTAGGCACTGATTCCTCTCTTACCTGATCCCTTAAACCTCCTATTGGTACAACAATACTTCTCTCAATAGCATGTTCCTTGTGTGTTCCATCCATCTTTTAGCTTTACTTCTTCTCCTAAATGAGCAGAAGTCACTATAAGATAGACTGGAGGACACTAGAAAAGACTCAACAACCTTAGTCTAATGTCTCTGTAGACTCAGTGAACCTTAAGCTCTAATACCAAACTTGTAACGACCGCCATCAAACTAAAAACCAAATCGTCACTAATTATGCAAAAAAAACCATTAACAACTGATTAAAGAAAATTAGTAAAATTAAAACCATTTTTCAAAGAGATCCATTGCCAGGAAACTCTTAAGAAGAGAGCCAAAGTAATATTTACATCATGGTTCACATTGTACATACATTGTACCATTTAATCTCAAAGACGTCGTAAAACAGTTACTTTTCCCAAACATGTGCATAAGAAACACAACATCTCGAGGCATACCAACCAAAATCTCAATTTGTTTATAAAACCTTTACGTACTAATTCCCAAAGACTTGAGAGTATAGAGACGACACATAGGACTTCTATCTATGATACACAACAAACAATACACTCAACCTGAGCTATTACTATAGTCCCTGCTACTGCTGTCCTTCCTCTGTAGTACAGTCTCTACCTCCTCACCCGCAACCACCTAAAAATGTTGGGATCAATGGGGTGAGACAAAAGTCCCCGTGAGAGATATAACTTTCCACCAACAATATTATTATCATAGGTAAAAAGTATAACATTGTACAGAGGATCTTATAAATGAATAATCAAAACTAATCACTATTATAAATAGAGTAGGTAATCATTTCTGACTAACAGTTTATTCATCCTTTAAAAAAGGAATACGAAGAACATGTATATCATTTTTCAATCATGCTATACCAACATCTCAAGATTATCCTATGATAATATTATCATGGTACATTATTAGTGAATTATTCATTTCATAGGTATTGACCTCAGTCAATCCTGCAACTAGGTATTAGACTCAACCAATCATGTGATTCATCAGAATTGACTGGAAAAGACCTCAGTCAACCTGACAGCCAGACATTGGACTCTACCAATGTTGTGATTCATCGAAATTGACTGGAAATGACCTCAGACAACCTGGAAGCCAGACATTAGACTCTACTAATGTTGTGATTCATCAAAATTAATTGGCAAAGACCTCAACCAACCCAATAGCTAGACATTGGATGCTACCAATGATGTGATTCATCAGAATTGACTGGCAAAGACCTCAACCAACCCAACAACCAGGCGTTGGACTCTACCAATGTTGTGATTCATTGAAATTGACTGGAAAAGACCACAGCCAACCTGGTAGCTAGACATTGGACTTTACCAATGTTGTCATTCATCAAAATTGACTGGAAAAGGCCTCAACCAACTCGACAACCAGATATTGGACTCTTCCAATGTTGTGATTCATCAGAATTGATGGGCAAAGACCTCAGTCAACTTGGAAGCCAGACAATGGACTCTTCCAATGTTGTGATTCATTAGAATTGACTGGCAAAGACCTCAGTCAACTTGACAGCCAGACATTGGACTCTACCAATGCTATGATTCATCAAAATTGACTGATAAAGACCTCAGCCAACCCGACAACCAGACATTTATAAAGACCTTGATCTGGGTTTGGGATAACCCTATTTGTATTGGCTAAGTAAGTTGCTTAGAACTTTAATATAAACCTCTAAGGTGCTTTTTTATCATGTGACACACTTATGTTTCAAGTTTGGTCCTGTTTGAGTGTTGTTTGAGCAATAGTTGCTAGTGTTGGACCAAAGTGCAAATTACCCAAGTAGAGGGGTTATCTTGCAATATGTCATGTGTTGAGTGTGCCCCAAGTGCTTTATCATCATAATAGAGAGAATGATGCTAAGTGGTGGCCTGTGGAAGCCCAAGTTCAAAGTTTGAGTTTATTTGAATAATGCTTGTGCCTTGTGTACCGATTTTGGTGCAATTTGCAATTTGCCCAAAATGTACGGTTAATATGCAATCTACGACCTCTAGAATACCCCTACTCTCTCTATTCATCATTTAGAGGATAGATAAATAAGGATGCATCCTATATAAATTGAAATTAAGTGGTAGTATTCTTGGTGATGAAAAGACCAAGAAGAGTTGTGTAATGGAAACCCTAATTTGAGCTCGTATTGGGTTGTATCAGGTTGTAGAGCTAAAGGAGAGCCCTATCAGCCAAGGAGCCAAAGAGGAGACCCCCATATCATTTTGTTAACCTTTTTCCTTTGCAAAAAGGAGATAATCACCTCAATAAAGCAATAGATATCGGCTTGCAACTTTCCTTTGGAAAGGTTGTATTATATTGCAAAAATAATAATAATGTGAGTGGAAGTGTCTTGCCTTAGAAGATAACCAAAGGAGCCGACCCTTATCCCTTGTATTATCCTCAAGTTTGTATTTTGCATGGCAAGATAAATATGGAGTGCATGCAAGTACATGTGTTGATCCATGCATGTCCATGTGGCACCTAGTAGTAATAAGAAGATGACACCTCGTACACTCTCTCCCATGAACCTTAAGGATATATACCATTCCTTTCACCTACTAGTGAAAGTTTACAAACCCTACAACTCTCTTTGTAACATCCCAGGATTTGAGGCCTCAGATAAAAAGATCTCATAAGGAATGATTAGACTACCCATATCACCAAGGTGCACCTCCTTTTCTGGGAGCCCATCACTAAAGAACTCCATAGTTAAGCGTGCTCAGCTTGGAGTAGTACTGGGATGGGTGACCTGTCGGGAAGTTGTTCCTGGCATGCCCATGAGTGAGGAAGAAGAGTGCAGTTAAGGCTAGTGGTGGTCTGTGGGGACAGTCGTCATTCCTGAAACTCTACTAGAGCCTTGGGCAGTGGGCCCAGACGTTACAAATGGTATCAGAGCCATAACCCCTCCAGTAGGTGGGGCCCACATGGGCATGTGGCATGCCAGTCTTGAGCCGTGCGGTCCAGGCAAGTTGGAAAGGGCTATCCGCAGAGACGAGATGGAGCCGCCCTTGCACGGGTATTCCGTGATCGGGAGCTGGGTGTCCATGGTCCATTGTGGGTCTGCACTGAAATGGGGTCAGATTATGAGGCCATATAGTTGAGCCTTGACGAGGACGTCAAGAGTCTAAGTGGGGGAGATTGTAACATCCTAGGATTTGAGGCCTCGGATAAAAAGATCTCATAAGGAATGATTGGACTACCCATATCACCAAGGTGCACCTCCTTTTCTGGGAGCCCATCACTAAAGAACTCCATAGTTAAGCGTGCTCAGCTTGGAGTAGTACTGGGATGGGTGACCTGTCGGGAAGTTGTTCCTGGCATGCCCATGAGTGAGGAAGAAGAGTGCAGTTAAGGCTAGTGGTGGTCTGTGGGGACAGTCGTCATTCCTGAAACTCTACTAGAGCCTTGGGCAGTGGGCTCGGGCATTACACTCTTTCTCTGAGATATCATGTATATCCTCTTATATATCGTGAATAGTATCTCAAGGAGCAAGGGAAACTCAAGAACCAAGCTTAAGGAGAGGTCAGGGTCATCTTCAACCTTGGTTCACGCATGATATCGGGTTGTGATTCTTTCTTTCTTTTCTTCTTCACTAACTTCTTATCTATGCATATAGAGGATTTGAGAATGAGTCTTGAACCTATAATTAGATCATCTTATACATTGGTAACATGGAGCTTTGAAATTGTTCTTAAGGCGGGTTATATAACTTGAACCCAAACATGTTATTACTCACCATCTTTCTTGCTATATTTGATGGTCTACTTTCAATTCTGAGATTTTGTTGAATACTTGATCAATCTATGAGTTCTAATAGTTTCTTAGACCTATTTTCCATATACTAGAATAGTTAGAATGAATGTCTAGATCTTAAAGATGATGGTATCACCTTACAAAATGATATTGGGTTCAAGCATACAAACGCACACCTTTAACCCGATATGGTCATATACATACGTCACTAGCATGATTTGCTTATGAGCTTATACTTCCTTCCATGATATGGTGATGAAGTAGACACCTTATGTATTATATGGTGCCAGCCATACACCTCTTTCACTATATGAGGTCAAGGAAACACCTCATGCATGATATAGTGTCAAGTACACACCTCTAAATCGATATGTAAAACCTAATTTTATGTAACCCAATATGAGTGACACAAGCAAGCACCTCTTGCACGATATGGTGATTGGTCTTTACCTCATGCATGATATGGTGATATGGGATACACCTCTTTCATGTTATAAGGTCAAGCATAGACTATTATGCATGATATGGTGTCAAGTATACACACACATACACCTCTAGCCCGATATGATGATACACACACACATCTCTTACACGATATGATGTGGAAACCCTAGATGGTGATGGTTATACACCTCTAGAAAAATATGGTGATGAGTATAAACCTTATGCATGATATGGTGACACATACACACACCTCATGAATGATATGGTGATTAAGATACACCTCATGGATAGTATGGAAGCACCCATACACCTCAAGGGAGATATGGAAGCACCCATACACCTCAAGCTCAATATGGAAGTACTTATACACCTCAAGGACGTTATGTTAAGCACACATACACCTCAATGATGATATGGTAAGCAAACATACACCTCAAGGACGATATGGTAAACACACATACACCTCTAACCTGATATGGTGATGAAACCTTAGTTGGTGACCAAGATACACATCTCTTTGCCCGATATGGTGTGAAGCACACACACCTCTTTGATTGATATGGTGTGAAGTATACACACACCTCTTTACCCGATATGGTGTGAAGCACACACACACCTCTTTGCCCAATATGGTATGAAGTATACACACACCTCTTTTCCCGATATGGTGGAAGCACCTCAATCCAATATACTTAATTGAGTAACACATGAAGTGTGTTATGCCAAATGATGCATTAAAATGTATGGAGTTCAATGTATTTGATAAATGTGGGCCAATTTACCTTAATAGAAGGATTGAGCCAATAAAGTATGATGTAATCAATATCCTAATGAGGATGAATGAGGAACTCATACATTTTAAGATAATCATTCAATGAGCATACATTGATACTACTATATGTATGAAGCTATGAATCAGGGTTTTGATCCTTGATAATGTGATTTAGGGTTTGATTCTTGATAATATGAACCCTAACCTAGTTGGTTGAAAAAGGGAAACCCTAACCCTAACAAGGGGAAGGTTGTATTTATCTTGTATTACATGGTCATGATATGTATTTGACAACGTGAAATACTAACCATGCAGGAATCATGAGATGATGAGCATAGCCATGTATGAGCAATGTTGTTTCATATGATACAATTTAATGGGCCTTGTGAGCCATGTGATATACTTGTGTAACAAGTATAATGTATACTTGGGTCTAAGGACCTAGAGATAATAATTACTTGATAAGAGGTGGTTGTTGCATTGTCACACCCGCATCCCACAATTACCACTAATCATGAGATGTGGGCATGAGTTTGAGGATTTAACCTAATACAAAGATCACCCTTAACTTTTTATTTTATTAATCACTTGGAATTAACCTAAAGGAAAATCTTATAACTTGATTAACACCGAATCATATTTAACTATGGAAGCAACTTACCATTTATCTTACTAGGAAAATAAGCAGAATTTCACGATATATTACATTTTTCATGCGGAATATAAAACACAACACATAATTTAAAACTAAACTACTTATTACATTACATTCTCTCTCTACCACACTATATGTCCAAGGACCAAGGGGAAAGGACTAAGAGACCTATATCTAACTATGAACTACCTTCTAAGAGCCTGGGTGATAAGATCCTTCAGCTTCCTCGTGCTGACGCTGACCTAAAAAATGTTTCAATAGGTTGGTGAGCTACTGGCTCAGCGAATAGAATTTCACCCAACAATCACAGATAACAATTTATGTTTATTAAACTGAAATAAAATGTAGGAATTTCTACATTTTGCAGATCTCACAATTTCAATCAAAATAATAGGAAAATGCCAACATTACATTAAAAGGACAACTGCTATGAACTATACTCAAATTTTACTTAACTCTTTACTTAAGAAACTCTATAAACCTAGATTATCATATTTTAACTTATGCCCCGATCATATGCAGTGTTCTCTACATATGAAGACTCACAGTGAACTACAATCTCACCATACAAGACTTATCTCACACGCAAGATATCTAAGTCTGAATACTCTCTAGTCTGCAGTAGGAAAAATGGCTCTCTAGCCTCAGCACACCTATTATGCTGTAAAACTGGACTCCACCTCTAACCTGAGCACACAGGTGGAGAGTCAAGCCACTTATTGGCTTTTCTGTACTCTAGTGCCACCAAGCCCTCTGATTGATGTTGGACACTACATTCTACAATTTAAGGAGACTTCCACTAGGGCTTCGTCCCCTGTACCACCTATTAGTACGATCCGACCCCAGTATATTGGACACTTCTAGGGTTAGGTCATTTCACCCCTAAGGCGTAGACCTCTCATAGCGGTTCTACGGTGTTTAGGGCCCTTAAGTCTATTATTTTACTATTCTTGGAAAACTCTTACTATATTGTACATTTCTCTTAGTTATACTCGACTCTGGTATCTCTATGGTACCGTGTCTATTTACTTAAAACTTTATAAAATAACACGAATATCATTCTAAATTTGATAGAGCAGTTTATTGAAACCAGTTTAAAATACTAAGTAATCAACATACTATACTTGCAGGAAGATTAAAATTCTTAAATAAATTGAATGCATGTCCACTTGGCACATATACACTAGAATCATGCAATTAAGCTTCTTAATACACTGATAAGAGTTAATTACTTGACATATGAGTAATCATCAGTAGCATCTATAAATTATCTGTGATTCCTCAAAAAATGTGCACATAAACCCTAATCCTAAGTTGTGCATCACATAACTCAATTAAGAGTTATTTACTTATCATGGAACAAATTATTAATAAGTTCCTAATGATATCCTTAAGAAATGTGCCAATCTGTATTAATACTAAATAACACACATTAAATATAATAGGGAGCGTGAAACTAGATTTCCATTGACATTTTCATGTCATCATCATTTCTTTGAAATTGTGCATCTAGTACTTAGCACCAATCAAGGTACTTTACACTAATCAAGGTACTTACTGACTAACTTCGATGTGGGTTGTAACAATCTTCCTCCCTTATAAGAATTTCATCCTGAAATTCCTAAAAGAGAAAAGGAAACTTATTATGCATATCTGACTCAAGGTCCCACGTGGCTTCCTCTAGGTTGTGGTTCCTCAATAGAACTTTCACTAACGGTATCTCTCAATTCTTGAGTTTCTTGATCCTCTGATCAACTCTTTGTACTGGTCCTTCAACGTAGGACACATCTATTCTGAGCTGTGCATGTTTTGGGTCCACTATCTTCTATGTACTAGGGTAACACTTCATCAGCATCAATACATGAAATACATCATGTAAATTAGCCAACTCAGATGGAAAATCTAACTTGTAGGTGATGTGGTCTATTATCGCACTAACAAATTCACCTAGAGTTGAAATCCCTGAGCTTTTGCCAAAACCTTGTGCAATAATACCACCCGCAAGTGGATAGGTCTTATCACAGTATAGTTGAGGATTGAATCCCAAAGGACAACATTTTTCAGAATCTTTGTTAGTCGAGTCTAGTTCAGGTAAGACTAATATTTAGAACGATTGGTTGATTTGAGGTTGATTAAACTAATTGTAAGAAAGAAAATACTGGAACTCAAGTTGAATCTAGATTGATGATATGGAATCACTAGGATGGTCTCGGGTTTGACCACCACTACTCATGCTATCACATCCACAAAACATCCAGGAAAGATCTAACTATCCAAACCCTCCCTGAGGGATGTTTAGGTTCACATAAGCATCTCCTTAGGCATTAGATGTCTCGTCACCATCCGGATCATGCACTTATGGTTTCAAAGATGTAGAAATCAAACTGAAGCTGTGGGCCCCCTATACAGGCATTAGGCACATAGAAGCGTCACCGTAGGCTAGATGACTCATCCCCTCACGGATCATACACTTATGACCTCAAGGAATCCCATTCTATTTCTAGTTAGGGAGTCAACCATGTTAATAGACATTCTACCCTACATATTGTAGTTTTTACAACATAGGAAAGAACAAGATAAAAGTAAGCAGGTGATCAATCTACAAGAAAACATCGACAATTAACAAAGAAATGAAAAGTTACATACATTGCCTTGGAATGCTAAAATGAAAGGACATGAAATCATGGGTAGTAGGGCTAGTCCCCACACCCTAGTGAAAAGGAACAACTCGCTCATGATGCGAAAAACAAGAATAATAAGAAAGAGGGAAGATTACACCATAAGTATGATGTAGAAGGTAGTCGTAGCTCGGTGAAGACGATGCAGTTTTCTACGTCGTGTCAGAGTAGATCTGGACGAGGAAGGAGGGATGCCAAGATAGATAGAACAGTCTTTCTCTCTCCCCCTTCCTTCTCTTCTTGGTCTCCTCACTCACAGTAGGAGTAGTAGGTGAAGTGAGAATGGCATGGATGTACATGGATCTGGATTGAATCTTGCATTTGGGTAGCCTTTCGACATCCTAGATCTGATCCCTCAAATGAGGACCTTATTGGTCCTATTTATAGGCTTGGAGGGGTCTTCATGATCTGGACCCCATTGCAATTTTCTCACTTTTTCTTTAACAATTTTGGAGACCGTTTAGTCTTCTTAACGGTCTATGACTCACATTCAAATGCTCTTGAAGATCATTTGATAACCTCATGGTCTTGCTACTTTCATCCAAATGGTTTTGAATATTGCCTCCACTCCATCTTGGCTTATCAGTATTTTTCACAGTTTGTTGTCCAATCGGTCTTCACTCCTAAATGGTCTAGGTCTTTGGCATTTGTTCCTCCAAATAGTCTTGTGTGATTGTCGACCGAACGGTCTTTGGATCTATCGGTCTTCACAAACCCAGCCTTCATGATCTCTATTCCAACCGATCATGCACTTCCAAACGGTCTTGGTTCTATAGTCTACCGCCTCCGATTGGTCTTGTGCTCTATCTTTCATGTGCCCTAGTGGTCTTTAGTGTCCAATCAGTCTCACGGGTGGCTGGCCTAATAGTCTTGAGGACCGAGCACCACCTCACAGTCATTTTCTCTGATTTGTTTTGTGCCCCAGCATTCCCGCGTCCAAACGATCTTTGACGTCCTTGCATCCAAACGGTCTTCATTGTCCCTGTGTCCAAATAGTCTATAGCCTATCGGTCTTCTATTCCAACCAGTCTTCATGTCCAAATGATCTCGACGTCTACTGGCCTAACGGTTTAGGATCGTGATGATCCTCGCGTTCTATATAAATAGTCTGGGGGCAACGATTGTTAGCTTCCATTCGATCTTGACAAAACTGATCAGTTGGACTAGCAGCGGTGCTGCAAGAGATCGTTAGGACGGTCAGCTAGAGAAGACCTCCAGAGCATGGCTCAAAATCCGATTGAGCATGGATGGAGGACGGAGGCACCGATGCGAGCAGTGTCGAGGTAGGAAAGTGTATGGTGGTGCTTAGGGCGACGCTAGACGGGGGTGCAGTTGCAATCCCTGGCAGCGAGGGATGCAGGGTTCATGTGGAATGAAGAAGAAGACAAAGGAAGAGTGTAGGTGCATTAAGAAGCAGGTTGAGAATGGTAGAGGTGCGGTGGTATTAGGGTTTTTGTGATGGTAGAAGGAAGAGGAAGAAGGGAAGTAGGAGGACAGGGATGCGGTTGCCGTAGATTTTTGCGGTCTCGTATAGGTGGTTGCCCATACGATCTTGAGACTGTGAGGCTTCACACGATCTTGAGACCGTGTGGCCTCACAGGAACTTGAGAACGTATGGAAGGGAGAAACCAGTTGGGCAAAATGATAGGATGGGGGCCGAGTGGGGAGGTGAATGAGGGGTGTTGATCTGAGATCGCGTGGTGAGGGGAGAGCCCAAGATCAAATGAGGTGAAATCGAATGGATCAAGATCGATTAGTCAACACTAGTACAGAATTGGTCTCTCAGGTCGGTTTTTTGAAGCCTGCAACGTCACTTTTTAGGCGACGCCTAGGTGGGCGTCGCTACAGTACTTGCGACACTATAGAGGTAAAAAAACTGACCCTAGAGAGGTAAAAAACCCGACCCTAGAGAGGTAGAAAAACCGACCCTAGAGAGGTAAAAAAAACTGACCCTAGAGGGAACAAAAACCGACCCTAGAAAAGTACAAAAGCTGACCCAAGAGAGGTAAAAAACCGACCCAAAAGAGTAACAAAAACCGACCCTAGAAGTCATTAAACAGCTGTAAAAACACCTACTGGGTCGGTTTTTCTGAATAACCGACCCAACAAGTATCTATTGGGTCGGTTTTTCTCCATAAGCGACCCTAGAAGTCTTCATATAACTGTAGAATTTTGGGATACAACCTACTGGGTCGGTTTTTTTTATAACCGACCCAAGAAGTTTCTATTGGGTCGGTTTTCCTGTATAAACGGCCATAGAAGTATTCAATTTGCTGTAGATTTTGGGATACAACCTACTGGGTCGGTTTTCTAAATAAACGACCCAAGAAGTATCTATTGGGTCGGTTTTTCTGTATAAACGACCCTAGAAGTCTTCAATTTGCTGTAGATTTTGGGATAGAACCTACTAGGTCGGTTTTGTGAATAACTGACCCAAGAAGTATCTATAGGGACGGTTTTATAAATAACCGACCCGAGAAGTTAAACTTTTTTTTAAAGAAAAATTTTGCAGAACCAGAAATCTTCAGTACAGCAACCTGCAAAACAGAATTGCTTTACACAATTCAAAACCTGCAATAGAAATAGACTTGCAAATGTAATGATGCAAGCCAAAAATGCATTCCAAAGCCATTTGCAAACTTTTAAATGTCCAATCCTTTTTGAATTGATGTTTCATAACAAATTTATTCACATATATTAAGTAGAGTCTTCATACACAACACTTACTAACAGTCTTGCAAGTCTAAGATAGATTAAATGAGACATATAACACATACTAACATTCATACACATAGCACATACTAACAACAATGATAGATTGCAAGTTTAAAAGTGATATTAAATTTTTAATGTCATACTACAAAAAGTAAATTTTGACAGAGTTTCAAATCTACATACACAACTGAAGTTATGCTTTTTCAATCCAATGCTATAGTGACTTCATTAACAAATGCATCTGACCATTCTTCTCAGAATTCATTTAACCCATCCAGTGTGTAAGGATGAGTTGTAAAGATCTGCAAAAAAAAGCACATGCTCATATATTTATAAAATGATGCAAATCTCACTTGGAAATTTCTGATGTTATTCTTTATTAATTACCTTATCTATACTCTGAATGTCTACTGATGCTTCTTTCAAAATAGTTTGCATATACTTCATTACGTAGTAGCCACAAGCCCAGTCATTATTTTGTATATGACACTACAAATAAAGAATTATAAATTAATATTAGTAAACTGCTACAAACAGAGTTGTACAAATAAAGAAATAAGACTATAAGAGAGTTAACATATAAAATTTAATACATTATTATAAGAGTTTTACATACATATGACTAATCCGTCAAAGTAGTTACCTTGACATTTTTCAAATTCAGTGTCTTTAATTTTTTGGGTATTATTCCTCCACCTTCACGATAAACCTTTATTCCCCTATCAATCAATTTGATTACGATAGTTGTCAAAATAGAAATTCTAAGTATAAATATCATGTTGAAGCATAACAATTGATGTTATAGAAACTAAAATTTATGCTTACTCCATAGCTGGCAATCTCAGTTTGTGACCCCTTGTTGTTTTTCCCATTGGGTCAAGATAATAGAAAGTCATCAATTTTGGGACAACCACCACTAGCTCCCAATGTTTAGATCTGAGTAAATTTATATTGAAAACAAAAATTAGAATTATAATTTAGTGAATATTAGAATTCTATTAAATTATAATACTTACTCGACGTTAAAAGGAATTAGAATAATTTCCTTTCCAACACTACCAAAATATTTGAATGCAGTACTGAAGTACTCATTCACATCATCCATTTGTGTCTGCACTTGACTAGTGAGTGAAGGAACTAAGAATGCAACATTCTTTATATCAAAGTTTGTCATCTCAGTATATAAATGGCTGTAAAACATTTGTAAAAATTTGATATGTTACAAATAAGCTAAAAATGTATATATTCGAGCAATCTATATTGATTAATTCTTACCTTATCCATACTTCTAATATCGAAGTATTTAGCCAATCATACCGGAACAACTCTATAATATCCTGAATATAAATAAAATTCTCAAAGTCCCTCCCAACTGCATCTTCTGTTAAATTGACCATCATATGTGATCCTGGGCTTTGGTTGGCTAAGTATCGAGCCAAACCTTTACTTTTATTTCCCAATTCATCGAATGTGGCTTCTGGAATGAAAGAAGGTTTGGGCATAGGAGGACGACTACTAGGATTTTTACTTTTTGGTTTACAAACCTGTAATTAAATACATACTTATATTAAATGAGTTCATATATGTAGCTAGTCAAATATAAAAACAACATGTAGATATACCTTGTAAATGATAACCAAGTGTTTAGGCCATCCCACCATAGCACCCTCTGCTTCATCAACTGTACCATATTCAGAAGAAGGTATGGGTAGTGGTTTGTCCCCCATTCCGTCATACACAAGATGGATGGACACACGACAAATGTCATCAGAAACGGATTGACAATGCAATGTACCACCGATGTTGTATACCTTACCCGCTACCACAACATTATACTCTGGAACCTCCACTGCAAGTTTACAGTTCATACCAACCTAGTTGAAATAATATAAGTTATTATATACAAACTGGTAAACCAGATACCTACATATATACTCATATATATACAAACTTACTGCAGATTGTTGTGGTGGTTCATTGGGAGTGCTCCCATGACCTTCTACAATTGGAGTACGAGCTTGTACCTCATCATCTGAGAGACGCACGGTTTGAGAAGGTTGAGAAGGTTGAATAGGTTGATATGAAGACAATATTTGTTGCACTTTCTGTGATACTAATGCTTCAACCTCGTCCTGTGTAACTATACGACCTCTTCTAGCATCTGAAGGCCCATAATAAGTCTTGAATCCTATGCCAGCTCCTAATCCCCTAACACGGCCAGGATGCTCTTTCGTACCAAGAGCAACTGATAGTTGATCCATGCGTCCAATTGGTATGAACTTTCCTTGTTTTCTTTTCTCATAGAGATCATCCTATTCATATTTAATGAAAATATTAAATCACAAACAATTAGAGATCATCCTATTCATATTTAATGAAAATATTAAACCACAAACAATTAGAGATCATCCTATTCATATTTAATGAAAATAATAAATCACAAACAATTAGAGATCATCCTATTCATATTTAATGAAAATATTAAATCACAAACAATTAGAGATCATCATATTCATATTTAATTGTGATGAACTTACCATCTTTTGTGCCACCTCCTTAGTTGCAGGGTTGGTAATTTCACCTGCTTTATTTTTTCTAGCATCAAGCCAAATTTTATAACGGGGTGGACACTCAACTTGAGTTGTGCTAGACCCTTCTCCAGAAGAGATTTTCTTCTCTAGTTGTTCTCGGCGCTGGGCATAACTAAGGGATCCCATGTGATGGTTATGCACATTTGTGGCCCATCTTTGCTTTTGGGCCTCGTGAATATCCTGATCATTTAAAATGAGGTATTGCAATTTACAAACTTGGCAAACATATACATATATAAAAACATTAATTGTATACCTGAAACTCTTCTGAATTCCTTTGTGCAACAAATCTGTCCCACACCCCAGGATCTATGAAAATATATACGTATGTTTCTTTCTTCTTTTGATTAGGATTATCTATATAATCCCTTTTGAGATAGGTCTTAAATGCCCTCCATCGTACACCACAACGCTGCAACACTCTTTTCCTATGGTGATTTTCATTTAAATGAAAAACACCCTATATACAAATGAAGCAATAATCTTATTTCAAAAAGTATATGTCAAAACAAAAAACTGGAATCAATAAACAAAAAACAAGATAATATAGTATCAAAATTCAACTCACCGGTATATCTTATATGCCAATACCATTCATTATAACCTTGTATGACCCCATTGCATATGACATGATTCTTAATTTCCTCAACAGTATCAACTTTCAAATTGTTACCACAATTTCTACATGGACAATAGAACCTATCTGTAGGTAGTTTCCTATGTTCCTCAGCAAATCTGATAAATTCATCAACACCTTTGGTAAACTCTGGACTGCAACGGTTCTTGATAGACATCCAACTTCGATCCATTTTCTAGATCTCATTAAAATTAATTATCAAACTGGGCATTTAATATTGATACTATAAGTTGTAAGGTTTTTTTGATAGGAAATTCATTACTTTTATACTAAAGTGTACCACCTATCCCATTTTTGAATATTTAACCTCACTAGTAATTGTATAATGTATCGTTTAGTTTTCAATAAAATTTCAGTAGCATTTCCCCTTAGTTCTCCAAGTACATCAATGTAAATGGCAAATAACCACTCACATATGTAACCAGAGAACAAATGAAGAAATACTACGAAAATTTTATTCAAAACTAAACATACATTACACAGTTACATCCTAAGTGAGATTAAATATCCAAAAACAGTCCCATATCGGGGACTATCCAAAACTTACTCCTAATGAATAAATTTTGAACATGTTTCTAATTTTATATATAAATGTAATATTGTCATATTTATGCATCAATGGTCTCATTTATAAACCCTCAATCTGAAACTACACAATGTCTACCCTCGTATTTCTAGATTGTATACAATGATTACATATGTGATTGATAATAAAATAAAAGATTACATGTTTTTATTATTGGTTGGTTTACTAGTCAAATAAAATGAATCATGTGTTCTGGACAAATCAAGAGTTCCATAGATAAACTAGTCGAAGTATCTAACATGCATAAATAGAGTGGAAAGTTACATCTTTCACAAACATGTGGCATGATTTAAGCACAAAAGCAGACGAGGTCATTAACCCAATTCAACATGATAGTAATTTCAAAAGAAAAATAATAAACCAACTGAAAGTATATGAATTGTCCAAAAAAATGGGATAAGAGCAAGTATTTCAAAAGATGCCTCATTATGGGAAAATTTAGTCATATAGATGCCCAAAAATAAATGGGGAGGAGTACATACCTCTAGTCACCCAGCTAATAGAGTCACCCACACAGGTGAGCGGCCCCTTTCAGATCTCCCTACTCCGTTCAGTGCCGTGGTTCTTTCCTGGAATAGAAAGTGAGGAAACCCATTACGGATGGCTGAAGGTAGAACGAATTTGCCATTAAAGTCAGAGCTACCAAACACGGAGACAATGCTCAGACATCGCACACCATTGGTCTTCCCAGTGATCAAACTGGGCGTCCAAGCATGGTCGTAGACTCCAACATTAGGTAGAAGAGTGAAACGGAAAATGAACTTACCGGAAAGGTGGTGGCGTTGAAAGCCTTGGCGGCGGCGAAATCGTTCAGAGAGAGTAGGTGGTGGCGGCAAAACTTGGCTGCGTAGGCGAGACCTTGCGGCATTGGAGAAACCTTTGGCGGCGGGGGGGTCGTCTTTGGAGAGAGGGCCGACACCTTGCGGTGGAGGCAAAGGTTGAAAAGACCTTTGGCAACGCGGAGAGGTCCGGAAGGTCGGGCGGCGAGATGAGAGCTCTGAAGGTCGGGCGCCGAGGTGAGAGCTTCGAGTGCCGGGCGGCGAGGTGAGAGCTGTGGGAGAGAGGGTTGTGCGAGCTGCGGCCACTTTGTGACGATGTGGGAGAGAGGGCAGGGTTTTAGTTTTTGTGTTGACTTCTGCAGTCGGTTAACTCAATAACCGACCAAACAGGTCCCATATAGGGACGGCTATTAGAGAATAAGCGACCCGAGAAATAACCGGTGCCCGAACAAACCGAACCTATAGGGACAGTTATTTTAAAAACTGACCCGAGAAGTCCAGGCTATGCGGACGGTTATCCAGGAAAACCGACCGGAAAAGTTGGCCTAGCGGCAGACCTATGCAGACGGTTATTTAAAAAACCGACCGGAGAAATCACCAAGTGGTACCCGAACAATTACTAGGGTCGTTTATTTAAAAAACCGACCCCATAGCTCAGCGCGCGAAGGCCGGAAAACCAATTTTCTCCGCGGGAAGTATGTTGGGTCGGTTTTCTATTTTCGCGAGTCTTTTCTAGCGTTGATTACTTTAACATAACCGACCCAATAGCTATAAGCGGTACCTGGATTTTTTTCTAATGACTTTTTGCTTCGGTTTTAGCTTATTAGGTCGGTTTTTCTAATATAAGTGACTCCAGCGGAAGCGATGTTAGAGGCCAAAAATGTACTAGTGCAAGACCATTTGGTCAAGACCAAGGATGAGAGGATCTTGGGTGAAGGTAGATCTAGAGTTGAGAAAGGTGGGCCCCACTAATTAGGGTTTGATATGGATGATGATTGATGGA
The DNA here is from genome assembly GCA_963693085.1 of Alisma plantago-aquatica. NCBI lineage: Eukaryota > Viridiplantae > Streptophyta > Magnoliopsida > Alismatales > Alismataceae > Alisma > Alisma plantago-aquatica. Next base: position 1,247,257,076 of record OY856412.1, read on the forward strand.
GATAAAGGTGGAATGAAGTAGGCAGTTGTGATGATTATGTTGAAGGTGGATTAGAATTAAATGGAGGTGGGTTCCAGCTGATGGTTCAACCTCATCATGACCTGCATAAAATCAATATAAACCTAGTTAATAATACTGATAATTGAACTATTAAGCAATTTTTCATATTGTGAGATTTAGGAGATGAAATCGAATGAGTTGAGTTGAATTGGGCCCCACAGTGGCGATTGAATTTCATGATGAATATGGATTCATCAAAACATCTCGAACTTAAATGTTGCTCATCCTTGAGTAACATAGAATCTGAAACAGTCACCAAATGTATACTTTCAACTCATGTGGTTGCCTCATCTTCACATCATGATTGTTTCCTTTCTTCTTAGTATGACTACACATCTCAACTTCCTGAAACCACATTACACATCTTACCATACATTCATTCCTGAATTTGTTTTCTAACATCACTTCCTCCTCACTTTTTCTAACAAAAAGCATGTCAAAGAGTTTTGTATCAGTCCAGAGATACCCACAGAACAACAAGTGTGCACCTGATCTGACACTGGTGTTTTTCAGGATAGTAGAGGCATTCATTATGCCATTAGGTAGAAAAGGGAGTGAAGGGTCGTATGGAAGGAAGAAATAAATCTCTCCTCTATTCGACTCGAGATTTTAATTATATGATTTGCAATTTCATTTATTACATTTTTTTGCAAATCTCTCCTCTATTCAACTCGAGATTGCATTTTTTGGTGTGCGCTTTGGCATCTTTTCTTGGTGGTACACCCCTATTAATTTGCGAGGGGTATGAAAGAAGCAGATATAGATACAGATGGCATGCCACCCCAAACTTAGGGTTTGGCACTATTTTGGCTATTTTTGTTTCTTTTTGATGGACGGAGGGGTACGAAGATGATAGAAGAAGTGTAGAAGAGAGTTCAGATCAGAATGCAACTTGATTTACAATTCAATGCATCGGGTCGTTCTCTTTATCGTACTCTGCTCAAATAATGACTTGATGAGGATCCGGTGGAGATTCCATGTTATTGTTCCACTAGTCAGTTAGGAAGCACGACGCGTTTGATCCCTATCCATTTGACAGACACTTATCATTTTTGTAGAATGATCATGATGTTAGGAATCATAAGCTTCATAAGATGATTTCAATCAAAAGGCTAGTTTCACGAAAATGGTCCTTTTGAGGATATGCTTCAAATAAGGATGGTATAATGATTCAAAATGCATAGATTAAAAGGTAATTTTTTTAATGAAATAGAAAGTGTAAAATTTTCATCAAGTATTTGTTCAATGTTTTTGAAAAACTTTAAATTTTTTGAAAATATTGGACAAAAATGCAATGACAAAATCTATAGTCTAAAATAGATGGGTGAAGGTGGAAAGTAAAGTATGTACCACCCACCATCCACCCCAAACGTAGAAATTTTCTCCTCCCGAGCAAACTCTAAATCCGAGATAGAGGGGAAAATGCATGACGGTCAGACCATCAGATGTGGTTGCGTCCAATCAGCACGTGTCCTCCATCTGAAAATTTCAAAAATGAAAACTAGTCAGAACTAAAGATAGCATCTCGTAAAGCAATTTTTATTTAGTTAAAAATTATCTAAGTTTAAAAAACATAATTAAGGAAAATTTATAATTTAAAATTAAAAGTAAAATGAATTTTTTGATCAGGCTGCCTCCCGACAAGCACCTTAGTTTTATGTCAATGGCTCGACTTGATTCCTTCAACTTTCTAGTAGATCCGTTGGATTAGTAGGTTCCAACATTACTTCAGCACCTATGTCGGCCGAGGTGAAATATCTCTTCAAGCGTTGACCATTTGCTACAAATTTTCCTGACTTTTCACTCCATAAAGAGAAAGCACCATGTGGGGAGATGCTCTTGAAAATGTAAGGCCTAGACCTGCGAGAATGGAGTTTTCCTGGGAATAACTTCAGTCTTGAGTTGAACAATAGAACTTGGTCTCCTACTTGTATGCCCTTTCTTTTCATATGACCATCGTGCCAAAGTTTCGTACGTTCTTTGTAGATTCATGCATTCTCATAAGCTGTCATTCAGAGTTCTTCCAGCTCCTGTGGTTGCAGAATCCTGGCTTGGCCAGCTTTCTTCGTGTCAAAATTCAGCTATTTTATTACCCACCATGCCTTGTGTTTGAGTTCAACAGGTAGGTGGCAAGACTTCCCATAAATTAATTGAAATGGTGTGCTACCAAGGGGAGTCTTGAAAGTGGTTCGGTAGGCCCACAATGCGTCATTGATTTTCACTAACCAATCTTTTCGATTACGGCCTACTATCTTTTCTAAAATAGCCTTGAGTTGACAGTTAGAAACTTCTACCTATCCACTTGTTTGTGGATGGTAGGGTGAGGCTACTTTGTGTGTTACACCATATTTCCTCAACAATGCTTCAAAGCTTCTTTCCAGGAAATGAGAACCTCCGTCAGATATCACAGTGCGTGGGACTCTGAAACGGGAAAAAATAATGACTTTGAACATCTTGATGACTAGTTTGGAATCACAAGTGACAGTCAATATTGCCTCTACCCATTTTGAGACGTAATCAACCATGACTAGGATGTAGGAAAATCCATGAGAAGATGGGAATGGATCCATGTAGTCCACACCCCAAACATCAAATATCTCAACTTCTTGCCACAACTTCAGCGTCATCTCATCTCTTTTTTATATGTTACCCGTTCTTCGACATTTGTCACATGATATAACAAAGTTGTAGGAATCTTTGGATATGGTAGGCCAAAAGAAACCACATTGCAAAACTTTTATAGTAGTTTTCTTAGAACTAATACGGCCTCCAACTGGGCCTGAGTGACATTGCTCTAAAATAAGTTGAGCTTCTTCTTCAGCGATACAATGTCTATATAGACCATCAGCACAGAGCTTGAAGAGGTACGGCTCATCCCAGTGATATTGTTTCACATCATGCATGAATTTCTTCAGTGCATTCCTGTGCATTCAGGGTGGATGACACCAGCGACAAGGTAGTTCACATAGTCTGAGTACCAAGGTATAGCTTTTGAGATTTTCATAAGTTGATCATCTGAAAGAGAATCATTAATCGGGATCTTCTTGATTTCCAGAGTGTAGATGCAATGTAGGTGGTATGCTATAACATTCTCTGTACCTTTCTTATCTCTTATCTCTAGATCAAGTTCTTACAAGAGGAGAATTCATCTTATCAACCTGGGTTTTGCATCTTTCTTTGCCAGGAGGTAACTGATAGCTGCATGATCTGTGTAGACATTGACTTTTGAACCTATGAGGTAGGATCTGAACTTGTCAAAGGCATACACGACTGCAAGAAGTTCTTTCTCAATAGTAGTATAGTTCCTCTGAGCTTCATTGAGGGTTTTTGATGCATAGTAGATCACGTAATGTTTCTTTTCTATACATTGGCCTAAAACAGCACCCATAACATAATCACTGACATCACACATAATTTCAAATGGATGATCCCAATCCGGAGCTCTGATGATGGGTGTTGTTGTAAGGGCATGCTTCAAGTTATTAAAACTCTTCACAAATTCTTCCTCAAAATGGAAATCAGAGTCCTTTAGTGACAAATTTGTCATCAGCTTGGTTATATTAGAGAAATCCTATATGAACCGTCTGTAAAAGCTTGCATGACCTAGGAATGCAAGAAATTAAACTCGTGAGTTTGGAAATCACTTTAATTTTATCTCTGTCAACTTTGATACCTCTACTGATGACTCTATGACCAAGGACAATGCCTTCCTTTCCCATAAAGTGACACTTCTCCCAATTTAAAACAAGATGCGCTTCTTCATACCATTTGAGGATGTTGGAGAGGTGCTTTATGCATGAGTTGTATGAATCTCCATATATGAAAAAATCATCTATAAAAACTTCCATGATAGTTTTAGTAAGACTAGCAAATATAGCCGCCATGCAACTTTGGAAAGTTGCAAATGCATTACAGAGATCGAACAACATCCATCTAACGACATATGTTCCAAATGGACCAGTAAAAATTGCTTTCTCTTGGTCTTCTAGGTGTATAGGGGTTTGATAGAATCCAACATAACCATCGAGATAGCAAAAATATTCTTGATGAACCAACCTTTCTAAGACTTGGTCAAGGAAAGGCATCGGGAAATGATGTTTACGTGTTGCCTTGTTCAACTTCCTATAATAAATACACATCATCCACCCGGTAACTATTTGAGTGGGGATGAGCTCGTTGTCTTCATTTTGTACCATGGTAGTTCCACCTTTCTTCGGGACAACATGCATGGGACTTACCCATGGCGAATCGGAGATTAGATAGACAATACCTATCCTGGGCAACTTTATGACTTCGAGGCAGATGACTTCTTTCATATTCAAATTAAGCTTTCTTTGATGTTTATTAATCATCTTGTGATCTTTTGTCATGGGGATTTTGTGCATGCACAGTTCTTGACTTACCCCGATGAGATCGCTCATCTTGTACCCGATTGCTTTTCTTCTTTCCTTTAATTCTGTCAAGAGTTTATCTTCTTATTTTGCTATTAGATCTGAATTTATGATTACTGGGCAGACCTTGAGTTCATCTAGAAACACGTATTTCAACCTTTGGGCAAGGGTTTCATTTTAAGAGATTGTGATTTTTCACATGGTTCTTCAGTAACATCCACAACTTGTGAGTTCCTCAATTTTGGCTTCAGGATTTTCTTCGACAGTGTTGAGTTGGAGAACACAATCCTTTATTTGTTCATCAACAGAACTCTCTGCATTTAGATTAGTTAGAGCCACTTCTAAAGGGTCGTCTTGTTCATAATCCTCTCATGTAAGCAGTGTCATCTGCTCTATGCACTCAATCAAGTAGACTTCTTCTTGCATGCTTGGTCTTCGTATACTTTCAAAAACATTAAACTCGAGGGTTTCTTTACCTAGTCTGAGCAGTAAGGTTCCTGCTTCAAAATCAATCAACGCTCTTACAGTAGCAAGGAACAGATGACCAAAGATGATAGGGTACCAAGCTTCTTCCTTTATGTCCATGATGACAAAGTCACAAGGAACATAAGAATTTGTCCCTACCTTGACATGGACATACTCAACGATTCCTAAGGGGAGAGTCACAGTGTTATCTGCAAGTTATATGGTCATGCCAGTTGGGAGTAGCTCAGAAAACACTAGCCTCTTACAAAGGCTAAGTGGCATGATGGAGATGCTAGCACTGAGATCGACCAATCCTTTCTTACATGATGAATCACCGATATGGCAAGAAATCCCAAAAGATCTCAGATCTTTTTGCTTCTTTGGCATCTTACTCTGGATGATGTCTGAAGTGGTTGTGGCTAACTTAACTATCTTGTACTCTTTAGTTATATATTTCCTTGTCAGAAGTGACTTCTAGTATTTTGTCCAGGCTAGTATCTCAGCCAGTGCATCTAGAAAGGGTATATCAACATGAAGCTTTTTCATAGCTTCCTTGAACTTATTGAATTGAGTATCAAGATTAGTTTGTTTCAAACGAGCAGGGAAAGGGGGACGACGCTTGTATACTAGCGCCTCTGGTTCTGGTGTTTCTTTTTCTTCATCAATAGGTTTTTTAAAACTTGCCTCAGTCATCTTATCAGTAGTTACTACTTCTTTTGGTTGAGACTCATGTGTTTTAGGGTCTTGGACAATCACAGGTTCATCTTTGTCTGTAATAACCATAGGTGTCTTGATAGGAGGATCATAATAGTTTTTTCTAGATATGGAGGTGACAGCCTTTAGTTGCTCAGGGTGCTTAGGATTATTTTCTGGTTGGCCAGCAAAGGCTCCAACAGGTGGCTTCATGTTAGCTGTAAGTTGAGCTAGTTGAGATTCAATAGCCATTTGATGGGCTTGCTGGTTAGCTATCATAGTATGCTGTGACTGCAACATCTTTTCAATTGCTGTTAGCTTGTCATCCGGAGACACTGGGTTGTCTTGTTGTCCTTGTTGTTGATAAGGAACTTGGTTGGTATTCTGGAATTGAGAGTTGTTCTGATATTGGTTGTAGTTCCTATTCTAGAAGTTGCCTCTAAAATTTCCTTGATTCCCAAAGTTTTGTTGTTGGTTATATTGGAATCCTGGTGTGCCTCATTGTTGATTAGTCGAACAAAGTTGATGCAAGTTTACCACTTCAGAAGGATTTCCATATTGCAAAACCAGGATGGTTTTTGTTCTGATTCATATTGTAATATCCTTGACCAGGGATGGTGTTGACAACATTAAGATTTTCCATTTGACCATTATCTCCTTGGCCATACGCATTGTTTAAAATAACATCATAGAGAACAATACTGGCTAACATTGAGTGATCGGTTCCTTTACATGCTTCACAAAATAGTGAAGCTGACTTAATTTGTTCTTGTTGTCGAGGGGGTGAGCGTCTTCTTTCAGAGGCAGCAAGGGATGATTCGATATGGTCTTGCTAGGAAACTATGAGTTTGAGGGTTTCAGCGATAGACTTGTACTCAAGAATAGCTTCAGCCATTGCTACTTTCAATACTCCTTTACATATAGATCTACCCCAATTAGCTTGATTTTTTGCTCCAAGGGTGACCACCTTCCATGCGTTGTCATAACTTTAACGCATGAAGTTTCCTCCATATGAGGAGTCTAAGAACTTCTTGATATCTTCATCTACACCCCTGTAAAAGGTTTCAATTAGTTGATTTTTAGGAATTCCATGGTGTGGACACTTGCATAGAATCTCTTTGTATCTTTCCCATGCTTCTGTGAGGCTTTCTCCAAGAACTTTAGCGAACTATTCTATTCTATCCCTAATTTCATTAGTGAGAGAAGGTGGGTAAAATCTCTTCAAAAAGACATTTTGAAGTTGTTCCCAAGTGGTGATGGGTTCACTTTGTAAGGAGTTGTACCAACTTATAGCTCTATCACCAAGAGAATACTTGAAGTGACAGAGTCGAATGGCATCTTCAGAAACTTCATTTTTCTTTGGCATAGCACATAGATCAAAAAACCTCAGAAGATGCTCCTGACTATCTTCTCCTTGTTTACCATAAAATGGGTTGTTTTGAAGCAAGGTGATCCAATGTGCTCGTATCTCAAAATTGGGGGCGTTGATGAGAGGGGGTTGCACTGGATGATGAACGTCAACAACTTTAGGATTTGAGAACTCTCTAAGGCCCTTCTATAGTTCTGCTGCTTACGCTACTACTTGTGTTGCTTAAATTTCTTCTTGAACTACAGCTCTGGCTTCTTGCATAAGCCTTTCTCTTTGTGCATTAAGGGCTTGAGTTACCCTTCAGGCTATTTCCTCCTCTTGAGCCATTCTTTCTTAGTTTTATCTGTACTGACAATGAAAGGTTCAGTCTATCTCAGGATCAAAACTAGCAGAGAGTCTAAAATTGTTCGAGCGGTGCATACACTAGTCTTTGGAGGTACCTGAGATGAAGAGATTTTCTAAAAGTGAGATTGATGGAGTGATTTAAATTCAACTGAATGATCTATTGTATCAAAAGAAAAGTAAAATCCTAAATTAGCCTTAAAAGAACTATATTTGACCAACTGATTCCGTTATCACCGACAACGGCACTAGAATTTGATGTGGTCTATTATCGTACTAACAAATTCACCTAGGATTGAAACCCCTGATATTTTACCAAAACCTTGTGCAATAATACCACCTGCAAGTAGACCGATCTTATCACAGTATAGTTGAGGATCGAATACCAAATGACAACATTTTTAAGAATCTTTGTTAGTCGAGTCTAGTTCAAGTAAGACTAATATTTAGAACAATTGGTTGATTTGAGGTTGATTAAACTAATTGCAAGAAAGTAATGAAAGGAATTAAAGTTGAATCTAGATTAATGATATGGAATCACTGATATGGTCTCGGGTTTCACCACCACTACTCGTGCAATCACATCCAATCAAAAAACATCTAGGCAAGATCTAACTATCCAAAGAGAACTACTACGAACCCTCCCTAAGGGATGTTTAGGCTCACGTAAGCATCACCTTAGGCATCAGATGTCTCGTCGCCATCCGGATCATGCACTTTCGGTTCTGAAGATGCAAAAATCCAACTGAAGCTATGGTCCCCCTATACAGGCGTTAGGCACACAGAAGCATCACTGTAGGCTAGATGGCTCGTCCCCTCACAGATCATACACTTAAGACCTCAAGGAATCCATTCTATTTCTAGTTAGGGAGTCAACCGCATTAATCGACATTCTACCCTACATATTGAAGTTCTCGCAACATAGTAAAGAACAAGATAAAAGTAAGTAGGTAATCAATCTACAGGCAAACATCGACGATTAACAATGAAATGAAAAGTTACATACATTTCCTTGGAATGCTAAAATGAAAGGATATGAAAGTATGGGAAGCGGGGCTAGTCCCCACACCCCAACAAAAAGGAACTACTTGCTCATGATGTGAAAAATAAGAAGAACAAGATAGAGGGAAGATTCTACCATGAGAATGATGTAGAAGGTAGTCGCAACTCGGTTAAGACGATGCAATTTTATACGTCATATCAGAGCAGATCTGGATGAGGAACGAGGGATGCCAAGATAGACGAGGTAGTCTTTCTCTCTTCTCCTTCCTTCTCTTCTCAGTCTCCTTGCTCACAGTAGCTGGAGCAGGTAAAGTGACAATGGCGTGGACGTATGTGGATCTGGATCGAATCTTGCGTTCAGGTAGCATGTCGGCGTCTCAGATCTGATCCCTCAAATGAGGACCATGTCGGTCCTATTTGTTGGCTTGGATGGGGTCTTCACAATCTGGACCCCACTGCAATTTTATCAATTTTTCTTTAATGGTTTTGGAGATAGTTTAGTTTTCTTAACGGTCTAGGACTCACGTTCAAATGATCTTGGAGATTGTTTGATAAAATTGTGGTCTTACAATTTCATCCAAACGGTTTGGAATATTGCCTTCACTTGGTCTTGGCTTATCAATATTTTTCACAGTTTGTTGTCCAACCGATCTTCACTCTTAAATGGTCTAAGTCTCTAGCATTCACATCCAAATGGTCTCGTGTGATTAACGATCTTCAAATCTATTGGTCTTCACAAACCCAACCTCCATGATCTCTATTCCAACTGGTCTGTGCTTCCACACTATCTTGGTTATGTAGTCTACTACCTCCAATCAGTCTTGTTCTCTGCCTTTCATGCACCCTAGTGGTCTTGAGTGTCCAATCGATCTTGTGGGTGGCTAGTCTAATGGTCTTGAGGATCGAGCACCGCATCATGGTCATTTACTCTGATTAGTTTTGTGCCCCAACATTCCTGCATCTAAACGGTCATCAATGTCCCTACGTCCAAACAGTCTTTGTTGTCTTTGCTTCAACGGTCTATGGCCTATCAGTCTTCTATTCCAACCAGTCTTCATATCCAAACGGTCTTGACGTCTGTTGGCCTAATGGTTTGGGATCGTGATGATCCTCGTGTTCTGTCTAAATGGTTTGGGGGCAGCGATTGCTGGCTTCCATTCAGTCTTGACGAAACTGATCAGGTGGCCTAGAGGTGGTGTTGTAAGAGGCCGTTAGGATAGTCTACTAGAGAAGACCTCCAGAGCATGGCTTGTGAACTGATTGAGCATGGATGGAGGATGGAGGCATCGGTACGAGTGACGTCGAGGCGGGCAGGTGTATGGTGGTGCTTAGGGCGATGCTGGACGGGGGTGCGGTTGTGATCCCTAGCTGAGAGGGATGCAGGCTAAGGTGGAAGGAAGAAGAAGATGAAGGTGGAGTGTAGGTACGTCGGGAAGCAGGTTGAGCACAACGGAGGTGCGATAGTATTAGGGTTTCTGTGATGGCGGAAGGAAGTGTAAGAAGGAAAGTAGGAGGACAAGGATGCGATTGTCGTAGCTCCTTGTGGTCTCATGTAGGTAGTTTCCCATATGGTCTTGAGATAGTGAGGCTTCACACGATCTAGAGGCCATGTGGCCTCACACGGTCTTGAGACCGTATGTAAGGGAGAAATTGGTTGGGCAGAACGATAGGAGGGGGCTGAGTAGGGAGGTGAATGAGGGGTGTTGATTTGAGATTGTGTGGTGAGGGGAAAGCTCAAGATCGATGAGGTGAAACTGAATGGATCAAGATCGATTTGTAAAGTCTGTTTGGTCAAGACTAAAGATGAGAGGATCTTGGGTGAAGGCAGATATAGGGTTGAGAAAGGTGGCCCCCACTAATTAGGGTTTGATATGGATCATGGTTGATGGAGACAAAAGTGGAATGAAGCAAGCGGTGGTGATGATTATGTTGAAGGTGGATTAGAGTTAAATGGAGGTGGGTTCTAGCTAATGGTTCAACCTCATCATGACCTACATAAAATCAATATAAACCTAGTTAATAATCTTGATAATTGAACTAATTAAGCAATTTTGCATATTGTGAGATTTAGGAGATGAAATTGAATGAATCGCGTTGAATTGGGCCCCAGAATGGTGATTGAATTTCATGATGAATATAGATTCATCAGTAGGCTACATGTTCGATCCTCTCAATGACACGATATGGCCCCATAAATCTAGGAGTCAGTTTGCCTCTCTTGCCAAACCTCACCACTCTTTTCCATGGTGAAACTTTTAGATAACAAACTCAAGAGGTCGACGCCTCTTCTCAGCATAACTCTTCCGCCTGTCCTGCGCAACTTTTAACTGCTCTATGATCACTGTTATCTTTTCTGTAGTGAAATCCACTGTAGTAAAATCCACTATCTCTGGTCCCATAATATCTTTTTCACCCACCTCATACCAACATACGGGTGATCTACACTTTCTACCATACAGAGCTTCATACGAGGCCATACCAAGACTGGAATGGTGACTATTGTTGTATGCAAAATATATAAGGCTCAAATGTTCTTCCCAACTTCCACTAAAATGTAAGACATATGCCCTCAGCATGTTCTCAAGAGTCTGAATAGTCCTCTCTGACTGACCATCCATTTACGTGTGAAAAGATATACTAAACCTCAACTTTGTACCTAAAGCACGATGCAACTAATTCCAAAACCTGGATGTGAACTTAGGATCTCTATCTAATATTATTAAAACTGGGATACCATGCAACCTGTCTATCTCATGCATGTATATCTTAGCCAACTTTAGGACATCAAAGGTTGACTTAACAGGAAGAAAGTGAGCAGACTTAGTCAGTCTATCCACAATCACCCATATAGAGTCACGACCTCTAGGTGTCTTGGGAAACCCTACCATAAAATCTATTGTGATATGTTCCCACTTCCATTCTGGTATAGGAAGAGATTGTAAAGTACCTGTAGGTTTCTGATTCTCAACTTTAACCTACTGACACACACTGCATCTAGCCACGTACTAGCTGCATCCTTCTTCATACCTGACCACCAGTACAACTCCTTATTCCTATACATCTTAGTTACCTGGATGCATAGCTTACATCAATGCATGTGCTTCCTCAAGAATCTATTCATTCAAATCACTGTCTCCAGGTACACACAACATGTCATGCTGATACAACAAACCATCATCTAAAACCTTGAACTCTGGTCTTTTCCCCTCTGTCATGTCCTACATGATCTACCGTAACTCACTGTCACTCTGCTGAAGTTCCTTGATATGATCATAAAAGGTAGGTTTGACTTTCAATTATATAATCAAACCACTATGTTCTATCACCCCTAAGTCTAAGTTCAACTTTCACATCTCTTCTAGCAGGTCTCTCTTAAAATATGCCATAGAGAATACATCAACTGTTGAACTTGACTTCCTGCTCAGGGCATTTTCTACCACATTTGCCTTTCCAGGATGATAATCTATCCTCACTCCATAATCCTTGATCAATCCATCTCTGTTGTCTAAGATTCAGATCCTTCTAGGTGAAGATATATTTCAAACTCTTATGATCCGTAAACACCTGGCACGCCTCACCATAAAGACAGTGACGCCATGCCTTAAGAGCATGAACTACTACAGCTAACTCCAGATCATGTTTCGGGTAATTCTCCTCACTCTTCTTGAGCTATCTAGATGCATAAGCTACTACTTTGCCTTCCTGCGTCAACACACAGCCTAAACCTCTCCTTGAAGCATGACAAAACACTGTGTAGCCCTTATCTGCCTCGGGCAAAATCAACACTGGTGTTGTAGTCAACCTCTTCTTCAAGATATAAAAACTTTTCTCACAGTTGTCTGACCAGACAAACAGTGCATTCTTTCTCGTTAAGCATGTCAGAGGTGATGCTATAACAGTGTTCTAAATGAACTCCTATAGCAACCTACCAATCCTAAGAAGCTTCTGATCTCAGTAGGAGTCTTAGGCTGCTCCCACTATAGAACTGATTTGACTTTCTTAGGGTACTCCATCTCCTGAGATGACATGCCCAAGAAAAGATACCTCAGCTAACTAGAACTCACACTTACTGAATGTAGCATATAACTAGTGTTGCCTCAACAACTATAACACTATCCTCGGATGCTGCTCATGCTGCTCATCATCTCCGGAATAGATTAGAATGTCATCTATAAAAAGCACTATGAACTGATCCAAGAACAGATTGAAAATCAAGTTCATCATATACATGAAAGGTGTTGGGGCATTAGTCAGTCCAAACGACATGACCAAAAACTCATAATGCTTGTATCTAGTTCTGAAAGCTGACTTAGGAATATCTGAAGCCTTTAACCTCAACTGATGATAGCTAGATCTCAAGTCTATCTTAGAAAAGATCGTCGCTCCACGCAAGTAATCAAATATATCATATATCCTAGGAAATAAGTACTTATTCTTGATGGCGATCTGATTCAACTGTCTGTAGTCTATACATAACCTCATAGTACCATCTTTTTTTTCACAAACAAGACTAGAGCTCCCCATGGTGAAGAATTAGGTCGAATGAAACCCTTATCTAGTAACTCCTATAAATGGATTATTGGTTCCTTCAACTCTGTAGGTGCCATTCTGTAGGCTGGCAGCGCTACCAGATGACTACCTGAAAACACTTGGATTTCAAAGTCTATCTCTCTTTCAGGAGGTAGAACTGGAAACTCATCTGGGAAAACAACTAGGAACTCACAGACCACTGGCACATCCCATAGGCTAACTATGTTCTTCTCTACTCTAGTATCCACTACATGTGCCAAGAATGCCTCACAACCTCTCTGCAATAACTTATCAGCTAAAGCGGCTGATATGATACACGTAGGCAAAACTTTCCAGTCTCCAGAAAAGACACAAGAAAATTCACCCTATTGAAAGACAGCTTCCTTCTTCTAGCAGTCAAGTTGAACTTGATACACTTCTAGGCAATCCATACCTGAGATAATTTGAAAAGAGTTAACATCAATGGGTATAAGATTAACTGCGATGGTGTAGCCACCAAAGGTCAACAAATATCTGGGACAAAACTTTGTTAACACTGTCAGTTCACCTAATGGAATCCTCAACAACAACTCAAATGGTAACTCCTGGGTTAACAGGTTAAGCTCACAAGCTAAAGAACATTGTATAAACGAGTGAGTAGCACCCAGATCTATCAAAACTATAATTAAAATACTACTCTCCCACTGACGTATTCCCTTGTCTTATGTTCTACAGTTGTCTAATCTTCTCACTCAGAAAGGTAGGTGGGTAGCACTTGAGATGAAATTCATCAACGAAATCCTTCCAAGTTAGTGTCATGTTCCTCCTTTTATCTTCCACTCCATGCCACCAGAGCTCTACATCACCTTTAAGAAAATAAACTGCATGATTGATTTGTCTTTCCTCAGTCATCTCCATCATACAGAACACTTTCTCTAATTGTCTCTGCCATTCATCTGCCACTACAGGGTCCGTAGTTGAAACAAACTCGGTAACTCCAAGCTTCTTAACTAGCTCATAGGATCTCATCAGATCCTTGCTACTCGAGGTAGAAGCTCTCCTGTCCATATTATATTTTTCCTTAGTCTCAAGAAATATCATGTACATCCTTGATGCCTCATCCACATCATCTCCACCACCCAGACCCATCACATGAGGATCAGGTCCAATGTGGCTCTCAGTTTGGTCCTCATGACCATATCCTCTTCCTGCTATCTGCAATAGTATAAAAGAATACTTCATGTTAGAAAATTATAGATATAAGGAAGACACCTAAGTTCTAATCCTATTGGTCTCTTATCGTCCCCTAACCTTGACTTAGAGTAACTACGTACTCAACCTACACTCTAACACCAAAGCCAGTCCTGCCCGCATCTTACAATTACCACTAATCATGAGATGTGGGCTTGAGTTTGAGGACTTAACATAATACAAAGATCACCCTTAACTTTTTCTTTTCTTAATCACTTAGGATTAACCTAAAGGAAAATCTTATAACTTGATTAACACTGAACCATATTTAACTACGGAAGCAACTTACCATTTACCTTACTAGGAAAATAAATAGAATTTTATGATATATTACATTTTTCATGCGGAATATAAAGCACAATAGATTATTTAAAACTAAACTACTTATTATATTACATTCTCTCTCTACCACACTACATGCCCAAGGACTGAGGGGAAAGGACTAAGAGACCTCTATCTAACTATGAACTACCTTCTAAGAGCTTGGGTGATAAGATCCTTCAGCTTCCTCGTGCTGACGCTGACCTAAAAAATGTTTCAGTAGGTTGGTGAGCTACTGGCTCAGTGAATAGAATTTCACCCAACCATCGCAGATAACTCATTTATTTTTATTAAACTGAAATAAAATGTAGGAATTTCTACACTGAGCAAATCTAACAATTTCAATTAAAATAATAGGAAAATGCCAACATTACATTAAAGGAACAACTACTATGAACTATACTCAAATCTTACTTAAATCTTTACTTAAGAAACTCTGTAAACCTAGATTATCATATTTTAACTTATGCCCTGATCATATGCAGTGTACTCTACATATGAATACTTGTAGCAAACTACGATCTCACCATACAAGACTTAGTTGACACCCTGGGATGCTAACTCTGACCACTCTCTGGTCTACAATAGGAAAAATGGCTCTCTGGCCTCCACACACCTATTATGCCGCAAAATTGGACTCTTCCTCTAACCTAAGAACACAGGCACAGAGTCAAACCACCTACTGGCTTTTCTGTACTCAAGTGCCACCAGGCCCTCTGGTTCATGGTGGAAACTACATTCTACAATTTAAGGAGACTTCCACTAGGGCTTCGTCCCCCGTACCACCTGTTAGTACGATCTGAGCCCCATATACTAGACACTTCCAGGGTTAGGTCGTTTCACCCCTAAGGCGCAGACCTCTCATAGCAGTTCTACAGTGTTCAGGGCCCCTAAGCCTATTATTTTACTATTCTTAGAAAACTCTTACTATAGTGTACATTTCTCTTACTTATACTCGGCTCTGGTATCTCTATGGTACCGTGTCTATTTACTTGAACTTTATAACACAACATGAATATAATTCTAAATTTGACAGAGTAATTTATTCAAACGAGTGTAAAATATTGAGTAATCAACATACTGTACTTGTGGGAAGATTAAAATTCTTAAATAAACTGAACACATGTCAACTTGGCACATATACACAGAAATCATGCAATTTAGCTTCTTAATACACTGATAAGAGTTAATTACTTGACATATGAGTAATCATCAGTAGCATCTGTAAATTATCAGTAATTCCTCAAAAAACGTGCACATTAACCCTAATCCTAAGTTATGCATCACATAACTCAATTAAGAGTTATTTAATTATCATGGAATGAGTTATTAATAATAATTGAGAATTCCTAATGATGTCCGTAAGAAATGTGCCAATCCATATTAATACTAAATCACACACATTAAATATAATAGGGGGCGTGCAACTAGGTTTCCATTGCCATTTTCATGTCATCATCATTTCTTTGAAATCATGCATCTAGTAAACTAATATAATCGTACAAACTAGATTTATTCCCAAACTGTACAACTACTGTAAACCCTAGATTTGTGTGCTACTGTATTCCAATTTTAAATTGACCAATTTAGGTTTTGATCAACCATATAATTCCACTAACCAAAACCATACAAATCAGTTAAATAATTAGGGCCAAGGAAACATAAATAAGAAAATGTGAATTAACATCAGGCGATGCCGACACTGCACGTCACCCAAGTATACACGGTTAATTGTGACAAATATAGATCGAACTGAAATCGTATGTTTCATGGAGTTAATACTTGCTTTGGGGAGTGAGATTCTACTCACCATGGTTCAGGATGATCGAATTCAATCAGAAACACATACACGGGGTTGTCTTCAACCTCGGTTCTTCCTGGTTCAGACCTGCTTCACATATAGTTTTAAGAAGAACTGAGCTGGGTGCTAAATCAGGGTTGTTGGCGGTGGATTTCTACTGTAGGCTCACGACCGAAGTCGAGGGCTGCTTGGTGCTGTTCCTCACACCCAAAATAGCCCCTGGCTGGTGCCGCACAACTGTTTCTACTGCTGGTAGTAGCTACAGGGGGCGCCGCCCTAGGGCATGGTTGGGGTACAGGTAGAGGCAAGGATGAGGAGGGAAAGATGGAGGAAGAAGATGGATGGAAGCAAGGCACTGTTGAACGAAGCCAAGGCTCAAGAAATCACCCTTCCTGGCTCTCCCTCTGTTGGTCTCGATCAAGCGTACTATGCACCGCTCAAGGTTCTGCACCGATCGGGGGAGAAGATAAGGGAAAAAGGGTTATTAAACCAAATTAATGGGAAAATTGCAACATCAGCCCAAGGAACTTAAAAATGTCATATCTTTTTCCTCAGAGGCCCAAATCAAATGATTTCTTTTACAAAATTTCTAGAACAGAATCCACTACAACTCAAGGAAAGAAAAGATAGCAAATAAACCATCTTAGCTAAATTATCATCTTAGGTAATTAACTTAATGATTAACACTGAAATTAACATTAATTACATCAGATGAATCAATCTCGACTATTGATTCATATCTTAGCTTATCTTGATTAAGCGTGATGTTTAACAAGGTACTTAGCACTAATCAAGGTACTTTATACTAATCTAGGTACTTACTGACTAACCTCGATGTGGGTTGTAACATGCATAGTGAGAACTGATAAGATTTTTATAAAGGTCTTATGACCTAGAGATTATTGTAAGAGGTGGCCTTGTTCTAAATAAACTAAGGGAATGGAAATCCCATAACATAATAATAATAATAATAAAGAAATATTTATCATACATACATGATGATTATATCAAAATGAGGGCTATAGTGTTTTGAATATGCCAAATAAGGCATGAGAAATACTTATATCACATAAAAGATGTGAATGGGTCTGATGACCTGGCTCAGGCATAATGCCTAGTAGGGTGATGCGGCATTCAATAATGAATTTAAGGGATTGATATCCCATAATGATGATGTTAAGGGATGAGAATCCCCAGTGATGTGATAAGGGACTGAGATCCCAAGTGATATGCATTCAAAGGGTTTGAATACCCAGATCTAGGAATCATGATGGTGATGCTAAGGGATGATAATTCCCAATGATGTGATAAGGGACTGAGATCCCAAGAGTTATGCACTCAATGTGCTCCAAAGATTATGAAAAGTACTTGATAAATGTAATACACCTTTCTTTGTAGCATCTGTTATATTGTGTTTTTGTAACTTGATTGATGCTAAAAAATATTGTGATGTACCTAATAATCAAGTGGAACCCTATCATGTAGTAGCCATGGCCATAGAACCATTCAATGTTAGGATTTACTGAATGGGAAAATGAGTTCAACTCAGAGCATATATTTTTGAATGTGTGGGGGCGTGAGCTAGGACAAACATGCATGAGTCGATCCCCTTACATCCACAATCTTAAGGATTGGCTATATGCCATATCCTAGCTCGAGTGCAAGTGTGGTCATCAACTCAATAATGAGCACGGTGAACTGGCATGTGGCTCAGAGTATAGCTATATGCCATGACTCAGTATGCCAATGTTTCCTTGTGACCACCCCAATGAAAATGTCCTGAGAATTGATGTGATATCTCCTCAAAGAGAGTGCATGTTGCGGCTGTAGCTCTTTAGTGAAGATTCCTCTATACCCCAGCAAGCTAGTTGTAGTATGACATGTGGTCACTGCCAGTGGTCTCGTACTGATCGAGACAAGTGACGCCTTAGCAGAAGGCTCTTCCATTGACCTTTTATGGTACTGATTTTGACTAAGTGGCGATCAATTGGAGCATGAGTAGTATACCTCATCTCCTCAGGGCATAAGTGTGATTGTGAATATGTAATCAGCTGTGTAGCATATTTGCTAAAAAATTTGATTATAGAAACATTGGATGAGGAGATAATACTTGTGTATCTCATAGTTGATATATGTTATACATGTTCTTCATATTCCTTTCAAAAGTATTATATGATACAATGTTTAGTTTTGGATATATGAACTGCTCAGTTATAGTATTATTCTGCCATGCTCGTGATACATTGACATATTTTTTTAGTAGAGTTTCACTATAAATCTTGTTCTGTTAAAAGTTACATCTGTGATGATAACATTGTCAGCGGAGAGTTATAACTCTTGCTGGGACAATTGTCTTACCCCATAGGGGCCATTTTTTAGGTGGACGCAGACGAGGAGGGAGAACAACAACAACAGAGGAAGCAGTAACAACTCAGGTTGAGTAAATTATCTGTCATGTCTTGTAGATGGAAGTCCTATGTGTCATCTCTATACTCTCAGGTCCTTGGGAGATAGTATGTTATAATTTTATGAACGATCTGAGATTTTAGCTTGAATGCCTCGAGGTTTTATGTTTTTTATATATAGGTTCTCAAAAAGCAACTGTTATATGTTATCCTTGAGATTAGATGGTAAAATGTATGTGTGACAACCACTATCAAACTGACATTCAAATTGCACATTGATTACACGGAAATAGCCATTAACAGCGGATAACTGAAAGTCACTAAAAATTAAAACCATTTTGCAAAGAGATCCATCACTAGGAGACTCTTAAAGATAGAACCAAAGTAATATATACATCATAGTTCACATTGTACATACATTGTATCATCTCATCTGGAGGATATCATATCTTTGTTACTTTGCCAAAACACATGCTGAAGCAACATAAAACCTCGAGGCATATAAGAAAAAAAACTCAGATTATTTATAAAACCATTAAGTACTAACTCTCAAGGATCTAAGAGTACAGAGATGACAGAAAGGACTTCTATCTACATGACACGACAGACAACAAACTCAACCTGAGCTATTATTGCTGCCTTTGTTGCTATTGTTCTCCCTCTGCAATAAAGTCTCTACCTCCTTCTCCACGTCCACCTAAAAAAATGGTCCCTACGGGGTGAGACAATTGTCCCAGTGAGGGATATAACTCTTCACCAACAATGTTATTATCACAAATGTAACTTTTAACAGAACAAGATTTATAGTTGAAACTCTACTAAACAGATATGTCCATATATCATGGGCATGGCAGAATAATACCATAACTGAGCATTTCAGATATCCACAACTAAACATTGGATCATATAATACTTTTGAAAGGAATACAAAAACATGTATAACATATATCAACTATGAGATATAAAAGTATTATTGCCTCATCCAATGTTTCCGTAATCAATCCTTAAGAAAATATGTTACACGTCCGATTACATATTCACAATCACACTTATTCCCTGAGGAGATGAGGTATGCCTCTCATGCTCCAACTGACCACCGCTTAGTCAAAATCGATGCCATACAAGGTCAATGGAAGAGCCGACTGCTAATACCTCACCCATCTCGATCAGTTTGAGACCATTGGTAGTGACCACATGTCAAACTACAACTAGCTTGTCGGGGTATAGTAGAATCTTTGCTAAAGATCTACAACCACAACATGTACTCTCTTCAAGGAGATATCACATCAATCCTTGGGACATTTTTATCAGGGTGATCACAAGGCAACCCTGGCATACTGAGTCATGGTATATAGCCATACTTTGAGTCACGAGCCAGTTCACTGTGCTGATTACTGAGTCGACGATGGATATAGCCATACTAACTCGAGTTAGGATATGGCATATAGCCAATCTGCAAGATTGTGGACATTAGGGTATAGACTCACGAATGTCCGTCCTAGCTCACACCCCCATATATTCAAAAATATGTGCTCCAGGTAACCCCGTGGGAAAACTCATTTCACCATTTTAGCAAATTCTAACGCTGATGGATCTATGGCTAGGGCAAGTGTATTTTATGGTTCCAATGATATATTAAGTGCATTATAGTATTGTTTTAGCATAAAACAAGTTATAAGAATCAATCATATACAAATGCTACAAAGAAAGGTGTAATACATCTATCATGTACTTTCATATTAGGTATTCAACTCTAATTTCATCACTAAAAGTTGTCACCTCTTATCAGGTAACCATTACCTCTAGGTCCTCAGACCCAGGTATATGTCATACTTGTAGCACAAGTATTTCACATGGCTCACAATGCCTATTTAAACATCTTGTCACCTCTCACTAGGTAACAACTAATCACATGGCTCACAAGGCCCATTAAACATCTTATCACCTCTCACTAGGCAACAACTAATCACATGGCTCACAGGGCCCATTTAAACATCTTGTCACCTCTCACTAGGCAACAAATAATCACATGGCTCACAGGGCCCATTTAAATATCTTGTCACCTCTCACTAGGCAACAACTAATCACATGGCTCATAAGGCCCATTAAACATCTTATCACCTCTCACTAGGAAATGGCTCACAAGTCCCATTTAAACATATTGTCACCTCTCACTAGGCAAAAACTATATTTTTAGGTCATTAGACCATATAAACATTATAATTGTTATACAAGCATTTAACATGGCTCACAAGGCCAATGAAATAAGAGAAATACAACCTTCCCATTATTAGGGTTAGGGTTTCCCTTTTTTAGCCAATTAGGGTTTCAAGTTCATATTAACAATCCAACCCTAATTCATAGCTCCACACATCTTAGGAGCATACATTGATGTCATAAGTATTCAATCATACTTATTCATTCACATCATTTATCATAAAATTATTATCAACACAAGTATGAGTTTCTCTTTCATCCTTACTAGGATGTTCATTACATCATACTTTATTAAATTGGCTTAAACCTTTCTCAAGGTACATTAGCCAAAACTTGTGAAAGTATATTAAGCTCATTACTTCTTATTATATCAATTACCATAACACACTTCATGTGTTACTCATCCAAGTGTATTGGATTTGAGGTGCATCAAGGTATGTCGACATTGAGGTGCTACATGTGATATCATCCAAGTATCATGTCTTGGTGTATAACTTCCCTCATCATTTCCAACTTACTTTGAGTTCATCAAATTATCTTGTATTAGGGTATTGGCCATCCTAATACTTTATGTATTAACCCACCACATTTGTCTTGTAGTGTATTGTGCATAAGTCACCACTCTTGTCTTGTAGTGTATCAGCCTAGCCTCAATTCTTGAGTTGCCCAACTATCACCAAGTGATATGTACTCATCTCGGGTTAGGGCACTGTTGATATAGGATTGACCATTATCAACCAGCTTATCACATTTATCATCTAGTGTATTGGGTTACAATCACCATATCAGGTTAGAGGTGCTTACCCATATCGGTTTAAAGGTGTGTGCTTAACCCGATATCAGGAAAGCGGTGTGTGCTTACACAATATCAGGCAAGAGGTGTGTGCTTACGCCATATTGGGCAAGAGGTGTGTGCTTACACCATATCGGGCAAAGAGGTGTGTGTATGTGTCACAATATCGGGCAGAGAGGTGTGCGTATTCTTCACACCATATCGGGCATGAGGTGTATCTTCAAACACCATATCATTCATGAGGTGTATCCTCATCACCGTCTAAGGTTTCAACACCATATCATGTAAGAGATGTGTGTGTGCATCATCATATCATGTAAGAGATACTAGCTTGTGTGCTTGGACCCGATATCACTTTTGTAAGAAGTTATCATCATCTTAAAGCCCTAGAACTTCATTACTACTGTTCTAGTTTATGAATAACAGTTCTATGCAACTTTTAGAACTCATAAATTCATCAAGTATAGAAACAAAACTTGTAATTAAAAGTAGATCATCAAGTATAGCAAAATTGAAGGTGAACAATAACATGATTGGGTTCAAGTTATATAACCCACCTCAAGAACAACTTCAAAGCTCCAAACTCCAAAGATTCACATTCCCAAGGTTGAATATGAGCTTCACAACTCCTATATAGTCAAAAAATCACCATGGATAAGCATTTGGTTAAGAAGAAAAGAAAGGAAGATCTCAGCCCCAGATCCATGCTTTAATCCAAGGTTGAAGATGATCACAGCCTCACCTTAGGGTTAATACTTGAGCTCCTTCTTTATCCTTATAACCATGCATGATATTTCACTACTCATGCATGGTATCCCCTCACTTGTGGCCGATATCCCTTCACTTGTGGCCAATATCACTTCACTATGTTCGATATCACCTTGCTATGGCCGATATCACTTTGCTATGGCCGATATCACTTTGCTATGGCCAATACCAAGGCTCTATGCATGATAACACTTCACCTATGCACGATACCAAGACTCTATACACAATCTCTAAGATAAATAGGGTGGTAAGATTCAAAAAATTTCACTAATAGGTGAAAGGAGTGGCATATATAGTTGAGGCTCATGGAAAAGAGTGTGTATGAGGTGTCATCATTTTAAGCTACTAGGTGCCACGTGTCCATGTATGGTTGACACATGTATATTCATGCACTAACATTTATCATGAAATGAAAAACACTTGAGGATAATCTATAGATGATATTTTGGCCATAACTTATCTTGTTGGATAAGATATCTCAACTCAATCACCACTTTATTCACAACCCGATACAACTTTTTCAAGGAAGTTGTAAACTGATACATCTCACCTCCTTAAGGTGAATTTACCATCATTGACTTTTCCATGAGTCCCCAAACCTATATGGGATACCCTCTATGGCTCCTTGGCCTATAAGCATTCCCATATCAAGTCTACAACTCGATACAACTTAAGTTAGAGTTTCACATTCAACCCTTTTCTTGGTCTTTTCATCACCAAGAATACTACACTCATAATTGATTCAAACATGGTGTATCCTTTCTTTATCTTTAATCTAAATTATACATAGATGGATTAGGTACACTCTAGAGGCGGTAATTTGAATACCAACCCTACATTTTGGGTAATTTACAATTTGTACCAAAATTGGTGCACAAGGCACTATCATTATTCAAACAAGTTCAAACATGGAATTTAGGCTTTCCACAAGCCACCATCTAGAATCGTTCTCTATCTTAAGATGTTAAAAAATATTAGGTACATTCAACATGTGACATATTGCAATATAACCCCTCATCTTGCGTAAATTTCATTTTGGTCTAAAATAAGCAAATATTGCTCAAACAACATTCAAATAGGACCAAACTTGAAACATAGGCATGTCACATGATAAAAAAAACACCTTAGGGGATTATATTAAAGTTCTAAGCAACTTACTTAGCCAAAACAAATAGTGTTAGCCCAAAACCCATGTCAGAGTCATTACAAGTTATAAATTCCTAACAAGGATTTCATCCCCGAAATCACAGGTGAAGGGAAACAATTATTACTCATGCTTCACACGTTTGAGTCTCCACATATCTCGATGATATCATGGGGATACTACAGAACTTTTGACCAGAATAAAGTTCTTCCATTCAGGATCATCATAAGATCTGTCACACAGGACGCATACTCGGCTGTCCTTTTCCATTACTGACTACAGAGTCAACTCTATGTCAGGTAATACTTCTTAGTTAAAGGAGCACTATATGTACTTTATAAAACTCAGGTGTCAAACCTTACTGATTTTTCACCTTTACAACTTACAACTTTATGTGAAAATATTCTTGGTCTTCAGAGTTTACCATACCCCTCTCATACGTTAGCATGTCGCTTCCAAAGAAAGACTAGGGATACGTATTGTCACCCACTTGGGACTAGAAGATTTATGATACTTCTGTTGTGCCACTCTGATCTACTGACACAACACAAATCTTACTTATGACTTGTACCAACTATCCTACTAGTTGTACATTCTCTTCTCATAAGGAGAGGCCACTCATCAATAGAAAACTATCTCAGAGGTAACTCTAGATGTTATATGTATAAGCCATCTCAATATATCTAGATAGGGATTATAACCTTGTTTATCTATCTATAGCCGATGTACAACTTTCCTGGATTTTTCTTTCTTGCAAACTTGATAGGGATATTCTAAGGGATTATACTTAGCTTGATCAAATTTTCCCAAGATGATCTTACAACCATTTCTTCAACTCATACATCCTTATTGATGTCATGTTTATGCAGATCATAAACCCCTAACATATGATATCCATACTATAGATACATAACTAGTGTAACGTCCCCAAATTTTAACCTTCTCAAAACCCCATGGAGATGAGAAGACAAAATCTGAAAATGTTAGGCAATTGTATCAAAGTGCGTTGCGGAAGCAATATGCACATACATGAACATACAACTGTAATGCATACACCATGACATTCTCAACATTCAACATATTTATATTACAACATGAATTAAATTTACGACTCACATCTATATAATTTGAAGAAAATTTTACTAGTCTGTGAACATGTATGCTAACAGGATCTTAACACAATTGGTACAACCCAGACAATTGCTCACTTTTCATCTTCTATCCCACGCTAGCTCTGAACCTAAAACATACGTGCAACAATGAATCAACACACAAAGTGTTGTGTACGTGGGAAGAAAGATACATACTAATATGTTTACATACTTGAATAACTTGAGAAAGAAAGAGTAAAAGAAAACATTATTTAAAGCAATATTCAGGTAAACATACATTTTTAGATGTCTTTTTATGCGTTTGTACTACTAAGCAATGTCACACTTCATTTTTCCCCACCCCTTGGGCTATGGGGACCGAGTGCCGACCTTATATTTAGAGGAAAGAGGAGGTCTGTCACACTTCATTTTTCCCCACCCCTTGGGCTATGGGGACCGAATGCTGACCTTATATTTAGAGTAAAGAGGGAGGTATGTCACACTTCATTTTTTCCCACCCCTTGGACTATGGGGACCGAGTTCCGACCTTATATTTAGAGGAAAAGAGAGAGGATGTAGAGAGAGAGAGAGTGTATATCCACTTAGTAGCTACAAACCATCTATATTCTTTGATGTTATTATTGATATGGTGAAGATACTATAATCATAGTACATCCAAGAAATATTCAAATAAAGAAAATCAATACATCATAGCTATTGCAGACAAGAAAACTAGTCATATACTTAGATAAATCCCATGTACCTGAGTTCAGAGATTTCTAATCATCCTGGATCATCTAAGACTTTGTCCATGACCTGATTAATAACAGTTAATGATCATTAATAGAAGAGTCACCATAATTAATTGTATTTTAGGTCCAAATTAGGGTTTGGCCAAATCTATATTCAAACAACCTGGAACTTATGTCTGATATTTTATAATGATCAGGAGGCCATTCTAGGGATCCGGTTCAGATTTCATATTTTTTTGATGATGGGTCTATTTTCTAGAATTAAAATGAGTTTTAAGAATTTGATTGGTCACTAATGAGGAAAGACCTAATATTAATGAACAAAAAATAGATCAAGGTATAAATCAGGTTCCAATAATCATTAAGTGTCTATAAGAATTTTTTCAAAATTTATTTAGAATAGATAACATTTATTGTGTCTTAAACAACCTAAAATGAAGCATCATCTTGTAAATTAAAAAACCACCAATAACACTACTTCAAAGATATTATCTAAGGGTATCATAATAAAGAGGGATTTTTTTTGAGAAATTTGATATCTTATTTGTATTTTTCTGATAACCATGCTAATATATATGTATTTTCTAAGATCTGTACATTTATAGGATTTTTGAGTGGATTACTACGTTTAGGAGAATCAGGCACTGCCACGTGGCACATGCGGACCCATTGGGCCTACTTTGGCTGGCCGATTTGGTTGAGTAGTCTGGAGCCAGTTTGGGTGTGATTTGGTTGGTTCAGGGTTCTTGCTACTTGCCCCTTTCTCCCTCGCGTGATGGAGATGCCTTCTCCGTCAGTTCTCCGCTCGACACCTCTATAGGAGGCTTCCATCCCCCCAGTTTAGGGTGCCATCCTAGCTTCCTAGGAGCTATGCAATCAGGATGGCTACTTTGGACTGATTACGGATTATTGTAGGATGCTTGGTCGCCCTCTGCTACCCTCTGCTCATGCTTCAGGCTGCTATGATGCCTCATCTACATCAACGATCCCCAGTCGCTTCCGTCGGACGATCACCTCCTCCACCGAGATCGGTGTTCGATGGAATGACAAGAACATACCTCACTGTCTGCTCTGAGACTCAGTCACTCGTGACTCACAGGTTTGTCCTCCCCTGTCTTTCCTCACTATCCCCGCATCGCGTGCACGAGAGAGACCGCGCTTCCCCTGCTGCTCCACTTTGAGTCCATGCCTCCTCCATGGTTTACTCCAATGAGTTTGTGAATGAGAAACAAATGGGCTACCGTAGGTTTGGCCCTCGCATCTCCTTCTTGTCCCCTGATTGCATGGACTAGATGCATGGATCCTCTTCTCATGCTCCTATGTGTGCTGTTGCGAGGTATGGACTCTGATGAGGAAGAAGCGTATGATCCTGGCACCTCGTGGCACCCCATGGCATCCAACAACTTCGTGGGGTAGCAAAAAAATTTCTGACTACCTCTGTCAGTCCTACAAGATTCACTGCTCCCAATCATCAAGGTTGGTCGATGAATAGTTGGAGCAAGGGGGATCAACCTGGGGATTTGCTCTCCTTTGGCCTTCATTACATTCTTGAGGCTTCTGGGGTCAGGGCGGCTAGCTATGACAATGAATCTCACCACAGAACTCCAGTCCACCACAGAGAGGGAGAAGAGTAGCATAGGCTGATTGGGGGTCTCTCTCTCCCTATAGGCCACCAGAAGCCCAAACCTCCTGCCCGCCCCTCACTCGAAAATCTCAAGCCATCCGTAAAACCACATCTCCTCTTCACATCTTCCAATTTCCTGTCAGCGATCATAGTTTCCATCAGGAAAACTATGTTTGGACTTTCTCTCCAAACCCAAGCTCAGAGAGCCTTGCACGTGTCAGGGTCGCCCAACCCCTGACAGTTCCAACTGAAGATTTTCATTGTCCTTCACAGGATTGGGCTCTGCCAATCTCTTCTACTTGAGTCCTGGTGACCCCAAAGTTTTCCATCACCTCTTGATTGAACATTCTATATCTTTTTCCTCCCGAGTCATTTATAGGTATCTCGTCAAGGTCCATGTCGCACACCTATCCATTCCTCCCCCTCTTTCCTGTTGTTTGTTCCCACACCACCTCCTCTTCTGTAATTCCTAATCTCTCCCCCCTATTTATTTTATAGACTCATGGTTGATGTCTCTTTTTCCCTTTGGCCTGTTTGTTCCCATGCTTCATTCTCACACCTGCTTCTTTCCTCCTATGTGCACTCGTTACACTCTTTTTAGAGTGTTGATCATGCCTGCGTTGCAATCTTCACTGAGTGTTGGTTCCTATCCATGCAACTCCTCCTTTTCCTTTGTTTCCTCTCTATACTTGACTTTGGTTGTTGCCCCCTCATTGAGGTTGGGCTCCGCCTTCTTCCTTTCCCTCAGTTGTCGTTCTCATGTGCGATAAGCCTCTCCCTCCACACTGATTTGATGTTTCATGAGTAACTCATGGACATCGTTTCCTGGCGCTGCACCATCTGATCCCCACGATTCTGTCTCTGGTGCAAACTCGTCGATATGAACACCTCCTTTCAGCCCTAATAGATCGTGCTTAGTATAATGCATCGTCGTCTCCCTCCTTGTTATCCCCTTTCCTGTGACGTCGTCGGCCTTCCGTTGGGGTTCACATGCCGCCTCTACTGTGGTATCACATGCATCCCTCCTCCCGTATGCGTGGAACACCACATCCTTCCCCCTCACTGTTGCTGACATGCTCTCCATCGCCCTATCCAACTGAACCCCATGTTGTCTGCCCGACACCTCATCTGCATTCGTCTCTCAATCATTCCCCCCCTGACGACGCCTCGTTGCTCCTGGTTGCGCCTCGACCCTCCGCTCCATGCCTCACCTTGCAACTCCCTCCCATCCTCCCAACCCTGCCACTCACTCTGACCAGCGCCCTCCTCCTATTTGTTGCCCTCACCCATCCTCCCCCACCCTACACTACTCCCTTCATCGTCGCCCTCCCCTCGACTCCCCCCTGTTGATCCCTTTCCCTTGAAAGTCAGCTTCCTCCTTATCCCTCCCCTAACATCCTCCTTGTTACTCTCTGCATGTTGTTGTTTTGCATGGAGACGCACATAGCAATCTGCCCCAACATTGTTGATGCTCGCCCCTTCCTCATAGTTGTTGCAGTCCCTGTCGACATGGCTGATCATGTCGCAATTGAAGCATAACATAGCTAGCCTCCCATATTTCACGTCCACTTCAACGATGCACCCTCTTTTAACCTTGAGCTTTAGGGTTTTCCTCAAGGGGCGGGTCACGTCTAACATCACGCGCACGCAGACTGAGTAGTTCCACCCCGATCCGTCTATGTCTGTTGCCACCACATCGCCTACGCAGCTCGTGATTTCCCGCACCATCGTCTCCCCTCTATACCCCATTGGTAGGCCGTAGAGTCGCACCCAAAAGGGTGTCTGGTTAATTTGCAGGTTCCCTGGTTGTTCCTCCTTATCCACCTCTTTGAAGAGTAGGAGATGCCCATCGAAGTTCCATGGGGCACCGTTTGTAACCCGTTGTTTGTCCCGCGAATGTGAGAATTGCATCACAAAGGTGTCGCCCTCCATCTTATTGAATAGCACTATCTCCCAGAGACTCCATGCTTGAGTCAGAGTCTGTTCCATAGCCTTCAGGTTGTAGGTGTGGTATGTGAGGAGGCATCCCACCAATGCCAGTTCTGTCTGATCTTCCTCCTCCTCCCCGGTGCCTACCAGGTTGCCATCAATCGGTTCTTCCTCGTCGTCTGATAGGTTCAGTCCTGCATAACGGTCCGCTAGTTCCGACGACATGAAGCCAAGACCCAAAGCACGCCTCAATGCTTGAACCTGCAAGGGAAAAACCCTAATCTAAGGGGGTGGACGTCCACAACTTGTGTAGCCCTAGTCGCCAGAGTGAGAGGGTGCAAGGGGACGGGTATCTCTATTTTTAGTGTTTCACTTGATTAGTTATGCCAATTGGGTAAATTTAGGTTGCATCAAAAAAGTGGACATACAAACCCTATTCACTTCTAGCAAGAATATAAATATCACAACTTTTAAAAGATATAAAATGTGTGAAAAAAATTTCTCATCTCATCATCACACGGTACTATTCATTTGTCATTCATGAGACCACGCTTGTCATCATACTATCACAAGATATAAATCCTTTTCACAATATCACAAGGTATCAACCCTTATCAACACAAGAGGATTACACCTCATTCAGAGCTCCCAAAGGTCATTAAGACCATCGTACTATAATAGGATATAAATCCTTTTCACAATATCATAGGTATAAAACCTTATCAACTCAAGACGATTACACCTCATTCAGGGCTCAACCATGCCCAAGGGTCATTAAGACCATCATACTATTCCCTACAAGATTATCATTATCTTTGCATGCCTTATAACAAGGCTCAACAACATCACTTACATATAATACACCAGATCAACACAATATTGCATTAATGATCTAGGAGATATTCATAAACAATCATCGCATGGTTATATTAACATTACGAACATTCCTTTATTACATCAACATGTAAGGAATCTAGATATGATTAACCCTCATCATATTCATAATGCACATGTTTAGCATAAGAAAGTATCAACCATGTGGCTATGATAACCACCAATTAACATATTAAGGTTGTGATCATATTGAGGAGGTTAATTCACCATCATTCCATTATATAAGAATGTTAAACATGAATACTCATCTTTATCTATTTGAATTAGAGTTGGGCTCAACAA
Source organism: Alisma plantago-aquatica (assembly GCA_963693085.1). Taxonomy (NCBI): domain Eukaryota; kingdom Viridiplantae; phylum Streptophyta; class Magnoliopsida; order Alismatales; family Alismataceae; genus Alisma; species Alisma plantago-aquatica. Next base: position 1,247,287,179 of record OY856412.1, read on the forward strand.
GACAAGTTATATTAATTTTACCAAACTCCGCCTCCTTATATGTGGGCTTTTTTCAGAACTCTTTTTATAAAGAAGACATTTCTTTGTAGATGACAATATTCTTTTTGTGAGGGATACACGTAATGAATGCCTGAGTGTAGCTAATATTATTAGCCAGTACAAGCAGGCATCGGGTCAAAGAATCAACCTCTCTAAGATGGAGGTGGCTTTTAGCAAGGGAGTACAACAAGGAATGAAGGAGACCTTAAAAAATCAGCTGGGGGTACAACTTGTGGACAGGCATGGAAAATATTTGGGTTTGCCCACAGCTATTGGGAGGTCAAAGAAACAAGTGTTTAGCTTCGTGAAAGACCGAGTCTGGAAGAAACTCCAAGGATAGAAGGAGAAACTTTTATTAAAACTGGGGAAGGAAGTGTTGATAAAGTCCATTGTGCAGGCCATTCCTTCTTACATTATGAGTACTTTTCAAATATCGACAGGGACTCTTGATGATATACAGGGCTACATTGCTAGATTCTGGTGCGGAGCAAAAGAGAATGAAAGAAAACTTTCTTGGCTGTGTTGGATGGCCTTATGCAAACCAAAGAAAGATGGCGGGCTGGGGCTTAGAGACATGCATGTCTTCAACCAAGCTCTTCTGGAAAAGCAGGTATGGAGGCTCATGACAAAGTAATCTTCTTTGGAATATAAGGTTTTAAAGGAAAGATACTTCCCTTTGACATCTATATTGGAAGCTTCAAGGGGGTATAATCCTAGTTATACGTGGAGGAGTTTATGGGCAGTGAAAGATTTGATTTTGGAAGGCATTAAATGGCGAGTAGGCAATGAAGGGAATGTCTGAATTTGGGAAGACAGCTGGATTTGTGGCTACATGGGAGACTTGTCATCTTTGAGGGACACATCTTATGAGCAGCCATCCATGGTGTGCGAGTTGATAGACCGACAGACAAAGGGATGGGATTTACAGATGATACAATAGACTTTTCCTTCTGATATATGTGGGCTGATTGGGAGCACTCCTTTTAGTAATAGATTACGTGAAGATGTCCTATATTGGTGGTCAGACATGAGAGGTGTTTTTACTACCAGATCGGCATATTGGTTGGGGCTGCAGGAAAAGAGGGAGTTCATTGCTTCAAGATAGGAGCTTTCTGAGAAGATCTGGACAGTTGTGTGGGGTCGGTGGTGGTCGTCGAAGGTTGCCCATTTTCTTTGGTGTGTGACTACAGGTGGCATGGCTACCGTGGGCAAGTTATTAGACAGACATTGTCATGTTGACGGTTTGTTTCCATTATGCCATGAGGAAAAGGAAGCCATTCAACATATGCTTTTCTGTTGTGTAGAGGCTAGGAAGATTTGGAGTACGTCACCTGCGGCGACCACTATTGCAACAGCCCATATACAGTCCACCAGGAAAACTTTGTTGGAATTGTATGATGGGTTATCTCAGCAGGAGTTTATAGAGGCAATAGCATATATGTGGGGGATATGGACGTTCAGGAATCATATGGTATTTCATGAAGAGGGGAGAAGTCTTGCCATGTTTGTGAGAGCAGCCCAAGCGTACATGATTGACTCACGGGACGCATGAATGGTGCACCCAGGACATCAGTAATGTCACAATAATATGATGGAAGCGCACTGGAAAAGAGCCATACTATGGACTGTGAAGATCAAAACTGATGTAGCGGTGAAGGTGGGTATTGGGATGGGGCTGGGAGCTGTTGGTAGAGATCATATGGGGCAAGCTGTAGCTGTTTGGGGGAAGTGTCTTCCTGGAGGTGGTAGTGTGGAGGTGTGTGAGGCATTGGCAGTGAGGGAAGGCGTCTAGCTGGCCTGGCAGCACGGGTGGAGGTTGATGAATGCATATTTCATCACAGTTTAGTCGCCTCGTTTGGTCCAATTTTGGTTGCATTTCATGCATTTAATGGCTTTATCTTCCAATGTGCGCATTTACTTGGCTTAATTGCTCTAATTTACCAAATCTTCTTATATGCAACCTATATTGGTATGATTGAATTTTCCCTATTTTTATTTGACTTTTCACATCCTTGTGCATGCCATTTCGAGCTTTGGGCCTTATCCCCTAGGCCCATGCCCTTTTCTTTTGGGCTTTGATCTGTTGTGATCAGCAGCGAGAGCCCCCCTTTCTTTCATTCACTCCCTCCTCACAGAAGCCTGCGGGGATCCGCCTTCCTTTCTTCCCTTCACTGTGATCATGGTAGCTTACCCTAAAAGCCACGACCTAACTCCCGCGACCGCGGCCTCTCCCAAGCTCTTCCGCGACCGCGACTCTCTCTACAACCGCCCCCAATCATGAACTGATGTGTCGTGACCTTCCTTCCAGTTGTCGCGACCTTCCTTCCACTTGCCGTGACCTACTTCCACCTCCCGTGAACGTGGCTTCTTTACCTTCCCGCGGCAAAACAACCCTCCACCCGCGACCGTGGCCTCCACCCCATCACCGCGACCGTGGCAAAATGGAGCCGCGATCGCGGCAAAATCATCGTGATCACTCTCTCTGCCTCCCTTCCTCTCTCCCATAGCCACCATCTAATCGTGACCTGAAGCTAACAGAAAGGTCACGACCAAGTACCTGCATAGCCGCGACTGCGATGTCTGTGAATCGATACCTCTTCTGCTCTCTCCATTAACTGTGATCCCCCTCCCCCCTACTCATTAAAGCAAATCTCGCAGCCACCTCTGTTGTACCTACCACCATATCTACTCCACCAGCCATCTCCAGCATCAACGTTCATCTAGCCACGGCCTTCCTCCACCCTCATCTGCTACTACACCTCAACCTGGGATCATCATCGACGTCCACTTGCAACCCCATGACCGTGACACCAATGCTCGCGACCGCGGCTCCAACAGAAAAGCCGCGACTGTGGCATCCAAAGCCATGACCGTGACATCCATACACAACACATCCAGAGCCGCGACCTAAACCATCCAATAGACGTGACCATGACATTTAAGTCGGTGCCCAGTAGCCTATAAATAGACCCATACCCTTGCCATTCAAAAGGGGGGCATCGATCCAATCCAGACGTTGTTAGGCTGCAGGACCGACCTGGGCCTAAGGAGACGATCTCCATAGCCAAGAACCTACCCCCGTGGTGGTTTTGCGGTTTGTTCACCCAGATCTAGAGTGAAGACTCAGATCTGTAAGTCACCTCATTCAGATCTAGATCCAGATCTAGATCTACTGCATTTACACCGCCTCGACACCGCCATCTCGTCCACGACCTGCTCCTCCTTCTATGAGCAAGGAAAATTAGAAGAAAGAGAAGGAGGAGAGAGAATAGCTGCGCCTCCTGCCGTGGTGTTCTTCCCTCTTCATCCAGATCTGCCCCAACATCGTGTAGAAGACTGTTTCTCCATCGAGCTGCGATCATCTTCTTCACCATGCTCATGGCGGAACACTCTCTCTCTTGTTATTCTTGTTTTCTCTCACCATGAGCAAGTAGTTTACTTTCACTACGGTGCAGGGACTAGCCCCGCTGCCCATGCTTTCATGTTCAAATGTTAAACACTCCATGACATGTATATAATCTTTCATTTCGTTGTTAATCGTCGATGTGTGCTTGTGGATTGATCACCTGCTTGCATTTCTCTTGTCGTTTCCTATGTTGCGAGAACTTCAATGCGTAGGTTTTGAACGTCAATTAACGTGATTGACTCCCAAACAAGAAATAGAATGGGATTCCTTGAGGTCGTAGGTGTATGATTCGTGAGGTGATGAGACATCTATCCCACTGTGATGCTTCTGTGTGCTTGACGCCCGTATGGGGGCCCCACAACTTCATTTGGATTTATGTATCTTCAGAGCCGTAAGTATGTGATACAGATGGTGATGAGAGATCTAATACCTAAGGTGATGATTACGCAAACCTGACGCCCGTATGGGGGGTTCGCAGCAACTCTATTTGAATGGTTATATGTTTCCTGGATGTTTGATTGGATGTGATTGCATGTGTAGTGGTGGTGAAACCCGGGACCATCCCAACGATTCCATATCATTAATCTTTAATCAACCTTTAATCATACTTTTTACTTTCCTCACATTTAGTTTAATTAAACTCAAATCAAACAACCTTTGTTCTAAATATTAGTCTTGATTCTACTAGGTTCAACTATTGTTACTGAATATTAGTCTTGATTCTACTAGTCTTGTTTCTACTAGGTTAAAATCAGCCAGATACTCAACCAAAGGAACTGCCAACCGCTGATAAGACAGACAAAGCAAGTTTGGAGGAACCTATTGTTACTGAAACTTAAGACACACCTGAGCCAGACGTTCCAGTATACAAGCCCCATCCTCCTTTCCCTGCTCGTTTGAAGCAAACGAAGCTTGATACTCGTTTCAATAAATTCAAGGAAGCTATGAAGAAGATTCATGTTCACATTCCCTTCTTAGATGCATTGGCTGAGATACCAGCCTGGACGAAGTACTTGAAGTCACTTCTCATGAGGAAATATTTAACTAAACAATATGAGACAGTGAAGTTAGCAACAACCACTTCCGACATTATTCATAGCAAGATGCCCAAGAAACAGAAAGACACATGATCTTTTGGGATTTCGTGCCATATTGGTGACTCTTCATGTAAGAAGGGATTGGCCGATCTTGGAGCCAGTATCTCTATCATGCCACTTAGCCTGTGCAAGAGGCTACGATTCACTGAACTGCTCCCAACTGGCATGACTATACAGCTTGCGGATAATTCTATGACTCTTCCCCTGGGAATCATTGAAGATGTCCTGTCAAGGTAGGAAAAGATTCCTATGTTCCGTGTGATTTTGTCATCATGGACATAAGGGAAGACGCTAGATACCCTCTCATTTTTGGACGTCCATTCCTTTCCACTGCAAGAGCTCTAATTGATGTTGAAGAAGGAACTTTGCTGATCAGACTAGGTAAAGAAATCCTCGAGTTTAGAGTTTTTGAAAGCATGCGAAGACCAAGCATGCAAGAGGAAGTCTATTTGATCGATTGCATAGAGCAGATGTCATTGCTCACACAAGGGGATTATGAACAAGACGATCCATTAGAAGTGGCTCTAACTAATCCAAATGCAGCTAGTTCAATTGATGGACAAGTGAAAAGTTGTGTTCTTCACCTTGACTCTGCCAAAGAAGATCATGAAGCAAAATTTGAAGAACTCAAAGCAGTGAGTGTTACTGAAGAATCATGCGAGAAGCCAGAAGCCCCTGAAATGAAGCCCCTACCTGAGGGACTAAAGTATGTGTTTTTGGACGATCTAAAGCTTTGTCCTGTTATTATAAATTCTGGTTTAACGACTGAACAAGAAGACAAACTCTTGAAAGAATTAAAAGAAAGAAGGAAAGCTATTGGCTACAAAATGAGTGATCTCACTGGGGTTAGTCAAGCTTTGTGCATGAATAAAATCCCTATGGTGGAATACCACAAGCCGACAGTTGAACATCAACATAAGTTGAATCCTAATATGAAAGAAGTAGTCCTCCGTGAAGTCATTAAGTTACTCACTACTTGAATCATCTACCCGATATCTGACTCACCTTGGGTGAGTCCAGTGCATGCTGTCCCAAAGAAAGGTGGAACTACTGTGATACGAAATGAAAATAATGAACTCATCCCCACCTGAACAGTCACCGGGTGGAGGATGTGCATCGATTATAGGAAGTTGAACAAAGAAACTCGCAAGGATCATTTCCCGATGCCATTTTAAGATCAAGTCTTAGAGAGATTGGCTCATCAAGAATATTTTTGCTATCTCGATGGTTACTCTGGATTCTATCAAATTCCTATTCATCCAGATGACCAAGAGAAAACTACCTTTACCTACCCCTTTGGAACGTATGCTTTTAGAAGGATGCCATTTGGGAATGCGCCTGCAACCTTTCAACGTTGCATGGCAACCATATTCGCTGGTCTAACTAAAACTATTATGGAAGTCTTTATGGACGATTTCTCTGTATATGGAGATTCCTATGATTCTTGCCTAAAGCACCTCTCCCTTGTCCTCAAACGATGTGAAGAAACACACCTAGTGCTTAATTGGGAGAAATGTCACTTCATGGTGAAGGAAGGTATTGTCCTTGGCCATAGAGTCGGTAATCGAGGAATCGAAGTTGACAAAGCAAAGATTGAAGTAATTTCCAAACTTGCTATCCCAACCACCGTGAGAGAAGTTTGTGCATTCCTTGGTCATGCAGGATTCTACAGAAGATTTATCAAGGATTTATCCAAGATAAACAAGCCGATGACAAACTTATTACTAAATGATGTTGATTTCTACTTTGATGAAGAATGTATCAAGAGCTTCAACAACCTGAAGAATGCCCTTATGACAACACCCATCATCCGAGCTCTGGATTGGGATCACCCATTTGAAATTATGTGTGATGCCAGTGATTACGCTGTGGGTGCCGTTTTGGGCCAATCTATAGAAAAGAAACATCATGTCATCTACTATGCATCGAAGACTCTCGACGAAGCTCAGAGGAACTATGCAACTATTGAGAAGGAACTCTTAGCAGTCGTGTATGCCTTTGACAAGTTTAGATCCTACCTCATTGGTTCGAAGGTGATTGTCTACATTGATCATGCCACTATCTGTTATCTCCTGAAGAAGAAAGATGCCAAACCCAGGCTAATCCGATGGATTCTCTTATTGCAAGAATTTGATCTAGAGATAAAAGATAAGAAAGGAACAGAGAATGTTGTAGCAGATCACCTCAGTCGTATCCACACCTTGGACACTGAAACTTTCCCTATCAATGAATCTATTCCAGATGACCATCTCATGAAAGTCTCAGAAGCTACTCCTTGGTACTCGGACTACGTGAACTACCTTGTCGCTGGTGTCATCCATCCTGAATGTACTGGCAATGCATTGAAGAAATTCATGCATGATGTGAGGCAATATCAATGGGATGAATCGTACCTCTTCAAGCTCTATGATGATGGTCTCTATAGACGTTGTATTGCTGAGGGAGAAGCCCAACTTGTTCTAGAGCAATGCCACTCAGGCCCAGTTGGAGGCCATATGAGTTCTAAGAAAACTTCTTTGAAGGTTTTGCAATGTGGCTTCTTTTGGCCAACCATATCCCGACACGCTTACAACTTTGTTTTGTCATGTGACAAGTGTCAGAGGATGGGTAACATAAAAACAAGAGATGAAATGTTGCTCAAGCTATGGCAAGAAGTAGAGATCTTTGATGTGTGGGGAGTGGACTACATGGCTCCATTCCCATTCTCGTATGGATTTTCCTACATCCTAGTTGCGGTGGATTATGTCTCTAAATGGGTAGAGGCAATACCAATCATAACTAGTGATTCCAAACCTGTCATCAAGTTGTTCAGAGATATTATTTTTCCCCATTTTGGAGTACCACGCACAGTGATATCCGATAGAGGTTTCCATTTTTTGGAAAGAAGCTTTGAAGCTTTGCTAAGAAAATATAGTGTAACACACAAGGTAGCTTCCCCCAACCACCCACAAACAAGTGGACAGGTAGAGGTTTCCAATCGCCAACTCAAAGCTATCCTGGAAAGACTGTAGGCCGCAATCGAAAGGATTGGTCAATGAAAATCAATGATGCCTGGTGGGCCTACCGAACCACTTTTAAGACTCCTCTTAGAACTACACCATTTCATTGATCTATGGAAAATCATGTCACCTGCCCATTGAACTCGAACACAAAGCATGGTGGGCAATTAAAAAACTAAATTTTGACATGAAGAAAGCAGGTGAAGCCAGGATTCTATAACTTCAAGAGTTGGATGAACTCCGAATGACAGCTTATGAGAATGCACGAATCTACAAAGAACGCACCAAACTTTGGTACGACGGTAATTTGAAAAGAAAAGACATTCAAGTGGGAGACCAAGTTCTGCTATTTAACTCAAGACTGAAGTTATTCCCAGGAAAACTCCATTCTCGATGGTCTGGACCGTACATCATGAAAAGCATTTATCCACATGGTGACTTTATGGAGTGAGAAGTCAGATGATTTTATGGTAAATGGCCAACGCTTGAAGAGATATTTCACCACAGTTGATACAAGCACTGACAAATCAATGGATTTTTCCAAACCAACATATTCACCAGAAAATTGAAGAAATCACATCGAGTCATTGACTTAAAACAAAGGCGCTTGTCAGGAGGCAACCCAATAAATATTTTTTCTTTCAAATTTTGAATTAGAACTTTTTCTTACTGTTAGACTTACTTTTTAGGCAATTTTGCATCTGGTAGACAATGCATCGCAAGATGCAGTCTTATGTTCTGATAGTTTCTATTTTTTAGATTTTAGATGGAGGACACGTCGCCGAAAGGAAAGCAACCACATCTAGTGGACCAACCGACACGAGTTTTTGCCTCCATCTCAGATTAAGAGTTTGCTTGAGGACGAGAAAATTTCTAAGTTCGGGGTGGAGGGTGGGTGGTACGTACTTCACTTTCCACCCCCCTCCTATCTATTTCAGACTTAAGATTTCATCGTTGCAATTTTTCTATAATTTTGTTGCATTCTGAGCAAATTTTTCAAAAATTTTCAAAATTTTAAAGTTTTCAAAGAAGATGTATAGAAACTTGATGCAGATTTTGTCGCTTCTGTTTCAATCAAAGCCATTACCTAGCCGACTATCCCATTTTTCCATGCAATTTTGAATCATCATTCCCTTCTTATTCGGAGTAAATCCTCAAGGGAGACAATTTCTGAAACTAGCCAATGGTTGAAAATCACCGTGTAAAGCTCATGAATCCTAACATCATGATCAGTAGATATGGCAAGTATCTGTCGAACTGAGAGGGATCAAACATATCATGCTTCCTAACTGAATAGTGGAATAATAGCATGGAATCTCTATCGGATCCACATCAAGTCATTAATTGAATGGAGTATGATAAGGAGAACAAACAGGTGCACTGAATTGTAAATCAAGTTGCATTCTGATCTGAACTCTCTTCTACACTTCTTCTATCATCTTCTTACCCCTCCGTTCACCAAAAAGAAACAAAAATAGCCAATATAGTGCCAAACTCTAAGCTCGGGGTGGCACACTCTCTCTCTTTACGCTTCTTCCATACCCCTCGCTATGTAATAGGGGTGTATCATCAAGAAAAGATGCCAATGCGCACCCAAAGAAATGCAATCTCGAGTCGAATAGAGGAGAGATTCGCACAAAAAATATGCAATCAATGAAATTGCAAATCATATAATAAAAATCTCGAGTCGAACAGAGGAGAGATTTATTTCTTCCTTCCATACCACCCTTCACTCCCTTTTCCACCTACTGGCACAACGAATGCCTACGCTTACCAATATCCTAAAAACACCAGTGTCAGATCAGGTGCACACTTGTTGTTTTGCGGGTATCTCCGGACTCCTACAAAACTCTCTAACATGCTTGATGTCGGAAAAGGTAGAAATGAAGTAATATTGGGAAACGAAATCAGGTACGAAGATACAGAAAGATGTGTTTTGTGATCTCAGGATGTTAAGACATGTAGTCGTACTAAGCAGAAAAGAAATAATCGTGATGTGAAGACGAGGCAATCACGCATGTTGAAAATACTCTTTTGGCGACTGTTTTAGATTTTGTGTTACTCGTGGATGAGCAACGTCTAAGTCTGGGGTATTTTGATGAATGCATATTTCATCACAGTTCAGTCACCTCGTTTGGTCCAATTTTGGTTGCATTTCGTGCATTTAATGGCTTTATCTTCCAATGTGCGCATTTACTTGGCTTAATTGCTCTAATTGACCAAATCTTCTTATATGCAACCTATATTGGTATGATTGAATTTTCCCTTTTTTTTACTTAACAGACCCTTGTGCAGGCCATTTTGAGCTTTGGGCCTTATCCCCTAGACCCATGCCCTTTTCTTTTGGGCTTTCATCTGTTGTGATCAGCAGCGAGTGCCCCCCTTTCTTTCATTCACTCCCACCTCACAGAAGCCTGTTGGGACCCACCTTCCTTTCTTCCCTTCACCACGATTGCGGTAGCTTACCCTAAAAGCCGCGACCTAACTCCCACGACCACGACCTCTCCCAAGCTCTACCGCGACCGCGGCCTCTCCCATGTTCTTCCGCGACCGCGGCTCTCTCTGCAACCACCCGCGATCATGGATTGATGTGCCGCGACCTTCCTTCCACTTGCCATGACCTACTTCCACCTCCCGCGATCGTGGCTTCTTTACCTGCCCACGGCAAAACAACCCTCCACCCGCGATCGCGGCCTCCACACCATCACCGCGACCGCGGCAAAATGGAGCCGTGACCACGGAAAAATCATCACGACCACTCTCTCTGCCTCCCTTCCTCTCTCCCATAGCCACCAACTAATCGTGGCCTGAAGCTAACAGAAAGGTCACAACCAAGTACTTGCAGATCTGCGACTGCGGTGTCTGTGAATTGCAACCTCCTCTGCTCTCTCCATTAATCGTGATCCCCCCTCCACCCTGCTCATCACAACAAAGCTCGCAGCCACCTCTGCTGTACCTACCACCATATCTACTCCAGCAGCCATCGTCAGCAACAACGTTCATCTAGCCACGACCTTCCTCCACCCTCATCCGCTACTACACCTCAACCTGGGATCATCATCGACGTCCACTTGCAACCCCGCAACTACGACACCAATGCATGCGACTGCGACTCTAGCAGAAAAGTCATGACCGTGGCATCCAAAGTCGCGACCGCGACATCCATACAGAGCACATCCAGAGCCGCGACCTGAACCATCTGATAATCATGACCGCGGCATTTAAGTCAGTGCCCAACAGCCTATAAATAGACCCATACCCCTACCATTCAAAAGGGGGGCATCGATCCGAACTAGACACCATTAGGCTGTAGGATTGACTTGGGCCTAAGGAGACGATCTCCATAGACAACAACCTACCCCCGAGGTGGTTTTGCGGTTTGTTCACCTAGATCTAGAGTGAAGACTCAGATCAGCAAGTCACCTCATTCAGATCTAGATATAGATCTAGATCTAGATCTAGATCTGCTGCATCTACACCGCCTCCACACCGCCATCTCGTCTACGACCTGCTCCTCCTGCTGTGAGCAAGGAAAACGAGAAGAAAGAGAAGGAGGAGAGAGAATAGCCACCCCGCCTATTGTGGTGTTCTTCCCTCTTCATCCAGATCTGCCCCAACGTCGTGTACAAGACCATTTCTCCATCGAGCTGCGATCATCTTCTTAACCATGCTCATGGCGGAACACTCTCTCTCTCTCTTATTATTCTTGTTTCTCTCACCATGAGCGAGTAGTTTACTTTTGCTGGGGTGCGGGGACTAGCCCCGCTGCCCATGCTTTCATGTTCAAATGTTAACCACTCCACGACATGTATATAATCTTTCATTTCATTGTTAATCGTCGATGTGTTCTTTTGGATTGATCACCTGCTTGCATTTGTCTTGTTCATTTCCTATGTTGCGAGAACTTCAATGCATAGGTTTTGAACGTCGATTAACGTGGTTGACTCCCAAACTAGAAATAGAATGGGATTCCTTGAGGTCGTAGGTGTATGATCCGTGAGGTGACGAGACATCTATCCCACAATGATGCTTGTGTGTGCCTGATGCCCGTATGGGGGGCCCACAACTTCATTTGGATTTTTGTATCTTCAGAGTCGTAAGTATGTGATCCGGATGGTGATGAGACATTTGATACCTAAGGTGATGCTTACGCGGACCTGACGCCCGTATGGGGGGTTCGCAGCAACTCTATTTGAATGGTTAAATGTTGCCTGGACGTTTGATTGGATGTGATTGCATGTGTAGTGGTGGTGAAACCCGGGACCATCCCAGTGATTCCATATCATTAATCTTTAATCAACCTTTACAACTGCTTTTTACTTTCCTCGCATCTAGTTTAATTAAACTCAAATCAACAAACCTTTGTTCTAAATATTAGTCTTGATTCTACTAGGTTCAACTAGTATGAAGATTCTTAAAAATGTTGTCCCTTGGGATTCGATCCTCAACTATACTGCGATAAGACTCGTTCGCTTGCGGGTGGTATTATTGCACGTTGTTTTGGTTAAGAGCTTAGGGATTTCAACCCTAAGTGAGTTTGTTAGTACAATAATAGAAATCATGTCAGAGGTCCATTGTGGTCGAATCAGATTTGAGTATAGTCACGACAGTGCTAAACAACTCAAGGGAGAGAAGAGATCATCTGGGAATGTTAGCTGCTGATATTAGATCACTTGTGTTAATTTTGTATCGATTTCCTTTGTGCATGTTAGCTGATTCTATAACTATGTGGCGCATGAGATTGCCAAGCTTGCGAAGGCTAGCGACTTCATTCATACGGATGAGAATGGGGGATTTCCTTAGTATCTTTTGAACCTTGTAGCTTCTGATTCTTATGATTAATAACAGGATCGGCCCCGTTCTAAAAAAAATCATTAAAGTTGATAACTTACACTACTTTGCAAATTTCAAGAGGAATTAGGTTCTAAGCATATTTTTATTGGATTCCTATCATTTTTGTGAGCAAATTTCATATGTTATGCGTACAAATCTGAGCTACCAATATTTAGTTACGATTTTGTAAGATTACACTTACTAGAGCCAACTAGAGGATGACACGTCACCTTTGTCCATGCAACGCGGCCCGTTGAGATTATAACCAAGTTACCAAAATACCCTCGATGTGGCTATTTGTTTCTTTGTTCTTCGGAGGTCAAAACGATCCAATGACCGATCCCTCATCTTCAACCTCACGACGGTGCTTTACTGTCACCCTAGTCATGCTTTGCTCAGCTATTCCTTACTCCTCAAACCTAGATGGTCATCAACATACGCATCACTGACTCGGAAACCCTCCACCGTGTCCGTCCATGCTCCCACCCTCGGCCCGGTTGTTTGAGTGTAGGGTCACAAGACCTGCGACCCATGACCTTGCTGCAGATCCTTCTACAGTGTTGCACGATGGTGGGAGCAAGGTTGCGATGGAAACTCCCTCCTCGATCGTCGTGGGGTCGTCTTACTTCCTTCATGACTTCTTAATGATCCCTCGTTGCTTTGTGGTCAGGCTAACCTTTCCACTAGGGCTTGTTTACAAAGAATAAGGAGAAGATATGGTAGGATATGTGGGATCTCACTTTAACTCGAGCCAGAGGCTCTACCCCTAATATAGGGGAGGGTATCCACGCCCTAGAATGTTCATCCAAGAGGGAACAAGTCCCTATCCTAATAGGAAAAGATTTTTCCTTCATTAAGAAGCAACTTCTCTCTCTTCATAAACCCTTCAAATATACTTTGTTCTTTAGATATTAGGAATTCAAAATTCCTCTTACCTATCCTCTTTATGGCTTGACTTTTAACCCATTGGCACGAAATCATGTTTTCTTTTAATAGAAAATACTTCCTTTTTTGCAATGCTACCAAAATCATTAATAATGTTTCACATTATCATCTTATTTTTAATTTTTGGTATTTTTCTTTCTTTCTTCTTCATTGGGGCTCCTTGGATCCCAAGAAACTCAAATATTTTGAAATCCTTTTTATTGGATACTCATTATCCTTCTAGATGCATCTTTACCCATTATTTCTCATTATTTTGTTTCTTTCTTATTAAAATATCTCTTTTTGAGGATTTCTCTTTTATTTTCCTCATTGGTATTCCTTTTAACATTAGGAATCTTTGGGACACGAAATTCCACCAAGGATAACTCAATTATACCTCTTTTCCACTTATTTCCCACTTTTTATCATTGTTTTCAATTTCTTTCTTAACAAAGAAATACTTAATTGATCTTTTATTTTCTTGTTGCATTCTCTATGCAATTTTGGACTCCTTGGAACCCAAGTAACCTAAGAGGCACGAAATCCCTCTTTGGATTTGTCGTCTAGATGTTTCCACATTTTTGTTTCCTTTATTTTCTTATTTACTCAATAATAGAGTTTCTTTTGTCCTTTCTTTGTTATTGGGCCCAATAGACAATAAAGCCCACAAAACAAACATCAAGGCTATTGTAAACGAAACTCATTTATTCAAAACAAATTATATCATCATCTGTTCCAATATCTTTAATATGAGAAATTACATTTCTATCCAAATGAACTCAAAAATTGGGGTTTTAACACTTGATGTACATGGATTATAAGTAATCTATAGATGGATACTTTGAAAAGTGTGAGGTAGTCTTGGATTTTGGTTCCAAGACAAAATTATATGTGATAAGTAATGTTCTAAAATGAAAGAAAGACCCTAATATATATTTGGTTTTGGTAATAACATTAGAAGGTGGATATGATGAGGATGTGATGTGTTTTTGGTGCAGGTAACAGATACTAAGATAATGAATCCTAATATCCCAAAACTTTCAATGGTAGGAGAAAATAAGAAACATGACTCCTAATAAGATGATTAATGTTGGTTAACTAGGAGGGGCCAATTTTTAGATTAGTTTAGTTACATAGAATAGTATGGACACCATATGTTAGGGGTTTATGCTCTATATAAACATAACATAGATAAGGATGTATTAATTGAAGGAACAAGTGTAGAATCATCTTGGGAAAATTTTATCAAGCTAAGTATAATTCCTTAGAATATCCCTATCTAGATCTTTTGAGGTGGTTTATACAAATAATAGCTAGAGTCACTTCTGAGATAATTTTTCTTTGATAAGTAGCCTCTCCTTATGACAAGAAAATATAATAGGATGGTTAGAACAAGTCATAAGCAAGATTAGTGTTGTGTCAGCAGATTAGAATGGCACAAAAAAAAGCATGATAAGACTTATAGTGACAGAATGTAACTCTAGTCTTTCATTGAAGGAGAAATGCTAAACTAAGTAAGGGATATTGGAAATTCCCAAGATCAAGAATCTTATCACATAAAAGATGTAAGTTGTGAAGGTCACAAATCAATAAGTATTGACACCCAAGTTATACAAAGTATGTATAGTACTCCTCTAACTAAGAAAGTGTTACCTGACACAGAAATGACACTACAATCATTAATGAAAAGGACAGTTCAATATGTATCAAATACAAAAAAGATTCTATGATTACATTGTATGGAAGGACATTGTTTTGGAGAAAGTTCTATGGAATCTCCATGACATCGATATGTTATGTGGAGACTTGATGATAAGATGCATGAATAATAGTTGTCTCCCTTCATCTGGGATTTCAGAGATGAAATCCTTATTAGGGGTTTATAATTATAACATACCTGACCTGGGTTTAGGGCTAACCATAATTTTTTTGGCTTAAATAAGTTTCATAGAACTTTATTATAATCCTCTAAAGTGTTTTGTTATCAGGTGACGAACTTATGTTTCAAGTTTGGTCCTGTTTGAATAATGTTTGAGAAATGTTCTCTTATTTTGGACTAAAATGCACCCCAAGATGAGGGTTTGTATTGAAATATGTCACATGTTGAATGTGCCTTAAGTGTTTTAGCATAATAAGAGATAGAATGATGCTAAGTGGTGGCTTTTGGAAAGCATATATTCCAAGTTTGAACTTGTTTGAAGAATGCTAGTTCCTTGTGTATTAATTTTAGTACAAACTATAATTTACCCAAAATGTAGGGTTGATATGCAAATTACCACCTCTAGAGTGTCCATACTACCTCCTAATATCATATATAGGAGAGATAAATAAGGATATAACATGTTTGAATCATCTTTGAATGATGGTACTCTTGGTGATGAAAGACCAAGATATGATGTATAGTTGAAGCCCTTACATGAGTTGTATCGGGTTGTAGAGTTCATTTAAGAGTGCCTATCGGCCATGGAGCCATATAAGGAGTCTCATATCAGTTTGGGAACTCTTGGCAAATGCCATAATGGGAAAAGCACCTCAAGGATGTGGAGTGTATCAGTTTACAACTTCCTTGGAAAAGTTGTGTCAGGTTGTGAATGAAGTGGTGATTGAGATGATATATCTTATCCAAAGAGATAAGTGATGGATGAGATATGATCTATGGATTATCCTTAAGTGTTTTTCATGTCAATATAAATAATATTTCATGCATGTACACATGTCAACCATACATGGAAACGTGGCACCTAGTAGCTTAAAATGATGACACCTCATAAACACTCCTTTTCATGAACCTCAACTATATATGCCACTCCTTTCACTTGTTAGTGGAATTTTACCACCCTCTTTCTCTAAGATATCATGCATAGTATCTTGATATTATGCATAGGAAGAGGGGTATCATGCATATATCCTTTTATTGGCCATAGCAAAGTGATATCGGCCAAATGAAGGGATATCGGCCAAGTGATATAGGCCAAGTGAAGTTATATCGGCCAAAAATAGGGATATCGAACACAAGTGGTATCATCAAAAGTTCTAAGGAGATCAGGCCTTGGACCTTTGATAAGCTCATCTTCAACCTTTGGAATTTGAAGATTTGGATCTTAGATCTTTGAAGTTGTCCTTGAGGCGGGTTATATAACTTGAACTCAATTATGTTATTATTTACCATCAATCTTGCCATAGTTAATGATCAACTTTCAGTTCGAATTATTGCATATTTGAAGAATCCATAAGTTCTATTTGTGACATAGGACCGTTATCTGTGAACTAGAACAATAATAACATGAGTCTATGGGTTTATGATGATGACATCATCATGGCCCAACCCGATATTGGGTTGAAGCACCTCTAACCCGATACAGTGAGGTGAACATACTCCTAATATGACACAAAGAGGATGCATATCTCTTATGCATGATATGATGATGAATTATAGACCTTGTGCATGATATGGTGCCAAGCATACACCATGTGCACGATATGAAGTCAAGTATATACCTTATGCACGATATGGAATCAAGTATATACTCTAATCCGATATGAAAAACCCCAGATGATGGATAACTCGATATAGTGATGAGTTTATACCTCATGGATGATATTAGTAATACATGCATACACCTTGTGAATCATAGGGTGTCAAGCATACACCTTGTACACGATATGAGGTCAAGTATATATTTTATGCACGACATCGTGTCAATTATACACCCTAACCCGATATGCAAAACCATAATTTTATGTAACCCGATATGGTGACATATACACTTAATTCTTACACGATATGAAGTTGAAACCCTAGATGGTTATGGTTATACATCTCTACAACAATATGGCATTGGAGGATACACCTCATGCATGATATGGTATTGAAGGATACACCTTATGCATGATATGGTATTGAAGGATACATGTCTTTCCCGATATGATGTTGAAACTCTAGATAGTGATGGTTATACATCTCTAGAATGATAAGGTGATGATAAACCTTACGCACGACATAATGATAAAGAGAAAACCTTGTCCACGATATGGTATTAATATGAGGTCAAGCACTCACCTCATACACGATATGGAGAAAAGTACATCTAATTTGAGATGATAAACCCTAAATGTTGGGCAACCGGATATGGGTGCATGATATGGTAATGGGGGACACACCTTATACAAGATATGGTGATGATTATACACTTCATTCCTGATATGTTTGCATGATATGGTGATAAGGATATACCACAATACCTGATATGGAAATATACATACACACCCTTTTTCTTTAAAACCATCCATAACACTTCTCTGGGTACTCGATCATAAGCCTTCTCTAGATTGATAAACACCAAATGAAGATCTATTTTGCTTTGTTTATACTTCTCCATAAGCCTCCTTATCAAAAAAATAGCATCTGTTGTTGATCTTCCAAGCATGAAACCAAATTGGTTGTTTAATATCTACGTTATAGATCTTAACCTCTGCTCAATAATCCTCTCCCAAAGCTTCATCGTGTGACTCATCAACTTGATACCTCTGTAGTTTGTACAGCTCTAAACGTCACCTTTGTTCTTGAAGATTGGGACTATAGTACTATTTCTCCACTCATCTGGCATCTTCTTAGTCTTCATGATCTTGTTAAAGAAATTTATTAACCATGTAACTCCCTCATCCCCCGTACTCTTCCATAGATCAATGGGAATACTATCTGGTCTGCATGCCTTTCTCATTTTCAGCTTTTTCAAAAAATTCTTGACCTCAAATGGTGAAACTCTTCGTGTGTAAATGATATCTCTTGTATTCATGTCACATGAGTCACTAACATTATATGTATTATCTCCATTGAAAAGCTTATGGAAGTAATTTCTCCACTGATTCTTGATATCATCATCCTTCACCAATACTCTACCATCTTCATTATTTATGCATTTTACTTGACTCAAGTTTCTTCCCTTCCTTTCTCTTATACGAGCCATTTTATATATATCTTTTTCTACTTCTCTAGTGTCTAGATTCTTATACATGTCATCAAAGTATCTAGACCTTGCCTCCTGAATAACCTTTTTAGCTTCTTTCTTTACTTGCTTGTGTCTTTGAAGCGTTGAATAATCTCTAGATTTGGACAAGCTCATATAGATATCCCTTTTCAATATAATAGCCTTCTGTACTTCATCATTCCACCACCAAGTCTCCTTCTATGGAGGCCCACAACCTTTAGACTCCCCCAAAACCTCTTTGGAAATTTTTGTTATGCAGGAGCTCATGTTATGCCACATAGTATTAACATCAGACTCCAAATTTCAAGTTACCTCCTTGATGAGTTTATCATGAAAAGTCAATTTCTTTTCTCCTTTAAGATTCCACCACTTGATCCTACTATCTTGATTTCTATTATGCTTGCCTTTATTGATCTTCATGTTAATATCCAAAAATACCAACCTATGTTGGGTCATGAGTTCTTTGACAAGAATCACTTTACAATCCTTACATATGTTACGATCCACCCACCTTGTAAGGAGATAACCAATTTGGCTACAATTATGCCCACTCTTGAAAGTAATCTTATGAGATTCTCTTTTCTTAAAATGGGTGTTTGCCAAAATCATATCATATGCAGCTGCAAAATCTAATATCCTCTCTCCTTCTCTGTTCCTACTGCTATATCCAAAACCACCATGAAGTCTCTCATATCCGGCATTGCTACTCCCCACAAGGCCATTTAAATCACTCCCAATAATATCCTTCTCCTCGATCAGTATTCCTTGCATCAATTCATCCATATCATCCCAAAAATCCTTCTTCACATCCTCGTTAAGGCCAACTTGGGGGGCATAAGTGCTAATAATGTTAAAATTATTTCCCCCAAGAACAACCTTGATAGCTATGATTCTATAACCCATCCTTATAATCTTGACTACGTCATCCATCAACATCTTATCAACAATAATACCTATGCCATTTATATGTTTATCAATACATGTATACCAGATTTTGTATCATGTGTCTCCAATCTCTCTACAACGTTCCCCTATCCACCTGGTTTCCTATAAGAAAGCTATATTAACTTTTCTTCTCATCATGGTATCCACTAGCTCCAAAGATTTTCCTATCAAATAGACAATATTCCAAGATCCAACTCTAATCCTTTTTTGTTGAACTTGCTTCTTTACTTACCTTCGTCAAAAATGTTGCCCCTGTACATTTTTCACAACATTTGGGCAACGATGTGGCAGGATTAGCTTCTTTACCCACACCCTTCCAAGATATTGGAACCCTTGCACATTTTTCACTACATCTGGGCAATGATGCAGTGGGACTAGCTTCTCTACCCACACCCATTCAAGATGTGGAAACCCTTGTTTGTCCTTTAATACAATCGGACATCACTTTGTTAAAACCCCTTACATATTTATCACTACACCCGGGTGTCGATGCAGTGCGTCACTGGGTAGGGACTCTCCAACGATATTCTTATAAGGATCCATGTCATAGAAAGAGTGATAAGTTTTTATAGGCTGGCTGTCAATCTACCACCAACCCTCCTCCTTTACCCACGCTTGGGACTATCTACATTTACAGAAAATATGAAAACATAGGTGGAGTTTCTACCAAAGTCCAATATTCTCTTATATGGTTTGAAATTTCTCTCTTCACTAGAAGGGGAACAGATGTAAAAGAAACACCTGGAGAAGAATTAGAGATACTAAGTTGTAAAATCTAAAGGGATGCTAAAAGTAAGAATATAATATAAAACAAAATACATACTACCTAATTTAAGTTCTTGCATACCCTGGCCAGGTATTTAACTATTGATGGTAAGGTAGGTAGGATACTCTTAGATTGCTATCTTTCTGATTACTCTGATCAAGTAGTCATTTTGAGACAATATAAAAGAGCATAACGGAGTAGGAGATGTGGAACAGATAATTCAACCACATCCTAATTAATATAAGGAGGAATCTGAGTTAAACACAGATCGACTTACAAACAAAAGAAGAGGTTGAGTATAATGTATACCTTCGTCTGAGGACCTAGAGGTAATGGTTACCTAATAAGTGGTAACAATGTTTAGTGATGAGTTCAGTGATGAACTAAGGGTTTGAATAGCCAGATCTAGTAATCATGATAATGATAATACTAAGGAATGGTGACATATGATCATTTTTATAGTTCCTGTGATGATGGCAAGGAACCTAAGATGAAACAAGATTGAATGACAGATGAACAGTTGAAATTTCATGCAAATAATCAAAGGAGGTGATAATTTCTCTTCTTTGACAAACAAATCACGATAATGATGGGCGATAAAAGGGAATATGTTTTCTTGTGTTCTTTCCTTTTTGGGTCATGGCAATCAAGTAAGCCTTATAACACTTGATGTACATATATTAGAAGTAATATATAGATGGATACTTTGAAAAGCATCAGCTAGTGTTGGATTTTGGTTCCAAGACAAAATTATATGTGATAAGTAATGTTTCCAGATGAAAGAAAGACCCTAATATATATATATATATATATATATATATATATATATATATATATATATATATATATATATATATATATATATATATAGACTCAGGCTAGAATCCACTCGAGTGTACCGATCGCACGAATACACTCAAGTGTGTTTGCATATCAAGACTATTTTTTGCAAAATGTAAACCGTTGATCTTCATTGTCATACTATAACTAGGTTACATACAAATTTTGAACCCATTTGGATGAGTGTAAGTCACTCATCCCAGGGAAACAAAATCGACGTGCGAAACTAATTTGAAATGCATAATTTTTGTGGTCTTTATAACATGACCTATAAATGTCCAAATGTGCTCAAATTTTGCGTATGAGCTGTTCACAAGATGTTTAAGAAGATCAATGGATTAGATTTTCAAAAAAAATATTGCATCATGGAAAACTACTTGAGTGTATTCCGCTCTGGATACACTCGAGTGTATTCTATCCTGACTCTCTCTCTCTCTCTCTCTATATATATATATATATATATATATATATATATATATATATATTTGGTATTGGTAATAAAAAGAAAGGGTGGATGTGATGAGGATGTGATGTGTTTTTGGTACATCCAACAGATACCAACGTAAGGAATCTGAGTATCCAAGAACTTTCAATGGTTGGAGAAAATAAGAAAAACATGATCCTATTAAGATGATTAACTTTGGTTAACTAGGAGGGGCCAACTTTGAGATTAGTTTAGTTACATATGATAGTGTGGACGCCAGTATTAATTGAAGGAACAAGTGCAAAATCATCTTGGAAAAAATTTATCAAGCTAAGTATAATTCCTTAGAATATCCCTATTTAGATCTGTTGAGGAAGTATAACATCTAGAGTCATCTCTAAGATAGTTCTTCTTTGATAAGTAGCCTCTCCTTATGACAAGAAAATAGACAGCTAATGGGAAGGTTGGAACAAGTCATAAGTAAGTTAGTGTTATGTCAGCAGATTAGAATGGCACAACAAAAGTATGATAAGACTTGTAGTCCCTAATGGGTGATCGAATATAACTCTAGTCTTTCCTTGGAGGAGAAATACTAAATTAAGTAAGGGGTATAAAAGACTCCTAAAGTCAAGAATCTTATTACAAAAAAGATGTAAGCTGTGAAGGTGACAAATCACTGACGACCGACACCCAAATTATTTGACGTACGAATGGTACTTCTCTAACTTAGAAAGTATTACCTAACACAGAAATGACACTATAATCATTAATGAAAAGGACAGTTCAGTATATATCTGGTATGACAAAGATTATATATGTAAGTACTTTGTGCTGGCCAAAGTTACATGGCATCTCCATGACATCGAGATGGCTTGATGATAAGATGCATGAATAGTAATTGTCTCCCATCATCAAGGATTTCGGGGACGAAATCCTCTTTAGGGGTTTATAACTTGTAACGACCCTGACCTGGGTTTAAGGATAACCCTATTTGTTTGGCTTAAATAATTTTCTTAGAACATTAATATAATCCTCTAATGTGTTTTTTTATTAGGTGACAAACTTATGTTTCAAGTTTGGTCCTGTTTGAATGATGTTTGAGCAATATTCTCTTATTTTGGACTAAAATACAATTTTCGCAAGATGAGGGGTTATATTGCAATATGTCACATGTTCAATGTGCCTTATGTGTTTTAGCATTATAAGAGAGAGAATTATGCTAAGTGGTGGCTTGTGTAAAGCCAAAATTCCAAGTTTGAACTTGTTTGAAGAATGTTAATGTCGTGTGTACTAATTTTAGTGAAAATTGTAATTTCCCCAAAAAATAGGATTGATATGAAAATTACCAGATCTAGAGTGTCTGTAATCCCTCTATGTGTCATTTAGAGGAGATAGAAAGAAGGACACACTATGTTTGAATCATCTTTGAGTGATGCTACTCTTGTCGATGAAAAGACCAAGAAGGGTTGGATGTAATACCATAATTTGAGTTGTATCGAGTTGTAGAGTCCATATGAGAGTGCCTATCGGCCATGAATCCATAGAAGGAGTCTCATATCAGTTGGTGAACTCTTGTCTATGCCCATGGCGGCCTAAGCACCTCAAGGAGGTGAAGTGTATTGGTTAACAACTTTGTTGGAAAAGTTGTGTCGGGTTGTGAATAAAGTGGTATTTTAGTTGATATATCTTATCCAAAGAGATAAGTGATGGCTGAGATACTATCTCTAGATTATCCTCATGTTTTTTGCATGTCAATATAAATAGGAGTGCATGAATGTACATGTGCCAACCATGCATGGACATGTGGCACCTAGTCGCTTAAATTGATGGACCTCATAAACACTCCTTTTCATGAACCTCAACTATATATACCACTCCTTTCACTTGTTAATAGAATTTTACCACCCTCTTTCACTTAGAAATCATGCATAGTGTTTCGGTATCGTGCATATATGAAGGGGTATCGTTCATAGGGCCTTGTTATCGTCCATAGCAAATACTATCGGCCATAGCAAGTGATATCGGCCAAGTAAAGGGATATCAACCACAAATAGTGAGATATCGTGCATACTGCTAAGAAGCAAGAAGGAGCTCAAGTCCTAACCCATAGAGGAGTTGTGAAGTCCATATTAAACCTTGGGAATGTGAAGATTTGGAGCTTGGATCTTTGAAGTTGCATTGAGGCTGGTGGTATAACTTGAACTCAATCATGTTATTATTCACCTTCAATCTTCCTATACTTGATGATCTACCTTCAATTCTAAGTTTTTCTTCTATACTTGATGAACTTATGAGGTATAAAAGTTTCATAGAACTTTTATTCATAAACTTGAATAGTAAGAATGAATTTATAGAGCTTTAGTATCATGGTATCATCTTGCAAAAGTGGTATCGGGTCCAAGCACACAAGCTAGCACCTCTAACCTGATATGATGACACATACACACACCTCTAACCTGATATGGTGTTGAAACCCTAGATGGTGATATATGTACACCTCTATAATGATATGGTGATGAGGATACACCTCATGCACGATATGGTGTTTGAAGCTAGCACCTCTAATCTAATATGGTGACACATACATACACCTCTAACCCGATATGATGACACATACACACACCTCTAACCCAATATGGTGTTGAAACCCCAGATGGTGATTGATGTACAACTCTAAAATGATATGGTGATGAGGATACACCTCATGTATGATATGGTGTTTGAAGCTAGAACCTCTAATTCGATATGGTGACACATACATACACCTCTAATTCGATATGGTGACACACACATACACCTCTAACACAATATGGTGATGAAACCCGAGATGGTGATCAAGATGCATCTCAAGGGCAATATGGTGAGCACATATATACCTCATTCCCAATATGGTGTGAAGGATACACATACCTCTTTTCTTGATATGGTGTGAAGCACATATACACCACATGCTCGATATGGTGTGAAGCATACACACACCTCTTTGCCTGATATGGTGTGAAGCACACACACCTCATGCCCGATATGGTGGAAGCACCTCAATCCAATATACTTGATTGAGTGTCACATGTTGTGTGTTATGTCAAATGATACATTAAGATTTAAAGAGTTTAATGCATTTGGATAATTGTGGGCCAATATACCTTAGTATAATGCAATCAACATCCTAATGAGGATGAGAGAGAAGCTTATACTTGTATGATGATCATGTATTGAGCATATATTGATACTCCTAGTATGAATGGAGTATGAATTAGGGTTTGATATTTTATGAAATAATATTGAAACCCTAATCGATTAAATGGGGGAAAACCCTAACCCTAATAAAAGGGGATAATATATAATTCCATCCCTAATCGGTTAATAAAGGGAAACCCTAACCCTCATAGTGGGAAGGTTGTATATCCCTTGTAATGCATGGTGATTATATGTATTAATTGTGTTGTTATTATGAAATACTAACCATGCTGAGATACTTAACATAGCTAGGTATGAGCTATGATGTTTCATATAATACAGATTTAATGGGCCTTGTAAGTCATATGAAATACTTATACAAAACGTATAATGTTTGTATAGGTCTTATGACCAGGAGATGGTTGTTGCCTGGTGAGAGGTGACAAGATGTTGAAAATCTTTCATGATCTAAAGATTGATGAAAGAGATGACAATGTTCAAAATAAATTAAGGAAATGGAAACCTTGTAACATAATAATAATATTATTAAATGGATATAATGATAATAATGAATTCTTGATCATAAATGCTTTATGGTTATAGCCAAATGAGGGCTATAGTGTTTTGAATATTCTAGAATGAGATAAGAGGAATATGTGTATCACATAAAGGATGTGAATGGGTTTGATGGATTGGCTGAGGCATAATGCCTAGTAAAGGTGATGTGGTATTCCATGGTGAGTTTAAGGGATTGATATCCCATAATGAAATTGAAAGGGAAATATAATGGTACCCCAATGACTACGGAATCCTTAGCGGTATGATACATTTCATAGGATTGGTAGAGTCCAATACTTGGATGTAGGGTTGACAGGGCTCAACACCTATGAATCATAGGATTGGTATAATCAAATACGTGGATGTAATATCATAGGATTGTTATAATCCAATACGTGGCTTTGATCTCATAGGATTGGTACAATCCATACCTGGTTGCAATCTCACATGATTGGTATAATCCAATACCTGGCTATAATCTCATAGGATTAGTATAATTCAATACTTGGCTGTAATCTCACATGATTGGTATAATCCAATACTTGGCTATGATCTCACAGGATTGGTACAATCCAATACCTGGTTGTAATCTCATAGATTGGTATAATCCAATACCTGGCTGTAATTTCACAGGATTGGTAGAGTCCAATACCTGGCTACAGGATTGACTGAGGTCAATATCGATGATCTATATTCACAGGATTGGTAGAGTCTAATACCTGACTACAAGATTGACTGAGGTCAAGATCTATGATGTATATTTATAGGATTGGTTTAATCCAATACCTGGCCAATTGATTGACTGAGGCCAACAATTAGAAATGAGAATGATTCATTGATATCATACCATGATAGTATTATCATAGGATAACTTGAGATGTTGGTACAGTATGATGGGAAAATGATACATATGTCCTTCATATTCATTATAAATTGAATAGATGATTTAGTGCTCTTTCATATACAATTTCAATACTTTAAAAGAAGAGAATGCTCTAATTTGCTTACCAACAACAATTAATCCTGATTGTTAATATAAAGAAACCTCTGCTAAGTTTTGTAACTATTTATCTGTGATAATAACATTGTTGGCGGAGAGTTATATCTCTTACTGGGACAATTGTCTCATCCTGTGGGATCCAAAATTTTTAGGCGGATGAGAAAGAGGAGGTAGAGATCGTACTACAGAGGGAGGATAGCATCAGGGGCAGCAATAGTAGATTAGGTTGAGTGTACTATTTGTCGTGACTTGTATATAGCAGTCCTATGTGTCGTCTCTGTACTCTCAGGTCCTTGGAGTCAGTACATAATGGTTTTATGCATGATCTGAGATTTTGTCTTGTATGCCTCAAGGTTTTATGTTGCTGATGTTTAGGTTTTGGCAAAGCAACTGTTATATGTTATCCTCGAGAAGAGATGGTACATCGTATATACAATGTGAGCCATGATGTATATAAAAGGTTTTGGCTCTTCCTTTAAGAGTTTTATGGAAAAGGATCTTTTTACAAAATGGTTTTAATTTTTAGTGTTTATTGTTAAATGTTTATTCCACAATTATTACAGGTGGCGATTTGGCTTGATTCAATATCGGTCATCACAAGGGGCAGTAATAGCAGCTCAGGTTGAGTGTACTACCTAATGTGTCTTGTAGATAGAAGTCCTATGTCTTTTCTCTGTACTCTCAGGTCCTTGGAATCAGTATGTAATGGTTTTATGAACATTCTAAGATTTTGGCTTGTATGCCTTGAAGTTTTATGCTGCTTATGTATAGGTTTTGGCAAAGCAACTTTTATATGCTTCCCTTGAGAGAAGAGATGGTACAACATATGTTAGTGTGAACCACGATGTATATAAGGTGTTGGTTATTCCTTCAAGAGTTTTTTGGAAAAGGATCTCTTTGCAAAATGGTTTTAATTTTTTAGTGTTTTGTTAATCCTCTGCTAATGGTTATTCTATAATTATTATTGGTGGCGATTTGGCTTGATTCGATGTCGAGTCGTCACACAAACTATCATATAATGCACAAATAGTTTGCAAATAAGCTCAAACTTGAAAATTATACTCCAGGATAGTCTTAATTACTTTTCAAAAGATTAAAACAAGTTTATAAATAACTTACTTAACTAAAACTTTCTGGGTTATGGCATAACCCATGTCAGTGATGTTACAATTATAAACCCCTAACAGGGATTTCATCTCTAAAATCTCAAGAGAAAAGAGAAGGGTACTTCCTCCTCATTTCTTCACCCATCTCCCAGTGGCTTCTTCAACGCCATGGTGATGCCAGAGAACTTTCATAAGAACTGTGTCTTTCTTCTTCAACTTCTTGATTCTTTTATCAAGAATCATCATTGAACCTTCCACATAGGATATATCTTCATTCAATTCTACCTCTACCTATTGTGACACCAACTCTGTATCAGGATGACACTTTCTCAGCATAGATATATGAAACACTGGATGAAGTCTATGTAGCTCAGGTGGAAACTCCAACCTATAGGCTACTTTTCCAATCTGTGATGTCACTGGGTAAGGTCCTATAAATCTAGGAGATAACTAACCCTTCTTCCCAAATCTAAGAACACCTTTCCAAGGAGAGACCCTGAGATACACTCTATCGCCAACTTGGAATTCTAAAGGTCTATGGAGTTTATCAGCATATGACTTGTATCTATCATATGCAATTGAAGGTTGTTGTTGTATTACTTTAATCTCTTAAGTTATGATACATTTTAGTAATCCATGGATGCAAATATGCTACATGACTGATTACAAATTTACAATCACACTTATGCCCTGAGGAGATGAAGTATATTGTTCATGCTCCAACCAACCACTGCTTAGTCAAAATCGATACCATACAAAGTCAAAGGAAGAGTTGACTTCTAAGAGCTCACCCATATCGGTCAGTACGAGACCACTGGTAGTTACCACATGTCAAACTGCAACTAGCTTGCCAGGGTTTTGTGGCATCTTTACTATAGAGTTACATCTACAACGTGCAATCTCTTTAGGGAGAGATGACACAGCAGTTCCTAGTACATTTTCCTCGGGGAGATCACACAACAACCTCAGTATATTGAGTCATGGAATATGTCCATACTCCGAGGGAGATCACACAGCAACCCTCATATGGATGTAAGGATATGTTTGTCCTTCACCCTTGCATATTCAAAAATATGCTCTTAGAGTTAAACTTGTTTCCCCATTCAGCAAATTCTAACACTACAAGGATCTATGGCCAGAGAAACTACATGATAAGATTCCACTTGATTATATACGTACGTTATAGTATATTTTAGCATCAACCAAGTTATAAGCATGAAATATAACAGATGCTACAAAGAAAAGTGTAATACATCCATCAAGTACTTTCATAATCATTGGAACACAATGAATGCATAACACTCGGGATCTCAGTCCCATATCACCTTACTGGGGATTCTCATCCCTTAACATTTTTGTCATCATGATTTCTAGATATGGGTATTCAAACCCTTAGTTCATCATTGAACATTGTCACCTCTTATCAGGTAACTATTACCTCTAGGTCCTCATACCCAGGTATACATTATACTTAATATCTTCTTTTATTTATAAGTTGATCTGTGATTAACTTAGATTTCTTCTTATAACAATTAGGATGTGGTAGAAATATCCATGCCACATCTCCTATTTCATTATGCTCATTATATTGTGTCAAAATGACTTCTTGATCTTAGTAATCAAAAAGATAACATTCTAAGAGTTCCATACTTCCCTTGCCTTCAATAGTTGAATACCTGGTCAAGGTATGCTAGAACTGAGATTATGTAGTGTGCATTTTGTTTTATATCATGTTTCATACTTTTGACATCTCTTTTAGATTTTACCACTTAGTATCTCTAATTTTCTCTGGGTGTCTCTTTTACACCACTTCCTCTTCCTCATGAAGAGAGGAATTTCAAAACATATTAGAGAATATTGGATTGAATATATATTCTAGTCCTCTTCATCTCTTCTCATGTCCTCAAAGGACTAATCAAAGGAAATTTAAACAACTATCCTTTTTTATGAT
The DNA here is from genome assembly GCA_963693085.1 of Alisma plantago-aquatica. Lineage (NCBI taxonomy): Eukaryota > Viridiplantae > Streptophyta > Magnoliopsida > Alismatales > Alismataceae > Alisma > Alisma plantago-aquatica. The sequence goes on from OY856412.1 coordinate 1,247,316,232, forward strand.
TACTAGGAAGGAAAAATATCGAAAGATAATTCATAATGAAAAGTTCTATATGACTTGTTACCTCTTACGGGTTATCTAGTGTCCCAGTTGACTCAACACATGGAGTCTAGTTGTCATCTATTGTTGCCCTTGTCCTCTACTACCTAAAGTAGATGGATCAATCTGTGACACTTGTCTTTTTCCTCATCCTTCTGCTCCACTAAAGTGTGGCCCTTGTGAGCTTTGTAGATTATGCCTTGGTTGTTGGGTCACCTCATTATTTCCTTATGGACACTGCCACCTTAGATGTCATATATGTCGACATTTATGTCAAGCTCGGACCCCATATTGAGACCTAGACAAGATCCATGTTAATACTAAAGGTACACATGGAATTCCTAGAGGTATACTCCAACCTCGATCCTTAGTTGGTGACCATTGTACTGGTGTACTAAATTCTTGTTGATCCGATGGTACTGAAAACTTTGGCAATTTAGTACCACCAAACAACCGTTCTTGTGATTGTGTAGACCCCCTTTTGAGGTTTGCCTCATGTTTCTTTATCACATACCATTCTATCCTCCGAACATATTCCATGAATGTGATGAATCTCTCTCTACTTTATAACATAGCTTCGGAGATAGATACCTCAACATTCAACCCTTTCTCGAAACATCTGATCCTCTCCTACTCAGTATCACTTATTTGAGGATGAAACTGAAAAAGTTCCATAATCTCACCTCATACTCATTAATTTTCATGGTTCCTTCTCGAATCTTCTCAAAATGTGAGATATTTTTGTCTATGTATGTTTGTGGAAAATAATTATTGATGAATTCTTGACAAAATTCCTCCCAACCAACCTCTGCATCATTCCTTTTTATCTCTTTTGTGGCCCACTAATGGCCAACGTTACCCTTCAAAAGGTATACTACATGCTTGACTTTGTTACATTTGGGATACTAAGGATCTGAAAAGCCTTTTCTAACTCAGTGAGCCACAGATCAGCATCTGTTGGGTCAGTTGTTCCAGAATATTGTACAGCTCCTACACGGTGAGCCATTCAAAAGTCTTACCAAACCCATGTCCCTAATTGGGAACTGATGCCCTAGGTTCTAGTGCTGGCATTTGGTCTTCCATATGCATTATTTTGGTCATGAACTACCCAAAAAGAGCATCAAAGGATGGGTTTTCTAGTATGGCTTCATTAAAATGAGGATTCTCATACACTGTTTCCTCTCTTGCCTGATCCCTTACACCTCCTACTGGTGTAGCAATACTACTCTCAGCAGCATGGTCTTCGTGTGCTCTAGCCATCTTTCAGCTTTACTTCTTCTCATAAATGAGAAGAAGTCACTATAAGATAAACTGGAGGATACTAGAACATATTCAACAACCTTAATCCTATGTCTCTGAATACTTAGGCTTTGATACCAAACTTGTGGAGACTGCCATCAAAGAGACAACCAAATCATCATAGTAATTATGCAGAATAACCATTAGCAGTGGATCAATGAAAATCATTAAAAACTAAAACCATTTTGCAAAGAGATCATTGCCAGGAAACTCTTAAAGAAAGAACCCAAACAATATATATGGCATGGTTCACAATGTACATATATTGTACCATCTCATCTCGAGGATATCAAGTATCGGTTACTTTGCCCAAACATATACATAAGCAACATAAAACCTTGAGGCATACAAGCAAAAATCTCAGATCATTTATAAAACCATTACGTACTAACTCCCAAGGACCTGAGAGTATAGAGACGACACATAGGACTTCTATCTATAAGAAATGATAGACAGTAAACTCAACCAGAGCTGCTACTACTGTCCCTACTACTGTAGACATCCCTCTGTAGTACGGTCTCTACCTCCTCGTCTGCTTCCACCAAAAAATGTTGGGACCAATGGGGCAAGACAAAAGTCCCAGCAAGAGATATAACTCACAGCCAACAATATTAATATCACAAGTAAATGTATAAAATTGAGAAGAGTATATTTTATAATAATACTCAAGATAAATCACTGATATAAGAAGAATATGTATTCATTTCTGACTAATAGTTTATTCAACCTTTAAAAAAAAAATAGGAAGAACATGTATATGATTTACCAATCATGCTATATCAACATCTCAAGCTTATCTTGTGATAATATTATCATGGTATGATATCAGTGAATCATTCACATTTCTAGATATTGACCTCAGTCAATATGCCAGCTAGGTATATTTCTTCTACCAATCATGTTGATTATACATTATAGGTATTGGCCTCTGTCAATCCTGCAGCCAGGTATTGGCCTCTACCAATCCTATGATTATACATCATAGGTATTGACCTCGGTCAGTCCTACAGCCAGGTATTGGAATGTACCAATCCTGGGATTATACATCATAGGTATTGACCCCAGTCAATCCTACAACCTAGTATTGGACTGTACCAGTCCTGTGATTATACATCATAGGTATTGACCCCAGAAAATCCTACAGCCAGGTATTAGACTCTACCAATCATGTGATTATACATCATAGGTATTGACCCCGGTCAATCCTCTAGCCAAGTATTGGACTCTACCAATTTTGTAATTATACATCATAGGTATTGACCTCAGTCAATCCTATAGCCATGTATTGGACTCTACCAATCATGTGATTATGCATCATAGGTATTTACCTCAGTCAATCCTATAGCCAGGTACTAGACTCTACCAATCCTGTGATTATACATTATAGGTATTGACCCCAGTCAATCCTACAACCATGTATTGGACTCTACCAATACTATGATTATACATCACAGGTATTGACCCCAGTCAATCCTGCAGCGAGGTATTAGACTCTACCAATCCTGTAATTATACATCATGGGTATTGACCCCAGTCAATTTTGTAGCCACATATTGGATTCTGCCAATCATGCGATTATACATCTTAGGTATTGACCCTAGTCAATCCTGTAGTTAGGTATTGTACTCTACCAATCATATGATCATATATCATAGGTATTGACCCCAGTCATTCCTGCATCCAAGTATTGGACTCTACCGATCATGTGATTATATCCATGTGATGGGTTAAATGCATTGCAACATTCTATAACATCAATCAAGTTACAAATGTGGAATATATATCATATTTATATGGATTCCGTAGTAGTTGGGATACCTTTATGTTTCCCTATTACTTTCATTATGGGATATCAATCCCTTAAACTTTTCATTGAATACCACATCACCTTACTAGGCATTATGGCTAGGCCAGGTCATCAATCCCATTCACATCCTTTATGTGATACATGTATTCCTCATGTCTCATTCGGCATTTCAAAACACTATAGCCCTCATTTGGCTATAACTATAACATATGTATGATCAATATTTTTTTTATTATTATTGTAACCATTAAATATTATTATTGTGTCATGGGGTTTCCATTTCTTTAGTTTATTTTGAACAATGCCACCTCTCACAACAAACTCTAGGTCATGAGACCTATATAAACATCTTGTCACCTCTCACTAGGCCACCACCATATCTAGGTCATAAGACCTATATAAACATTACACTTGTTGTACTAGTAATTCACGTGGCTCACAAGACCCATTTAATCTATATCATATGAAACATCATAGGTCATACCTGGCTATGCTCATCATCTCATGATACTTGCATGGTTAGTCTTTCATGATAGAAACAACTATCAAGTACATATCATTACAATGCAATAGATAAATACAACCTTTCCATTACTAGGGTTAGGGTTTCCCTTTATAGCCTATTAGGGTTAGGGTTTCCCTTTTTACCAGTTAGGCTTTGGGTTTCCCCTTTTTAACTGATTAGGGTTAGGGTTTCCCTTTTTAACCAATTTGGGTTTCGAGTTCCTATTATCAAGAATCAACATCGTAATTCATATTATCAGGAATCAAAAACCCTAATGCTTAACTCCACACATATAGGGTTATCAATGTATGCTCATTAAATGATCATTACACAAAGTATGGATTTCTCCCTCATCCTCACTAGGATATTGATTACTCATACTTTATTAAGTTGGCTCAATCCTTTTCTCAAGGTAAATTAGCCTACATTTATCAGAATGAATAAAACTCTATACATCTTAATGTATCATTTGACATAACACACTTGATGTGTTTCTCAATCAAGTATATTGGAATAGAGGTGCTTCCACCATATCGGGTAAGAGGTGTGTGCTTGATTACATATGCCCAAGAGGTGTGTGCTTGCTTCCATATTGGGCAAGAGGTGTGTGCTTGATTCCATATCGGGAAAGAGGTGTGTGCTTGCTTCCATATCAGGTAAGAGGTGTGTGCTTGCTTCCATATCGAGCAAGATGTGTGTGCTTGCTTCCATATCAAGCAATAGGTGTGTGATTGCTTCCATATTAGGTAAGAGGTGTGTGGTTGCTTCCATATTGGGAAAGAGTTGTGTTCTTGCCTCCATATCAGGCAAGAGGTATATGCCTGCTTCCATATCGGGCAAGAGGTAAATGCTTGCTTCGATATCATGCAAGAGGTATATGATTTCTTCCATATCTGACAAGAGGTGTGTGCTTGCCCACCATATTGCCTAAGAGGTGTATGCTCATCACCATATCATTATAGAGATGTATGTTCATTACCATATCGTTCTAGAGGTGTATATCCATCACCATCTAGGGTTTCATCAACATATCATGCAAGAGGAGTGTGTGTGTCACCATATCGGGCATGAGGTGTATACTTGATCACCATATCATGCATGAGGTGTATACTCATCACCATATCATTTTATAGGTGTATGTCCATCACCATCTAGGGTTTCATCACCATATCGTGCAAGAGGTGTGTGTGTCACCATACATGAGGTGTATACTTGATCATAATATCATGCATGAGGTGTATACTCATCACCATATTTTTCTAGAGGTGTATGTCCATCACCATCTAGGGTTTCATTACCATATTGTGCAAGAGGGGTGTGTGTGTCACCATATCGGGTTACTGAAATAAGGGTTTTGCATATTGGATTAGACCCTTATGCTCATACCTTCTCAAAGCTTCAAAGTAACAACCTTTTATGTGTTGAGTGACAGGTTAGACAACTGGTTGACCTCTTCCAACAAATCCTAATGTACAACACGATAGAGGCGTGGGGTTCCAAGGCATATCAGATTTCTTATCACCATCTAGGGTTTCATCACTATATCGGGTTAGAGGTGCTTCCACCCAATATCAGTTTGTGCCATGATGATGTCATCATTTTCAAGCCCTAGACTATCGTTCTTACTATTCTAGTTCATGGACAATAGGTCTAAGAAACTATTAGAACTCATAGATTCATTAATATTCAAGAAAAACTCAAAATTGAAAGTAAACCAATCAAGTATGGCAAGATTGATGGTGAATAATTACATGATTGGGTTCAAGTTATATAACCTGCATCAAGAACAACTTCCAAGCTCCAAGATCCAAAGCTTCACGTTCCCATGGTTGAAGATGAACTTATCACAGATCCAAGACTCGTTCACAACTCCTCTATATGTAAAGAATCACCATAGATAAGCACTTGGTGAAGAAGAAAAGAAAGAGAGAATCACAACTTGAGATTCATGCTTCATCCAAGGTTGAAGATGACCATGGATTCATCTTAATCTTAAGGCTCGAGATCCTCCTTGCTCCTTAATATTTTTCATGATATCTAAGATAGAGAGAGTCATAGGTTCAAAAAGTTTCACTAGTAGGTGAAAGGAGTGGTATATGTAATTGAGGCTCATGGGAGAGAGTGTAAGAGGTGTCATCACCTTATACCACTGGGTGCCACATGTCCATGCACGGGTTGACACATGTCTATGCATGCACTCATATTTATCTTGACATGCAAAATAAAATCTTAAGGATAATCCTATGGATAAGGTTTCGGCTCTTAGTTATCTTATTGAGTAAGATATTTCAACTTAACATTATATTATTCACAACAATACAACATTTCCAAGGAAAGTTGTAAATCAATAACCATCACTTTCTTGAGGTTCTTAGCTCATTATGGAAAAGTAAAAGAGTAAACAAAATGATATGGGTCTTCCTCTATGGATCCTTGGCTGATAGGGGCTCCCATATAAGCTCTACAACTCCATACAACTCAAAATTAGGGCTTCAATTATACAACTCTTCTTGGTCTTTTCATCACCAAGAATGCTACCTCTCAAATACGATTCAAACATGGTGCCTCCTTCTTTCTCATCCTCTAGATGATTCTAAGAGAGAGTAGGGACACTCTATAGATGGTAATTTTCATATCAACCATATATTTTGGGTAAATTGCAAATTGCCCCAAAATTGATACACAAGGCACAAGCATTATTCAAACAAGTTCCAACTTGAAGCTTAGGCTTTCCACAAGACACCCCTTAGCATCATTATATCTCTTATGATGCTAAAGAACTTGAGGCACATTCAAAATGTGACATATTGCAATATAACTCCTCCCCAATCTTGGGTAAATTGTAGTTTACACCAAAACTATCATCTAATGCACAAATAGTTTGTAAATAAGCTCAAACGTGAAAAATTCAAATCTAGAAGAGTCTTAATTACTTTTCAAAAGATTAAACAAGTTTATAAATAACCTAATTAAGAAAAACTTCCAGAGTTATGGCATAACCCGGGTCAGGGATGTTACATTAACCAGATCCAATACAAAATGAAAACAAACTTTGATATGTTTTGTACATTCATCAAAAAATAGATTACTGGTAGTATGGATAGAAGTTTGACTGTCACAATAAATATGAATTGGTTTTTTATAAGGAATCTCAAATTCAATCAAACTAGATCGAACCTATTGAAAGATCACAATATGTGTGGGCCATCACATGATATTCAGCTTTAATGATGGAATGAGAAACTACTAATTAATTTTTTCTTCTCCAGGACAGTAGATGATCTGCAATCATGAAGCAAAATCCACTGGATTACTAATGACATCTCCTACCCAATATGCATCAATATATATTGAAATAGTAATAGTCTTCTATTTAGGCCGTTTGTAGAAGATTTCACTTCCTATGACACTTTTGACATATAGAAGGATACATTATAGGGTGTGTCAATGTTGTTGAAGGAGTACACTCATGTGGTGACTGACAACTCTCATAACATAGATTATTTTAGGTCGATTAATTATTAGGCAGACCAATCTCCAAATTACTCGATAATATTTTTCTAGATTAGCGAATAGATCCCCCTTAAGAGGAAACCTTGGTAAGGTAATCAGTAGGGGTGGAAACAACATTAGTATATATAATACCAGTCTCTTGGAGTAGAACCAACATAGCATTTTTAAAGTAAATTGATCCCTGTGAATGAGAAATTGACTTCTATCTCAAGAGAATACCATAAATTTCCCAAATCCTTTGTGGAAAACTAAGATTGTAGAAATTGTGTTAGTTTATTGATGTCAATATTGTCATTGCACTTCATTACAAACTCAACAACACAAATGATAAGAATAAAATGTCCATAGGGAGATTTTAATGAGAATAATGGATGATCTATGTTTGATAATTATAATCCAACTTTTCAAGTACTCTTATTAAATTTTTGGATATGCCACACTCAAATTTCGATGATGACAAACATTTTCCAAATTATGTCACTAGCATGTGTGTTAAGTGTTTTAGGTGATCACAGGAACTAAGTTAAGATCTAGCCACATATATCATGGAATATTGTATTCTTGGATGCTTACAGACCTAATTGTACCATGAATACAATTGTACAAATGTGTTTTCATACAACGTGATAGATACGGTGCAAGGACAAGTGATGATCTTCTGAAACCTACTCAAAACTATAAACCACACACATATTAAGCCTTTATAGTTGATACATTTATTAATAAAGTCATATGTTTTCACACATTTGCATTTTCCTTCACAGAGTCTATCTTAGTCATAAACTTTGTCAACTGAAGTTCATTCGGTCAAACTCCTTGTCAATCAGCAAATAGCCATTGTAATCAGGAAATAGCTCGATTTCTTGGTCAATCAGGAAATAACTTTCCATGATCTTTGCAATAAGGAAATAGCCATTGCTCAAACTCCATGTCAATCAGGAAACAACTTGATTTCTTGGTAGTTCTTGATCAAAGAAATTCTAGACCGAGATGGTCAATTGAAGAAAAGTTTGATCGATAAAGAGACATTATGCTATCTTGGACCAAGAAGATAGACTGAAACATAACCGTTTGTGGTAGATGACCCCAGGACTCTTCTTGGTCGAAGATTTTGTTGATTGAGATTCTTCCAGTTGAAATTTTTTCTCAAACGAGAGTAGTTGTAGAATATTATTTTATTAGCAAACAAATTAGATGTTGCAACTTAATTAAATTCATCTTAACAGATAGTTGACCACTAAGAACAATGTAGACACTCCTCACATATACCCTAACCACTTGTAAAAAAAAATTATAAATAGAAGTGGTCTTAGGACACCTAAACATCAACTTAGCACACAACTTTGCACAGCCATTAACATAGTCTTGAGCAGATGTACTAATTGTGATATTACTCCAAGTATTTAGGTTCTACACTTCTAGTATCCTCTCCACCAAATATAACTTCCCCAAACCATTTGGGGTGTGGATTATCATCACTTTTCCATTAGTTCTCAAATTGTAAATCTTGTGAAGATCATTGTAACCTCATTTCTCCAATATCAGTCTATATTGATGCATTTCTCTCAGAATACTTCTTGGATTGAAGGTTGTCCAAGATCTAGTGAGAAGGAGTCTTCTTAAGAAGTACTCTTTAGTGTATGTCAAAGAAGAGGTGAGATTCATGCTCATCCGCATTCATCAAAGAAGAGGTGAAGAGGGTGACCTTCAAGCAGACCGTCAAAGATGGTAGTGATTCTTCTTGAGCTGAAAAGGAGGGTTTTTCTTGACCAAAAAAAGACATCGATAAAAATTTCTATATTGTGCATCGATATATAAAAGGACTAAAATACAAGGTTTAGTAATTTTGGTTGGAAACAACTAGGTAGTTGAGTGGCTTCATTTGAGAATCCACTCTAAACACGTGTCTCTTGTTATTGCCTCTTTTACTTTATATTTCTGCAAAAAAGTAATTTTATTTGGTTAAAATTATTATAAAGTTCTATTCACCCCACTCTAGATATTTCATTTGATATTAGAGAAGGTCTTGAAGGAGACCCAACAGGTTGTGAAGAATGGGACCCGACTTGCTTGGAAACCTCAACTCGGAAGAAACACATGTGAGTCTGCCAACACTATTCTATGGATCTAACTACACATACTGAAAGAGGAGGATGCAATTCTACTTCCAAGGAATCATATTTGAGCTACAAAAATGATTGCAAGACCCTACACATTTCCAACAATGTAGCTATAGCAATGGGAAGCAGCAAAGGTAAAAAGATTCATACTCAATGCAAATGTTGTAAGTATTCTTTATTTTCCTATGTCTTGTAGTGAATTTAATTTTATAGCTAACTATGAAACAACTTGTAAAATATAGAAAAAACTTTAAATAACTCATGAGAGTATTGTAAAAGCAAAGAACACTAAAATTGGCATGTTAAAACATAAGTTTGAATTATTTCGTATGCAACCTAATGAAAGCATTTGAAATGTACACTAGATTTTCTAACATTATAACTACCTCACTACATTGAGGAAGAACAAAAGCAGGGGAAATCAAGCATCCAAGATACTTAGATGATTACCTCCTAGATAAAAGTCAAAGGTTACTACCATCGAGGAAGCTAACGATCTTACATCACTAAAGATGGAATAGCTCATCCAGAACTTGGAGACACATGAAGTCACCCTTGAGGGAGAAGAAAAAGTAGAATCCAAATAACAAAATGAGAGAAGGAAGGATCTTGCCTTCAAAGCCTCCACCAAAGCATCAGCAAGAAACATCATTCAAGAAAGTAGTAACACAAGTGATGCTGATGATGAAAGCACCTTGATTGTGGATGGTAAGAAATATAAAATATTTATCTCTTTTAAATCTTGTAGTGACCCTTCCTTTTCTTCTATGTGCTTTGAATGTGGATATAAAGGCCACTTGGTTTTTCAACGTCCAAAACTCAATAAAGGTAAGAAGTCATCGTTTAAGAAGAAATGCAAAGGCTACATAACATCATGAGATCCATCAAGTGATGATAGTGAAAGCAACAAAGAGGAGGAGGTAGAATGCCTCAAGGAAATAACAAATGATGCAACTAACGAGGTAAGTATTTTTATGTATCTAAAGAAGAATTAGTTAGTAGTCTTGAAATCATGACAAATATATTCATTGTAAGAAATAAAAGAAGAAACTTTCCAAAACTATTGATGCAATTAATGTTAATCTAAGTAATCTTAGTACTGAAAGTGATGTTTTAAAATTTGTAAATAATACATTAAAATAGTCTCTTCAGAGTTACAAGGCTAAAATATTTGATCTTGCTACTGAAAATAGTCTTCTCTCTCTAAAAAAGGTTGATATTCTTACTAAAATAAATGATTATCAAACTCAACCTATTTTATTCACTCATTCATATTATGATGATTTGGTAAATGAAAGAGATACATTACTTTCAAATCTTACTTAAGTAAATCTGGATATAACTAAAATGCTTGCTAAAAATGTTGAATTGTAAAACCAAGTTTCCATATAATGTAAGGAAAATGTCTTGATAACATCTTATATAATGCTTCTAAACAAAAGAGAAAGAGAGGTTTAGAATATGTTCCAAAGAGAAAATCCTCGCATATGCCAAAAACCAAAAATACATATGCTCCTAAGACTGTAACTGTAACACCCCTAACCTGGATTATGGATTAACCCTAGAAGTTTTGCTTAAGTGAGTTACGTACAAACTTGTTTTAATGTTTTGAAAATTAATTAAGGCTTGAAGTTTATTTTCAGGTTTGAGCTTAATTGTGAACTATTTGTGCATTATATGATAGTCTGTGTTAAAAGTACGATTTGCCCAAGATGAGGGGTTACATTGCAAAATGTCACATGTTGAATGTGTTATAAGTATTTTAGTGTCATAATAGAGAGTATGATGCTAAGTGGTGTCTTGTGGAAAGCCTAAATCTCAAGTTATAACTTGTTTGAACAATGCTAGTACTATGTGCACCAATTTTGGAACAATTTGTAATTTACCCAAAATATAGGGTAGGAATGCAAATTACCATCTCGAAAGAGTCCCTACTCCCTCTATGTATATTATAAATGAAGATAAAGAAGGTGACGCTATGTTTGAAACATATTTGAATGATGAAGCTCTTGGTGATGAATAGGCCAAGTAAGAATTAAAGGTGAAGTCTTATAAGTGTTGTATCGAGTTGTGGACTTGATATAGGAGTCCTATTGACCAAGGAACCATAGTAGGTGCCTCCTATAAATTTTTTGAGCCTTGGAAAAATTCCATGATGGGCAAGGCACCTCAAGGAGGTGGCCCATGATGGATTGCAAGCTCCTTTATAAAAGTGTATCAGATTGTTTCAATGATGAGATAAAGATGAGGAAACTTAACCAATAAGATAAAGGAGGACCAAAATATCTTCCCTAGCTTATCCTCAAGACTCTTACATGGCAAGATATATATGTGCATGCATGGTCACGTGTCAATCATGCATGGCCATGTTTTATCTAGTAGCAGGAGGTGAAAACACCTCTTATACACTTAATGTCATGAACCCAAGTCAAAATACTTCATCTTTCACCAACTTATGAAAGTTTACAATCCTCACAACCATATCCCTTGGAAATATCATGCAAAGCCCCTTAGGTATCATGCAAAGAAGCTCAAGGATCAAGGAGTGCTCGAGCACCAAGCTTAAGGTAAGGCTTTGGTCATCTTCGACCTTGGTTGAAGTAGGATATCAGGTTATGGATATTCCTCTCTTTCCTTCTCCACCAAGTTCTTAACTATGGTGATTTCTTGTCTATGAAAGAGTGGTGAACGATCCTTGGACCTTGGAAAAGTTCATCTTCAACCTTAGGAATGTAAATATTTGGAGCTTGGAGCTTTGAAGATGTTCATAAGGTGGGTTATATAACTTGAACTCAATCATATTATTATTTGTCACCTAACTTGCTATACTTAATGATATACTTTTAATTTCAATATCTTCTTGAATAGTTGATGAAATTATGAGTTTTAGTAGTTGTTTAGACCTATTTCCATGGACTATAATAGTTAAAATGAATTTCTAGAGCTTGAAGAAGATGGTATCACTTTATAAAGTGATATCAGGTTCAGGCATACGCACTAGTACCTCTAACCCGATATGGGTAGTATGTGCAAACATCACTTGCACAATATGCTTGTAAGATTATATCTCCTTCCATTATATGGAGATGAATTTCATACCTTGGAACATGATATGGTTTTAACCATAATACTTATTGCACGATATAGACTCCATGCACGATATAGGAACAAGGGTATACTTGTAACCCAATATGAAACTCGAGCTAGGGTAACCCGATATGAGTGAGAATAGCAAGTGCTCCTTGCACGATATGATTATGTAATATACCTATACATGATACCTTGAAGCACACATCTGGTGCACGATATGATTGATTGAGTATACACTTACGCATAATACAAGACATGAATTAAAATACAAGGTGTAAGCCGATATGGTTGAAATATCTCAACCCGATATGAAACCTAAGATGGGGATTAACCTGATATGGAGATAGATGATAGCTCATACACGATATGAGCCATGTCTTATGAATGATATGGGAGGTACCCACTGATGCGCGTCGTTGTACACGCAACAATCACTAGGAAAAGTCCTAGAGTTTAACCTTATAACCCGGTTGTCAACTTGTTGCGAACAACAAGTCAACTTAGCATAGATAGGTATCGATCCAAGGGACGGCGGAAAAGAAAAGTCGAAATCCAAATCTGATTGCAAGTACAAAAATTAAATTCCGATTTGAGAGAGTTGTTAATACTAAGAACAAAAATAAAAGTGCTGAAATAAAATTTAAGTATCAAGAAAAAGAAATACCGAAGCTAAGGGATTTTACTACCCTAGTGGATGTGAAACGATATCAAAGAAATGATAAGAAAGATAAAAGAAGGTATGTGAAACATTTGTAAATGATTCACAAAAGATGAACTCCCCGTGAACCCATTGGTCCTGACGTTCACGGATCCTAGTTCAATCATCCTAATGGGGACTTTTCCGAGTTCTCATCCAAATTCCCATGAAATTAATTTGGTTGTTCTAAATCTTGGGTTCCACGGTCGCATCCGCCAAGATTAACAAGCGATGAAAACGAGAGATCACTTCGTTAAAATCGTCGAGATCCAAATAAAAATCCATTTATCTGTAAAATCATATAAATCTTCAATCTAGTCATCACATGGCTAAGGGGTTATTCCCCTTGCCTCGATAGAAGACTACTCACACATGGAGAAAGGGGAGACGGAGGAAGAAAGTACAAAAGCCATAGTCTAACCCAAAAATCAGGAGATGAATCCTTATGCTAGAGTCAATGAAATGGCTTAGTCCTTTGTTCCTTGCTCCAGAAATAAAGCACGGAGAAAAGTAGATTAAGACAAGGGAGAGAAGAGGAGACAAGAACAAGAATGGAAGAACGGTGCTTGAAATAAAACTACTATATTGCATAATAAGAGAACGATTACACGATTAATTGCTTCTAAATTCCAAATAATACAAGAAGTCCAAGATGATACAAAAGATGATACCAAAAAAGATCATCTTGGGAGGAGGAAGTATCCTTCCTTTTATAGGAGAATGAGGGGTAGGCTATCTAAAAAAAGAGGGGGGGAAAAGAGAGGGAGTCATCCTTTTGAATTTTCAGATCTAGTCAACAAACTCTTGATTGTCTTTCTTTAATGCAGATTTTCGCAGCAGCAATTTCGAGCGAATTTCTGTTGTCCAGAGAATTTAAAGTGCGTCCGAAAATATGATTTTTCTGTAGGCCTTTGAATTCCCTTTCCAAATCATATTTTAACATTAAATTCCGCCTTAGGATGTGAGAGTTATGCTAATTTTGGTACAAGGTATGCATTTAAGTCAGCATTGCGGGAAACTGAGTTTGCCTCCTATCTTCATCTCTTCTTTTCTTGATTTAATTACTTAGATAATTCCTGAAAATTAGGGAAAATATCATAAGAATTCAGGAAAAGTATATCAAGAAGATGAAAGTGCTATTTATTTTTGAATTAGCTAAAATTAACAAAAAATTCCTAATTACTTATTCTAAATGAAGTAAAAATAAGAGATGAATATGCATTCATCACCCACTTACACCTTACACATGATACAAGTCTAAGCATATACCTCTCACACGATATAGAGACAATGAACACTCTAAACAATATAGAGATGGAAATTCAAAGTGATGGGTAGACCGATATGAGTGGTGAGTGATACCACATGGATGATATGATTGATATTTCTTGGATGATAGGAATAGAACCTACTTCTACCTTGTATATGATATAAGGTCTAATTCATACCTCATGCACAATATGGCCCATTCTACCCAATATGGAGGAAACCCCTAGATGAGTGATTGAAATCTGAGATACCCCATCCTTTGTGTAATGGATTGTGGTAAGAGAATTCAATTAGACACCTAGCCTGTCATGCAATGATATGATATAACTGATCCTTGAAAGAAATAAAAGTATATGAATATAAAGGGTTTCCCGATATGCTAACCTGATTGGGTAGCTAACATGATAACCCGATACCTCAATCAAAGGAGGAAACTCGATATGTTTTTATATACATTACTTGAACGATACCTTGAAGAGGCATACATCCTATGCCCGATATGGTGCACCACTTTTTGCTTGATATGGCATCTGGCTCTTACCCGATATGAGGTCAAGAATTTAGCTCTTACCTGATATGAGGTCAAGCATCTAGCTCTTAACCGATATGGAGTCAACTTGAGAATGATAAAACCTAAGTGATAACTAACCTGACATGGGTACACGATATAGAACTAGGGGATATACCCTAAAATCAATATGGTGATGTGGTTATACCACATGCCCGATATATATGCCTGACATGATGATAAAGGTGTATCTTAGGTATGATATGGTGGCATACATGTGTCTTGATGCCCTATATGGTGGGAATACCCCATACCAATGCAATTGACTGAGTGATGTATGTGGCGAGTTGTAACTCAATGTAACATTAAGATGTAATGAGTTTAATGCAATTTGATAGTTGTAAACTAATGAAAACTAAGAGAAGAATTGAGCGAACTTAAAAAAGTATGGTGCAGTTCACATCCTAATGAGGATAAGAAAGAAAACTGTACATAAGTGATAATCATGTTAATAAGCATGTTGTGATACTCCTGCGATGAGTGGAGTATAAATTAGGTTTTGATTCTAGATAATATGATCTTGAATCCTTAATTTGTTGATAAAGGGAAAACCTAACCCCAATGAAGGGTGACGCCATACTCCTAAAACCTTAATAGGTTAGATTGAGAAATCCTAACCCTAATAATGGGGAGGTTGTACTTCTCTTATTGAATAAGCTTTGTGAAGCATGCTAATTACTTATATAATAAGTATAATGTTATGTGGTCTAATGACCTAAAAGATATCATTGCCCAGTGAAAGGTGACAAGATGTTCAATAGGCTATGTGAATACTTGTTACCTAATGAGAGGTGATAAAAATTTTAATGGGCCTTGTGAGCCATGTGAATAATTGTTGCCTAGTGAGAGGTGACAAGTTGTTTAATCAAACCATGTGAGCTATGTGAAACACTTGTGCAACAAGTGAGATGACTACCTTAGTCTGAGGACCTAGAGATAATAGTTACCTGTTACAGAGGTAACAATGCTATGTGGTAATCTAAGGGTTTGAATACCTAGATCCAGTAATTATGATAATGATGATGTGTACGGATGAGAATTCCCAGTAATGTGATAAGGGACTGAGATCCCAAGTATCGTGTGTCTTAAAGATTTGAAAAATACTTGATAGATGTATTGCACCTTTCTTTGTAGCATTTGTTGTGATTAACTATGATAACTTATTTGATGCTAAAAGAATGTTTTAATGCACCTAATATATCATTAGAACCATAAAATGTTACCCTAACCATAGATCCATCAGCGTCAGGATTTGCTAAATGGTGAAATAAGTTTCTTGTGGCAAAACTCAGAGTGCATATTTTTGAATATGTGGGGGCATAAGTACGGACGGCCAGATGGGAGCCAATCCCCTTACAAACTTCAAATAAATGTCTCAACAGAGCACGGTGAATTGGCCTATGGCTCAGAGTATGAATGTCTGACCATAACTCAGTAATTTTATAACTGGGGATGGTTGTTAGTAGATGTTCCCCTAAGAGAGTACATGCTGACGTAGTAACTCTGAGCGAAGATGCCTAGTACCTTGGAACACTCCATTTGTAGCTGACACGAGATGTACTACTAGCATATGACATGAGATGTCTTGTTGAATCTATTGGATCTTATACAGACTGAGACAGGTGAGGTCTTGGCAGCTGGCTCTTCCATTTACCTTGTATGGTACCGACTTGTGAGAAGTTTGTGGTCGATTGGACATGAACAAGGTATACTTCATCTCCTCATGGCATAAGTGTGATTGTAAAATATGATCAGTCATGTATCATATTTGCTTAAGGATCGAATACAGAAAACATTGTTTGATGCACAATTCAGTTATACATCTTAGTTGATATATGTTATTTATGTTTCTTTACATTACTTGTAAGTAATAGATTGTTTATTATTCTACCATGGGTAGATGCATCATTTTCTTAAGTAAAGAGATTTTTTTATCCTATTCATACAATGAATAATCCTACCTATTAATATAAAAGAACCCCTGCTCAATTTTATAATGTTTATTTGGAATAATAATATGGTCGGCGGAGAGTCATATCTCTCACTGGGACAATTGTCTCACCCCGTGGGATCCACAATTTTTAGGTGGATGAGCACAAAGTGGTGGAGACCTTTCTACAGAGGAGGAACAACAGTTGGGACAGTAGTAACAACTCAGGTTGAGTGTATTTTCTATCGTGTCTTGTAGATAGAAGTCCTATGTGTCGTCTCTGTACTCTCAGGTCCTTGGATTCAGTTTGTAATGGTTTCATGAACAATATGAGATTTTGTCTTGTATGCCTCAAGGATTTATGTTGCTCCAATATGTTTTGGTAGAGAAACTATTACATGTTGTTCTTGAGATGAAATGAAATAGTGTTTGTACAATGTAAATCATAATATGTATAAGTTTTGGATCTTACAGTAAGAGTTTCCTAGAAGAGGATCTCCTTACAAAATGATTTTAAATTTTAGTGATTTTGTTAATCCACTGATTATGGTTATTTCACATCATTAGTAATGATTTGGTTGTCAGTTTGGTGGTAGTCATTACAATAACTGTATATGCACCTAAAAATAAAGATGCAGAATTCCAAAATACTGAAAAGAGAAATCATCTTTTATTTCATGCCACCACTATCAACATTGTATATATTATTCCTTTCATGTGATTATCAAAAGAAAGGAGCCCTTCACATGCTTTCTATTACAAAATCCCTAACTTAGAATAAAAAGGGAGAACATGTTGAGATTTGGCATATTCTTAATTTTGATAAATATATTTGTGTCTTATCTCGGCCTAATTTGACGTAAATGTGCAGATCTTTTAATTTTTCTAATTCTTTTAAGTAGTCATGCTACAAATATTGAACTTTAACATCATTCTTCATCATGTTCAAATTGAAAAATAAATTATCTAATATGTTCCCAAAACCTCTTACTTTGGGACAATGTAGAGTAATTTGAGAAAAATTAAGTATTGTTTTTCATGAATATGTCTATCTTGATCTTTTTTGAAAATAATGTTGATCATGCTTTCAAAATTTTCACATTGATTTATATTTTGAATACCTCTAATTGTCATATGATTTCTTTTCATTTAAATCATTGACAACTTTGGCCAAATAAATATTCTTTTAAAATTGAAACTGAATTCTTTTGGTCGAGAAAATGTTCAACCGGGTAAGTTTACAGTTGAGTAAGAGCTGGATCAACTCATCTTTTGTGTGGTGTTCATGTTTGAATCATGTCAGTCTCTTGATTTAGAAAAAGTATGAATGACATCAACTTGGTAGAGTAAAATTTCAATTGAGAAAATGTTGTCGACGCTCCCTTCAATAGAACTAGCCGTTTTATATACATGTTTTGACCATTGGAGAACTCGCTTGAAATAAAATTTGACGAAAAATGTTTTAGTAGCTTATAAAAGTAGTCCATTTCAACCATTCTTCACACACCATCTCTAGCTCTCATCTCCAATCCTCCTTGGGATATTTTATCTACTCTCGTTCAACTTTGTGAGCTACATATACATCATCGATCTTCTATCCACTCAATTCTCTTAGACATTTGAGCATTCTTCTCCTCTCTTCCACTAAAACTCCAAATGGCATCATCTTCTTGTGGTAGGAGAAAGAAGAAGCTCTTTGGAAAGAATCGAGCTGATCATTCAGAATCGTCAACAACATTGCCTGCTTCAAATCTGCCTCCGCAGACAATTGCTTCACCTTATCTTCAAGGACACATCTTCCTTGACGACTGGTGGATGCATATTCGTTCTCACAGGTGATTCAGCCCTCTTTTAGGGCTCCATCTTGTGCCATTTTGTACTTTATTCACATCTAAACATAGTCGAATGCATGTTAAATTCCCCAATATGAGTATTACTCTAAAATGCACTTATGGACGTTCTTTGCATTAATTTTAGGTACTTGGACCATGCTTTGGATGGATGAGAGAGAAGCAAGGTGTTATAAAATTCCTTCACTCATGAAGGGGTCCAAAGAAGGCCCCAAATATCCCTCAACCTAACCCTAATGGCCAAGATTTGACATCAAGCAAAGAAGTCCTTGGATGATGGAGATTGAAGATCATTTTGCCATTGAAGACCCCAACACGGCAGTGGTGACAAGGAACGGTCGTGCTGACTATTGCCCAAGTTATTTGGAAATTCTCAAAATTTGTAAGATACAACAACTTAATCACCACAGTTGTGCTATCCAGTGCGGTCATACAATGAAGCCCCCAAAATGGTCGTACTGCCTAGCACGACCTTACTAGCTAAAGACAAAATGGGTGTGCTCAAGGGAACGACCTCCTCTCAAACTCCACCACCACGCCTGTGCTACCCAACACGTCCGTTCTACCTAGACCTCACCATGGTCGTGCTGCCCAGCATGGCTGTGCTACCGGCCTCCATTCCACCACTTCAACCTTTGATTTTGTCACTTTCTTGGAATGACCATTCTCCACCACAACGATCATTCCCACTACTACCCATCACGGTCCTGCTTCCCAACACAACCACTCTACCCCCTAAACCCTACCATTTATTGCATAGTTTTCCAACAATGCTCCTACTTACCCTAGTTCTTCCACCACCACCTATATATACATGGGTGGCAGCCACATCAGTACTAAAGCATATATTACATTCTACTTACATTTATGCTCTCCACCCACCATTTCCAGCTTGGAAACCTAGATTTCTAGGTTTTCGTCAATAATCCTCCATATTATCATGCCCATTTGCACCATTGGAGGAGAGAGGAAGCCCTCAAGCTATTAGGAGGTGAAAAAGGAGGCTTCTACTTCAAGCTCCATGGAGTTCTACCCTTTCTTACCCATTCTCTTGCTATTTCTTTTATCATGACTAGCTAAGCACCTAGTGGTGGGCTGTTTGGGGTTAAAATACGACTTTGATACCATGTTGAGGGAAAATAAGTTGTAGTGAACATAAATCCTATTATGATGATTGCTTCTTACTTCTATCTCATTTCCTATTTTGTAGCATGTAGTTTGTTCTTATAACATGGGTTTCTAGCTTTGAAATGTCTGATGCCACTTAGCTTCTAGGTGGAATTGGAGTGTATCTCGCCAATCTTAGAAATTGCTCCTAGGTCCAATTAGTGGATCCCTAACTAGCCCCCTTTGCTCCTAGATACATAAACCTCCTTCGACAAGTAAGTGTGAGATCTAAGTGGCTAATGTAAGTGTGATTAGTGCAATTTCCTAGAGCTTTCTAGAGGCTAGATGGCTAGTGGCATGAGGGGAAAAACCCTCAACTCGACTCACGTTTATACCATTGGCTCTCAATTGCCCTAATTCCACTTATCCTAGAGACCTAGACTTGTCAAGTCCTACTAGAATTATACCTAACCCTAGTTCTCCAACTAATAGTATAGGGTACATTATAATAGCATTGTTTGGTTTGGTAATCTAGATAGGAATGTGATAATTTCTTGCGTTTTTGAGACCCCCCAACTAATATCAAGTCACACCCCCAAACATCCCACCTACCTAATCTCATTGCTTAAAACCCACTTTGCTTTCTTAGTTTGTTCATTCTAGTCTAGTTTGGTTGCTTCTGTTCAATCTAGTTATTTGCTTAGTCTTTCTCTTTAGTGTTAACTTAGGTTCTTGCTGTCTCCCAATGGTTAATTTACTTCTTAGTTGCTAATTTCCCTACTAGTGTAGTGTAGTTAACCTTTGCTCTTGTTTGGCTAGTTGCATAATCTAGTTCCTTAGACTTGCTTGCTTAAGCTAATTTAGGGGTATAATATCTTACATTTTTTAATTGCCTTTAATTGTTTATTCATCTAGTTTAATAACCAACCACACCCTTTTTAGACCCTTCAACCCTAGTATCCGCATTAGGAACGTAGCCATCTCTAACCTAGATATAGTGCCCCCTTTGTTCCTAAGGATCAACCCCTACTCTTGCCTTTCACCTATGCTACAATAGTATCTCGTGCACTTGTGAGTGACCTATTTGGTTTTGTTCTCGACTTTTGTTAGGGTTAATATAAATTTTGAAAGATCCACATGTGTGTTCTCCCTTTGGGTTTCATCTAGCCACCTCTAGTTGGCTAGTGTGTGACCTTGATAGGAATCACACCAGGCTTTCTAGCATCATTGTCGGGGATTAGAGGTGCTCGGCCTAGCTAGTTAGTGTAGCTTAGCCTTTCCTTTTGCCCTCAACATTGCTATTCTTTATTCTTTGTTTAATTTTGCATATTGTCATTCTAACTTGGTTTCTTGTTGCTTGTTCGTGTATAGTGTAGGTGATAGTTGTGCATGCGCCATACGTGTTCTACTTGTACCGACTTGGTGTTGTACGACCCTGAGATAAATAGGAGATGCCAAAGTCACTGCAACCAACACTGAGAAGCTGAGATAGCAAGCAAGAAACCTCATGGGAATGCTCAACAACCATCACTGCATCCCAACTACCCTCTTCATGAGTATTTCACTCCAGGGAACTACAATTCTCCCATTACTACTGTGATAACCTAGATTTTTGAGTTTTAATAACTAATACAATAATTGAGGGACAAGCATTCTATGTAAGATGTCAAATACCAAATTGAAGAATTGGTAATACAATCATGAATTCCTTCACCTAAACTAGGTGATTTGAGATATGATGGAGGACTATGATGCTTAATTGATTTCAATTATGAAGGAATACTCTTACTAATTGATTAAGCTCTCATGAGACCAATAATGCATTTAGTGATCCAGTGAGTAGTGAACTAATTGCTTTTGAGGAATTGTGTATATATGAACCAATGTTAGAGTTTTGGTGTCAACTTTGACTAAATGGCCTATCCTTTTCACATAATATAATGCCCTAAGTGTCACATGAAGGTGAACTTTAGGTATTAATGTGATTAGTCAATAACCATGCCTAACCTTTGAATTTCCTCCCCAAATTTATGCCACATCTACATCATGACATTATAAAGCTTCACCTAAAATTTTGTCGCAATTGGGTTATCCAATTAAGAGATATCAACAGTTGAATTTTAGTGCATAGATTCATGCACATTGGACCCTAGCACCTAAGTTTCTACTTAAACTGACCAGGCCGTGACACATTTATGTGTCACGCGGCTTCATTTCCTGATTCGCCCGTTCTGGACCCTAGGATCCTGGCCCTTTGGATCGCGTGGAGATCCAAGGGCGGGGAACCCATCTTCAACCTCCCGCAAAGGGCGGGGAGGTGAGAACAGGTCCGTGCATCAGCAAGTCGCCACCTCACACAAAATCTCGGAGATCCATCCCTCTGGACGACCTCGCCTCCCCAAACCGAACCTAACTAGCCCTAACTCCACCCCCCTTCGTCCTCGGATCAGGGAGGATGGGCTCCCCTTATCTCTGCGCCTCTCACGGGAAGTGGCACCCCTTTAGGGCTTTCCCTCCCACACCTCCTCGTGCCTATTTAAGGGTACCAATAGCTTCGACCGACCTCCTTTAGTCTCCCACTCAACTCATTTTGAAGCAACTGACCTCCGAGCACCCCCCTAGTCGAACTTCCTCTCCGCAGCTGCATCACCTCGGCGGCACCGCATAGGTCTCGCCCCACTGAATACACCCTTCCATCACCGCCGCCTCGATGCAGGGGTGCTTCCCGGCCAGCTTCTACTCTCTCCAACGCCCTGAGCCTCTAAATCCTCGGTGCACCGGCAACCTCCACTATCCACTCGACGGATCAGTGACCCGGAGGGAACCACACCTCCAGATACGGCCGCCTCTCTGTGGTTGGCCTCAACGAAGGTGAGGGCACCTTCACCTGAGCCAACAGAGCAGTTCTCAGCCGACAAGGACTCGCCGGAGCATCTCCCTCACGGCGGCGCTCTGCAGATCGAAGTCCTGCCTGGGACTGATCGCGTAGACCAGGGCAGACCAAGATGAATCGGGTTCAATCCCAGACCGGCCGGCTCAACCGCTAGAGAACCCGGCCCAGACCAAGTGAACCGGCCGCAGCAAGAAAAGGAGTTGCGCCAGACCTAGGGGCCACGTGGCGAGCTCCCATTGGCTGATTAAGGTAATAATTCAGTAAATGCTCAGAACTTCATTAAATCACAGTAATTAGCTCGATTATCATAAAAATGCAAACAAGGTATCGAAATTATCAGAAAAATATGTAGAACAACATGAAAGCTTAATATCAGACTTTTTATGCTTTAATATTAGCAATATCATATAAGACATGTAATACTTGTTTAATATATAATAAATCTAATATGAAGACCTAAAATTACGAGAAGGCATCAATAAGTCTAAAATATGTCATATAATCCATATGAGGTCAGTTATGATCATTCTTGGACATGTAATGATGTTATTTGATTAATATGTTGCTATTTAGGGCTTTTAACACTAAATGAAATGTAATAAATGCATGCATGCTCAATAAATGATAAGATTTACTGAAAACCCTCATATCAGTATCTGGAAGATATTATGTAAAGATGGGATCAGTTTCATACACAAAATTCATGTTATATGAAGATGGCACTTAATACATGGGTTGTAACCCTAAATTGAATAATGCATATAAACTAGGGTTAATATGTGCACAAAAAGGATATGGGACCTAATATTCAGATAATGAACTGTAATATGGAAAATGACATCAGTAAGATAAATATAAGGTAAGAATACAAGTAATCATGAGAATAACATAATGACCTAAGTAAACCGTAAAATGAACACGACTAGGGTTAAGATGATCAGAATCTGATGATAATATGTGGTCTTGTCTTAATCAGGTGATGACCAGACTTCTAGATGATCATGGATCTGTTAGAAATCTTTGAACTCAGGTACGTGGGATTTATTAAGTATAAGACTAGTTTTCATGAATGCATAATGATATGATGTACTTTGGATGCTTGTGTTTGCATATAATTTCTTGGATGTGTATTAGTAGTATATGCTCCGCAAAACATTACAGAACATAAAAGAATATAGATGGTTTGTATCTACTGAGTGGATATATGCTCTCTCTCTCCCTCAATACTCTCTCTCTCTCTCTCTCTTCCTCTAAATATAAGGTCAGCACTCGGTCCCCATAGCCCAAGGGGCAGGGAAAAATGAAGTGTGACATCCCTCTCTCTCCCCTCTGAAAATAAGGTCGACACTCGGTCCCCATAGCCCAAGGGGCGGGGAAAAATGAAGTGTGACACCACTTTTTAGTACAAACACATCAAAAGGCATCTAAAAATGTGTTTACCTGATTATCGCTTTAAATAATGTTTTCTTTTACTTTTTCTTTCTCAAGATTATTTCAATTATGCAAACATATTAGTATGTATCTTTCTACCCACGTGCACAACACCTTGTGTGTTGATTCGCTGTTTCACATATGTTTTAGGTTCAGAGATAGCATGGGAGGAAAAGTACAGGATGTGAGCAAGTTGTTCAGGTTGTACCTATTGTGAAGATCCTAGTTAGCATACATGTCCTTAGATTGTAGAACTTTCATTCAATATGTAATTGTAAACCATTGTGTAATAAATTCATGTTGTATAAATTTACATGTTGAATGTTGAGAATGTTATGGTTGTATGTTCATGTATGCGTATTATGCTTCCACATCGCGTTCTGATATGATTGTTTGATGTCTTCGGATTATGGGCTCTCATTCCCAATAGGGTTTGGAGAATCCAAAATCCGGGGACGTCACAGTTGGTATCAGAGCATGAACAATAGTTACGCCTGACAATTTCTCACCATGAAACATTAAACATAATTTCACCTTTCACTTTAAACCCTAGAAACATAGTAAGTTGATGTATATATAGGACTAAAGTTTGACTTAGCCTTTAGGTTAGAACCTAGATGTTCGAGAACTAGGTTTAGACAAGTGTGTGAAACCCTTTCCATATAGAGCTCATATGTATTGGGTAGCTACACTAGTCTACATCTCGTTCTCACCATTTCACTAGGTTACATGTCACTAGACTATCTACTGTGTGTGGGACACTTGAGTTTGCTGGTTTGGTTTTGTTTCCCAATCGGCTCGCACCTCGACAGTTTTCTCTGACGTCTGCCTTCTCGGAGAAAAACTATATAATATTTTATTACCTATATGTAAATATAAAAATGTGTCCCTCACACTGGAGAGTAGTTAGTGTTCATGCAATCTAAGTGAAAGGGAGTGACATCAGTCTAGAAGAGAGAGTAGTCTATATTAGATGTCTAGAGCCTTATCAAGATATGTGATACATTGAGTAGATGATAGAATGATAGTTGAAATAAGCCTGTGAAATCTTGTTTAAGTTTGATCTATGATGGTATAAGTTTCCTTATAAAGGTTTAAGTTGTATACTTGTTGAATCCAATTTTGGAGAATTTAAGCAAAATCTTAATGATGAAAGTACATTCCCTTTTCCTACTTAGATAAGATGGAGATGAGTGTGCATGAGCCTCAAGCTCTTTTACAAAGGAGGACCTCTAGTGTTAGGACAAGATATGTGGTGAACTCCAGAGAGAGTGAGACCCACAAGGAGAGGGTCAATGGACCTACCCTACAATATATGAAAATATGTGAAATGATGTGTCCTAAGCTGGGTTACTCCTAAGTAGATGAGTTGAGTCATGTTGCATGATTCAAATCTATATGCGAGAATTGGGTAAAAGAAAAGGATGGGTAGATGACCCATATGATAAAGTCAATCCTTTGGCTGAGTTAGGTCCTAGCTGGAGTGACATATTTTGCGAATCTCATCATTAGTTGCAAGTAAGGTAATATATGAACTCTAGATATGAGAGTATAATGCTTTGTGCAAAAGATACTCAAAATACATGTTCTCCCTTCTTATTCTCTTTCTTAATATATGATGATAGAAACCTCACTTGAGCTATATAGATGATTTATATATGAGAAGTCACTCGTACAAGCTTGACCTATTATATATCCTCCCCCCCCTATATCATACATGCAACACCAAGATTGAAATCATGATAAGTTTGACAATAAAATATTCTCTATCCCTTCACATGAAACATGAAAGATATGATGTCGAGATCATATGATAAACTCAATATTTTTTTTCCTTCACATAATACATGCAAGACATAAAAATTTGAACTCATGAACTTGATATAGAGATATTTTTGGATCATAGGGTATATGATCAGAAATATAGTTCGTAACCTTGATCCTTCTCAATGCATGCTTCTAAGTTGAGTATGAATATCACACCATAGGGTGAAACCCTAATGGTCAAACATGTTACGTAAGCCTTCTTAAGAAAAATCCTAATATTAAGGATGAAGATAAATATCCTCTAATTCTAAAATTATTGTAAGGTGTTGATCATAAAACATATTGATGATGTTAAATTTTGAATAATCTAAATACCATGGCATCTAGATGAATTCCTCTTGAACCTTGCAAGCATGAGCACAACTTGTATCCTTAGGGGTGATGTAATCCTAAGATATCATAATGTCATTCTATGGTTAAGAAATTAAGGGATGCTTCCACATAATAAGGTGGGGTGGACACACCCAAGAATCTCTAGACCCTAAGCTGACAACTTAGATTGCATACAACTATGATGGTCTTAGAACCTAAGCAATGATGATGTATGTGAAGTTAAACTCCTAAATAGCCTCTTACGGATGTGATTAGTTGAATTTCGAGGATGAAATTCCAAATAAGGTGGGGTGAATGTGATAATCTAGATTTTTGAGTTTTAATAACTAATACAATAATTGAGGGACAAGCATTCTATGTAAGATGTCAAATACCAAATTGAAGAATTGGTAATACAATCATGAATTCCTTCACCTAAACTAGGTGATTTGAGATATGATGGAGGACTATGATGCTTAATTGATTTCAATTATGAAGGAATGCTCTTACTAATTGATTAAGCTCTCATGAGACCAATAATGCATTTAGTGATCCAGTGAGTAGTGAACTAATTGCTTTTGAGGAATTGTGTATATATGAACCAATGTTAGAGTTTTGGTGTCAACTTTGACTAAATGGCCTATCCTTTTCACATAATATAATTCCCTAAGTGTCACATGAAGGTGAACTTTAGGTATTAATGTGATTAGTCAATAACCATGCCTAACCTTCGAATTTCCTCCCCAAATTTATGCCACATCTACATCATGACATTATAAAGCTTCACCTAAAATTTTGTCGCAATTGGATTATCCAATTAAGAGATATCAACAGTTGAATTTTAGTGCATAGATTCATGCACATTGGACCCTAGGACCTAAGTTTCTACTTAAAATGACCAGGCCGTGACACATTTATGTGTCACGCGGCTTCATTTCCTGATTCGCCCGTTCTGGACCCTAGGGTCCTGGCCCTTTGGATCGCGTGGAGATCCAAGGGCGGGGAACCCATCTTCAACCTCCCGCAAAGGGCGGGGAGGTGAGAACAGGTCTGTGCATCAGCAAGTTGCCACCTCACACAAAATCTCGGAGATCCATCCCTCTGGACGACCTCGCCTCCCCAAACGGAACCTAACTAGCCCTAACTCCACCCCCCTTCATCCTCGGATCAGGGAGGATGGGCTCCCCTTATCTCTGCGCCTCTCACGGGAAGTGGCACCCCTTTAGGGTTTTCCCTCCCACACCTCCTCGTGCCTATTTAAGGGTACCAATAGCTTCGACCGACCTCCATTAGTATCCCACTCAACTCATTTTGAAGCAACTGACCTCCGAGCACCCCCCCCCCTAGTCGAACTTCCTCTCCGCAGCTGCATCACCTCGGCGGCACCGCATAGGTCTCGCCCCACCGAATACACCCTTCCATCACCGCCGCCTCGATGCAGGGGTGCTTCCCGGCCAGCTTCTACTCTCTCCAACGCCCTGAGCCTCTAAATCTTTGGTGCACCGGCAACCTCCACTATCCACTCGACGGATCAGTGACCCAGAGGGAACCACACCTCCAGATACGGCCGCCTCTCTGTGGTTGGCCTCAACGAAGGTGAGGGCACCTTCACCTGAGCCAACAGAGCAGTTCTCAGCCGACAAGGACTCGCCGGAGCATCTCCCTCACGGCGGCGCTCTGCAGATCGAAGTCCTGCCTGGGACTGATCGCGTAGACCAGGGCAGACCAAGATGAATCGGGTTCAATCCCAGACCGGCCGGCTCAACCGCTAGAGAACCCGGCCCAGACCAAGTGAACCGGCCGCAGCAAGCAAAGGAGCTGCGCCAGACCTAGGGGCCACGTGGTGAGCTCCCATTGGCTGATTAAGGTAATAATTCAGTAAATGCTCAGAACTTCATTAAATCACAGTAATTAGCTCGATTATCATAAAAATGCAAACAAGGTATCGAAATTCTCAGAAAAATATGTAGAACAACATGAAAGCTTAATATCAGACTTTTTATGCTTTAATATTAGCAATATCATATAAGACATGTAATACTTGTTTAATATATAATAAATCTAATATGAAGACCTAAAATTACGAGAAGGCATCAATAAGTCTAAAATATGTCATATAATCCATATGAGGTCAGTTATGATCATTCTTGGACATGTAATGATGTTATTTGATTAATATGTTGCTATTTAGGGCTTTTAGCACTAAATGAAATGTAATAAATGCATGCATGCTCAATAAATGATAAGATTTACTGAAAACCCTCATATCAGTATCTGGAAGATATTATGTAAAGATGGGATCAGTTTCATACACAAAATTCATGTTATATGAAGATGGCCCTTAATACATGGGTTGTAACCCTAAATTGAATAATGCATATAAACTAGTGTTAATATGTGCACAAAAAGGATATGGGACCTAATATTCAGATAATGAACTGTAATCTGGAAAATGACATCAGTAAGATAAATATAAGGTAAGAATACAAGTAATCATGAGAATAACATAATGACCTAAGTAAACCCTAAAATGAACACGACTAGGGTTAAGATGATCAGAATCTGATGATAATATGTGGTCTTGTCTTAATCAGGTGATGACCAGACTTCTAGATGATCATGGATCTGTTAGAAATCTCTGAACTCAGGTACGTGGGATTTATTAAGTATAAGACTAGTTTTCATGAATGCATAATGATATGATGTACTTTGGATGCTTGTGTTTGCATATAATTTCTTGGATGTGTATTAGTAGTATATGCTCCGCAAAACATTACAGAACATAAAAGAATATAGATGGTTTGTAGCTACTGAGTGGATATATGCTCTCTCTCTCTCCCTCAATACTCTCTCTCTCTCTCTCTCTTCCTCTAAATATAAGGTCGGCACTCGGTCCCCATAGCCCAAGGGGCGGGGAAAAATGAAGTGCGACATCCCTCTCTCTCCCCTCTGAAGATAAGGTCGACACTCGGTCCCCATAGCCCAAGGGGCGGGGAAAAATGAAGTGTGACACCACTTTTTAGTACAAACACATCAAAAGGCATCTAAAAATGTGTTTACCTGATTATCGCTTTAAATAATGTTTTCTTTTACTTTTTCTTTCTCAAGATTATTTCAATTATGCAAACATATTAGTATGTATCTTTCTACCCACGTGCACAACACCTTGTGTGTTGATTCGCTGTTTCACGTATGTTTTAGGTTCAGAGATAGCATGGGAGGAAAAGTACAGGATGTGAGCAAGTTGTTCAAGTTGTACCTATTGTGAAGATCCTAGTTAGCATACATGTCCTTAGATTGTAGAACTTTCATTCAATATGTAATTGTAAACCATTGTGTAATAAATTCATGTTGTATAAATTTACATGTTGAATGTTGAGAATGTTATGGTTGTATGTTCATGTATGCATATTATGCTTCCGCATCGCGTTCTGATATGATTGTTTGATGTCTTCGGATTATGGGCTCTCATTCCCAATAGGGTTTGGAGAAGCCAAAATCCGGGGACGTCACAACTACCCTAGTTGACCAAATGTCGGGTCAACAGTTCTCCATTCCACCCACACTCCTTGGACTCCTCCCCACCTACTATGAGATGGAGAATGAGAATCTCTACCATCACATCAATGCATTCCTTGAGATGTGTTCCATTTTCCGTACCCCACTGCTACCGACAACTCCATCCAGAGAACCCTCTTCCCGCTCTCTCTAAAAGAAAAATCTAAAGAGTGGTACATTTTGAAGCCAGTTTTGGTAACTTAGAATGAAGTTAAGAATGAATTTCTCAAAAAGTTCTTCCTAAGTGCTAAGCTAACTCACATGAGAAGGTGTACCACCAACTTTTCCCAGAAAGAAAATGAACCTTTTCGTGAGGTGTGGGAAAGGTTCCAAAAGCTCCTCCGTGACTGCCCCCACCATGAATTGCCATTGTGACAAGTAGTCCAATCTTTCTACACTAAACTTGAAGAGTTGAGCTAGAACAACATTTACTCATCATCTGGAGGTGCTTTCATGGCGAAGCCACCTGAGGAGTCATGGCTGTTGTTTGAGCACCTTGCTGAAAATTATAGCTCTAGCCCACAATGTTGCCAGCCCTGACATGATGAAGTTGATGGCAGACATGATGAATATGATGAAGAGCCAAGTTGGTGGTTCTTTTAGTCAATCCACCATGGCGGTTGAATTCAAAGAAGAGGAAGTGCATGCCTTGCACTCTTTTGGCAACCAGAACAATCAAGGTCCCATGTCAAATACTTACACTCTCGAGTGGAGGAACCATCCCAATTTCTCATGGAAGCAATAAAATAAAGATGGACAAGGACAAGGGAAGTCAAGGCCATGCTACAGTTCCAAGTTTGAAGATGAAGTGCTTGGGAGATTAAGAAGCTTGGATGAGGTGAAGAGGGATGTATCCTCACATGGATAGTCCATCAGCCATCTTGAGCAAAGATTGGATCAAATCTCTCTCACTTTCTGGGAGGGAAGAAGGAAGACTCCTGTCTCTACCAATATTGAATCCAAAAAATGATGGTACTCTCCTAGGAAACACTCAAAGTTCATATGATCTGTCGTCATACCAAGCACCACCAAATCCCTATTCTCCACCACCTCCTGAAGCACCTCTCAACTATTAATATGCTTCACCTCCACCTCACTCATACCAACATCCACCTCTACAATACAACCCCCATCCACAACAACAAAAAAAACCACCACAACAACCAAAACTGATATTCATCCTCTAAAACCCAAATTCAGCTCACCAAAGGCCACCAGCACCCCAACAGCTACAACCACCTCCACAAGCCTCTTCTTGTACTACCCATGAGCATGTGAAGGTCGTGACTATTTTGAGGAGTGGTCAGACTTTGGAGCACCCCCGTGATACTATGGTTGTTGACAATGGTGATATTGTGACTGGACATGTTGATATTGAAATATAACTTAATGATGAGAGCATGAATTGATATTGTGACACTAGATAGTGACACTATGATACAGAGTGTTGATATTGAGGTTCATGTGATTCCTGTTGATGATACTATTGATCTGATCCGTGTGGGATCCCAACTTCCCCGTTTCCTAAAGCTCTTAAGGAGCCTTCCTTTGAGAGCAGAAGAAAGAAGCATATTGAAGACATCCTAGAGACTTTCAAACACGTGAAAATCAACATTCCTTTACTTGATGCGGTCAAGCAAATTGCTTCTTATGCTAAGTTCCTAAAATATTTGTGCACCTTCAAGAGAAAGACCAAGAGGATAACCTTCCAAAAAAATTAAGCTCACTTAGCAAGTGAGCTCAATTCTGTTGCACACCATGCTAAGGAAGAGGAAAGATCTCGATGCTCCCATCATTTCATGCTACATTGGGGCACATTGCATAGACCAAGCCATTCCAGACTTGGTTTCTCACATTAATTTGATGTTGTATGATGTGCTTACTGAGATTCAAATTGGAAAATTGAGTCTAGATCATTGTACTTTATAGTTAGCCAATCGATCAGTAAAGACACCTAGAGAGCATGTTGATTATGTGCTTGTGAGGCTTGATGATGAGACTTTTGCTTTCTTCTGCGTTGACTTCATTATCTTAGACATGGAGAAAGACACAAGGAGGGTGCCTAACATGTTGGGAAGGCCATACCTAGCCACAGATGATGCAGTGATTCATGTGAGGACCGACACTATGTATGTGACATTCACACACATGAAGATCCGGTCGAACATATTTAAATCTTCAGCTACAACCGAGGTAATAGGGGCCACTAAAGAAGATTGCTATCTCATTGAGTGTCTGGATGAAATTCTAGAGGAATGCCTACTTGTGTGGATTCAAACTGCCACTCAAGGTCGAGGTCTAGATCCAATAGTTGAGTTCCCAGATGATGATGATGAAGTGGATGAAGAGAATGAGCTAGCCTTGGTTGTTGCAAGTGAAGACCTTCCATCTATTTCTGAACCATAAAATAACTCCCTTGAAGAACCTCCCACTCTTGAGCTAAAGTCACTCCCAAAAGGATTGAAGTATGCTTTTCTAGGTTCAAATGACACCC
Source organism: Alisma plantago-aquatica (assembly GCA_963693085.1). Classification (NCBI taxonomy): domain Eukaryota; kingdom Viridiplantae; phylum Streptophyta; class Magnoliopsida; order Alismatales; family Alismataceae; genus Alisma; species Alisma plantago-aquatica. Next base: position 1,247,348,538 of record OY856412.1, read on the forward strand.
TCCCAGTGATCATTTCTTCCATTCTCTCAACACTTAAAGAGGATGCATTGATGAAAGTCTTGAAGAAGAACATCCAGGCCATTGGATGGTCTATTGCTGACTTGAGGTGTATTGACCTCGCCATCTATGTATACATGATCTATCTAGAGGATGATGCAAGGCCGACCCACCAAATGCAAAGGTGGTTGAATACAAAGTTGAAAGAAGTAGTAACTCAAGAGGCTGTGAAGTTTCTAGATGTTGGGATTGTCTATCATATTTTGGCAGTACATGGGTGAGCCTTATACAGTAGTGCCTAAAAAGGGTGGGATCATTATGGTGGAAAATGTGAATGGTGATCTTATGTCGGTTAGAGAAAAATCAAAGTGGATAATGTGTTGACTACCGGTAGCTCAATGAAAAGACCAAAAAGGATAGCTACCCTCTCCCATTTCTTGACTAGATTCTAGAGAGGATAGTGGAGCAAAGATTCTACTATTTCCTTGATGGATACTCTAGACACTTCCAAACTGATGTGCATCCTATATATCAAGATAAGACAACATTCACCTTCCCAAGTGGTACATTTTCCTACAGGAGAATGCCATTTGGGCTATGTAATGCCCATTCTACATTTCAGAGATGTTTGACCTCAATTTTTGCTGATATGCTTATTTCATCGCTGGAAGTGTTCATGGATGATTTCTCAGTCTTTGGTAAAACCCTAGATGAATGCTTTCTTGATTTGGTTGTTTTCCTTGAGAGATGCGTAAATGTTTGCCTAGTGTGATCTTGGGAGAAGAGACATTAAAGGATGGGATTGAATTGGATAGGGCCAAGGTGGGCCTCATTTCTACTCTTACTATTCCTTCCATTATAAGATATGTTTGGTCTTTCTTGGGACATGTAGGTTTCTACCGTTGATTCATAAAAGACTTTAGTAAGATATTAAGACCTCTAAGCCACTTTCTTGAGAAGGATGTTGAGTTTCATTTTGATGAAAAGTGTGTTGAAGCCTGCAACCACTTGAATGAAAGACTAGTTTCTGCTCCTATCATGCTTCCCCTAGACTTCTCTTTTCCATTCGTGATTATGACTTATGCATCCGACATGGCACTAGGGGTTGTGTTGGGCTAAAAAGTTGCCCAAATACCACATGTTGTCTACTACACAAGCAAGACTCTAGATGAAGCCCAAAGAAACTACACAAACATTGAGAAAGAGTTTCTTGCAGTTATCTTCACTCTTGACAAATATAGATCATATATTCTACAAAACAAGGTGATTGTCTATACAGACCATGCTACTCTAAAATATCTAATGGCAAAGAAAAACTCCAAGCTAAGGTTGATTTGATGGATATTGTTGCTTCAATAGTTCGATATTGAGATTGTAGACAAGAAGGGAGTAGAAAATTCCACCTCTGATCATCTCTCATGGATTGAAGCACCTGTTTATGAAACAAGTAGAATCAAAGAAACATTTCCACATAAGAAGATGTTCCTACTCTCATCCACTCAAAGGCCATGGTACCAACAAATAGCTAACTTCTTAGCTACTTTGAGGATACCCAACACTTGGATGGGTGAGGTAAGCCAAAGGTTTTTTCTATGGCCAGGGACTATGTTTGTTATGATGCTCACTTGCTCAAGTATTTCCCTGACCAAGCTATCTGAAGATGTGTTTTAGAGATGGAGCAACAAGAAATTCTCTCTATGTGCCATTTCGGAGTTTGTGGAGGTCACTTTGGTGGAAAGCGTACTACTACCAAGGTTCTTCAAAGAGGATTCTATTGGACTTCCTTGTTCAAAGGCTCTCACAAATTCTATAAATGTTGTTTAAAGTACCAAAAGGTGGGCACTATCTCAAAGAGGGACATGATGCCTCTATCACCCATTCTTGTGGTGGAGGTATTTGATGTTTGGGGATTGACTTTATGGACCCTTTTCCCCCCTCTGTTGGATATGTCTATATTTTGGTTGCAGTTGATTACATTTCAAAATGGATTGAGGCTGTTGCAACACAGACAAATGACCACAAGCTGGTGTGTGACTTCATGACATCTAATATCATCAACCATTTTGGTATTCCAAGAGATATGATTAGTGATGGCGAAAGTCACTTCATCCATCACATCTTTGAAGTCTTACTCAAGAAACATGGGTTGAACCATCATGTGGCGACTCCTTACCACCCTCAAACAAGAGGTCAAGTCGAGTTGGCCAATTGGGAGATAAAGCTCATTATAGAGAAGATAGTGAGACTGGACTGCAAGGATTGGTAAATTTATCTCAATGAAGCTTTATGGGCATAAAGGACTACATACCAAGCTCGGATTGGCACCACACCGTTCAAGCTTGTGTATGGGAAAAGATGCCATTTGCTGGTGGAGATGCAACACAAGGCATTATGGGCTTTGAAAGCCATGGTTTGATGGAGAGAATGTCGGTATGAAAAGAAAATTTCATCTAAATGAGATGTAAGAAATGCGCCATGAAGCATATCAAATGTCCAAGATCTATAAAGAGAGGACAAAGTTTCTTCATGATAAGATGATCAAGAAGAAGGAATTTGAGCCTAGAAAGTGGGTGTGGTTGTATAACTCAAGGATGAAGTTCTTTCTCGAAAAGATTTAGTCTAGATGGGAAGGAGCTTATCTCATCAAGAAAGTGTATCCATCCAGGGCTGTAGTGATTTGTGATAAAGAAGGAGCTAGAGAGTTCACAGTGAATGCCCAAAGATTTAAGTCAGTTGGAAGTAGGTTTGGACAAGGCAAACCAAAGTTTTGATATAATAATGTTAGTGGAAGAACATCAATATGATGAAGAGATGTGTTTGAATGCACATGAAAAAGATATTTACTTCAATGATTCTTCAAAAGTCCCGTGGAAATGAAGGAAGTCAAGAATCAATAAGCCTAACTGAAGGCATAAAATTTAGCTCTTGTGGGAGCCCACCCACCTAGGTTTGGGAGCTTTTTCACCCAACCTTCTCTTTTTGATACTTTTGTTTTCTTATCCACATAAAACACACACTCACACATTTGTGCTTGATAGCTTCTGTTTTAGTTTTGGTGAAATGACAGGTGAAGTAGGTGCAAGTTGAGACACGAGGCACATTCAGTAAAATGATTGATGCAACATCAAAAGGATCATTCAAGATGAATAGATCACGAGTTTTAGAAAGATTTGATGAGTTCTAAATAATTTTGCACTAACAAGAACCTGCACGGCCATGTTGGAGTGGAACGACTGTGTTGGCAAAGTGAATTGCAACAGGGGCAATTCATATTTTGGCCACGGGCAACACAGACATGATGGCATCTAGCCAAAACGGTCGTGCTGGCATGGAATGGTTGTGCCAGCCAAGTTAAATTCAACAGGGAAAACTTGACTTTTGGGCAAGGGAAGCATGACCGTGCAGGGCAGAACGGCCGTGCTGGCATCCAACCAGCATGATCATGCTAGCCAGAACGGTCATGCTGGCCCAGTCCCAACACTTAAGTTGATCAATTTTGCCCGAGCTAGCACGGCCTGCCTCTCATTTTCGAGAGCCAGAACGACTATTCCACACAAATGGTGATTAGGGCGAGCTTCATTCACCCCCAAATTAACTCCTCTTGCTCCCAAACTTCATATTTGAGCCCCCCTTGGTCCCCAATCATCTTCCCTAACCTCAAGCTTTGTATTCCTCTAGCCATCACCGGTGCTTTCTCCACTTCCAAATAAATTTTGCCTCTACAACTAAAGAACTTGTTTTTGTTGTTCTTTCTTAATTTTCACCAATAATCTTGGCAAATATGAATAGCACGGGCAAGGAAATTTGGAAGGGAGTAGAGAATACAATGAACTTCCTCACCAGAGGCAAAAGCCACTCCAAGAAAACCTCCCATTCAGAGCATCCCGGAAGTGTGTCATCACCGTCAAATTCCATCTCCCAATCCTTCGGGTGGTCGACATCAATGAGCAACTCCTGACACCGATCCTCCCCCAGTCATCACACCACAGATCCAAGATACCACAACCCCAAGGAGGAGGAGGAAGAAGAAGAAGAAGAAGAACTAGAAAACATTGTGGATTCAGTGGAAGTTGAGGCACCGGTGCGCTAAAGAAGGGCTAAAACAATAGTTGAGGCCTCTTCATCATGCCTACCACTATGACCACCATCGGCAGGACACTCCATCTCATCAGTAGAACCACGCACCGCATAACACCCCATTCGTTGATGGTTGATGATTGAGGAAGAGATTGTAGATGCATTTTTTCAGATGGTGCCCTTGAACTTGGACACAAGTTTGGGGTCACACATATATGAGGAGGAACATATAGATGACACGAAAAGTGAGGAAATGTAAGATGAGCCAGTGGACTTCTTGTCCAGATTGGAGGAGGACAGGATGAAGTGGATTGGGAAGCAGCCTGAGCAAGTTGCATATGGGAGAGGCACAACAAGGCGAGTGTTCACATGTCCACTTCACCCCAAGTGCACCACAAGGAGAGTGATGCCCAAAAGATACGCCTACCCCAACACCATGCAAGCCCTGAGAATACATGTTGTTATTAAAGATCTCTTGGAGCCATGCAGATTGTACAAATTACAGACTACTATGGAAGAAACATACTTAGAGACAACTCAAGAGTTTTTAGGTCTCTAGAGAAAGCGCAATATCATGGCAAGGACGCAATCAGGTTTAAGCCCAATAACCTCAATCATGTGCTAAAGGCTTCCAACCTCACCTGAGATTGCCCAAAATTTTGATGGGGGAAGGTATGACAAAACTGGGAAATGCGACTATAGCAAGATGTGGGAAACATTCACTGGTGAGAAATCCTTTATAGTGGGAAAGTAAAAAATAAGTAAGATCTTCATTTCTACTATGAGATATATTTAGAAAGTCTCAAAAAGACTAGTTTGTGATGTCAGTGGTGGTGAGTTGTGGTTATGTGAATCTAGAAATAATGATGATAGATCACTTAAAGACAATTCCTTCAAGACCAAGCCTCCCTTCATCATGGCAGGGATTGTGACCACAATAGAGAAGTCACTTGATTGTGATCTGTAGAACTTCACAAGGGCACAAGGGCTCAAGTTGATTCATTTGAACTATCTTGTGAGGTCTCAGAATATTTCCATAAGAGATAAGAAGATCATTTGCAACATGAAACCCAGACACCCTGGCCTCACTATGGAGCTGCCTTATCATTCCACTACTCTTCCTGAGGGTATCCGACCACTGGAAAATCTACCTACATGAATTTCTAGATTTGAATGTGCATTCCCTAGACAGGACTACAGAGAAGTGACAGTCAACTTACCACAGGGTGGAGGTGAAACAAATGTGTTAGAGCAGCAGTGTATTTTAAAGTAGACACACCACACAAGACCCAGAGTGGGGGACTATGATGTGCAGCCACCTCCAACAAATGCATATGATATGTCATCAATTCATGCACAGTTCGAGGTGATTCAGAAGACGTAGCAGGATATGTGGTTGGATCAACAGCAGTGCATCATCGGATCAACCACATGTACCAGTTCCAGAATGCACAAGTGCATAGGAACCCCAATGGGGGAGGATTTTTGGGGAGCCCTTTCTGGTTATCAGGAGTCATACCTGCCTCCACAGGTAGACTATTGGGGCCACCACTACCAGCACCCACCTCCACACTATAGGATCCCACACCACCACAATAACGAATTCTACCCTATCACCCCTAAGCTTTAGTTTCATGCTAAGTACAACATGGTTCAAAATTTTGGAGTGGTAGGGTAGTAAGCCCTCAGGCTCTTCCTTGTATTCATACATTCATGTAGCTTACTTTTATGCATTTTGCGTAATTTATCAAAAACACTACTCTTTTTGTAGCCCCATGTCACGCATTGCATTTGCATGTAGATTTTTGCAATTTTTGTGTCTTTTAACTAGGATTTTCTGCTTCTTGATTTAAATTCCCTAAAAGATAGGTTTAGATGTGATTGAAGAAAATTGGCACCATTTTGGCTAATTTTACCCAAACTTGAATGTTCTTGACTAAAAGCATGTTTTGACTTAATCTCCATTGTTTGAAATGAAATTTTTAATCTTTTGACAAATGGATTTCGTTTTCTTAGATTTTATTGCTATATCGTCTTGATTGTTGACTTTTTACATGTGCACCACTTCTCTCAAGTTTGTATATGTTTCAGTTGAATTGTTAATTGAGCAAGCTACAAATGCTTAGAGCCTATGGAATCACTTGATATAAATGTGAATGTCATGTTGTTCTATCATGTGGTATGATATCATTTGATGAATTGTTGGATTAGGTTCCATGTAGGGTATCTTATGTTGAAGACTATACTAATGACCACTCTTTGATCTGACTCTTCATTCACCATCTTCGTACCTATCCACCTCATGAAAGGATGCCCTAGTGCACATAATCATCCTTGGCCACCTCCAAAAGTTTGGGGTGGCCATATCTATATCTCCCCGCTTCACTCAATCCACCATATGCCCTATCTACACCAAGGGCAAAGAAAAGAAAAGAAAAAGAAAGAAAAAAGAAAATAAAAGGATGCTTCTAATTAAGAGCATTAAAATAAGGAAAAGATGAGTGCTCTATGTAATAGTACTCCAAAAATCTTTCTGCAACCCTTTCTTCTATTTTCATATCCATTGAGCTAGAAAACATCAAATATAGCTCACTTTACCCTTTTATACATACACGTGGGTCATTTGGTGAGGTTTGAGGCATAAAATTGAATGTATGAAAGTGAAACGACACTCCTAGTCATCTTTGATTAATGCCAACATGAAACGATTTACCCAAAATGATATGAAGGACATGTGGATAGCTTGTGTATTCTATACTTCATATTTGAAGTTTGTATGCTCAATTCTCATTTCATGATTGGTATTTGAAAGAGGAGAGGAGAGAGGTGGGACACATGCACTTAGTCACTTCCAAGACCATTTCGCCAATAATTATCTATTGCTATGCATTTTTCATTCTTTTTTATTGAAAGAAAACTGAAAAGAGAGATTAAGTTGGAGCAACCTTGAGGACAAGTATGTTTTAAGTTTGGAGTGGTAATGTAGCCTTATTTTAGGGCTCCATCTTGTGCCAATTTGTACTTTATTCACATCTAAATGTAGTAGAATGCAAGTTAAATTCCCCAATATGAGCATTACTGTCAAATGTACTTATGTACGTTCTTTGCATTATTTTTAGGTACTTGGACCATGCTTTCAATGGATGAGAGAGAAGGATGGAGTTCTAGGATTTCTCTACTCATGAAGGGGTCCAAAGAAGGCCCCAAAGCTCCCTCAACCTACCCTAATGTCCAAGATTTGACATCAATCAAAGAAGTCTTTGGATAATGAATTGAAGCTAATTTTGCCATTGAAGACCCCATCACAGTCGTGGTGCCAAGGAACATCTGTGCTGGCTAATGCCTAAGTTATAGGAAATTCTCAAAATTTGCAAGCTATAGCAACTCGACTGCCACGGCCATGCTACCCAATGCAGCCATGCCATGAAGCCCCCATAACTATTGTGCTACACAGCACGGTCGTGCTAGCTGAAGACAAAATGGATGTGCTCAAGGGAACAACCTCCTCTCAAACTCCACCACCACGATTGTGCTACCCAACACGACCGTTCTACCTAGACCTCACCACTGTCGTGTTGTCCAGCATGTCCATGCTACTAGCCTCCATTCCACCACTTCAACCTGTGATTTTGTCACTTTCTTAGAATGACCGTTCTCCACCACCATGGCCATTCCGACTACTACCCACTACAGTCACACTACCCAGCACGGCCATTCTACCACTTAAACCCTACCATTTTCTACATTGTTTTTCCAACAATGCCCCTACTTACCCTAGTGCTTCCACCACCACATATATATACATGGGTGGTGGCAAGAGCACTAGGTTAGCTTCCATTACTACTCTCCACCCACTCCTTGAGCATTTTTTGCATTTTACTTGTATTTATGCTCTCCAGCCACCATTTCCTCTTTGGAAACCTAGATTTCTAGATTTTCTTCCATAATCCCCCATATTCTCATGCCCATCTTCCATTGTAGGAGAGAGGACATCCCCAAGCTTCTAGGAATGAAGGAGGCTTTTATTTCAAGCTCCATGGAGTTCTACCCCCTTCTTCCCCTTTTTTTGTTATTTATTTTATCATGTCTAGCTAAGCCCCTGGTGGAGGGTTGTTTGGGGTTAAAATGTGACTTAGATACCATGTTGGGAGGAAATATCTTGTAATGAAAATAATTTCTATCAATGATTATTTCTTCTTGCTTTTATCTCATTTCCTATTTTATTGCATGTGGTTTGTGCTTATAACATGGATTGCTTGCTTTGAAATGTTTGATTCCACTTAGCTTCTAGGAGGAATTGGAGTGTATGTGGCCAATCTTAGGAATGGCTCCTAGGTCCAATTATTAGATCCCTGGCTAACCCCCTTTGTTCCTACATACATACCCCTCCTTCTACAAGTGAGTGTGAGATCTAACTGGCTAGTGTAAGTGTGATTAGTGCAATTGCCTAAAGCTTTCAGAAGGCTAGATGGCTAGTGGAATGAGGTGAAAAACCCTCACTCTACTCACATTTCTACCCTTGGCTCTTATTTTCCCAAATACAACTTACCCTAGAGACCTAGACATGTCAGGTCCTACTAGGATTACACCTAACCCTAGTTCTCCAACTAGTAGTATAGGGTACATTCTAATAGCACTTGCCTTGTTGTTTGGTTTGGAAATCTAGATAGGATTGTGATAATTGCTTGCTTTGTTGAAACCCCCATATTTATATCAAGTCACACCCCCAAATGGCCAACCTACCTAATCTCATTTCTTAAAACCCATTTTACTTTCTTAGCTTGTTCATGCTAGTCTAGTTTAGTTGCTTCTGTTCAATCTAGTTAATTGCTTAGTCTTGCTCTTTAGTGTTAACTTATGATCTTGCTCTCTCTAATAGTTAATTTAGTTCTTAGTTTCTAACTATTATACTAGTGTAGCGTAGTTAACCTTTTCTCTTGTTTATCTAGTTTCTTAATCTAGTTCATTAGACTTTATTTCTTAGGATAATTTAGAAGTATGATAACTTAGATTTATTAATTGACTTTACTAGTTTGTTCATCTAGTTTAACAACCAGACAAAATCTTTTAAAACCCTTCAACCCTAGTCTCCGCATTAGGAATGTATCCATCACTAACCTAGATCTAGTTCTGCCTCTATCCCTGAGGGTCAACCCCTACTCTTGCCTTTCACCTACCATGTTCTCTTACAGGTGACCTATTTGGTTTTGTGATCGACTTTTGTTAGGGTTAATATAAATTTTAAAAGATCCACATGTGTGTTCTCCCTTCGGGTTATATCTAGCCACATCTAGTTGGCTAGTGTGTATCCTTGATAGAAATCTCACCAACAGGTGACTCAACTTTTTGCTCTTTTAAAAGTTTAATGTCTTTAAGAATTTCTTATCCCAACCAATTAGGTTTGGTCATCCCGAGTTGTCCATAAATTCTTTGATAATGTCATTTGTCTAGACAAATATTTTTTATTGTTCTCTTCCTTTGTCAATGGTCATAGTTTTACTTTTAGTGAAGAAACCCTCTACACCTTGCTAACATCAACCAAACGTATATTTCAAACCATATTGATTTGACCACCAACAATCCTCTAAATATGTTTTCAAATTGTTTACAAGAAGAAATGTCCCTAAATTATATTAAAAGTTTTTTTCTCCCTAGTGCCAATTATCACGAGACAAAAGGTACTCTCTATGCCTTTTATCTTACTCAAGAATCCCAAGTCATAAATCTTACTATTTTTTCAAATATTTGTGTTCAGGAAAAAAAATAGAATTCCTCAATTTCACATGTAACACATTTATGCCATTCTCAAGAGAATTCCCATTAATTCTATGAAACTTCTCTTCCATGAAATTCTTAACACAAAATAATTTCTATTAATTATCTAAAACTTCTCTTCCATGAGATGCTTGACTTTAAGAGATCACCACCCGTTGTCAACTTTATATCTCATCTCTATTGAAAAATCTGGTCAACATATAAGGCAACATAATTTCATGGCATGATTTCCTAATCAATAAGATCTGATCAACAATAATGTAACTAGGAAGGAAGGTTTGCAAGGTTATGCGTAGTCCTGGAGCAAGTCCAGTGACATTATCCTTATTGTAGTGTGTACCTTTCTTCAAGTTGCACCTAGATAGCGTCAGTGGCAAACTTTTGGTTTATTAGCACTGAAGGAAGTTTGACTTCATCTTTTGAGCAGTAGGAAACAACCTCATCACCTATATATTAGTCCACATGGATCACTAGGAACATCATGTTGTGCTACCAGAGCCAACAAAAAGGAGTTGTCCCTTCGAAAGTCAACCTGTTAGGGTCGATTTGCCCTGCCAATTGTCTCTCCCTTGCCATCCCTCCCTTTTACATGTAGGACTTGCTCAGACTCTCTTAGTTACCACAACCAGTGAGGACTACAATTATCAAAGCTTATTGTTGTCTCTGGGAAGTCTTCGATACACCTCTATTAATAGGAGGGCTAAGGTCAAGGTTTCCAATTGATCTGGGACTCAAAGAGATAGAATTCATGAATTTTCTAGAAGCTACAAATGATGAACAAGTTAGTTCACTATTTATCCGATCAGTTGTCATGTGAGTCAATGAGTCCTACTCTTGAATTGTTCATTTCACTATGTCTCCCAATTGTAATTATTTTGACAATTAATATCCAAATTAATGCACAACATGACATCAACCTCAATCCTTTATCCAATTGAATTGATTATTGAATCAGGTGGTTCACTAAATGAACTGATCATTTGTGACCATGAACTGGTCGGTTCATGCCCCTGCTCAACCATATTCAACCAATGCAATTTTAATTAACTTGACACTCCAATCGACTGGTTCAACACTTAAACTAGTCAGTTCATAGTCTAGTCGATCAATTTACAACAAGGTTGTTTAAATTGAATACCTAAACACTTTGGTAATAAAATTAAATATAATTCTTAAAACTCCTATTCCAAGTGCATCATATGTGTGTGACCCTAAAGGTCCCAAATTACATTGGAAGTGAATGTCCATAACCAACTTATGACATCACAAGCAATGAGCGATATCTAGCAACACATCATTGGTACCGAGTAATTGGGAAAGTTGGAGAACAACTTCATCCTACAATCCATGATTAGTGTTACTATGATCATATACTTATTTATCTATGATATCCAGATTGAACTCAAGGCATGGAATAGTCATGCTCTTCAATATTCGATCCATGTTCCTTGAACTAGAGCACACTGTCTGAGATGCATGTGAGCTCGCATATCATAAATTGATTCCCAGGAGTATGCCCATATGTTTCTCAATATCGCTTATCAAGTGGCATGGATATCAATCTCATATAGGAGGGACATATCCCATCTACATCACTTGCACTTAATCCCCATGTGCTACAATGCACATGAGTGTCACCTTTATGTCAACCCTTTTTTGGGATCACATTGGGATGTCTAAATACATTGAGCAACATCTGATGAGTGTAGTGACTTTAGGTCTAAGAAGCACCATCACTATGAGAGATGCAATTGACTACCATTCCATGGTCTTCATGTATCACTCTCATGGAAGGGTTTGTCTAATATAGTGTTCTCTAACATGTACATGTGTTCTTGACTTGATATCACATATCATGACTAATGAGACTTTGTCATCAATCAACACACACTCGAATCTTATGTATTATTGTTGTTTATCTTGCTTCAATGGTAATATATGACTAGGGACATAAAAAAAATGTATGTACTCTTATCATGCATATGATCTCATTGTTCAATTCCTTAACCTGAAGGCATATGTCATTGAGTAACATCATTCTTTATACATCTAGTATATCTGTGTCATCAGCTCATGATTGAGACAAACATAATAGACAAATTTACCTTTAACTTTATAAAATCAAGTATCTAAAGCCACATTATAATCATAGTATGATTGGATCTCTGGGCATACATACCTACAGACTCACATTTGCACTTAGATACAATCACCCATGAACCTTATTCCAAGTGATCTTAAGATGTCCATGTTATTTCTATTGCTCAAGCACTTTTATAGAGGGTTAGAAACATTTTTTTAGTCAGTATCTTGCAAGTTTCCATATCTCCTCAATGTATGACCTCTTATATGAGATGGAAATGTTGTAGTGTGCTATCTGAGATTCCTTGCCTAACTAGTATCTCCATTATTGTTAGCATATATTTATGATGTCATTAGTGGTTGCAACCTCCCATAAGTTCATCTATATAAACTTCTTGATACATAAAATATCATTTTGTGTGTTCATAACACAAAGATACATGGCTTCTATTGTATAATTAAACAAATATCTCTAGTTCAAAACTTTTCTAGGTTTACAGTTCTTATTTTAAGGTCAAATACAAATTTAGATTGTGATCATTAATTTTATTTTTCATTTTGGAAGCTTGAATTAGTGTATCCCTTTACACTCAACTCTTCCTTATTACCATAACCAATGAACCGATCCTTTTAGTTCTTCTCAAGTAATTAAGGATGTTCTTTATGGTAGTCTGATGACTTTCAATGGGATCTGACATATATCCACTCGTCTCTTTGATACATACTAGTCAACTTGATGACTAGATATCCTCTTGTCATGTTATTTAATGGATAAGTTTGTAGATTCGATCTTAGCAATGACCACCCCACGGAGATAACTACACCGCTACTGTCGCTTCAACTCAATGTCTCTCATTGGCAGGCATGCCGCTTCTAGAGAAAACTATTGCCCACTTCACTGAGATGCTTCTTGCAGTCATACCGACCCACCTTTCAAAAATATTCCCCTCCCTGGGAGCCCCTACTATTATAGTACAAGACTGATAGTACCAATTCCTATACATGATGGTAGTCGATAAGCAGAGTCCTATGTGGATGTCTATTTGTCAGGTTGCCCGCCACCACCTAAACAAAAGGCCCAATAGATATGAGATATGGGATGAATACTTATCTCTCATCATCTTCAGTACATATGAGATAACGGGATGAGTATGTATCCTCTTGTCATGTCCAATACATACAAGATAATGTGATGAGTAGATAACATTGCATACCGGATAGATCCAATTGTGAAAGCATATGCATCTCATTCATGTTTTCCCATTATTCACAAGAACTGAGACACTGGTTTCTTGAGAGACTAACCCCATGGAACATGGAAATATTTTCTCTCAGTAAGTCCTACATGTTGAACACCTTCAATATCTTGCCAATGTATGTGCTCCTTCTTAGGTCAAAAATCATTCCATATGTATCTCTATAGATGTCAATTCCTATCACATAGGATGCTTCACCTAAACCCTTCATAGAGAGTGTACTTTCATGCTAGGTTTTAACATTCATAGTATAAGGATATTATTCCCCAAGTTATGTGGATTATAAATATTCTCCCATTAAATCTTTTGTAATTAAAAACTTTGTCTTCATTCTGACTCAAGTCTAACTCTTTGACTATGTTGTCAAATCAAACTTTCCAACTTTGAGATGCTTGCTTCAATCCAAAGATTCACCTTTTTAGCTTATAGACTGAACTTACATTATATTGATTTATAAAACATGTAGGCTTTTCACGTAAAAATACTCAACAATATTCCTATTTAGGAATGAAATTTTAACATCCTTTTTTCCAAATCTCATAGTCATATTAAGCCAAAATAGAAAGCATAATCCTGATGGATTAAACCATGGCAACTGGTGAAAAGATTTCATCATGTTCAACACTTTGAACTAGTTTGAAACCCTTTGCATACAATCTTCTCTTATAAGTTTGCACACTATCATTCATGGAGGTCTTCTCCTTGAATACCCAATTGCACCCCATAGGTTTAACCCTTTAGGTCAATCCATTAAGGTCATACCTTGTTGGTATACATGGAGTCCATCTTTGATCTCATGGCGTCCAGCTATATCTCATACTCTAGTCCCTAAATAGATTTCTAGGTTGGTACTTGACTCATCATCTATGAAAAATATATCACTTTCTTGAGTTATAAGATATAACAGTCATTCAAAATCAAAGCATGTTCAACTACATCTACAAGGTTTTGTGTTACATAAGGAACTTGAGATTCTACAACAAATTTTGATTCTCATTATTCCCACTGTACCATTTTAGTTTCAATGTTTTCTTATTTATCTCAAAATTTTTGAGTTGTACTTCTCCCCCACTGATTCCTTTGAAATTATATTCCTTTTAGGAGTACATCTATCCTGGAAACAAAACAAATTGTTGTCAGATTAGAATATAAAAGTAGTATTCAACAAAATAACATTTATGTGAATTGTATACAAATCTTTTCAAGAAAAAAAATTCGTGTATAAGCTTTCATACCTAATCTTCATAAAAGACATATCGGGACACTTTCCATGGCATATTTCATATGGTTTCTTTCAAACCATTTTAGATGGTACATTATTTTAGTGTAAAGCATGTACCAAAAAGGAAATTGGAAGATTAGCTAGTTTCATTTTTAATCACACCATGACTAATAAGGTGTGATGCCTTCTTTGTGATACATCATTATGTTTTAGGTGGAGTTCATTGTGATACACTGTCACGATCTCTCCAGAAAGTCCTCAGGCTATTGGTTTAAGATATTTCAACATTGATCATATCAAAGTGTCTTAATACTTTTACCAAGTTAGTTATGTACTTCATTCATGATCTCCTTGAACACTTCAAGAGATTCATATTGTATTTCATAAAATACAAATTACCATATTTACTGAGATCATTAGTAAATATAATGAGGTATTGGTAACTACCACTAGCATTGATTCTAAAAGGTCTATGTACATTAGTATGTACTATTCCTTATAGAATACTCGCTCTCCCACTACATGTAGTGAAAGGTGCTTTTGTCATATTTCCCAATAAAGAAATTTGCTCGTGTTGAGTGTTTATCTTGCAATTGTCACATGTCAGATGTGCCTCATATGTCTTAGCATCATGAGAGAGAGAATGATGCTTAGGGGTGCCTTGTTGTACCTTGACTTGATAAGTAGAGAAGTCGTGACACCTTGAGAGTTTTTTCTAGGGTTTTCTTGGATGCCCTAGTTTATTGTTGACCATGTTTTGACCCTTTGAGTTCTTGGTCTTCAATGAGCACCCTTGATGTTTGTTGATCCATGCAGGTGATGAGGTTTTCAATTATGGTTGAGTTCTCTTTTGTTGAAGAGCTTTTTCCCTTGTATGTTGTTGACGAGAGGCCTAGGGTGTTGGGATGATTTGGTCTTTGACCGATGATCCTAGTAGGCTATTTTTTCTTTGACCAATGGTCCTCTAGGATGAAGTGAGATCACTAATCTACCTTGGTTTTCACGATCTTATTTCATGCATGGTTTTAGTGGTTACATTGTTGTTCCTTGGAGGACAAGTGGCAGTAATAGCTTGACACCTAATCTCTTTTGTATCTCTCCCTCCCTTGAGTATATATACCTCCATCTTTTCATGCATAGGATCCTTTTACATTCTCTCTTCCTCTCCTCCTTATTGGAGCTTGCCCCCTTTAGTTCTTGGAAAAGAATAAGCTCAACATTGGAGCAAGGAGGTCGAACCTTGCATGTGGTGATCTAGGGTTGGAGAATCTCTTCTTTGTTGATCTTTTGATGATCCTTGTGCTTGATAAGTGGTCTAACCTTTTGATCTCATTTTTCTTGAACCTTACCTTCTCTCTTCTTATCTTGGTCAAACACATGGAGCTTTCGTGGTGTTTCTTGTGTGAGGATTGAGGATCTTCTCTCTAATAGATGTTGAATTCATGGTTCTCCTTGGTAGTACATGTGTGAGACGGAGACATCCTCTTGCCATCTTTTCCCTTTCTTTTTTGGCTTAGGGTTTTTTCCCTCTTCTCTTGAGCTTTCCTTTGACCATGGTTTTCTTATCTTATCTAGAGGTGAACTTGCTTGGACGTGTGGAGTTGATCAAGGTTGTGGTTTCTTCTCTCACTTGGAGCTTCTTGGGTTTTGGAGTTAGTCTTCACCTCAAGGCGGGTTATATAACTCTCTTCTCTACTATTGTTGCACTTTATTTTTACATTTG
This sequence comes from Alisma plantago-aquatica, assembly GCA_963693085.1. NCBI lineage: Eukaryota > Viridiplantae > Streptophyta > Magnoliopsida > Alismatales > Alismataceae > Alisma > Alisma plantago-aquatica. The sequence goes on from OY856412.1 coordinate 1,247,364,670, forward strand.
AGGCTTATCTTTTTTCGAAAACATGAATAGATGTTGCTATATGATGATACCTTGATCTGGGATTTAGGATTATGTAGTAATATTGCATATATTAGCTCTTTTTCCAAAATCCTAATTCTTGTTCTCGAGTTTTTTGGATGTTAAGAAGTTGGTGCTTGCATGCACTCCTTGAGGTGTTGATTTTTCTCCCCATGATCATGTTTCAGCTATCTACTGGAAGATGGAGGTTTTGGTTCTCCATTGCATGTGTTTGACGTATGATTTTATTTCTCATATCATGGTTTGGTTTCCATATCATTTGATGATCAGATCCTAGGGTTTGGATGATGTTTTTTGTAATGGACCTATCTTCATGTTTGGTTTCAATTTTCATGATGTTGACCACTTTGTCAATCTTGGTTTTGAAATGTTTCCCCTCTCTTGATGGTTCCAATTAGTATCTCCTTTGATCAATTAAGTTTGGATACACTTGGTTGTTTGTGTGATCTTCTTTGTATGGTCGAAGAAGATGACCGTGTATCTTTAGTCGAAGAAGTTGTTGCCTTGTTTCCTTCAGTCGCCATGGTGTCTTCTCATGTGTGGATGATGGTTGAACCTTCCCTTCGATCGATGAAGTGGTAAGATGACTTATGGTCACTGATGTTTCTTTGACCTAGGTTTCTTTCTTTAGTCAAAGGTGTTTAGTGTTTCTCTTCGACCGCATAGGTTGATGACCTTCGACCATAGTGCATTGGTTCTCTTAGACTGTTGAAGTTTTTTGGACTCATGTTCTTTTTATGATCACCTAATAGTAATGAGGGCTAACAATGTTATGTGCTCCATGAATGTGGGAAGTGTTGATTTAGATTTGAATGTTATATGCTATTTGGAAACACTAATGGGGTAAATTATTCAAACCCTAACCCTAATTTGAGTACATGATGTAACACTTATCTTTCTTGAAGTAATTAGTATGCAATGATGTCTTCTCTTCCTATTTGTGTAAACCTAATGTAGCATGTTCAATGAACATCATAGATTGTTGTTTCTATTATATCTCTGGTGTGACACATAGGGTGATAATTATGATCCTTTATGAGGCATACTGAGATAATGATGTTATACATGAACTATGTGATTGGGTGTTATGACCTAATAGAGGCTTTGTGCCTAGTTTGAGGGGATATCCTCCAATGATATGATGAGGGATGGTTATCCCATAATGATGTGATAATTTTGATGCCCTGGTGTGACACAGGGTGATGATTATGAGCCTTTATGAGGCATGCTGAGATACTGATGTTATACAGGAACTATGTGATTGGGTCTTATGACCTGACAGAGGCTTCGTGCCTAGTTTAAGGGGATATCCTTCAATGATGTGATGAGGGATGGTTATCCCAGAATGATGTGATAATGATGAAGCCCTGGTGTAAGGTAGGGAGAATATCATGAAATAATATGATCAACCTTGTGCTTAATATGTTTTATATCATTTGATATTTCTATCTACCCTTACCTTTATAGAATTTATTTAGGGTTTATACATTGTAACTTGATTGATGCATTAAAAGATACCTAATTGGCAATAACTAACCAAGTAAAACCCTAATCATGTAGTTGCCTTGTGCCATAGATTCATCTTCAACGTCAATACTTGTTGGATGATGAGAGGAGTAATTCCTAAGGTAACTCAGAGCACATATTATTGGATATGCGGGGGTGGAAGTTGAGGATATATCCTTGCATCCATAATCACTAGATTTGAGGATGGATGTGGTCATGCCTCATCAAGAGAATGGTTGAGATGTATCTTAGATGATATATTTTTAAGGATGGTTGAGATCATACCCTAGCAGGAGAGCAGTAAAGGTCGTGTCTCACTAGTGTTGTGCCTATATACTAGGACTAGGTTGATTTTTAGTTTGACTCTATATGTCACTACGATGGAATAAGACTGACTGAGGGTGTGGGAGATCATAGGAGTTTGTATCTCTGAGATCATGTATGGCATATATTTTTACTTCACAATGGTCAGTTGGAGTATGATTGGTATACCTCATCTCCTCAAGGCATTAATAAAAGATCCAATACACTCGTGTAGTATCTTTTCTTAGGGTTAAAATGATTTTCCTTGGATAACCGTTTGCCTTGTTTATTATACTGAATAGTTGATAAATGTTATATGTATTCTTCATATTCCTTATAAAAGTATATGATGTTCTACTGATCAATTTGAAGCTTCTTAAACTACTTTATATGGGTTATCAGATTTAAGTATTCATCTAACTGAATCCACTTTAAATGCTTAATTTATTATAAGCTATCTGTGTAAAAATAGTTGTTGGCATGTTATATCTCTCATTGGGACGTTGGTCTAACCCTATGGGTTTCCACATCTTTTAGGTGATCGTGCCCAACGCGGTAGAGTGTACTATGCTTCATCCTTATATTCTCAGGTCCTTGGGAGTGTTTCTTAGATGATGTAAATCAATACAATTTTTTTGGTAGTATGACATGGTTGTACATATATAGCTTGTATATATACATAGATCATTTTTTGTAATAGGTTTGTGGAAGGATGGCCACTATAAAGTGATGTATATACCAATGAGTATGAGATATGATTCTAGTGGCATAGTTTATGGACCTTTATGTAATATGTTTCCCCTTGAGAATGTTATAAGCAATCCGTTTTAATTTATCATGTTTTATGATAATATAGATGTTTAGTTTTAATTCCCCATTTTATTTTGAGTAATTTCTCTTTGGTGTGATCGGTGCATGACAAAGTTAATCATGTTTAGTTTGTCCTACTCAAGGACTTGTCTCAATGGTAATGTGTTTGGATTTGTATTAGTTTAAACAAAAAGAAAATTTTCAACTTTGTCAAAACATTTTTGAGTTGATTTGCTAATATTGTTGATATTAATTAGGATTTTAGTTAATTATTGTTCCCACTATTTTGTTCAAATTGATAGTCCTCACTACAAATTTAAAATATTACAACCTACAAGCTTCTACTGAGCCAAGATCCATATTTCATCAAATCATGAGTCGGCTTTGGTTGATTGCCCACAACTTGACTATTTAGGTAGACAACATTTGTCAATTGCATCTCATGCAACTCTTGGAAAGATGACATGCACAACTACTTGTTACAATCCATCTCCATGTTTCTTGGTACTTAATCTCATTAGGATCACCTAGTTAAGCATGACCCAAAATCCAACATGATAGAGTAGGTACCCTACTTTGGTAGATCTACAAATCTACCATCATACTTCCACAAGATAGACAGATACCAAGATTTGGCGTAACCTACACCCGGTTGATCAAGCTTTCATGTATGTATCTTATGGAAAGGATCTTAGACTTAATTTTGTTAAGGAATTTTATATAAATAAATATACATATCCAATCACCACATACTAATAGTATGTATCATATGCATGCTATATCCAAAAATGAGAAACATGAAATTATGTAATACAAGCAATGGTAATGGACATATTACTATCATTCCTTGGAGCCACACTGAATTACTAAAACATAAGGTCTATATCATATGTATCGACCTATTTTTGGTGTAGATCTGTGCTTGATCCAATCTGAGTTAATCCGGTCAACTCTTGAAATTATTGACTCACCTCTTGGATGTTAGGTTGGTCTCTTAAAATGGTTTTCTGGTATTAGGTTCAAGTGATGTATAGGCTCCTCTAGCTAATTGGTTGGGTCACATGTACATTGCTTTATCTTCCTATCATCTGACTCCTCAGCCCTCCAGTCGATTGATTCGTCTACTGAATCAGTCATTTCATCTGGAGCGAAGCATCTTCTTTGCCATAACTAGGATTAAAGCTATCCTAATCTTATCTAACATGTTACATGTAATAGTGAAACTTTGAGTTACATATCCAAGGGGAGCATAATAAGGGGAAAATCAATACTTTTACATATGAATGAGAAGATATAGACTCGATATGCAAACTGAGATAAAACATGAATAACAACAACAACCATGCACATAGATCTAGGGTTATCTACCATAACCATGCTAACATCCACCATCAAAACACTTTTAGGGCAATTCATACATATTACATATAACATATGATATATATTGGGATAGTATGTGGTATTTAAAAAAGCATGCACATTAACCATTTTAATATTCACATTGTATGTAATAAAATAAATCTAATCACATTGATTTAAATCACTAATACATCATAAATTAACGTGGCTCTAACACCATTGTTGTTAAATCAGGGCGACAGATAAGGAAACATAAACAAAAATTATAATACCCGATTCCTAATCAGTAAGATCTCATCAACAATAAATTATATAGGAAGCAAGGTTTGGAAGATGGTCTTAGAGAAAGTCAAGTGACAATACCCTTGTATTAGTATGTTCCTTTGTTCAAGTTTCACCTGGACAATGTTAGTAGAGACCTCTTGGTTGATCACCATAGACGACAGTTTGACTTCACACTCTAAGCAGTAGGCAACAACCTCAACATCTCTATAGTAGTCCACACAGATAGTTTGGAACTCCACCTTGCTCTACCAGATCCAATGAGAAGGATTAGTCCCTTTGAACATCAACCTGCTAGAGTTGATTTGCTCTCCCAATTATCTCTCCCTTTCTATCCCTCCCTTATATGGGTAGGACTTGCTCGGGTTCTATTAGTTACCACAACCAGAGAGGACAACAATTTTCAGAGGTTATTGTTGTCTTTGGGAAGCCCCCAATACCCCTGTATTATAGGAGGGACATAATTAGAGTTTCCAGTCAATCTAGGGGTCGAAGAGATAGAATTCATGATTTTTTTCGAAGCTACATATAGTGAAATGGTCAGTTCACTGTTGAACCCACCGGTTGGCATGTCAGCTGATTGATTCAACTCTTAAACCAGTCATTTCACTATATTTCCCTACAGTAATTGTATTGGAAAATAATATCCCATTAATGCACAACATGACATCAACAACAATCCTTGATCTAATCAAATTGATCATTGAACCTAGAGGTTCACTAAATGAACTGATCGTTTTAGACCATGAATTAGTCATTTCACTAAGTGAACCACTCAGTTCATGCCCCTGCTTATCCAATATTCAACCAATGCAGTTTCAATTATCCTAACACTCTAATTGATCAATTCAACATTTGAACTGATTGGTTCATAGTCCAATCTGTTGATTTTTAACCATTGTTGTTTAAATTGAATATGAAACACTTTAGTAATCAAATTAAACATCATTCATGAATAAACTCCTATTCCAAGTGCATCCTATCTTATGACCCTATAGGCCCTATATTACATTGGCAGTGACTGTCCATAACCAACTTATGACATCACAAGCAATGAGTGGTATCTAGCAATACATCATTACTATCCAAGTAATTTGAAAAGTCAGAGAACACCTTCAATCTACAATCCATAATTAGTTTTACCATGATCGTATAGTTCCTTTGTCTTTTATATCTGGATTGAACTTGAGGCATGGAATTGTAATACTCATCAATGTTTAATCCATGTTCCTTGAACTAGAGCAGACTGTCTGAGATGCTTGTGAGCTCACATTTCTTATATTGATTCACATGAGTATGGCCATATATTTCTCAGTCTCACTTATCAAGTGGATTGGATATCAATCTCCTGTAGTAGGGACAAATCCAATCTACATCACTCACACTCAATCCCCATATGTTACAATGCACCTGAGCATCACTTTTATGGCAACTCTTATTGAAGGTCATGTTGGATGATGTCTAAATATATTTGACAACATGTGATGAGTGTAGTGACTTCAAGACTAAGAATCACAATCAACACTATCACTATGAGATATGATTCTGACTACCATTCCATGGTCTCCATGTATCACTCTCATAGTGGGCCTCTCTTATACATTGTTCTCTAACATGTACATGTGTACTTGACTTGATATCACATATCATGACTAATGAGACTCTTTCATTAATCAAACACACTCTAGTTTTATGCAATAATGTTGTCTATCTTGCTTCCATAGTAATATCTGACTAAGGACATAACAATAATGTATGTACTCTTGTCATACATATGATCTCATTATTTAGGTCCTCAGCTTGAAGACATATGTCGTCGAGTAACATCATTCTTTAGAAATCTATTATATTTGTGTCATAATTTCATAATTGAGACAAACATAATAGACAAAATTACCTTTATGATTATAAAATTAGGTTCTTAATGCTACATTACAATCATCGTATGATTGGATCTCTAGGAAAACATACCAACAATATCATTCAACATTCCATTTGTGAATCTCTCTCTAATTTAGGTTAATTTCAAAACTTTCTTCCCCACAAAGTTAATCTTGAAACTGTTGAAAAAATGGGAATTCACTTTGGTCATCAGTGGTCTAGATTATAAGAGGCTCCTCAAGACCCTACATCTCTCCTCCACCTTCCTCTTACACTCATGAGAATCACTCTACCTATTTCAAAGTTGTTTCCTATCAAATTGGAAAACATATGGATTATCAACAACATGCAATGACAAATCTCAATGAACGCATGCAAGCCTTAAAACTGAATCCCCAAATAACTACCCTTCTCATTTTTATCCTGGGACAATCCCTACATACAGACCAAACTTTAATTATGCACAACCACCAACACCACCATACAACATTCATCACAAATAATTTTCGGCATATCGGCTTCAAGACATCATTACCCGCTTCAACTTTTCACAGACCCCTACTTTTCTTGATGCCTATGTTTTGGTTCCACAATGCTTTGACTTGGGATACTCTTATAAAATAATATGGTGATACTTCTTTTAGAGGACATAATATGGATGTGTACTACACTCTTGATATAATTAAGAATATGTAGATAACTTCTTTGGATCCATGTTGCTTTTTTATGTTCTTTTTACTTCAAGAAATGTACTTTTTTTTGGCATTATCATGAAATAAAATAAGAAATGGAATTTTATGTTTCCATGATATTCCTGACTCTTGTAGGTAATTTGATATTTTCTTGTATGCCATACTTAGAAAAGAACATTATATTAAGGGGGAGTAATAATTGAAAACAATCCTTTTGATCATAATATGGAGACAAATACTATACACTATCACATTCTTATTGTATCAAATTAGTTTCATGTTGCAAACTTTGAGCATCTTGGTCGACTAACACTTGGACCAAGAAACAACTCATTCGAGCACATACTCAACCAAGATCTCGTCAGTAAAAAAATTCAAATTATTTAAAACTTGATTTGAATTTTTACTATATTTCTTGGTTTCTACATATGACATTAATATTTTATCATGTAATATTTGTTCTTAATGGAAACATTTTATTTTTTAGATCATTTAACTTGGTATGAGATTAAGGGGAGCTCAAAATATATTAAAAATAACTTGCATATCTGTTATGCTCTTATTGGATTCTCTATACCAATATGGGCTTAGCATCCCCTACATTTGGTCTAGAGATTCTTTTGTTAATGCTTTTTTTGATTAAAGGACTCTCTAATTATTTCATGTCTTGACATCCTTTGGAAATGATTGAGAAATTAGTTTTATCTTTATCTTGTGATTTTTATGGAAAATCTCTATATCATGCAGGACTTAACATTCCTTACATTGCTACTGAGATATTCTTTAAAAATAGTGATTTTTTCTTGGCATCTCTATGCAATGATGGACTTAACATTCCTTACCATTGGTTTAGATTATCCCTTCAACAATTTGTGCTAATTGAGTCTTTTTATTCAGAAGGATTTAACATTCCTCTCATTGATAATTAGACAATGTTTTAAAATCGTTCCTCGATCATATATGGCCTTTTGACTATGCCTTAACGTGATTAGAGCCTATTTTTTTTTCATCTCTCCCCATCAATTGACATCATCTTTGGGTATAATTTTTTCCCTCTCCAAAATTTTGCATCATATTTAGGGGGAGCATATCACTAAGGTGGAATATCTCACTAAGGGGGAGTCATTTTCATAACTTTCTATCTTTTTGAGATGATAAGGGGAGGTGGAATCGATGAGATAAATTGGGTATCATCAGATCAATTTAAAAGGGGAGAAATATCATGAGATAGATTTTGAGGTATGAAGTTCTAAATTGGCTACTTTCATTTTTCTTATGGAAATATTTGTCATCATCAAAAAGGAGAGATTGTTAGATTTTTTAATATGCCACACTCATAATTCGATGATGACATTTTTTTTATAAATTATGTCACTAACATGTGTATTAAGTATTCAGGTGATCAAAGAACTAAGTCAAAATCCAACCACAAAGATCATGTAATATTTTATAATTGGGTGCTTGCATACCTATTTGACCTATGAATATAATTGTACAAATGTGTTTTCATGAAACTTGATAGATATTATCTCCATGTTTCAAGTTAACCTAAAGCAGTAGATGACCGTTAGGGATGACATGTCAGATAGAGCTTTTTCATTTAAATATCTCTTCTCTTGATTTTATCTGTTAGTCATGAGAAGGATATTTGTTGTTAAGCTTCCTTTGGTTGTCCTATGGAAACGCGGGGAAGATATGATGAGGACTAGAATTTATATTATGTGCAATATTCTTTAAAATATTTTATAATTTCTTTTGTCCATATAAAAAGGAAGAGATGTGAAAGAAAATTCCTAGGGAAGTCTAGGGATGCCAAGTCCTATGACTTGGATGACATGAAAAATGAACTATATGATGTAAAACAAGGTGCATACTACCTAATCTCAGTACTTGCATACCCTAGCCAGGTATTCAGCTATTTATGGAAAGGTAAGTATGGGACTCTTCGATTTCTATCTTTCTTATTACTCTGATCAAGTAGTCATTTGGAGACAATCTAAAGAGCATAATGAAATTGAAAATATGCCACAGATGTTTCTATCACATTCTAACTACAGTAAAATTAAATATGAGTTTATCTAAGATCAACCTATGAGTATGAGAAAGTACAAAGTACAATTCTCATGATAAGTGAAAGGGAAAAAGGGAGATGATCCATATTTAATAAAGAATATGTGAAGAATAATGATCTCTTCCATAATGTGAATATGAAAAATGTGATAAATTTAGAAATGTTCATGATCATGATAAATTATAACAAAGAAAAGAGTGATGGAATGTAATCATCTTTATAATTCCTATGTCGATGGAAAGAAACATAAGGTGAAACAAGATGAAGCAAAATTGAAAGACACATGAACAGTTGAAAGTTCATGCAATAATCAAAGGAGGTGATAATCTCTTCCCTTTGTTAAACAACCCTGTGTGATGATGGGGTGATAAGAGGAAAATGTTACCTTATGTTCTTTTCTTTCAGGGACATAACAACCAAGTGAGTCTTATGACACTTGATTTACATGTGTTATAAGTGTTCTTTTGATGGATACTTTGAAAAGTATCAGTTGGTCTTGGAATTTGGTTCTAAAATAAAAATATATGTCATAAGTAATGTCTCGAGATAAAAGAAAGATCCTTTTATATATTTGGTTTTGATAATAATAACAAAGATGGATGTGATAGGGATGTTATGAGTTTCTGACACATGGGATGGATACCAAGGTATGGAATCCTAGTATCCGAGAGGTGTCAGTTGTATGAGAAAGTGTGAACATGTCTCTTGATAAGGTGATTAATGTTCAACTACCTAAAAAGGGTTGACTTTGGGATCAGTTTAGTTACATACTATAGTATGTACATCATATGTTAGGGGTTTATGCTCTGAATAAACGTGACATCAAAAAAGATGTATTAGTTAAAGGAATATTTGTAAGATCATCTTGGGAAAATTTCATCAAGCTAATTCCTTTGAGTACCCCTATCAATTTTGCAAGTAAGAAAGATCCGGGAAGGATATACATTGGATATAGATAAATAAACAAGGTTTATAATCCCTATCTAGATCTGTTGAGATGTATTATACATATAACATCTAGAGTTATCTCTAAGATAGTTTTCCTTTGATAAGTGGCCTTTCTTTATGATAAAAGAATGTACAACTAGTTGGATAACTGGTATAAGTCATTAGTTAGATTAGTGTTGTGTCAGCAGATCAAAGTGACACAATAGAAGTAGGACAAACCTTGTAGTCTCAAGTGGGTGACCGAATGTATCTCTAGTCTATCTTTGGAAAATACATGATAAGGTATGAGACGGGTATGGTAAATTCCCAAGACTAAGAATCTTATCATGAAAAGTTGTAAGTTGAGAAGGTGACAAATTAGTGAGGTTTGACACTAGATATATACGAGTATGTATAGTGCTTCTATGACTAAGAAAGTGTTACCTGACACAGAGTTGACTCTGTAGTCAGCAATGAAAAGGATAGTTGAGTATGTGTCATGTGTGACAGATTCTATAATGACCCTAAATGAAAGAACTTTGTGTTGATCAAAGTTATATTGTATCTCCATGACTTTAAGAAGTTATGTGGAGGCTTGAAGGAGTGATGTATGAGCAACATTCATTTCCCTTCATCTGGGATTTTGGGGACAAAATCCTTGTTAGGGGTTCATAACTTATAAAGACCCTGACCTAGGTTTTGGGCTAACCCTATTTGTTTTGGCTAAGTAAGTTACTTAGAACTTTGATATAATCCTATAAGGTGCTTTTTTATCATGTGATAGACTTATGTTTCAAGTTTGGTCCTATTTGAATGTTGTTTGAGCAATAGTTGCTAGTGTTCGACTGAAGTGCAATTTACCTAAAATGAGGGGTTATCTTGCAATATGTCACATGTTGAACGTGCCCCAAGTGCTTTAACATCACAAGAGAGAGAAAGATGCTATGTTGTGGCTTTTGGAAGCCTAAGTTCCAAGTTTGAGTTTATTTGAATAATGCTTGTGTGTTGTGTACCAGTTTTGGAGCAATTTACAAATTACCCAAAATGTAGGGTTAATATGCAATGTACCACCTCTAGAGTGTCCCTACTCTGTCTATACATAATTTATACAAGAGACAAATAAGGAGTCACTTTGTTTGAATCGAAATTGAATGGTAGTATTCTTGGTGATGAAAAGACCAAGAAGAGTCGTGTAATGGAAACCCAAATTTGAACTTGTATTGAGTTGTATCAGGTTGTAGAGCTAAATGGGAGACCTATCGTCTAAGGAGAGAAAGAGGATACCCCCATATCATTTTGTTAACTCTTTGCCTTTGTAAAAACGAGCTAAGCACCTCAATAAAGCAATAGATATCGGCTTGCAACTTTCCTTTAGAAAGGTTGTATTGAATTGTGAATATAATAATAATGTGAGTGGAAGTGGCTTGCCTTTGAAGAAAACCGAAGGGGCCGACCCTTATCCATTGCATTATCCTCAAGTTTTTATTTTGCATGGCAATATAAAGATGGAGTGCATGCAAGTACATGTATCAATCCATGCATGGCCATGTGGCACCTAGTAGTAGTAAGAAGTTGACACCTCATACACTCTCTCCCATGAACCTCAAGGATATATACCCTTCCTTTCATCTACTAGTAAAAGTTTATGAACCCTACAACTCTCTTTCTCTAAGATATCATGCATACCCTCTTAGATATCATGCATAGTATCTCAAGGAGAAAGTGGAGCTCGAGAACCAAGCTTAAGGTGAGGCCATGGTCATCTTCAACCTTGGTTCAAGTATGATAACGGGTTGTGGTTCTTTCTTTCTTTTCTTCTTCACCAAGTTCTTATCTATGGTGATTATTTGCATATAGAGTAGTTGTGAAATAGTCTTGAACCTGTGATAAGATCATCTTCTACCTTGGGAATGTGGAGCTTTGGAGCTTGGAGCTTTGAAATTGTTCTTAAGGCAGGTTATGTAACTTGAACCCAAACATGTTATTACTCACCATCTTTCTTGCTAAATTTGATGATCTACTTTCAATTCTGAGATTTTCTTGAATACTTGATATATCTATGAGTTCTAATAGTTTCTTAGACCTATTATCCATGTTCTAGAATAAGTAAATTGAAGGTCTAAATCTTGAAGATGATGGTATCACCTTACAAAGTGATGTTAGGTTCAAGCATACAAGCAAGCACCTCTAACCCAATATGGTGATGTACATACACCACTAAAATGATATGGATATGAGTTTATACTTCCTTGCACGATATGGTGATGAAGTATACACCCTATGCCCAATATGGTGTGAAGGACACACACACACCTCTTTGCCCGATATGGTGTGAAGCACACACACACCTCTTTGCCTGATATGGTGTGAAGCACACACACACCTCTTTGCCCGATATGGTGTGAAGAACACATACACCTCTTACCAAATATGGTAGCAAACCTACACCTCTTACCCGATATGGAGGCACAGATACACCTCTTGGGTGATATGGTTAGAAAGCATACACCTCTAAACTGATATTGGGTTAAGCATACACCTCTTGGATGATAGGTGTTGAGCACACATCTTTAAAATGATATGGTGGGTAACCCAATACACTATATGACAAAAGTGGTAAGGTCGTTAATACCCTAGAACATGTGATTGCCAATACACTAAAGTATGGTGTGGCTAATATCTTCAAGTGAGGTGAGGACGTTACACCCATGTATGGTGAAGGTGATACACCATATCATGGGTAAGGTTGATACCTTGATGGATAAGAGTATTAGGGATTTGATAATTTCTAGACTGTTATACAACTAATTCAATACATGTGTTCAACTTGACATACATGATTCAACCCAATACACCTTGTAAAGTTGAGGGCAAGGGCATGAAACTCTTAGGAGTGATGAGTATATGGTGTGAATAATACCTTGATAGGTGAAACACCTAAAGTGGTTTATAATGGTCAACCCTATATTAAAAATGCCTTAACCTGAGATGAGTCCATATCACTCAATGATAGTTGGGTAACTCAAATGTGTGACTTATGACCAATACACTACAGGATAAATGGGATGAGTTAGTGCATAAAGTATTAGGATGGGAAATACCCTAATACAAGATAAGTAGATGAACTTAAGTAAGTTAAAAGTGATGAGGGAAGTGATATACCAAGGCATGATAAATATCACATCCAACACCTTAAGGTTGATACACCTTCATGCACCTCAATTCCAATATTAATGGATGAGTAACACATGAAGTGTGTCATGTCAATTGTTACATTAAGATGTAATGAGTTTTGTGAACTTTGATAAGTGTAGGCTAACATACCTTGAGAAAAGGATAGGCCAAGTTAATAAAGTATGATGTAATCAATATCCTAGTGAGGATGAGAGACAAAATTCATACTTTGTGTTGATAATCATTTAATGATAAATGATGAGAATAAATAAGTATGATTGAATACTTATGATATCAATGTATGCTCCTAGATGTGTGGAGTAATGAATTAGGGTTTGGATTGATAATATGAACTTGAAACCATATTTGGCTATAAAGGGAAACCCCAACCCTAATAATGGGAAGGTTGTATTTCTCTTATTGCATAATCCTTGTGAGACATATTAAATGCTTGTATAACAAGTATAATGTTTATGTGGTTTAATGACCTAAAAGATATTTGTTTCCCAGTGAGAGGTGACAAGATGTTTAATAGGCCTTGTGAGACATGTGAATAGTTGTTGCCTAGTGAGAGGTGACAAGATGTTTAAATGGTCCTTATGAGTCATGTGAGGTACTTGTGCAACAAGTATCATGTACACCTTGGCCTGAGGACCTAGAGGTAACAGTTACATTATGAGAGGTGACAATGTTTGGTGATGAACTAAGGGTTTGAATACCCATATCCAGCAATCATGGTAATGATAATGCTGAGGGAAAAGAATCCCTAGCAATATGATAAGGGACTGAGATCCCAAGTGTTATACATTCAGTGTCTTCCAAAGATCATGAAAGTACTTGATAAACGTATTACACTTTTCTTTGTAGCACCCGTTATAATTCATATTTGTAACTTGGTTGATGCTAAAAGATATTGTAATGCACCTAATTAATCAACTGGGATCTCATCATGTAGTTGCCTAGACGATAGATCCATTCAGTGTCAGAAATTTCTGATGGTGAAACGAGTTTAACTCGGAGAGCATATTTTTGAAGATGCGGGGGTGATGAGTGAATATATATCCATACTTCCTAATGAAGAATTGAAGTAGCACCTTCCTTATTTATTTTATATTGAGATTACATGAGTCTCCTGAACAAATGATGAATTGATGTATAAATTCTTCTTCATTAAGTTTTATCGGGATTGATGAGAATCTCTCGACAAATGAGGAATTGATGTATAATCTTCCTTATTTATTATGATCCGGAGATGAATCATTGACATCACCCTGAAGAGAGTGCATGTTGCGGCAGTAGCTCTATAGTAAAGATACCAGTATACTCTGGTAAGCTAATTGCAATGACACGAGGTGTCCTGCTTGCAATGATACGAGATGCCCTGCTAGTGGTCTCGTACTGACCGAGACGGGTGAGGTCTTGGCACTCCGCTTTTCCATTGACCTTGTATGGTACTGATTTCAACTAATCAGTGTTTGGTTGGAGAATGAGTGGTATACCCCATCTCCTCAGGGCATACGCATCATTGTGAATATGTAATCAATCGTGGAGCATATTTTCTTAAAAATTGATTACCTAAACATTGGATGAGGTGATAATACTTTTGTATCTCATAGTTGATATATGTTATACATGCTCTTCATATTCCTTTCAAAAGTATTATATGATCTAATGTTTAGTTCTGGATATCTGAACTACTCAGCTATGGTATTATCCTGCCATGCTCATGATATATGGACATATCTGTTTAGTAAAGTTTCAACTATAAATCTTATTCTATTAAAAGTTACATCCATAATAATAACATTGTTGGCGGAGAGTTATATCTCTCACTGGGACAATTGTCTCAACCCGTAGGGGCCATTTTTTTTAGGTGGACGCAGAAGAAGAGGTCAAGAATTTACTACAGAGGGAGAACAACAGTAACAAAGGAAGTAGTAACAGCTCAGGTTGAGTATACTGTCTGTCATGTCTTGTAGATAGAAGTCATGTGCATCGTCTTTGAACTCTTAGGTCCTTGGGAGATAGTACGTTATGGTTTTATGAATGATCTAACATTTTGGCTGGAATTCCTTGAGGTTTTATGTTTCTTATATATAGCATTTGGAAAAGCAACTATTATATGCTATCCTCAAGATGAGATGGTACAATGTATGTGCAATGTGAACCTTGATGTATATAGTGTTTGGTTCTTTCTTTAAGAGTTTCCTGGAAATGGATCTCTTTGCAAAATGGTTTTAATTTTTAATGATTTTATTAATCCTTTGCTAATGGTTATTTCTACACAATTTTATTGTAATCTTGTTGTCTGTATGATAACGGTGTTACAAGTACACTCAACCTAAGCTATTACTACTACCCCAGTTGTTGTCCTCCCTCTGCAATATGGTCTCAACCTCCTCGTCTACATCCACCTAAAAATGTTGGGTTCCATGAGGTGAGATAAAAGTCCCAGTGAGAGATATAACTCTTTGCCAACAACATTATTATCACAGTTTAAACAGTATAAAACTGAGCAGAGGATCTTTTATCTTAATAATCAAGAATAATCATCGATTATAACCAAAACCGAGCAATATCATTTTTTTAAGCACTGAATCTATCTATGATAGAGCAATGAATCATCCATTCACTATATAATAAATATGAATAACATGAGTAACATCTATTCATTTAACATGTATAAAAGTAATGTAACATCAGCCAATATTTTCTGTATTCAATCCTTAAGAAAATATGCTACATTGCTGATTACTTATTTACAATCACACTTATGCCCTGAGGAGAGGAGATATACCGCTATGCTCCAATCAACCACGGCTATGTAAATCATCAGTACCATACAAGGTCAAAAGAAGAGCCAACTTCCAAGACCTCACCCATCTCAGTCAGTACGAGACCACCGACAGTGACTACATGTCAAACTGCAAACTAGCTTCCCAGGGTATAGTGGCATCTTCTCTATTAGAGCTACAACCACAGCGTGCACTCTCTTTAGGGGGAACACAAAGCATTCCCTAGTACATTTTCCTCGGGGCGATCACGCAGCAACCTCGGTATACTGAGTCATGGCCTATAGCCATACTCTAAGGGTGATCACACAGCAACCCTCATCTGGATGTAAGGATATGTTCGTCCTTCACCCCAGCATATTCAACAATATGCTCTTCGAGTTAAACTCATTTCACCTTCCAACAAATTCTGACACTGAATGGATCTATGGACATTGCAAATACATGATATGGTTCCACTTGATTATTAGGTACATTAAAGTATATTTTAGCATCAATAAAGTTATAATGACAAATATAACAGATGCTACAAAGAAAAGTATAATACATTTATCAAATACTTTCATAATCTTTGGAACACATTAAGTGCATGACACATGGGATCTCGGTCCCTTGTCACATCACTAGAAATTATCATCCCTTAGCATCATCATCATCATCATGATTGCTAGATCTGGGTATTCAAACCCTTTGAATGCATATCACTCAGGATCTCAGTCCCTTATCACATTACTGGGAATTCTCATTTGCTAACATCATCATCATGATTACTAGATATGGGTATTCAAACCCTTCACTCGGATCTCAGTCCCTTATCACATTACAGGGAATTCCCATCACTTATCATTATCATTATGGGATATCAATCCCTTAAACTCATTATTAAATACCACATCACCCTACTACGCATTATTTCTTAGCCAGATCATCAGACCCATTCACATCCTTTATGTGATACAAGTATTTCTCATGCCTTAATTGGCATATTCAAAACACTATAACCCTCATTTTGATATAGCCATCATGTATGTATGATTAAGATTTTTCTATTATTATTATAACCATTAATTATTATTATTATGTTATGGGATTTCCATTCACTTAGTTTATCTTGAACAATACCACCTCTTACAACAATATCTAGGTCATGAAACTTGTATGACATCTTGTTACCTCTCACTAGGAAACAACCATCTCTAGGTCATAAGACCTTTATAAACATCTTGTTACCTCTCACTAGGCAACAGCCATCTCTAGGTCCTTAGACCCAGATATACATTATACTTATTTCACAAGTATACCACATGGCTCACAAGGCCCATTAAATATGTATCACAAGAAACATCTTAGCTCATACCTGGCTATGCTCAACATCTCATAATTCCTGCATGGTCAGTATTTCACATTATCAAGTACATATTATGACCATGCAATGCAAGAGAAATATAACCTTCCCATTATTAGGGTTAGGATTTCCCTTCTTACCAATTAGGGTTAGGGTTTTCCTTTTCAACCAATTAGGGTTAGGGTTCATATTATCAAGAATAAAACCCTAAATCACATTATCAAGGATCAACACCCTAATTCATAACTTCACACATATAGTAGCAACAATGTATGCTCATTGAATGATTATATTACAATGTATGAGTTCCTCTTTCATCCTCATTAGGATATTAATTACATCTAGGATCCCCCTTTCAACATTTAGGGTTAGGGTTTCCCCTTTCAACCAATTAGGGTTAGGGTTTCCCGTTTAGCAGATTAGGGTTTCAAGTTCATATTATCAAGAATCACAACCCTAAATCATATTCTCAAGAATCAAATACCCTAATGCATAGCCCTACACATATAGGGGCATCAATGTATACTTATTAAATTATCATTACTCAAAGTATGAGTTTCTGTCTCATCCTCACTAGGATATTGGTTACATCATCCTATATTAAGTTGGCTCAATCCTTCTCTCAAGGTATATTGGCCTACATTTATCAAATGCATTGAACTTCATACATCTTAATGTACCATTTGACATAACACACTTCATGTGTTACTCAATTAAGTGTTTTGGAGTTGAGGTCCTTCCACCATATTGGGTTATAGGTGTGTGCTTACTTCCATATCGGGCAAGAGGTGTGTGTCTGGTTACAATATCGGGCATGAGGTGTAAGTTTTCTTCCATATCACCCTTGAGGTGTATGTGTACTTACCATATCGACCTTGAGGTGTATGTGTTCTTACCATATCACCGTTGAGGTGTATGTGTTCTTACTATATTGACCTTGAGGTGTAGGTGTGCTTACCATATCGGGCATGAGGTGTATGACCATCACCATCTAGGGTTTCAACAACATATTGGGTTAGAGGTGTATGTGTGATCACCATATCAACCTTGAGGTATATGTGTGCTTACCATATCTCCCTTGAGGTGTATGTGTTCTTACCATATCACCTTTGAGGTGTATGTGTTCTTACCATATCGCCCTTGAGGTGTGTGTGTGCTTACCATATGGGGCATGAGGTGTATGACCATCACCAGCTAGGGTAACACCATATCGGGTTAGAGGTGTATGTGTGGTCACCATATCAACCTTGTGGTGTATGTGTGCTTACCATATCGCCCTTGAGGAGTATGTGTGCTTACCATATCGCCCTTGAGGTGTATGTGTACTTACCATATTAGGCATGAGGTGTATGACCATCACCATCTAGGGTTTCAATATCGTATCGGGTTAGAGGTGAATGTGTTCTCACCATATCGACCTTGAGGTGTATGTGTTCTTACCATATCACCCTTGAGGTGTATAGGTTCTTACCATATCATCCTTGAGGTGTATCTTGATCACCATCTAGGGTTTCATCACCATATCGGGTTAGAGGTGTAAATGTGTGTCACCATATCGTGCATGAGGTGTATCTTGATCACCATACCGTTCATGAGGTGTGTGTATGTGTCACCATATCATGAATGAGGTGCATACTCATCATCATATCATTCTAAAGGTGTATAGACATCACAAACTAGGGTTTCAACATCATATCGGGAAAGAGGTGTGCCCTTCAACATCATATCAGGCAAGAGGTGTAACCTTCAACACCGTATAGTACATGAGGTATATCCTTCAACACCATATCATGCATTAGGTGTATCCTCATCACCATATTCTAGAGGTGTATATCCATCACCTTCTAGGGTTTCAACATCACATCATGCAAGAGATGTGTGTGTATCATCATATCGGGCTAGAGGTGTATGTGTGTGTATACTTGACACCATATCGTGCATAATGGTACATGCTTTATGGGCTCTGATATCCAAAACCTGAGATAAACACATAAGCCTCAAATTAAACTTAGCGGAAGCGATTTGATTAGCAGCGGAATACCAAAAATCAGAGGAAATTAAAACTTTTTGAGATAAGACATCAAAACCATAAAACTTCCTTCATAAAAGGAGACAAACTATTTACATCTCTGTCAAATTACTTCTTGAGTAATTGTACACATCAAGATTTCAAAATCTCAAGAATCAAGACAAAATCTTAGACCAATGACTCCAAGACCTGAGAGTACAGAGGACACATAGGACTGACTCTATCTACACCACATAGCAGGATGAATCTCCACCTGAGATTTACTGCTGCTCCTAGTGCTGCTGCTGCTGGGACTAGTCACTTGTAGACCGGTTCCTCCGTCTTCAACAACCACCTAAAAAGTTGAAGTCTACGGGGTGAGACAATTTTAAATAATTGTCCCAGCAGGAGTTATAACTCTCCACTAGAAGCTTTATAAAGCAATTCGAGAATAACTTAAGCAGTAAAAGCTTTCAAAGTATTCTACATAAGTTTTGGTAATAAGCAAGTGTTCAATATCTATGAAATATGAAGAACATATGCACTATACAGTGTAACATCAATTAAGTAACTCGTAGTTAACTGTAACAGATATACTACGTTGTTGATTATGTTTTTCAAACATTATTATGCCCTGCGGAGATGAGGTATACCACTCATACTCCAACCGATCACTATTAAGTTGCCTCGGTATCATACTAGGTCATTGAAAGAGCCGGATTCTCATGACCTTCACCTTCCTCAGTCAGTAAGAGGATTTCTTGTAGGAAATCTTGTGTCTCTGCTATTATAGCTCACCAGGGTGATCTGGTCCTTCGCTATTTTAGAGTTATAGTGGCGTTCTGTACTCTCTTCGTCATAAGGAGATTTCGTGTCTACCTTCCACTGATACGGTATTTGGGTTCTCTTCGTCATCAGGAGATTTTGTGTTTACTTTCCACAGATGCGATATGGATTTGTAGTGGAGGATTGACGGATTACACATCTACATCAACACCTACACTAGGATGTAAGGTTCTACACATCCATATACCCCACATACTCAAAAGTATGTGATCCAGGAGTTCCCTTAGGAAAACCTGTTTCAGCATCATTTGATCTTTGACAATGATGGATCTATGATCAGGGCTCTACATAGTATGATTACACTTGATTAGTTAGGTACATTCAGTATTCTTTTAAAATCATACATTGTTCTCAAACAATAACATTAGCATAGCAGCTATGAAGGGAGAATACTAAATGTAACAAGCCTAACTCACATCAATTATCATTTCTCAATACTCTCATCACAAGTCATCTCTAAAGCATGACCTTGATGGTATTTATGGCTCTCACAGCCCATCAAACTCATCAGATGCCACTAACAAGACATCAGGATATTTCACTTATTCATAAAGCTAAAGCATGCTTTAAATGAATATAGTATCATAATCCATACCTGGATATGATCATTATCTCATGACAACTTGCATGGTTAAATCAACTGATAACAGCAAGCAATTCAATTCAAGAATTATGTTTTCACTTTTGCCACAAGAGCTAAGTTCCCCGATCCTCATCAATTAGGGTTTACTTATCACATTTCATGTCATCACCCTAGAATTAGGGTTTACTATTCACTCCATTGTGAATAGAACTCATTACATCATCATGTATGAGAAACATTATCATTAAAGTCCTCAGATAAGGTTATGATTCATCAATTATCATAATTAGGGTTTCCATGATCTCACATAGGTGGATCATACCCTATTCATGCACATTCATGTGTATTGAAGGTATTTTACTTGAGTTTCCACCATAAAAGGGTACTTTCTCTCTCCTACAATACTTTCTCTCTCCTCTTATTAGTAGATGGTGATTACACCACTCTAAAACAGGTTGGGTTAAGTTCCCATTGACTAACATAAGCCAAAACATCACTATCATGTGATTAGGGTTTGATTAGAACAAGGTATACTTCATTTGAGCCTTTCAAGGGTATTTTGGTAAATTACCCATTGATTCCCATCATGGGTCAATTCATTAGTCACTTAGTCCCTTAATGACCTAGGTTACCATTAGGGTCTAGATTAAATCACCATTGAACCAATTACATCATCAATTGATTAAGTACAAACCACCTTGAAAACCTTCAAACGGTTTCAACCTTCAACCACCAAACGGTCTTGAGACCGTTTGGTGTCAAACGGTCTTGAGACCGTTTGGGTGCATTGACCGTTTTGACTTTCAAACTGTTTGAAGCTCATGCAGTTTGAAACCGTTTGATCAAAGTATCTTGAGATCGATTGGTCCAAACGGTCTTGAGGTCGTTTGAGCCCAAACGGTCTTGAGACCGTTTGACCCCAAACGGTCTTGAGACCATTTGACCTCAAATGGTCTTGAGACCGTTTGGATCCAAACGGTCTTGAGACTGTTTGGTCCAAATGGGCTCAAATCGTTTGGACCTCCAAAGTGGTTCAAAAGCTACATGTGTTTAGGGTTATCTGTGCTGAAGCCTTCATTTGGCCAAAGCCATGTTAACCACTTACAAATTGAGTCAATTAGGGTTAGGCTTAATCAATTGGACATCAAATTGACCCTCAATTGAAAGCCAATTAGGGTGAAATCATTCTCAATTAGGGTTTCAAATCGGATAGTCATCAATGTTCAACCATGTGAATCAATTCAGAGTTGAACCTATCAATTAACCTCCAATTGGGCTCAAACTTGGCCCAAACGGTCTTGAGGTCATTTGAGCTCAAACGGTCTTGAGACCGTTTGACCCCAAACGGTCTTGAGACTGTTTTCCCAAAGTTTGGCCAAAAACCAAGGTCGGTTGAGTTAGGGTTGAACTTGAATTATGTCTAAAATCAACAATTTTATCAATTCATCAACTTATTGCAAATGGACCCTCAAACCATTAGATTATCTCAACCCTAGACCTCCAAACGGTCTTGGTTTGTGCCAAACGGTCTTGAGACTATTTGCCCTCAAACAGTCTTGAGACTGTTTGACCTCAAACGATCTTGAGACCGTTTGGGTCCTTCAACCCAAAACTCATCAAGATCTATACTTGAAACATCAATTTCAACCCGATTAGAGTTAGGATGTTGAAATACCTTCAACTCTTAATTGGTTAAGAATTAAACTTTGATTCTTTGCAGGAATGAAATTCAATATATTACCAACAGACCCTCATACGGTCGTCCTTTGGTCAACCCTGTCAAACGGTCTTGAGACCGTTTCAATCCAAACGGTCTTGCAAGATCGTTTGGGAGCAAACGGTTTTGAAACTGTTTGACCTAAAACGGTTTGCAAACTGTTTGGACCAAAAAGGTCCAAGGTCGTATGATACTGGTGCTATTAGCATGCAAAAGAGACATAGAAAAAGCCTCAGCACAAAGAATAAAAAGGTACGGAGAAAGAGGGTCACCCAGTTGCAGTCCACGGGAAGGCTTAAGGCTTCGGGTTCGGTCACCATTAATAGCAAACGAATGATCCACAGAAGAAACACACTCCCAAATTTTTTTCCTCCATCTCTCACCAAACCCCATCTTCTTCTTCATGAAATCTAAAAACTCCCATTCCACCCTATCATACACCTTTGACATATCTAATTTCAAAGACAAAAAACCCCTTTTATTTTTGCTCTCATTCTTCATCTTATGCAAAAGCTCATATGCAATAAGGGCATTGTCCGTGATCATCCTCCCTGGAATAAAAGCACTTTGATTCTCAGAAGTAATTTTATCCATCAGCGGTTTGAGTCTATTCACCATGACTTTTGAAGATATTTTATAGATCACATTACACAAGCTTAAGGACCGATAGTAAGAAATTTGCGTTGGTTTTTCCACTTTCAAAATCAAAACCACAAGAGTGGAGTTTACCTTGCTAATTTCAGCACTCCCTTTCCACCACCCCTTGATATAATTGGACACGTCATTGCCAATAATATGCCAGAATTTTTGAAAAAACACAGGCTTCATACCATCAGGTCCCGGTGCCTTATTTGGGTGCATTTGCTTCAGTGCCTCAAGGATCTCAATGTCAAAAATATCCCTTTCCAGAGAAACATTCATAGACTCATCCACCACCTCCGTTATGCCCCTGGCACCCTCCAAAAATCCTGACAGATTGCTGTAAGAAAAAAGTTCCTGGAAGAAATCAATCACCACCTACTAGATTTTCCCTTCTTCCGACTGCCACGTGCCATTCTCGTCCTTTAGCCCCTCAATATGGTTTCTTTTCTGCCTTTGTGAAGCTTTATGATGAAAGTTGGTCGTATTGCGATCCCCCTCACGAAGAGCCAACACACGTGCCTGAGCACACCAATAAGAATCTTCAGATCTATGCGAAGCCTCTAGTTCCTTAGATAATTCCTTGCACCTTTCAAGCACAACTGCATCTGGATATTTCTTTTGTTCCTCCCCGAGCCGCTTCTCCACCTCTTGAATTCTTTCTTTCATCCTCCCAAAATTTTTAGTCACCCACTCTTTTAGTTTTTCACCGCAATTCAGCATCTTCAACTGCACATCAGTCTCCTCGTCTTGTGCCCAGGAATCCCGCACAACACCTTCACAGTCATCTTCAGCTAGCCACATAGGTTCAAAATAAAATGATTTCTTTGGCTTGGACCTGTTCTTATCTCTTTCACCCACAAAAATAGTGATAGGGGCATGGTCTGAACTGTAAATAGGTAAATGGATCACCTTACTATTCCCAAATAACTGACACCACTCATGCGTCGTGAAGCCTCTGTCAAGCCATTCTTTAACGAGTGACTCTAAAGTGCAGCCCCGCTGCCAAGTAAACTGATTACCATTAAAACCTAGATCAAGCAACCCACAACTGTCTACCACATCTCTAAATTGCTGTATCCACCTATCCAGTTTACGGTTGCCACCCCATTTCTCGTCATTTGAAAGGATCTCGTTGAAATCTCCAAAGTACATAATAGGAAGGTCAGATTCTCCATGTAATCTTCTCATAAGGTCCCAGGTATGGTACTTTTGACTTTGCTCTGCCCAGCCATATATAACAATGGCTCTCCATTTTACCCCATTATTTCCTATCTCAACAATGGTATCCACATGATGTTGTGAGTAACTCTAAATATCCACCTTCACATCCCTCCAACACAGTCCTATACCACCCGAACGTCCTTCACTAGCCAACCAGAGACCATTTACAAAACCACAATCCCTTTTTACCTGTTCCAACTTATTTCCCACCATCTTGGTTTCCAAAATGAAGACCAAACTCAGGCACTCTCTCCAACACCACCTGTGGAGAGACTGCTTCCTATTGAGGTTGCCCAACCCTTGATAGTTCAAACTAAGGATCTTCATTATCCTTCATGGGTCTGGTCCACCCCAGATCCCTCTACTTGAAGCTTTGTGCTCCTAGATGTGACCTCCTCCCCAACTTGACCCCCATGATGTTTTTTAACCGGGAACACCGAACCCAGGTCAATATCAATGTCCATATTCCCATCATCACTGTTCCTTCCTTTTTTACCTATCATTATACAATCCTCCTCTTGCTCTGGTGCCACTGGCTCTCTCTCATCTATCAGCACCTATCTTCTGAAAATTTTGGGTTTACGCCTCAATTTTCCCCTTTGGTTTCCGCACCAGGAATACCCCTGTGCTCTTTCTTTTTCTTCTGGCCTCCCCCATCCCTATTCAAAGGTTTGAGTACCTTGCTCAGCACACTGTTCCTGCCTGCCATTGGGATCGTCTGCTCCATGCATAACCTTGTTCAACTTTGTCACATTTGTTTCTACTGCCCCAATATCCTCACGTGTCTGTAGATCTCCAACTTGCCCTGCTACCTGCTCTGGTTCACCCCGTGATGCCATTGCATCTTCATGACCGTTGCTTTTGACATTGATCATAGTCATTCTGTCCCTCACCTCTGTTGGTCTCCCAACATCAGATGCGCACCCATCGGCAAGTAGAGGCACCTTGGTCACTAACCTGGCATCCCCCTCGCTAGCTCTAGCACTCCTTGACTCCAGAAACGACACCTCCTCCGCCCTCGCATAACCATCCTTTCCATTGGGCCATCACGTCTCCCGCCTCTCTCCCTCCATTCCTCTCAGTTCACCCCCTCCAGGCACCTGCTCAGAGTCCTCCCTCGACCCAACCTCCTGCCCTCTCCTGTGAACGTCGGCCTATCTGATGCATGGGTTTTGAGTCACTTTTATAGGCATATTTTATATTTGTTTAATGCATGTATTTGTCATTTTCTTGATTATATTTGCATATTTCACTATACTTGTCCTTTAAACTCTATTTGCATCAAATTATAATTATTTTATTATATTTATATAATTTTATATATTCCCCAGATTTATACACATGTTTTGACACTTTTTCAGGCACTTTTGCATTGTCCATAGTCGACACTATCGACCCTGGTGTCGACGGTGTTGACATTTCATCAGAAAGCAACCCCGAAACACAATTATGGAAGGAAATACCTATATCATGGTCGACAGCGTCGGTTTCTGGCAATTTTCAGCACTAAAACAGATCGTTTTAATCCGACGGTTGAGCTTTTTCATAGCCGTAAAGTGGTCCTATGACCTGAGGAGAGGACAGTCGGCCCTAAGAGAGATCTCATATCATGTTGCATGAGATCCAAGAAGGAGAGAGAGAGGAGACAAGAGCCGAAGGCTATCAACCGAGCGATCTGGGCACCTCCGACGGGCGATTTTGCTGTCGGAAGACTGCAAAACGCGTGTTTCTCAAGGAGGATCTCCAGGAACACCTTAGTATCAGGGGTTACAAAAGTTTGCTCCATGTTTCCCACATTTTTCTTATCTACTCCTATGTATTCTCCATCATTAACCATGCGGGGCTAATCCCCTTTGTCTTTAGGACCGGGAGTAGCCCGAGGAAGCATTGTATGACATTTTTATCATAGTAATTCATCATTTATCTCTTAAATTCGTGGTATGATTTTGTTTTCTCAATTATATTGTTATGATTGATCACCATAATAATAATATAATGCCTTTAATTACTTTGAAAGAAGAATTAACGGTTGAAAAGAGACAAAATTCACATTTACTCATAAATTCCTTGAATAAGGTGATGTACGATTAATGGTGGAAACCCAGAGGTCGATTTTAATGCACCTAGTTTAGGGTATAGGTTACTACGATGGTGGAACCGAACTAGACATAGGTAGTGAATTGTATCACGACAGTAAACAATTCTGACTACAAGCTACTACCCGGATTGAGAGATGAACCTGATCAGCTATGTCGAAATTCATACAATAAACACCCACGATGAAACCGCAATCCTAAAGATTTCCATTTGAATTGATTAAGCTAAACATTTAATCAATTACTTTGCTTTCTTTTATTTTTATTTTCTTTTTAAACAACTGTCAAACCATTTTAATCGGTCTAGCTGATTGTGAGTAGTTAGTAGTAGTCTACTAAAAATTCCGTTCCCTGAGTTCGACTCGGGCCTCATAAGGCTTATATTACATTGATACATATACTTGCGTTTACACGCACGATTTACGGTGTAATGTTTCTGGCACCGTTGCTGGGGAACAGCAATTTTCAACACTACGAGTGCTGTGAGCGGCCACACTAGGCCAATTTTAATTCCTGTAATTTTTCTTTTAATCTTTTGAACTGAATTGCAAATCTTATTCATTGTTTTAATTATTAGTACCGGTTCATACACTGCCCTTTGAAATTTCAGGTACTAGCAAAGTAATAATGGGTGACAGAGCAGAAAATGAGGAGCAAACCATTTGGGAAAAGATTAAAGCTTCTTCCTCCTCTGCATCTAAGGGGCCAATCCAGAGGCAGGCCATCAACATACCCAGTTACAAGATTGATCCAGGGATTATTCAGTTGGTCAAATCACATGCTTTCCATGGACTTAAAAATGAGGACCCAGTGGCCCACATCAGCACGTTTGTGGAGAACTGTGACATGGTTAAGGTGGATGGGTTTCCACAGGAAGCCATTTATCTGAAACTATTTCCATCATCTTTAGCAGGAAATGTAAGGGAGTGGCTCTACAATCTGCACAAAGAATATGTTGAATCTTGGGACATGATGATTGAAGTGTTCTTTGAGAGGTATTTTTCACTTGAGAAGACAAATGATCTCGTCAGAAGGATCCATAACTTCAAACAACAAGCTGGAGAGACATACTCAGAGACATGGGAGCGATACAATATCATGCTGAGGAAGTGACCACATCATGGGTTGGATCTCGAAACCCAAGCAAAGATTTTTTATTTTGACCTAAATGAACATGATAGGAGCAATCTAAATTCAACTGGAACAAGGTTATTTTTAAACAATAAAGGTTCCAAGTGTCGAGAAATTTTGAAGAATATGGCTAAAAAGTAGTCTTGGGGTGAAAGAGACGCACTCGAGCAGGTTGACGTGACACATGAAGCAAGGGCCATCAAAGCACTGAATGATAAGATGGATCTCATAGCCAAGAAGCTTTTAGAGAAAGAGGAAGAGTCCAATGAGAAATCCCAAGTTAAATTCATGCAACAACAGGGCTATAGGAACAATGATTATGACTGGAGGAAGGAACAAAATTTTCAGAAGCTGCAACCTAGCCTGGAGGAAAAGAATAAAGAATTGCTTAGCCAGGTGGTGAAGCAAAACCAAGAATTGATGGGCTCACTCGCCAAGACAGTACAGTCACACATTGAGTATTTGAACTAGTTTGGGAAGCAGATATAGAGTCATGGTGCACAACTGAGGATGCTAGAGACATCCATAACCCAAATTGCAACTGAGGTGGCTGCCATGAAGCAAATCATTCAACCAAAACCAACTGAGAATGCAGGGGCTGCTTAAGCACATCATCAAGTGAAGTACATATCCGTGATTAAGGAGACAGAGCCCCCATTGGTGGAGGTCCATGACAAGGGAAAAATGCATTTTGATACGGAGGCCAAACCCAGTGTACCATACCCCCATAGCTTATATGGACTACTAGGAGGATGTCGTCACCGGTTCAAAAAATCCCACCAAGATTCCACCACTACCGTGCCCGCAACTCAGATTTCTGAAAAGACTCCTATGTCGAAAGAGTAGGTGAAAGCTTTACTTCATAGTGGAGCAACTACTATCAATAAGGAGAAGCAGCCACAAGTCATGCCATCCACAGATGATGTGTCAAATCCTATCTTAGAGGGTGACATTGAAGCAAGCTTAGGGGAGGAGACCCCAATTAGCCCATATGTGCCACTGCACAAGCGCATAAAGGATCCAAGTGTGCCTTTTCCAGGTAGTATGAGGCTGAAGAAAGAACATAGGCACTACAAGAAGTTCTTGGAGATGTTTTGAAAGCTCCACATTAAAATTCCGCTAGTGGAGGTGATAGAGCAGATTCCGGCATATGGAAGATTTATCAAGGACATCATTACCAAGAAAAGGCGGATCAAAGACATTGATGTTGTGTGTGTTGATGAAACAGTGAGTTCTATAATCCAAGGAAGGCTGCCAAAGAAGAGGAAAGATCCAGGATGTTTCTACATCCCATGTTCCATAGGTGGCCAACATTTTCCACAAGCACAATGTGACTTAGGGGCAAGCAGTAATCTTATGCCACTTGCCACCTTTCAAAAGCTGGGATTGAAGAAGCCAACATAAACTTCCATGACAATTGAGTTGGTGGATGGATCCATTGTGAAGCCACAAGGTATATGTGAGGACATGCTAGTCAAGGTCAACAAATTCATCTTCCCAGTTGACTTTGTGGTCATGGACATGCATGAGTTGGAAGGAGGTGAGATGCTATTGGGAAGGTCATTCCAAGCTACGACTGATGTAATCACTACCATTGGGTGAGGTTACTTGACACTTGGGATTTGTGATGATAGAGTTAAATCAAATTGCCAAATGGATCATTAGAGACATCCCTTGACAACCCAGGTTAAAGGTATCCTTATGTCAAGCCTAGGACATTAAACAAGGGTGCTTGTTGGGAGGCAACCCAACCTTAGGTTTATTTTATGTTTAGTTATGTTCTTTTATGTTTATGCACTTAGTTTTTGCTTAGGTTTTGATAATTTTTGCAAAAATGGTACCCTAATTCGTGTTTTGAAGTGTGCAGAAATTTCTAGAGTTTGGAGTAGTAAACACTGAGTCTGGGTCAACACCGTCGACCCTAGGGTCGATACTATCGAGATTCCTGAAGATTTGTAGAAATTTCTTATCAGTAAAGTCGACACCGTCGACCCTAGGGTCGATCGTGTCGACACTTTTGAGTTCCCAAGCTTTTAGATGCACCGATGCAGCAAAATTGCTGAGTCTGGGTCGACACTGTCGACTTTGGATCGATAGTGTCGACACCTGTAGGACAACAACATAAAAAAGGTTGTAAAAGGTGTCGAAATGAGATTTTTTTCGCACCGTTTTTCACAGAGCAAAGAAGGATGAAGCAAGTCACATATTAGAACCACTAAGACACAAAAGTGGGCCACCAAAAAGAGGGAGATAGCAAGCATCACTTGGTCCACTTGAGCATCCAACCATCCATCTTTCCCACACTTCAAAGCGAATGGTACCGCTGTTCCACCTCTTAAGTGAGAATGTTGACTATGAGGCCATAGTCATATTCAAGGTTAGGGGGGGTGTTGCAACAGCCCTCTATCTTAGTTTTTACCTATTTATTTATGTTTCTTTTACTTTTGAAATATTAGTTGTTTTTATTTCTAGGTTTATCGCTTTTGTAGGATCCACATCTATCTAGTGTAATATGTGGAGCAATAAATGCATGGTTTCAATTGGGAATATTACTCTTGGGTTGTGTGCACATAAAATTGAGCATATTGAAAACTTTTTGATCTTACTCTTGTGAGTAATTGAGTTGCATAACTGAGGAAGTGCTTGGGTGAGTCAGCTTCAGGACATGGGGACATGAATTACTATCTTTATTGTCCAAGGAAAAGTGATTGACAAGGTTGTTGAGCCTGAATCGACCAAATACTAACGTGACCTTAGACTAAAGTTTAAGAGAGAAATCCTTCGGTTACCCTGTACATAGGTCTTTATAGAGGGACATATGATATTTTCAGAAGGTTCTGTCAATTAGTCTTGTGATCTGATCCACCGCAATTTCATTCACACTCCACCATAAGAAATGGGAGCACATTACTGTCTTTCACTCTTTGATTGCATCCCATGTAGATAGGTTTTGCATTACAATTATTATCACATATTTTTGCATGAAAAAATGAAAAAATAAGATAGAGTAGATATACATGCACATTATCCTTAGGTGCATGTCATATTAGTTGCATAACTTTCATTTTGTAGCTGCATTCACATCTTTTGAGCATATAGTTCATCATGTATCTTATGTCTTCTGAAACATTAAAGGTGGTGAACTTGATCCATACCCTATGAATAGAAGGCATCAAATGGACAAGTTATGTAACAAGAAGTGAGCCCAAAAAATAATTCATTGTCATCTATGAAAATAAGGGCTTGAAAATTTTTTTGAAAAAAAGAGAAGAAATGAAAGGAAAAAAAAAGAATTGAGAAGAAAGAAGGAATGAGAGGGAGAAAGGAACATGTTCTCACTGACATGCTAAGAAGAATAAGCACATGGTGTAGTTTTCTTAGATATTCCATCTCACCTTGAGACGGAATGATAGTGCATGCATCATTCCACCAAAAATGTAGCATTAGGACATTTTCACTTGCATTTTGCATCATGATAGGTCATTAATTTTTGTATTGCATGATTGACTGTTATGTGCTTTCATCTCTTCCATAGCCACCTATCCCATCCATTCGTTGCTCTAATTGGTAGGCCACCCATGATATTCTCCTCATTCATTAATATCAGGAGATCTGCTTCCATTTAGATGGTAGTTAGGAAATGAGAAACGTAGATAGGAGATCACAAGATGCATCAAGTATGGACCAGATGAATTTATCATATTAATTGCTTTAATTGATAGTGTTTCATTGATTGGGGGACGGACATCTTTTACATAGGTTTTTGGTCGCCTGGATGGCAGTTAGTGTTCAGTGGTCATTGAGGGCCGGTTTGTGGAAAGATAGTGGGGATGATGTAGATGCATTTCATGTATTTATGTCCTGTTGTTGACTTATCTCAACCAGATCCAAAGTTTTGTTGCTCGAGGACGAGCAAGGTATAAGCTTAGGGGAGTTTGATGCATGGGTTTTGAGTCACTTTTATAGGCGTATTTTATATTTGTTTTATGCATGTATTTGTCATTTTCTTGATTATATTTGCATAATTCACTATATTTGGCCTTTAAATTCTATATGCATCAAATTATACTTATTTATTATATTTATATGATTTTATATATTCCCCGGACTTATACACATGTTTTGACACTTTTTCAAGCACTTTTGCATTGTCCAGAGTTGACACTATCGACCCTGGTGTCGACGGTGTTGAAATTTCATCAAAAAGCAACCCTAAAATGTGATTTTGGAAGGAAATACTTGTATCATGGTCGACACTTTCGACCTGGGGTCGACACAGTCGACAGCGTCGGGTTCTGGCGATATTCAGCACTAAAACAGATCATTTTAATCCGACCATTGAGGTTTTTTAGAGCCGTAAAGTGGTCCTATGACCTGAGGAGAGGACGGACGACCCTAAGAGAGATCTCATATCATGTTGCATGAGATCCAAGAAGGAGAGAGAGATGAGACTAGAGCTTAAGGCCGTGAACCGAGCGATTCAGGCACCTCCGACGGGTGATTTTGCTGCCAAAAGACTGCAAAACGCGCGTTTCTCGAGGAGGTTCTCCAGGAACCCCTTTGTATCAGGGGTTACACGAGTTTGCTCCATGTTTCCCATATTTCTCTTCTCAACTCCTATGTATTCTCCAGCGTTAACCATGCGGGGCTAATCCGCTTTGTCTTTAGGACCGGGAGTAGCCCGGGGAAGCATTGTATGACATTTTTATCATAGTAATTCAACATTTATCTCTAAAATTCATGGTATGATTTCATTTTCTCGATTATATTGTTATGCTTGATCACCATAATAATAATCTAATGCCTTTAATTACTTTGATAGAAGAATTAATGGTTGAAAAGAGACAAAATTTGACATTAACTCATAAATTCCTTGAACAAGGTGATGTACGGTTAATGGTGGAAACCTAGAGGTCGATTTTAATGCACCTAGTTTAGGGTATCGGTTACTACGACAGTGGAACTGACCTAGACATAGGTAGTGAATTGTATCATGACAGTGAACAATTCTGACTACAGGCTACTACCCAGATTGAGAGATGAACCTGAGCAGCTATGTGGAAATTCATACAATGAACACCCACGGTGAAACCACAATCCTAAAGACTTCCATTTGAATTGATTCAACTAAACATTTAATCAATTGCTTTGCTTTTTTTTATTTTTATTTTCTTTTTAAACAACTCTCAAACCATTTTAATCGGTCTAGCTGATTGCGAGTAGTTAGTAGTAGTCTACAGAAAATTCTATTCCCTGATTTCGACTCGGGCCTCATAAGGCCTATATTACATTGATACATATACTTCCGTTTACATGCAAAGTTTATAGTGTAACTCTCCTATCCCTTGTATTTCCCCATCGTCCCTAACCACCATCCTCGTCCACCTTTCCCGTCTCCATCCCCCCCTCCATGCACCACCACTACTCCTCTCGCCAAGATTTACAGCTCTTACCCCCTCTACACACTCCTCCTCCTCCCAAATAGACCCCCTACAATCCCTTCTCGCACTATCCTCATCACCCAAACTCAGCATGCCTCCTGACCTGCTTGAATTTGGTTTAACAGCTACCTGATTCTGATTGGGGTTTTACACATAACTCAAGCTTCTTCTTCGTCGTTCCAGCATCATATACCTCCTCCATGGATGAGACCCACGCCTTCCTTGGCGAGGCCTTCAGCCAAGCTCCCCAGCCGCGATGCTACTGTTGGATAAATTGGATATTATGATAAATCCCTTTTGTTTCGACGATGACAAACATTTCATTCTTATTATTCTAACGAGCTACTTGAGTGTGCAGGATTATGGTGGATGACAAAGCAACTAGGGAAATCACAAGCTTACACATTTATTTTCATGCAATGTAATCAATATTGTAAAAACTTGTACAAGTTATATAATGTACAAGTACTTAGATTGCATGTAAATCAAGCGTTAGATCTTCCCTAACTAAACACCATAGTTAGACAAGTCATCCCTTAGAATAGGATCACATTTTGCACACTCATGCACACACTTAGTGCCTTATTTGATAAATTGAAACAGAGTCAATCTCGGTCGACACACTCCTCGACCGAGACACTCTCGGTCGACCAACTTCTCGACCGAGATTGACCAAAAGTAGCCGTTAGACACAACAGTTAACAGTTGCAAATAAACGTTAATCCAGGGAGCCTCTCGGTCGACAAGACTTCGACCGAGTAGGTATCTCGGTCGACCAATTGTCGACCGAGATGGTCTCTGACAGCAACTGCAGAATAAAGCAACTAGCCGTTACTAACTCACCTAACTTCTACATAACGGCTAGTTAAGCACTTAGAAGCCCCTAGAAGTTGTCTAGAATGTCCTTAAGCATCCATAGGCCATTCCTATAAATAGGACAAGCCTTAGGACACTTAGACATACTCACATACTCAATTGTGCAATCCTTGAGCATACACTACATTGGCAATCTGTTTAGAGCAATAGTGCAACTCCCACACTTGTTATACATTCCTATTGCTACCATTTCGTGTTCTATAGACTAGGATCTCCTATACATAATAATCACATTGCTATACACCTTGGTTAGGAGATCCAAACGCTTGATATAGGAAAATCAAGCCTTGTGCTTACAACGGTATTGTAATTTCTATATTTCTTTCTTGTTCCTATTTATTCCTTGTACTCTCCTTGCTACTCCTAGGATTGGAGGCTGCGGATTGGAGAGGGTGAACTTCTCAGGTGGAGAAGGGGACTTCAAGCTACTTCAAGAAGGCTATCGCACAGGAAGCTACTTCAGAAGGCTGGTGCAACGGGTGTTGGTGCATCTACTTCAAGGGAAGGCTGCTTCGAGTTGGGCGATTACTTCTAGGTGAAGGCTGCTTGAAGGGTTTAGGGAAAAGAAATGTATTTTATGTAAAGTCCTTGCGAGGTAATAAAATAATTTCTTTTCAAACCCCGGTTGGGTAAGCAACCGGGTAGTGGACTGACTACCTTAGTATTTGCTAAGGCTAGGAACCACTCTAAACCCTTGTGTCTCCTTGTCCAATCTTTCTTTGTGGTTGCTTGAGTTTAAATTACTTTAAAATTACCATAAAACTCTATTCACCCCCCCTCTAGAGGTTTTCAATTGGTATCAGAGCAGGCTTCAAGGAGCCCTAACAAGGTCTTGAAGAGATAAAGGGAGGAGGTGACTACAACCACAAGAAAAGGAGCATGGACCAATGTGCGACAAGTTGCAATTGGTGCTTAGGAACAAAGCACTCTACTTCTAAATGTCCATGGAGGTCAAATAAAGAATGTTTCGTTGCTACAATAAGTGAGGAAGAAGAAGAAGAGGTAAGCTTGCTTGATTTACCTAAAGAAGAGTTAGTTACTATTATTGAAGAAACACATAATAAATATGTTGAATACAAAAAGAAATTAAAGAAATCAAATAAAGAAAATGATGATCTAAATGCTAGACTTCTTGAGCTTACATCCGAAAATGACGATTTATATGCTAAATTGAATACTCTTGGTTTTGAAAAAGATAGCATTATGTCTGACAATCGTACTTTGAAATCATCTCTAAGTAATAGTGAAGTGAAAATTTTCACTCTAGAGACTAACTATGATCTTCTATGTCAAGAAAAGACTGAATTGCTTGCAAAGTTAAATGATATTCAAAAACAACCTATATTGTGCACCCATGTAGATTATGACAATATAGTGAAAGAAAGAAATATGTTATCATCCAATCTAGATCAAGCAAAATTAGATATCAAGAAAAGAATGGATGAGATCGTTAAGTTGCAACAAGAAGTTAGTAAGTTAAGCAACAATGGAATCCTTGATAAAATATTAGAAAATTCCTATCATCAAATAGGGAGAAGAGGACTAGGTTATAAGCCTAAGGAGAAATCCTATCAACAACCTAGTTGGAGAAGGACACAAGCAAGACAATCCATGAATGTACATAGAGGCAAATATACTTTTGTACCAAAGAACAACCTAGACCAAAATCATAGAAAGAGATATGAGGTTGATTCTATATGTTGCCACTATTGTTCACGTCTTGGACATTACTCCTTCTCATGCCCATACAAGAAAAAGAATGATGAGATGGTATGGGTTCCAAAATCCCCAAATTGATTCGATTAGACTAAGTTGAGATATGTCCAAAGTCTCAAATTTGCACATCTTTTTGTCTATCTCAACTTAACATATAGGGATAACAAATTTATAATAAATTTGATTATGATATCACTCTGATATCCATATGTTTTATCTCAAACTGATTTTTGAAATAATTGAATTAGATACAACCTTTATTGCATAAACTTCTGAAACAGCTTCCAGAAACATGGTCGGTCGAGCAGTTGTCGACCGAGAAAATGTCGGTCGAGCAACTGTAGACCGAGCGTATCACTGTTTTTCAGAGCTGATGTAAATTTTTTTTGGATCATGCTTAGATTAAAGAAAAATTCTATTTAATAATACTCTTATTGCAAATTTATCTCTTAGAAATACGTGCAATGAATAAAATGTTTCAAATTAACTTTTGAAAATACTCATTGTGCTAAAGCATCACTTAATATGCTTCATAATATTTTAATTAGTCTATCCAAATGGATATTATTCTTGAATATGCTTCATCATATTTGATGCCCTTATTAAGTTCTCATAATTTGTACACTTTAATGAGCCTCATATTGATATTCTTAAGCTATCTGCAGAACTTATTCTTCATGTATGAATATTTTTTTTACCTGCAGAATATGCCTCTTGGTTAAAATAAAATTTGACCAAGGGGCGCCATGGTCGTAATCAAAGGCGACCTAAAATAAACTTTGATAAAAATTGTTTATTTGGACATTATTTTATTGAACTGAATCTTAACATATTTTTAAATCAAAACTTAAATCATTTGTAGTAATTAGAAGCCTTAAATATTATTACTCCCTTGGAACATACATATATATGCTCTACGAAAATGTTCTATGATTTGCATTAAAATACAGTCAAAAATTGAACTCAGTAAGTCCGTCGGTCGACGACTTCGTCGACCGAGAACCACTCGGTCAGCCCATCTCACTCGACCGACAAATTCTAAACTGACTCAGTATCGGACGACCTGTCGGTCGACGAGTGCTCGACCGAGACAATGTCGGTCAACAAGCGCTCGACCGAGAAATAGCTGTTGGATATGACCGTTGCAACCCGACCGTTATGACCGTTTTCTTTACCTTTGGAGGACCAAGTGGCGCGTCTGCAACTCGACCATTGCGGACGCTCGGTCGACGAGTCGTCGACCGACCAGGTCGCTGGAATTCTATAAATAAGTGCAAAAACGAGCCACTTACTCACACTTGCATTTCCTTGCTTCCATAGTCCATCTCTAGTGCAATTTCATGCTATCCTTCAGCATTCTTACCCTCAAATCTTCCTTGCTTCTTCTCCACTCTCAAGAAACACAATGGCCTCATCATCAGCTGTCCGTGGGAAGAAGAAAGTTGCTGGAAGAAAAAGAAGAGAAGATCGGGAAGCCACTCCGCCCCTGACGATCATCAATGACATCGCCTTCGTCGACAGAGATGCTGGAGATAGATACTTTCGGCTTTCCTCTAAAGCTCCTCTTCCCCGACGCCCGGTCGAAGTGATGGACTTCATCAACATAGTCGACCTGGAGCATCTCTTTGGAGTACAAAAGCTGAAGGACTTCATCAACCCATCCTTTCCTTCCTATTCCATTAAGGTAGTCAATGAATTCTATGCAAATCTCCTATCCCACACCAAAAATGACACCACATTCTTCTACACCATGGTCAATGGGCATAGTTTTAAATTTTCCGAAGGGGATATTCTTGACATGCTAGAAATTGATATAGATGAATATCAAGATTTCCTTGACCTTACCACCGGCAATCCAATAAATTTATTTTCCCATGATGACCACACCACTAGCCTTAGTGATATAAAAAGAGCCATATTTCAAGCCAATACCACTTTTCATGAAGATAGGGGAACCTATTATGCAATAAACCTAAAACCGGCATGTAGAATAGTAAACCTCATTGTTTCCACCAACATACATCCACGAGCCAATAAATCCGAGGTTCCTATTTTCCGTATGTGTCTAATTTATGCTATCATAAAGGAAATTCCCATCAACTTCATTCGCATAGTACTTAAAAATATGCTTGAGTTTTCTGGCAATCCACCATATGCCGATTTTGTATGCCAGATTACTCAACATTGTCTTAAGTTAAACATTGAAGATATGGGATACATATGGGAACGTAGACCACCAAAGATAAGTAAGAACACCGTAGAGAAGATGGGGATTGACTTTGGTCATAAAAGGGCTAGAGTAGAAGGAGAATCATCACAACAAGATATACCACCACCCCCTCCTCCTACTAATCTTTCTATTGATCCCATCCAAAATACTCTCACTTATCTTGTTGGCTCCCAATATCATCTCAGTAACCAACTCAACTATACCCATCATGCCATGACATACTTAAATCAAAGAATGCAAAATCTTTCTCCGGCTGAAACCGATGAATATCCGCATTCTTTAAATCCTGGCATGCTCAACCCATTTAACCCTTCATACAACTACTATCAACCTCCACCTCCACCATCAATGGATCTTGCACATACTCAATTTTCCTCCATACAATTGCAAGATATAGCTGCTCACTTCCGGTTTGACCGAGTTCCCACATTTCTGGAAGCATATGCATTAGCAATGACAGGTGCTTTAGATTGGCAAACTCTGGTCAAATATTATGGAGCCGAGCCATTCCTTGGGAAAGATCCGGACATCGATGTAATTCTTAAATCTTTCCTGTGAAGTGTTGGAGTTGTACTAGTTGTAATAAATGATTAGTCAAATTCTATATGATTGTAATCTTCTTCATGCTATTGAATGAAATTTGCCATTTTTATTTGATTCACATGGTTTTTTTTTTTTTGGCATATGAGACATCTTCAAAATATGGATCATAAGTTCATTATTGTAGAGCATAACAAATGAAGGGAATAATAATTAAAACAGGAAACTATTACAATTGTAATTTCCAAATGCAAAACAGTTCTCCAGAAACATTCTCGGTCGAGCAACTGGTCGACCGAGAACATTGTCGGTCGAGCAATTGTCGACCGACTGGGTTTCTGTTTTTCCAGATTGATATAAATTGCATACATCTTTGTTAAATCTTGGACATTTTATATATTTGCTTAGTATTCAAACTTTCATTTGAGATATCTATCTAAGGGGGAGCAAAGCATAAGAAAAAGGGGGAGATCATCAAAACTTTGACCATTTGATTGAAGAAGCTTACAAAAATATTGTTATCACCATGAGTAGCTGAAAATTTTCAAGAAATTTATGAATTTATTGAAAATGGTATCTTGAATTTACAGGAATTCTCTACCCAAAATAGGGCTTTTGGATGGAGACATTTTTTATGTACTCTAAGCTTAGAGGATTCTCATTTAATCTAGGGCTTAACATCCTTTGATACATGAGAAATCAATATACATTCATCATATGCTTAAGGGTATCTCATATCATTTCAAGGCTTAACATCCTTTGCGAATGATTGAGAAACAAATTGTGGATAAATTAGATAAAAATCCATGTTCCTAATAGGATATCTAATTAAGGGGGAGCATTATCTTAAGGGGGAGAAGAAAAATAAAACATTCAACTTGGATATCTTTTTGAAATGACAAAGGGGGAGAAAGAATATAAAAATATAAATGAGCTTCATCACATCTTGGCCAGCACTCACTTGAAAAACATAAATGGCTACAACAGGAAAATTTTCAGGTATGAAACTCACATGCTTTATATTTCCTTATTTCATATTTAGGAAATGTTTGTCATCTTCAAAAAGGGGGAGATTGTTGGATAAATTGGATATGATGATAAATCCCTTTTGTTTCGATGATGACAAACATTTCATTCTTATTATTCTAACGAGCTACTTGAGTGTGCAGGATTATGGTGGATGACAAAGCAACTAGGGAAATCACAAGCTTACACATTTATTTTCATGCAATGTAATCAATATTGTAAAAACTTGTACAAGTTATATAATGTACAAGTACTTAGATTGCATGTAAATCAAGCGTTAGATCTTCCCTAACTAAACACCATAGTTAGACAAGTCATCCCTTCCAATAGGATCACATTTTGCACACTCATGCACACACTTAGTGCCTTATTTGATAAATTGAAACAGAGTCAATCTCGGTCGACACACTCCTCGACCGAGACACTCTCGGTCGACCAACTTCTCGACCGAGATTGACCAAAAGTAGCCGTTAGACACAACAGTTAACAGTTGCAAATAAACGTTAATCCAGGGAGCCTCTCGGTCGACAAGACTTCGACCGAGTAGGTATCTCGGTCGACCAATTGTCGACCGAGATGGTCTCTGACAGCAACTGCAGAATAAAGCAACTAGCCGTTACTAACTCACCTAACTTCTACCTAATGGCTAGTTAAGCACTTAGAAGCCCCTAGAAGTTGTCTAGAATGTCCTTAAGCATCCATAGGCCATTCCTATAAATAGGACAAGCCTTAGGACACTTAGACATACTCACATACTCAATTGTGCAATCCTTGAGCATACACTACATTGGCAATCTATTTAGAGCAATACTGCAACTCCCACACTTGTTATACATTCCTATTGCTACCATTTCGTGTTCTATAGACTAGGATCTCCTATACATAATAATCACATTGCTATACACCTTGGTTAGGAGATCCAAACGCTTGATATAGGAAAATCAAGCCTTGTGCTTACAACGGTATTGTAATTTCTGTATTTCTTTCTTGTTCCTATTTATTCCTTGTACTCTCCTTGCTACTCCTAGGATTGGAGGCTGCGGATTGGAGAGGGTGAACTTCTCAGGTGGAGAAGGGGACTTCAAGCTACTTCAAGAAGGCTATCGCACGGGAAGCTACTTCAGAAGGCTGGTGCAACGGGTGTTGGTGCATCTACTTCAAGGGAAGGCTGCTTCGAGTTGGGCGATTACTTCTAGGTGAAGGCTGCTTGAAGGGTTTAGGGAAAAGAAATGTATTTTATGTAAAGTCCTTGCGAGGTAATAAAATAATTTCTTTTCAAACCCCGGTTGGGTAAGCAACCGGGTAGTAGACTGACTACCTTAGTATTTGCTAAGGCTAGGAACCACTCTAAACCCTTGTGTCTCCTTGTCCAATCTTTCTTTGTTGTTGCTTGAGTTTAAATTACTTTAAAATTACCATAAAACTCTATTCACCCCCCCTCTAGAGGTTTTCAATTGGTATCAGAGCAGGCTTCAAGGAGCCCTAACAAGGTCTTGAAGAGATAAAGGGAGGAGGTGACTACAACCACAAGAAAAGGAGCATGGACCAATGTGCGACAAGTTGCAATTGGTGCTTAGGAACAAAGCACTCTACTTCTAAATGTCCATGGAGGTCAAATAAAGAATGTTTCGTTGCTACAATAAGTGAGGAAGAAGAAGAAGAGGTAAGCTTGCTTGATTTACCTAAAGAAGAGTTAGTTACTATTATTGAAGAAACACATAATAAATATGTTGAATACAAAAAGAAATTAAAGAAATCAAATAAAGAAAATGATGATCTAAATGCTAGACTTCTTGAGCTTACATCCGAAAATGACGATTTATATGCTAAATTGAATA
Organism: Alisma plantago-aquatica; assembly: GCA_963693085.1. Lineage (NCBI taxonomy): Eukaryota > Viridiplantae > Streptophyta > Magnoliopsida > Alismatales > Alismataceae > Alisma > Alisma plantago-aquatica. Next base: position 1,247,405,762 of record OY856412.1, read on the forward strand.
CTCTTGGTTTTGAAAAAGATAGCATTATGTCTGACAATCGTACTTAATGGACTTAATGGATGGTTAATTGTGCTTTAATCTAAAATGAAGGTAACTTTAATAACTTTCGTGAAGGATAGATGAGAAAATTAGGGTTCAAAAGAGTAAGGTCAAGTAAAACCCTAATTGCAAAGTAAACCCTAAGAGAGGAAGAAACCCTAAAAAGGAATAGAAACCTTAAGTAGCAAGATGGTTTGGATAAATTTTAATAAAAGGAATTGAATGTGATTTCAGGATTCTTGTACTTGCTTGATTGGATGTCTTGATTGATTGGACTACTCTGTCTCAAATCTGCATGTACATGTATGTGGTTAATAATAGTTAATTGCATTAGTTTTTGGAGGGTTTTCTGAATGTTTACTCACATTATATGCAACCTAAATAGTTGGATGTTCATACTTGCAAAATTATAAAGTCACTATGGTTATCACAATTATAAAGAAGTGTGTATTCTTGCACCTACATGCCACCCTGATGGATGATGCCAAGGGTCAGGCCTAGGAGGGTAGACCAATGGGCACCATGAGTGGTGACCCTAGACACCAAGCTCGGGATTGAGAAGGTGGTCTTTATAGAATGACTAATGGGCACTAAGAAGGGTGACCCCAAGCACCAAGCTCGAGATTGAGAAGGTGGCCTTAAGTCATTGGCAAAAGAAACCCTAAGGTGGGTATGCCAGGGTTAGGGTAAAAGTGGTGGAGAATGTCATACTGAAAAGCATAAATTGGCTTGTTAATTAACTTGAGTGTGATAATTAGATTTTTATGCATATTTGCAAAATTTTGGTTGTCCCCACATACTAGTATATTTCGATATGCTGACCAACATATTTTTTGTCGGCGTTTTAGGTACAAGTTTGAAAAGAACAAATAGTAAAGTGGCATATGTGGAATTCAATGAGAATTAAAGTACAAAGGAGGATTAGTTAGAATAGACTCCTGATGCGGATAGAAGTAGTTATCCCAGTTTTTAAAAGGTATGCAAAAGTTTTATTTTACTACCAGATTTTATTTTAGTTGGTATAATTTCATAATTATTATTGATTATTTGTCAAACCTTTGATCCGATTGGGATAACAGCTCTGACCTTCAGCTCTCCCTTAAATGGGGGTTACTGGGAGGTGGGGTTGTTACAATTGGTATCAGAGCATAGGTTCCTCAATTAATCTTTAATAATTATTAAATTTTACAAACTCTGTAAAACCCAAGGGAGTTATTATAGGATTTTTCGAAAGACAAAGGTGTCTAGAAAAGGATCATGTCTGGGGGATGGGAATATTTTCCTCCGCACCGCTAGTTAGAATACGAGGACTCCTGGATCCGTGTGTCTGCCTGGCCAATGTCTCAAGATTGGACTCGAAATAAGATACCTCTCTCACCTTGTTCATCCCTTCTCAAATAAAATGTTATTAAGGATAAAAAGGATTAGAATTTTTTATCTTTTCCTCAACCTATTGAGGCATGGGTAAGGTTGATAAGGTTTAAGGAATCCTCCATCAGATTAATAAAAAGTATGTAAATAAGATGTCATGGACATAAGCTTAATAGATTAAGCGTAAACTAAAGAACAAATACATGCTTAGGTCATATGACATGAGTTGTCATTGCCCTCAGGAGAAACCTGAGGCTAGACCTTCTTGTCAGGAGGATGAGTAGAGAGAGAGTTAGTCTTAGAGGTAGAGACCTCCATTATAGCTTGAGACCTGGCATCTCTTTTGAGGATGATGTTAACCCTAACCCTACGTGGTGTTTAGAGAGAGAGATGACGTGATAAGTTAGATGTCATGGTTGATCAGGTGTTCGGATGGACATGTCTTGGATGCCATATGAGCCATGAGAGTTTGGATAACCTAGTATCTTGGACGACCTAACCCTGGGAAGGGTCATGTTAGAGTCAAGGGTAGCTCCTTCAATGATGAGGTTAGTAAAAAACCTATGGAAACCCTATGGGCTTATATGGGCATGGCATAGCATGCACCCAGAGTACGCCAGTAGTGCTGACAGTAGGCTAAAACCTTAGCTGGATAGTATGATGAATAACTTATGAGATAAGCATAAAGAGGTGTGGATAACCTTGAGCAAACATAATCTTGAACATAGGCTTTTCCTAGGTAGGGGTATGCTTATAAGCTTGATCCTTCATGGAGAGAGGACCTCTAGTAGTAAGGCTGGATGTGGAGTTAGCTCTAGAGAGAGAAAGCAGGACCCAAGCAAGAAGGTTGGAAGCTTAGACTCTGAGATATGAGGGATAGTGGGGAGTTGAGGATGATTCAACCTAAGTGGGTGGTTGTGGTTACCCCATGCATGATCCCTGGAGGCTGAGGATATCCTGGTTGCCTATGGAGAAACAAAACCTAGAGGGAAGGTGAGGCGGCTGGTATCTATGAACCCATGGTATAGATGATCATCTTCTAGGGTTAGGAAGAAGAAGTTCCTTAGACCCTGAAGAGGTTTAGTAACAGGTTGTGAGGCCTTGTACCTGATTGGCTGTCCTTGAGGAGGACTACACTCTAAAGTGTTGTTCGAATAGAAGGATGACAGGAAGTGCATGACATACCTTGGACATGCTTGATTCATGGTTAAGAGATTGAGCATGCAGTTGGACACCCAAAGGTGAACTTAGGGTTCCTAGGCCTAAGAGGGGAAGTAGTGTACCTAATGCTCATGATAATATTTGAGTCTCAATAGATTCGAGCATGGTACTCCTCATGGTTAGAGGAGAGAGAAACCCCTTAAGCTTAAAGAATGTTTGATGAATCCCTAAAAAACAAGTTGATGACATGAGAAGATATGATCTTTATCCAATGTTGAGAAGGAGAACAAATGTGACCTAGCATGGTTTAGTAGGTGGTCTGCTTGTTCCTTAGTAGCTTTCTAGGGTTAAACATGCTCATGTGGCCCTAGACCCAAGGATATTTGTGACCTTTGCTATCAAGGTGTAGTTTCCTCCCATCTTGGGGGAGGGCCCCTTTTGTAGGGTGTATATCAGTTTTGTTGGTTTTGAGGTAACTTAAAGAGGTTTCATAGGATCTTGAGAAGCTAAGTGGAATGTACATGGTATGAACCTATATACCCATAGATAACCATCTCTAAGTGCATGTGGATGTGTTACCATGGAAGTAACTGATTTGGGGCCTGACCAAGATAGGCAGGTCGCCATGACCCCTATGAAGGGATGAAGGTCAACCTGTGGATGTAGAGAAAGAGATGATGAAGGCTTGGGTAAGGTTCTAAGTTGGACATGTACTATCTTAGAATCCTAAGTCTATCCTAGGGTCAAGTAGGGATAAGACCGATGGAAGTAGGAGTTGCCTAATTCCCTAGTTGCACGTGACCATAGGGTCGGGAGGTAACAACTATCATTGTTCGAGGGCTGTGGGGTAGGAGATTGATCACCTTCATGAACTCATGGGGACCTAAAGGGTAGATGAGTAGGGTACTCTCTGGATGCATAAGGGAAGAGGGATGACCCCTAAAGTGTCGGCACCCTGTAGACCTAGAGGAGATTACCAAGGGATGTGTGTAAACCCTAGTAGGTTCGAGACCAATTTCCCATTGAAGTAGCTTTGATATCAAGATGTTTTTGATGTAGAGACATATGTGGCACATTTCAACTTAGAGTTAAAGGTGTACTGGCAAGGTGGGATGTACCATCTCTACTCTTAGAACAGGAAGAACTTTGTATTTGGATTGCAGCCAAATGCTTATTTCCTCTTATTATGGGAGTGAGAGATAGGACAGTACGCTTTCCATACACCAAGGATAAAGATGATGTGAGTTGGAATGTTTCTACGAGGTATGAGGATAGAGATGATAGCATACCCTTGTGGAGTGAATGATACATGGATGGTTTACAAACACCATGAGTACTAAGGTAATCATCTTGTGATAATTTTTTAACATAAGCCTTGAGTCATACAAGGTTGAGTTTGAAGACCAAGAGGACGAGTTCAGATTTTCTTGATGAAGATGGACTTAGAGTTTGAGATGAGATGATAGTGGAATACACAGGGGTGTATGTCTTCAACATTACCTAATACCTAAGGATGTGAAGTAGTAATGGATGCTCTGGTTGAGATAAAGCTGCTTAGTTTGGCTAGAGGCTAAAAGAGGTTGTTAGGCTAACCCTAAGTTTGGAAAGGAGGTAAGTTTGGCTAACTTTCAGATGTATCAAATGATCAAGTTAATGGTTATTTGGTTAGCCAGCCTAGGCCTTGATGTAATGAAAGGATGGTTGTAGAACCTCAGATGCACTTCTTTGGAAAAGAAGGTGATGGAACCCTGACTAGAATGGTTTAGGGTTTCTAAGGAATCGATCTTGAGGAATCATGACGATACAAAAGATCATGATTTCAAGATCACCAGACACCGCACTACTAAGATAGTACGTGACAGTAGTAGTTGAGATGCTTAGGATGAAGTTGCACGTGGCTGGTCACCATGCAAGCCAGGAGGTGAAGGACGAACACCAGTAACCCAATGAGTTGATATAGAGGATAAAGAGTTCCCGAGAGGGAGTGGGAGTTCATCACTTTGGATGTAGTAGGTCTCCCCTAGACCAAGGAAGGTCAAGTTACAATATGGGTTATGGTAAATCTCCTTACCTAGATGACATGAGAAAGAAAAGAGTACTGTCAAAAGACAGATAGGGTTAAAATTCAAGTAAGAGAGATGGTTCAACTATACCAAGATGCAAGTTCAAAAGTATAACCTAAGGGTTCACTTCCATAAGGTGGAAATAGATGCGTGAAGAACTCGATGTTAGTACAGTTTATTACCCCTAACTAATGGTTAGTATGATCATAACTAGAGGGTCTGATGAGAGCATGTATGCTTGTTCAGGGTGATACATAGAGACAGTTCTTGTCCTTTGTAAGATATGATGTTAGCCACCATATCCTTTATTAGGATGCAAGTTCTATAGGGAGGTTGTGTCGACCACCACTTCATTAAGATGATGTTGGTGAAGGAGGCCTCATGAAGGTCAAAAAGGAACCATAGTGTGTGCAGATGAAGTTGCTTTGATCGTGCAATGGCTGAAAGAGAGAGCCCAGGGGCGACATGAGTCGTGAGATGATGCAAAGTAGATTGACATGCAGTTCACTATGGGAGAATATGTGATGTGAAAATCCGACCCCTCTAAGATACAGCTGAGAAAGCTGAGTCCCCGATATATGGGTCCATTTGAGATTGATTGGTGGAATGGTTATGTTTAGCCTTACCCTCAGGATAACACGATGTATAATGTGTTACATGAGTCCAATCTAGAGCACTATGTGAGGTACCCAAGCCATGTGTTGAGCCCTGAACCTGTTCAGCTTGTTGAGAAGCTAAAAGTCCTGAGTCACCTATGAGGGTACGATATACCAAGGTAAGAAAGAACTCAGATGGAAGAATATGAGATGATGAAGGTTCTCGGGAAGAACCATGGAAAAGGTGAAGCCACATGGGACCCATGACGGACATAAGAAAGGATTATCATGTTTTCTTGTGTGCCTGGTGGAATTTTGGGGGGCAAAATTCCTATAAGAGGGGAAGGATGTTACAACCCCAATTTTTGGGTTCATTTGGATAGAATTGTAATTATTCATATTAAAGATATTGGAACAAATGATGATATAATTATTTTGAATAAATGTGTTTCGTTTACAATAGCCTTGATGTTTGTTTTGTGGTCTTTATTGGCTATCGGGCCCAATAACAAAGAAAGGACAAAAGAAACTCTATTATTGAGTAAATAAGAAAATAGAGGAAAGAAAAATGTGGAAACCTCTAGAAGGAAAATCCAAAGAGGGATTTCATGCCTCTTGGGTTCCAAGGATTCCAAAATTTCATAGAGAATGCAATAAGAGAAGAAAAGATCAATTAAATAATTCTTTGTTAAGAAAGAAATTGAAAACAATGATAAAAAGGGGAAAATAAGTGGAAAAGAGGTACAATTGAGTTATCCTTGGTGAAATTTCGTATCCCAAATATTCCTGATGTTAAAAGGAATACCAATGAGGAAAATAAAAGAGAAATAAAGAGAAATCCTCAAAAAGAGATATTTTAATAAAAATAAACAAAATAATAAAAAATAATGGGTAAAGATGCATCTAGAAGGATAATGAGTATCCAATAAAAAGGATTTCTAAATATTTGAGTTTCTTGGGATCCAAGGAGCCCCAATGAAGAAGAAAGAAAGAGAAAATACCAAAAATGTAAAATAAGAGGATAATGTGAAACATTATTAATGATTTTGGTAGCATTGCTAAAAAGGAAGTATTTTCTATTAAAAGAAAACATGATTTCATGCCAATGGGTTAAAAGTCAAGCCATAAAGAGGATAGGTGAGAGGAATTTTGAATTCCGAATATCTAAAGAACAAAGTATATTTAAAGGGTTTATGAAGAGAGAAGTTGATTCTTAATGAAGGAATTTTTTTCCTATTAGGATAGGGACTTGTTCCCTCTTGGATGAACATTCTGGGGTGTGGATACCCTCCCCTATATAAGGGGTAGACCCTCTGGCTCGAGTTAAAGTGGGATCCCACGTATCCTACCCTCTCTTCTCCTTCTTCTTTGTAAACAAACCCTAGAGGAAAGGTTAGCCTGACCACAAAGAAATGAGGGATCATTAAGAAGTCTTGAAGGAAGCAAGACGGCCCCACGATGACTGAGGAGGGACCTGCCATCACCACCTTCCTCCCACCGTCACACGATAATACAGAAGGATCTACTGCACGGCTGTGGGTTGCAGGTCCTGTGACCCTGCACTCAGTCAATCAGGCTAAAGATGGGAGCATGGACGGACGCACAAAGTTGATGGCCATCGAGGTCTGAGGAGCAAGGAATAGTCGCACAAAGCATGACTAGGGCGGCAGCAAAGCACCATCGTGAGGTTGAAGATGGGGGATCAGTCATTGGACCATTTTTCCCTCTAAAGAAAAAAGAAATAAGTAGCCATGTCAAGAGTATTTTGGTAACATGGTTATAATCTCAACGGGCTGTGCATGGACAAAGGTGACATGTCAGCCTCTGGTTGGCTCTAGTAAGTGAAATATTACAAAAATCGTAACTAAATATTGGTAGCTCAGATTGGTATGCATAAAATATGAATTTTGCTCAAAAAAATGAGAGAAATCCAATAAAAATATGTTTAGAACCTAATTCCTCTTGAAATTTGAAAAGTAGTGTAAGTTATCAACTTTAATGAATCAAAGATTTAGAAACCCTATTTTGAGATGATTAATATATTTAGAAGGGTTTAATGGATGACTAAAGTAGATATTAGCCTGTTAATCATGAAAAGGAACATTAATAATAAAAAGGATGAACTTTGCACATAATTAGCCTAATTTAGAGATTCATGTGCATGAATATGCTTTAATGAGCCTTGAAACCCTAATTTTGGTAAATGTGACTCTTAATGGCTTTAATTATTCAAAATCATGAATAAAGTTAAGATATGAAGATTCTAAGATATTTTGAGTATAAAAGTTCCTAATTGTGGATAAATACCCTTAGTGTAGAAATTAGGATTTTCTAACGGATAAAGGTAGAATTAATGATAAATAACGTTCATATGTGAATTAGACCTTAATGAACTACGATTTGAGGATAAATGAGCATAATGACTTTGTCATGGATTAAAAGGATAAAAATAGTACCTTTAAAGGGCTTAATGAACTTAATTGATGGTTAATTGTGCTTTAATCTGATATGAAGGTAACTTTAATATCTTTTGTGAAGGATAGATGAGAAAATTAGGGTTTAAAAGAGTAAGATGAAGTAAAACCCTAATTGCAAAGTAAAACCTATAAGAGGAAGAAACCCTAAAAAGTAATAGAAACCCTAAGTAGCAAGATGGTTTGGATAAATATTGATAAATGGAATTGAATGCGATTTCAGGATTCTTGTACTTTCTTGATTGGATGTCTTGATTGATTGGACTACTCTGTCTCAAATCTGCATGTACAGGTATGTGGTTAATTATGGTTAATTGCATTAGTTTCCCGAGGGTTTTTTGAATGTTTCCTTACATTGAATGCAATGTAAATAGTTGGATGTTCATACTTGCAAAATTATAAAGTCACTATGGTTATCACAATTATAAAGAAGTGTGTATTCTCACACCCACATGACACCCTGATGGATGATGCCAAGGGTCATGCCTTGGAGGGTAGACCAATGGGCACCATGAGTGGTGACCCCAGACACCAAGCTCGGGATTGAGGTCTTTATAGAATGACTAATGGGCACTAAGAAGGGTGACCCCAAGCACCAAGCCCGGGATTGAGAAGGTGGCCTTAAGTCATTGGCAAAAGAAACCTTAAGGTAGGTATGCCAGGGTTAGGGCAAAAGCGGTGGAGAATGTCATACTGAAAAGCATAAATTGGCTTGTTAAATAACTTGATTGTGATAATTAGATTGTTATCCATATTTGCAAAATTTTGGTTGTCCCCACATACCAGTATATTTCGATATGCTGACCGACGTTTTGTTTGTCGGTGTTTTAGGTACAAGTTTGAAAAAAACAAACAGTAAAGTGACATATGTGGAATTAAATGAGAATTAAAGTACAAAGGAGGATTAGCTAGAATAGACTCCTTCTACGGATAGAAGTAGTTATCCCAGTTTTTAAAAGGTATTTTACTACCTGATTTCAATTTAGTTAGTAGAATTTCATAATTATCATTGATTATTTGTCGAACCTTTGATGCGATTTATTGGGATAACGGCTCTGACCTTTGAGTCTCCCTTAAATGGGGGTTACTGGGAGGCGAGGTCATTACATCAAGTGTTATAAGGCTTACTTGATTGCCGTGTCCCAAAATGGAAAGAAAACAAGAAAACATATTCCCTTTTTATCGCCCATCATTATCCAATTTTGTTTACTAAAGAAGAGAAATTTTCATCTCCTTTGATTATTTGCATGAACTTTCAACTGTTCATGTATCATTCAATCTTGTTTCATCTTAGGTTCATTGCCATCAACACATGAACTATAAATATGATTATAGGTCACCATTCCTTAGTATTATCATTATCATGATTACTAGATTTGGGTATTCAAACCCTTAGTTCATCACTGATCACTGTTACCACTTATCACATAACCATTACCTCTAGGTCCTCAGACCAAGGTACACATTATACTAACCTCTTCTTTTATTTATAAGTTGATCTATGTTTAAATCAGATTCCTTCTTATAGTATTTAGGATATGGTAGAAATATATGTGCCACATCTCCTACTCCATTATGCTCTTTATATTGTCTCAAAATGACTACTTGATTAGAGTAACAAAAAAGATAGCAATCTAAGAGTATCGTACTTACCTTGCCTTCAATAGTTGAATACATGGCCTGGGTATGCAAGAATTGAAATTAGGTAGTATGTATTTTTTTTTAAATTATATTCTTACTTTCAAAATCCCTTTATATTTTACTACTTAGTATCTCTAATTCTTATCCAGGTGTTTCTTTTACATCTCTTCCCATTCTACATTAAGAGAGAAATTTCAAGCCATACAAGAGAATATTGGACTGAATACAAGTTCTCATCCTTTTTATCTCTTCCCCATGTCCTCATAGGATTAATCAAAGGAACCTCAACAATAACTTCCTTTCTTATAATTAGTAGGCAGAGAGAAGAGAAAAGAAAGATAATTTAGAATGAAAAGTTCTATCTAACATGTTACATCTTATGGGTTATCTAGTGTCTTGGCGTCAGGTCACCTTATTATTTCTTCTTGGACACTTCCATCTCAGATGTCCTATCTATCCACATTTATGGCAATCTTGTGTTCTAGAAACAATACTTTTTGATACTAATAGTATACTTGGAGTTTCTGGAGGTATACTCCAACCTCGATCCTCGCTTGGTGACCTCTACATTGGTGTACTAAATTGTTTTTGAATCAGTGATACTGAAAACTTTGGATGTTTCGTACCACCAATCAATTGTTCATGTGACTTTGTAGACCCCCTTTTGAGGTTTGCCACACGTTTCTGTGCCACAGACCTTTCTATCCTCCGGACATATTCCACAAATATGGAAAATCTCTCTCTACTTTCTAATGCAACAGCCAAGATAGATACCTCAGCATTTAGACCCTTCTCAAAACATCAAATCCTCTCCTGCTTAGTAGCAGCCATTTGAGGACAAAACCACAAAACTTCCATAAACCTAGCCTCATATTCACTAATTGACATAGTTCCTTGTCGAACCTTCTCAAACTGTGAGATCTTTTCATCCAAGTATGTTTGTGGAAAATACTTATATACGAATTCTTGAAAAAATTCCTCCCAACCAACCTCTTCATCATTCCTCTTTACCTCTTCTAGGGCCCACCAGTGGCCAGCACTACCCTTAAAAAGGTATACAACATGTTTGACTTTGTCAGCATTTGGGATACTAAGGATCTTAAAATCCTTTTCTAACTCAGTGAGCCACAAATCAGCATCTGTTGGGTTAGTTGTTCCAGCATATTCAATAGCTCCTACATGGCGTAGCCATTGAAAAGTCTTACAAGACCCATGTTTCTCATTGGGAAGTGGTTCCCTAGGTGAGGGTACTGGCATCCGGTGTGTCATATGCATTATTGTTGTCATAAATTGCCCAAAAAGAGCATTAAAGGCTGGGTTTTCTAGCATGGCTTCATCAACTTGGGGATTCTCAGGTACTGATTCCTCTCTTGCCTAATCCCTTACACATCCTAGTAGTGTAGCTACATTGCTCTCAGCAACGTGTTCCTTGTGTTCTCCAGACATTTTTAAGCTTTACCCCTTCTTCTACATAAAAAGATTTCACTATAAGATCATAGTAAGAGTACATCCAAGTATTGGATTATACCAATCCTGTGAGATTACAACCAGGTATTGGATTATACCGATCCTGTGAGATGTAACGTCCCAAAAACCAATGACATTGCATATCAAATTGGTTTCTAAGGGTTATAGAATTTGAGTATCAAGACCAATTAAAGAAGCAACCCACAAACAACTATATTGATAACATAGTCATTTACACAAGCATTTCTTGAAAGAAAAATTGTACATATGTTTACATGACCCATAGGTCTAGCAAAACTGCAAAACGCAAAAACTAGATAGTCTTGATATTACTTCCAGGATCTTTCAAGTTAGTCTACCACAAGATACATACATACACCTGCATCCACAAATTTAACCTATGCCAAGAATGATTTGCCATAGCCCAAATGGGAGAATGAGGGTTAGATAATTATCCAAGTATGGCTAAATAAAAATATTGCAATAAGGCACTTTTAATATCTCACTAAGCCACATTCTTAATCATTTATTCGTACGACAACTATATCACAAGAAAATATACTTGATATCGAACAATATAATGAAACATAATCCATAGTAGTAGTATTTGTCTATTTCTTTCATATTAAGTGGGAGACCTTATTCCATAAATGAGCTTAAATACAACTCTCAGAGAAGGTGAGAATTCACCTTGGGCAACTGGCTGACAAACACAAATACTTGCTTAGACAAGACTTTCGGCCATCAGGGTTACCAAACCACTAGTAAGTACCCTGGCACAACCCCAACCACTCGTGCATACTACATGCTCTATACAATGAATCAGATTACCACATGCCGCCACCAGTCGCCTTTCCAAGACCAGAAGAGGGTGCTCCTTGCACAAAATGCCACTTGGATAGTCATTAGCTAGCATACTTAATCTTTGCATGAGATTATTCCGAATTACTAACTTGATCATACCTGACTCTACATGATCAACCCAAGTGTGGGCCTGAGTATGGTAGAGCATTACACTCATCCATCCCCGACTCCAAAGGACCTAGATCTGGATCCCAAATGTATCAATCTCTGACCAAGACATGCCGACTCTGTTACCAACACATCTCCCAATTTAAGGATTACAATTAAAGGGACATCATCAATGATATACAGCTCAATATGATGGATATCAGATTTAATGAGGTCAAAAGCTAGCCATGAATAATTAAGTATTTCACTATGACTCCTAAAATTTAAACTTGTGGGATTTTGGAATTGAGTCAGACAAATCTATGACCAGAAGTGTGCAAGAGGCTAGGGAGTCCCCCCGTGCGAACACAAAACCAATTAAATAACCTTTACTCTTTACTGACTACAGGCATCAGTGAAACATGCTTCTAGTCACCATAGAAATATCTGATGGAATTCCACTTTCCAACAATATTACATGACTCAAATAATAGGGAGAGTTAATGGAAAGGAAAATAAAAGAGAATCGAACTATTATCCACAAAGTCATGCTTAATTATCATCTAAAATCTTAACTCACTTTTGAAGGAGGATAGGAACTAATATTTGTATGATCTTATGGTAATGAAAGGAAGTCTATTCTAGCTTATAAATTCAATAATTGTATATAGTATATCATTTATCTATTCTTTACAAAAGATCTGCTAAACCATCCATACTATGCACTTCATTTATGTTGATACCATTGGACGTGATCAATATCATTTTAAACAATATTAAATCATGTTAAATCATACTTTTTATAAATGTTTATACCAGGGATTATGATAAGGTGATTATTCTGAACTATACTAAACCATAATAAATTGTACTTTTCATAAGTGGAGATACAAGAGTTAAGTCAAGAAGTGAAGACCATATGAAATCATATAGGAGATTAAGTTACAATGTGAAGACCATACAAAATCATACTTTTCCTTAAAGGTTATATGAGAAACTATTACAAGGAGTGAGGACCATACCTTCCCTTGAAGCTTGATGTCGAAATAGATTAAAGATATAGATAGAAGGTCAATTTCCAAGGGTATTTTGATAGAATTTCAGCTTACAATGAAGTCTTATCAAAAGAGAGATAGCCTAAGATGAAGGAGAGAGAGAATTAGCATTTCATAATGATATTTAGGAATCAGATGTAGGGATCAAACCTCAATAGAGTATAGACTATGTTGCCAAAGTAACTTTCCTATTCAACATCTTCTCCAAACAGAACTTTTCTATAGTTGTAGAAGAGGGAAAGGTTTATGGTTTCTAAAGAGAGAAAGGGGGTTACTTGTCTTTGAATAATAGAAACATACAAGGGGACGTTTTCTTTCATGGAAGAACTTGAGCTTTGGAATGAGAATTAAGTTGAATGGAGTGGGCTTCAATTTATAGAGATGTGGGAGGGTAGCATGGTCCTAATTGCAAAATGTGTATGGATGACACTTGGGTATATGTGGGTAATTAAAAGAGACATGATGTGTCGGTTTATTGACACATGGATGTGTATGTGTCTTAAAAAGAGAGAGAATTCGTGGTTATATGACATCATGGTTGCATATGTGTCATTTGAAGATTTCTATCAAAGACTAGTTGACACATGGTAGGATATGTGTCAAACATTACAATGTGCTAGGTGTTTGAAAGAGGTGCATGACACTACACTTCTTTATTTACCAAGTGGGGTGTTTTCTCAAGCTACCTACTTGCTACCCAGCTATATGCTTGCCTCTATAAGCAACTTGCTTGCCACCCAGCTACCTACTTGTGTGCTTACCCACTAATAAATATTTTTTTTCCAAAATTTGGCAAATGTACCACAATTATATTTTCAATATATAAAAACTTTTTAATTAAATAAAATGAATTATTTTAATATTAAAATTGAACTTACTAACAATTTCTCAAGGAGCTTGTTTTTACAAGTTACTCTAGAGAAGATGTTTTTTTCGCTCAAAATTCAAAATATTACATATACTACCCCTTAAAAAAATTTCATCCTCGAAAATTCTAAATCTAACCAAAAAGATATGGATGCCTCTTTCATATTTCAAATTCAAGCTCCCATGTTGCTTCTTCCACTCCATGATATTCCATAGAACTTTGACAATAGATATGCTTCGATTTCTAACTTGTTGTTCCTTCTGGTCTAAAATACGAACTGGGATTTCTAGTGGTTCATTATGGTTGACATGAGTTTCATAATGTATGTATCTCTTAAGAAGGGATACATGAAACACGTTATGAAGATTCTGATAAAGAAAAGGAAGATTTAGTCGGTATGCCTGAATTTCAATTTCTCTAATGATTTAAAATGGTCCAACATATCTTGGACTAAGCTTTCCTTTATTTCCCCATCTGGACACTCCTTTTGTAGGTGATGTCTTAACATATACCAATTCACTGGTCTTGAATTTGGCTTCTCTTCTTTTTGTGTCAGCGTGTTGTTTCTGTCTATTCTGGACTATTTGTAGTATTTTGCGTATCAATCTTACTTTTTCAGCACATTGATGTACCAGATCAGGTCCTAAGACCTTAGCTTCTCCCACATCATCCCAATAGATTGGTGAATTACATGGTCTTCCATATAATGCTTCGTAAGGAGCCATTTGGATGCTAGCTTGGTAGCTATTGTTGTAAGAGAATTCTGTCAAAGGAATATGTTCTTCCCAACGTCCCTTCCAATCTAAAATGCAGGCACTCAACATATCTTCCAAAATTTGTATTACTCTTTTAGACTGTCCATCAGTTTGAGGATGAAAAGCTGTACTGAAGTTGAGTTTTGTTCCCAAAGCATCAGGCAGCTGCCTCCAAAATTTGGAGGGAAAATGAGAATCTCTATTAGAGGTTATAGAGATAGTATACCATGTAATCTGACAATTTCATTCATGTATAGCTCAGCTAGACTATCCAATGAACTAGTTATCTTCATAGGCAAGAAATGGGCTGATTTTGTCAATCTGTCTACAATCACCCATACAGTATCACTTCCTTTCTTGGTTTTGGGTAGACCAGTGACAAATTCCATAGTTATGTGTTCCCACTTCCATTAAGTTATTTCTAGTGGTTTCAAAAGACCCCCGGGCCTCTGATGCTCAGCTTTTATTTGTTGGAAATTCAAACATCTAAGTACATATTCTGCTATTTCTTTCTTCATGTAAGGCCACTAGAAATTATTTTGTATACTCATATACATTTTAGTTGTTCCTGGATGAATAGAATATCTTGATAAATGTGCTTCATCAATAATCTTCCTCTATAACTCTGGATAATTTGGTACCCAAATTCTATTATCAAAACATACCCCCCCTTCTATGTCAAGATTTAACCTGGACTTAGTCTTTTCTGTCTCCTTGCTCATGTTTTCATACACATAATTACCCTTTTGTGCTTGTATGATTTCATCTTTTAGTTGTGACTTTATTGAGAAAGTATTTATTCAAATAGTTTCTTTTTGTATGGTTGTTCCCCATGTTGTCGTTTCCTCTATCATCCTCCATTATTGTATCATTACAACTGCTACTGATAATACTTCTGTTCTACTCAGAGCGTTCGCTACCACATTTGCTTTTTCTGGGTGATAAGAAATATTGAAGTCATAGTCTTTTAGGTATTCCATCCACCTTCTTTGCCTCAGATTCATATCTTTCTGAGTCATGAGATATTTTAGACTCTTATGATCTTTAAAAATATCTCAACTGGTATTCCATAAAGGTAGTGACGCGATATGTTGAGGGCATGTATGATGGTAGCTAGTTCCAAATCATGTGTAGGATAATTCATCTCAAGGGGCTTTAATTGTCTAGATGCATAAGCTATGACATGGTGATCTTGCATGAGTACACATCCTAGCCCAACTCTAGATGCATCTGAGTATATGACATATGACTTGCCATCTTGGGGTAAAGTCAAAATTGGAGCAGAAACTAGCCTATTTTTGATCTCTTGAAAACTCTTTTCACATTCTATTGTCCACTCACAAGATACCCCTTTCTTTGTTAACTTTGTCATAGGATTGGCAAGCTTAGAAAAATCCTTTATGAATCTTCTATAATATCCTGCTAGTTTAAGAAAACTTCGAATTTTAGTGACAGACACAGGATGTTCCCAATTTGCTACAGATTCAACTTTTTGTGGATCTACTGATATTCCTCCAGAAGATATGACATTTCCTAGAAAGTTAACTTTTGTCATCCAGAATTCACATTTAGAAAACTTGGCATAGAGTTGATGTTTTTTCAAGGTTTCTAGAACAGTCCTTAAGTGCTTTTTCTGATCCTCTTCACATTGAGAATATATTAGGATATCATCAATAAATACTTAAACAAAAGTGTCTAGGATGTCATGGAAAACTCAATTCATTAGATCCATGAAAGCTGAAGGAGTATTAGTGAATCTAAAGGCATGACTAAATATTCATAGTGCCCATACCTAGACTGAAAAATTGTCTTAGGTATATCAGACTCTTTCACTTTCAACTGGTGATATATAGATCATAAGTCAACCTCATAAAATATTGTTGCTGACTTAAGTTGATCAAAAAGATCATCAATTCTAGGTAATGGGTATTTATTCCTAATGGTGACCTGATTGATTATTCTATAATCTGTACATAGCCTCATTGTTCCATCTTTTCTCTTGACAAAAAGAACAGGAGCTCCCCAAGGGGAAAAACTTGGCCGGATGAATCCTTTTTCTAATAGTTCTCCCAATTGTTTCTTTAGTTCAACTAGTTCTATTGGAAACATGTGATAGGGTGCCTTAGATATTGGTTGAGTTCCAGGTATCAACTCAATTCCAAATTCTACCTCTCTTTCAGGTGGTAGCCCTGGTAATTCCTTAGGAAATACTTCTGAAAAATCCTTGACAATCTTAATTTCTTCTAGAGATTATACTTTATCATTTTCACTAACTAGGGTTGCCAAAAAGGTAGTGCAACCTTTACTTATCATCTTATGAGCCTTATGAGAAGATACTATACTCCATTTCTTTGCTCCTTTCTTCCCATGGACTAAGATTTCCCTTTCTCCAAGTTTTCCAATTGTGACAGCTTAATGGTGATAGTCTATGAGATCTTTGTATGTATGGAGCCAATCCATTCCCAAAATGACATCTATCCCACTTATATCTAATATTGTTAGATTAGATGGAAATGATAACCCTTCTATTTCCAAAGGTTCACTCTTTTCTATAGAATTGGCAACAGTTGAAGTGTTGAAAGAGGTTTGTACTCTTAGAGCATATTCCATAGAAATAGGTGACAAGGATAAATTTCTAGCATTAAGACTGGAGATGCATGAATGTGTAGTGCCAGAATCATATAGTGTCCTCAAAAGAATCCCAAAACATAAAGTATTACCTTCCACCAGTTTGTCTGATGCTTCAACTTCCTCAACATTTAGTGTCATTACTTTGCCAGTCCTATATTGTAGTTATTCTCTTTCTTGATTCTGCCTAGAGGATGTTGCTATGTTAGGCTGTTTGGGATGGAATTGGCTATTGTTCCCCAGTCTAGGACAATAAAGTATTGTGTGGCCAAATTGCTTATAGAAATAGCATTGCACATCATTCATATTGTAAGATCCAGAGTGTATCTTTTTGCATATGGTGCATTCAACTAGCATCTTCTTTACTGAATGTTCGACCCTTATATTATCAAACTTTCATTTGGACAGATTGGTTGGGTTTGGTAAGAATTTTCCTTTTCTAACCGCCTATTGGATGCTTCAATATCTGATGCTACACTGATCATGGAATCCATTGTTTTCAGCTGTAAGGGAACTAACTTACTTTCTAATTTAGAAGAAAGACCTGTTAGGAATCTCAAAGCCCTCATTTCATCAGAAATCAATAGAGTACTAGCATATTTTTCCAATCTTCTAAATCGGGTTATATACTTAGCTAGGCTCATCTCTTGTTTTTTCTTCAGCTTCATAAATTCATCAAACTTCTGTCTTTTTATATGGTCAGGAAAATATTGTTTGTTGAATTCCTCCTTATAAGTGTCCCAAGGAACAAAATCTAGATGTCTGAACTTGATGGTCATAATATTGTCCCACCACACTTTGGCATCATTTTGTAGTTTGAAGGTGGCAAATAGAGTTTTGTTTTCTTTAGGACAGGAAAGAACTTTAAAAATCTCTTCAATTTCCATAATCCACACCTCAGCCTTATCAAGATCATCTCTTCCTTGAAAAGAGCTTGGGTTCAAAGATAAGAAGTTCTTCATGCTTATACCCTTGGAGTTACTAGGTATAGTGTTTGACAAGTCTCCATTTTCTCCATTTCTTTGTTTCCACATGACTTCAGTCAGTTGTGTAAGTTTCTGAACTAATTCCATCACCCTAGGTTTTGGTTCTACTCAGTCACTTCCAACTTCTGACCCGATAACCATCTATACAAAAGAAAAATTATGTTTCAGATATGGATTCACATATCCAACATAAAAGAGTATATTTTTGAAACTACTTATGGTGATGTCAATTAATAATAATAATAACAAAAGTACTAGTATTTATTTCTGTGATATATGATTTTTTTCCATGTGCCTGAGGTCCTTCAAAATTCTACTATATGTGTGATACCTTAACTATTCTAACTTATTGTTTAGACCTAATAGGTAAGGATATGAACAATCTACATTTAAATTTGATAAGTTTTTAAAGTTTGCATCTTGTGTAGAGTCCATCTGGTTGCTCTGATACCATTTAAATCTGTAACGTCCCAGAAACCAATGACATTGCATATCAACTTGGTTTCTGAGGGTTATAGAATTTGAGTATCAAGACCAATTAAAGATGCAACCCAAAAACAACTATATTGATAACATAGTCATTTACACAAGCATTTCTGGAAAGAAAATTAGTACATATGTTTACATAACCCATAGGTCTAGCAAAACTGCAAAACACAAAAACTAGATATAGTCTTGATATTACTTCCAGGATCTTTCAAGATAGTCTACCACAAGTTACATACATACACCTGCATCCACAATTTTAACCTATGGCAAGAATGATTTTTCATAGCCCAAATGGGAGAAAGAGGGTTAGATAATTATCCAAGTATGGCTAAATAAAAATATTGCAACAAGACACTTTTAATATCTCACTAAGCCACATTCTTAATCATTTATTCGTATGACAACTGTATCACAAGAAAATAGACTTCATATAGAACAATATAATGAAACATAATCCATAGTAGTAGTATTTGTCTATTTCTTTCATATTAGGTGGGAGACCTTATTCCATAAATGATCTTAACTACAACTCTCAGAGAAGGTGACAATTCA
Organism: Alisma plantago-aquatica; assembly: GCA_963693085.1. NCBI lineage: Eukaryota > Viridiplantae > Streptophyta > Magnoliopsida > Alismatales > Alismataceae > Alisma > Alisma plantago-aquatica. Next base: position 1,247,424,858 of record OY856412.1, read on the forward strand.
CCTTGGGTAATTGGCCTACAACCACAAATACTTGCTTAGCCAAGACTTTTGGCCATTAGGGTTACCAAACCACTAGTAAGTACCCTGGCACACTCCCAGCCACTCGTGCACACTGCATGCTCTATACAATGAATCAAATTAGGACATGCAACCACTGGTCGCCTTTCCAAGATCAGAAGAGGGTGCTCCTTGCACAAAATGCCACTTGGATAATCATTAGTTAGCATGCTTAATCGTTGCAGGAGATTATTCCCCATTACTAAATTGATCATGCCTGACTCTACATGACCAACCCAAGTGTGGGCCTGAGTATGGTAGAGCATTACACTCATGCATACCTGACTCCAAAGGACCTAGATCTGAATCCCAAATGTATCAATCTCCGACCAAAATAAGCCGACTCTGTTACCAACACATCTCCCAATTTAAGGATTACAATTAAAGGGACATCATAAATGATATACAACTCAATATGATGGGCATCAAATTTAATGAGGTCAAAAGGTAGCCATGAATAATTAAGTATTTCACTATGACATATAAAATGTAAACTTGTGGGATTGTGGAATTGAGTCAGACAAATCTATGGACAGAAGTGTGCAAGAGGTTAGGGAGTCCCCCCGTACAAACACAGAACCAATTAAATAACCTTTCCTCTTTACTGGCTACATGCATCAGTGAAATAGGCTTCTAGTCACCATAGAAATGTCTGATGGAATTCCACTTTCCAACAATATTACATGACTCAAAAAATAGGTAGAGTTAATGGAAAGGAAAATAAAAGAGAATCAAACTATTATCCACAAAGCCATTCTTAATTATAATCTAAAATCTTAACTCAATTTTGAAGGAGGATAGGAACTAATATTTGTATGATCTTAGGGTAATGAAAGGAAGTCTATTCTAGATTATAAATTCAATAATTGTATATAGCATATTATTTTGTCTATTCTTTACAAAACAACTGCTAAACCATCCATATTATGCTCTTCATTTACATTGATATCATTGGACATGATCAATACCATTTTAAACAATATTTAATCATGTTGAATCATACTTTTTATAAATTTTTATACCAGAGATTATGATAAGGAGATTATTCTGAACTATACTAAACCATAATAAATTGTATTTTTCATAAGTGGAGATATAAGAGTTAAGTCAAGAAGTGAAGACTATATGCAATCATATAAGAGATTAAGTCACAAAGTGAAGACCATACAAAATCATACTTTTCCTTAATGGTTATATAAGAAACTATTACAAGGAGTGAGGACCATACCTTCCCCTGAAGCTTAATGTTGAAATAGATTAAAGATAGAGAGAGAAGGTCAATTTCCATGGGTATTTTGACAGAATTTCGGCTTGCTATGATGTCTTATCAAAAGTGAGATAGCCTAAGATCAAGGAGAGAGAGAATTGGGATTTCAAAATGATATTCAGGAATCACATGTAGGGATCAAACCTCAGGAGAGGATAGACTATGCTGCCAAAGTAACTTTCCTATTCAGCATCTTCTCCAAGCAGAATTTTTTTATAGTTGTATAAGAGGGAAAAGTTTATGGTTTCTAAAGAGAGAAGGGGGGTTACTTGTCTTTGAAGAATAGAAACAACCAAGGGGACGTTTTCTTTCATGGAATAACTTGAGCTTTGAAATGAGAATTAAGTTAAGTGGAGTGGGCTTCTATTTATAGAGATGTGGGAGGGTAGCATGGTCCTAATTGCAAACTGTGTATGGATGACACTTTGGTATATGTCTGTAATTAAAAGAGACATGATGTGTAGGTTTATTGAAACATGGGTGTGTATGTGCCTTGAAAAGAGAGATAATTCTTAGTTATATGACACCATGGTTGCATATGTGTGATTTGAAGATTTCTATCAATGATTAGTTGACACATGGTAGGATATGTGTCAAACATTAGAATGTGCTAGGTGTTTGAAAGAGGAGCATGACATTACACTTCTTTATTTACCAAGTAGTGTGTTTGTTCAAGCTACCTACTTGCTACCCAGCTATATGCTAGCCTTTATAAGCAACTTGCTTGCCACCCAACTACCTGCTTGTGTTCTTACCCACCAATATATATATTTTTTCCAAAATTTGGCAAAAATACCACAATTATATTTTCAATATATAAAAGCTTTTAAATTAAATAAAATGGATTATTTTAATATTGAAATTGAATTTACTAACAATTTTTTAAGGATCTTGTTTTTACAAGTTACCCTAGAGAAGATGTTTTATTTGCTCAAAATTCAAAATATTACATATACTACCCCTAAAAGAAATTTTCATCCTAGAAAATTCTAAATCGTACCAAAAAGAAATGGATGCTTCTTTCATATTTTAGATTCAAGCTCCCATGTTGCTTCTTCCAGTCCATGATATTTCCATAGAACTTTGACGATAGATATGCTTCGATTTCTGAGTTGTTGTTCCTTATGGTCTAAAATACGAACTGAGATTTCTTCATAGGTAAAATCTTTGTGTATTTCCACTGGTTCAATATGGATGACATGAGTTTCATCATGTATGTATCTCTTAAGAAGGGATACATGAAACACATTATGAAGATTCTGATAAAGAAAAGGAAGATTTAGTCAGTATGCCTGACTTCCTATTTCTCCAATGATTTAAAATGGTCCAACATATCTTGGACTAAGCTTTCCTTTATTTCCCCATATGGACACTCCTGTTGTAGGTGATATCTTAACATATACCAATTCACCAGTTTTGAATTTGACTTCTCTTCTTTTTGTGTCAGCATATTGTTTCTGTCTATTCTAGGCTATTTGTAGTCTTTTGCGTATCAATCTTACTTTTTCAGCACATTGATGTACCAGATCAGGTCCTAACACCTTAGCTTCTCCCACATCATCCCAATAGATTGGTGAACTACATGGTCTTCCATATAATGCTTCGTAAGGAGCCATTTGGATGCTAGCTTGGTAGCTATTGTTGTAAGAGAATTCTGTCAAAGGAATATGTTCTTCCCAACTTCCCTTCCAATCTAAAATGCAGGATCTCAACATGTCTTCTAAAATTTGTATTACTCTTTCAGACTGTCCATCGGTTTGAGGATGAAAAGTTGTACTGAAGTTGAGTTTTGTTCCCAAAGCATCATGGGGCTGCCTCTAAAATTTGGAGGTAAAATGAGAATCTCTATCAGAGGTTATAGAGATAGTATACCATGTAATCTGACAATTTCATTCATGTATAGCTCAGCTAGACTATCCAATGAACTAGTTATCTTCATAGGCAAGAAATGGGCTGATTTTGTCAATCTGTCTACAATCACCCATACAGTATCACTTCCTTTCTTGGTTTTGGGTAGACCAGTGACAAAGTCCATAGATATGTGTTCCCACTTCCATTCAAGTATTGCTAGTGGTTTCAAAAGACCCCCGGGCCTCTGATGTTCAACTTTTATTTGTTGGCAATTCAAACATCTAAGTACATATTCAGCTATTTCTTTCTTCATGTAAGGCCACCAGAAATTCTTTTGTATACTCTTATACATTTTACTTGTTCCTGGATGAATACAATATCTTGATAAATGTGCTTCATCAAGAATCTTCTTCTTCGACTCTGGATAATTTGGTACCCAAATTCTATTATCAAAACATACCCCCCCTTCTCTGCCAAGATTTAACCTGGACTTAGTCTTTTCTGTCTCCTTGCTCATGTTTTCATACTCACAATTACCCTTTTGTGCTTGTAAGATTTCATCTTTTAGTTGTGACTTTATTGAGAAAGTATTTATTCGAATAGTTTCTTTTTCTATGGTTGGTCTCCATGTTGTCATTTCCTCGATCATCCTCCATTATTGGATCATTACAGCTGCTACTGATAATACTTTCTTTCTACTCAGAGCGTCTGCTACCACATTTGCTTTTCCTGGGTGATAAGAAATATTGAAGTCATAGTCTTTTAGGTATTCCATCCACCTTCTTTGCCTCAGATTCAGATCTTTATGAGTCATGAGATATTTTAGACTCTTATGATCTGTACATATCTCAACCAGTATTCCATATAGGTAGTGATGCCATATCTTGAGGGCATGTATGATGGCATCTAGTTCCAAGTCATGTGTAGGATAATTAATTACATGGGGCTTTAATTATCTAGATGCATAAGCTATGACATGGTGATCTTGCATGAGTACACACCCTAGCCCAACTCTAGATGCATCAGAGTATATGACATATGACTTGCCATCTTGTGGTAAATTCAAAATTGGAGCAGATACTAGTCTATTTTTGATCTCTTAAAAACTCTTTTCACATTCTTCTGTCCACTCATAGGATACCCCTTTCTTTGTTAACTTGGTCATAGGATTGGCAAGCGTTGAAAAATCCTTTATGAATCTTCTATAATATCCCGCTAGTCCAAGAAAACTTTGAATTTTAGTGACAGACATAGGATGTTCCCAATGTACTACATATTCAGCTTTTTGTGGATCTACTGATATTCCTCCAGAAGATATGACATGTCCTAGAAAGTTGAGTTTTGTTATCCAGAATTAACATTTAGAAAACTTGGCTTAAAGTTGATGTTTTTTCAAGGTTTCTAGAACTATCCTTAAGTGTTTTTTGTGATCCTCTTCACATTGAGAATATATTAGGATATCATCAATAAATACTAAATCAAAAGTGTCTAGGACGTCATGGAAAAATCGATTCATTAGATCCATGAAAGTTGAAGGGGCATTAGTCAACCTAAAAGGCATGACTAAATATTCATAGTGCCCATACCTGGACTGAAAAGCTGTCTTAGGTATATCAGACTCTTTCACTTTCAACTAGTGATATCCAGATCGTAAGTCAATCTTAGGACATATTGTTGCTGACTTAAGTTGATCAAGAAGATCATCAATTCTAGGTAATTGGTATTTATTCCTAATTGTGACCTGATTAATTATTCTATAATCTATACATAGCCTCATTGTTCCAAATTTTTTCTTGACAAAAAGAACAGGAGCCCCCCAAGGGGAAAAACTAGGATGGATGAATCCTTTTTCTAATAGTTCTCACAATTGTTTCTTTAGTTCTACTAATTCTATTGGGGACATGTGATAGGGTGACAAAGATATTGGTTGAGTTTCAGGTATCAACTCAATTCCAAATTCTACCTCTCTTTCAGGTGGTAGTCCTGGTAATTCCTCAGGAAATATTTCTAGGAAATCCTTGACAATATTAATTTCTTTTAGGGATTGTATTTTTTCATTTTCACTAACTAGGGTTGCCAAAAAGACACTATACTCCATTTCTTTTCTCTTTTCTTCCCATGGACTAAGATTTCTCTTTCTCCACGTTTTTGAATTGTGACAATTTATGGTGACAGTCTGTGAGAGCTTTGTATGTTTGGAGACAATCCATTCCCAAAATGACATCTATCCCACTTATATCTAATATTGTTAGATTAGATGGAAATGATAACCCTTCTATTTCTAGAGGTACATTCTTTGTTATAGAATTGTAAACAATTGAAGTGTTGAAAGGGGTTTGTACTCTTAAAGCATATTCCATAGAAATAGGTGACAAGGATAGATTTCTAGCATTAAGACTGGAGATGCATGAATGTGTAGTGCCAGAATCATATAGTATCCTCAAAGGAATCCCAAAACATAAAGCATTACCTTCCACCAGTTTGTCAGATGCTTCAACTTCCTCAGCATTTAGTTCCATTACTCTGCTAGTCCTATATTGTGGTTGTTTTCTTTCTTGATTCTGCCTAGAGGATGTTGCTGTGTTAGGCTGTTTAGGATGGAATTGGCTATTGTTCCCCAGTCTAGGATAATAAAGTCTTGTGTGGCCAAATTTCTTGTAGAAATAACATTGCACATCATTCATATTGCAAGATCCAGAGTGTATCTTTTTGCATCTGGTGCATTCAACTGACATCCTCTTTACTGAAGGTTCGACCCTTCTATTAGCAAACTTTTGTTTGGACAGATTGGATGGGGTTTGGTAAGAATTTTCCTTTTCTAATTGCCTATTGGATGCTTCAATATCTGATGCTACACTGATCATGGCATCCATTGTTTTCAGCTATAAGGGAACTAACTTACTTTCTAATTCAGAAGAAAGACCTGTTAGGAATCTCGAAGCCTACATTTCATCAGAAATCAATAGAGTACTTGCATATTTTTCCAGTCTTCTAAATCGGGTTATATACTCAGCTAGGCTCATCTCTTGTTTTTGCTTCAGCTTCATAAAATCATCAAACTTCTGTCTTTTTATATGGTCAGGAAAATATTGTCTGTTGAATTCCTCCTTATAAGTGTCCCAAGGAACAAAATATAGATGTCTGAACTTGATGGTCTTAATATTGTACCACCACACTTTGACATCATTTTGTAGTTTGAAGGTGGCAAATAGAGTTTTTATTTTCTTCAGGATAGGAAAGAACTTTAAAAATCTCTTCAATTTCCATAATCCACACCTCGGCCTTATCAGGATCATCTCTTCCTTGAAAAGAGCTTGGGTTCAAAGATAAGAAGTTCTTCATGCTTATACACTTGGAGTTACAAGGTATAGTGTTTGACGAGTCTCCATTTTCTCCATTTCTTTGTTTCCACATGAGTTCAGTCAGTTGTGTAAGTTTCTAAACTAATTCCATCACCCCAGGTGTTGGTTCTACTCGGTCACTTCCAACTTCTGACCCGATAACCATCTATACAAAAGAAAAATTATGTTTCAGATATGGATTCACATATCCAACATAAAAGAGTATATTTTTGAAACTACTTATGGTGATGTCAATTAATAATAATAATAACAAAATTACTAGTATTTATTTCTGTGATATATGATTTTTTCCATGTGTCTGAGGTCCTTCAAAATTCTACTATATGTGTGATACCTTAACTATTCTAACTTATTGTTAAGACCTAATAGGTAAGGATATGAACAATCTACATTTAAATTTGATAAGTTTTTAAAGTTTGCATCTTGTGTAGAGTCCATCTGGTTGCTCTAATACCATTTAAATCAGTAACGTCCCAGAAACCAATGACATTGCATATCAACTTGGTTTCTGAGGGTTATAGAATTTGAGTATCAAAACCAATTAAAGATGCAACCCAAAAACAACTATATTGATAACATAGTCATTTACACAAGCATTTCTTGAAAGCAAATTTGTACATATGTTTACATGACACATAAGTCTAGAAAAATTGCAAAACACAAAAACTAGATATAGTCTTGATATTACTTCCAGGATCTTTCAAGATAGTCAACCAAAAGATACATACATACACCTGCATCCACAAATTTAACCTACGGCAAGAATGATTTGCCATAGCCCAAATGGGAGAAGGAGGGTTAGATAATTATCCAAGTATGGCTAAATAAAAATATTTACAAAAAGACACTTTTAATATCTCACTAAGCCACATTCTTAATCATTTATTCATTTGACAACTATATCACGAAAAAATAGACCTGATATCAAACAATATAATGAAACATAATACATAGTAGTAGTATTTGTCTATTTCTTTCATATTAAGTGGGAGACCTTATTCCATAAATGAGCTTTACTACAACTCTCAGTGAAGCTGTCAATTCCCCTTGGGCAACTAGCCTGCAACCACAAATACTTGTTTAGCCAAGATTTTCGGCCATTAGGGTTACCAAACTACTAGTAAGTACCCTGGCACACCCCCAGCCACTCATGCACACTGCATGCTCTATACAATCAATCAGATTACCACATGTAGCCACCGGTCGCCTTTCCAAGACCAGAAGAGGGTGCTCCTTGTACAAAATACCACTTGGATAATCATTAGTTAGCATGCTTAATCTTTGCAGGAGATTATTCCCCATTACTAACTTGATCATACCTGACTCTACATGATCAACCCAAGTGTGGGCCTGAGTATGGTAGAGCATTACACTCATCCATCCCTGACTCCGAAGGACCTAGATCTGGATCCCAAATGTATCAATCTCCGACCAAGACATGCCGACTCTATTACCAACACATCTCCCAATTTAAGGATTACAATTAAAGGGACATCATCAATGATATACAACTCAATATGATGGGCATCAAATTTAATGAGGTCAAAAGGTAGCCATGAATAATTAAGTATTTTACTATGACACCTAAAATGTAAACTTGTGGGTTTGTGGAATTGAATCAGACAAATCTATGGCCAGAAGTGTGCAAGAGGTTAGGGAGTCCCCCGTGCAAACACGGAACCAATTAAATAACCTTTCCTCTTTACTGGCTACAGGCATCAGTGAAACAGGCTTCTAGTCACCATAGAAATGCCAGATGGAATTCCACTTTCCAACAATATTACATGACTCAAATAATAGGGAGAGTTAATGGAAAGGAAAATAAAAGAGAATCGAACTATTATCCACAAAGTCATGCTTAATTATCATCTAAAATCTTAACTCAATTTTGAAGGAGGATAGGAACTAATATTTTTGTGATCTTAGGGTAATGAAAGGAAGTCTATTCTAGCTTATAAATTAAATAATTGTATATAGTATATCATTCATCTATTCTTTACAAAACATTTGCTAAACCATCCATATTATGTTTTTCATTTACGTTGATTTCATTGGACATGATCAGTATCATTTTAAACAATATTAAATCAGTTAAATCATACTTTTTATAAATGTTTATACCAGGGATTATGATAAGGTGATTATTCTGAACTATACTAAACCATAATAAATTGTACTCTTCATAAGTGGAGATATAAGAGTTAAGTCAAGAAGTGAAGACTATATGAAATCATATAAGAGATTAAGTCAAAAAGTGAAGATCATACAATATCATACTTTTCCTTAATTTTTATATAAGAAACTATTACAAGGAGTGAGGACCATACCTTCCCTTGAAGCTTGATGTTGAAATAGATTAAAGATAGAGAGAGAAGGTCAATTTCCAAGGGTATTTTGACAGATTTTTGGCTTACAATGATGTCTTATCAAAAGAGAGATAGCCTAAGATCAAGGAGAGAGAGAATTAGCATTTTAAAATGATATTTAGGAATCACATATAGGGATCAAACATCATGAGAGGATAGACTATGCTGCCAAAGTAACTTTCCTATTCAACATCTTCTCCAAGCAGAACTTTTTTATATTTGTAGAAGAGGGAAAGGTTTATGGTTTCTAAAGAGAGAAAGGGGGTTACTTGTCTTTGAAGAATAGAAACAAACAAGGGGACATTTTCTTTCATGGAATAACTTGAGCTTTGGAATGAGAATTAATTTGAGTGTGGTGGGCTTCTATTTATAGAGATGTGGGAGGGTAGCATGGTCCTAATTGCAAAATGTGTATGGATGACACTTGGGTATATGTGTGTCATTAAAAGAGACATGATGTGTAGGTTTATTGACACATGGGTGTGTATGTGTCTTCAAATGAGAGAGAATTTGTGGTTATATGACACCGTGGTTGCATATGTGTCATTTGAAGATTTCTATCAAAGATTAGTTGACACATGGTAGGATATGTGTCAAACATTAGAATGTGCTAGGTGTTGGAAAGAGGAGCATGACACTACACTTCTTTATTTACCAAGTAGTCTGTTTGCTCAAGCTACCTACTTGCTACCCAGCTATATGCTTGCCTCTATAAGCAACTTGCTTGCCACCCAGCGACCTACTTGTGTGCTTACCCACCAATATATATTTTTTTCCAAAATTTGGGAAAAGTACCACAATTATATTTTCAATATATAAAAGATTTTAAATTAAATAAAATGGATTGTTTTAATATTAAAATTGAATTTACTAACAATTTCTCAAGGAGCTTATTTTTACAAGTTACCCTAGAGAAGATGTTTTATTTGCTCAAAAATTTAGAATATTACATATACTACCCCTAAAAGAAATTTTTGTCCTCAAAAATTCTAAATCTTACCAAAAACGTATGGATGCTTCTTTCGTATTTTAGATTCAATCTCCCATGTTTCTTCTTCCAGTCCATGATATTTCCATAGAACTTTGACAATATATATGCTTCGATTTCTGAGTTGTTGTTCCTTATGGTCTAAAATACGAACTGGGATTTCTTCATAGGTAAAATCTTTGTGTATTTCCAGTGGTTCAATATGGATGACATGAGTTTCATCATGTATGTATCTCTTAAGAAGGGATACATGAAACACATTATGAAGATTCTGATAAAGAAAAGGAAGATTTAGTCGGTATGCCTGACTTCCAATTTCTCCAATGATTTAAAATGGTCCAACATATCTTGGACTAAGGTTTCCTTTCTTTCCCCATCTGGACACTCCTTTTGTAGGTGATATCTTAACATATACCGATTCACCAGTCTTGAATTTGACTTCTCTTCTTTTTGTGTCAACATATTGTTTTTGTCTATTCTGTGCTATTTGTAGTCTTTTGCGTATCAATTTTACTTTTTAACACATTGATGTACCAGATCAGGTCCTAAGCGCTTAGATTCTCCCACATCATCCCAATAGATTGGTGATCTACATGGTCTTCCATATAATGCTTCATAAGGAGCCATTTGGATGCTAGCTTGGTAGCTATTGTTGTAAGAGAATTATGTCAAAGGAATATGTTCTTCCCAACTTCCCTTCCAATCTAAAATGCAGGCTCTCAACATGTCTTCTAAAATTTGTATAACTCTTTCAGACTGTTTATCAGTTTGAGGATGAAAAGATGTACTGATGTTGAGTTTTGTTCCCAAAGCTTCATGGAGCTGCCCCCAAAATTTGGAGGTAAAATGAGAATCTCTATCAGAGGTTATAAATATAGTATACCATGTAATCTGACAATTTCATTCATGTATAGCTCAGCTAGACTATCTAATGAACTAGTTATCTTCATAGGCAAGAAATGGACTGATTTTGTCAATCTGTCTACAATCACCCATACAGTATCACTTCCTTTCTTGGTTTTGGGTAGACCAGTGACAAAGTCCATAGTTATGTGTTCCCACTTCCATTCAGGTATTTCTAGTGGTTACAAAAGACCCCAGGGCCTCTGATGTTCGACTTTTATTTGTTGGCAATTCAAACATCTAAGTACATATTCAGCTATTTCTTTCTTCATGTAAGGCCACCAGAAATTCTTATATATACTCTTATACATTTTAGTTGTTCTTGGATGAATAAAATATCTTGATAAATGTGCTTCATCAAGAATCTTCTTCTTCTACTCTGGATAATTTGGTACCCAAGTTCTATTATCAAAACATACCCCCCCTTCTCTGTCAAGATTTAACCTGGACTTAGTCTTTTCTGTCTCCTTGCTCATGTTTTCTTACTCAAAATTACCCTTTGTGCTTTTAAGATTTCATCATTTAGTTGTGACTTTATTGAGAAAGTATTTATTCGAATAGTTTCTTTTTCTATGGTCGGTCCCCATGTTGTCATTTCCTCTGTCATCATCCATTATTGGATCATTACAGCTGCTACTGATAATACTTTCTTTCTACTCAGAGCGTCTCGTACCACATTTGCTTTTCTTGGGTGATAAGAAATGTTGAAGTCATAGTCTTTTAGGTATTCCATTCACCTTCTTTGCCTTAGATTCAGATCTTTATGAGTCATGAGATATTTTAGACTCTTATGATCTGTAAATATCTCAACCGGTATTCCATAAAGGTAGTACACCATATCTTGAGGGCATGCATGATGGCAGCTAGTTCCAAGTCATGTGTAGGATAATTCATCTCATGGGGCTTTAATTGTCTAGATGCATAAGCTATGACATGGTGATCTTGTATGAGTACACATCCTAGCCCAACTCTAGATGCATCAGAGTATATGACATATGACTTGCCATCTTATGGTAAAGTCAAAATTAGAGCAGAAACTAGTCTATTTTTTATCTCTTGAAAACTCTTTGCACATTCTTCTATCCACTCAAAGGATACCCCTTTCTTTGTTAACTTGGTCATAGGATTGGCAAGCTTAGAAAAATCCTTTATGAATCTTCTATAATATCCCGCTAGTCCATGAAAACTTTGAATTTCAGTGACAGACATAGGATGTTCCCAATTTACTACAGATTCAACTTTTTGTGGATCTAATGATATTCCTCCAGAAGATATGACATGTCCTAGAAAGTTAACTTTTGTCATCCAGAATTTACATTTAGAAAACTTGTCGTAGATTTGATGTTTTTTCAAGGTTTCTAGAACTATCCTTAAGTGCTTTTTGTAATCCTCTTAACATTGAGAATATATTAGGATATCATCAATAAAGACTAAAACAAAAGTGTCTAGGACGTCATGGAAAACTCGATTCATTAGATCCATGAAAGCTGAAGGGGCATTAGTCAACCTAAAAGGCATGACTAAATATTCATAGTGCCCATACCTGGACTGAAAAGTTTTCTTAGGTATATCAGACTCTTTCACTTTCAACTAGTGATATCCAGATCGTAAGTCAATCTTAGAAAATATTGTTGCTGACTTAATTTGATCAAAAAGATCATCAATTCTAGGTCATGGGTATTTATTCCTAATTGTGACCTGATTGATTATTCTATAATCTATACATAGCCTCATTGTTCCATATTTTTTCTTGACAAAAAGTACAGGAGCTCCCAAGGGGAAAAACTTGGCCGGATGAATCTTTTTTCTAATAGTTCTCCCAATTGTTTCTTTTGTTCAACTAGTTCTATTGGGGACATGCGATAGGGTGCCATAGATATTGGTTGAGTTCCAGGTATCAACTCAATTCCAAATTCTACCTCTCTTTTAGGTGGTAGTCCTGGTAATTCCTCAGGAAATACTTTTGGGAAATCCTTGACAATCTAATTTCTTCTAGGGATTGTACTTTTTCATTTTTACTAACAAGGGTTGCCAAAAAGGCAGTGCAACCTTTACTTATCATCTTATGAGCCTTATGAGAAGATACTATATTCCATTTGTTTGCTCCTTTCTTCCCATGGACTAAGATTTCCCTTTCTCTAGGTTTTCGAATTGTGACAGTTTTATGGTGACAGTCTTTGAGAGATTTGTATGTATCGAGCCAATCCATTCCCACAATGACATCTATCCCACTTATATCTAATATTGATAGATTAGATGGAAATGATAACCCTTCTATTTCCAGAGGTACATTCTTTGCTATAGAATTGGCAACAGTTGAAGTGTTGAAAGGGGTTTGTACTCTTAAAGCATATTACATAGAAATAGGTGACAAGGATAGATTTCCAGCATTAAGACTGGAGATGCATGCATGTGTAGCACCAGAATCATATAGTATCCTCAAAGGAATCCCAAAACATAAAGCATTACCTTCCACCAGTTTGTCTGATGCTTCAACTTCCTCAGCATTTAGTGCCACTACTCTGCCAGTCCTATATTGTGGTTGTTTTCTTTCTTGATTCTGCCTAGAGGATGCTGCTGTGTTAGGCTGTTTGGGATGGAATTGGCTATTGTTCCCCAGTCTAGGACAATATAGTCTTGTGTGGACAAATTGCTTGCAGAAATAGCATTGCACATCATTCATATTGCAAGATCCAGAGTGTATCTTTTCACATCTGGTGCATTCAACTGACATCCTCTTTACTGAAGGCTCGACCCTTCTATTAGCAAACTTTCATTTGGATAGATTGGATGGGGTTTGGTAAGAATTTTCCTTTTCTAACCACCTATTGGATGATTGAATATCTGATGCTACACTAATCATGGCATCCATTATTTTTAGTTGTAAGGGAACTAACTTACTTTCTAATTCAGAAGAAAGACCTATTAGGAATCTCGAAGCCCTCATTTCATCAGAAATCAATAGAGTACTTGCATATTTTTCCAGTCTTCTAAATCGGGTTATATATTCAGCTAGGCTCATCTCTTGTTTTTGCTTCAGCTTCATAAACTCATCAAACTTCTGTCTTTTTATATTGTCAGGAAAATATTGTCCGTTGAATTCCTCCTTATAAGTGTCCCAAGGAACAAAATATAGATGTCTGAACTTGATGGTCTTAATATTGTCCCACCACACTTCGACATCATTTTGTAGTTTGAAGGTGGCAAATAGACTTTTGTTTTCTTTAGGACAGGAAGGCACTTTAAAAATCTCTTCAATTTCCATAATCCACACCTCAGCCTTATTAGGATCATCTCTTCCTTGAAAAGAGCTTGGGTTCAAAGATAAGAAGTTCTTCATGCTTATACCCATGGAGTTACTAGGTATAGTGTTTGACGTGTCTTCATTTTCTCCATTTCTTTGTTTCCACATGACTTCAGTCAGTTGTGTAAGTTTCTGAACTAATTCCATCGCCCAGGTGTTGGTTCTACTCGGTCACTTCCAACTTCTGAGCCGATAACCATCTATACCAAAGAAAAATTATGTTTCAGATATGGATTCACATATCCAAAATAAAAGAGTATTTTTTTGAAACTACTTATGGTGATGTCAATTAATAATAATAATAACAAAAGTACTAGTATTTATTTCTGTGATATATGATTTTTTCCCATGTGTCTGAGGTCCTTCAAAATTCTACTATATGTGTGATACCTTAACTATTCTAACTTATTGTTAAGACCTAATAGGTAAGGATATGAACAATCTACATTTAAATATGATAAGTTTTTAAAGTTTGCATCTTGTGTAGAGTCCATCTGGTTGCTCTGATACCATTTAAATCTATAACGTCCCAGAAACTAATGACATTGCATATCAACTTGGTTTTTGAGGGTTATAGAATTTGAGTATCAAGACCAATTAAAGATGCAACCCAAAAACAACTATATTGATAACATAGTCATTTACACAAGCATTTCTTGAAAGAAAATTTGTACATATGTTTACATGACCCATAGGTCTAGCAAAACTACAAAACACAAAAAACTAGATATAGTCTTGATATTACTTCCAGGATCTTTCAATATCGTCTACAACAAGATACATACATACACCTGCATCCACAAATTTAACCTATGGCAAGAATGATTTGCCATAGCCCAAATGGGAGAAAGAGGGTTAGATAATTATCCAAATATGGCTAAATAAGAATATTCCAACAAGACACTTTTAATATCTCACTAAGCCACATTCTTTATCATTTATTCATATGACAACTATATCACAAGAAAATCGACTTGATATCGAACAATATAATGAAACATAATCCATAGTAGTAGTATTTGTCTATTTCTTTCATATTAAGTGGGAGACCTTATTCCAAAAATGAGCTTTACTACAACTCTCAGAGAAGTTGTCAATTCCCCTTGGGCAACTAGCCTGCAACCACAAATACTTGCTTAGCCAAGATTTTCGGCCATTAGGGTTACCAAACTACTAGTAAGTACCCTGGCACACCCCCATCCACTCGTGCACACTGCATGCTCTATACAATGAATCAGATTACCACATGCAGCCACCAGTCGCCTTTCCAAGATCAGAAGAGGGTGCTCCTTGCACAAAATGCCACTTGGATAATCATTAGTTAGCATGCTTAATCTTTGCAGGAGATTATTCCCCATTACTAACTTGATCATACCTGACTCTACATGACCAACCCAAGTGTGGGCCAAAGTAAGGTAGAGCATTACACTAATCCATCCCTGACTCCAAAGGACCTAGATTTGAATCCCAAATGTATCAGTCCCCAGCCAAGACATGTTGGCTCTGTTACCAACACATCTCCCAATTTAAGGATTACAATTAAACGGACATCATAAATGATATACAACTCAATATGATGGGCATCAAATTTAATAAAGTCAAAAGGTAGCCATGAATAATTAAGTATTTCACTATGACACCTAAAATGTAAACTTGTGGGATTGTGGAATTGAATTAGACAAATCTATGGCCAGAAGTGTGCAAGAGGTTAGGGAGTCCATCGTGCAAACACGGAACCAATTAAATAACCTTTCCTCTTTACTGTCTACAGGCATCAGTGAAACAAGATTCTAGTCACCATAGAAATGCCGGATGGAATTCCACTTTCCAACAATATTACATGACTAAAATAATTGGGAGAGTTAATGGAAAGGAAAATAAAAGAGAATCGAACTATTATCCACAAAGTCATGCTTAATTATCATCTAAAATCTTAACTCAATTTTGAAGGAGGATATGAACTAATATTTGTATGATCTTAGGGTAATGAAAGGAAGTCTATTCTATCTTATAAATTCAATAATTGTATATAGTATATCATTTATCTATTCTTTACAAAACATATGCTAAACCATACATATTATGCTCTTCATTTACATTGATATCAGTGGACATGATCAATATTATTTTTAAACAATATTAAATCATGTTAAATCATACTTTTTATAAATGTTTATACTAGGTATTATGATAAGGTGATTATTCTGAACTATACTAAACCATAATAAATTGTACCTTTCATAAGTGGAGATACAAGAGTTAAGTCAAGAAGTGAAGACTATATGAAATCATATAAGAGATTAAGTCACAAAGTGAAGACCATACAAAATCATACTTTTCCTTAATGTTTATATAAGAAACTATTACAATGAGTGAGGACCATACCTTCCCCTGAAGCTTGATGTTGAAATAGATTAAAGATAGAGTGTGAAGGTCAATTTCCAAGGGTATTTTGACAGAATTTCGGCTTGCAATGATGTCTTATCAAAAGAGAGATAGCCTAAGATCAAGGAGAGAGAGAATTAGCATTTCAAAATGATATTTAGGAATCACATGTAGGGATAAAACCTCAAGAGGGGATAGACTATGCTGCCAAAGTAACTTTCCTATTCAACATCTTCTCCAAGAAGAACTTTTTTATATTTGTAGAAGAGGGAAAGGTTTATGGTTTCTAAAGAGAGAAAGGGGGTTACTTGTCTTTGAAGAATAGAAAAACACAAGGGGACGTTTTCTTTCATGGAAGAACTTGAGCTTTGGAATGAGAATTAAGTTGAGTGGAGTGGGCTTCTATTTATAGAGATGTGGGAGGGTAGCATGGTCCTAATCACAAAATGTGTATGGATGACACTTGGGTATATATGTGTCGTTAAAAGAGACATGATGTGTAGGTTTATTGACACATGAGTGTGTATGTGTCTTCAAAAGAGAGAGAATTCATGGTAATATGACACCATGGTTGCATATGTGTCATTTGAAGATTTCTATCAATGATTAGTTGACACATGGTAGAATATGTGTCAAACATTAGAATGTGCTAGGTGTTTGAAAGAGGAGCATGACACTACACTTCTTTATTTACCAAGTAGTGTGTTTGATCAAGCTACCTACTTGCTAACCAGCTATATGCTTGCCTCTATAAGCAACTTGCTTGCCACCCAGCTACCTGCTTGTGTGCTTACCCACCAATATATTTTTTTTCCAAAATTTGGCAAAAGTACTACAATTATATTTTCAATATATAAAAGCTTTGAAATTAAATAAAATGGATTATTTTAATATAAAATTGAATGTACTAACAATTTCTCAAGGAGCTTGTTTTTACAAGTTACCCCAGAGAAGATGTTTTATTTGCTCAAAATTCAAAATATTACATGAGATCATAGTAAGAGTACAACTAGGTATTGGGTTATACCAATCCTGTCAGATTACAACCAGGTATTGGATTATACCAATCCTGTGAGACATGGCCATATTGCTAAAGATTCCATAGTAGTTGGAATACCATTATGTTTCCCTTTCTCTTGCATCATGTGATATCAATCCCTTAAACTCATCATGGAATACCACATCACCTTTACTAGGCATTATGCCTTAGGCAAGCCATCTAACCCATTCACATCTTTTATGTGACACAAGGATTCCTTATATCTCATTCTAGCATACTATGGCCCTTGTTGGCTATTGCCATAAAACATGTATGACCAAGAATTCATTATTATTATAACCATTTATTATTATTATTACTACTATGTTAGAGGATTTCCATTTCCTTAATTTATTTTGAACATTGTCATCTCTTACATCAATATTTTGATCATTAAAGATTTAGAAAATCGTGTCACCTCTCACTAGGCAACAACCATATCTAGGTCATAAGACCTATACAAACATTATACTTGTTGTACAAGTATTTCATATGGCTTACAAGGCCCATTAAATCTATATTATATGAAACATCATAGCTCATACCTAGCTATGTTAATTATCTCAGCATGGTTAGTATTTCATAATAACAACAACATTAATGCATATCATCACCATGCATTACAAGGGATATACAACCTTCCCACTATTAGGGTTAGGGTTTCCCTTTATTAACTGATTAGGGTTGGAAGTACATATCATCACCCTTTATTAGGGTTACAATTTCCCCCTATCTAACTTATTAGGGTTTCAAAATTATTTCATAAAAGATCAAAACCTTTATTCATACTCTATTCATACTAGGAGTATCAATATACGTTTAGTATAAGTTTCTCTCTCATCCTCATTAGGATGTTGATTGCATCATACTTAATTAAGTTGGCTCAATACTTCTCTCAAGGTAAATTGGACTACAATTATCAAAATACATTAAACTCTTTATGTCTTAATGTATTAGTCATAACACACTACATATGTCACTCAATCAAGCATGTTGGATTGAAGTACTTCCACTATATCGGGCATCAAGGTGTATGTATACTTCCATATCGGGTATTGAGGTATATCCTGCATATCATGCATACATATCAAGCATGAAGTGTATACTCATCACCATATCTTGTGTAAGGTTTATCCTGCATTACCATATCGTGCACCCATATCAGATTGCCCAACATTTAGGGTTTATCATCTCAAATTAGATGTACTTTTCTCCATATCATGTATGAGACAAGTGCTTCACCTCATATAAATACCACATCGTGCACAAGGTGTGCAATTCATTATTATTTCATGCATAAGGTTTATCATCACCATATCATTCTAGATGTGTATAACAATCGCTATCTAGGGTTTCAACATCATGTCGAGCAAGATGTGTATCCTTCAACACCATATCGTGCATAAGGTGTATCCTTCAACATCATAGCATGCATGAGATGTATCCTCCAACACCATATCATTCTAGAGGTGTATAACCATCACCATCTAGGGTTTCAACTTCATATCGTGCAAGAAGTAAGTGTATATGTCACCATATCGGGTTACACAAAATTAGGGTTTTGCATATTAGGTTTGGGTGTATAATTGGCACCATGTCGTGCATAAGATATATACTTGACCTCATATCATGCACAAGGTGTATGCTTGACACCCTATCATGCACAAGGTGTATGCATGTATTAGTAATATTGTCCATGAGGTATAAACTCATCACTATATCGAGTTATCCATCATCTAGGGTTTTTCATATCAGATTAGAGTATATACTTGATTCCATATCATGCATAAGGTATATACTTGACTTATATCATGCACATGGTGTATTCTTGACACCATATCATGCACAAGGTCTATACTTCATCATCATATCGTGCATAAGAGATATGCATCCTCTTTGTATCGTGTTAGGGATATGTTCACCTCACCATATCGGGTTAGAGGTTCTACAACCCAATATCGGGATGGGCCATGATGATGTCATCATCATCAACCCCTAGACTCATGTTCTTACTATTCTAGTTCGTGGATAACAGTCCTCTATCACTAATAGAACTTATGGATTCTTCAATTATGCAAGAAAATTTGAATTGAAAGTAGATCATTAACTATGCCAAGATTGATGGTAAATAATAACATATTTGAGTTCAAGTTATATTGTAACAGACTGAAATTCAGGGTTCTCCCTACAATTTATCCAAATTATCTCTTTTCTTTTCTCTTGAGTCCTTTTGGACTAATTTCATAAATTTCCCATCTTTTATATCCTTTTTGGACTCTTGGTGCAATTTGAGCACAATTTGATGTTGAAATCACTATTTACCCCCATTTATGTAAATGGAGGGGTGTTTGCATAAATAACCCACATAATGTAATAATTGGGGATTAATGATACAAAATGTCCATTAATGAGTCATAACTAGTGGATAATGTTAATATGCAGATTTTATATTCTTTTGGGATAAGAAATGAGATTTTATGTACACTTGAATTTATTAATGGAGATATAACACTCATTTATCTCTCTCTCCTCCAAATTGCTATTAAAGCATTAAAATGAAGAATGAATGATGGGACATGATACTTGAAAGGATTGATAATAATTGTATCAAATTTTAATAAAGGAATTGGTAAGAAAATAGTTTTGTGTTTTAAAATGGATTAATATACACTTTAGTGGGCCATATGGTGTTTAAGGGTCATATCTTGTGAAAAACGAAGATCTAATTATATAGCACTGCTCTAGACATCATTACTAGCATATGGTTAAATTTTGGGGACATTTGGACCACAATTGACCAACCAAATCGAATTAATAAGATATGAGTAATGTGTGAGTAAGATTTTGAGTTGATTTCATTAATTCACTGATTAAACCCTATGTTTGTCATTTATTGATGTCACACATTACACAACAGAAGTTTGAGGTGCGCCCGTCCTGAGGGCCATTGGATCCATGATCCAACAGCTCACAACCGTCGTCTTTCTCGCGTCAGGCTGAGGGACAGGCGTCAGTTGCAGCCATTTTTCCCAGAATCGAATCCTCTACCTATACTCAACGGATCGACACGATTTCACATTGAAACGATTCGGATTTCACAGACGTTTGCAATGATCCCTTGATCAGGTGCCGTAGTGAGCAAGGGATGAAACGCCTATTTTACCTCCTCTTCCTCTCTCTATTGTCGGGTTGCATAGGGATCAACAGCTCGCCTCACACCTATTTAAGGGGTCATCGAGCATCCTTAGGCCAACCAATTTCTCCCCATTCGCCCTGGATCTCTTGGTCCTACTCTTCTTCCTTCCTGGCAAACTCTGCCTTGGCGTCACTTCCTCCCTCCGCCTTTAGTGAAATTAGCAATGGGGTAAGATTTCTCGACCCTCACTCTCCAATTTTCAACCCTCACTTTGGCCCGCGATGCCCCCGGTCGCCTGGTCCTATAAGGCCGTCGTAGAAGCTCTGCCTGCGCTTGCCATTTTTGAGATCCAGTGGGCTTCCGCCTATCGCGATGCTCATTTTCTGCCCAAATTTGATCCACGAACTTTTTGGAGATCTAAGCACCGGCTTGTCCTCTTGTTTTCTTTGGTTTTGACCCCGACGTTGGTGTTCCCCTGTCTCCAACCACGTTGGGCCTTCTTCCTTTGCTCCTGAGCTTGCCTTGTTGAGTCTTTGAGCTCCCTGTGACCGCGGGACTTCGGGAAATAGCTTTTCGGTCTCATCTTGGGACAACCCGCAGGGAAACGGTCTGGAGCTTTGGAGCCCAAGCTCCAGATATCTGCTCTCGCGGCCATGGCTGCGAGGGAAACAATCCAGGTCATCATATGACCCTAGAGTCCCCGCGATGCTAATCAACCTATTAGAGTTGAATGGGCAAAATCATAATTTCACTTGAGTTTTGTTTATCGCTAATGAACAGATATGCTCCCAAATGACCTTGCTACCCTTGGAGTTTTAATTAAATCGATTTGTCGACTAAGGGAAAAATGGTCATTAGCCTTTTCCTACAATCGCCCTTGACTTCAGCCAAGCGAGTGTGGACCAGTGACTGGGCCAAACCTGATTGGCCCATGTCATCGTGGGTCCGGCCACTGTGGCATGTGTTTTGCAAATGGAATTGCCTGTGTGGCTTTTTCCTAAATTTTGATTGGCCAGATTTACTTAATTCATAGCAAATCAACCGTTGGTCAGAAAAATATGAATAAATAGTCAAAGGAAAGGATTTTTAACGTAGAATCTGATTTTATGATTTTTGAAGCCTGGTTCCAAATGATTTTTCGAAGTTTTCCTAAAGATAATATTTGGATGATTTAAATGTTATAAAATTCATAATTAATTCATTTTAACTCCAATTTATAAAATAAAATATTTTTCTTATTCAGGAGAATATGACTAATATATTGGTGTAGGTTTTAAACCTTAAACCGTGGTTTTATATAAAAGTTCCAAAATTAGGGTTTTTCCCATGCTTATGCCTTAATATGTACTAATACATGTGTAATGTTATAACTAGGATAATGTGGAATTGGACTCAATCAATTGGTGAATGTGATGGTAATGAATCAAATCTAAGGTATGTGAAAGACTATTTGTGTATGTGAGCCCTATTCATATATGTGAAGCCTATTTTTGTATGTGCACCCTATTGATGTATGTGAAAGCCTATTTGTGTATGTGACTCCTATGTATGTGGATCCTATTTTAATTGTGGAATTTAAATGTGATGATAATGTGCAATGCACCTACTCTCAGTTGGGCTTTTATCCAACCCCACCATTATAATTTGCTAGCCTTAATATCCTTCTATGCCTTTATTTGGCTCTTTACTTTTTGATGCTCCCACTACCATTGTGGCTCATCTATTTGAATTATGTGAATCTTGCTATTGCCCATGTTGGCTCACCTTTTTGAAATGCTTGATATTGTTGTTGCCTATGTTGGCCCTTTTATTGAATTACTTGTACATTACTTGAAATACCATTGTTGGCTTACTTAATTGGATTACTTGTTGGGTTTTATTCCCATTTTCTATGATGAAACTTTGTTTATACATCTCACTACTGCCAAGTGACTATTAAGCATGATGTATCTTAAAGGCCAAATGACAATGTAGTGTACATGAGTACAAACCACCCATAGGGCACTGAGGTTTTAGTCCTCCGGCCGGGCACTGGGGTTTCAATCACCCTGCCATTTTATGTTAGGCACTGGGGTTTTAGTCCCCCTGCCACTTTATAGGCACTGGGGTTTTAGTCCCCTGCAATTAGTGATGTCCGGTAGGTGCCTCACCCTACATTGATATGACTTTGTGTCTTAATATATTCATGCTATGTGATTATTATTGTGGTGATTGATTATGGCAATATTTCTCTCTCTTATTCATATGCTTGCCTTATTTCTTTTGAAATCTCTTACTGTGAAGAATCTCTTATATTGAAATGCCTTAGCTTATTTAATTGCCCTTTTCTCTTGAATAACACATACCATGTTTTCTCTCTCTTGATGGATGACCCCAATCATCTAGGCTAGGATCAGAGTGCGCATGGAAGCTTGGTGAGCTTGCCTAAGGCTAAGGAAAGGCTATATTAGCTTGCTTGGAGTTAGATGCTTAATTTCATATATAAGTTGTTTTGTTTGGAGCCAAGTTGTATTAGTTTAATTCTTCCTCTACCTAGATCCTTGTTCTTGTATAAAGTTGTACTTCCTTTATGGAAATTTTATAATGTACTATTTATACATTTTGAATAAAGTCAAGTTTTAAATTTCCGCTGCTACACAATTGATGAATTTGTTTATCAAGTTTAATAGTAGAAACTTGGTCTTTACAACATGGTATCAGATCATCAAGGTAGTCAGATTCTTGACTAATTCAAGTTGTCTCCTAGATAGAACCTCTCACCTCATATAGCTTCTTTAGAAAGTTTTCACCCTAGAGTTGACCAACATTGAATTAGAGTTATAATTTCTTTATTAAAAATAAATGTCAAATTTTTGGTGAATTGTCTATTGAGTAGCTATTAGAGAAAGAAGTTGAAGTGATGGTGTCTAGAAAGGGTCAGAGCTTGGGGGATGGCAAAATTTTCCTCCGCACCACTAGCTTGGTTTACGGGGACTTTCATGCTCATATGACCTGGCCTGGCCTGATCTGATACAGACAACTTGAAATAGTCTACCCTTAGACATATTACCTTATTGTTGAGTAATCTTAGAAACCCTTATATGATGATTTGACTTTTTCTAAAATAAAAATCACCTTGTAATCCCTAAGTATATTATATGAGCCTTAGATTTCCATGTTTAGGGTTTAGTGTACCCTATGCTATACCTTGAGTTTTAAGATAGAGATTAGTAAGACTTTTAATTTTGGATCTTATACCCTTAAAATAGTTTGACTTATTCAACCCTTTAAGTGGAATGATAGTGATAGTACCTTGATGGATTTTAGAGTTCTTGATTTCGAGGACGAAATCCTCTTTAAGGGGGGTGGAGTCCCTCAATGCCTTGAAATCAAGAAACCTTAACTCCTTAGACATGGGATTAGTAAGCTTATATGTTTAGAGTTTAACAAACATAATATAATTGTAATCCATCCTGTTTGATTATGAACAAATGAATAAGTCATATAGTTCAAATGCTTGAACCACAAAATATGCTTGATGCATCTAATAGTTAATTGTTCATTTATAAACACATCTATTGTTGTGTATAACTCTTTTCACCATTAAGGTGAACTATTCACCACTAATCAATAATAGATGTAATGATGACTTAGTCAATCTCATGGAATGATAGTAAACCTAATGCACGATAATAATGCACAAAAATATATAATGATCATGTTGACCTAAATTGTAATTCCTGAATACATATAATTGTACATAAGGCTGACAATGTCACCTTAATAGTAAAATGTGTATGAAACTAGTGCACCCTAAAGATTATACAATGGTTAAGTGACCTAAACCCTAATGTGTGATCATCTAGCCTTAATAATATATGCACATGTATCCTTAATGCACTAATGATATAAGTTTCATCATCATATAATATACATTGGTATATACAATTGGATTATAAATCACATAATTATAATAGTGATCTAGTTATCAATACATGCCTTACATGTCACCTAGTTCACTAATGTACATCTTAATAATCACCTTATCACGATTTAGTAATTCATTAATGTTAATGTGTTTCCTCTTATTCACTAAAATGTAAATAATGACTCGAATGTGATAATGAGTAATTCAATTCACATAAATATTCATAAATGCCTAATGTGATGCTAAATATGTATACTTTATGATATGAGGTGCAATAGAAGAGAAAATGGTTAATGATGTCATTAACATAAGTATGTATTATAGGTTGGGAATGTGTAATGGATATGAGATACTAATGTGACATAATTTAGACTTAATTTGTTGGATCATATTATCTATTTCTTACAAAATAATATATGATAATTTCACACGGTAGTATCATGAGAATAATGGAGGATAAATTCATGTATATTGAGATTATTTAGTAAACCCTAATTGGGCCAAAAACCCTTAATGGGATAATTAAGGGTAATAAACCTGATTTGTACCTAATGATGAGATGATTAGAAAACCCTAGCTATGCTTAAAATTGTTAATAAATAAATGTGAAATACCCATGAATGGTACATAATGTTGATATATAATTTTTTTCACAATATGAATACAATGTGACACAATTTATAGAATATTATGAATAAGGAAAATCTCCTAGTGATGTTAATGAGCCAAGAATAGGTGATGTGTTACATTTGATTAAGTGTTGTGTATGGTGGAAACCTTAGTAAACCTGACTCATGTATAGAGCTTATGCAATACCCTAGATTAAGGGTTATCACCTAATAGTGTAAGGTTGGGATTTTACACACTCACCCTCTCTTCCCTCTTGTTGTGATTTTGGGGACGAAATCCTCTTTAAGGGGTGGAGTGCTGTAACAGACTGAAATTCAGGGTTCTCCCTACAATTTACCCAAATTATCTCTTTTCTTTTCTCTTGATTCCTTTTGGACTAATTTCATAAATTTCCCATCTTTTATATCCTTTTTGGACTCTTGGTGCAATTTGAGCACAATTTGATGTTGAATCACTATTTTCCCCCATTTATGTAAATGGAGGGGTGTTTGCATAAATAACCCACATAATGTAATAATTGGGGATTAATGATACAAAATGTCCATTAATGAGTCATAGCTAGTGGATAATGTCAATGTGTGGATTTTATATTCTTTTGGGATAAGAAATGAGAATTTATGTACACTTGAATTTATTAATGGAGATATAACACTCATTTATCTCTCTCTCTCCTCCAAATTGCTATTAAAGCATTAAAATGAAGAATGAATGATGGGACATGATACTTGAAAGGATTGATAATAATTACCTCAAATATTAGTAAAGGAATTGGTAAGAAAATAGTTTTGTGTTTTAAAATGCATTAATATACACTTTAATGGGCCATATGCTGTTTAAGGGTCATATCTTGTGAAAAACGAAGATCTAATTATATAGCACTGCTCTAGACATCATTACTAGCATATGGTTAAATTTTGGGGTCATTTGGACCACAATTGACCAACCAAATTGAATTAATAAGATTTGAGTAATGTGTGAGTAAGATTTTGAGTCGACTTCATTAATTCACTGCATTAAACCCTATGTTTGTCATTTATTGATGTCACGCGTTACACAACAGAAGTTTGAGGTGCTCCCGGCCTAAGGGCCATTGGATCCACGATGAAATAGCTCACAGCCATCGTCTTCCTCGCGTCAGGCTGAGGGACAGGCACCGGTTGCAGCCATTTTTCCCAGAATCGAATCCTCTACCTATACTCAACGGATCGACACGATTTCACATTGAAATGATTCAGATTTCATAGACGTTTGCGATGATCCCTTGATCAGGTGTCGTAGTGAGCTAGGGATGAAATGCCTATTTTACCTCCTCTTCATCTCTCCACTATCAGGTTGCATAGGGATCGACAGCCCTCCTCACACCTATTTAAGGGGTCGTCGAGCACCCTTAGGCCTCGAGCCTTCCACCTCCTCAACCAATTTCTCCCCATTCACCCTGGATCTCCCAGTCCTACTCTTCTTCCTTCCTAGCAAAATCTGCCTTGGCGTCGCTTCCTCCCTCCGCCTTCAGTGAAATTAGCGATGGGGTAAGATTTCCCGACCCTCACTCTCTGATTTCCAACCCTCACTTTGGCCCGCGATGCCCCCGGTCGCCTGGTCCTATAGGGCCACCGTAGAAGCTCTGTCGGTGCTTGCTATTTTCGAGATCCAGTGGGCTTCCGCCTATCGCAATGCTCGTTTTCTGCCCGCCTTGGATCCACAAACTTTTTGGAGACCTAAGCAGCGGCTTGTCCCCTTATTTTCTTTGGTTTTGACCCCGGCGTTGGTGTTCCCCTGTCTCCGGCCAGGTTGGGCCTTCTTCCTTTGCTCCTGAGCTTGCCTTGTTACGTCTTTGAGCTCCCTGTGACCGCGGGACGTCGGGGAACAACTTTTCAGTCTCATCTTGGGACAACCCGCAGGGAAACGGTCTGGAGCTTTGGAGCCCAAGCTCCAGATATCTTCTCTCACGGCCATGGCTACGAGGGAAACAATCCAGGTCGTCATATGACCCTAGAGTCCCCGCGATGCTAATCAACCTATTAGAGTTGAATGGGAAAAATCGTAATTTCACTTGAGTTTTGTTTATCGCTAACGAACAGATATGCTCCCAAATGACCTTGCTACCCTTGGAGTTATAATTAAATTGATTTGTCGACTAAGGGAAAAATGGTCATTAGCCTTTTCCTACAATCGCCCTTCACTTCAGCCAAGCGAGTGTGGACTAGTGACTGGGCCAAACCTGATTGGCCCATGTCATCGTGGGTCCGGCCACTGTGGCATGTGTTTTGCAAATGGAATTGCCTATGTGGCTTTTTCCTAAATTTTGATTGGCCAGATTTACTTAATTCATAGCAAATCAACCGTTGGTCAGAAAAATATGAATAAATAGTCAAAGGAAAGGATTTTTAACGTAGAATCTGATTTTATGATTTTTGAAGCCTGGTTCCAAATGATTTTTCGAAGTTTTCCTAAAGATAATATTTTTATGATTTAAATGTTATAAAATTCATAATTAATTCATTTTAACTCCAATTTATAAAATAAAATATTTTTCTTATTCAGGAGAATATGACTAATATATTGGTGTAGGTTTTAAACCTTAAACCGTGGTTTTATATAAAAGTTCCAAAATTAGGGTTTTTCCCATGCTTATGCCTTAATATGTACTAATACATGTGTAATGTTATAACTAGGATAATGTGGAATTGGACTCAATCAATTGGTGAATGTGATGGTAATGAATCAAATCTAAGGTATGTGAAAGACTATTTGTGTATGTGAGCCCTATTCATATATGTGAAGCCTATTTTTGTATGTGCACCCTATTGATGTATGTGAAAGCCTATTTGTGTATGTGACTCCTATGTATGTGGATCCTATTTTAATTGTGGAATTTAAATGTGATGATAATGTGCAATGCACCTACTCTCAGTTGGGCTTTTATCCAACCCCACCATTATAATTTGCTAGCCTTAATATCCTTCTATGCCTTTATTTGGCTCTTTACTTTTTGATGCTCCCACTACCATTGTGGCTCATCTATTTGAATTATGTGAATCTTGCTATTGCCCATGTTGGCTCACCTTTTTGAAATGCTTGATATTGTTGTTGCCTATGTTGGCCCTTTTATTGAATTACTTGTACATTACTTGAAATACCATTGTTGGCTTACTTAATTGGATTACTTGTTGGGTTTTATTCCCACTTTCTATGATGCAACTTTGTTTATACTTCGCACTACTGCCAAGTGACTATTAAGCATGATGTATCTTATAGGCCAAATGACAATGTAGTGTACATGAGTACAAACCACCCATAGGGCACTGAGGTTTTAGTCCTCCTGTCGGGAACTGGGGTTTTAGTCCCCCTGCCATTTTATATTAGGCACTGGGGTTTTAGCCCCCCTGCAACTTTATAGGCACTGGGGCTTTAGTCCCCTGCCATTGGTGAGGTCCGGTAGGTGCCTCACCCTACATTGATATGACTTTGTGTCTTAATATATTCATGCTATGTGATTATTATTGTGGTGATTGATTAGCAGTATTTCTCTCTCTTATTCATATGCTTGCCTTATTTCTTTTGAAATCCCTTAATGTGAAGAATCACTTATATTGCAATGCCTTAGCTTATTTAATTGCCCTTTTCTCTTGAATAACACATACCATGTTTTCTCTCTCTTACTGGATGACCCCAACCATCCATGCTAGGATTAGAGTGCGCATGGAAGCTTAGTGAGCTTTCCTAAGGCTAAGGAAAGGCTATATTAGCTTGCTTGGAGTTAGATGCTTAATTTCATATATAAGTTGTTTTGTTTGGAGACAAGTTGTATTAGTTTAAGTCTTCCTCTACCTAGATCCTTGTTCTTGTATAAAGTTGTACTTCCTTTATGGAAATTTTGTAATGTAGTCTTTATACATTTTGAATAAAGTCAAGTTTTAAATTTCCGCTGCTACACAATTGATGAATTTGTTTATCATGTTTAATAGTAGAGACTTGGTCTTTACATATAGAACCCGCCTCTGGGACAATTTCAAAGCTCCAATCTCCAAATCTTCACATTCCCAAGGTTGAAGATGATCTTATCATAGGTCCAAGGCTTGAGCTCCATATCATTTTGCACAATACCACTTGTGGGCGATATCCCTTCACTTGACCGATATCACTTCATTTGGCCGATATCACTTCACTTAGCTGACATCACTTTGCTATGGCTAATACAAGGATATATGCATGATAATACTCTTCCTATGCATTATACCAAGATACTATGTATGATATCTAAGAGCAAGAGGGTTGAAAAATTCCACTAACAAGTGAAAGGAGTGGTATATATAGTTGAGGTTCATGAAAAGGAGTGATTATGAGGTGTCATCAATTTTTAGCTACTAGGTTCCACATGTCCATGCATGGTTGACATGTGTACATGCATGCACTCTTATTTACATTTACATGCAAAAAACTTGAGGATAATATAGAGATTATATCTCATCCATCATTTATCTTTTTGGATAAGATGTATCACCTCAATCACCACTTTATTCACAACCTGACACAACCTTTCCAAGGAAGTTGTAAACTGATACACTTCACCTCCTTGAGGTGCTTTTCCCTTCATGGACTTTTCCAAGAGTTCACAAACCAATATTAGACTCGTTATATGGCTGTATGGCCTATAGGCACTCTTATATGGACTCTACAACCGATACAACTCATGTAAGGGCTTCAACTATACATCATCTCTCTTGGTCTTTTCATCACCAAGAGTACCATCACTCAAAGATGATTCAAACATGGTATCTCCTTCCTTCTATCACCTCTAGATGATACTAGGAGGTAGTAGGGACACTCTAGAGGTGGTAATTTTCATATAAACCCTACATTTTGGGTAAATTATAGTGTGTACCAAAATTAGTACACAAGGCACTAACATTCCTCAAATGAGTTCAAACTTGGAATTTAGGCTTTCCAAAAGCCACCACTTAGAATCATTCTCTCTCTTATGATGCTAAAACACTTAATGAACATTTAAAATGTGATGTATTGCAATATAACCCCTCATCTTGCATAAATTGCATTTTAGTCCAAAATAAGAGAGCATTTCTCAAACATCATTCAAACAGGACCAAACTTGAAACATAAGTTTATCACCTGACAAAAAAACACTTTAGAGGATTATATTAAAGTTCTAAGAAACTTATTTAAGCCAAAAAAACATGGTTAGCCCTAAACCTAGGTCAGGGATGTTACACCTGGATGAAGGATTGACTAAGGTCAATATCTATGATGTATATTCATAAGATTGGTAGAGTCCAAAACCTAGCTAGAAAATTGGCTGAGGCCAACAACTAGAAATCAGAATGATTCATTGATATTATACCATGATAGTATTATCATAGGATAAGCTTTATATGCTTGTATAGCATGATGGGTAAACAATACATATGTCCTTCATATTCCTTATAAAGTGAATATATGATGTACTGCTCTTTCATAGACAGTTGTAATACTTTAAAAGAAGAGAATGCTCTAATCTAGTTACCAACGGTGATTACTACTAATTGTTAATATAAAAGAACCTCTGCTCAGTTTTTTAACTATTTACATATGTTAATAACATTGTTGGCGGAGAGTTATATCTCTCACTGGGGAAATTATCTCACCCAGTGGGATCCACAATTTTTAGGTGGACGAACACGAGGAGGTAGAGACCGTACTATAGAGGGAGGACAACATCAGGGGTGTAAGGACCCTGACCTATATTTTTTTGGCTTAAATTGTTTTCTTAGAACTTCAATATAATCCTCTAAAGTGTTTTGTTATTAGGTGACAAACTTATGTTTCAAGTTTGGTCCTGTTTGAATGATGTTTGAGCAAAGTTCTCTTATTTTGGACTAAAATGCAATTTACCCAAGATGAGGGGTTATATTGCAATATGTAACATGTTGGATGTGCCTTAAGTGTTTTAGCATCATTTTCCTTAAGTGTTTTAGCATCGTAAGAGAGAGAATGATGCTAAGTGGTGGCTTGTGGAAAGCCTAAATTCCAAAGTCTGAACTTGTTTGAAGAATTCTAGTGCCTTGTGTACTAATTTTGGTAAAAATTGTAATTTACCCAAAATATAGGGTTGATATGCAAATTATCACTTTTATAGTGTCCCTACTCCCTATGTGTATCATTTATAGGAGAGAGAAATAAGGAGACACCAAGTTTCAATCATCTTTTAGTGATTGTACTCTTGGTGACAAAAAGACCAGGAAGGGTTGAATGTGAAACCCTAATTTGAGTTGTATCGAGTTGTAGAGTCCATATGAGAGTGCCTATCAGCCATGGAGCCATAGAAGGAGTCTCATATAAGTTAATGAACTCTTGGCCTTCCCCATGAAGGCCTAATGACCTCAAGGAGGTGAAGTGTATCGGCTTACAACTCCCTTGGAAAAGTTGTGTCGGGTTGTGAATAAAGTGGTGTTTTAGTTGATATAATTTATCCAAAGAGATAAGTGATGTCTGAGATACTATCTCTACATTATACTCAAGTGTTTTTAAATGTGAAGATAAATAAGAGTGCATGCATGTAAATTTGTCAACCATGGATGGACATGTGGCACCTAGTAGCTTAAATTGATGAAACCTCATAAATACTCCTTTTCATGAACCTCAACTCTATATACCTCTCCTTTCACTTGTTAATAAAATATTACCACCCTCTTTCACTTAAAATCGTGCATAGTGTTTTGGTATCATGCATATATGAAGGTTTATCGTTCATAGGGTCTTGGTATCAGCCATAGCAAGTAGTATCAGCCATATCAAGTGATATCGGCCAAGTGAAGGGATATCAACCACAAATAGTGAGATATCATGCATACTACTAAGAAGCAAGAAGGAGCTCAAGTACCAACCCATAGAGGAGTTCTAAAGTTCATCTTCAACCTTGGGAATGTGAAGCTTTAAATCTTTAAGCTTTGTAGTTGCCTTGAGGTGGGTTATATAACTTGAACTCAATCATGATATTAATCACCTTCAATCTTGCTATACTTGATGATCTACCTTCAATTATGAGTTTCTATTCTATAATTGATGAACTTATGATTGATAAAAGTTGCATTGAACTATTATTAATAAACTATAATAGTAAGAATGAAGTTCTAGAGCTTTAAGATGATTTTATCATCTTGCAAAAGTGATATCGGGTCCAAGCACACAAGCTAGCACCTCTAACCTGATATGATGACACATACACACATCTCTAACCTGATATGGTGTTGAAACCCTAGATGGTGATATATTTACACCTCTAGAATGATTTGGTGATGAGGATACACCTCATGCATGATATGGTGTTTGAAGCTAGTACCTATAATCCGATATGGTGACACATGCATACACCTCTAACCTGATATGATGACACATACACACACCTCTAACCCGATATGGTGTTGAAACCCTAGATGGTAATAGATGTACACCTATAGAATGATATGGTGATGAGGATACACCTCATGTATGATATGGTGTTTGAATCTAGAACCTCTAATCAGATATGGTGACACATACATACACCTCTAATCCGATATGGTGACACACACATACACCTCTAACCCGATATGGTGATGAAACCCTAGATGGTGATCAAGATACATCTCAAGGGTGATATGGTGAGTACACGTACACCTCATGCCCGATATGGTGTGAATCATACACTCACCTCTTTGTCGGATATGGTGTGAAGCACACATACAATTCATGCCTGATATGGTGTGAAGCATACACACACCTCTTTGCCCTATATGGTGTGCAACACACACACCCCTCATGCCCAATATGGTGGAAGCACCTCAATCCAATATAATTGATTGAGTGTCACATTTTGTGTGTTATGTCAAATGATAATTTAAGATGTAAAGAGTTTAATGCATTTGGATAATTGTGGGCCAATATACCTTGAGAGAAGGAGTGAGTCAACTTAATAAAAAGGGTAGTTGTTGTTAAAAATTTCCATTAGTTAGTCTCTTGGGAACATAAGAAGAAATGAAGAAGAATATATGTTTACTCCAATATTCTCTTATCATCATCATCATCTAAGCCTCAATCCCAACTATTTTGGGTCAGATACTAGGATCCTTCATTTCCATTCAGCTCTATCGCGGACCATGTTCTGATTGAGATGTAGAGATTCAAAATCTCTCTTTATAAGCTCATCACATGTTAATTTAGGCCTTCCTCTTCTTCTATTTATAGTGTTTGGCTCAATAGAATTGCTTCATATAGGCTCACTAGTAGGTCTACATTGCACATGCCTGTACCATCTAAGTCGGCCCTCACGCAACTTGTCCTCAATGCTCGCCACCCCCACTTTATTCTTGATATAGTCATTTCTCAAGCAATCTTTTCTTGTCTTCCCACACATCCATCTCAGCATATGCGTTTCGTCCATGTTTATCTTGTTGAGACCTTATTTCTTCACCACCCAATATTCACTCCCATAGAGCGTGGCTGGTCGTATAGCTGTTCTATAAAACTTACTTTTTAACCTGAGAGGGATCTTATGATCGCATAATACTCTAGTTTCACTCCTCCATTTCAACCATCATGTAGTGGTTCGATGACAAACATCATTTTAGACATCCCCGTATATTTGAATAATAGAACTCAGGTAACAAAATTTATCACATTTTGGTATATCTACTCCGTCCAACTTGGCTCCATCATTCACACTGTGAGATTAACTAAAATTGCAATGCATATACTCAATTTTTCTCCTTCTAATCATCAATCCATTTGATTCCAATGCCTTTCTCCAATGTTAAACTTGATCATTCAATCCATTTTTAGTTTCGTCAATCAAAACAATATCATTAGCAAATAACATACACCAAGGAATATCATACTGAACATTCTTTGTCCACTCATCCATATTAAGAACGAGTAGATATGGGTTGAGTGTGGATCCTTGGTGTACCCCAACTGTTATAGGAAAAGTTGGTGTCTCTCCTCCAGGAGTCTTGACACTTGCAGTAGAGCTATCATACATGTCTTTGATCAAGTCAATGTATTAGATAGGAACACCTTTTTTCTTCAAAATCATCCATAATACTTCTCTGGGTACTCGATTATAAGCCTTCTCTAGATCGATAAACACCAAATTGAAGATCTCTTTTGCTTTGTCTATACTTATCCATAAGCCTCCTTATCAAAAAAATAGCATCTGTTGTTGATCTTCCAGGCATGAAACCAAATTGGTTGTTTGATACCTTTGTTATAGATCTTAACCTCTGCTCAATAATCCTCTCCCAAAGCTTCATCGTGTGACTCATCAACTTGATACCTCTGTAGTTTGTACAACTCTGAACATCACCTTTATTCTTGAAGATTGGGACTATAGTACTATTTCTCCACTCATATGGCATCTTCTTGGTCTTTATGATCTTGTTAAAGAAATTTGTTAACCATGTAACTCCCTCATTCCCCATACTCTTCCATACATCAATGGGAATACTGTATGGTCTGCATGCCTTTCTCATTTTCATCTTTTTCAAAGAATTCTTGACCTCAAATGGTGAAACTCATTGTGTGTAAATGATATCTCTTATATTCATGTCACACAAGTTGCTAACATTATATGCATTATCTCCATTGAAAATCTTATGGAAGTAATTTCTCCACTAATTCTTGATATCATCATCCTTCACCAATACTCTACCATCTTCATTATTTATGCATTTTACATGACTCAAGTTTCTTCCTTTCCTTTCTCTTATACAGTTATGCCCACTCTTGAAAGTAATCTTATGAGATTCTCTTTTCTTGAAATTGGTGTTTGCCAAAATCATATCATATGCAATTGCAAAATCTAATATCCTCTCTCCTTCTCCATTCCTATTGCCATATCCAAAACCACCATGAAGTCTCTCATATTCAGCATTGCTACTCCCCACAAGGCCATTTAAATCACTCCCAATAATATTCTTCTCCTCGATCAGTATTCCTAGCATAAATTCATCCATATCATCCCAAAAATCCTTCTTCACAACCTCGTTAAGGCCAACTTCAGGAGCATAAGTGCTAATAATGTTAAAAA